>CM070060.1:11987393-13246276 GCA_036320875.1 Cotoneaster glaucophyllus
TGAAGCCAAAACCGAAATGAAACCAAACCACGGTTTGGTTTCATGCGGTTTCAAACAGTTTGGGTTTGGCTTTTGAGAAATTTACACCTGTTATGCCAAATTGAATCATTAAGACTGTTATAACCTATTTGAAGTACCCTTGTTTTAGTAAATATGAAATTATCAATTGGGCAAAATTATTGTCTGAAATCTGATGCCTGAAATTATCAACCCCTTTTATTTCACAAGTTATGCCAAATTTGAATTCATGAACACTATAAAACGGTTTCCTCAGTGATACAATCATCAGAATCCCAAGTCGATGATTGGGAAGAACCGCCGGATATCATTATTCAAGCCCCTAATCTTGACAAATCACACAAGGGAAAGTAAAAATTATTTGAGACGAAGATCAAAAAGCCGTCTATTTAGAGCAACATTAACTCGGGGTTCTCAATGTAGCCTTTGAATGCCTTTGAAATTACTACTGTCATGCATGCTCAAATGTTGCAGAAGAAAACATGAAATAATTTGAGGTGAGTTTTGGTTTCGGTGCGATTTTTAAAAGCCAAAATCGAAACCAAACCGTTTCCTATAGTGCTGTTCGGTTTCAAAATCACAAAACCGAACTGTTCGATGCGATCTGAACTGGTATGTGTTTCGGTTTTCGGTTCCAAGTGCCCACCCCTACATCTTATATACAACAAAGTGATATATTTTATTATGAAAATGGATACAGTATAAATAAATTAAGGGTACAAATAAAAGAATAAATTTTTTACGGTTACAATAAAAATTTAAAAATGTGAGCACAAAAAGAAATTAAATATACGGGTACAAACTAAAACTAAAAGGAAAAATGGTATAGATAAAAAAAAAATGGTTGAAATTAGTAAAGTGGGTGGAAATTAAAAACAAAAATAAATGTATTAATTATAACGTTTCTGTTGCAATCCTATTAAATTAGGAATGTGATCGTGTATATTCTATCATATATGGGATATCCTTATGAGATTCTACCATATCTCTTAGACTATATATTATCCTATTAGAGTTGTAATCTTATTGGGACAAGGAATTTACATTCCCTACTACTATATCTCTCTTTCCCTCTATGCCGCAGACGGGACGGATGATGTAAATATTGAAAAAGATAAGGAGAAATTTTGTCTTAAAATGTTATAAATTTGTGTTCCACGAATGTGGAACGGGTCATTCCAGGGGGGAGAGGTGGAACGAAAAATCAGCCAAATTTTGGTCCCATGGGACAACCTGTTCCACAATTTGTAAGCGCACTAAACGTGGGACGGAACGGCTCGTCCCATTTCGTCCCGTCCCGTTCCACGTACCAAACGGTAAAGAAACAATGGGGTGGAATAAAACACATCTCACAATTACACATATCTCTCTTTCCCTCTATGCCGTCGCACCCCTTCTCTTTGTCCTTTATATTAGACCCGGCAGTTTCTGACACGACATTATCGGGTCATTATCGGGTGACCCGTTAAGAACCTGTTAATAACGGGTATACACGCGGGTAACACGTGGGTAACCCGTTTCGACCCATTAAGAAAAAAAATTATTTTGATAATTTTAAAGTTTAATTACTAAAAGATTTATTATAAAATACAGTAACCATATTAATATATACAATATATTCTATGTTAAATATAATATATATGTCACATCCTGGCCCGGGCCCCACCACAACCCGGCTCGACTCCGCTGTAGCACGATATTGTCCGCTTTGGGCCCCGACCACGCCCTCACGGTTTTGTTTCTGGGAACTCATACGAGAACTTCCCAGTGGGTCACCCATCATGGGATTGCTCTCGCGTGCTACTCCCTTAACTTCAGAGTTCCTATGGAACCCAAAGCCAGTGAGCTCCCAAAAGGCCTCGTGCTAGGTAGAGATGGGAATATACATATAAGGATGACTCCCCTGGGCGATGTGGGATCTCATATATAGTTTTGCATTATTATTCTATATAAGTTAAAAAAAAAAGTTTTAATCATTATTTATTTTTATTATGAGAGTTCCTTATTATCATTACTAGGATAAATTTTACTTAACATGTTGTTGTCCAAAACTAAAATGTGAAATAAGAAGACATACATACAAGTATGAAAAATGTGAAATAATATATAAACACTCGTGATTCATTATTATTCCTCCACGAGTAGATAATGGTACACTTATATTATCGTTTAGATTTTTAAAATCCTCCAAACCCTCATGAACAATGTTTTTTATTTGAGGGCAAAATTAATAATAATTATCGTAGAAGTGTAAAAAATGTAAGAAAAATATACAATCACTCATAGTGACAAGCTTTACAACTTCCATGAATGGGTCAACTTCGAAATCCAACACTATAATCCATAAACCTTAAATTTATATTTAACCGTCGATTGTCATTTACGCTTTATTCTTCTTATTGAATTTCATTTTTAAAATTTTCTTTTTTGAAAACATGACCATCTGGCGGATGTAAGAAGATGAACGGTTCAGATCTTTGATATCACGTTTCGATATTTACGGTTAACTAAAATATGAGTCGATTTCATATAGTTTGTAGAAACTTTATAAACATCAAGCAATATTTTCACTAACCGTAAAACTCTGAATATAATATCAACGATCCAAACCGTTCATCTTCCTGCATCCTCTAATAGATCATGCTTTCAAAAAAGAAAATTTGAAAAAAAAAACAAATTTGATGAGAATAATGAAGAGTAAATGTAAACAACAATCAACGGTTAATTTTGATCTATGATTTATATGATTATAGTGGCAAATTTTGAAGCTAAGCTCTTCATGAAAGTTGTAAAGCTTGTCATTACAAGCGTTTATATATTTTTTTCTATATTTTTTTACACTTATACATTAATTAAAAAACTATTAAAGACTTTAGGTAAGCGAAAATATACTTAAAAGAAAAATGCGTTTTTATGTTTTGAATGTGACAATATAGTATGTATATACTTATTTAGTATTATGTTTTTCATTTGATTATTTATTGGTTTAAAATATATTTTCCTTAACGGGTAACCGGTCGGGTCTTATTACCTGTTAATATTATCGGGTCGGGTCATTTTACCCGTTTATTTTAACGGGTGTTACACGACACGACCCGTTAAGATATCGGGTATGACACGAAAATGATACGAACACAGAAAACACGACACGAATGCCAGGTCTACTTTATATTATTCAACAAATTAGACCTACAACACGTTATCCTTTGTAGCGACTGAAGGCTTTACTTGTCGCCTTATTTTCACTCAGCCTGCATTGCAGCAGTGAGCCTGCTACTTTACTTGCTATGGCACACCGAGCCCTTGCTAAAAAATAATGGGCCCATCCTATCAGCCTGCAGCTCTGAGCCCTTGCTCCTTGACTTGCCTTGTCTTATGGGTCATATTTTTTTTCTTTTTCTCAGCCCGTGACTGCAACAAGCTCACAAGCTTGGTTTTGCAGGTTGTTGGGCTGCTTGTAACAGCAATTCACAAGCCCAACCCGCAACCTGCAGCTGCTTGGCTTTGCAGATTTGACAGCAGCCAGCAACCAATGCTCTTCTTGTTCTTGGCCCAAAGCCATTTTTGGCTTGTTTTTTCAGCCCGCACCCATATATTTTTGGTGCCCCGATTTCACGACCTTAACCAATCTTTGGGCTTTTTCTTTTGCATGGCCTGGAACCATCTAACCCAAAATATGGCCTGAAACTTCGTATTATTTTGCTTCTACAATCGACCTTGAATGGTGTCGATCTATTGAATTAATTAAAGTGACTAGTAGTCTACTAATTTGACAAGCCTTCCAAAATTATTGGCCTGAAGCCCACTTTTGGACATTAACGATTCAATATTTTATTTCTTTTCTTTGAACAGCTGACTCCCTTTCGTAGTCCCGAAACACTCACACTTGAGTGCCTGAAAAAAACCCAAATCCACTTCATTTAGTTGTATATTGTATTCTGTGTTCTTGCAGGTACCTTCTTTTATGAACCGAAAGTTCATAACTAAACCCAAACCTGTAGTTTCGAATTTAGTGCCTTTGAAACCCGAAGTTTTCATAAAACAATACACCCATGGAAACTCGAAGTTTTTCATGTAAACAATGTCTTAGAACTCGAATGTCCTAACTTTGATGCATAGGGATATCTTATTTCCATAGCACCAATCACAATCTTGTTCCCTCCATTCAGTGGATTGTCGAACCGTAACAAGTTTGATTTCACTGATTTGGACGTTTCTTGACAGAAACTAATTTATGTGGATACAAGACGTGACACTCCACTTGACCATCAAGAAGCTGAGAAACCATTGAAGCCAACAATGGCATGGAGGAGCTGAATAAGCCTCCACCATGATCTTCATACGAAGACTTAAGCCCGAAGCATTACAAAAGGAAATATCTCCATAACAAGGATTCCATGGCTCTTTGGCTCGCTCCCACTGGCTGTCTAATCATGAAAGCTATAACATGAAGCACACCATGAGTACATCCATGAATGAGTATAATTCTAAAGTTTAAATTCAATTGAATTTTGACAGGAGAATACTTTTCTTTTCCTTCCATGTTTCTAACTCGCTCCTGAAGCAGTAGTGTAAAGAGCCGAAGTTTACCAAATTCTCGAATCTGATTACTACTACAAATGTGAGAAAATGGTATAGACTCAGATTCAGCTGGAGCCTACCGAGTGGAGGTGTACCGATTGGTATTGCTCTGTTTCAGCAGAGGCTTACCGAACAGACCCATCCAGCTTTGGCAAGAGGCTACTATACCCAAGTTTGGGCCTGTTTTTCTCACAATCCAATTTCGAGTTTGTTTTTACAACATATGATATAATCAAGGCCTGCCAAAATGTGGCATCATGCCCAAAGCGTGATCCTTGGTACCTAAGACCTTAAACTTCAAGAATTAGGGATATTGTTCTTGAACCTCAACCCTGCAGAATTTACTTCGGTCTCGATGGAATAGATCACTGGTTATGCACATATTTGTCCCTACCAACGTCGTTGAGGAGTATCATGCTAGTAGTCAATATGAGAGACTAATTTTGCTCCACCAAACACCATTGGAAGAGTAGAATTTTGACATGAATAACCATGTTGGCTGAATCCACCTTAGTAAATTTTGGTTTACTTTGTGAACATTTTCCTATACTCTTGGATTCACTTTTGGTGTTTGTTTTAGTTATGGATAATCTTATCGATATTGTCCTCGAATATGAGTTAATTGAATACATGTGACCAAATTCAATTAAACACATGATTAGGTACGAATGTGGGGAAGTTAGTTGTCTGGATGAATGCGATACTTCGCACACTAACTTTATACCTAAATCACATCTCTAGCAATGACTTCAAGTCTATCCAACTTGATTAAGAGCATTGGTGCGCTCCTCGTGTGGTTGGCTTAGAGCCTGGTGATTAAGCAGTTTACTTGTTTTGGTACGACCGTTTGGGACACTTAGGTTAAACAATGATGCTACGACGCATCTCTTTACTGGAAGCCCGCTCATTTGGGACATTTGATTTCTACATCATCCCTAGCAAAGATACGAAATGACCTTCTTTTCACAGTAAATTCAAGGGAATATATGTGGACTAATTCAACCAAAATGCGGACCATATAAATACTTGTGGTTTTGGTTGATGAATCGACAAACTGGTCACATGTTTGTCCACGCATTGCTGCTAAACCTCCTGGATGATTTTGAGGGTTCACCACCCTAATTATCCCATCAAGTCTAGAAGACTGGATAATGCCGGAGAGTTTATATCGAAGGTTTTCGATAAGTATTGCATGTCTTTTGGGTTTATAATTGGACACCGAATTTCCATGCTCACCCCAGAACAGCCTCACAGAGTGATTATAAAGCATAATTTAAATGATCGCCTCGACTTCGGTGAACTCACCAAGCTTTCGGTTTCTACTTAGGGCTATGCAATCTTATACGCATCTATGTTAGTCTGCCTTAATGCCCATTGCCACCTAACCTATTCGACGTTATAGTTGGTTACTGGGTACTTACACGTTTTGGGTGTGCATTCCATATGCCAAGTTGCGTTGCCGCAACGTACCAATATGGGTCCTCACAGAAGGTTTTGAATCTTTGTCGATTACGATTCTCCTTCACATTATCTCTTTTAGAGCCCTTGCAAGCGATCTTCTTACCGCTTACTTTGCGGATTGTCACTTCAATTAGACAGTAAGTGCGATGTATTCTAGCTTTCAGGATGTTGCTCCAGACGCATTCTTTTGATCTAGCTAAAGTGACAAGATCATATACCAGCTGCAAACATGCCTTCAAATATAGTCGTACTTAACGGACATCGAGTTAACATCCCCGAAAGGCGTGCCGCCTCTACTGGACGATTTGGAAGCCCCTATTGGATGGTTTGGTATAATGGAAAATAGCCTATCAATCTGTCTCTACCTGAAGCATGAAAAATCACGCGGTTCATAGGATTCACTTCCCTCTAAGAGGAAGGTCATAACACAACATGAATTCATACTCGATCGTTGTCTCAAATCATTTTCATCTCATGAGATTAATCTGGATTACACCCGCGACTCGAAGTTCTTGATCCAGTATACTAGTTTGGATGAGATAATGGAATTGGAATGAGATTAACATCAATGATGTTTTCACTTATATGGTAGCTACCAACATAAATGAAAATCGACGATATCGAACCGTGTTCCGTTGATTATTGACAACGTAGAACTGATTTGACAAGCAAAATTACAATCTAGGTTAAATTCCTTACCAAAGTGTGTTTGGACCTATCGTTCCTACACTGCCCAAGGTAACCGTGTCATGATACTAATGGGACAGGAAGCGTAATGAGATGAATGAAATAGTGCAATGTAATGCACGCCTTACAGCGCAGGGTTTCTCTCAAACGCCCTATGATTGACAGAAACATTATGAATATGGTTAGTGTTTCTCCATGGGGATATAGATACAGAGATTTAGATGTAAGCTCTCGAAGGATTACATGGACTGGTTCAAATAGTTCCAGACCACGGGGCACCCTTTTAACTTGTTTAAGGCGTTCACTTACGGATTAAAGTAATCTGACGGATGTAGTATACTCGTCAAAGTGATTATTTGATCAGTTAGGGATATGAACTATGCCCTTGTGTGTTAAACTATAAAGTCATATTTTGAATTGCTAAAGTCACAGTTTATGTCGTTGACATGAATCTCGCTAAGATTCTGGAAGAGCTTGAGAAAACTACCTCGCACCTAAAGACGAAATTTGAGATGGATCTTCAAAAAACTCGTTTATGCCTTGACCTGAAGTTGAAGTGTTGTTCTGACGGTACCTCGGTCTGCCGGTCGAACTACACCCCGATGGTGTTACTTTTGAGTATACCTATGATCTTCCATACGTTATAAACAAATGAGACCCTTGAAGAGGTTATGGAATCTGAAGTTCCATATACGAGTTCAACTTTGCGCTTTGTTGTACTTAGCTCATTGCGTTAGATAAGACATCTCCTTCCCTATTGATTTATTAGTACAGATGCAGCACCGCGCCTACACGCAGCCACTGAATTGGTATTAAAGACGTTTTTCCACTACCCTGAAAGGTACTACGGACTTTGGCTAATCCCGACGCATCCCGAATGGATCTGACCCCTTTTGATCCTCAAAATGATGTTTTCCTTGTTTGTTATGTTGACGTTGGTTACTTATCAAACCCGCATAAGGCACATCCCCAAAATGGTTATGTCTTTACCGTTAAGGATATCGCAATATCTTGGAGATCCACGATATGACCTTAGTTACAAAATCTTCTAACCGTTGCTAAGACTCACCTCACTTCCCTACGCCACACGTGAGAAATGGTTGAGAGCTCTTGTTGAGCATATTCGAAGTACCAGCTATTTTCATCCATCGTTGAGTCCCAACGACGATCCATGAAGACTATGTCGTATGTATCAACCCAAACAAGAACCGATACATCCACGAAGTGAACACCAAGTCATATTGTGTCTACATCACATCAGCAAAGCATCAGGACATTGAAGTCATGCAAAGCGATCCTAGACAACCTTGCCAACCTCTACACGACGTCACTGCTGAAGTCAACCTTCCAGAAGCTTGTCCAAGGAATTGGTATTCCTAACTATTCATATGCAATGCTTGTAGTTCTCATTTGAAAGTTCTGTCGAACTTAGGGGGATTATCCAGAAATATACTCACTTGATCTTAATGTACTATTTTTCACTATGATTAAGAGCATTTTTCCCACTTGGTTTTTGCTACCTAACTAGGTTTTGACGATACACCCATCCTAAGCTGGTCATACCCTTATAAGCTCTTGTACTTGCGTCCAGAAGACGTATAGTTTTGACTTAATGCAACTTCTAACTTTTCTCCTTACTCTATGAATTTTTCTCCCACCTTGGGCTTTAGCATAGCAAGGCTTTGTGATACTTGCATTCGCTCATTGTGCATTCTTCCATTGATTTGATACTTGCATTCGCTCATTATGCCGACGACTTCATCAACTGCACTTACTTCATCGCTAAAGATCTGATGTGCCACTTGTTTCAGTATTTACACACTCAAGGGGGGGTGCTGCAGTCCTATTAGATTAGGAATGTGATCCTGTAAATTCTGTCATATCCGGGATATCCTTATGGGATTCTACCATATCTCTTAGACTAGATATTATTCTATTGGAATTGTAATCTTTTTGAGGTAAGAAATTTACATTTCCTATTACTCTAAATAAAGGCACAATGAGGTGGAATAAGACACACCTCACTATTCCACATATCTCTCTTTCTCTCTATGGCACAACGCCCCCTCTCTCTGTCCTTTATATTATTTAGTAAATTACGTCTACAACAATTTCTAATTTTAAATGAATATATTTAAAAATGGTTCAATAATTTTAATTATATAATTTAAATATACTAACATGTAAATATTTTATATATCGAAATAATGACATAGATAAGAACCTAAGAACTTTGATAAAAAAAAAATTGAAAATGAATAAGGTTTCAATAAATAAAATTGAAAAATGAGATATCCCTTACTTTTTTTGTCTCTTTTTAATATAAAAATTTGGATTGAGAGTGTGTTTTCACAATCACATGGTATTTGATGCAACAAGTACACTTCAGCTGTCATTGTGTTAACAACAAATATATTAGCTGCCCTACAATGTGATTGTGAAAGTATATTTTTACCCAACAAGATCCTCCCTAAATTTTTTTGGTGAGGACCCTAAGGATTCCTAAATTGTGTTCATTCATCGTACATCGTGCGGTCAGTTTTTGTTAGGTACTGTTTGTATTTAATTTTACATAAAAATATTTAAAATGATTTCTGACTGCACGATGTACGATGAACATATATGATTCACGGATTTCCTGAATCCTCACAAAGAGGATCCGGCGAGGATCTAGATTCTGTTTTTACGGGTTAAATGGGAATTTGAGATGAGGTGGGTATATCAACTCATTCAGATTTAGTTGAAATTAGAGAAGAATTTTAGAAATTTTTTTTTCAAAAGTTCCAAATCTGCAATGGGTTTGGGAAAAATTTCTGCAGTGAATCAGTAAATATCATCGATATTAATTAATTTTCTTCTATCTCCTCGATATAGGGTAAAGTTTGCATTTCATCCCCCTTTGTATATCGATCCTTGATTTTTCGAATAATTTGACCAAAATATCGATAATTTTGTGAATATTTTAAGTGAATATTTTAAGATACTTTTCGAGATAAGTACTTGTGACAGCCCGTCCCGATTTATGTACTTTTATTATCCTCGAAAATATAAAAGTACGCTTTTGCCCTTGGACGTTGGGTTACGTTTATGTGTTTGGGCTAAGTTCAAAGGCCCAAAGCTTTATTATTGGACCAATCACCTCTTCTCCAATTTAGTGGAAACCATTAGAGTGTGATTTGAACTTAGGGTTCTAAGTTAGTCAGGGTTGTTGTAACTTAGTTCTAAACCAATTAGAACTTAGATTTTTGGTGGTTGTTTGGGTGTGTTTGGCTGGCAGTGTGAGGACCACACAAACACACAAACTGAAAACTCCCATCTCTCTCTCCCCTCTCGGACTCGGTCTCTCTCCTTACTCTCTCTCTCTGCAACTGTATGGACCACACCCAAACCAAACCAAAACTTCACGGATCGAGGGTTTTAAGATCTCCATTGAGTTCCTAAGGTTCATACGAGTCGAATGGTACCATTTTCAGGTAAGGAAACCTTTGAAAAACCCTAGAATCCGAGAGGTCCGTCGAGGTACGGTAGCACTTCTGCGATCGTCGAGGTTTCGAGCCATTTTAAGACTCAAAAAGGTATCCACTCTTCTTCCTTAGTGATTTGGGATACTTTTGGTTACGTTTGAACGTAAGAAACCTCGGAAAAATCAGACCCCTAGTTGGTCACTATTCACCAACTTTTTAACGTTTGATTTTCTGTGAATTCTAGGACCATAGCGAGCTTAAGGACCTTCCCACGATGCTCGGAGTGCATCGTTTAGAGGATTTGGACATCGGGAAGCCCATATACGAAGCTTCACAGGTGTGGCCAGACTTTCGAGCTTGCTCCGGCGAGATCTCGTTGGTTTTGACACCGAAAACAGGTATAACGTTGTTCTACTCATTGTAAGCTTTCTTTTGGTCCAAGTTTCATGAAGTTTGGTTGAGAATTGGACGAGTTATGAATTTTAGAAAAATTTCCCAATTTTCGGCGACGGCGACGCTCCCCAGAGTTTAGAGGTAGGAGACGACGGAATATTTCGTCAATTTAGACAGAATATTCCTAACAGCGTTAGTTAATCTTGACGGTATATGCTTGGTTTTAACAGAATATTCCTGACTGCGTTAACTGTTGCCGTCAATGTGCCAGGCACGTGCCCGAGCGTGGCGGCGCGTTAGGGGTCAAAAATTAATTCTAAAAATATGGGGATGTTCCTGAGGTTGTGTAGATCACTTTGGTATATTCAAAGACCCCAATTGAGCAATGTATGAGAAGTTATTTCCTAGTTTCGTTTATGTGCTTTAAAATAACGTTATTATAGTAGTTTCGTTTATTGTCATCAGACCCTGCAGTTTTCAGGACCTAGTGGTTATATTCCGACAGGTCGTGGTGGTGCGTACCATTACCAGGGGGATCCCATTCCTTATGCTTCAAGGTAGTATCAGTACCCTCAGGATCCTTATCAGCAGAGTGGTTATGGCCAGTACTCAGGAGGTTACATGCCTTATCAGCAGGGTGGCTCGGGTCAGTATTCAGCTGGTGGGTCACAGTGGCAATCCAGAGGACAGCCCCAACAGGTTGATGTTGCTGCCAGTAGTGCTGGATCGTTGAGACAGCACAGTCAGATAGGTCAGGGGCGTAGTGCGCAGGGCCGATGGATTCACGCTAGTAAAGGTCGAGGAGGACGACAGCAGGCCCAGGGGCGTATCAACAACATTACCTTACAGGACGTCAAAAACCATCCTGATTTAATAATGGGTACGTTAAATGTTCTTGGTCATTTTGCCAGAGTCTTAATTGACTGTGGGGCTACCCTTTCTGTTATTTCTCATACATTTGCTCAGTTGACTCAACCTCAATCTACACCTCTGGGTTATGAGTTAGAATTTTCTATGCTTAGAGGAGAAAAGTGTTACGTTAGCTGTGTCTACCCGGGTCCTGTATTGATTGAAGATGTAGTTATGCCAGCTAATGTTCTTCCATTAGATCTTGCGGATTTTGATGTGATTTTGGAAGCAGACTGGTTACACTATAACTATGCCGACATCCACTATCATGAGAAGACGGTGACTTTTCATCGCCCAGGTTTACCCAGAGTTACGTTCGTAGGTGAACGTAGTGGAGTGAGACATGGGGTTATTTCTGCCTTGAGGGCAAATAAGTTGTTGAATAAAGGGTGCCATGGATACTTAGCTCACGTAGTGCTGAATGATACTGTTCCCAGTAATATGGAGGAAGTTCGAGTGGTTAGGCATTTTCCGGATGTCTTTCCTGATCATTTGCTTGGATTACCACCTGATAGAGATCTGGAGTTTACCATCGATTTACTTCCAGGTACGGACCCTATATCTCTAACTCCATATAGAATGGCTCCTGCTGAGTTAAGAGAATTGAAAACCCAGTTGCAGGAATTAGTGGATAAAGGTTTAATTCAGCCTAATGTTTCACCCTGGGGAGCCCCCGTGTTGTTTGTTCGGAAGAAAGACGGGACCTTGAGGCTGTGCATTGATTATCGACAATTGAATCGGGTAACGATTAAAAACTGTTGTCCATTGCCACGTATAGATAATCTAGAACTAAGGAAGAGCATGTGCGACATCTCTCTTTGGTGTTGAAGAAGTTGAGGGAACATCGCCTTTATGCCAAGTTCAGTAAATGCCAATTTTGGTTAAATGAAGTGGCATTCTTGGGTCATGTCATATCAGCTCAAGGAATTCAGGTGGACCGTCAGAAGATTGCAGCTGTGGAGAGTTGGGAGCAGCCACGAACCGTCACCGAGGTACGGAGTTTCCTGGGCCTAGCAGGTTACTATCGACGGTTTGTTAAGGATTTCTCAGTGATTGCCTTGCCACTTACGAGGTTAACTAGGAAGGAAGTTAAGTTTGAGTGGGATGAGAATTCTGAGCAAAGTTTCCAGCAGCTTAAGTATTGTCTCACTCATGCACCTGTTCTGATACTTCTGGACGACAGTGGTAACTTTGAGATTTATAGCGATGCTTCTTTGAATGGCCTGGGATGTGTTTTGATGCAACATGGTGGGGTAATTGCTTATGCTTCGAGACAGTTGAAGCCTCATGAAATGAATTATCCTTCACATGATTTGGAACTAGCAGCTATCATTTTCGCTCTGAAGATTTGGAGACATTATCTCTAGGGTGAGAAGTGTAAGATTTTTACAGATCACAAAAGTCTTTAATATCTTTTAACTAAGAAAGATCTTAATCTTCGGCAGCGGAGATGGATAGAATTACTCAGTGATTATGATTGCACGATTGAGTATCACCCTGGTCGTGCAAACGTAGTGGCTGATGCACTGAGTAGGAAGTCCCAAGGTCGAGTTAATGCCTTGTACGCATCTCGTGTTCTTCTTCTTGCAGATTTGAGGTCCACTAGAGTGAAATTAGGACTAGAAGAAAAAGAAGAAGTCTTGGTGGAAGCACGAGAGGAAGCCTTACTTGCTAGTTTCCAAGTCAGGCCCATTTTGATTGGTCATATACTCGAAGCTCAAGGAAATAACGAGGAAGTTCAGGAGTTAATTTTTTTAATTTCTCAAGGGGAGAAAAAGGATCTCAGAGTCCGTGAAACCGATGGCATGCTTATGCAAGATAAACGGATGTACGTGCCAAATATTGAGGAATTAAAGAAAGAAATTCTTGATGAGGAACACATTTAAGCATATGCCATGCATCCAGAAGGCACTAAGATGTATCATACCATCAGACCATTTTACTATTGGCCATGTATGAAAAGAGAAATTGTAGAGTATGTTAGTAGGTGTGCAGTTTGTCAGCAGGTCAAAGCTGAAAGGAAGAAGCTGTTTGGTTTGAAGCAACCATTTCCCGTCCCATAGTGGAAATGGGAAAATATCACTATGGATTTTGTGTACAAGCTTCCTCGTACACGGAATGGTTATGATGGCGTTTGGGTGATTGTAGATCGACTTACCAAGTCAGCACATTTCATTCCAATAAGGGAAAAGTATTCGCTGAACAAATTAGCTGAGTTGTTCTTGATCAAGATTGTGAAGTATCATGGTGTACCATTGAGTATTATCTCGGATCGGGATCTCAAGTTCACTTCTAAGTTCTGGGTGGTGTTCCAGGAAGCTATTGGTGCAGATTTACTTTACAGCATAGCGTACCATCCTCAAACAGATGGTTAGTCGGAGGGGACGATTCAGACTTTGGAAGATATGCTAAGATCTTCAGTACTTCAGTTTGGTGATGATTGGCATGCAAAGTTGGATTTGATGGAATTTGCCTATAATAACAGCTACCATTCTAGCATCGGGATGGCACCGTTTGAGGCACTATATGGTAGAGCTTGCCGTACACCATTGTGTTGGTCGGAAGTGGGTGAAAGACCATTGGTGGGCCCTGAGATAGTAGAGGAGACTACTCAGAATGTTTAGGTGATTAAAGCTAATCTGAAAACGGCCCAGGATCGACAGAAGAGCCTTGCTGATAGACATGCCACTGACAAAGTGTATAAGGTCAGTGATTGGGTATTCTTGAAGTTATCGCCTTGGAAAAGAGTTGTAAGGTTCAGGAAGAAGGGTAAGCTAAGCCCTAGGTACATCGGACCTTACCAAATCATCGAGCGAGTTGGTGAAGTTGCTTATAGGCTTGAGTTGCCTTCTGAGCTACCTAAGGTGCATAATGTGTTCCATGTCTCTATGCTTCGTCAGTATGTTTTGGATCCTTCGCATGTTATACCTCCTCAACCCTTAGAGATCAATCCAGATTTGACTTATGAAGAGGAACCAGTGACGATATTGGATTGGAAAGATAGGGTGCTGAGGAACAAGACTATTCGCATGGTAAAGGTTATGTGGAGAAACCATTCAGTGGAAGAGGCTACTTGGGAGACTGAGGATCGGATGAGAGATATGTATCCTCGCTTGTTTTATGAGTATCAGTGATGTATTTTGATGTTGAATTCCGAGGACGAAATTTCTTAAGGGGGTAGATTGTGACAGCCCGTCCCGATTCATGTACTTTTATTATCCTCGAAAATGTAAAAGTACTCTTTTTCCCTTGGACGTTGGGTTACGTTTATGTTTTTGGGCTAAGTTCAAAGGCCCAAAGCTTTATTATTAGACCAATCACCTCTTCTCGAATTTAGTGGGAACCATTAGAGTGTGATTTGAACTTAGGGTTAGTTAGGGTTGTTGTAACTTAGTCTAAGCCAATTAGAACTTAGATTTTTAGTGGTTGTTTGGGTGTGTTTGGCTGGCAGTGTGAGGACCACACACATACCAACTGAAAACTCTCATCTCTCTGTCTCCCTTCTCGGACTCGCTATCTCTCCTTACTCTCTCTCTCTGCAACTGTACGGACCACACCCAAACCAAGCCAAAACTTCACGGATCGAGGGTTTTAAGACCTCCATTGAGTTCCTAAGGTTCATACGAGTCGAATGGTACCATTTTCAGGTAAGGAAACCTTCGAAAAACCCTAGA
This sequence comes from Cotoneaster glaucophyllus, assembly GCA_036320875.1. Lineage (NCBI taxonomy): Eukaryota > Viridiplantae > Streptophyta > Magnoliopsida > Rosales > Rosaceae > Cotoneaster > Cotoneaster glaucophyllus. Next base: position 12,002,581 of record CM070060.1, read on the forward strand.
ATCCGAGAGGTCCGTCGAGGTACAGTAGCACCTGTGTGATCGTCGAGGTTTCGAGCCATTTTAAGAATAAAAAAGTATCCACTCTTCTTGCTTAGTGATTTGGGATACTTTTGGTTAAGTTTGAACGTAAGAAACTTCGAAAAAATCAGACCTCGAGTTGGTCACTATTCACCAACTTTTAAACGTTTGATTTTCTGTGAATTCTAGGACCATAGCGAGCTTAAGGACCTTCCCACGATACTCGGAGTGCATCGTTGAGAGGATTTGGACGTCGGGAAGCCCAGATACAAAGCTTCACAGGTGTGGCCAGACTTTCAAGCTTGCTCCGGTAGATCTCGTTGGTTTTGACACCTAAAACAGGTATAACGTTGTTCTACTCATTGTAAGCTCTCTTTTGGTCCAAGTTTCATGAAGTTTGGTTGAGAATTGGACGAGTTATGAAGTTTAGAAAAATTTCCCGGTCGCCGTCGCCAGAGTTCAGAGGTAGGAGACGACAGAATATTCTGTCAATTTAGACGGAATATTCCTAACGGCGTTAGTTAATCTTGACGGTATATTCTTGGTTTTAACGGAATATTTCTGACGGCGTTAACTGTTGCCGTCAGTGTGCCAGGCACATGCCCGCGTGTGCGTGGCATGTCTGGCAGTGCCTTGGCCGGAGAGTGGCGGCGCGTGAGGGGCCAAAAATTAATTCTAAAAATATGAGGATGTTCTTGAGGTTGTGTAGATCACTTTGGTATATCCAAACACCCGAATTGAGCAATGTATGAGAAGTTATTTCCTAGTTTCCTTTATGTGCTTTAAAATAATGTTATTATAGTTGTTTCTCACATAGGCGAGACCTATCCGGAGGACGAGCGTAGCCAGGCTAGGCACGGAGGTTACGATCTGTCTACATACCAGTGAGTGGGCTTTTGGTTTTCCGTATATACCTATATGCTAAGTATTTTTCCCAGAAATGCATTTTAAATGACTTATTCAATGAATTGCCATGCCAATATATTTATACTAATTAATATGCATTATGAATTGTATATGCATGGTTGTCGACGTTGCGGGCGCTCAGGTAAGATTCAGGTAAGTTTATGTGTTGTTAATAAGGAGTTGTGTTATGAAGGTTATGATGAGATGCATCGAGAGCTCATTAACCTGCACCCCGGTGTTAGTGCTCCCGCCCAGGGTTAAGGGCGTAGTCTTTCACATGATGTTCACCTCCCCCACCACACGCTCATCTTGGATCCAAGTTAGGTGCCCAGTCCTGTCTTATAGACCACTTTCAGTGGGTTCGACTCGTAGGTGACCCGCGATCATTCGTACAGTCTTCATGTGATTGTAGCACTAGAGCGTATTGTTTGACACCCAGTCCTGTCGTATAGACCACTATAGGTGGGTTCGACTCATGTGCAGGCATGATTTATGAGCTAAAGTTCAGATGATATGATATTGCAGTTATTGTTGCATTTGGATTACTTACCTGATGATTTGGTTTATATGGCATGGCATATTCATGATTTGTTTACATAATTTGACGATGATGATTTCAGTTGAGATTTGGTATATGTATAGACTATTTTCTGGGAAAGTATACAGGTTTTACGGCGAGGGGTTATAACTGTTGTTTATGAAATGATTTTCGAAAAGCTTTGTTTTTGCCCACTCACGCTTTTTGTTTTGCGCCCCTCCAGGTTTTAGGTAGCGTTTGTTGGTGACTCACGAGGCTACAGCGGAGGTTCTGACAGGCCATCACATATATAGGATCACCTTTGGGTGTTATTTAATTTAGTACTTCTTATACTTGACTACACTTAGGATTGCTCGGTGCCTTTACTTACTTCCCAATCCCTTCTTGGCCGAGGACGACTCTCTGGTTCTTCGGAGAGGGAAAGCAGAGACGGCGAGAAGGAATTTCAAGAAGAGTGTTAGAATTTCAGCCCTCGACCGGCTGTGCCTGAATCTCTGAGCACCGACACTTTTGGTGACTGGTGGGAGTCGTATGCCCAGGACTTCTTTAGGGCACCAGTCGATGATGTCGTCGCCAAAAGTTTCAGCGACCGTCCAAAGAAGATTGCCGCCCCTCCACCTAAGGAAAAAACTCAAGGTATTCGGCTACCTTTATCTCTGTTTTTCACATGACTACTCAAAGTATTACAAAACTTATTTTATTTTCAGGTGATCGAGTATTAAAGCAGGCGGCCGTACCAACTCCGCCGAGCAAACGACCTCGCCAAGTGACCGAGCTAGTTCGTGAAGCTCCCCGCCCTCCAAAATGCAGAAGGGAGAACAGGAGATTCACGTTATCTCCAATCAGACTACTGAGGCGACCACTCCTGACGCCCCTTTTGTTGCTCCTGTCGCCCAGGATCTGCTAGAGCAACAACCGACTTCTATTGGCAGAGCCTCTCAAGTGCTACCTGTTTTGGAGATGGTCGAACTAGTCACTGCCTCAACCATCCCCCAGGTGGTTGAAACATCTATTGTTTCGCCAGGCGAGGAAACTGCAACTCCAGTGCCAATTGTCGCACCTGTTCTGGAGACGGTGACTCCATTCGTCGAGAGACCGTCCCCACAACATCCAAAACGAACGACACTCATTTTGGAAGAGGTATGAACAATCTTGGGCTAGATATAAGTACGCTGTCAAATTTTGATAGATTCTAACACCGTCTTATTATTTCAGGACGATGCGAGCGAGGAGATCCTGCTGGCGCATCGTCCTCGTCGAGCTCGTCCAGCCAAGCTATTGGTCCCCGCTTCCCAACCACCAAGCAAGGTCGTCTAATAATCTGGCCCTGCTGTGGTCGAGGCGGACGTGGCTGCCCCAGCTGCGACAGATGTCGCTGCTCCGGTTGCTGCCCCGGCTGCGACAGATGTCGCTGCTCTGGTCAGGGGGAAAACCATCACTCCAGCCGAGGTAAGCGCTCCTGCTCCGGTCGAGGCGGGAGCTGCTGCCCCAGAGATGGTCTCTCTTGCCGAGCCAGAGGCGACGACGGAGACCCCGATGCACCCACAAGATGTCGACCTCGGCATTCCACCTCAAGAGGTTACATCGGCTTATGTAAGGATTCCCACTCTTATTTTAACTACGCTTTTTTTCTTCTTAAAGTTCTGAATCGAGGATATACCAAATGCTAGGTGCCCCCCGATTCCTTTCATCAAAAATTCTACGCGCCGAGGGGTGTTGTTTATGTTTCTTGGCCACCTCAGTGGCCATCGAATGTAGACAACCTTCATCGGCCGCATGAATTAAGAAGCAGTCTTAAACATTGGGCTCGGCCTTTAAGCTCTCTGGGTTCAAGCAATGACCCAGGGGACATGGCCGAGGTCTCGTCTCGTCAGGTCTACTATCCTCTCTTTCCTTATTCCCTTGTATCTTAACCTGTTCTAACATTGGCTCTACACACAGCCTTCGTGGGAAGCTGAGTTCGACGCTCTGCTTGCCAGTACGTCGAAGAGGACAGCTTGGCCTTCAACTTCTGCTCCACGAGATTCAGCCGACGCTGATTCTGTCGCCAAGCTCCAAGAGCTATTTTCCCTCTCGGCCTCTCGGATTCTCGAGTGTAAAGACCTCGACTCCGTTGGGGCATGCTTGAACGACCTTGCCTCCAACGGTCGTCTGGATAATGCTGCCGTCACTCGAGCATCCTCGATTTTAGAGTGAACTCGGGAATACTTCAGTATTTTCGAAAAAACCTTTCGAGCCGAACATGACTGGAAGGCTGCGACGGCTGTGCAGGAAACCCTTCGTCCGAAGATGGAGGTGCTCACAGCGAAGAAGGAACAGCTGGCCGACCTCGACCATCAAATTGCCGAACTTCAAAGTCGTCGGTCGGCATTTGGTTCTGAGCTCGCAAAAGAATTCGAATCAGGTAAATCCTGCCTGATCAAAAAATCGGCAGGCTGAAGTGACAATGGGCGAGGTGCGGTGGCTTGAGTTGAAGGCTTTCCTCAAGTCTGTCCTTCCTTCCTCGCCTTAGGCTTCTTCATTGTGAATTAGTTAGATAATCTTGTTTGTACTACACCTTTTGCGAATCTTTAATGAGAAATTTTATTCCCATATTTCCCAAGTAACTGGATAGAATTTCTTTAAGAACTTCCCATTAATTGGTAACTTATGAATTAAACCGGTTCGATCTTTGAGGCGATATGCCCCCTTGCCGAGAACCTTGTAAATGATGAACGGTCCCTCCCAATTCGGCGACCATTTGCTGAATCTAGGGTCCTTAACTCTGACGGGTAGTACAGTCTGCCAAACTAACTCTCCTTCGCCGAACGTTTTCTATCTGACTTTTTGATTATAAGCTCGTTCAGCAATCTTCTTTTGGGCCACTAATAGGTTGCAATCATCGAGCCGAGCTTCTTCCAAATCTTCTAACTGTTGTCTCATGGCCAGGCTGTACTCGGCACTGCACAAACTGCTCTGTTCTAATATTCGCAGCAAGTTTATACTTAGTTCGACTGGCAACATTGCGTCATGTCCGTAAGTCAAGGCGTACTGCGTCGTTCCAGTGGCAGATCGTGGTGAGGTTCGGTAAGCCCATAATGCTTCGTTTAGCTTTAGATGCCACATACCAGGCCTTTCCTTTACCATTTTCTCGAGAATACCGTTCAAAACCTTGTTACTTGCCTTGGCTTGTTCGTTTGCCTGTGGGTAATATGGCGTAGATTGTTCCAGCCGAATGTTCAATCTACTCGTATACTCCTTAAACCTGTCGGATGTGAAAATCGTGCTATTATCTGTTATGATCGTCTCTGGTACACCGAACCTCGTCACGATGTTCTTTTCCACGAAACTAGAGACTTCTCTAGACATTAATTCGGCGTATGATTTTTAGTGAAGTAGTCTGTTGCCACCAGTATCCATGCGTGTTTTGCTGCTCCAGAAGATTGTGTAATTTTACCCGATTACATCCATGGCTCATCCTCTAAACAGCCAAGGTTTAGTAACCGAATGTAGTGTCTCGGCTGGGGCCCTTTGTATGGGGCCATGGATTTGGCAGTGGACACACCCTCGGGCAAACTCGATACAATCCTTCAACATGCTCGGCCAAAAATACCTGTGGCGGCGAAGCAGCCATCGCGTCTTTCGACCGGATTGATGGGCTCCGCAAATCCCTTCATGTACTTCCGCGACTGCTTGAGCAGCCTCTCGTGATCCGAGGCACAACAGCAATAGACTGTCCTCACCATTTCGGTACAGTTCATTTTGGTAAATAACGTAGTTCGTTGCATGTACCCTCGTCTTGCGATCATGTCTGCCACTTGGGTTATCGAGGTATTGCATAATTGGTTTCCTCCAATCGTCTGGTAGTGCCTCGACCGCACAAACATCCAGCGACTCTTCCCGTTCTAATAATGAAGGTAGGGACATTACTCGTGTTCGAATTACTTGGTCGCGGTGAAGGACCTGTTGATTAACTAGGGCCAGATATGACTGGCGTAATGTGGGTATCATCCGGCCTAACTCACCTCCCAAGAGTTGTGCTCCGGAGGCTAGTTGAGCGAGTTCGTCGGCGACAGTGTTTCGATCACGAGAAACATGGCTGAAGGTAATACCGTCGAATGACTCGGCCAAGTAGCTAGCAACCATGTGATAAGGTGCCAGAGTGCAACTCATGCAACGAAAGGTGCCACTGAGTTGGTTAATGACGAGTTCGGAATCGCCGAGGACGAGCATGCGGGGCACTCGTAACTCATGAAGAACGCCAAGGCCAATGACGAGGGCTTCGTATTCGGCCTGATTGTTGGTGCACTCAAAGTCAAGTTTGAGAGAGAAGTACCATCGGTGTTGTTGTGGAGATTGAATGACGATTCCCACACCGCCCGACGTTGAGGTACTAGAGCCATCAAAATAAAGCGTCCAATAATTGTCAAGTGCTTCCACCATGCCGATCTCAACGTCGGTTTCCCCGAAACCATATGGGGAGGGGTGCTGTGCCAGAAAATCGACAAGAGCTTGTCCTTTGACCTCTTTCTGGGGCACATATTGTAAACTAAATTTGGACAACGCCATCGTCCATTTCCCAATTCGGCCTTTAACTATTGGCCGAGTAAGCATATATCAGATTTTGTCTGTCTGAGCAATGACTTGAGTAACCGACGGTAGCATGTAGTGCCGGAGCTTGGATGCGGCGAAAAATAAGGCCAAACAAAGCTTCTCGACAGGGAAGTAATTGATTTCTGGTGTGTTTAGGCGCCGGCTGAGATAGAAAACGGCTTGTCCTCATCCTGCGTCATTGTCTTGTGCGAGGAGGAATCCGATGGATTCCTCGACCGCTGAAATGTAAAGCTTTAGAGGTTTATCGCGCCGAGGGGGAACAAGAACAGGTGGTTTTGTAAGAGAGACCTTGATTTGCGTGAAAGCTACTTGTTTTGGTTGTCCGAATCTTTTAATTTCAGAAGTGTGGAGAACGCCTTCATTTTTTATTTAATTTCAGCGTCATTGCCTTTTGGTTGTTGGAGGCGAAGCGTTCATGATCGCTCGAGCCTTGTTCTTGTCTTTTTCAATGCCCCGATCATGGACAAGAAAACTTAAGAAGTTACTGACCATCACACCGAAGGCGCATTTTGCCGGGTTCATCTTGAGATGATGTCGGCGTATACGAAGGAAAGCCTGCCGAAGATGATCAAGATGCGTTCGGCAGTTCTTTGATTTTACCACCACATCATCGATGTATACTTCGACGATTGTGCCAATCAAGTCATGAAAAATGGCGTTCATGGCGCGTTGATATGTAGCACCAGTGTTTGTAAGGCCAAAGGGCATGACTACCCATTCCTAGGTGCGGAGTGCCCCCGGGCAACGAAAGGCAGTTTTATGGACATCGGCTTCAGCAATGAAGATCTGGTTGTAACCAGCGTGGCCATCCATGAAGGATAACATGGCATGATTGGCCACAACGTCAGTTAGTAAGTCTGAGATTGGCATTGGATACTCGTCCTTAGGTGTTGCCAAATTCAGATTGCGAAAATCAATGCAGATGCGGATGACGTCGTTTTTCTTAAGCACTGGCATATTCGCTAACCATTCGACGTATCGAGCAGTTCGAATGAACCCGGCGTTTAGAAGACGAACGAGTTCATCTTTTATGCCGAGTTGGACCTCGATCGAGAATCGTCGGGGTGGTTGACGAAAGGGCTTGCAACTAGGTTTGATACGTAATTCGTGCTCGACGAGTGTTCGATCAAGATCGGGCATCTCATGATAGCTCCAAGCAAAACAATCTTTAAATTCGTGAAGTAGCTTGTAAAGCTCTGATTTCACAGATTGGGGTAGCAGAGCACTAATAAATAATGGCCGAGGATCCTCGGCCGTTCCAACATTTACCTCATCCAATAGGTCTTTAACCTGAGGCCGAGTGTCTTCGAGGTCGGCCGGAGCGGCTTGAATTTTATCAAAAGATAGCATGGGACCGCTATCGCCATCGGCAAGGAACTCCACGAGATTGATACCCGAATGAGATTGTTTGGATATGACATGCCAATGAGCCAGCAGCCGTTCCATAATCGATGAAACCGCGGCTCGGCGTTTGGTTTGACTGGTGTCAAACATCAGGGTCGGTGATAAAGTTAGCCAATCCGAGCCTCGCCGAATCCTGACGAACAGTTTTCAGCGCCAACCTCGACGGCTTTCTGAACTGAAATACAAGTCGGTCGTCCCTCATCATTGATCCCTTGTAGAGTAATGTAGCCAACGTGGTCGTCGTAGTACCATGCTTGAATCAATTTGGCTTCAAAGGGGTGATGGTCGGCTGAGTGTACGACAATTGATTTACCTTCCCAAAAGACGAGGACTTGATATAACGAGAAAGGGATACAACTTGTTTGATGAATCCAATCTCGACCGAGCAATGCATTGTACTCGGTCTACGAGTCAACTATGAAGAAAGCAGTCATATGGTTGCGACCTGCGATGCTTACCTCTAACGGGAGTACTCCTTTTGTTTGAGACTTGTCCCCGACGAAGCTGCTCATAGTGATTCCTGATGGGATAAGTTCATCGTTAGAGCGGTGCAAGACCTTCATGATGGTTACAGGCATGACATTGACGATAGCCCCACAGTCAACGAAAATTTTTGAGACCGGATATCCTTCGATGTGGGCCGTGACATACAATGGCTTGAGGTGACGAAGGTTGGCTGCTGAGGAACGAGGAAATAATTCGGCCAAAACTGCCTTCAGGTTGGTGTCTTTAGCTGTTGGCTCAACCTTGGTGGGAGAAACAAAGTCGACTTGAGTAGCTTCCTCGGCCACTACGTCGCCGTCTAGGAAGCTTGGTTGGGACGTGGTTGACTGAAAATCGGCAGGCAAGACATGGACCATACTGATCTCCATATTGTCGAGGATTGAAGGGCCCATTGAGTTGGGATCTTCCTCCTTCGTCAGTTCCTCTTCTTCTAGATCCTTGTCCTCCGGATTTTCTTCCTCTGGACTTGTATGGAATGTGGCCGCATCGACGGTCTCAACTGCTGCTGGGGTAAGGTCTGGTGTGTTTGCGGTGATTCTCTTTTCTTGTGTACAACCCTTTGGTTTTTTCGAAACCAGAATTGGGTTTGGGACTTGTGCCGTGACATGAGCTTGTTCTTGGTATGTTATACGGGCGTCTCTGATGTCCAGATAAGCATCTAACCGCTCGACACCCCTTGTTTCGTCGACCGTAAGGCCGAAGAGGGAAACGGCTGAAAATACCTCAAAATGGTATCTCAAATATTGGAGATCTTCAAGAGATAAAGGGAGTTCACCTGGGTTGATGTCAGTGTATAGATCGACACTGAAGCCGAGGACTCGGGCTTCACGTATGTGTTGGAACCTAGCTTTCAACCCGAGCTCCGAATTCTTTTGGATGATTCGTTCAGCGTCCGGGCAGGTCAGAACAAGGTCGATCGTATCTTGACATGTTTTTGGCAAACCGTATAAATCATTAGCTGAATGCTTTTTATGGAACTCTCGCATGTACTGTAGAGCCTCTCCGAGGAATGGTGGATGCAGATTTCGTCGGATCTTGACCAATGGTTCTTGTACGGGTAATAGAGGAAGTTTGTCTTCGCCCTCCTTCCTAAAATGCTCAAGGCGTGCCTTCATTTCCCCGGGCCGAATAAGAAGTTTGATCCATTTTTTAGCCTCTTCAAATGTGGTTTCTAGAGCGTAAACGACCGGCTGCTTTCCTTAGGTCAACTCGGTCATAATCGTCGGGGTTTACCAGCTGTCCTCATTGCCAATTCTTTCTTTCGGCTGCCACTTGGGTGTCGAAGTCTCCTGTGCTGTTCGTCGGCGGGCCAAGTAGTCTATTCTTTGGCGTCGACGTTTCTGCGACTTGGATAGTGCAGTGTATACGCCTTTAGGCAAGTGATAGGAATACCAACGCTGATCGCGTGGTTCAGGGGGTTTGAAGGCTTTCTGGTTCGCGGAAGAGCTCGAGCGGCTGGAATTACAGGCATAATATTCTTCGCTGTAGAATGGTGCATCGAAGTCTAGGCGTCGCCTAGCTGAAGATGGCGTGACATCCTGCGGACCGAGCCTGTAGAAGACTGTATTCCGTGGGCTCGTGCCAAGAGTTTATTGGGGTGTCACCGTGGCTGAGTGCCTATGTGGCGTTTCTGCTTGTTTCGATCGTTCTCTTGGTTTGACCGAAACGTCTGTTTTGCACCGACTACACAAGGTTTTAGTTCATTAGTTTCTTCGGCGCTAGAACTTGACATTGACTCGAGGATGGCTGGTCCAACCAAATCTTGGGGCGGTGCATTCGAAAATAAATCAATTTTGAGCCGTGGTTGAGAGCTCTTTTTTTGGGATGTGTCTCATCAAAACGAACTCGACCTTTCCTTTCCCTTTATCTCTAGGTAAATGAACATCTGCCATACTTACTGTCGCCGTAGGGAAAGGGTCATTGTCGACACCCATTTTCTTCTCTGGAAATTTAAGTTTTCCATTGTCGATCCAACTTTGGATGGCATCTCGAAACACGACACAGTTGTTTGTCATGTGTTTGTTCGAATTATGATACTTGCAATATGTCTTTCCCTTCAGCTCTTCGGCCTTGGGAATGTTGTGCCCCGGCCGAAGTTTTATAATTTTGGCAAGTAACAATTGGTCGAAAATGGCGTCGGCCTTAGTAATATCGAATTATACACTTTCGATATCTTCATGGTAGTTTCCTCAGACGTCGGCCGAACCTTGGTATCCTTAGTGTTGACGTGGGTCAATGCCTTGCATATGTATGGCTTGTCGATCACTATCTCAGCCGTATCTATACTGGCGTATTCTTCAGGTTCCGCCGAGGCATAGTTAACCGTGGATTTTTGTAGATAGTTCCTCGGGACGGAGTTATTGAGGCTTTCTCTTCGCGGAGCAAGTAGTCGTATTGCTCGACGTGCTGTATATATCTCAAAAGTTCGCCCACAGGAATTTCTTCTTATATTCCACGTCTAAACCGTTCAACACGAGTCGAACAAACTCAACCTCAGGTAGGGGTACTCGGCACCAATTCCTGGCCGATTTGAATCTCGTAAGATAATCCATCGGCGATTCGTCGGATTCTTGTGCCATTCTGGCCAACGAAGAGACTGACATTTCCATCCCCGGCCGATAGAACTGTTTGTGGAACTTCTCGACCAGTTCTTCCCAACTTTGAATGGAATTAGGTGGGAGGTTGATGTACCACGAGAATGCCGAGCCTGTGAGTGAGAAGTTAAACAATCGTAACTTATAGAAGTCACTACTAACATCTCCACACCGTGCACTGAAGCGGGCGACATGTTCTAATGAGGATAGAGATGATTCCCCAGCAAAAAGGCTGAAATCTGGGATTTTAAAGCCTTTAAGATATTCGAACTTTTCCACGTAAGCTGGGTATGGGTGGATAAACTTTGGGAATTTCGGCCCTTTCTTCAGAGCCGAATCAATCATTCTCTGAACTTCAACCACGTCCACGGACGTCGTTTCCACACTTGGATCAAAGTCATCTATCTGACTGCTTGATCCACCCTTTTTGTTTAGATCGACCCTTTTAAGCCGAGCGGGTCCTGCCACTTCAAGGAAATTTTGTGAAAAACATGTTCATTTGAGCAACATCTATGGCATGCAATTAACAATTAAAGGCGGAATCATGCTTGTATGCACTCAAAACAAAACATTACCCATGAAATTCAAAGCCTAGTAGAAATGGTGAACCAAGACTCAACTCAAGATCTAAGAGAAAGAGTTGAGATTTCTTTATACCTTTGAAGCACCTCTTTGCTTAGCAAAGGTTAATCACCCACGGGAGGGCCTTCTTCCTTTGTCACCTTTCCCCTTGGCTCCATGGATTTGGATAGAGGAACTTTGCTTCTTGGCTCCATGTCTTTTTGGATATGGATGGAAGAATTGGGTTCTCCAAAAGTCACCAAAGTTGGAGACCTCTAAGTTTCGACACCAAGGATGGTTGAGCAAGAAGATGAGTGGCCATGGAAGAGTTAGATACTAGTAAACTCTTCCCATGGTGGCCGGCCTTCCTAGAGAGAAAGAGAGAGCCAAAAGCTCTCATCTTTCCTCAAAGAACACCCTAATGAAGAAAAAGCTATAAAGTCACATTTATACCTCCCTTCATTGGAGTGGCAAACTTGTAATAAGTCCAAAACCCACTCCCTCTCTAATCATGGCCGGCCTCCTTATTGTTAGTGGGTTAATTGCCCATTTTGTTTTAGTTGTCACACAACTTAAACCTTATGTGCCTTGTGGACCAAAACCCTTTTGTGTCCCGAAACCCAACACTAACTTAAGGCCTAAAACGAACCTTTCATTCTAGATTAATTAACTTTTAATTAATTCTTGCCACATACAATTAAACTATTTAATTGTCCTTACTCATCTTCATTATATTCTTCAATCATTACCTTACACGGTGTGCGATCCATTAGGTTCATTTTAGCGAGGCAGTGGGCGATTGTTACTCTTAACGATCGATTGTGAATTGAAACATACTTTCAATTCTCCCTTAAATGATTATACATCTTTAGGGCTTCCACAAAGCATGAGTGACTCCTAGCAGTGTATCATGGCTACCCAAGCTAATCAGAAGAGGTGGAGAATCTATTCAGTTTAGGATTACAATGTAATACGGTCTTTCTCTAATACAATACTCTTGACCGCATTGTTTGGTTTGATAGTTTATTCATGTCTACTATCCAATGTGATTCATTTACTTATATGATTACCTTGAATGTGATTTGGAACGACTTCCTAAATCTCATTCATACTCTGGCCAGAGATTCTTAATCATATCATAGAGTATTCTCCCTTAAACGATTTGCAGGTTAGAGATCCCTTGTTGCGCATTCACTTGCCTCCATGGCTAAGTGGCTTAACCCCAACTATGCCGTGGACGCCCTCTGACGGAGTGACTTTGACATAGTCAAAGATCAAGGACCTAACCACAAGACAACTGTGATGCCTCAGGTCAAAGGACTACTTTGCATTATCCCAACCATGAGTTCTCATATGACATGAATATGAGAACTCCTCGTTGATCGCGTTCAGTGGATCATTTTTCTATCGAGCACCTACATGCTTGTCTTGGCGTCAGTTACACCAATGACTCGAGACCAGTCACTCTCCCTAAGAGAAGACATAGCATGTATTGATCTTAACGGACTGTCAATGCCCAATTGGCAATCCTATGATCAGGAACGTTTAGGATATGTATACGAAAGAGAATGGTCTCATGAATCTAACTTCTTTAGATTACATTCTCCCAATAGCATATTCCTTGGACTTATCGTTTAAGCACATAACATTTATATGAGACAGCTTGAAACAATAATCTTTGCCCTTTATATTAAACTAGATTAGTTTAACATGTGAAATGTCCGTAAAGTATCATCATATGATTGGTTTTAGGGCACATTTCCAACAATCTCCCACTTGCACTAGAGCCAATCAGCTTGGTTATTAGTGATGATACCTCTTCTGAATTTATTTCAAAAAATGGCTGCGTAGTAGGCCTAGACAATGGAGATCTATATGTTATCCATAGAAGCAACCTTGAGAATAACGACGTCACCATTATACATGATTCTCAATCATGTGGTTCAGTCTCTCACTTGAGTTCGGATTTTGATGAGACCTTGATTCCCTAGCTTGAGCTATCGCCCCATTGAAGGGAAATAATGAGATTTATTTGGGATTTCTAGTGACTAGCATGCATATACAATTCTAAATTTATATACATAAGCAACGGAAGCGTATTATCACATATTATCAAAGCTATAGTCATGCAAATCCCCTTCAAGAAGCATAGGTTCATAAATGATGCATCAAATAAAATATTGAAGAACAAAGTGAAGGTTGAGTTTTATACCTCTTGATCTAGACTTTAGACCAAGGATGGACCACCTCCAAGCCCTTTGTTCTTGGAACTCCTTGAGCCTAGCCTCCCTCCTTGCTTCCTCCACCTTGATGGATTTGGATCTTCTTTGATTCTCCTTTAGTCTCCAAAGTAGAAGACCTCTAAAGATCCACACCCACTAGTGTAGTGAGATGGATGAAGGAATAACCAAGAGGAAGAGAAGATGATTAGTTAATCTCTCCTCTTGGTGGCCGGCCCTATGTGTTGGGAGAGAGAGAGAGTTGTTTTCTCCTTTTGTTGAAAAGAACACACAAAAACCCTAATGAACTTTTTCATTAAACTTTCTTTATAAATGTCAAAGAGGTGAGTCAACAAATTGACTCATTCTCTCTCTTCTTTCTTACTAATGGCCGGCCACTATGTGTTGGGTTTGGACTTTGGGCTTTTATTATTTCAAGTCATCCTATGTTTGAATAAAAGGACCCAATGGGTTTGGGCCCAATGGGCCACGAATGAACCCGAACTTTTCTTTAAGTCCTAAACGATCTTTCATCGCTTTTATGATATCTTTAGGCTTTCTAATTAATCATAACACTTAATTAATCCAATTAATTAATTCCATCATCCTTTAGTTATCTCACCACAAGAGTGTATCGGTGTACAATCGTTTTAGGTTCTAATTAGCAAGGCAGTGAGGTGATTGGACCCAATCCAATTGATTAATATTAATTCAATCACTTAGTGAATTAAAACTTACTTTTAATTCTTCTTCTTCTTTGATAACTACCTATTTAATTATCTAGAAGAACCCACAAGCCATGAGTGACATCTAATCATATATCATGGCTACCCAAGCTAATGTAGAATATGTTTGGAGAACCTATTCAGTTGGAATTACAATGTAATTCGATCCTTCTCTAATACAATACTCACAATCACATTACTAGGGTATGGATACTTAATGTCAAACCCCTAATGTGATTATGTCAAGTTATATGATTCTATTGAGTCGTATAGGAACGCTTTCCATCATTACACTCGATACTTCGGCCGAAGATTCCTGAATCATATCTATGAGTATTCATCCTCTCATAACAAGGATTAGAGATCCCTTGTTGATCATTCACATGCCTCTGAGAATAAATCACTGACCCCAACAATTCATAGAACACATCCAAGATGAGATGTGGTCATGTCTCATTATCAAATGATCAGCAACGTATCCCCAAGACAACTATGATGTCTCAGGTCAAAGGATTACTTACATTATTCCAACCATTAGAGTTACTTGCTTGACATGTGAGTAGACCTCCATGCAAGTACTCTCGTTTGATTGTATTCAGTGAACTCATTCCCTTAATGAGCACCTACATACTTGTCTTAGTGTCATTACACAAATGGGATGAGACTTTCCATCCTTCCAAATGAAGCAGACATAGTACGTACTAGTCTATCCGGATTGTTAGCGTCCCTCTAACAATCCTATGACTAGGAACCTTTTGGACACCATGGTTATGTAAAGAAGGTCTCTGTAATCCAACATCTTTAGATTACTTCTTCCATCAATCCATTGTCCATGGACTCACTAAATTTGGACGTATATCGTTCATTAAGATAGTCCTAATAAGTGTCTTTGCCTTTTACTGTATTAGAGTTATCTACACATACAAACATAGTCCTGAAAAGTTTCTTCCAAAGATTGACTTTCAGGGCATATCTCCAACACCCATTAGTGTCGTAGTGTCTGTACACTAGAGACACTTTCTGGTTGGAACCGAATAGAGAGTTCATAAATGAACTTTCCCATCCAAACAACATTATTGTAAACTTCTATATGGCGATATATTTTGCATTCATGATGGAACACACTAAAGTCATTACTTGTGATGTTTCCACCCAAATATCTCTTTAGTCATAATAAAGAGATATCATAATATCTCTTCATTCACACTGAAGAGACATCCAATGATGGATAAGATATTAGATTCATAATCTAATACATTTACGCTTCCATTGCATCACTTTAATTCTTCCTCATTCTTGAGGAATCTATCCTTTAGTATTTCTTAAATACTTAAGGACTCACTTGACAGTTGCCATGGTTCTGATCCTGGGCTTGCATTGATATCAACTTGTACCATTCTAGGTACAACTCATATCAGTGTTTTTTCATACAATATGAAATACGTAAATCGCCTTTATGCGTATGCATAAAGGATTCTAGTTATGCATTGTGTTTCTTTGGGAGTCAAAGGGTACGTCCCCTTTGTGAAGAGCAACTTCCTAGTCTCACTAGAGCTGTCCTTCTGATTGAAGTTTATCATCATATGAGAAACTTCCTAGAATCTTTTGTCTATCATTAGGTCTTGATATAATCCAATTATATCTTGAAATCGATCATTATAGATTTCCATCCTATGTATATAGACTATGTCTCCCATATACATTCTATCATGATAGAACATTTAAAGTCATAACTTTAACGAAGAAGAATTCCTTTCATTTCCAAAATTAATATATCAAATATATGTTCAAATTTAGGAATATGATTAACTCCCACTAATCTTTTGTAAACCTAGTAAACAAAAGATTCATTTACATCTTTATGAGAAATCAAATGATTTGGTCTTTCTCTCATAAGATGCTTATAGCTCCCACTAGCTTGCTAAGATTCATGATGGATGGATCTCTACAACTTACAAGGTGTTGTGATTCCTAGTCATAGACATATATTACCAAGACCATCTTGATAATGGTTTCGGAAACCCCTATTATGTCCAAACATTGAATCACGGTTTAGTTGTAGCTAGCAATCTTCGAATTAATAGAAACCATGACTACATCAAAGATGGTTTCTTCCAAGTCAATCAATCTCGTTGATTGTAGTCACCTTAAGCTACCAATTAGCTATAAAGGTTTCAATATTTCAGGTCAAATGGTACTATACCATTTCCTTGAGTATATATCATATATACACTCAATGTGGTCATAAGGATTTTCATTCTTATTTCTTTCGAATTAAGAGATGTTACTCCATGACATAGTCATAAAGTTATAAATCCTTCTTGATTACCTTGGAGCTAGTGGTGTGGAAACTAGGTTGTCATATTTGTTGATTATCATCTTGTCTCTCAAAGAACCTATTCTTTGAATTCTATCTCTCGTTCATTTGCTCTATGTTAGGCAAATCCTAGTGTAGGATTACAATGAACTACCCAACAAACAACATTTGTTAGTTGGTCCATAGAAGTGATGTCCAAAAGTTAATTTAAGGATATCCCACAAGATTGTTCTAAAACAAATATTGCTAATTAGCACATAACCTCAAGTCTTAACACGCTTAAGACTTGTCTTTCTTTCCAACTACATCATATGGAGTTATGAAACGTTTTGGAAGATCTTCTATTTGACAATCATATTGACTTAGAAATATATATCCTATATATCGGTAATTGATAACATCCAACGAACTAAATCTTATTCGAGTTCGTTCTTCTCCCAATGGAGAAATACATTATCTTATGATGCTACATTCCTTGATATCTTTCAAGGAAACTCATCTAAAGTGTTAGTTTTCTTTGGATCAAATCTAAGGAGTAAATACTTCAGACGTCTTACTCATCAACTTACATTCTTGAACTCTTTGAAACCTTTTGCAAAGTATTCGAACTTGTATTTATTCAAAATAAACAATAGTCCAACCGAGAGCGATCTTCGGTGAATGTCATATAACATGAGTAGTATTATGTTGTGGACATGTGCCACTAAGTAAGTGAATTAACCTCAATAACTTTGTGATTCTTTCTTCTTTCCAAAAGAATAAAGATTCGAACATTTCGCCTCTATACAATTTTAACAAGAAGACATCGGATCCGGATCTAACAATCCAAAGCATCCATATATGACCAACTCGTAATTTATGTTTTAGAGGTGTCACAACTCAGTGGGATTAGTCACTACCTTGCAACCTTTTGGGTTTTAAGCATCATTATATTCTAAACAGTTAACACTACCACATTATCTCTACTATAGAGACAATCAATCAGATTACAATAATCCAATCATTCATAAAGAACAATTGTTTTGTCAAACAAAACATTCATCCATCTCCTAACATTATAGTGATGGAATTAAGTTCCTTATTAAAATTGGAATGCAAAGACAATCTTTGTTTTTCCAATTTCTTTGGTAGTTCATATGAGGAAGTAAGTACTATCTGCTTTCGCAGAGATCAATATTTGATTCACGTTCCGAATGTGAAGTACTTTCTCTTCTCTCATTAATCTTCTACTTCTTGTTAGCAACACTTTTACAACGATTGTAAAACATAGTTACTAATACGGAATCAAACATTCAAGTAGAAGAACCAACTATTTTGAACTTATTCAAGAACATTTTACAACACCTTCGAGAAGTGTGTTCTTGACACTTGCAAGACATTTCTTGCAAATACCCCTTCCAATGTCCATCCTTTCATAAAGAAAGTTTGTTCCCTTGGAGTTTTTAGCTTTCTTCATTTGACTTCTCAATTGACTACAATAGTCACGGTTCCTAAACTCCCACTATCTCTCTTGAAACTTATTTCAATCGTGTTATACACATCAAAAGATTTGGAGAGCGTGCGGTTATTGTTCACTATATAGTTTACAATAAACTTAGTGAACCATTTGGATAGGGACACAAAAGTGAAGTCCTTGCCTAGTTTCCGTCTCTAGAAGTGGTTTAACACTTCAACACTCAATGATTCAAAATCATCATAAGTCCATGTTGATGGACTATTTTTGTCAACCAACCATTATGTTCTAAACATAAATACAAACTATTAAGAGTTGTTCCAGGCAACTCTCATTTCTTCATACAACAATTTGTAAGTGAAGAAGCATGGCACATAAAGTGTCCATGCCTTTGTGCTTACCTCTCAAGTTCTTTGTTCATGCAACAAAGAAACAAGCACTAGTGTTTGCGTTAACTAAGGGTTGTTCAAAGCAACTCTTATTTCTTCATACAACAATTTGTAATTGAAGAATTATGACACTAAAAGTGTTGTCCTCTTTATGATAGACTTATCTAACATGTTTTTCCAATGATACATTATCAATAGGAAGATTGTGAGGATGAGACTACTTAGGTACAAATACAATCCATTAAAGACATTCTATCGGATCGCGGTACCAAGTCCGGAAACTAAAGCCTTCGGCTTTTCTTTGTCAAGTTTTGGATAGCGTTTGCAAATATATCGGTAAATAAATACATAACGAATATAAATTGATTGATTTTAAACCATTTGATCTGGGTCTTTAAATCAAATAGCACCACCCACTATTTTGGCAAATTCCATATCCCTCATCGGAATTCGAGAGTTTTGGAGGAAACTCTTAGTAGGGTATGGGAGGCTCACTATTACCAAGCCCACCTCATAATTGTATCATGTTGGCTAGCATTAATAATAATGAGAGAGTACACTTACTCATTTACATCTTATGTAAGTACCCATCTAGTTTGGCCTCTAGAGAATGATGCCTCAGAATTATATCATGTTGGCGTCATTGCACTTAGTTAAGTCATTCCCACCGTGCCTAGTTCGTGTAGGGGTTCAAGCAAAGCCTTAGAATTATATCATGTTGGCTAAACTCGTTGCCTACCTCACTTCATCATATATGTATATAGAACTCCTCCTGAGTGTAAGCACATACTTTGTACTCCCCCATTATAGGGTGAAGTCGGTGTATGAGTCACAAACGATTGGAGCCTACCACGGTGGAAGGCCACGAAAGAGTGTTCAAAGCACTCTCACGCTTGTCAACTTAATAATGGTTTGTTGAGGGTTTTAGGTCTCATCACATATAAGCATGCATTTTAATCACATTAAAACAATTTGGTCCTATTACAACTATTGGTCCATGTGATTGATTTAGTAGTATATGATACTCCCACTATACTTGTAAAACGGTTTTTAAAGCAAGAGTATATGGTACTACTAATATAAGCTTTGCATTCATTGATGGACTATATAGTTGCCTTAGGGCCTTAGGATGACTATGAACCTTTGATTTGACCCAACACGAGCCTAGTGTTGGATCACGGTCTAGGGATGGTGATTGATTTTAGTTACGCGTTTAATCACATTAAGGCGTGTTTTCTTATTGGGCGTTGGACCCTCTACTCCAATTTCATGCATATCAAATAAAACAAGAAAGGAGTACTTCAAAGTAAAGAAGAGCTTATGCTCTTTTACAACATTTGATCAAAACAAATTACTTTAAAGTAAAGAAGAGCTTATGCTCTTTCACAACATTTGATCATATCAAATTACAACCAAAATCTAATCTACACATTCCCATGGTTCAAACAAATTTGAAAGACGGCCATTCACATAGCTCAATTATCGTAGGCTTAGGTTCATAATCACCATTTCTTTAATTAATTAATGCTTTAACTAATTAAACTTGAATGCAACATTGTCATTTGGTTTTTATATCCATATAATTGATTTAATAGGAGCTAAATGAAATGAAAATCCAATTCTCATTTAAAGAGACAAAACCATTTTGATCTCAACCTAATTTGGGCCAAAAAGCAATAACCTCAACCATTGGGCTATATTGCAAAACACAAACTTTTGGGGTCACTTTGTAAAACACAAAAGCCCACTACTTCATGTAATTACAACTAGAACCCAAAAATTTCAACAAATACAAAAACTTCATTAAAGGAGCAAAACAATTTGTCCTTTAGTGTTTTTGGGTCTTTACGTAAAAACGTAAACTTTCGGGTCAAAGTGCAAATACACAAAAGTATCAAAATTTTATGTAATTGCATAAAGCCCCAAAAGTACTCCCTTTGAGGGAGTGGCCGGCCATGTGATGTGTGAGAGGTGTCAAAACCTTTTTGAAATGATTTCATCAAAGTGAAAGGTGATGGGTTGGTTTGAAAAAGTCAATTCCATGAAACATGGAAAGTATGGTGTAGTAAGAAAATAGGTATGGTTTGAAAAGGTGATTGGTATGGATGTGTAAGAAATGTCCATACCTAGTGATGATTAAAATCATACCATCCTTTCATAAACAAAACTTTATGTAAACAACCAAAAACTTTTTAATCAAAATACCCAACCTTTTTGTTCTTGCCAAGAACATAACAAGAACAATGAAGAACATCCATGAAAACCCATAAGAGCTCCATGAACATTTTTCACCCAAAGACATCCCAAAACCTCTTAAACTTAAGGGAAATAACATATTACCCTACTAGGGTACTTAGGGGTTCCTAATGTCACTTTAAAACACTTTTAACATGACAAACATGAACCCAAAAATCCACCCTTTGGATTTGGCCGAATTTCCCCAAAAACATGGCACCAAATTTTAGCTCCAAAATTCATGCTCATATGAACTACATCTACAACATTTGAGATGGCAAATTTTCCAACAAAATTTACATTCAAAGAAGCACGAATAAAGCTTGTAACAATTACAACATTCAAATCCAAGACTATGAACTACAAAACCCAAAAGGATTCACCAACTACTAGACCTAGGCTCTTGATACCACTTGAAGAAAATTTTGTGAAAAACATGTTCATTTGAGCAACATCTATGGCCTGCAATTAACAATTAAAGGCGGAATCATGCTTGTATGCACTCAAAACAAAACATTACCCATGAAATTCAAAGCCTAGTAGAAATGGTGAACCAAGACTCAACTCAAGATCTAAGAGAAAGAGTTGAGATTTCCTTATACCTTTGAAGCACCTCTTTGCTTAGCAAAGGTTAATCACCCATGGGAGGGCCTTCTTCCTTTGTCACCTTTCTCCTTAGCTCCATGGATTTGGATGGAGGAACTTTGCTTCTTGGCTCCATGTCTTCTTGGATATGGATGGAAGAATTGGGTTCTCCAAAAGTCACCAAAGTTGGAGACCTCTAAGTTTCGACACCAAGGATGGTTGAGGAAGAAGATGAGTGGCCATGGAAGAGTTAGATGCTAGTAAACTCTTCCCATGGTGGCCGGCCGTCCTAGAGAGAAAGGGAGAGCCAAAAGCTCTCATCTTTCCTCAAAGAAAACCCTAATGAAGAAAAAGCTATAAAGTCACATTTATACCTCCCTTCATTGGAGTGGCAAACTTGTAATAAGTCCAAAACCCACTCCCTCTCTAATCATGGCCGGCCTCCCTATTGTTAGTGGGTTAATTGCCCATTTTGTTTTAGTTGTCACACAACTTAAACCTTATGTGCCTTGTTGACCAAAACCCTTTTGTGTCCCGAAACCCAAAACTAACTTAAGGCCTAAAACGAACCTTTCGTTCTAGATTAATTAACTTTTAATTAATTCTTGCCACATACAATTAAACTATTTAATTGTCCTTACTCATCTTCATTATATTCTTCAATCATTACCTTACACGGTGTGCGATCCATTAGGTTCCTTTTAGCGAGGCAGTGGGCGATTGTTACTCTTAAGGATCGATTGTGAATTGAAACATACTTTCAATTCTCCCTTAAATGATTATACATATTTAGGGCTTCCACAAACCATGAGTGACACCTAGCAGTGTATCATGGCTACCCAAGCTAATCAGAAGAGGTGGAGAATCTATTCAGTTTAGGATTACAATGCAATACGGTCTTTCTCTAATACAATACTCTTGACCACATTGTTTGGTTTGATAGTTTATTCATGTCTACTATCCAATGTGATTCATTTACTTATATGATTACCTTGAATGTGATTTGGAACGACTTCCTAAATCTCATTCATACTCTGGCCAGAGATTCTTAATCATATCATAGAGTATTTTCCCTCAAACGATTTGAAGGTTAGAGATCCCATGTTGCGCATTCACTTGCCTCCATGGCTAAGTGGCTTAACCCCAACTATGCCGTGGACGCCCTCTGACGGAGTGACTTTGACATAGTCAAAGATCAAGGACCTAACCACAAGACAACTGTGATGCCTCAGGTCAAATGACTACTTTGCATTATCCCAACCATGAGTTCTCATATGACATGAATATGAGAACTCCTCGTTGATCGCATTCAGTGGACTCATTTTTCTATCGAGCACCTACATGCTTGTCTTGGCGTCAGTTACACCAATGACTCGAGACCAGTCACTCTCCCTAAGAGAAGACATAGCACGTACTGATCTTAACGGACTGTCAATGCCCAATTGGCAATCCTATGATCAGGAACGTTTAGGATATGTATACGAAAGAGAATGGTCTTATGAATCTAACTTCTTTAGATCACATTCTCCCAATAGCATATTCCTTGGACTTATCGTTTAAGCACATAACATTTATATGAGACAGCTTGAAACAATAATCTTTGCCCTTTATATTAAACTAGATTAGTTTAACATGTGAAATGTCCATAAAGTATCATCATATGATTGGTTTTAGGGAACATTTCCAACACTGCCTCGGCCGGTGACGCCGATATAGAACTATTATTTGGAATAGGTTGTCTGAAACGATCAGGATAGCCAATATTTTGCGTATTGCTAACCAAAGCCTCGAGGATACCTGTATCTCGAGGTGGCTCACTGAAACTCGCCTTTCTTTCTTGTCGAGTCCCTTTTGATGCCTCCGGCGTTACAGCAGTAGTAGTATGTGCTCGTAACGATCCTTCGGACCCCGGGTTCTGGCTTGTATGGGCAATGGTCGATTTTCCCATGTTTGATTTCTTTGTTACTGACCATGTCGATTTTCCCATGAACTTCGTAGCTTTAGCAAAAGGTTCCACTGGGCGTGCCAAAATGTTGACCCTAAAAACTACCAAGCCTAAGTGGCGCGTATGCCGAGTAATCTATGAACTAACTACGTCCTTCCGTGATGTACGGGGCGTGCCAACTCGACGGTCGAGCTCGACCGGTGAGTAAAATTTGTTGGTGCTGCATTGTGTGCGCGGCTGACTTCTCGATCTTGCGACCGCGACCGAGGAAGGAACACGCCTCGGCCTTTGGATTCTATAGCCTGAAGACAAGGCTGCTAATTTACGAAGTTCACGAATCGTCGACCCCGGATTCGGTCACGGTGATTATATTTATAAGAGAATAAGCACGCCGAATCGACACCAGAGTATAGGGGTACAAATACTAAAAGGTGATGTATGTCTTGATGGTGAATGTGGTTCGGCCGTCAGAACACCGAACTCTGAAACAAACTCGCGAATATCCAATCATAAAACAACTCGGCGTTCAATGTGCCGAGCCCAATAATTCGTAACACCTCACTTCGCCGAGAAGGCTAATGAGATGACCTCTGCCGACAAGGACTCAAAAATCCTTCTCGACCGAGACTTGGATAGGTAACCAATCGGCCTCGACGCAGTGCTGTCTATCCAAACTGAAGATGCTCCGCGGTCGGCTAGTTCTACGGCGATAGTGCTATTTATCCAAACTGAAGGTATCACCGGTTGCCTTCACAGTTCTGTTTATCCAAACTGAAGATGTGTCGGCGAAAAGGAAAATAAAAATCTCAAGGTTGTTGAGAGGTTTCGCGTAGAGCGAAAGTTTGCGCAAGGCAGTTTGTGTGTTGAGTTGGAGCCCTTTATGTTGTGCTTCTCCCTCTATTTATAGTAGTGCAAATACTCCTGATTGAATCAAAATCGTCCTTGGATAGGAATCCTCTTCCTAACCCAATTCTACCTCCGCCGATCCTAATCCAACTTTATCTCGACCGATCCTAATCCAACTAGGATCTTGAACCTGCCTCTAATCGTGGGCTCGATTCACTTCTGTATCATGGCTTATCAGAGTCCTTCTCCTAATAGGTTTCGGCCTCTATCTCATCCTTATGCTCATCCACATCATCCCCATTCCAACTAGTATTCGGTCACCCTGATCCCCTCAGCCCATGGTATCACCCCACAGCGCTTCTGAGAAAACACTGGGCCGAAGGTGATCCTAGTTCGACCCAGTATTATTTTTGGCCCAAACAGGACCGCATCCAAAGTATCCCATATTTTAAACACTGCTTTGCGTTTACATAGGTAGATCCGACCTCCGACGAGAGCCATCTTCACAACTATGTGTGAAAGAAACAAAATTTGAACTATAATAGAAGGCAGTTCTGGCAACATGTGGCTGGACTTGGCCTGCACTGTAGTTGAGCTGTACAAGGGGAATCTGTCGTCTGTGGATATTACAATCTTCAATTTTTTTTTGCCTACATATAATTACGCGATTGGATCATGTTATCAAACGCATCAACTTTGTACACTTCAGTCTGAGTCAGTTCGTTTCGATGGCCACGTCGATGCTGCATTTTCTTCCTTATGCAGTTTTTCTTGCAGCTTTCGTGCTGTCTTGCCATGGACAAAAGAGGAAGGTAGACAAAATAATTTTCTCTGAAAAAAATGGAACTGTATTTGCATATTTGATGAATTTAACTAATGAAAATTTATCCTTTTTGGATAGGTTCACATTGTGTACATGGGAGAGCGGCCTCAGGGAGGCTTTTCTGTTGCATCCACTCACCATTCCATGCTACAAAGTGCACTTGGCAGGTTACGAACACTATTGAACGATATACAGTTTTCTTTTTTATATATTCCAAATTGCTACATTGTGGAATGCGGTTCAACGCAAGATTGTAATATGCTGTATATTAGGGCAATGAGAAACTTATATGCAATGGAGTTTATAGCTCATTTGTCTCTCTCTCTCATCATGAGATTCCTCTATCTCTCTTCTCTTGTAATTACTCTATCTCTGTCTTCTTGTGTAATATGTCACATGAGGAGAGAGACATGGAGAAAGGGGCATACACTAAATTACAATTAGCGCAAGGCATTTGCTGAACTACCTTAGTTACTGTTTAAAATATTATCTCAAGCATTTTTGTGTTCCCAAATTACAGCACATTGTCAGCCAAAGGGTCACTGATCTATAGTTATGGGAACAGCTTTAATGGATTCGCTGCATGATTATCTGATGAAGAAGTTGCAAAGTTGTCAGGTAAGAATATTGCCGAAAACAAGTGGGTACTAACCCGCAACGAAAATTTGTTGCAAAATGTTGAAGTATTATACATAAGTATCATCTTTTCTGATTGCATTTCAAACTATAATAAGATAACATGTTTTGTAGAAATGGAAGGTGTAGTTTCAATGATTCCAAACCACAAACTAAAGCTTCACACAACAAGGTCATGGGAC
Source organism: Cotoneaster glaucophyllus (assembly GCA_036320875.1). NCBI lineage: Eukaryota > Viridiplantae > Streptophyta > Magnoliopsida > Rosales > Rosaceae > Cotoneaster > Cotoneaster glaucophyllus. Next base: position 12,028,054 of record CM070060.1, read on the forward strand.
TTCATGGGTTTCAGCAAAGGCCAACTTGGAGCACCTGTAGAAGGAGAAGTTATTGTTAGGGTTCTAGACACAGGTAAAACTGAAGACAGAAAAAAAAAAAAAAAAAACCGATCGAAAACTTACACTATTCATCTCCTTTTAAAAAAAATTCAAACCGCTGTAATTGTCTTGGGTTTTATATATAGGAATCTGGCCGGAATCTGATAGCTTCGGCGACAAGGACTTTGGCCCTCCACCTTCAAAATGGAAGGGTAAATGCGTAGGTCGCAACTTCACCTGCAACAAGTGAGCTTTCTTGTTCAAGATTTTTTGTTTTTGGTGAACCCTAAAAGATGTATTTTTACTGTATTGAACTACGCGGTATAACTTTCAGAGGCTATTAAACTTACAAAGAAAATAGGCAAAGTAGGAACCATTTCGTTTTCAATTTTTACTTGTATTTTGACAATTGAAAACTCTTTGGTTTTCAAAAAAAATGAAAACTGAAAAATGAAAGCCATTTTTTAAAAAGGGAAAATTAGAATCCCCTATAGTTTTTCTATATCATTTAGATTAAACATCTGTGTTTTTTTTAAATTTGATTAAAGTTCTTTGAATTTATCCTTTTATCTGCATGATGCATTTTTCCTTATTTAGTGGTGATATTAGCAATTAAACTATATTTTTTCGATCACAGTTTTTTTGTTGTGCAAACATTTAATATTATTTCTTTTTCCAAATGGTTTTTTTTTTCAAATAGTTGGTGATCAACATAAAAGCTCTGTGTAATTTTTTCAATTTTTTTGTGAAATTATATATTTTTTTTTGCTGTTTTTTTAAGTATAGTTGTTGACAAATTATTATTAGGTACAATACATTACGTATATATTATCTGCGGGTACGTTTGAATTTACAAAAATTATTAATTGGTACGTTTATTCGCAATTTCTGTACGTTTGATTTATTACTTATTGTTAATATTTGTACATTATTTTTATTTTGGTACGTTTTATTTTGTACACATTATGTATTGGTACGTTTATATTATTCTCAATCCTATTTTCTCTTAACGTACTAAAAGAAAAACTTATTTCGGTACGTTTGATTTTGTATGATTTAAAAATATTTTACACTATTTTGGAAAGAAAATATCTTAAAATCGTAGATAATTATTGCCAAATTGTAGCATTATTGTGAAAATAAATTGAATCTAACCAACTTTCTTTTTTTTTACAATTTTCTCTAACGGAGGAGAGTGTAATCAAAGGGCTAGATTATAGGAAGTTTGTTACAATATAATGTGCATATAGCACCAAAATTATGACAAAAAAAGTTTAATCAGATCACTAAAAGGCATGGATGTTTGATCTAAAAAATTCAAAACTGAAGCGCCTATATCAAAAGATCCCGGTTTGCGCCAAATGAATTTGCTCCGTGCGCCACCTGCCTAATAACAAAGCTGCTGCTCGGGCAGCTGCAGCCTCCGCATGTAGCGCAGAGCGGACTCCTCTTTCCCTACCCACCTGCACTGCAATGAATCGTCCCTGCGCATCTAGAACTATTAACCCAAAACCTCCAACTGATTCAGCTTCGATCCAAGCCGCATCAAAATTGCATTTGATCCACCCAGCAGGAGGAGGCTGCCATTTAGTTATTCGCACCGGAGAAGATTGACTGGCAGCAACATTCCACTTCCTATATTCTGACAACCAAGTTTGTGCCTTAATTTGGGTATCCATAGGATGGGCATCAATACCATTCCAGAGAAAATCATTACGCCCTCTCCATATACTCCAAACTAAAGTAAGGAGCAGCTCAAAACTTTCTTTAGAAACTTCCTGTGCCATGAATTCCAGCCATCCTTGAAAACCGTTCTCACTTTCCGTAAAGTCACGAATTCCCAAAGGACTACCAAACCATATAGCTACCGCTCGAGAGCATTTTAACAACGCATGTTCTACCGTCTCCTCTGACTGATCACAAAAGCCACAAGTACTCTTCGCAGCTTCAAGTTTTCTTTGGTAGGCAAAGCTTTCATGCATCCACGCCATACACATATTTTCACTTTCCCCGGAACTTTTGCCCTCCATAGTGCTTTCCAAAGGAACTTTGTTCGTTTGCTAACCATCGAACCTGTGGGCTCCTCACCACCCATCCCTGGACACGATCTTGCCACAAAATACGCACTCTTCGTTGAAAATAAACCTTTAGGATCTTTAGCCCAAATCAACGAATCAGGAGGATGAAATAAGCTCAACGGTATGCTCAAGATAAGATATGCTTCCCCCTCCACAAACCAACTACGCACTAACGATGAATTCCACCGGACACCCCCATCATCCACCATGAGAGACCTTACCGTAAGAGATGGATGTACCCCACACGGTAAAGGACTAAGAACTTGATAAAGGTGATCCCGTGGCAACCAATTATCTCCCCAAATGCGAATTTGTAGGCCATCTTGTTGGAAATGTGCCCTACAACCAATCATATGATGATACTTTACGGACATTTCACATGTTAAACTAATCTAGTTTAATATAAAGGGCAAAGATTATTGTTTCACGCTGTCTCATATAAATGTTATGTGCTTAAACGATAAGTCCAAGGAATATGCTATTAGGAGAATGTAATCTAAAGAAGTTAGATTCATGAGACCATTCTCTTTTGTATACATATCCTAAATGTTCCTGATCATAGGATTGCCAATTGGGCATTGACAGTCCGTTAAGATCAGTACGTGCTATGTCTTCTCTTAGGCAGAGTGACAGGTCTCGAGTCATTGGTGTGAATGACTCCAAGGCAAGCATGTAGGTGCTCGATAAAGAATGAGTCCACTGAACGCGATCAACGAGGAGTTCTCATATTCATGTCATATGAGAACTCATGGTTGGGATAATGCAAAGTAGTCCTTTGACCTGAGGCATCACAGTTGTCTTGTGGTTAGGTCCTTGATCTTTGACTATGTCAAAGTCACTCCGTCAGAGGGTGTCCACGACATAGTTGGGGTTAAGCCTCTTAGCCATGGAGGCAAGTGAATGCGCAACAAGGGATCTCTAACCTTCAAACCGTTTGAGGGAGAATACTCTATGATATGATTAAGAATCTCTGGCCAGAGTATGAATGAGATTTAGGAAGTCGTTCCAAATCACATTCAAGGTAATCATATAAGTATATGAATCACATTGGATAGTAGACATGAATAAACTATCAAACCAAACAATGTGGTTAAGAGTATTGTATTAGAGAAAGACCGTATTGCATTGTAATCCTAAACTGAATAGGTTCTCCACCTCTTCTGATTAGCTTGGGTAGCCATGATACACTGCTAGGTGTCACTCATGGTTTGTGGAAGCCCTAAAGATGTATAATCATTTAAGGGAGAATTGAAAGTATGTTTCAATTCACAATCGATCGTTAAGAGTAACAATCGCCCACTGCCTCGCTAAAAGGAACCTAATGGATCGCACACCGTGTAAGGTAATGATTGAAGGATATAATGAAGATGAGTAAGGACAATTAAATAGTTTAATTGTATGTGGCAAGGATTAATTAAAAGTTAATTAATCTAGAACGAAAGGTTCGTTTTAGGCCTTAAGTTAGTTTTGGGTTTCGGGACACAAAAGGGTTTTGGTCCACAAGGCACATAAGGTTTAAGTTGTGTGACAACTAAAACAAAATGGGCAATTAACCCACTAACAATAGGGAGGCCGGCCATGATTAGAGAGGGAGTGGGTTTTGGACTTATTACAAGTTTGCCACTCCAATGAAGGGAGGTATAAATATGACTTTATAGCTTTTTCTTCATTAGGGTTTTCTTTGAGGAAAGATGAGAGTTTTTGGCTCTCTCTTTCTCTCTAGGAAGGCCGGCCACCATGGGGGAGTTTACTAGCATCTAACTCCTCCATGGCCACTCATCTTCTTCCTCAACCATCCTTGGTGTCGAAACTTAGAGGTCTCCAATTTTGGTGACTTTTGGAGAAACCTATTCTTCAATCCACATCCAAGAAGGCATGGATCCAAGAAGCAAAGTTCTTCCACCTTCATCCATGGAGCCAAGGAGCAAGGTGACAAAGAAGAAGGCCCTCACATAGGTGATTAACCTTTGCTAAGCAAAGAGGTACTTTAAAGGTATAAAGATTCTCAACTCTTTCTCTTAGATCTTGAGTTGAGTCTTGGTTCACCATTTCTACTAGGCTTTGAATTTCATGGGTAATGTTTTGTTTTGAGTGCATACAAGCATGATTCCGCCTTTAATTGTTAATTGCATGCCATAGATGTTGCTCAAATGAACATGTTTTTCACAAATTTTTCCTTCACATCTCCCACTCTCCACCTTGCACCCCGAGCAATAATTAACCGAGATGCCGCCACGCTATGCCAGAAGCAAGATGAATTTGGCGTAACAGGCGCCTGCATAAACTCCAAGTTAGGATAGTATCGAGCTTTGTAAATTCGTGCAGCAAGTGAATTGGGTTGTTGAAGTAGGCGCCATCCTTGCTTCGCAAGCAAAGCAAGATTAAACGCATACAAATCTTTAAAACCTAATCTTCCCTCACTTTTAGGTTTACACAGCCGCTGCCATTTCACCCAATGAATTCGACGCTTACCTGCCTCTCTTCCCCACCAGAACTTTGCCACAATTTGGTTAAGCTCATCACAAAAGGATTTGGGTAACAAAAAGGTTTGCATTATATATACCGGTACGGCCTGTGCCACTATTTTGATCAAGATTTCCTTACCCGCACTACTAAGCAAAGATCCTCTCCACCCATTTAGCTTTTTCCACAACCGATCTTTAATATAAGCAAAGGTATCTTTCTTAGACCTACCAATGAAAACCGGAAGCCCAAGATAGCGATCATGGTAATCCACACGCTTCATCCCTAAGCAATTAGCTAATAACTGAGCATCAAACTTCGTGATATTCCGACTGAACGCCACACTACTCTTTGACAGGTTCACAGCTTGCCCCGAAGCCCGTTCATAAATTGATAGTAAATCCTTCAACTGCAAACATTCCTGAATAGAACTCCTAGCAAAAATGAAACCGTCATCCGCAAATAGTAAATGATGGACTCTCGGTGCCCCTTTGCAAATCTGTACCCCTTGAATTCGGCCTTGGTTGTCCCACGAGTTAAACAAAGCCGATAAACCTTCTGCACATAACACAAATAAAAACGGGGACAAAGGATCACCTTGTCAGATTCCCCGCTTTGGATAAACTAGCCCCACAGGCTCCCCGTGCAATTTGAAGGAATAAGAAACCGTCGAAACACACATCATTATCCAGTGTATCCATTCATCCGCAAAACCCAACTGTTTCATCATTTGTTCCAAAAAGCTCCATTCAATGCGATCATAGGCCTTACTGATATCTAGTTTCAGAGCCATTACACCATTCCCGCCATTATTTTTCCTATGCATGAAATGTGCAATTTCCGAAGCAACCATGCAATTATCAGAAATTAGTCTGTCGGGTATAAAGGCGCTTTGCGAGAGGGATATAATTTCTGGGAGAATAACTTTCAGTCTGTTAGAGAGCACCTTAGAACAAATCTTATACAGCACGTTGCAAAGACTAATCGGTCTCACTTGAGTCATCTCAGTAGGGTCATTTTTTTTTGGAATCAAAGTTACATGAGTGTAGTTTATCTTTCGAAGTAACTGACCTGACGAAAAAGCATGTCTTACCCCGTCACACACATCAGGTCCCACAGTGTCCCAATGCTTCTGATAAAAACCCTTCTTATCTTCATGCCATACTCCGTTCGCATCAAATAATCCCGGTAATGCATTCCTTCTTTGTCGTCTAGACGCCTTTTGATGAAAGAACTTGGTATTTTGATCCCCCAGTTTTAGCCAATTTTCTTTCGCCCTCTGCCTCCAGAATGCTTCCTCCTGTGCCAGCAAAGATTGCAGCCGCGTATTGAGTTCTTGTCGTTGAGCTATGGTTGTTTCATTAAAAGGCTTGCCGAATAGTGCACTCAATTTATCCTCCGTTTCCACAATTTCCCCTGGAATGGACCTCTTCGTTGATTTGGCCCACTTAGTCAACTGTACTCTTGTGGCTTTAATTTTCTCCGTAACACGATACATTGGAGATCCTATAAACTCAGTCGCCCAACCTTGTTGCACCGCAGTACCACACCCCTCTTCCACAACCCAACTTTCCTCATATCGAAAAGATTTCTTCACTCACAATAGGTGTTGTGGCAACCATTCAAGTAGAATCGGCACATGGTCAGATGAATTAGGCTTCAAATGAGAAACACGAAACCCAGGGAACAACTCCATCCAACTCTGCAACGCTACAACCCTATCTAGCCTTACTTTAATTCCTCCACATCTTGTAGTAACCCATGTAAATGTGTGACCAACATAGCCCAAATCTTGTAACTGGCACCTGGTAAGAGCATTACGAAAACCTTCCATTTGACGTTCGTTACGAATATCCCCACCTTCCTGCTCATGAGTAAATAAAATCTCATTAAAATCTCCCATAACACACCATGGCAAATCAGAATTTTGACTTAATCGTTGAAGCAAACTCCACGACTTATGTCTTTCCGTTTCCACAGGAAAGCCATAAAAAAACGTAATCCTCCAATGAACATCGTCACCAATACCTCCTACCTCCAAATCAATATGATTGAGAGAATAGGATCTTAACAACAAATTTGCATCTTCTCGCCACATAACACACAAACCCCCAGACGTTCCCGAACTCGGTACAGTAAACAACAAATCAAACTTCAACTATGATTTTACCCTCTCCATCTGCTCTTTCGAGCTTTTTGTTTTGCATAGGAAAATCACCATGGGATCTTTAAAGAGAACTAGTCTCTTAAGCGCCCGAATTGCGCTAGGGTTCCCAAGCCCTCGGTAATTCCAGCTAATACAACTCATTGGGCTCGGCGGGGCTGATCTTTGTCAGCCTCCACCATTGCAAACTGGTTAGAACCACACTCTGCATGCCTCTTGGTTGCCGGAAATAAACCTCGTTCCTCTTTCTCACGCTGTAACCGTTTTCCCAAACTCGGGAGTGTGGATCGTTTAGCTCTAAAAAATCGAAATTTGTTTCTACTGGTCTCCTTACCTCTGGAATAATAGTCCTTTTTTAAGCTTGATCCAAAAATAAATAGAGCTAGATTAAATGGGTCTAAATCAATGGATTGTGGAGAAGCTTCTTGTTCCCTTGTGATTCCCCCACCATCCCCACTTGATAATGATAAAGCCACATTTGCAGACCCCGGCCTCCACAGCTCCTGACTTGCACTTCCAGAATCTCCACGTGGTTGGATATTTGACCCAAACAACCGTAGTGGATGCCTAATCTCAGGTCCCACATCCCTTGTCCAATCCTCTAACTGTAGTATATGTTGTCCCTCATTCTCCCTCGATAACAAAGGCCCTACAGCTACATTATTACTCACCCTTTCTCCCATAATGACATCCTCATTAAGATCCGGTAGTAATTCCTTGTCTATCTCCTGCATCGTAGACTCCACCAGAGTGGTCCCCTCATCTACCATGGGTGCCTCTAAATCCTCCGTTGGTGGAGCCGTCATTACACATCGACCAGTCGCCTCTAAACCAAACCTTTTCCCCTTAGGCCTTCGATACTCTTTATCAAGCACATCCAGTTGGAACCAACGTCCATACGGTTTGCCTTTATCCTCCAGATGTTGTCCTCCAAAGTACTCGCACTGATCTTCAATATGGTCCATAAAACCACAAAGAAAGCAGGTAAGTGGTAACTTCTCATACCTAGCGTCAATCTGCAATGGCCTCCCTTCCAATTGGATAGTCACAAATCTCCTTAATTGTTTCTGCACGTCCATACGCACGCGAACACAGAGAATACTACCGAACTTTGCCTCCGTGCGACTTTGATCTATCAGAACATAATCACCCAACAAATTTCCCATAAACTCCCCCATCTGTCGAGTCATGTAACCCAACGAAATGCCCTTAAACTGAACCTAGAATTCCTGAGAAAATAGAGGAATCTGATCCGGGTAAGCCAAACTATCCGCCTCACCAAGCACCAATAGATATTGCTTATTGTACAACCAAGGGCCTCCTCGCAAAATGGTATTACGTTCCTGCATGGAATTAAAGCCAAACGCAAAACGATCTTCTCCTAAATCTATAATCACCACATTTGCTTTGGGCCTCCACAGAAATCTCATCTGTCGTTTAAACCCTTCTTTATTCACTGTTTAGTAGACAAAACCCTACCTACGAGAAAAACTCTCGAGGATTTCAATGTTTCCGTCTCCCTCTTGTCCACCACAATGATCTTTTTCTCTTCCTCAGTGATGGCGAACCGTCCTGCAAACCTGTCCATAATATCCTCCATCACCATGAATCCGTTCGACACCAGTTCCCACGTACGCCCTCCTACCTTGATGCACCACACAAATCCTTTGAGAACCCTTTCCCAAATCATTAAATAAACAGCAACCGGGATAGGGCTAAACCCTACTTTCCGCCGCGCAGAACCGTCAGCCAGAAAACCTCAGACGAAAATCCAAAAATTTTCCGATTGTCAACACGCCGCTCTCCTAGGGTTCGTGGGAAACCTAGAGGGCCTAAAAGAAAAAAAATATATCATTATAATCTTTTAGAAGTAGTTATAATTAATGATTTAGTTTTAGGTCTTCGTATGGCGCTGCACTGAACACAATATAAACTAGCCCAACTTGAGCCAAACCAGCCACTCCAAACTAGTACAAGGTAGTCTAGTCCAAGCTAGTCACGCATAATAACATACTGGACCTATTGAGACGATAAACATAAAGCCATCTGTGTGCAACTAATGTTGTTTGGCTCATCTTGTTGGAGCAAATATGTTTTTATTTAAATATTTAAATTTATTTAAATATTGTTTTATTATCAATATGAAATATAAAACGTAAATTGTAATTAATATTATAAATTTATGATTTGACAATTGATTTAATGTTTCCAAATAAAATATGTGGAAATAAAGAATGTGTTTGTGGTCAGAATCCAAATACGTTTCTAACCCCTGCCACTTTTGCTTCAATTCTCCTTTTATTTACTTATATAATTATTATTGCATTTAAGTCTTTCATATTACGAATGCAATTGTAATTTGATTGGATGGCAGCTGTTGGCAATTGTAAATTGTTGTTTCGTACGTTTTGATGTTTTCTCCTTTAAATCCTTGCGGTTTTCAAACCTATCGTACGTTTTGATTTTTCTGCTTTAATTCCTTGCGGTTTTCAAGCTGCAACATCTATTTCAAATATATCTATATATATACATCTTGTACGGCAGAAAGTGTGAGAAGAAAAATACAGCTTGTACAAATATTGAGTTAATAGCAACATATCGATAGGGTGTGAGTTCGAAGGTTCTTCCGGTGTGCAAGGAAGAATCTTATCAGAAGAAGGTTCGGGGCTGTTTTATCCTGGGAACGACGTGGTGTTTGTGAACTACTTGCACACTTTGGGCAGCGCCGCGAAACGTCTTAAAGAGAGCGACTTAGTCTGCGACTCATCCAAGAATCATTCACCACTCAAGGGTTCTACATTTTTTGGTAACTTCGTTCCTTTCTATTTCAGTTTACAACACATCTTGATCTAAATTCTCAACTAATTGAACACTTTGCCATCACAGCAAAGTCATCGAAGCCCAGTACTACAACAGTGAAGACGACTATGACAGCACCGAGTTCCATTCGCCAAGAGACTCCATAGGACATGGAAGCCACACTGCTTCGACTGCTGCAGGCCGTGACGTGCAAGCAAGTTACTTTGGACTAGCTTCCGGAACAGCAAGAGGTGGAGTCCCCAATGCTAGGATTGCTGTGTACAAAGTTTGCTGGCTAGCAGATTGTGCGGCTGCAGATATCCTTGCAGCATTTGATGATGCAATAGCTAATGGAGTTGACATTATATCAACCTCAATTGGTTCCGATGAACCACTCCAGTACCTAAACGACCCCATAAAAAAGGTATATTGACCTCAAGTTCAGCCGGAAACAACGGGCCATACCCGGCGACGGTTACTAATTATGTGCCTTGGATTCTGACTGTTGCCGCCAGCATCATCGACAGAAGATTTACCGCGAAAGCAGTTCTCGGGAATGGACAAGTTTACTCTGTGAGTTTGACACTACAATTACATTGCTGTGTTTGTACCATCTAAACTGACCATCTAGTATACTATGTCTCTGTTAGAGACGAGACTCACCATATAGTACCCCACAAGACGATTAGTTGAGATGGTACAAATAATTTAGTGTTACTCTATATCAGTTGTGTATCATTATAATTAAGTCATATTACTAACAGTAATCAGTAATGGTGTGAATGAAGGGATTTTCGATTAACAATTTCGACCTTAATGGGAAGTCATATCCCTTAATTTTCGGAGGAGATGCTGTAAACTTCTCCAGTGGTGCAAACTCAGAGCTTGCAGGCTATTGTCTTCCCGGGAGCCTGAACGCAAACAAGATTAACGGGAAGATTGTTTACAGTGTTTCTCCCACGGATGGTTCTGCCATTCGAATAGCTGGTGGTGTGGGAACAATTATGATCGACTTGGACACTGATACCGCCAACAGTTTCTCGTCACCTGTAACACAACTCACTGTAGAAGATGGACAAAAGGTTTTGGAATATATCAGATCCACAGAGTGTGTATATCCTTCTTAGACTTCTCTCTAAACAAGGGTAAAATACAATTACCAACGGTTAAAAGTAAAAATATGCAAGCTTCAATTTCATAATTTTCTTTTTATTTTTTTGGTCAAAGTCTATTTCATAAACCAACAATGTCAACTTTTTTCAGGAATCCAATTGCAACAATTCTGGTTTCCGAACTTGACAAGGATGCGATGGCACCATACGTTGCATCGTTTTCTTCAAGAGGACCTAACCCCTAACCCTAGATATTCTCAAGGTATAAAAAATATCCAAATCATTATATATATATGCTTCATAATCTTCATAGATTATATGTTGAGAATGTGGATAAATGTTGTACACTACAGCCTGATCTGATTGCCCCTGGTGTTGACATACTTGTTGCTTGGTCTCCTGTGGAACCACCTTCTAAAGATTTCTACCCCGACACAAGAAGTGTCAAATGTAGAAAAGGAGAGACCAGCAGAGAGAGCAGCGGAAAGAAAATGAGTGCAGGAAGTAATTGGTACATATATAAGTATATACATCATTGACTTTTGTATAACAATTACAGGTGAGTAATTATACAATTAATGTAATACAATCAGCAAGTTTAATATGATGAAGAAGATCTTGGCTGAGTGGAGATAATTGAGGGATTGTTGTCTAGTTGACTTGTGCAACATTCCTCTGCAGATTTGGTGGAGTTATTTGTGGCTGTGATAATTCTCTTGTCATCCCCCCTCAAGCGAAACGGAACAAAGTAAAGATTGAGCTTGGAAGTAAGAAAAGAGAACCGTTCGCGGGAAAGGCCTTTGGTGAAGACGTCGGCAATCTGATTGTGAGAGGAGATATGACGAGTTTGAAGTACGCCTTGAGCAAGTAATTCACGAACAAAGTGGTAGTCAATTTCGATGTGACGAATACGAGCATGGAAGACGGGATTGGCAGCCATATGTAGGGCAGAAATATTATCAACAAGAATGCAAGGTGGAGTGCGTAATGCCCAGCTCACGAAAAACATAACAGTACCATCGTATTTCAGCAGCAATGGTAGCGAGAGCACGGTATTTTGCTTCAGAACTAGAATGGGACATTGTACTTTGCTTCTTAGCGGTCCAAGTAAGAAGATTGGGACCCAGAAAAATGCAAGCACCGCTGATGGACCTACGGTCATCAACAGAACCGGCCCAATCGGCGTCGGAAAAACCTCGAAAAGAGTAGTCTTTAGAGGAGCGAAAGAGTATGCCTTGCTCAACAGTGCCCTTGATATAACGGTAGATGCGCTTAACCGCTTGAAGATGAGTGGATTTAGGAATATGCATGAATTGAGATACTTGATTGACTGCATAAGCGATGTCAGGACGAGACAAAGTTAAATACTGAAGGCCACCAACCATACTACAATAAGACTCGGGATCAGAAACGGGATCGCCATCATATGCCGACAATCGGGTGGAGGAAAGAAACGGAGTAGGACTTGGCTTGCACATGTCCATCTTGAACTTCTTGGGCAAGTCAGAAGCATAACGAGTTTGAGATAGAGAAAGATGACTTGTTGTTCGTGTGACCTCCATGCCAAGAAAAAAATGAAGATCCCCTAACTTGCGGCTAGCAAAAGTGGCGCACAACAAATCAAGGAACATCTGAATAGCAGCTGAATTAGATCCCATGACAATCAAGTCATCAACATAAACGAGAACATACAATGAATTTGTAGATGAGTGATTAATAAATAAAGACGCATCAGATTTGCTGTGAGAAAATCCTTGTTCGCATAGGAAAGCATTAAGTCGCTGGAACCAAGCTCGGGGGGCTTGTTTCAAGCCATAAAGAGCTCTATGAAGCCGACAAACATGCTCAGAGTGTTGGGAATCAACAAACCCAGGTGGATGCTTCATATAAACTTCCTCGTGTAGAATCCCATTAAGGAAAGCATTACGCACATCGAGTTGTTGGAGGGGCCAATTGTTGGAAATAGCAAGAGCAAGTATGGTCCGAATAGTACCCGGTTTGATGATGGGACTGAAGGTCTCGTGGTAGTCGAGGCCTTCTTGTTGATTGTATCCTTTGGCGACGAGGCGAGCTTTGTGTCTGTCAATAGAGCCATCCGCTTTCCGTTTAACTCGAAAGACCCATTTACACTTTGGTGTGGCGGGAATAAGAGACCAAGTATGATTTTGTATGAGGGCTTCATATTCTTCCTTCATTGTGTGCTGCCAGTGAGGGTGTTTCGCAGCTTGAGTGTAGCTAGTTGGCTCAAAGGAAAGAGGATCATGGAGAGCCGTTGTTAAACCGTGTGGTAATTGGTGTTTATCCATGCCATAAGTCAGCATTAATACTTTTGAACTTGTGATCAGCAGGAGAAGAGTCTGGAGAAGCAGCAACTAGGATAGAGGTGGAATTGTGCATGGCATCAGATTGGTCTAATACATGGGTTGACGTGACTGGAGTAGAAGCTTGGTCTGTGGTCGCGTGTTCTTGTGCTTCTGAATAAGCTACAGACTCATTTGGAGAAGCAGCATATGGATGAGTGTCACTATTGGTGGCGCACGCTGGGCTGGCGACATGGTGAGAGATGGAAGAGGCCTGCTCGTCGGGGCTATGATCAATAGAGTGAATAGGAGCAGCAGTGCAAGTTTGTGTCAGGGGCAAAGACTCCAAAAAGAGTGAGGATGAAATCGAAGCTCCGCCGGGCTGAGAACGAGACCTGAGTTCTTGGTACGGACAGGTTAATTCATCAAAAGAAACATTACGAGAGATGTAAACCTTACCGGAAGCCATATCGAGACAACGATACCCTTTGTAATTGTTGTCATAACCAATGAAGACACATTTCACTGATTTGGGCATCAACTTGTGTTTGTTGTAGGGAACTAAGTGCGGAAAGCAAGTGCAACCAAATGTTCGAAGAAAGCGATAATCCGGAATCACGGAAAATAATTTCTCATAGGGAGAGACATTCCCAAGGTTATGTAGAGGCAACCGATTAATGAGAAATGTGGCGGTTGTGAAAGCTTCCACCCAAAAACGCTATGGTAGATAAGATTGAGCCAAGAAACATAGACCCATTTCAACAATGTGGCGATGCTTTCTTTCAACAATGCCGTTTTGTTGTGGCGTGTGAGGACAAGAGAGTTGTTGAACTATCCCATGTTCACGAAGGAAATTCCGAAAAGCCAAACTAGTGAATTCACCACCACCATCAGTTTGTAACATTTTAATTGTGCAATTTAACCGATTCTCAATCATGCGTTTGAAAGTGACAAAGGTAGTTGAGACATCGGATTTGCGAACAAGGGGAAATAGCTAGACGAATCGTGAAAAATCATCGACAATAGATAAATAATACTTATAGCCAAAACTAGACAAAGTCGGGGTAGGGCCCCATACATCAAGTTGTAAAAGTTCTAGAGGGTGAGAAGTCATGGTCGTTCGAGCATTGAATGGTAGTCGACACGCCTTGCCTAATGGACAAATGTGACAATTCTTATTAGAAGAAACAGCACCGCCAATGGGGATGTGATATTTATTTGCCAAAACACGAAAGATAGCACCAGAAAGATAACCCAATCGAGCATGCCACACATCTCGGGTTGTTCGTTCGCCATAGAACACAAGCTTGGGAGTGATGTGAGAAGTAGCCCGAATATAGTAGAGATCGCCATAGTTATGCCCAATAAGAAGTATTTATCCCGTCCTCTTGTCCTTCACACGAAAACATATATCATCCATTTCAAAATAGCAATTATTATCACGACAGAATTGGCGAATCGACAATAGATTCTTTTTTATTGCAGGAACGTACAACACATCTTTAAGAGAAATAAAGCCGTGTGAGACAGAAATGGAGGATGTGCCAATATGAGAGATAGGTAAGTGCTCACCGTTGCCCGGATCATTAGTCATGTGATGGGTAGCTCCGGAATCGACGACCCAAGGAACAGAGGAGGGAGAAGCGGCAGTGGCGGCTGCGAGGTATGCAAAATTTCCACGTTGCGGACATGTCTTGGCTTTATGACTAGGTTTGTCACAAAGTTCACAGGGCTTACCATACTCAAAGTTTGACTGAGGCAGGGGCGATGCCGGTGTGGGAAGCAGAGGAGGTCGAGAATCACTGGAGGAGCCATGATGGGTCTGATGAGAAGACCAATGTCGGTGACGGTTGGAATTGGGAGGATGCCAACCACCACCACGACGGCCGTGACCACGACCTGTGCCATGTTTATAAGAAACAACACCATGCTGAGAGTCTCGAAAATTACCCGTGGCCCGTTTTGCATTGAAGGCAGCGCCATTGGACAAGGAGAGAGACGACATCTTTTGAATGAGATGCTCTTCTTGAAGCAGCAGATCATAACAGTCATCAAAAGAAAGAGAAGGACGAAGATGAACTGATGTCTTAAACTCCTTATATTCTTTACCAAGCCCGTCAAGAATAGATTCGATAAGCTCATCGTCAGTGATGCTGGAACTAGCATAGTGAAGAGAATCAGAAAGGCTTTGAGCATGCAATAAGTACTCACTCATAGGTTGCTCGGGAGTTCTCTTCAAGTTACGGAGTTGGTCCCGAATAGTGCGAAGGTGAGTCTTAGAGAGAGGAAAGAGACGCTTCTCCAAGAGTGGCCAGGAGGCATTGGCAGTGGTGCAAGAAAGCAGGATAGGCTTGATGGAGGAGGAACAAGTGGCTTTAATCCAACTGAGGACCAGTTTGTCTTGAGAGTAGGCGGGATTGACGGAGCCGTCGTCAAGCTTTTTGGAGGGTTGAGAATTGCAGACCACAATGTCTTCGAGACCATGAATCTCAAGAACATCTTGGAATTGAGATCGCCAACTGAGATCATTGGTACGATCCATAGGAGTGTTGATCATGTGAGAGATATTGAAGGTAGTGGGAAGGGTTAGGGTGATGGTTGTCCTAATGGAAGAAGAGTCGGACGAGAGAGCAGCAGAAGATGAGGTGGTTCAGGGGGCTGTAGGAAAGGCCATAGAGGATCGAAATGTAGTAGCTTTAGCTGTTGGTTAAGGCTGATACCATGTAGAAAAGGAGAGACCAGCAGAGAGAGCAACAGAAAGAAAATGAGTGCAGGAAGTAATAAGTCTGTAATTTGGAGAATAGCTTGATTGATTATCTGCTATATCAATTGGTACATATATAAGTATATACATCATTGACTTTTTTATAACAATTACAGGTAAGTAATTATACAATTAATGTCAGCAAGTTTAATATGATGAAGAAGATCTTGGCTGAGTGGAGATAATTGAGGGATTGTTGTCTAGTTGACTTGTGCAACATTCCTCTGCAGATTTGGTGGAGTTATTTGTGGCTGTGATAATTCTCTTGTCATCAAATACAACATAATCTCAGGGGCTTCCATGTCCTGCCCTCACGTTAGTGGTGCTGCTGCCTATATCAAGGCTGCTCATCCAAACTGGTCTTCTGCTGCCATCAAATCTGCCCTCATGACCACAGGTATGAACAAACCAAACTAAATGCACTCTTGCAAAGGAGTATGTACTAATGGTTACCACGGGCTTTCCATTTTCGTCCCAATAAATTTTTTGTCCGAAACATACAATCATTACCTTTAATGTACTTCAATTTAGGCTGCTCTTGCGTCCATAACTCTAATTAGACATCATGTGCTTTCGACGAGTAGGGGGATTGTGCTAACACCTCTCAACCACTAACTCACCACTACAAGAAAATAACAACAATAAGCAGTAACAATAGTGGCACAAAATGTAGTGGCTAAAAGCACTATCAGTGCCTAATAGTTAATAGACACGATTATTAAGCTTAGGTAATAAAACATAAACATAGATATGGATGGAAATTTTGTATACTGAAAATGTTAAGATGGCCTCAGTCATTGATTGAAAATTTAAGAATCTGCTTTTGAGTCAATATCTAATACTACGAGGGTATGGTTATGCGTATATAAATCACGAATAAACGGAAATTCTAGCAAACTCAAGGATTAAAAGATGCATCAATCTCCCTAATTTATAAGTTTTAATACATATGAATAAAATGCATTGCATAGGAATTGATACTTGAATGCGTTATTAATTCGTTTTTCCTCATGAACAGCTCATGTCATGGACTCAAAGAAGCACGCAGATCTTGAATTCACCTATGGGTCTGGTCACATAAACCCTCTTAAAGCAGTAAATCCAGGTCTCATCTTCGATGCATCCGAAGCAGACTGCATAAATTTCCTCTGCATACAGGGTTACAATATCACCACATTGAAAATCATAACTGGTGACAACAACAGCAGTTGTGGCAGCACAAAGCCAGGCAAAGCATGGAATCTAAACTACCCCTCATTCTCCCTGTCACTTGTCGACGGTCAATAGATCAATGCTGAGTTCCCAAGAACAGTCACCAATGTTGGCTCACCAAACTCAACTTATACCATAAGCTTCTACACACCCGATCACACGATAACCGTTTCAGTTTCACCAGCTACCCTTTCTTTCTCTTCTGTTGGGGAGAAGAAATCGTTTACAGTGAAGGTAACTGGCCCAAAGGTTTCAAACCAGCCAATCAAATCTGGTTCAGTTGTATTGAGTGATGGGGTTCATGCGGTGAGGGCTCCACTGGTTGTCTACACATTCCTCCATGGTTCTATTTATATCCCATCACACCCGTCCTCTGAGCCTCAGAAGAAACAAAGCGTCAAAGGTTCTTCCTTGCGTTACAGAAATGGGATTCTCAGGCACAACTAACATAATCCTAATTACATCCAATTTGTGCTAGTTGGTTAAAATAATTACAATATAGTTCGGTCAAGTGCACTCGAATCCTTGTGATATGCATCTGAATGTTAACTTGAATCATGATGTGCTGAATGTCAACTTAAATCATGATGTACTGAATGTCAACAACGTAGGAATCAAGGAAATAAAATATTGATAAAGCAGAATCCAGAGGAAGAATAAAGAGAGCTCAATAACTGTTTTTCATTACTTCTATCACATCTCTTTCAAAAAAATTCCATCTTCAGTGTGAAGAAGTTTTGTAAATTATGGTTTGATTTACGTATCATGTTCCCGAGTTTATAAATGTATCTATCGGTTTAATATCAAAATGAACGTGTATAATAAGCAAATTTACCAAGAGTTCGAATTGTAACATTCTGTTTTGTCAATATTGAATTAGAAATGTAAAAGAAATGAACCATTTTCATACAAAACCAGTAAAACAGTTTGTGTTATTCAAAGATCGTGTTCTTTTGTTAATACGAACCGAACCTACTTATTATTCACCTACGTACGTCATGGCGTAAAGGCTGAGAAATTGTCATATTAGAGCTAATACTTCCAGACGATAGTACTTGTACTTATCTAGTACAAATCATCAAATTCACAAAAATATCATAATTTATAGATACTGCTAAGAATACTAAAAGGAATTTACGAACACAATCAACTTGATAAACTCATCACTATATATCAACATGGAATTTTTGTACGTAATAACCGGAACATGCATCATTGTTAAAATTTAGTAGAAAATATTTTAAAGAGTGAACTGTCAATTTAGTCATTGGACTATCACTTAAGTGAAAATTAGGTCTCTAAATTATTTTTTTCAGAACAATTAGTCATTGAATTATAAAAATTTGTCAATTATATCCCTAATATTAGATTCGAAGCTACTATATTCAATTTTTCGTCAATTTAAGTCACGTTGCTTGCATGTGATACACATTGGAGGCCGGGTAGATTGGTAATTTTCCATAAAGACATAGTATATGGAGTTAACTTTGGAGGGTAAATTAGACGGTAGATTCGCAACCTATATGGCTCATATGTGAGAAAATAATATTATTACACTTTCAAGTGTGTCAAGTGATTTAAGTTGACGAAAAATTGGATAAAATAGATTTGAATATAATAGTAGGGATAATTAGCATTTTTCAATGAATTTAGGGACTTATTTTACTCAAAAAATAATTTAGGGGCTTAATTTTTATTGAGGCGATAATTCAGGAATTAAATCAGCACTTCACTCTATTTTAAACCCTAGAAAATCAACACCAAATGATATAGTTCCTCAAAACAACTTTCACCTCACCTACAGTATAGGTTCACGACCCGAACAAGGACTCCTCTTAAGTAGACCTGGCATTCGTGTCGTGTTTCTCGTTTTCGTGTCATACCCAATAGCTTAACGAATCGTGTCATGTAATACCCGTTAAAGTAAACGGGTAACATGACTCGACTCGAAATCAACCCATTAATATTATCAGGTAATATGATCAGATCCGATACCCATTAAGAAAAATGTATTTTAAATCAATAAAAATGAAAATGAAAAACATAATTTGACCCAAAAAAATGTAAAACATAATACTAAATTAGTATATACATACTAAATTTCGTAGTTGACCCCTTCATGAAAGTTGTAAAGCTTTTCATTATGAGTGATTACATTTTTCACACTTCTACAATAATTATTATTAATTTTGCATTCAAATAAAAAACATTGTTCATGAGATTTGGAGGGTTTTAAAAATCTAAATGACCATGTAACCATCGTCTAAGCATTGAGGATGCAATTATAAACGTTTATTATGCTTTCACATCTTTCAAACTTATACATTAATGATTATGAATTTTGTTTATTTTAAACTCCCTTAAAAATACTATTCATGAAAGTTTGTATGGTTTTAAAAATTCAAACGATCATATACCCATCCTCAAGGCATAGAGGATGCGACTACGAGCGTTTGCATATTTTTCATATTTTTCGCACATGTAAATTAATTATTATAATTTTTTAATATGTTTGGTATTTTTAAATTACTTGATATTTTTATTTTAATGTGTTTTATGATTTTTAATCTTAATCTTTTCCTATAATATACTATAAAAATAAATAAATAAATAAAACTTAAATTTTAAAATTTATATAGAATAATAATTAATAACACAATATATACATATTTGTAAGATCCCACATCACCCAAGGGTGTGGATCCTGTAAACCTTATATGTATATTCCCATCTCTACCTAGCACGAGGCCTTTTGGGAGCTCAATGGCTTCGGATTTCATCGGAACTCTGAAGTTAAGCGAGTTCGCGCGAGAGTAATCCCATGATGGGTGACCCACTGTGAAGTTCTCGTGTGAGTTCCTATAAACAAAACCGTGAGGGCGTGGCCGAGGCCCAAGCGGACAATATCGTGCTACGGCGGAGTCGACCCCGGGTTGTGGTGGGGGCCCGGGCAGGGATGTGACAATTTGGTATCAGAGCCAATCTCTGGCCGGAAGTGTGCCGACGAGGACGTTGGGCCCCTAAAGGGGGTGGATTGTAAGATCCCACATCACCCAGGGGTGTGGATCCTGTAAGCCTTATATGTATATTCCCATCTCTACCTAGCACGAGGCTTTTTGGGAGCTCACTGGCTTCGGATTTCATCGGAACTCCGAAGTTAAGCGAGTTCGGGCGAGAGCAATCCCATGATGGGTGACCCACTGCGTAGTTCTCGTGTGAGTTCCTAGAAGCAAAACCGTGAGGACGTGGTCGGGGCCCAAAGCGGACAATATCGTGCTATGGCGGAGTCGACCCCGGGTTGTGGTGGGGGCCCAGGCGGGGATGTGACATATTCATTATATCTATTGTATTTTATAGTAAAATTTTTTTAGTAGTTTAAAAAATTAAAATCATCAAAATAACTTTTTTCTTATCGTGCCGAAACAGGTTACCCGCGTGTCACTCTCGTGTAAACCTGTTAAGGACCCGTTATTAACGGGTAATTATCGTGTGACCCGATAATGACCCGATTAGTTATTGTGTTGACCCAAAACCTGTTATTTTCGTGTCATTTACGTGTCGTGTAAGAAATTGCCAGGTCTACTCTTAAGGCATAAATACCGTTCTCCACCTTCGAGGGTAAACCTGCTTTTTTTTTTTTTTTTTTTTTTAAATCTACTTAATAAAGAGTGATTTGGATTTAGCCACACGATGGACCCAAAAGGAAAATTTTTCTGTAGTTATGAGAGAGTGATTGTACTTATTTATGTGACTGATATGTTTTATTATTTCATGACCAACTAATTGTACTTACTAGTATCCATAATCTACGAGAGCAAACCAAAGGAACAAGAAGAAACTAAAATAATGAGCTCCAATGGTAGGCAATACATTGTCCTCAAACCGAGTTTTTTCAACCATCTTTTGGCCACAATGCCAAAAATAGAACCTACCCTACACTAATTGAGCTGTACAAGGGGAATCTGCAGTCCGTGGACATTACAATCTTCAATTTTTGTGCTTATAAAATACCATAATTGAACTTTTATTATCAAAGATAGGAAAGTTGTACAGCTTAAGCTGAATTGGAATCAATGATGAAACAAATGTTGCATTTTCTTCCTTATGCAGTTTTTCTTGCAGCATTTATGATAGCTTGCCATTGTTGAAAAGTAAATTGCTTACTAATTTCTTGTTAGTAAATGATTTACTTGGTAACTTTTCTATTTCATTTTATGTAACTATTTTCTGTTATGGTAGCTTGAGCTCATAGGCCAAGTGTATGGTCTTAGATCAGGTCTCATTTTCAATGGCTCACATGCGTTGTACTGCCATGTGTCATAATCACAAGGGCTCATGTATTTGAATGGTGATGATGACTGATGTAAGGAAAAAAGAATGAATATGAATGAAAAGCATGATCTCTGCAGAGGTTAGAATGTTGCATTGAGAATATTCTATCTCTCTCTAGCTCTTTCTCTCTCTCTCTGTTCTTCCTGCTCCTTTCGAAATCCAATCTTTGATTATTCAAAACTAATCCAAATCTCAACATGGTATCCAGAGCCTAGGTTCTATCTGGAATCGGGGCGTCGAATCTGTGAGTGTTGTAGTCAGGTAGTAGTGATCTTCGGGCTCCAATATTCTATGGTGAAAACTATGAATTTTGGAAGATTCGAATGAGAACTATTTTCAAATCACATGGGATCTGGGATTTAGTTGAAAAAGGGTTTGATATCCCAGAATCGAAGGATAAGAAGGTTGAAGATGAAGGTTCATCGGAGTCGGAGAAAGTTTCTCTGAGTGATAAGCTAATGAAGGATGCTAAGGCACTAGGTATCATTCAAGGAGCTGTCTCGGATGACATCTTTCCCAGAATCTCAAACGAAGAGACCTCAAAGGGTGCTTGGGATATTTTACACCAGGAATTTCATGGCGATAAGCAAGTGAGATCCATTAAGTTACAGGGTCTACGTCGTGATTTCGAGTACACAAGGATGAAGGGATGATGAAACCTTGTCTGGTATCTCACTCGTCTTCTCGAGTTGGTGAATCAGATGAAAGGTTATGGGGAAGATTTAACCAGAGAGCGTTTGGTTCAGAAATTGCTTATAAGCTTGACCAAAGAATTTGATCATGTCTGCTATGTGATCGAGCAAACTAAGGACATTGAAACTATTGAGGTGCAAGAGGTTATTGCTGCACTGAGAGGATTTGCACAGCGCCTTGATAGGCATGCTGAGAGTACCACTGAAAGAGCATTCAGTAGTATGAGTGTGAATCCAAAAGGGACTCAACCAAATTCTTCTTTTGGTAATTATAAACCAAAGAAGAATTGGAAATCGAAGGAAAAGAAATGGGATCCTAAACCTTAAAACCTTGCTAATCAAGGTGGCAAATATGATCAAGGAGGAAAATCTGATCAGGCTAAGGGAAAATGCAAGCACTGTGATAAGCTGTACTATGGTGAGTGTTGGTTTAAAGGGAAGTCAAAATGCCATAGATGCAATCATTTTGGTCATCTCATCAAGGACTGTGAGCAACCAAACAAGGCCGGAAAGCTTGTAAACTTTGCAAATAAGGTAACAGAATCTGCAACCATGTTTTATGCCTGTCATTCTGCTACCATTTGAAGGAATATGAATATATAGTATGTGGATAGTGTAGCAACCATATGACCTCTCATGAATCTTTGCTTATTGATGTTGATAAAAATGTGAAGTGTAAAGTTAAAATGTGCACTGGAGATTTAGTGCAGTAATTAGCAAAGGCACATTGGTTATAGAGATGAAGGGTGTGAATAGATATATCAAAGAGGTTATGATTGTACCTGGGTTGGATGAAAACTTATTAAGTGTAGGGCAGATGGAAGAACATGGATATTGGCTTGTATTTGGTGATTACATGGTTGACATATATGGAGATAGACAGATGGAAGATTTGATTGCAAGTGTTCCAATGAAAGGAAACAGAAGCTTTCCCTTAAGTCTAGTATATGTTAATCCTCTTATGGGAAATAGAGCAACTGTTGAAGACTCATCTTGGTTGTGGCATAGAAGATATGGACATCTAAACTACATTATTTTGATGCTCCTGCAAGAGAAGGAAATGGTGCAGGGTTTACCTAGACTACAAGTCACTGAGCATGTATGCTCTGGATGTGCTACAGGAAAGGGTCACAAAGAACCATTCGATAAGGAAAAGGTTTGGAGAGCATCACAACCTCCAGAACTGATTCACTCTGATATATGTGGTCCAATGCAGATCACTACTCTTGGAGGGAACAAATTCTTCCTTACCTTTATTGATGACCACACTAGAATGTGTTTGGTGTTCTTTCTGCAGCACAAGTCACAAGTCTTCAACATTTTCAAACGTTTTAAGTCTATGGTTGAGCTGCAGAGTGGCTATCAAATTAAGAAATTTAGGAGTGATAGGGGTGGAGAATACACATCTCTGAAGTTTTCTAAATTTTGTGAAGACATGGGACTAGAAAGGCAGTTGACTGTTGCTTACTCTCCACAACAAAATGGAGTTGCAGAGAGAAAGAACCGTACTGTGATTGAAATGGCTAGGACAATGATGTTTGAAAAGAAGATCCCCTTGAAGTTTTGGGCTGAAGATGTGAACACAGTTGTGTATTGCAAAATTGGTGTCCAACAAGTGCTTTCAACAACATAACCCCATTTGAGGCATTCAGTGGGAGGAAACCAGGTGTCAAGAATTTAAAGATATTTGGTTCTCTGTGTTACATTCACATCCCTTCACAGAAAAGACACAAATTAAAGGAAACTGGTGAGAATGGAATATTTGTTGGATATGGCAACTTTGAAAAGGGATATAGGGTTTTCAACTTGAGAACTCAAAAGGTTGAATTGTCAAGGAGTGTAATCTTTGATGAGAAAGCAATGTGGAACTGGGAATCTAATGAGACTATGCAAGTTTCTATTCCTTGGAATGCTGAAGGGAGCTCAAGGATAACTGAGCTAGAATATGAGAGTGATTCACCTCAGTCTATGCAATCTCCTCTGAGATCACAAACAACTAGAGACCTGCATACATCTCAAGAATCTAGTTCACTTGGTTCTCCAATTACAATCTCAGAAACCTATGATCATACTCCATAGAAATGGAAAAGTTTTAGTGATGTATATGCTCAATGCAAGATGAGTATCATTGAACCTGAAGATTTCAGTAAGGCAGTCAAAGATGAAGCTTGGAAATGGGCTATGACAGAAGAGATGTTGATGATTGAAAAGAATTCCACTTGGGAATTAGTTGACAGACCAAGTAGCAAACCTGTTGTGGGAGTGAAGTGGATATATAAAACAAAGCTGAACCTTGATGGCTCCATTCAAAGGCACAAGGCAAGGCTTGTAGCTAAGGGTTACACATAGAAACCAGGGATTGATTTCAATGAAACCTTTGCTCCAGTGGCAAGGTTAGATACTATTAGGACACTCATTGCTCTAGCTGCACAGAAAGGTTGGAAACTGTGGCAACTGGATGTTAAATCAGCTTTTCTGAATGGTGTTCTCGAGGAGGAGGTATATGTGGATCAACCTAATGGTTTTGTGATTAAAGGGGCTGAAGACAAGGTGTATAGATTGAGAAAAGCCCTCTATGGTCTAAAACAGGCACCAAGGGCCTGGTATGGTGAAATTAACACATATTTGCTTCATTGTGGGTTTTACAGAAGTTCAAGTGAAGCAACTCTTTATGTGAGAACCAAAGAAGGTGTTGGGACTCTAATCGTGTCAATCTATGTAGATGACATAGTGTATATAAGAAGCAGTGATGAAATGATGCAAGAATTCAAGACTGAAATGATGAGCAAGTATGAGATGCCAGATTTGGGTTTACTTCATCATTTTCTTGGGATGAGAGTAACTCAAACTGAAGGAAGTGTATTCATACATCAGAAAAAAATATGCTTTGACACTATTGGATAAATTTGGACTCAAAGACTGCAAGCCAGTGAGCACTCCATTGGTTGCAACTAACAAATTGAGAAGTGATGATGATAGTGGACTTGCAGATGAGAGTTTATACAGGAAAATTGTTGGGAGTTTTTTGTATTTGACAGCAACCAGACCTGATATTATGTTCTCTGCTAGTTTACTTGCACGATTCATGCATAAACCTTCCCAGAAGCGCTATGGAGCTGCTTAAAGAGTTCTAAGGTATATCCAAGGGACAATTGACTTTGGGATTGAATATGTGGTTGGAAAGTCTGCACTACTAATTGGCTACTGCGATAGTGATTGGAGTGGATTTGAGGAGGACATGAGAGGAAGGTGGTAGAATGTTTGGAAAATGATTTTTGCGCTTTTTTTCTCTCTAGCTCCTTCTCTCTCTCTGTTTTTCCTGCTCCTTTCGAAATCCAATCTTCAATTATTCAAAACTAATCCAAATCTCAACAACCATGGACAAGAGAGGAAGGTGGTAGAATGTTTGGAAAATGATTTTTGCGCTTTTTTTTTTCTCTTTATGCACACCTTTGTTTATTTTTGTCCTTTGATTCTTGTTTAATTAATTTATTCAATCCAACAGAAAAAAAAAAAAGTGTGGAATTTCATGTTGACTAGTTTATTAATGAAATTGTATACATTTATGTAGGTTCATATTGTATACATGGGAGACCGGCCTCAGGGAGGCTTTTCTGTTGCATCCACGCATCATTCAATGCTACAAAGTGCACTTGGAAGGTTAATTTTAATTTTATTCTTAATTTAATTGTTGTTCAAAACCTTGTTTTAATGATTATTGTTACATTATAGATAAATTATTGTGTGGTACTGAAACACCGTTACATGGTATAATCAATTCACAAACGCGTGGATTAATTATCAATACTACACTCCAAAGCATAAAGTGAGTTGGTATACAACAAAAAATGTGTTTCAGTAAAATGTTCTAAAACATTTATGTTTCCTAATTGCAGCACATTGTCAGCTGCCAAAGAGTCACTAGTTTATAGTTACGGGAAGAGCTTCAATGGATTTGCAGCAAAATTATCAGACGAAGAAGTTGAAAAGTTGTCAGGTGAGAAAGCCAAAAACCAAAGTAGCTAGTAAAAAGAAAATTAAGAAATGCAAATGTATTGTTGCAATTCTCAAGCATTTATATACTAAGAAAAATGAAAAACAGAATGGGTTGCAGAAATGGAAGGTGTCATTTCAGTGTTTCCAAACCACAAACTAGAACTTCATACGACGAGGTCATGGGACTTCATGGGTTTCAGCAAGGGCCAACTTCCACCACCTGTAGAAGGAGAAGTTATTATTGGGATTCTAGACACAGGTAACACTAATTTAAGAAGAAAAAAAAGGGGCAATGATCAGCTTACTTTCTAATTCTCTTTGGTTTTGTAGGAATCTGGCCAGAATCTGATAGCTTCAATGACAAAGATTTCGGCCCTCCACCTGTAAAATGGAAGGGTGCATGCCAAGGTGCCAACTTCACATGCAACAAGTGAGCCCTCTTGCTCCCTGAAAAAAAAAAATATTCAAGGCATTGAACATCATTAGTTGTCTCATAATATAACCGGTTTTTTATAATGCTTTCGCCTCAGTTCCTTCTACTCCTTGTTCCAGAAACCGAACGTTATGTCTATCACGATATCCTTAAAGCCTATATGCGATGGATAAGGGATCGCTATAAATTTTTCTGTTACAGTGAAGGGAATAGGAGTGTAAAAATACGAAAAAGTGCCAAATTTTTGTCCCATTAAAAGACTTTAATCCCACGCTTTGTATTCAAATGAATTTAAGCCCTAATTGAGTGGAGTTCAAAGACTAAGTCGTGAGTCTCAGGACAGTTGTATTTCTATAATTCAGGACCGGAGCTAAACTGTGTTTGTTGGGTGTAATAAGTTTACTTAAACATTCTTGTGTGCATGTGATACGTTATTTGGTTAGTTGATCATGATCACAACTAATGAAACACTTCGAAATCACAGAAAAATCATTGGAGCCCGGTATAACAATGCCGATGACGCCTACGACAGCAGTGAGCCCCATTCGCCAAGAGACTCCATAGGACATGGAAGCCACACTGCTTCCACTGCTGCAGGCCGGGAGGTGCAAGCAAGTTACTTTGGGCTAGCTTCTGGAACTGCAAGAGGTGGAGTCCCCAATGCTAGAATTGCCGTGTACAAAGTTTGCTGGTTAGGAGGCTGTTCTAGTGCAGATATCCTTGCTGCATTTGACGATGCAATAGCTGATGGAGTTGACATTATATCAACCTCACTTGGCTCTAAATATCCAGTCCCATGCCTGAAGGACCCCATTGCTATCGGGTCTTTCCACGCCATGAAAACAGGTATATTGACCTCAAGTTCGGCAGGAAACAGTGGGCCTTTACCGACAAGTGTTTGCAATTATGCTCCCTGGGTTCTAACTGTTGCTGCCAGCACCATTGACAGAAGATTTGTTGCGAAAGCAGTTCTTGGGAATGGGCAAGTTTACTCTGAGTTTGAAACTTGGTTTTTACAATAGTATTGGAATTTTGCTTTTTGTATACCGTCTCAAATGATCATTTTAGTATATACCATCTCTTCAATAAGGTGAAAGTCTGCCTTAGCACAGGTTGTATACAACTATGAGTCGATCTCTCTCATCACATAACATCATTTCATTGGTCAAGTGATGGTATGGTATGCAACCGGTTTTAACTAAGAATTTCTCCTTTAGTGTTGGTACACCTAGTTCTAGTCTTACTTTATAATTAGATGTATCATGTATCATGTATCATTAAGCCATATTACTAATCCTATATAACCTCAATTTGTTTGAAAATGAAGGGATTTTGGATTAACAATTTTGACCTTAACGGGAAGTCATATCCCTTAATCTGGGGAGGAGATGCTGCAAACTACTCCAAAGGTATAAACTCAGAGCTTGCAAGCGAGTGTTTACCTGGGAGCCCAGACGCAGACAAAATTAAGGGGAAGATCGTATACTGTAGTTCCTTTTCGGATGGTTCAGACATTAAGCTAGCTGGTGCGGTGGGTACAATTATGATCGATTTTGACACTGATACCGCGTTCAGTTACGCATCACCTATAACACAGCCAATGTATTAAAAGCGTGAGGCATGGGCGAGGCGTCCGAGGGGAAGCCCGGCCTAGGCGTCAGTGGCGAAGCCAGGATTTCTCGGAGGGAGTGGCGAACTTAAAAAAGTGCAACTGTGGAAGTCAGCGGCTCAGTGGCTGGCTGGAGAGTCTGAAGTGAGACTGCTGTGAGAGTGAGGGAAGGGAACTGGCTGGGCTGGAGAGGAAACGGCTCAGGGTTGGCTGTTGGCTCCGTTCTGTTCTTTCACACAGTCCACCGGTGCTGGGATTTGGGGAGCAGTTGCTGTGCTGCTCTCTGTCTGTAATGGACCAGGATCCTCTCCGGAACCTTGTGTGCGGATCTCGTGAGGATCAACTGATCCTAAGCGTTCAGAACCAAGGTTCTAAAAAACGCTAGGCGCTAGTCGGGCGGCGAACTGGCGCCTAGCGCCTAGGCGGCCTAGGCGGATTTAGATAATTTTTTTATATATTTTATGAATTAATTAAATTTACTATATCAAATGTAAATAATTATTGACGTTATTTCTTATAGAAGAACATACATATGTGAACGTTTTATGTACATATATAAAATGCTTGGTGATGAAAATAATTTATAATTTATTATATATATATATTATATATATATATTCCAAACTTTTAAAAATATAAAAACCCCACATGGATGGTTTCATTATTAAAAGTTAAAACTATCAACCATCAACCTCACCTCTTTCACATCACCCGTCCATCAAGATGTTTGAAATTTCTCTCTTAACAGGCTTCTCGATGTATTCACATCACCTCTTTCATTATTAAATAATTTATAATTTATATATATATATATATATATATATATATATATAATATGCTTGGTGGTTGTGAGAATTAAAGCCGAGTCCATGGTTTTCTTTCTTTAAAACCATCTTGGATTTGAGATCCCAGTCAACACCACATAGAAATGTTTTTTTTTTCTTTTTCTCTCTCTCTCTCTCTCTCTCTCCCTCTCTCTCTCTCTTCCCTTATCTTCACAGACTATTCTCTCTCCCTCATCTTCACAGACGACTCCATCTCTCTCTCTTTCTTCCCTTCACAGACGACTCCATCTTCACAGACGACTCTCTCTCTCTCTCTCTTCCCTCATCTTCACAGACGAGCTGCAAAAATTCACTAGCAGCACTCTGCCGGTGGCTGCACTGGCTGATCCGATCTTCGCCCGCTATCATCGTCGATGGCAGTAAGAAGAAGACGAGCCCGTTGGTAGGGCGAGGCATACGGTCCGCGCTGAGCCTTTTCCTTCGTCCCCAAACCTGTGCAGCAGAAGTCCCGTAGAAGAAGTTCAGAACAGAGGAGAGGGAGCGGAGCCTGGATTTTCCGGTAGGGGGGAGGGGCTGAACCGGCGCTGGGGCTATGTTTTCCGGCGAGGGGAGTGGCGACGGCCACTCCTCGCCCTCACGTGGCTTCGCCACTGCTAGGCGTGAGGCGTGAGGCGTGAGGCGAAGCCTCATGGAACCTAAAATTTAAATATATATTATATGTAAGTATATTTATAACAATATAATACTTTGTAAACACAAATATAACTATAACTAAATCAAAGATAATATCATCTTCTTTAGTACTAAGTCTAGTTGTACTTGGAAACTATGTCATATAGTCTCAAAATGTTATAATTATTTATTTTATTGTAAGCAATTATAGATGACACACCCCGACCGAGATCGAGGTTTGCTGGCCATCACGTGAGGGTGATGTAGCCATGTGCACAGTGCGGAAGCAATTGAATAAGAAGAAATACGAATAATAAAAACCGAATTCAAGAAGTGTTAATACACCATCAGAGCATAATTTGTCTAGGTGCAGTCGAACATAAGAAGTACTTAAATAAAACACCCCAAAGGGTCCTACATGAGTGAAGGTCTGTTAGAATCACTGCTGCTGCCTCGGATGCCACCAACAATGCTACCTAGAACCTGGAGGGGCGCAAAACAAAAGCGTGAGTGGGCAAAAACAAAGCTTTTCAAAACCATTTCAAAACAACCTTTAACCCCTCGCCGTAAAACCTGTATACTTTTCCAGAAAAATAGTATATAAACATATACCAAAACTCAACTTAAAACATCAACAAGATACGCACAATTCATGAATATGCCATGTCATAATAATCACTCGTCGGGTAATTGAAACGTATGCAATCATAACTGTAACAGCTCGTCAGCTGGTCTCTAGCTCATAAATCATGCCTGCACACGAGTCGAACCCACTTATAGTGGTCTATACGACAGGACTGGGTGTAATATAATACGCTCTAGTGCTACAATCATGTGAAGACTGTGCGAATGAATTCGCGGGTCACCTACGAGTCGAACCCACTGAAAGTGGTCTATACAACAGGACTATGCACATAACTTGGATCCAAGATGAGCGTATGGTGCGGGAGGTGAACATCACGTGAAAGACTAGCCCCTAACTCTGGGCGGAAGCACTAACACCGGGGTGCAGGTTAATGAGCTCTCGATGCATCTCATCATACTCTTCATAACTTAACTGGTATTTAACCACACAAAATCTTACCTGATACTTACCCGAGCGCCACAGCACCAACAATCATGCGCATACAATTCATAATGCATAATCAAAATATATGACGTATATTGGCATGGCAATTCTTTAATAAAACATTTTAGTGCATAGTCTGGGAAAATACTTAGTATATAGGTAAATACGGAAAACAAAAGCCCACTCACTGGTAAGTAGAAGGATCGTAGCCCCCGTGCCTAGCCTGGCTACGCTCGTCCTCTGGGTAGGTCTAGCCTATGTGAGAAACAACTATAAATACGTTATTTTAAGCACAAAGACAAAAACTAGCTAATAACTTCTCATACATTGCTCAAATGAGGTGTGTGAATATACCAAAATGATCTACACAACCTCAGGATCATCCCCAAATTTTTAGAATAATTTTTCATGATCCCACGCGCCCTCACGCGCAGGCACGTGCCTGGCACAAGGGACAAAACAGTCACGCCGTTAGGAATATTCCGTGGAATATTCCGTCTAATCCTAACAGGAACAGTTAATTCTAACTGATGCCGTCAGAATATTCCGTCAAAACTGACGGAATATTAGTCGTCCCCTACCTCCAACTCCGGCGACCGTCGCCGTCGCCGGAAAGCTGGAAAAATTTCAAATCCACTATTCTCGTTCATTTCTCAACCATTTTTCATGCAATTGGTACCAAAAAGAAGCTTAGAGTGAGTAGAGTGACGTTATACCTCTTTTAAACCTCAAATCGCACAAAATCACGTCGGAGAAGTCCTCGAACTCCGGCGAACTCTGCAACTCGTCTTTTTTCACGATTCCGACGTCCAAAACCTACGAACGATGCACTCCGAGCATCGTGGGATGGTTCTTGAGCTTGCTATGGGCCTAAAATTCACAGAAAATCAACCAATAAAAAGTTGATGAATAGTATCCAAATCGGGGATCCTGTTTTCGTGGTTTTCCCGACGTCCAACTCATTACAAATTATCCCAAAATGTTCAAGAGGATTGGGAGATTACCTTTAGAGTCTTAAAACCACGTGAAACTTCGTCGATTGCCTCGAGTTCACTGTACACTCGACGGTGCCCTTGGATCCTAGGGTTTCCTGAAGGTTTCACGGCCTGAAAGTAGTATGGTTGTGCTCGTGGTTCTTCAAGGATCATAATGCTGGCCTCTGCAGGTTCGATCTGCAACGTTTGTAGGGGTTTTGGGGTTCATCCGTACAAAGAGAGAAGGAGAGAGAGTGAGAGTCCGAGAGAGAGTCAACGGGAGAAGGAAAGAGAAGTGAGGGTTTATGTGTCTCCAAAAGTATGGGTAACCAATAGCACTTAACTTACCAAATTTTAGTTCCCATTGGTCCCAAAAACTTAGGAGAACAAAGAATAAGTCCCCTAAGTACAATTCACACACAACACAACTGTTCGTCCAAGGCTAAACTCGTAATTCCACATGCTCGAGGATAAAAATTATGTATGAATTCAGGACGGGCTGTCACAATAGAGAACTTCAAGGAAAATAAGGATGAATGGCCACAATTATAGGAAAATTTCAAGCAAAATAAAGGCTTCATGTTGCAATTATAAGTAATTTAAAAGGAAATAAAGACTGAGTGAAGTAGTTATATGGTATTTAAAATGATATAAAGCAATAATTATGGGAATTTAAGGAAAATAAAGGGTTGAGTGGAGTGTTTATAGGGTATTTAAAATGAAATAAATGGGGTGGAGTATTTATAAGATATTTAAGATGAAATAAATGGCGAAAATAAAGAGTTGAGTGAAGTATGTATAGGGTATTTAAAGACAAAAATTAAAAAACAAACTCAGCCTAACAAACCCTAACCGCTGTCTTCATCTCCAACTTCATCTCCTTCGCTAGTTTCTTGGTCTGCAACTCAAAAACAGCCCTGCAACTAAAAGAAATCCAGATTTCTGCAACCTAAAAATGAAAAAAGGGCCGCCCAGTTGACGCCTCAGGCGCCTAGGCGCCCCCCGACGAGCCTAGGTGAGCATTTCGCCCACTCCCACAAAACAGAGGCAAAAATGGTGAAACCCCGCCTCCAAGGGTTCTTAGGCACGCCCTGAGGCGAGTTTTTTAAAACATTGAACACAGCTCACAATAGAAGATGGACAGAGGGTTTTGAACTACGTCAAATCGACAAAGTAAGTATACATTTCATAGACTTCTCTCTAAACCAAGGTCACAAATACAATTCGGAACAAGAAATGAAAACCAACCTGTATCAGGAATCCAATTGCAACAATTTTGGTTTCCGAACCCAACACTGACAAGGATGCCATGGCACCATCCATTTCATCATTTTCCTCAAGAGGACCGAACCCAGTGACCCCAGATATTCTCAAGGTGAAAATGTTCAGAATGTCCCGAGTTTCCACATCATTTTTCTCTATAAGTATGTTCCTGAAGAACTTACATATTGATATGTTGAGATTGTGGATAAAATGTTACAGCCTGATCTGACAGCTCCTGGTGTTGACATACTTGCTGCTTGGTCTCCTTTGGCACCGCCTTCCGAAGACATTTACCCCGATACTCGCAGTATCAAATACAATATAATCTCAGGGACTTCAATGTCATGCCCTCATGCTAGTGGTGCTGTTGGCTATGTTAAGGCTGCTCATCCAAATTGGTTCGCTACTGCAATCAAATCTGCCCTCATGACCACAGGTATGAACAAACTATAACCGTATACGCTGTTTATTTTAAATAGGATGAGAAAATGATAGGCCTTAATTTGTGATGTCTTGAAACTATGAGCAATTCTTATAAATTACGAATAAATGGAAACCCTAGCAATCTACGTACAAGGAAAGTGCAGTTTAATTGGGCTTGTAAGTTTAATCCACATGAGTAATATGCATTACCATAGGAACTGATAGCTACGTTTATTTCATCTCTATTAAACTACCATTTGTTTTTCCCCGTGAACAGCTCATGTCCTGGACTCAAAGAAGCACGAAGACCTCGAATTTGCATATGGATCTGGTCACATAAACCCTCTTAAAGCAGCAAACCCCGGTCTCATCTTTGATGCATCCGAAGCAGACTACATAAACTTCCTCTGCAAACAAGGTTACAATAGCAGCACATTAATCATCATCACTGGTGACAACAGCCGTTGTGGCAGCACAAAGCCAGGCAAAGCTTGGGACTTAAACTACCCGTCGTTCTCCCTTCAACTAGAAGATGGTCAAGAGATCAATGCTGAGTTCCCAAGAACAGTCACCAATGTTGGCTAAACAAACTCAACCTATACCATAAGCTCCTACACACCCAACGACGCAATAACTATTTCGGTTTCACCAACTACCCTTTCTTTCTCTTTTGTCGGGGAGGAGAAATCATTTACAGTGAAGGTAACTGGTCCAAGGATTTCAAACCATCCAATCATATCTGGTTCAGTTGTATTGAGTGATGGGTCTCATGCGGTGAGAGCTCCTCTTGTTGTCTACACATATTTCCCTCGTCCCATTTCAGGCCCTTCCTCTGGGCCTCAGAAAAAATTAAGATTCAAGGGTTCCCCCTGGCATCACAAAAATGGGATCCTCAAGGCACAAAAATGGGATTTGCCCTTGTGAAACTTGTTAAAAAATATTTGTTTTCTTAAAGGAAGTTTTCATGACACCCTTCCTTTAATTTGCTAAAATAAAAGGAAGGGATCACTCTTGTGATCGAACTCTTGGGTAATGGTACTTTTCTTCACATTGTTAAAAGAGGTAAGTTTGAGTTTATGCAAGTCCGCCACTACCACTGATATTGTCTCAACTATATAACTACCTATTACTAGGTCTTGAGTTATATCACAAAAGGCCTCAGTGACATTAGGATTGGAAACTCCATATATTAATTGTATATTATTTTGTCATATAACCAACGTGAGATCCTATACTCTAACAGAAGATTATATATACAAAAATACTATTGAAAGCGTGTGTGGATTTACAAACGATTATTTTCACAAATAAATAATAATAATAATAAATGGTATCGAACTATATAAATTGCAATCGATGGACGGTGAGTTTATATTTTCTTAATGGTATTGGAGTCAAGTTATATACCCACATGCTCCCACGTCACTTAATGTGTATTGTCCACATATTAAGCTTAAATAAAATTTCACGTGAGGGAGCGTGTTAAGGTGAACCCTACATCAAAAAATAAAGGGACCATTTTTAACAATCATTTTAAAAGATTATTTGTGGCATGTCAAATTGTCAATTGTGTTTTTTTTTTTTTTTTTTGAAGACTGAAAATATGCATTACCAGGGCAAACGCCAACCATACAAGGAAAGTCCACAGAAAGGGACAAGCAACGCAAAACAGAAGAAAGGTAGTGTGAGGGACAAAAGCCAAGAGACACTGCCACCAAGGCCAAGCGTCGTCCCAACACACCACCACATAAAATTACACTTACGGAGAGCAAGGAAGGCTATCCTTGTTTAGAATGTGAATCAATGAAGATGGGGGTCGTCTAACCCAAGATTGATCGCACATCTCCATGTTCTTCCTCGACACCAAAAGGTCCTCCGTCTGGTTGGCCTGTCTTGGAACCCAAGACCAGCGACAACCCTGAAAAGAAGACCCCACTCTCAAGATATTTTGAAAAACAGGGAACACTTCCCAGCTGCCATTAGAGATATCCCCCTTCAAGGAAGAGACAACCTCTAAAGAATCCGATTCTACAACAACCCAACAAAAACCAAGGTCGGTTGCCAATTCGCACCCCCTAAGCATAGCCTTCGCCTCCGCAAAGACCACCGACCGAGCCACGGTAGCAAGCTTTTGAGCTGCCACAAAATGGCCCAGATGATCACGCAACACCGCAGCTAAACAAGCCTTACCATCCACCGGGGACCAGCTAGCATCCACGTTGATCTTGATATAGGCGTCAGTAGGGGGACACCAATGTGGAATAGGTCTAGAAACAACAGAGATAGATGAAGCAATTTGGGAGGAAGGGGCCTTTGCCTCCCAAAAGGAAGCAACAGAGAAAGAAATAGCATGCATCACTTAGGAAGGGAGAACAGCCATGACATTAAAGACATAGTTACACCTCGCCTTCCAGATGTGCCAACAAGAAAAAGCAATAATCGAGAGGATCCACGAAGTATCCTGATGGTGGGGGCCCACATTAATCATACCACAGAACCAACTGAGGAAGGAAGAAGTCCGAAGACCAAAAAACCGAAGGCCGAGCTGACCACAAAACAAAATTGGCGCCACCCAAAGACAAAGCAAAAGCATATGTAGAACTGATTCCTCCTGATTCTTACAGATTGGGCACACGGGAGATGAGGCCGACCTTCTCAAAAATAAACCCCTCATTGTTGACAACGCCTCATTGATAGCCCTCCAGATGAAGTTCTGAATTTTGGGGGGCGCATTAATTTTCCAAACAACCTTCCAAAGCAAAGCGTCCGTAGAGATTGAAGCCCCCGTACTCCGCCTCGAAAAGTGAATCCAATGGTAGCCTGACCTAACCGAGTACTTACCACATTTCTCCGCTGTCCAAATCAAGCGATCTTGGTTAGATAAATTTCCCAATGGGTGGCATAAATAGCATTGATCTCCTCATCCGAAATAAACGGACGTAAAAAGTTGATGTCCCAAGATCTGGTACTCTGGCAAATAAGGGAGGAAACCTTCGTATTCATAGTAATATGATTATGGCATCGGGGAACCGGATGACCAAGAGGGAGCGACGACAACCACCTATCAATCCAAAGCCTAGTATCTCTGCCATTGAGAATCTGCCAATGGGTACCAGTTTTGAGGATATCCCGCCCCACCAGAAGGCTAGCCCAAGCCCACGAGGCCCGACTTCTAAGTTTAGCATCAAAGAAGGAAGAGTGCGGAAAATATCGAGCCTTGAGAGTCTGAGCCCACAGGGATTTGGGATTATGAATAATCCTCCAACATTGTTTAACAAGCAAAGCATCATTAAAGTCTTGGAAGTTCCGAAATCCTAACCACCCCTTCACACTTGGGCCTTCCCAACTTATCCCAACTCATCCAATGAATCCTCCTTTGACCGTCAATATCTCCCTACCAAAAACGCGCAGCAAGAGAATCCAGGTCCTTGCACACTGTAATTGGGAATTTATAAAGATTCATAGGGTAAGTTGGTATAGCCTGAATCACAACCTTGATTAAAACTTCTTTACCCGCCAGAGAGAGTGATAACTGTTTCCATCCCTGAACCTTTCCAAGAATTCTCCCCTTCACGTAAGCAAGGCTTTGTCTTTTAGATCTCCCCCAAATGGCCGGCAGACCGAGATAATCCCCCAGATCAGAAACCGAAGACATTCCCCCAGATCAGAAACCGAAGACATTCCCATGATGGAGCTGAGTTGATCCCGCAACTGAGGAGGAGCATTTCTGCCGAAATACACACTGGACTTGTGAAGACTAACTTGTTGACCCGAGGCTAAACAACACTTGTTGAGAATATGCATGATATTTTCACTGTTCTGCCGATTTTCCTGGAGGAAAATTAATGTGTCGTCTGCAAAGAACAAATGTGATATAGTAGGACCCGAAGGATTCATACGAACACCAGTTATGAGCCCATCATCAACACCACGCTGGATAAGGAGGGAGAGAACATCATTAACCAAAAGAAATAAATAAGGAGACAGAGGGTCTCCTTGCCGGATTCCACGAGCAGGGGAAAACCAATGCCCGGGTTGACCATTCAGCAACACCGCAAACTCCACTGTACACACACAGTTCATGATCAAATTGGTCCAACCCCTACAAAAGCCCAACTTCAGCAAAACCACTTCTAAGAATTTCCATTCAACCCGATCATATGCCTTGTGCAAATCAAGTTTAATACCCAGTTTATACTTCCTTTTAGCTTTTATGAGCTTCAGAAAGTGGAACAATTCGTGCGCAATCCCAATATTATCTTGGATTTGCCTATCCATAAGAAAGGCATTCTGCAAGGGCGAAATTAAATCAGGCAACAACGGGTTCAAATGATTCGCCAAAATCTTCGAAAGGATTTTAAAAGAAAAATTGCATAAGCTGATAGGGCGATATTGCGACACCGATTTTCATATCAATTGTATTTATAACACCATGTTTCTAACCTTTGTTTGGCGACAATTACAAAACCAGAAGCACCAAGGACAGGCCTGCCTGCAACTGATTTCTACGGGGGGAGTTTGCAGTGCAGTCCGACCAGCGAGCAACGACGTTGCAATCTTCCAAGTTTGTGATTATATAAATACACAATGAGATCTTACTATCCAACACATGAACTCGCATACTTAAAACTGATTAAGTTGGTTCCAATAGCCAATGCAACTCTGCATTTGCTTCCATTTGCACTTCTATTACAGCATTTGTGCTAGCTTGCCATGTTCTTTGGCTTATCTTAATAGCAATTAATGGAGATGGAACATTTGACCTTATAGTAAACTACTTGGAGCCCGGTTCTACAACGGTGAAGCCAACTACGACACCACTAACTTCAAATCGCCAAGAGACTCCGAAGGACATGGAAGCCACGCTGCTTCGACTGCTGCAGGCAGGGAGATACCAGCGAGTTACTTTGGGCTAGCTACCGGAACTATAAAAGGCGGTGTCCCTAGTTCTAGGATTGCTGTCTACAAAGTTTGCTGGGCATCCAGATGTGCTAGTGCAGATATCCTTGCTGCATTTGATGATGCAATAGCAGATGGGGTTGATATTATATCAACTTCACTTGGCTCTGTCTTTCCACTCGACTACTTCTAAGAACCGATTGCTATTGGATCTTTCCCCGCCATGAAACACTGTATGCTAAACTCAAGTTCTGCTGGAAACTCTGGGCCTCTTCCAAAAACAATTTCTAATTATGCACCTTGGATCCTGACCGTTATTGCCAGCACCGTTGACAGAAAGTTTATTGCGAAAGCAGTACTTGGGAATGGAGAAATTTACAATGATGTGATACAGGGAAACTCGGTTAACTATTTTGACCTTCATGGAAAGTCGTTTCCCCTAATTTATGGCGGTGATGCTGCAAACTTCTCTGCGGTTGCTAACTCAGCGATATCAAGATATTGTACTAATGAAGTCATGAATTCACACAAACTGAAGAGATTGTTTTCTGCGAAGCCATCGAGACTGGTTTTGGCACCGTGGTAGCTGATGGCACGGGTGCAATTATGGCTGATTCGTTTTACACTGACTCTGCATTCAGTTACCCCTCACCAGATGTCCTAAAGGTGACAAAAATCCAAATAAATGTCATTATTTTCATCATCGCTTAATTGCCTTTAACTATGCTTCTGAAAACATTATATGCTGGAAATTGCGAATAAATGATGTACAGCCTGATCTCACGGCTTCAGGTGTTGAAATACTTGCTGCTTGGTCTCTTGTGGCACTGCCTTCCATTGACTTCCACGACACCAAGAGTGTCTACTATAACATAATCTCAGGGACTTCCATGTCCTGTCCTCGTGCTAGTGTTGCTGCTGCGTTTGTCAAGGCTGCCCATCCAAAATGGTCGGCTGCCGCTATCCGAAGCAAACTACGTGCATTTCCTCTGCAAAAAGGGTTACAACAACACAACATTAAAACTTATCACTGGTGACAATGGCAGCAACTGTGGCAGAACAAAGCCATGAAGAGCTTCGGATCTAAATAAACCCTCATTCTCCCTTGCAGTTGAAGATGTCCAGCCAAGTAATGCTGTCTATACCCGAACAGTCACCAATGTTGGCTCCCCTTCCCCCAATTCCATCACCAATGTGGGATCTGAACACCCGACTCCAGCATTTCTGTAATGCCATCATCACTGCATTTTTCACAGTTGGTGAGAAGAAATCGTACACTGTAAAGGTGTTTGGTCCACCGTTGTCAAAGCAACCAATTGTGTCTGGTTCAATCTTGTCAACTGATGGGGTCCATGTAGTGAGAAGCCCCCTTATTATATACACAATCCTCCTTGGTGCTACCTTTTCCTCCCCCTCCTCCATAACTGGGAAAACGCCAAGCTTCAAAGGCTCTTCCCTGTATGACAGAAATGGATTCCTCAGCCGCAACTAACTTGGCCAGAGTGAACTCAATACCTGTTTCACTCTGTATTGACACCAATTGATTTCCTTGTAAACAAGCATGTAGTTATGCACCTGCCTGAACAAGATTGAAATAAAGCAGAAAAGAATACCTATGGTTGTATATGGCCGCTATCTTACTCTTTCGACACGTTGCAAGAACAATCAATGACAACATCTAGTTAAAAAACTACATTCATCACACTAATTAACATAGTCGAAGGACTAAACCAGAGCTCATCAAATGCAAATGCCATATACACATTATCGATAACTTACAGAAAAAAGGATTGAACTTGGTACAACACTTGCAACAGTTTATTGACTGATCGAGTTATTTCAAATACAACATTCAAATACAAATGAGGCAGACATGAATGCTACTAGGGAGAAGGAGCTGTATAATGGAGAGATCACGTGAACTGAATTCAATTAATAGCAACATGGAAACCAAAAATTCAAACCTAAAAATTCTGGTTTGGCTTGAAGACGTTCTTAATGAGAGATTCCTTGATCGACAAGAGTTCAGGGAATTCTTTCTTCAATTTTGAGGCATCAAGTTCATTGTTGCTCCTAGGAGCAACAATCACCTTTGCCTGCTCCTCGAGAGTAAAGTTCTTGTAAGAAAAGCTGGGGTCAATGTATTCCTTGTACATCTCCAAGATCTCATTGTGGCTGACCACTCCGGGGTTTGTAAAGTTGTAGATTCCGGTGAGGTTCCTCTTTGCCATCTCGATGGAAATGGGGAGGAGTTCGTCCAAGATCGTCATGGAGTTGGGAATGTCAACTACCTTATCATATCGAGTGATCTTCGTGATGAAGTTACGGGGGTTGGATAAGTCGGATGAAATTGGCATTCTAACACGCAAAGTACAAACGTTCTCGAAATTGTTGAGCAGATCTTCCACCTTTCAAGCATCATCAAGTAGCCAAAATTAGTAACTGCAACTTTTTTAGCATTCTTACACATCAAGTCTGAAAATTGGCAATGAGCTCAAAATTCTACAACAAAGTTTACTTTCGTAGCACTAATGCTATATATATCACATTTACTATTTTCACATAGTAAGTCTCATTTCAAAGGTAAAAAGTTACAAAAACGAGCATTTTAATCGACTGAATCCCTCCACAGAAAATTACCCCTTAACATTTTTTAAGATTTAACCGTTGTTATTTTGCCACCTAGTATTATGGTCGAATAGTATTTCTCTAAGTAAATGAGAGATTTTAGTATCGATTCTCGTTAAAGAATCAACATTTTCCCCACAATGTATCGTTTGTTCAAAAAAATAGAAGAAAAAAAAACCGTTCAATTAAAAACCACAACATTTCTAATCCAAAATTTCGCAACAATTCAGATCCAACAGTAAAGTCTTTAGATCCAAGAGAAGAAACCCCGATGAGACCTTACCGAGGGTAAATAGGTAATTTCAATGTAAACTAAAATTGGTAAAAATGTAAGGGTCAAACGAGATTGACTCACCATGGCCTTGGTCTTGGAATAGAAAGATCCGATAAAGTTGGGGGTGTCCTCCTCCTTGAACCCAACGCCCGACCCGAGCGGGTGACCCGCATCGTACTCGAAAATGCACCCGGTCGCATAGTTAATGAGGATCAGCCGGCGCTCCCTACAGACGTCAGCAAGGGTCAAGGTGCCGACCACGTTGGTCCGGATGGTCTCGACCTTATGGGATTCGCACCAGTCGACGTTGGGGCGGCCGGTGACGCCAGCGGCGTTGAAGATGTGGGTGGGCTTAATATTGGCGATGTCAGCCTCGAGCGAGCTGCGGTTCTCGAGGCGGCCGGAGCCGTAGACGTAGTCGATTGATTGGGCCTCGCAGAGCTTGCCGAGGAGGCCACCAATCCAGCCAGTGCGGCCGTAGATCAGAAACTTGAGCGGCTTCTCGGAGCCGTTGGATGGGAACCCCATCGCTGCCACCGCCACAGAGAGAGGAAAGAGAAAGGGGAGAGAGAGAGAGGGAGCTGAAGAGTGTTTGAGATTTGGATCTGGAGATTGCGTGAGAAATGGAGTGGGGTGCGGGTGTTGTATATAGGCAAGCCAAGTAGAGGGAACACGAGAGACGGAGTGGCCGAGTGCGAATGTTTCGGACACCGATGGGATTTTATTTTATTTTTTTTAATTCTGTGCCTGAATATTGGAGTTGGGTTGGGATGTGGAGGACCACATACAATCATACTATGGACTTCACTCCTTGTTTTTTTTTTTTTTTTTTTTTTCCACTTTACTTAAAATTTAGATTTTGTTGTAAATGGAGATGTGAATGCCCATAGTAATAAGCAACTAAATATGACTTACAATGTTGTCACAAAGCCATTGGTAAAATTGTTAAGTTGAAAAACATGGTCAACAAAATATGAAATGGAAGAATGGAAATAAAAAAAGTTTGGTTTAAGTGTATAGAATCTCAACATTCAACATTTGCCATTGTGGACTTTTGCATGGTAAGTGTAAGAAAGGAAAGGAAACGAAGAGAGAAAACAAAGAAGAGATATGAAGGAGAAAATGTGGACTTTTGCATGGTAAGTGTATGAAATGAAAGGAAAGAAAAGAGGAAACAAAGAGAGAAACGAATGAAGAGATATGAAGGAGAAAGTACCAGTGAGCTAGTAGTGGCAAAGGAATAGGTGGGGGGGGGGGGGGGGGGGGAATTTGTACAAAGTCCATGTAGACAATCAAATCCTTGTAGATAGTAGACAATATTAATGTTGTTTATAACATCAATATAAAAAGTTATAATTATTGCCGATGATTTTTGATATCATGGAAACGTCGTATAATAGACTCATTATTAATAAAAGCAAAAACATCTTTCTCAATGTAAATAATCAAACTATCACTCAACCATTGATCTCTCATTTTGTTATGTATTCGTGTTTTGAAAATATTCTTAACAAAAAATGTTATCTTCACCGAAGTGATTACAATCAGTAACATTAAAACTAATATAAGAAGTTTATACACTAACTAGCTTTCCCACCATCCAACCATGCATATTTAAATAAGGTTCGCACTAATAGAAAATAGAGTAAATTACATTTTACCCCTTTTGGGTTGTGTGCAATTACAACCTCGTATAACATTTTTAAAACCTTTCAATTTCATACACTAACAATTATTTCATTTCAATTTCATACATCCGTCACAATTTCTATTAAGTTCTTAGTTATCTGCCCATTAGGACACCACGGGTCCCATAAAATTTGTCACATGGATAAAAGTTGAAGAAAAAAAAAGAAAAAAATATTATGGTAAATGTTGTAGGCCTATTTGATCTAACTAATCTAGGGGATTAGAGAGAGAAGAGAGAGTGATTTAATTGTGAGGTGTGTTTGAGTCAACCCCATTGTGCCTTTATTTATAGTAGTAGGATGGGCAAAAACCTTTTCCTTTAGGATTACAACTCTTAATAGGTAATCAACTTCTAATAGGAATATAAGATACATTCCTCTATCTACTAGGATTTACACAATCACATTCATATACTAAATATGACTACAACACTCCCCTTGAGTGTAAATACTCAACAAACCATCGGATCAGATCTTCAGCAGAGCTCAAGTTTCAAATTTAAGGAAGTATGCATTTGTAGTAAAACTCACAAAACCTCGCTATGGTAAAACCCAAGGGTAAGGGGAAAACCCATAGACTAAGGAGAAAAGTCAGATGTATGCATAATGTCTAAAACAAACGTCAAACAAGACGAAGGGAGTGAACTCAACGAAGTATGATCATCCCAGGTTGGGTGCCTCATCAAAACCTCGCTAGGTAGCAAAACCCAGTGGGAAAAATGCTCCTAATCCTAGGAAAAAGAGTACATTAAGATCAATTGAGTATGCTTCGAGATACTCCCCCTCCGTTAGACATAACTTCTAAATAAGAGAATTACAAACAATTCAACTCAGATAATTTATGCATACCAATTCCTTGGACGAGCTTCTGAAAAGTAGACTTGGGTAATGACTTGGTGAAGAGATCGGCCAGATTGTCTTTGGAACGAATTTGCTTCAATGTTTTGATGCTGTTACTGCTGGTGTGAGTAAAAGAACTTCGGCGCTATGTGCTTGGTGTTGTCTCCCTTGATGTATCCCTTCTTTAACTGCTCGATATATGTTGCATTGTCTTTAAAGATCTTCGTAGGAAGGTCAACGATTGATGTAAGACCACTAGTGCTTCGAATATGTTCCATGACTACTCTCAGCCAAAAGCACTCACACAATGCTTCATGCAGGGCGAGAATCTCAGCATGGTTCGAAGAAGTCGCAACTAGCGTTTGCTTGGTAGACCTCCAAGATATAGCGGTGTCTCCAATGGTAAAGACATACTCCATTTGAGAACACGCCCTATATGGGTCAGATAGATATCCAGCATCTGCGTAACCAGTAAGGCGAGAATCAATCCAAGAACCATAGGGGGCAGCAACACTCGAAGATTCGCGGGTATAGAACAAGCCCAAATTCGTCGTACCCTTGAGGTAGCGGACAATGCCTGCGTATGGGCGCATTGTTGTATCTTGTCAAAAGATTAACAACGAAGATGCCGGGTCTAGTGCACTGTGCCAAGTACAATAAAGCCCTAATTGCACTTAGGTAAGGAACTTTGGGTTCCAAAATCTCTTGCTCATCCTCCTTTGGACGGAAAAGATCTCGTTTAGCATCTAGAGTTCGAACGACCATGGTGTA
The DNA here is from genome assembly GCA_036320875.1 of Cotoneaster glaucophyllus. Lineage (NCBI taxonomy): Eukaryota > Viridiplantae > Streptophyta > Magnoliopsida > Rosales > Rosaceae > Cotoneaster > Cotoneaster glaucophyllus. The sequence continues at coordinate 12,072,333 of CM070060.1, forward strand.
CTTGAAGGCTTCGCTTTATCCTCATTAAAATGTCACAACACCTTTTGGGTGTAGTTCGATTGATCTACTAGGATTTCATCCGAACAATGCTCGATCTCCAAGTCGAGGCAGTATCAAGTTTTCCCAAGATCTTTCATCTCAAATTCCAATTTCAAGTGTGCAGCAATTTCCTCAAGCTCTGCAGTAGTTCCAATAAGGTTCATGTCGTTGACATAAACTGCACCAATTGCAAATCCAGAATGTGACTTCTTTATGAACATGCATGAGCATAATTTCTTGTTCACATAACCCTGACTTGTCAAATATTCACTTAGACGGTTATACCACATCCGCAGAGTGACCTCCTCAACCTAATTAAGAGAGTGTTTCGTGGTCTAGAACGATTTGAACCAGTCAATGGAAGTATTTCTGGAACTTTCACGTATATGTCTGTATCTAGATCCTCATAGAGATACGCGGTTAACACGTCCATAAGCTGCATATTCGATTTTTCAGAAACTACCAAACTGATTAGGTAACGAAACGTTATAACGTCCATTACGGGGGAATACGTCTCCTCGTAATCAATCCAGGGCGTTGAGAGAAGCCTTGCGCTACAAGGTGTGCTTCCTCACGAAAACCCATTTGTAGCCAATGGGCTTCGTGCATGGTAGTGTAGGAACGATAGCTCCAAACACTTTACGTTTCGTGAGAGAATCGAGTTCGACATGAATTGCTTGTTTCCAGTTTGACCAATCGGTTCTACATTAGCATTCATCGACGGAACGTGGTTCAATATCATCGCTAAGCATGATGTCAGTAACTACTGAGTACGCAAATGCATCATCGATGATCATCTCATTCATATTCTAAACTTCATCTAATACAGCGTAGTGGATCGAAATCGCACGATTCCCGGGAGGCCGGCATGTTTCGTCTGAAACATCACCATAATCTAGAAAAACCTCATGCGTTGGAATGGATGAGTGAGCGATAGTCGGATTCAAACTAGGGTTACTAGTTGGTGCCATTTTTCTCTTCCAAGGTTGTGAATCCTTTGAACCAAGGGGTCTGCCACGCTTTAGGGTCAAAGCAGATCATTGGCTAGCCGCCAATGTACCTTGCCGCGTGGAAGGTGCTGCCTCCCCACCTTCGGGGATGGTCCGACCTTCCCAGGCGGGTTGTTGACATAGGTGAGGTACATCTATCCTTACAGGTGCTTTTGCAGCGGGTATATGTGATCTTGTCACCATTGCTAAATCATTAAAAGCATCCGACATGCTTTGAGCAATGCTCTGAAGATCTATAATTTGTCGCACCTCAATTTCAGACTGGGCAATGCGGGGATCTAAATGAGACATAATGGAAGCATATCACGACGATTCGCGTCATTCTTCATGAACGTTAGCATGTTTATCTCCCCTAACGAGGAAGACTGTCTCATCAAAGTGACAATCTGCAAAACGTGCAGTGGAGATCTCCTGCCAAGGGTTCTAAATAGCAAACAATTGATGGCGAATCATAACTGACATAGATTCCCATTTTTCTCTGAGGACCCATTTTGGTACGTAACGGCGGCGCTATTGGCACATAAATGGCGCACCTAAACACCCATAAATGCGAGACGTCAGGCTCGTATTTAGTGACCAACTGTAACGGTGGATGTGGTTGGGTAGCGGTGGGCCTCAGGCAGACCAACATAGCTATGTGCAATATTACATAGCCCCAGAAAGATACCGACAGTTTGGTTCTCTAACCAAAGTCTGACTTATCAATTGAAGGCGCTTTATGAAAGCTTCTGTCAGGCCGTTTTGGGTGTGAACATGGGGTACATGATGTTCCACATCAATCCCTACTGACATACAATAATCGTCAAAAGTCTATGACGTAAACTCTCCAGCGTTATCCAGTCGAATCGACTTAATCGGATAATCAGGGTGGTGAGCCCTTAGCTTAATGATTTGAGCTAGGAGTTTAGCAAACACAGTGTTGTGTGTGGACAACAGGCAAACATGTGACCATCGTGTCAATGCATCAACCAACACCATAAAGTATCTAAATGGTCCGCATGTTGGTTGGATAAGTCCATAAATATCCCCTTGAATCCTCTGAATAAACTTAGGGGGTCATGAATGATCTTCGTATGTGAAGGTTAAGTATTCAACTTCCCTAAAGAACACGCTTTGCATGGCGGGAGTTCAACATAGGGAGGTAACCGATGCCCATGTGATGATTTGAGGATACAGCGCATCATGTCACGTCCAAGATGTCCCAAATGGTCATGCCAAAACAGCAAAGTGTCCTGGAACTCAAGCATAGGACCAGACATACTATGGGCTTCTATGCCGCGAATGGTTATGATGTACAGCCCACTCGAGAGACGGTACAACTTTTCGTGAATACGCTTCTAGCCATATTCGTACAAAGTGATACAAAGAAATTCAGGACCATTATCTTCAGTGGTTTCAATATGATATTGATTATCTCAAATATCTCTAAAACTCAGCAACGTTCTTCCAGAACGTGGAGGATAGAGTTCTTCCTTAATGGTTAAGATAATACCATTGGACAACATGATACAGACCTTTCCGTATCCTTCAATCAGGTTGGATGAGCCTGAGAGAGTTGTCAGATGAGCTTTCTTGGGTATTAAGTTAGTAAAATAGTGTCGTTCACGCAAGATGGTGTGTGTGGTTACGCTACCTGCCAGACAACTAACTTCCCCACTAGACATACCTAGAAATAAATTGATTGAATTGGTCACATATATAAATATAAGTCCATTCATTCAATTAAGCAATTCGAGAAATAATATCCATAACATAATAATCCATTATCCAAAACAAACCAAAACCAAACAAATTATTACAAATACTTAGAAAAATTGTTCAAAATTAAACCACAAACCTAGAAAAATAGGGGAGAGGGGCCGGCCACTCCTAGTGGGTTCGGCCACTAGGGGTAAACACGCAAAAAACATGTCTAATTTATTCATCCATAGGAGCTTACGCCTCTTGAAAATCTGATATCTCCATTGATGTAGCAGCATCTTTCGGATGATCCACATGTGCAAAGTTAGACTCACAACGGGAACGATACTTGGCAATAGCCTCGAGGGAAGCTCAGCATACGCGTGACCAATGATCATTTGATCCATAGTAGTAGCACATGTCTAGTTTAGTAGAAATAGGCTAAACGAGAGCTTTTCCCTTGTTCTTCAAGTTTGAAGACTTAGGGGCAAGTGGTGGATGTTATTGGGTCACATTTCCTCCCTTAGGTGTGGCACTCTGTTGACCTTGGGCCCATGGTTAGGCTTTGTTGTAAATGTGCCCTAAAGCCAATCATATGATGATACTTTACGGACATTTTATATGTTAAACTAATCTAGTTTAATATAAAGGGCAAAGATTATTGTTTAAAGCTGTCTCATATAAATGTTATATGCTTAAACGATAAGTCCAAGGAATATGTAATTGGGAGAATAAGATCTAAAGAAGTTAGATTCTTGAGACCATTCTCTTTCGCATACATATCCTAAACGTTCCTGATCATAGGATTGCATATTGGGCATTGACAGTCCATTAAGATCAGTACGTGCTATGTCTTCTTTTAGGGAGAGTGACTGGTCTCGAGTCATCATTGTGATTGACAACAAAACAAGCATGTAGGTGCTCAATAGAGAATGAGTCCACTAAACGCGATCAACAAGGAGTTATCAAACTCATATCACATGAGAACTCATGGTTAGGATAATGCAAAGTAGTCCTTTGACCTAAGGCATCATAGTTGTCTTGTGGTTAGGTCCTTGATCTTTGACTATATCAAAGTCACTCCGTCAAAGGGTGTCCACGACATAGTTGGGGTTAAGCCACTTAGCCATGGAGGCAAGTGAATGCACAACAAGTGATCTCTAATCTTCAAACTGTTTGATGGAGAATACACTGTGACATGATTAATAATCTTTGGCTAGAGTATGAATGAGATTTAGGAAGTTGTTCCAAATCACATTCAAGATAATCATATAAGTAAAAGAATCACATTGGATAGTAGACATGAATAAACTATCAAACCAAACAATGTGGTCAAGTGTATTGTATTAGAGAAAGACCGTATTGCATTGTAATCCTAAACTGAATAGGTTCTCCACCTCTTCTGATTAGCTTAAGTAGCCATGACAAACTACTAGGTGTATGGTTTGTGGAAGCCCTAAAGGTGAGTAATCACTAAAGGGAGAATTGAAAGTAAGTTTCAATTCACAATCGATTTGAAGAGTTCTAATCGCCCACTGCCTCACTAAAAGGAACCTAATGGATCGTACACTGAGTAAGGTAGAGATTGAAGAAACAATGGAGATGAGTAAGGATAATTATAATTAATCAAACGAATATGTTCGTTATAGACTTCGGGTTGGTTTTGGGCCGCAAGACCCAATGGGATTTGAATGTCAAGCCCATTAACTCAAGTTGTATGACAACTTGAAAACACAAAGGGCTTGAAAGCCCAATGAACCCTTAAGGCCGGCCACATTAGTGGATGAAAGGTTTTGGTTCTTTTGTCACTTAATTGAAGGGACTATATAAAGAACTTTATAACATTTCATCATTAGGGTTTCTTTTGTAGAAAAGATAAGAATACAAAGCTATCTTTTCTCTCTAAGAGGCCGACCACCCTAGAGGAACATAGCTAGCAGTCTTCCTTCCGCCAGGTGACGCATCTCTTCCTCATTGCTCTCCTTGGTGTGGAGACATAGAGGTTCCCTATTTTGGGAACTTGGAGAATCCATTCCTTCATCCATATCCAAGAAGTCATGGAGCCAAGAAGCAAAGTTCCTCCATCCACATCAATGAGGACAAGGAGCAAGGAGACTAAGGAAAGAAGGTCCTTAAATGGGTGAATATCCTTTGCTAAGCAAAGAGGTGCTTCAAAGGTATAAAAGTTTCTCAATTCACTTTGTTCTTGAGTTGAGTCTTGGTTCACCACAATTACTAGGCCTTGAATTTCATGGGTAAAGTTTTGTTTTTGAGTGCATACAAGCATGATTCCGCCTTTTAATTGTTAATTGCATGCATAGATGTTACTCAAATGAACTAGTTTTAACAAATATTTCCTTCAAGTGGTATCAGAGCCTAGGTCTAGTAATTGGTGAATCCTTTTGGGTTTTGTAGTTCATAGTCTTTGATTTGAGTGTTGTAATTGTTACAAGCTTTAATCTTGCTTCTTTGAATGTAAATTTTGCTTGAAAATTTGCCATCTCAAATGTTGTAGATGTAATTCATATGAGTATGAATTTTGGAGCTAAAATTTGGTGCCATGTTTATGGGGAAATTCGGCCAAATCCAAAGGGTGGATTTTTGGGTTCATGTTTGTCTTGTTAAAATTGTTTTAAAGTGACTTTTGGAACCCCTAAGTACCCTAGGATGTTAACCCTCTTTTGAGTAGTGAAAATTTGAGTTTTATTGAGTGAAAACATTCATGGAGCTCTTATGGGTTTTTCATGGATGTTCGTCAATGTTCTTCTTTGTTCTTGTTGTTCATACCAAGAACAAAAAATGTGTTGTTTTGATTCAAAAAAATGTTTGGTTGTTTATTTGTTTTTGTTAAGTGATGGATGGTATGATTTTTCAAACAACACCCACACTTATTTTACTATTCAAACCCACACTAATTTTGTTAAGTGATGATGGATGGTATGTTTTTACGTAAAGACCCAAAATCACTAAAGGACAAATTGTTTTGCTCCTTTAATGAAGTTTTTGAGCTTGTTGAAATTTTTGGGTTCTAGTTGTAATTACATGAAGTAGTGGAATTTTGTGTTTTTACAATGTGACCTCAAAAGTTTATGTTTTGCAATATAGCCCAAAAGTTGAGGTTCTTGCATTTTGGCCCAAATTAGTTGAAAACAAAATAGTTTTGTATCTTTAAATGAGAATTGGATTTTCTTTAGTTAATTAACGCTTTAACTAATTAAACCAAATGCCAATGTTGCATTCAAGTTTAATTAGTTAAAGCGTTAATTAACTAAAGAAAGGGTGATTATGAACCTAAGCCTACGATAATTGAGTTATGTGAAAGGCCGTCTCTCAAATTTGTTTGAACCATGGGAATGTGTAGATTAGATTTTGGTTGTAATTTGATATGATCAAATGTTGTAAAAGAGCATAAGCTCTTCTTCACTTTAAAGTAATTTGTTTTGATCAACTGTTATAAAAGAGCATAAGCTCTTCTTTACTTAATATGCATGAAATTGGAGTAGTAGGGTCCAACACCCAATAAGAAAACACGCCTTAATGTGATTAAACACGTAACTAAAATCAATCACCATCCCTAGACCGAGATCCAACACTAGGCTCATGTTGGATCAAATCAAAAGGTTCATAGTCATCCTAAGGCCCTAAGGCAACTATATAGTCCATCAATGAATGCAAAGCTTATGTTAGTAGTACCATATACTCTTGCTTTAAAAACCATTTTACAAGCATAGCGAGAGTATCATATACTACTAAATCAATCACATGGACCAATAATTGTAATAGGACCAAATTGTTTTAGTAAGATTAAAATGCTTGCTTATATATGATGAGACCTAAAACCATGTACCAAACTATTATTAAGTTGACAAGTATGAGAGTGCTTTGAACACTCTTTCGTGGCCTTCCACCATGGTAGGCTCTGATCGTTTATGACTCATACACCGACTTCACCCTATCATGGGGGAGTACAAAGTATGTGATTACACTCAGGAGGAGTTCTATACGCATACATGATGTTGTGAAGGTAGGCAACGAGAATGATCAACATCATATCATTATGAGGTTGTTCTTGAATCCCTACCTGAACTTGCATGATGGGAATGACTTAACTAAGTGCAATGGAGCCAACATCATATCATTGTGAGGCATCATGCTCTAGAGGCCAAATAAGATGGGTACTTACATGAGATGTAAATGAGTAAGCGTACTCTCTCATTATTATTGATGCTAGCCAACATCATATCATTGCGAGGTGGGCTTGGTAATAGTGAGCCTCCCATACCCTATTAAGAGTTTCCTCCAAAACTCTCGAATTTCGATGAGGGATATGGAATTTGTCAAAAATAGCTTAAAATCAATCAATTTATATTCGTTATGTATTTTTTTACCGATATTTTTGCAAACGCTATCCAAAACTTGACAAAGAAAAGCCGAAGGCTTTAGTTTCCGGGCTTGGTACCACAATCCCATAGATTGTCTTGAATGAATTGTATATGTACCTAAGTAGGTCCTTTATTTTATATACATTGACTCACAAATTCCACATAACAATTTAATTGCGTAATGCATGAAACAAATATATATATATCGTAAGGAAAATATAAACATAGAGGGGTTCATGCATCATGGGGAATGTTTTCATGCTTCGTGGACGTTTCAAATATCTTCATTGGCAGAAAACAAAGAGAAGTCGGGGAAGATAGCCTCCTCCTGCAATGCGTCAATTCCTCAGTGAACATGCTGATAACATGTTATAGGCCTATTTGATCGAACTAATCTATAACATGTTATAGGCCTATTGGATTGAACTAATCTAGGGGATTAGAGAGAGGGGTTGGCAGCAATTAGAGAGAAGAGAGAGTGATTTAATTGTGAGGTGTGTTTGAGTCATCCCATTGTGCCTTTATTTATATTAATAGGATAGGTAAAAACCTTTCCTCTTAGGATTGGATTACAACTCCTGATAGGTAATCAACTCCTAATAGTAATATAAGATACATTCTTATATCTGTTAAGATTTACGCACTCACATTCCTATTCTAAATATGATTGCAACAGTAAATTTTTTGTTTTTAAAAAAAAAAGGAAAAAAAAAAGCAAAATTTCATCTTCTTGAGCCAGTTTCCACCGTTCATCCTCACCCTCCTCCCCCCCTTTCGTCTGTCCCCCTCCTTTCACCTTCACCACCAAAACCACAATTGAGAACCCAACTCGAGTCCAAAAACCCCAATAGAAAAGCTTGCCCGAAGTCGACGAAATCACACAGCCTGCAAATCCAGAGCTCCTCCAAAACCTTGAAACCCACCCCAAACAAATCAAAATTCCAAATTTCCAATGTAAATTAAGAAATTAAGAAAGATATATGGTGATTCTGATTTCTGAATTTCTGATCGATGAGTTTACAGCGAAGCGAAGATGGCCATTTCTGAACCGACGAGCGAGTCAACTCAGTGACCAAAGCGAAGATGCGAGCAAGCCAACTCTGAAAGAATCGACCATCAAAGGCTACCTGCACGTCATGATCAGCAGTAGATCCATCAATGGCATCTTCATTTTTTTTTCTTTTGAACCCCTGCTTGCCCACATCCCGCTCCAGATCCTTATGTGACGACCCGTCCCTAATTTTCCTATGTAATTTCTCCTTGAATTTATGAAGTGACTATTATGCCTGTAACGGCAAATGACGTGGATGCGTTTATATTAGTTTTTCTTCCTTCACATATTCGTATTTTAATTTTTACACGTCATTACGGGTACACGAGAGTTTTTATCAGTAGAAAATCACTATTCTAGATAGTGTTAGATTTCCTTTTCAGTAGGAAATCCAAAAAGAGAGACAAACCCTATCTTTGCTTTCCTTTAAAGCCTACCCGTGCACTCCCTCATTTCCCACACCCGTGCCCTTTCATTTCAGTCACCACCCAATCCCATCACTCCCTCAATTCTTGCACCCAATCAGAAAAGATCCCACTTTCTCTCTCCTCTCTTCTTCTTCTCTCTTCCTCGCCGTTTCCATCTTCTCCTTCTTCTTCTCTGCAACTCACAAACGTTTTAAACAAATTACACCATCATACTCATCTCGACTCCACGAACATAGCCATACCCTTGGTTCGTGAGTTGGTTGAGTTTTGGACGTCCAACTCGGAAGGTTCGACTCGGCGGAGTTTCGTGCAACTTCATTCACGGCCTAGGTAAGCCCCGAGAAGCTCTAAGAACCTTCATTTCATCCTTATAGGTTGTTTTTGAACTCATATACTTGTATCAAATGAGCACAAACCCAGAAAACTCGAGGAGAAGAAATTGCTCAATTTTTCAACGAAGGAAAACCGTGGCCGTTTGACCACCTTCAGCTCAGATTTTTGGTCAACCTCGACCACTACTAGACTTCCACTATGTATAGACTTGTTCTTCATATTCCTAAATTCAAAATGGCTTTTGAATCACTAGAGTTGGTTAAGTATTGAGTTAGTTACAAGCTTTGGAAGTTAGGAAGAAAATTTCAAGTTTCTGGAATTTTTGGCCGTGGCCATTTGGCCACTTTTAGACCCAATTTCCGACCTCCACGGACCACCCATGAACTTTTTGTGAAGTTATATCGATTCACCACATTCCTAGCTTCATTTTGGCTTTTGTAGAAGTGATTTTGGTTGAGAAACGAACGCGTTAGAAGCTCAGGAAGTTGGGCCAAAAATCTGCAAAACTGCAGATTTTCGCGAAGAAAGAGAGTACTGTGTACTCGTGGGGGCGCGTGGAGCTCGACCCAGCCACCTTGTGGCGAACGTGGGGGAGCGTGCGGCCTCCAGCCGGTGCATGATTGACACGTGTGTGTTCGTGTCGTCGAGTAGATCGATTTCATATATTTACACCCTAGGTTTGGGCAAACTATGGAAATTTTATTTAGGTTTCCGTATATGTGCTTTAATTAATTATATTTTAGTTATTTCACATATAGGGGAAACGTATCCCGACGACGTACGAGGCCAAGCTAGGCTGGGGGGCTACGACCCAACGACGTATTTGTGAGTGGGCAGTTTGTTTTTATACCTATACATATTATGGTTTCTATAATTGCGTAATTACTTTACTTTTACGCATAAATTGCCATTAATTATTAATTGTGATATAGAATTATGATAAATGCTGTTATATGGTTGGGATATTACTGTCATGACATTCATACATATTTGTACATGCTCATCTTGCTACACCCCGGTGTTAGTACTCTGCCCAGGGTCAGGGCCAGTCCCTCACGTGTATGTTCACATCCGCACCGTTCGCTCGTCTTGGATCCAGGTTAGGTGCCAGTTATGTCGGGTAGATTATGTTAGGAAATCCGACTTGTATGTGACCGTGTTTCTACACCAGTCTTCACGTGATCGTAGTACTAGAGCGTATAGATACACCCATTCTTGTCTGATAAAGTTGCTTTAGGCGATTCCGACTCGTGTGCTAGCTTAGATGATGAGTAAATTGATTATAATTGATTATCACATGATTATATTGTTGTGGTATTTGACATATCACATATTGGCATATCACAAATTATATTGCTGTTATACGTATTGATTTCATATGTACTTATTACGTTTTGAAGACACTATACTTGTTTTTAAGGCGAGGGGTTAGTACATTTCGAAAACAAAGGTTTTAATGTAAGCATTGTTTTGCTGACCCACTCAACCTTGTTTTTCGCCCCTCCAGGACCTAGATAGCTGTACACTTCTGGCACTTGAGGATTTCTGGCAGTTTCTGACATTCACTTCTGTTTTAGACGTATGAACTTATCACAACTATGTAATAAGTGTACTTTGGTACTTGACTACTCTAACGTAGTCTTTGATGTGATAAAAGTTAAGCACTCAAATTAAACCCTCTTGTTGTCAATTGTAGTAAGTATGCAAGTAGGGATCGTTCTGGACCGGGGATTAGGAGGGATTGCTAATCGACTCTAAAAACACAAAAATAGAGTTAAAAACGTTTGAAAAGGTTCACAAGACTCAAAACAAGTTAAAAACACTTAAAACGGCTTAAAAACACTTTGTGGACATATTTAAAACACTAGGGATGGTTTTAGACGAAAATTGGTTTTGGTTTGACTCAAAACACTTGAAAACACAAAGAAAACAGATTTTAGATACTTAAAAACAAGAAAGTAAAAGGGGGGTTTTGATTTGGACGAATTTGGAAGTAAAACAAGTAAATTAAAAACAAAACAGATTTTAAAGTAAAACAAGTTGAAAACGATTTTGGGATTTGGATGGATGATGGGCTAGCTAGAGGGTCCTTCTCCACACATGACACACTTGTACATGAATCAATTTCCAATTGCTTTTCAATAAACCATGAACCTTAACACCCCAGATTAACCGTGAGTGCACTAATTAACCCTCAGATTTTCCTTATGTCATTGAATTGGATGAGTGCATACGACAACCCAAATTATTCTCCAACGGTCCCCTACATGAGTGCATAGAAGAGATACAGTTAGAGATCATTACGTTCAATGAAAATCATAAGTGTTGACAAGGCATTCGTAACTATGAATGCATGATACGTTTGCCAGGAACTCAATTAACGCGATTGTGACTAGCAACCTTCACTACTCATGAATATAAGTTCATAATGATTAGGTGAAACTCCCTTATATTCTAGCATCAAATTCAAGCATGCAAACTAAGTTGGCCACCTTAATCAACATACAAGAACAAGTTATGAATAAAACAGTTAATTGAATTGCATTCACGATTTATCAAATCACAATTGGAAGAAATCAATTCATATCTCAAGCATATTCATGGCTTCGAATTTCCCCCTAGCTAAGTAGGGATTTAGCCACTCATGGTCACAACAAAATTAGAGAATAATAAAGTAAACATTGAAAGTAAGAACGAAGTACACCTAGAACGATCCAATCTTCAAACTTGAACGTCAAAGGCCTCCTTCTTCTCCACCTTGTTGCGGCACAAGTGTCTAAGGTTGTGTATGGATGTGTTTTGGATGAAAGGATGGAAGGATTGGTGCGGCAAAGAACTTGGGATGGCTGAAAGTGTTTGTGGGAATGAATGAATGAGTGAATGAATTGATAGGTAAGTGAATGGATGGATGGTGGAATGGTATGTTTAGGGTGCGACATAGTGTGATATATATAGGGAATAGGTAAGGCACAGTTTGGATTTATTTAGGAAACATATTTACTCCAAAACCTCAAAGGAAAAGAAGAATTAAAATCAGAAATCTAAGGAAAAGGGTAAGGGAGTTGCGGCAAGAAAAGGAAAAATGGTAAGTAAGGGACTTCCTTGCTGATTTTGTGTGCAAATTAAAAGGGGAATGTGAACTTTGTGCGGCAAGGGTGTATGACTTCAAGGGAAGGTGCAGCAACCTCCTTAGGTTGGGATTTAGGTGTCCCAAAATGTCTAGGACTCCTCTTTGTGGCTGAAAACTTTGTTCATTACGATTAGGAAACTTTGACTTGGTCAATCCTTCTTCTTCTTGGATTCCTTTTCCTTCTTTGACTTGAATTAATTTTTCCTTTTCTCTTTGGCTGATTCCTAGCATGCTTTGGTCTTCAATTTCGTCCATCTACATTGCTCCAAGCACATGCTATCCAAAACATGCCCAAAACTGCTCCAAAATGCTCCAAAATGCACTTTCTTGATACTTTAACCCTTTGGACCTATAAACATACGAAAATAGCTTAAAATACTAAATTAAATACGCATAAACAACATTAATGCACGAAAACAAGCCAACTAAGTCGCATAAATATGCTCCTATCAGTCTTACTGTCTTAACGCTATGAACATTTGTAGTGGGTTACTCCCACGATTAAGCACTCTATCATCATTTAGTATTATTAGTTCTACTTAGTTTAGTTTAAATTTATTTCACTTTTCACGTCATATATCCTTATGGTTACGTCACCTCTCGGTGATGGCCAGCATGCTTCGACCTTCCTGGGTCGGGGTGTGTCACATTGGTATCAGAGCATAGATTTAGACAGTCCTGCACTTCTTAGTGTGTTTTAACTCTTGTTTTCTTATGTCAGAATCATGCCACCTCGAAGAGAGCCACGTGCTCCAGCCGAAAATAACTTTCCAGACTTTGGACAGTTCGGCGAGGCTATCGCCAACACTATTTAGTCTGCACTCCGTCCTACACAAAAGAATACCTTAGATGTCGTATCTTGCCTGAAGATAAACGAATTCTTTGGGAACGAGGGACCAGAAAAATTAGAGATATGGTTGACCATGTGGAAAAGACTTTCCAGGTCATGGAAAGACAGGGGAATCTTCCACTCGAAAGATAGGTCGAGACGGCGACCTGGTTCCTTCGTCTAGGAGCAGAGACTTGGTGGTTTCTGGCGAAGAAGCAATTGTCTGCAGAAGAGGCTATGGATTGGGATATCTTCAAGCACATGTTCCAGACCAGGTTTATTCCTCCGAGATATATAGACCGTAAGAAGAATGAGTTCACTGAGCTGAAGCAGGGCAAAATGTCAGCTACTGAGTACCACCGTAGGTTCACCAACCTATCACGTTATTTCCCTGAGACTGTCGTGAAGGAAAAATTTTGTCCTAGCTAAGAACATGTGAGAACATTTGAACACATATGCAAACTAATAACACTTTAAAGTAGGCATGCATTCAAAAACAATTCTAAAACCCATGACTTTCAAAGCCTAGTGAATGGTGAACCAAGAGACTCTCTAACAACATTAAAGAGAATGAAGGTTTTTGAGATTCATTACCCTTGAAGCTCATCCTTGTTTACACAAGGGATTCACCCAAGTGGAGGGCCTTCAAGTCACCTCCTAGCTCCTTGAATCTTCCTTGTGATTTTCTTCCTTTTGAATGCTCCTCTTGCTCCTTGAAGATGTAAGGAAAGGATCTCCAAGAACACTAAAGATTTAGTGTCTCTAAGTCTCCACACCAAGGATGTAGTGTGAAGAGAAGATGGATGACTTAGAGAGATTTTGATGCTAGTGAAACTCTCCCTAAGTGGCCGGCCTCTAGATGAGAAAAGGAGAGAAAATGTTTCTCTTATTTCCCTCAAGAAAACCCTAATGAGGTTATGGCTATAAAGTTGCCTTTATACCACCTCACATGTGAGTGGCACACTTGCAATTAACCCAAGTTGGGTACCACTCACCCTAGGCCGGTTTTGACTTTGTTTTTGGGTTAATTTCCATTTAGTTTTAGTTGTCACACAACCTAAACTCAATGGGCCTTGTGGACCAAAAACCCTTTTGGGCCCCGAAACCCAAAACCAACTTAAAAGCCCAATACAAACCTTTCGTAAGATTAATTAACTAATTAATTAATCTTGACCATTCTCAATTAAACTATTTAATTGCTTATCCATCTCATTTATATTTCTTCACTTTCATCCTTACTCGGTGTACGATCCATTAGGTTCCAATTAGCGAGGCAGTGGGCGATTGTTACTCTTAACGATCGATTGCGAATTGAAACTACATTTCAATTCTCCCTTTGATGAAGATTAGTGTTAGCTAATCCTCAGGGCTTCCACAAACCATGAGTGACACCTAGCAGTATGTCATGGCTACCCAAGCTAAGTAGAAGTGGTTGGAGAACCTATCCAGTTACAATTACAATGCAATACGGTCCTTCTCTAATACAACTCTTGATCACATTGTTTAAGTGATAGTTTATTTCATGTCTACTATCCAATGTGATACTTCTCTATATGATTCATTTGAATATGACTTGAAACATATTTCCTAAGTCATATTCGTATGTTTTCGCCAAAGACTCCTGAATCATATCTCAGAGTATTCTCCTTCCACCATGGAAGGTTAGAGATCCCTTGTTGTGCATTCATATGCCTACATGACTAGATAGCTTGACCCCAACAATGCCGTGGACACTCTCGATGGAATGCCTTTGACATGATCAAAGATCAAGGACCTAACCATTAGACATCTATGATGCCTCAGGTCAAAGGACTACTTTGCATATTGCAACTTACGAGTTCTTACATGACATGTATGTTCGAACTCTCTTTTGATCGTTGTTCAGTGTACTCGATTACCTTTCGAGCACCTATGTGTTTGTCTCAGTGTCCAACACTAAATGACTTGAGACTAGTCATACTCACGCTTGAGTTAACATAACACATACTAACCTTAGCGGATTGTCAATGCCCAATTGGCAATCCTATGGCTAGGAACGTTTTAGGAATGAACATAAGAGAAAGGTCTCGTTAATCTAACTTACTTAGATCACTTCTCTCTTAGACTAAATACATTCCTTGGATTCCCTTATTGCTTAAACATATAATCCAATAAAAAATGATTAACAATAAGCTTTGCCCTTCATTAAACAATACAATAGTTTAACACAATAAGTATTCCAAAAGCTATTACATCAAATGAGTGGCTTTGTGGGCATACTTCCAACATGTCGCTAATCCCCAGGAGATGCTTCGCTTGTTCAAAAAGGGAACTTGCAAGAAATGGCGCTCTATGGCGACCACTACTCACTGTAATACTTACCAGGAGTTCTACGAGATCTTGCTTCGAGTTGAGGACTTAGAGAATGCTCCTGATGATGATATTTGTGGCAGGAATGCTCAGATGAGGTATGATAGAGGTCAGTCATCACTTGGTCCGAGGATGACTCAGATTTCAAGAGAAGCGGGAATAACTCTGGATCATCTAGCGGGGGTTCTAACTCCGGTACACCCTGCAGGGGCGGCAGATCCACCGGCAGTTCTCGTTTTCAGAGTCAAGGGAACTCCAGCGGTTCAGGTGCTTAGCTATGTCGCAGGTGTAACACTCGTCACTTTGGCGAGTGTAAGAGGGGAGAAAGAGGATGCTACACTTGCGGGCAGCAAAGACACATGGCTTACAATTGTCCTCAGAGTCAGGGGAATCAACCAGTTATCCAGCCACCTGCCATTCCCTTACAGCAGTTCCCAGCACCTGGTACTCGTCAACAGGTAGGTTACGGGGGAGCCTTCCACTATCAGGGAGATGTAGCTCAGTACCAAGGAGGACCATACCAGTATACACCTGAGGTTCCTTACTACCAGGGAGGCTACCCAAAGATTCAGGGAGGCTACCAGCAGTATCAGGGAGATTACACTTCATATTAGGGTGATGGAGCGCAGATGTATGCTGGAGGACAGTATCAGAATCTAGATGTTGCATCTAGTAGTGGAGGATCGGGCAGACAGGCAAATCTACCTCAGCAGGGTCGAGGTAATCAGGGTCATGGAAATCAGACTCAAGGAAACAGGGGTCGAGGAGGCAGACAACAGGTCCAGGGAAGAGTTAACAACATCACTCTTCAGGATGCTCAGGCTAATCCGGACTTGATCATGGGTATGTTGAATGTTCTAGGCCATTTTGCTAAAGTTTTAATTGATTCTGGTGCTACACATTCAGTTATTTCCCATAAGTTTGCTCAAATAACTCAACCACATCCTACTTCACTCGGTTACGAGTTGGAATTCTCGATGCCTAGAGGTGAAATTTGTTACGTTAGCTAGGAGTATCAAGGATGTCCTATCCTTATTGAAGATGTAGTCATGTCGGCTAATCTTGTTCCTTTGGATATCGTTGATTTTGACATTATCTTGGGCATGGATTGGCTAGACTATAATTATGCCAATTTGGATTGTCGTGGGAAGGTGGTTACCTTCAATCGACCAGGCATGCCTACTGTTACGTTTGTTGGTGAACGTAGTGGTCTAAAGCATGGAGTTATCATTGCCATGAAGGCGAAGCGAATGTTGAATAAAGGTTGTCAAGGTTACCTAGCTCATGTCGCACTAGCAGAAGAGACTACTACATCAATGGAGGACGTCAGAGTAGTCAGGCACTTTCCAGATATTTTTCCTGAAGATTTACCTGGTTTACCCCCGGATCGTGAAGTGGAGTTCACCATCGATCTACTTCCAGGTACTAATCCTATTTCTCTTACACCTTATCGTATGGCTCCTACGGAGTTAAGGGAACTAAAAGCTCAATTACAAGAGTTAGTTGATAAGGGTTTCATTCAACCAAGCATTTCCCCTTGGGAGCTCCAGTTCTGTTTGTAAAGAAGAAAAACAGAACTTTGAGCTTATGTATCGACTATAGACAGTTGAACAGGGTGACGATTAAAAACCGTTATCCGTTACCTCGTATCGATGATCTCTTTGACCAACTTAAAGGTACTTGTGTCTTCTCTAATATTGATCTAAGGTCAGGTTACTACCAGTTGAAGATCAGGGACGACGACGTTTCGAAGACGACTTTCAGAACTCGATATGGTCATTACGTGTTTCTTGTGATGCCATTTGGGTTGACTAATGCACCAGCAGCCTTCATGAACCTAATGAATCGAGTATTTCACCCTTATCTCGATAGGTTCGTCATTGTTTTCATAGATGACATTTTGGTGTATTCGAAGAATGAAGTTGAGCATGCCAGGCATTTACGTTTGGTTCTACAAACGCTAAGGGCAAATAAGTTGTACGCTAAGTTCAGCAAATGTCAGTTTTGGTTGGATCATGTGTCGTTCCTAGGGCACGTGATATCATCTCAAGGTGTGCTCGTAGATCCTCAGAAAGTGGCAGCAGTGGAGAATTGGGAACTACCTAAGACGGTCACCGAAGTACGAAGCTTTCTTGGTCTTGCGGGCTATTATCGACGCTTCGTGAAAGGCTTTTCAACCATTGCACTACCTTTGACAAAGTTGACCAAAAAGGAAGTACCTTTCGTGTGGAGTGAAGAATGCGAGCAGAGTTTCCAGCAGTTGAAGTATCTTCTCACTGATGCACCTGTCTTAGCACTTCTTGACGACAGTGGGAACTTTGAGATCTACAGTGATGCGTCTCTGAATGGTCTTGGATGCGTGTTAATGCAACATGACAAGGTGATTGCATATGCTTCACGCCTGTTAAAGCCTCATGAGAAGAATTATCCGACTCACGATCTCGAGTTGGCAGCCATTATCTTTGCCTTGAAAATCTGGAGGCACTACCTTTATGGAGAAAAGTGTAAGATCTTCACCGATCATAAGAGCCTTAAGTACATCTTTACTCAGCCAGATCTTAATCTTCGGCAACGAAGGTGGGTAGAGTTACTCAGTGATTATGACTGCACCATTGAGTATCACCCAGGCCGTGCCAATTCTGTGGCTGATGCTCTTAGTAGGAAGTCTCATGGTCGACTCAATGCTCTCTATGCAAGTCGCATCCCTCTTTTGACCGATCTAAGGTCCACTGGAGTAGCTTTGAATGATGGTCGACGAGGAGCCTTAATTGCTAGTTTTCGAGTTAGACCAGCTCTAATAGATCGTGTCAGGGAAGCTCAGGCAAATGATACGGAATCTCAGGAGTTGATTCGGGCAGTGACAAGAGGGGAAAAGAAGGACTTGTGGATTAGAGATTCGAACGGCATGTTGATGCAAGGTGATCGGATGTATGTGTCGAATGTGGAAGAACTAAAGAGAGACATATTGGATGAAGCACATATTTCTACTTATGCGATACATCCCGGAAGTACCAAGATGTGTCACACCATCTGACACTACTACTACTGGCCAGGTATGAAAAGAGAGATCGCCGAGTATGTCAGTCGTTGTGTGATTTGTCAGCAGGTTAAGGTGGAAAGAAAGAAGCCTTATGGATTGATGCAGCCACTACCGAGACCCCAGTGGAAATGGGAGAACATTACGATGGATTTCGTGTATAAGCTACCTCGTACACGAAATGGTTACGATGGTATCTGGGTAGTAGCTGATCGACTTACCAAATCAGCGCACTTCATACCAGTTCGTGAGAATTACTCATTGAGTCAGTTGGCCGAGCGGTTCATCTCAGAAGTGGTTAAGTATCACGGAGTCCCAGTTAGCATCATTTCTGACCGGGATCCCCGATTTACTTCGAAGTTCTGGGTAGCTTTTCAGGAAGCATTTGGATTGAGATTACTCTACAGTACAACCTATCATCCTCAGACTGATGGGCAGTCAGAGTGAACTATCTAGACTCTGGAAGATATGTTGAGATCGTCGGTTCTACAGTTTGGTGACGCTTGGCATAAACGTTTGCCGTTGGTGGAGTTCGCCTACAACAACAACTTTCATTCTAGTATTGGTATGGCACCATTCGAAGCGTTGTATGGAAAACCATGTCGTACACCACTGTGTTGGTGAACGAGCCTTGGTGGGCCTTGAGATCGTGGAGGAGATGACTCAAAATATTCAGGTGATAAAGGCAAACATGAAGGCGGCCCAGGATTGGCAGAAAAGCATCGCAAACGGACATTCCACAGACAGAGTTTATGATGTTGTTGAAAAGTCAAACAATTTGAAATTTAATAAAAGCCCATGGCTTTTTATTAGCCTGCTTTCAATCAAATTCAACTTTATCAAATATAATATACCTAATTGTCTGTAGCTCCTATTCCTCACACCACCCAAGCCAGCAAAGGCCATCAACAACAATTTCAGAATTTCTGTAAGTTTTCTAGTTTAGTGTTAGTTTATACTTATTTTAAGTGTTAGTTCATACATGTTTATTGTTAATTTGTTAGGATTTTAGTTTTAGTTTTTATTTTATTTTTTAAGAACACTAATTAAAAACAAAAGGCAGAACATGGTCTTTGTTAATAGTTTTTGGTAAGGGTTTTTGATAAAAAATCAAACAATCACACACTGATGGGTTTTAAACTAAGTTCAGCCTCATTCATTGTTAATTTCTTAGGATTTTTCATATCTATTTTAGTGTTAGTTCAAACATATTTATTGTTGATTCGTTAGGATTTTCTGATATTACTTGGATTGTGTTACAGTGTATTTTTTTTTGTCGAAGATTGTGTTACAGTGTTAGTTTATACATATTTTTTGTCGAAGTTGTAGTTTGTCATTTATTTTTCAATGTTATTTTAGTTTTTTTTTTTTTAGCTTTTATATTAGGACCACCCTATGTTAAAATCCTGGATCCGCCACTGGATACACCCAGTCTTGCCGGGTAGAGTTGCTTTAGGCGATTCCGACTCGTGTTCTAGCTTAGATGATGAGCAAATTGATTATAATTGATTATCACATGATTATATTGCTGTGGCATTTGACATATCACATATTGGCATATCACAAATTATATTGCTGTTATACGTATTGATTTCATATGTACTTATTACGTTTTGAAGAAACTATACTTGTTTTTACGGCGAGGGGTTAGTACATTTCGAAAACAAAGGTTTTAATATAAGCATTGTTTTGCTGACCCACTCAACCTTGTTTTTCGCCCCTCCAGGACCTAGATAGATGTACACTTCTGGCACTTGAGGATTTCCAGCAGTTTCTGACATTCGCTTCTATTTTAGACGTATGAACTTATCACAACTATGTAATAAGTGTACTTTGGTACTTGACTACTCTAACGTAGTCTTACTGTCTTAAAGCTCTGAACATTTGTAGTGGGTTACTCCCACGATTGCGCACTCTATCATCATTTAGTATTATTAGTTCTACTTAGTTTAGTTTAAATTTATTTCACTTTTCACGTCATATATCCTTATGGTTACATCACCTCTCGGTGATGGCCAACATGCTTCAACCTTCCCGGGTCGGGGTGTGTCACTTAGATCTCCATCCCATAAGCCAAAAACTGAAAAAGTTCCTAAATTTCCCACACTGAAAACAAAAACAGAGAAATCCCAAAATTTTCCTGCACATTTTCTCTCATTTTCCCTCTAACCAAACACATCATGTTATCTTTCCCAAACAATATCTAGAGCCTAAACCACCCATTCCACTTCAAATACTCACAAACCCAGCAAAACCAAGAGACCAAAAACTAAAAAAATCCAAAATTTCCAATTGAGGAAAACGCTGAGGTTGGGGGCGGGGTTCTACATTTGCGGAAGTTTAGGTGGGAATGGCAGTGAAGTGAAAGATTCAGGGCTCTCTTTTTTTATCCTTTTCTACTTTTTAAGTTTTAACCATTAATTAAATATTTTTATAGTTGTTTGCGCATAAGTTTGGTAGCCACACTAACATAAATATGAAGTTTATTTTTGTCATATCATTATTTAATGGTTAATTTAATAGATTTTTAAACAGTTATATAAAATTAAAATGAAATAATAGTATATGTATGATATTGAAAACTTTTAAAGATATTATATGATGTTACATGATGTTACAATTGCATCCAAATCTAAAAATACAAAATGTAATTTATCCTATAAAATATAATGCGCTTTAAAATAATAAATCAACTTTCTAGAACCCACGTGTCCTCTGCAATCCACCATTCCTTCCTATCTTGTTTTCACTTCTTCCTCTCTGTATGTTTCAGCACTCTCTCTCGAGCTCTCTCTCATTTTTAAGTTTCAACTTTTTATAATCGACAAGCGGCATATTGCTGTAGGGCAACAACAAACCTTCTAAAGACGACCACAAGTTCTGCCAAAAAGATCATAGGGGCCTAGGTATTAAAAAAATAATTAAATGCAGCAGCATCAACAAAGCGCTGCAAACCAGAAGCAAAACTAGATTCCGACAGGCTCGAAGGATCAAAGGGGCGGAATCCTCGCTCTAGTGGTGATTTCCGACGAGTAGAGGGGTGACCGTCCCTCCTGTTCCTCTGTAACTAGGTCATTGTGAGGTAGGCTAGAGAGAAGAAAGAAAATAGTGAGAGTTATATTGTGACACACCCCGACCAAGATCGAGGCATGCTGGCCGTCACGTGAGGGTGACGTAGCCATGTGCACAGTGCGGAAGCAATAATATATGAAGGAATACAAATGAATAAAACCAAATTCAAGAAGTGTTAAAACACAATCAGAGTATAATTTGTCTATGTGCAGTCGAACATAAGGAGTACTTAAATAAAAACACCCGTAGGGGGTGCTACATGGGTGATGGTCTGTCAGAATCACTGCTGCAACCTCGGATGCCACCAACAAATGCTACCTAGAACCTGGAGGGGCGCAAAACAAAAGCGTGAGTGGGCAAAAACAAAGCTTTTCGAAAACCATTTCAAATCACATTTATATCCCCTCGCCGTAAAACCTGTATACTTTCCCAGAAAATAGTATATACGTATACTATATCTCAACTGAGATCATCATCATCAAAAATACATAATCAAAACATGAATATGCCATGCCATGCCACTAGATCATCAGGTAAGCAATTCAAGTGTAATAATAACTGCAATAGCTCGTCAACTGAATTCTAGCTCATAAATCATGCATGCACACGAGTCGAACCCACTTATAGTGGTCTATACGACAGGGACTGGGTGTAAACAATACGCTCTAGTGCTACAATCACGTGAAGACTGAGCGAATGATCGCGGGTCACCTACGAGTCGAACCCACTGAAAGTGGTCTATACGACAGGATTGTGCACCTAACTTGGATCCAAGATGAGCGTGTGGTGCGGGAGGTGAACATCATGTGAAAGACTATGGCCCTAACTCTGGGCGGGAGCACTAAAACCGGGGTGCAGGTTAATGAGCTCTCAATGCATCTCATCATACTTTTCATAACTCAACTTCTTACTAACCACACATAATCTTACATGAAACTTACCTGAGCGCCCACAGCACCAACAATCATGCGCATACAATTCATAATGCATATGCAATAGTATGAAATATATTGGCATGGCAATTCTTTGCTAAAAGCATTTAAAATGCATATTCTGGGAAGAATACATAGTATATAGGTATATACGGAAAACAAAAGCCCACTCACTGGTATGAGGATGGATCGTAGCCCCCGTGTGTAGCCTGGCTACGCTCGTCCTCTGGATAGGTCTCGCCTATGTGAGAAACAACTATAAAAACGTTAATTTAAAGCACATAAACGAAACTAGGGAATAATTTCTCATACATTGCTCAATTGAGGTGTGTGAATATACCAAAATGATCTACACAACCTCAGGATCATCCCCATAATTTTAGAATATTTTTCTGACCACCCACGCGCCCTCACGCGCCGGCCAAGGCATGGCCAGACGCGCCACCCACGCACGGGACAGAAGCTGTGACGCCGTTAGGAATATTTTGTTAAATCCTAACAGAAGCCGTTAAAGATAACTGACGGTGCGAGAATATTCCGTCAGACTTGACGGAATATTCTCCCGTCTTCAACCTTCAGCTCCGGCGACCGTCAAATCTTCACCATTTTCTACGTAATTACTACCAAATTGAAGCTTAGGGCATGTAGAACCATGTTATACTTGTCTTGAAGTTCAACATCAACGGAAACTTGCCAGAAAAGCTTCGATTCTCCGATCACATCTGCAACTCTTTGTAACTAAGCTTCCCGTGGTCCAAATTCTACCAACGATGCACTCCGTGCATCGTGAGGACCTCCTTAAACTCCCTATGGTCCTGAAAATTGAAGAAAATCACCCATTAAAAAGTTGGTGAACAGTGACCAACTCGGGGGTTCGATTTCCATGGTTTTTGGACGTCCAAACTTAACAAAAACTCAACCATTTCAACTAGAAGGAAGAGAGGATACCTTTAGAAGCCTTGAAATGGCTTGAAACCTTGGCAACCACTTTGGTAGTACTGTACCTCGACGGGTCTATCGAACTCTTGGGTTTTTCGAAGGTTTCACGGCCAAAAGGGGCATGGTTGCGCTGGTGGTCCTTCAAGGATCACAATGGTGACCTTGGTTCATTCGATCTGCAAAGTTTGAAGGTAATTTGGGTGTTGTCCGTACGCTTGCAAAGAGAGGGAGAGTGTGAGTCCGAGAGAGAGGGAGAGAGAGAAGGGTTCAACTGTGGGTGTGTGGTCCTCACCCACCAATCAACTCCAACACAAATCTACACTTAGGTTCTAATTGGTCCACCACCAATTTTTACTACAAACCCTAACTAACTAATTAAACCCTAACTCTCTACTAACTTCATTGGTCCCCACAACCTTGGAACCTTTTTAATTGGTCCAAAATCAATACTTTTGGGCCCCTAACCATAGCCCAAAACAATATAAAACCCAACGTTCAACGGCAAATTCGTCCATTCACATTTTCAAGGATAAAATAGTACAAAAATCGGGACGGGTTGTCACAATCTACCCCTCTTAAGAAAATTTTGTCCTCGAAATTCAAACAACAACCATACAATAAAGAGAACAACCACTAGTAACCATAAAACAAGCGTGGGTACAAATTTCTCATTCTAACTTCTGTTTCCCACGTTGCTTCTTCCACTGTATGGTTCCTCCACAAGACCTTTACCATTCTAATTGTCTTGTTTCTCAACTCTTTGTCCTTCCAATCCAGAATCGTCACTGGTTCTTCCTCGTATGTCAAATCCGGACTAATCTCAAGCTATTGAGGAAGTATCACATGGGAAGGATCCGAAACATAATGACGAAGCATAGAGAGATGAAATACATTATGCACCTTAGCCAACTCCGGAGGCAACTCAAGCCTATAATCAACCTCGCTAACTCGCTCGATGATCTGGTAAGGTCTGATGTACCTAGGGCTTAACTTACCCTTTTTCCCGAACCTTACAACTCCTTTCCAAGGTGATAACTTCAAGAATACCCAATCACCTACGTCATACACTCTGTCAGTGGCATGTCTATCGGCAAGGCTCTTCTGTCGATCCTGAGCTGCTTTCAAATTAGCTTTAATTACTTGCACATTCTGAGTAGTCTCCTCTACTATCTCAGGGCCCACTAATGGTCTTTCTCCAACTTCCGACCAACACAACGGTGTACGACAAGCTCTACCATAAAGTGCCCCAAACGGTGCCATCCCGATGCTAGAATGGTAGCTGTTATTATAGGCAAACTCCATTAAATCCAACTTTGCATGCCAATCATCACCGAACTGAAGTACTGAAGCTCTAAGCATATCTTCCAAAGTCTGAATGGTTCTCTCTGACTGACCATTTGTCTAAGGATGGTACGCTATGCTATAACGTAGTTCTACACCAAGAGCTTCCTGGAATGCCTTCCAGAACTTAGAAGTAAACCTAGGATCCCGATCTGAAATAATACTAACCGGAACCCCATGATACTTCACAATCTTTAACAAGAACAACTCAGCCAATTTGTTCAGGGAATACTTTTCCCTCACTGGAATGAAGTGTGCTGACTTAGTAAGTCGATCCACAATTACCCACACTCCATCGTAACCGTTCCGTGTACGAGGAAGCTTGTACACAAAATCCATAGTGATGTTTTCCCATTTCCACTGTGGAACGGGAAGCGGTTGCATCAAACCAAACAGCTTCTTCCTTTCAGCTTTGACCTGCTGACAAAGTGCACACCTACTAACATACTCAGCAATTTCTCTCTTCATACCTGGCTAATAGTAAAATGGTCTGATGGTATGATACATCTTAGTGCCTCTTGGATGCATGTCATATGCTGAAATGTGTGCCTCATCCAGAATCTCTTTCTTTAACGCTGCATCATTTGGCACATACATTCGGTTTTCTTCCATCAACATACCATCAGTCTCCCGAATCTTAAGATCTTTCTTTTTCCCTTCACCTCTGGCCCGAATTAAATCTTGAACTTCTTCATCTTCCATCTAAGCAGCAAGAATTCGGTCAATTAGAATGGGCTTAACTTGGAAGTTTGCAAGTATAGCTTCATTTCTATCTTCCATTTGCAATTTCACTCCAGTAGCCCTTAAGTCACCAAGAAGAGGAACTCTGGTAGCATACAAGGCGTTAACTCAGCCTTGTGATTTTCTGCTGAGTGCATCAGCAACTATATTTGCACGACCTGGGTGATAGTCAATCATGCAATCATATTCACTCAACAGTTCCACCCACCTTCTCTGACGAAGATTAAGGTCTTTCTGGGTGAAAATATACTGAAGACTCTTATGGTCTGTAAAGATCTTACACTTCTCTCCATAAAGGTAATGCCTCCAAATCTTTAGGGCGAAAATGATAGCAGCTAGCTCAAGATCATGTGTAGGATAGTTCATCTCATGCGGTTTCAGCTGCCTCGACGCATAAGCAATTACCCTACCATGTTGCATCAAAACACAACCCAAACCATTTAGAGAAGCATCACTGTAGATCTCAAAATTGCCACTGTCATCTGGAAGTGTCAGAACAGGTGCATGAGTGAGATAATACTTCAATTGCTGAAAACTCTGCTCACAATTCTCGTCCCACTGAAACCTAACATTCTTCCTTGTCAGCCTCGTTAGCGGCAATGCTAAGATCGAGAAATCCTGAACAAACCGTCTATAGTAACCTGCTAAGCCAAGGAAACTCCGTACCTCGGTGACGGTTCGTGGTTGCTCTTAATTTTATACGGCTGCTACTTTTTGTGGATCTACCTGAATGCCCTGAGCTGAAATGACATGACCCAAGAATGCCACTTCTTTTAGCCAAAATTGGCATTTACTGAACTTAGCATAAAGGCGATGCTCCCTCAACTTCCTTAACACAAGAGTGAGATGTCGTCCGTGTTCTTCTCTCGACTTAGAATACACCAAAATGTCATCAATAAAGACAATGACAAATCTATCCAAGTATTGCTGAAATACCTTATTCGTCAAACCCATGAAAGCTGCTGGTGCATTCGTTAATCCGAACGGCATCACAAGGAACTCATAATGACCATAACGAGTCCTAAAAGCCGTTTTAGGAACATCATCACTCCTAATCTTCAGCTGGTAGTAGCCAGACCTCAAGTCAATTTTTGAGAACACACAAGCACCTCGAAGTTGGTCAAATAGATCATCTATGCGCGGCAATGGATGACGATTTTTAATCGTTACCCGATTCAATTGCCGATAATCAATGCATAGTCTCAAGGTTCCATCTTTCTTCCGAACAAACAGAACTGGGGCTCCCCAAGGTGAAACACTAGGTTGAATGAAACCTTTATCAACCAATTCCTAAAGCTGAATCTTTAACTCTCTCAACTCAGCAGAAGCCATTCTATATGGAGTCAGAGAAATAGGGTCCGTACCTGGTAATAAATCAATAGTGAACTCCATATCTCTATCAGGTGGCAACCCAGGCAAATCATCAGGAAAGACATCTGGGAAATGCCTCACCACTCGAACTTCCTCCACACTACTGGGAGCGGTATCATTCAGCACAATGTGCGCTAAGTATCCCAGGCATCCTTTATCCAACAATTTCTTAGCCCTCAAGGTAGAAATGACACCATCCTTACTCCACTACGTTCACCTACGCACGTAACTTTGGATAAACCTGGGCGACGGAACGTCACCGTCTTCTCACGACAGTGAATGTCGGCACAATTATAGTGTAACCAGTATGCTCCCAAAATCACATCAAAATCCACAAGATCTAATGGGAGAAGGTTGGCCGGCATCACTACGTCTTCAACCAACACAAGACAACCCGGGTAAACATAGCTAACCGAACACTTTTCTCCTCTAGGCATAGAAAATTCTAACTCATAACCCAGAGGGGAAGATTGAGGTTGAGTCAACTGAGCAAATGTATGAGAAATGACAGAATGGGTAGCTCCACAGTCAATTAAGACTCTAGCAAAATGACCAAGAACATTAGACGTACCCATTATTAAATCCAGATGGTTCTGGACGTCCTGCAAGGTAATGTTGTTGATACGCCCCTGGGCCTACTGTCGTCTTCCTCAACCTCTACTGGCATGAACACCTCGGCCCTGTATACTGCGCCCCTGACCTGCCTGACTATGCTGCCGCGATGATCCAGCACTGCTAGCAGCAACATCAACCTGCTGGGGGCTGTTCTCCAGACTGCCACTGTGATCCACCTGCTGAAAACTGACCCATGCCACTCTGCTGATAAGGCTTGTAACCACTTGAGTACTGGCTATAACCACTATGCTGATAGGGGTCCTGCATGAAGGAAAATTTGTGAAAAACATGTTCATTTGAGCAACATCTATGGCATGCAATTAACAATTAAAGGCGGAATCATGCTTGTATGCACTCAAACCAAAACATTACCCATGAAATTCAAAGCCTAGTAGAAAAGGTGAACCAAGACTCAACTCAAGATCTAAGATAAAGAGTTGAGAAACTTTATACCTTTGAAGTACCTCTTTGCTTAGCAAAGGTTAATCACCCATGTGAGGGCCTTCTTCCTTTGTCACCTTGCTCCTTGGCTCCATGGATGAAGGTGGAAGAACTTTGCTTCTTGGATCCATGCCTTCTTGGATGTGGATGGAAGAATAGGTTTCTCCAAAAGTCACCAAAGTTGGAGACCTCTAAGTTTCGACACCAAGGATGGTTGAGGAAGAAGATGAGTGGCCATGGAGGAGTTAGATGCTAGTAAACTCCCCCATGGTGGCCGGCCTCCCTAGAGAGAAAGAGAGAGCCAAAAAAACTCTCATCTTTCCTCAAAGAAAACCCTAATGAAGAAAAAG
This sequence comes from Cotoneaster glaucophyllus, assembly GCA_036320875.1. Lineage (NCBI taxonomy): Eukaryota > Viridiplantae > Streptophyta > Magnoliopsida > Rosales > Rosaceae > Cotoneaster > Cotoneaster glaucophyllus. Next base: position 12,100,403 of record CM070060.1, read on the forward strand.
CTATAAAGTCATATTTATACCTCCCTTCATTAGAGTGGCAAACTTGTAATAAGTCCAAAACCAACTCCCTCTCTAATCATGGCCGGCCTCCCTATTGTTAGTGGGTTAATTGCCCATTTTGTTTTAGTTGTCACACAACTTAAACCTTATGTGCCTTGAGGACCAAAACCTTTTTGTGTCCCGAAACCCAAAACTAACTTAAGGCCTAAAACGAACCTTTCGTTCTAGATTAATTAACTTTTTAATTAATCCTTGCCACATACAATTAAATTATTTAATTGTCCTTACTCATCTTCATTATTTCCTTCAATCATTTCCTTACACGGTGTGCGATCCATTAGGTTCCTTTTAGCGAGGCAGTGGGCGATTGTTACTCTTAACGATCGATTGTGAATTGAAACATACTTTCAATTCTCCCTTAAATGATTATACATCTTTAGGGCTCCCACAAACCATGAGTGACACCTAGCAGTATGTCATGGCTACCCAAGCTAATCAGAAGAGGTGGAGAACCTATTCAGTTTAGGATTTACAATGCAATACGGTCTTTCTCTAATACAATACTCTTGACCACATTGTTTGGTTTGATAGTTTATTCATGTCTACTATCCAATGTGATTCATTTACTTATATGATTACCTTGAATGTGATTTGGAACGACTTCCTCAATCTCATTCATACTCTGGCCAGAGATTCTTAATCATATCATAGAGTATTCTCCCTCAAACAGTTTGAAGGTTAGAGATCCATTGTTGCGCATTCACTTGCCTCCATGGCTAAGTGGCTTAACCCCAACTATGCCGTGGACGCCCTCTGACGGAGTGACTTTGACATAGTCAAAGATCAAGGACCTAACCACAAGACAACTGTGATGCCTCAGGTCAAATGACTACTTTGCATTATCCCAACCATGAGTTCTCATATGACATGAATATGAGAACTCCTCGTTGATCGCGTTCAGTGGACTCATTCTCTATCGAGCACCTACATGCTTGTCTTGGTGTCAGTCACACCAATAACTCGAGACCAGTCACTCTCCCTAAGAGAAGACATAGCACGTACTGATCTTAACGGACTGTCAATGCCCAATTGGCAATCTTATGATCATGAACTTTTAGGATATGTATATGAAAGAGAATGGTCTCATGAATCTAACTTCTTTAGATCACATTCTCCCAATAGCATATTCCTTGGACTTATCGTTTAAGCACATAACATTTATATGAGACAGCTTCAAACAATAATCTTTGCCCTTTATATTAAACTAGATTAGTTTAATATGTGAAATGTCCGTAAAGTATCATCATATGATTGGTTTTAGGGCACATGTCCAACACTGCAAGTACTGATACTGCCCTGGAGTATAAGGAATAGGATCCCCCTGGTAATGGTACGCACCACCACGACCCATCGGAACATAACCACTAGGTCCTGAATACTGCTGGGTCTGAACTGGCGGTGGTAAGGAAGGCTGATGTGTTTGCTGTGGCGGCTGCAGTCTATGTGGGTTCTGAGGATAATACTTGGACAAATGCCCCGTCTGACCACAGGTATAACATCCACTGCTACCTCGATGACACTCTCCAAAATGTCGATTATTGCACCTGCGGCACAAGGGAGCGCCTATACCACCCGACTCTCTCGGCCTCTGAAAGCGAGGTCCTCCAGTGGGTCTACCTCCTCTCCTTTGTCATGTGGCACTGAAGCCCCCATTGGAAGAGCTAGAACTATTCCCATTCTTCTTAAAACTCTAGGTCTGTCGAGGCCCCTGAGATCACTGTCCCTTGCCCTTATCATACTTCTTCATATTACTGCCCATTTCTTCTTCCTCCTCACTCTCACTAGGCATCTTTTCAGAGTCTTCAATCCTCAACAAAACATCGTAGAACTCCTGATAAGTGGCACATGGTAAGATAGTCGCCATAGAGCGCCACTTCTTCTTAGTACCCACCTTAAAGCGACGAAACATCTCAGCTGGATTAGCAGCAATCTCAGCATCATAGCGGGATAGATCAGTGAATTTCCTGTAGTACTCATTAACAGTCATCTTCCTTGTTTCAGGTTAGTAAATTCCTGTTTCTTCTGATCAAGGTATGCTGGAGGAATGAATCTCTTGTAGAACAACCGTTTAAATTTCTCCCAGAATGCTTTTTCCTCAAGCGTCCACCCATAAGTCTCCTGATTCCACCAGGATGCAGGCTCTCTATCCAAAAACCAGGAAGTGGTCTCGACCCACCTTTCAGCAGGAAGGCTGCCCTGACTCTGCATCACCTGAAAAGTCTTCTCCACATGCTCGAGCCAATGCTCGGACCTTTCGTGGCCCTCATTACCCTTCAACATAGGCAGCTTTAGATTATACACCGTCTCCAACGGAGTCCTCTGGGGAGGGCGTAGTGAAGCCTGAATGGCATTAGCGATAGCCTCCCCTAACTGAGCAACATCGGGGAAACTAGGCTCTACTGAAGAAAGTGGATCCCTACGAGGCGGCATAATTCTGACAGAAGACATCACAATGATTAGCTTACTCACAAAATATGCAGGACTACGGAACCTAGGCTCTGATACCAAATTGACACACCCCGACCAAGATCGAGGCATGCTGGCCGTCACGTGAGGGTGACGTAGCCATGTGCACAGTGCGGAAGTAATAATATATGAAGGAATACGAATGAATAAATCCAAATTCAAGAAGTGTTAAAACACAATCAGAGTATAATTTGTCTAGGTGCAGTCGAACATAAGGAGTAAAACAAAAGCTACCTCGGATGCCACCAACAAATGCTACCTAGAACCTGGAGGGGCGTAAAACAAAAGCGTGAGTGGGCAAAAACAAAGCTTTTCGAAAACCACTTCAAATCACATTTATATCCCCTCGCCGTAAAACCTGTATACTTTCCCAGAAAATAGTATATACATATACTATATCTCAACTGAGATCATCGTCATCAAAAATACGTAATCAAAACATGAATATGCCATGCCATGCCACTAGATCATCAGGTAAGCAATTCAAGTGCAATAATAACTGCAACAGCTCGTCAGCTGAATTCTAGCTCATAAATCATGCCTGCACACGAGTCAAACCCACTTATAGTGGTCTATACGACAGGACTGGGTATAAACAATACGCTCTAGTGCTACAATCATGTGAAGACTGTGCGAATGATCGCGGGTCACCTACGAGTCAAACCCACTGAAAGTGGTCTATACGACAGGACTGTGCACCTAACTTGGATCCAAGATGAGCGTGTGGTGTGGGAGGTGAACATCGCGTTAAAGACTATGCCCCTAACTCTGGGCGGGAGCACTAACACCGGGGTGCAGGTTAATGAGCTCTCAATGCATCTCATCATACTTTTCATAACTCAACTTCTTACTAACCACACATAATCTTACCTGAAACTTACCTGATAGTAGCCCCCGTGCGTAGCCTGGCTACGCTCGTCCTCTGGATAGGTCTCGCCTATGTGAGAAACAACTATAAAAACGTTAATTTAAAGCACATAAACGAAACTAGGGAATAATTTCTCATACATTGCTCAATTGAGGTGTGTGAATATACCAAAATGATCTACACAACCTCAGGATCATCCCAATAATTTTAGAATATTTTTCTGACCACCCACGCACCGGCCAAGGCACGGCCAGACGCGCCACCCACGCGCGGCACGTGACCGGTAAACGGGACAGAAGCTGTGACGCCGTTAGGAATATTCCGTTAAATCCTAACAGAAGCCGTTAAAGATAACTGACGGTGTGAGAATATTCTGTCAGACTTGACGGAATATTCTCCCGTCTTCAACCTTCAGCTCCGGCGACCGTTGCCGGCATCGGGAACTGGGTAAAACTTTAAACTTCTTAATCTCACTCAAATCTTCACCATTTTCTACGTAATTACTACCAAATTGAAGCTTAGGACATGTAGAACCACGTTATACCTGTCTTGAGGTCCAACGTCGACGAAAACTTGCCGGAAAAGCTTCGATTCTCCGATCACACCTGCAACTCTTCGTAACTAAGATTCCCGTGGTCCAAATTCTACCAACGATGCACTCCGTGCATCGTGAGGACCTCCTTAAGCTCCCTATGGTCTTGAAAATCGAAGAAAATCACCCATTAAAAAGTTGGTGAACAGTGACCAACTCGGGGGTTCGATTTCCATTGTTTTCCGACGTCCAAACTTAACCAAAACTCAACCATTTCAACTAGAAGGAAGAGAGGATACCTTTAGAAGCCTTGAAATGGCTTGAAACCTTGGCAACCACTTTGGTAGTACTGTACCTTGACGGGTCTATCGAACTCTAGGGTTTTTTGAAGGTTTCACGGCCAAAAGGGGCATGGTTGTGCTCGTGGTCCTTCAAGGATCACAATGGTGACCTTGGTTCGTTCGATCTGCAAAGTTTGAAGGTAATTTGGGTGTTGTCCGTACGCTTGCAAAGAGAGGGAGAGTGTGAGTCCGAGAGAGAGGGAGAGAGAGAAGGGTTCAGCTGTGGGTGTGTGGTCCTCACCCACCAATCAACTCCAACACAAATCTACATTTAGGTTCTAATTGGTCCACCACCAATTTTTACTACAAACCCTAACTAACTAATTAAACCCTAACTAACTAATTAAACCCTAACTCTCTACTAACTTCATTGGTCCCCACAACCTTGGAACCTTTTTAATTGATCCAAAATCAATACTTTTGGGCCCCTAACCATAGCCCAAAACAATATAAAACCCAACGTTCAAGGGGTAAATTCGTCCATTCACATTTTTGAGGATAAAATAGTACAAAAATCAGGATGGGTTGTCACATATCGTACTCCTACTATTTCAGATAATGAAAAAAAAGTACTATTGCTTCCCGAAAATGTAGGCACACTTACCGAACCTCGTAAATATTGTGTCTTATTTACACTTTATATTCCACTGCATACATATGCTCAATTTCACAACACGTTATCAGCAAGAGAAGCTTTCATGTCGGTGGAAAGCACAACGCCATAAATCCGGTGAAGCACTGTCTACCTCTCACCTCTGTTGGCTGAAATCTCACAGATAAGAAAATCCTTTTATTTTATCTTCATACTTCTATACGATTAATTTTCTTAAAGCAAATATACATCTGATTATATAACTATTATTTAAAATGGAAAAATTGCTTTGCCTTGAGTCGGTTATATCACTTGGATAATATAAGGGGCTTTTAGATCTAGGTCCAAAAAGGTAGAGTGTTTTTAGGAGTGAATCCAGTTATCTAATTATATGTTTTTATTTTTTTTATACACATTTTATATTTTCTAAAAATATTAAAAATCAATTAAAATCTTCGAATATTATGCATTTTCCAACTCCAAAAAAATATAATTAATATCTTATAACAAAAAAAAATAATATACTAACATAAACTTATCTGCAAAACATTCTACCCTAACTCAAGTAACAAATATATGAATGTATATTATACCTATACGTGAGATATGAAACCTAATTAAAAGGTAGAAAAAAATATAACATACCTACAAGTAAGACACATTAATCTGCGACAGGTTGATTATAAAAATAAAAATAAAAATCTGTCATATAGGTAGATAAATATAATTAACATGTGATATAGATTGATTAAAAAAATTAAAAATAAAATTTATAAATAGGTTTAAAGCACAAGGAAGAACGAGAAATAACAAAAAGATAAATAAAAAGAAATAAGCAAAGAGATAATTACGAAGAAATTTGATTTTTATAATAAATCTTATTATTGAACAGATAACTATTGATAATTAAATAATTAAATATAACAAATTGGTCTTATTTTAATAAATTAGACTATTCCTACTATTGGCTCAAAAAATTGGAATTATATCAAGTTTCCCCATAATGGGTCATCACTTTATAATTTTGTGATGGATTATAATAATCTTGTGTGGGTTATGAATACAGCACATGATAAATATGTGTATTTCAATTCAAAGCCTCTCTTTGCAGAATGATTCACCAAAACTTTACGCTGGTATATTGGAAATAATTTCTCTTGCTTTATGAACCACATTTATTGTATTGTATGACTATATTTTGTTATTACGTGTCTGTGCTGACAATAATTTTCTAGGTTACAAGTTTATACTCGTAAACATACCAGTATGTATAAATTAAACTATATTTCCTTTATAGTTTCGGTCAGTGATGACAAGGTCAAGGTGAGGTATGGTTGCTTTTAATTGGTATGATTGTTTGATTTCAATGATACAGATAAATCATGTCTTGATAGGGAAGATGCAAACTACGGCATCATTGGAAATTATTGAAGCCAGGATCAGGCTTAAGTGCTTCTATCCCTGGCTGAATTTTGGTTGATCAGTTTCTGCATATCATTGGGAATATGCTTTCTGCTCATGTAATGTGGTGAGGAAAAAAAAAAAAAAAAAGGGAAAGATGAATCTACCATGCGAGATTCAAACTTCAAAGGAAAGGCATGTCATGTGAATTGTCTACGTTTGGCAGTGCATATAACCTCTCCGACTAGTCACCACCAGTCTTGAAGTTGAAGCTCTTGCGAAAAGCATGTGTACGTGGGTTGGTGGCCGCTAGAGCCCGAAGAAAAAAATAAGTGAGGTGAGTAAATGAACAGGATTGCCAAACTGATATGTTTCTTATGGAATAAGATCCATATTTAAATTTCAGTTATGGGTTTCTTCGACATTTGAGTTCATCAATTAATTGGGCATGAGGGCATGAAGGATTTCCTTTTATAATCACCAAGAATGTCTTTCCTCTTACACCAATGAGTTAAAGTGTGGGGGTCATTCATAAAAGGAATGACTAGACACAAAAATAATGCTTATTCAGTAAAGATATTTGAAAAAAGTAACCGAAATTTGGACAATGAATTGAATTTTAGCCAAGTATTATATCATTTTATTATTCTAACCAAAACTTGACGTGAAAATATTGCAGTACCCTTTTTTAACTAAAACAATTACAATTCATCAATTTATGGTCCAAATTTTCGTTGCATCGTCTTCTTCCTCTACAATTTTTATTTCTCCTTCTCGTTGTTGCCAATCCCCATCCATTTTCTCTCTTCTTCTCTTTGCATCCGTTCGTCCGCTTCATCTCGTCCTTACTTTCCGATTGTCCTCCTATTAGCAAAGTATGGTCGCAAAATTTTACATGATTTTCAGTTTCTCTGTTTCCAAATCAAGTTTGCTCCCGACTCTTTGTTTCTTGCACTGTTGCAAAAATTATAGTTGTGTCGTTTCTCATATGAATGTGTTCTGGTAATCTGCTGCTCAGAGCATGACTGCCCATCCACTGCAACTGTCCGCGAATATTACTGCCCGCCTATGACCGTGTTTTGGGGAATTTGGATAAATAATCAATATTTGGACTGCTTTGAGAAATTTACCTTTGTAATTATTGTGTTATGAAAGAGTATTGTAGTAATTTTATGTTACTTTTTGGTTAGAATTATAAAAAATATAATTGATAGCTAAAATTCAATTTGTGATCCAAATTTTGGCTATTTTTACAAATTTTCCCTATTCAGTAAGCATACATAATAGAATTAGACAAGATGATGATTATTAAGTAAGCATAGGAATTGGATGTACATAGCCATTGAGTTGTGTTATTCATAGTCCAGAGCATCCATATGTACTAGATGAATTCAATGATACAAACTAATTGAATTTTTTACAATGTGAAGCCAAAGTACATAAGTGGAAATACATGCAGTGAAATAAGGAAATCCTCAAATGAAAGTACATTGCACAATCGGGATAGGAAGCATATTGGCTTCAAAATTTTGTAGGGTATAATCCTATGCATGTATTGTGATGGTTTGCGAATAAGGCAAAGAACAAATTAGAAACAGTAATTTGCATGTAAAAGAGATAATAAGTAATATCTCTTATTATGAATGACTTTTAAGGTATGAAAAGGTTAGATATCTCTTTCAAATACCTTAAGTGTGGGAGAAGTCTACTTCCTAAAAAATTACTTACGAGAAAGTCCGAACATATGTTTCAATGACTTAAAACTAAAAACAACTACTCTCCAATGAAATTTGTTTCATGCGTGATGGAATATTTTGGCCAACATTAGAAACAGTCAACCCAAATGGCACCAAATACTAAAGGTTTGACTAGAGAGTAAGTTGATCATCGAGGAGAATAAGACTAAAGCAAACATAACTAATGAATCAGCCGGACGGAAACCTAACTTATGGCTCGTTTACGTACCCGTAATCGTAATCAAAATGTAGAATTGAATTCCAATTACGGAGTACTCCAGTGTTTACTGAATCTGGAGGAATTGAAAAAAAAGTGATGGGACCCACAAAAATTTTGGAATTCAATTCCTTCTTTTGGAGGAATTGGACTCTTGAGATCTATGAAGTATTTCAATTCCGCCTGCTGTGGGGAATCCGGAATACAAATTTCTACCACTTATATCCTCACTTTATTTTTAAAATTCCAGCACTACCCTTTGCATTAACACAGAAGATCCACCTGCTGTTGTCCAACGCTAATGTCCAGTGCCACTCCCTCCCCCAACACCGCAACCACCCATGCCCAACGACGCAACCCAAACCCACTACTCCTACTTTCCGCCATATCTCTATGTTTCCCCAGGAAAATTTTGAAATCAAAATGCATTGGGTTAGAGAGAGAGAAAGAGAAAGACAGACAGACAGACAGACAGACAGACAGACAGAGACAGAGACACAGAGAGAGAGAGAGAGAGAGAGAGAGAGAGAGAGAAGAAGAGAAATAGGGAATGAGGGAGTTACAGTGGAGTTTATTTGCCATCAAATGCCCAAGACTTGAAATCATAATGGATGATTGAGATAGTGAGAGGTGGCGGTGATGAGTGGGTTCTTCGGGAAGAGAAAGATAAGATTGGTTTGGGGTTGAGTTATATTTTATTTAAATAAATATATATATATATTTACTTTTTTTATGAATTATTATATAAAATTTTGTTATATAGATTTTGAATAAGGGCATTTTTGTAATCATATTGAATTATATTCCGATTCTAGTGAATTAGTAAACACTTAAATGGAATCAGTACTTTTTTTACTCTGATTCTTGAAAATTTAAGTAAACAGCTTCAACAGGAATCCAATTCCAACTTCTCCTCAATTCAATTCCTCTCATTCTGATTACGGATTAATAAACGAGCCATTCGTTGATTGGAGATTCCATGGTCTAAGAAGTTCAATAGGCAAATTTGTTGGGCATGATTCAAAGAAATTAACACACTATATACCTCATTCTTATGGTGGAAGAAGTGTATTGTCTGTAGAAGGTTTAGGGTGTATATTTATACTTAATGACACTGATATCTTAAAAATAAGAGGAATATTGCAGAGTATTCTTAATCAGTGGTCACCTATGTGAGAGTAGAAGTGGGTCGCTTCTATGAGAATGAGATGGCTAAGTTCTCTAAAGCTCTCGTGAATTCGGAACTTGTTCAGGACCAAAATGATCACAACCATATGAATCATAATATATTAGGATTAGTGATGTGTGTTGCTTATTATCTCGGGTTACTACCGTGGTGAACAGTTCAAGATCTTCCACATCCACTGCGTCCCCAAGTAAATCTGATAAGTATTCACTAGGATAGGTTCAAGTCCAAAAGACACATTTCCAGATGCATCTCTTGTTAGCCTGTACTCTCAAATTCTTCTAAATTTTCATTCATGTGGGGGATTGTTGGAAATTATATATTATAATATGAAATATTTTAATATATAATTTTAATAATTGAATGAAAATTAGTGTTAATCGTATTTCTTAAAAAGATTATGTTGTTTAGGTACATTCTCTTGCTAAAGGATGTCTATTTAAATATCTCTTTAATAAGCAGTACTTTGGTTCTATATAAACTCATGAAACCATTGGCATTAAGGGAAGAAAAAAGAGAATTAATTACTCTTGAGAAATAGGGTTCCCCACTCTGTTTTTCTTATTCTTCGTTTGTCAAATTTCGAGTCGTGTCTTGAGAATACGGAAAATATAAAGTTCACCGGAGTCCAAAGGTTGAAGTGCTTCAACTTCGGATTATAGATTGTTGAATCTTGGGAGACGGACGTCTCGCTACAAGCACAAGAGTAGGTAGAAATTCTGTCTTTTGGACATTGCATTTATGCAAGCCTCAATCTCCAAGTTTGTCAATATTTCTAACTTTCTCCGTAGTTGTTTATGTTAATCTATTATCATTGGAATTCTTGTGTTATTTTCATATTTTCTAATATTGCTCGAACAAAATGTTCTAATGATGTTGATATCGATAATAAATTTCGAGTACATATGTATAATGTTTTGACCTGAAGTTCAAAATATAGATAATGTTAAGAACTTGAAGTTCTAATATTTTGTGTAGAAATGTGTTATATATGGTATGAATTTAATATCGCAAGTTTCGTCATACCTGAATTTCTTCCTTTTGGGAATAAGAAAATGATGAACTTAGCGAAACTCAATTTTGTTACCATCGACATCTTATAGAAGAGATACTTTCATGAATTCATAATGCCCCAGAATTTATGTGGAAGTATACAAAATTAGAAAACATATTTGCTTAAAAGCTCATTGAATCATATTCATGGAACCATAAGTTTCCATCGTTTCTTCATTGATTCATATTAACGGAATCAAAAGTTTCCATAGTTTCCTGTATCTAACAAACTGAACCAGAAGTTTCAGGCATGTATAAAACCAGAAGTTACAACTACTAAAAAAAGGAGCTTTCACAAAGGTTGCTCATGTGAAGCCTCAGTACTTGGCAGAACCCCAAAAAGGGGAGGCACTGGAGATTGCTCATGTGAAGCCTCACTTGGTAGAACCCTAGAAATGGGAAACAGCGGGGGCTGATCATTTGAAGCCTCAATACTTGGTAGAACTCCAGGTGCTGGAGGCAATGGATACCTTCAGAATAGAGCCACGTACCTTTAATGGTCACTTTGAATCCGACTTTCGGATTCCTGCAGCTGGTCAAGCTTTGTTTTCATGGTCGTCGATTAATTATTTGAAAGCATGTGCAACTCTCTATTATTGTGCTTGAGCCCTCTAATCTCTTGCCTAAGACTTGCCACCTTAGCCATTAATGATTCAACATGACGAGTTCGAGCACTAAAAGCCAAGGTGTCTTAAACAGTCTATTCATCGAACCAATTTGAAAGTATTCTTTTATTAGGGAGTGAGAAGATTTCTAGCTACTATTATGGTGGTTTTATCATTCTTCATCACATAGTCCCTAACCGTAAAAGGACCATTAGAGGATAAGAAGGATGGGCGCCATATTTTGTCTTGAAGAGGCACATCTACATCTTCCACAACATTCAAATCAGTGGCAGAGCCACTTTAGGACTAGGAGAGGCCTGGGCCTATCCTGAAGTTTCTTCACTTTTAGTTTTTGTTTGTGTGTTTTTGATTGGATAGTTTGTATTCTTTGACTTATGTACTTTTCCTCTTAGCTAGCTTTATTATATTTCTCTAATGGACAAAAAAAAAAACGTGTTTTACAATAGTATTGTTATGAAACCAAATTCTTATATCAACTAGCCTTCTTTAGTTAGTCACCATTTTGAATGATTTGTTTAACAGTGAAACCACAGATATATGGCATAGAGGAAGAATATTTTATCAGTTCGGTGCAGTAATTTTTGTTCAATTTCAATGTAGGAACTTATAAAGAAGTTTGGTGTTTATGATATAACTATCTCAATCCTTTTTTTTTTCACGACTTCATTCCTCTCTTTTGATTAAAATTTTCCATTCTACTACAAAAATGAACTTTTCTCGCATTAGTTATATTATTTTTTGTCCAATTTCTTTCATACAACTTAGAGGCCCCTGCTAGCTTCAATTTCTAGTTCCGCCACTGATTCAAATTGAAACGACGGTCAGATGGGCAAACCATTTTTAGAAAAGATGAAAGAAAATGAAATCAGCTAAAGTGAAATCTCAGAAATACAATAAAAGCATTTTTCACATACGGGCAACTTTTCGAGCATGTTTTTGGATACAATTGATGCCTCTATAAAAAGAGAGGCAACACAACCACTTGTTCAAAAATCAAAAGGACACTGCTTTCTGAATTTCAAAAGCCATATTTTCTTGAATTAAGTTAGTTGGCACTTCTCAGACGCAATCTCAACTTTTTGGATATCAAGGACAACTCTGTCAAAATATCTCTCATAAAGTTGAAACACTTGAGTTTTACTATTCCACTACACCACAATTGCTGACAAGCATGAATGAGATGGTTTCACATCACCATTACCTAATATTGAGAAATTCCTATATATATCAACATCACCACTACTTGCTGAGAATGCATCTTCAACCAAGCCTCACAAAATACTCAGTCTTCCTCATTTACCTCTTCAACCAAGTCCCTCAAAATGCCAAACTCATTTTCTCAGCAAGAAAATATTTTTTATCGAGAAGCTTTACATCAGCATCAAATCCTTCTATTATTTTTTTCAAGAGCAAAAGTTTCTCATATCATCACGGTCGAGAACAAGAGTATCTCATATCATGTTTTTTCCCTGTCATTTTGCTTTACCCTTGCTCATTCCTGCAAGACAATGAGAAAGAAAGCAATTATTCGAAACCTGAAATCAAACTTCCGGTTTGGAGCTGAACTGATTACCTGGAACCTTTGTCTGATTGCCCAGAACAGTTGGTACTCTATTGGTTTTTTACACTGAAGCTGCCAAACTTGGATGAGTCACCGTGAAATGATGTTTTGAAGGATCATTCAAAGGAAAAGGTTGTGCACCACTTCTATTATGTAGGAGGCTGAAGCTAAAGGATCAATAATAAACCCATAGACGTTCAAAGGGAGAAAATGAGTGGTTGACTAAGTGAATGGAAGACCAAAGCTCAATGATGGGAATCCTACTCACAGCTCCAGCAAACTATACCAGTTTTATTTCATTCCAATGATGTAAAGGTAATACAATCTTCACAATTGCTAATAAAATATCAAATGCATTAAGAAAGTTACAAAGATGTCGCATGGATTGAAGTTTCAATAAGACTATCCATGGACTTGGAACTACTAAACTGTTGCATGCCCAAAGCATGACAGTCGCTGCATGAATTCAAGTCCCAAAAGATTAATCCATGGACATTGTAATGTTAATATATCTTGTGCATGAAGCATGATCGATGTATAGGTTCCAATGATTCAACTCCCTGGAAGTAGTGGAGATTAAAAATCAAAGCTGTATAACGCTCTAGAGGAGGTTATGATCCAATTTCTCCAAACAATTCATCTAATAAAAGATAACTATCATAGAAGAGACAATGTAAAGCTCTGAAGAGGCAAGGATATCCAAAGTAATGAAATGCTTATAAATATGCATGCGCATGCACATGAGAATTATGGAATCACGAATTGATGACTACCAATGTTAGTTTTGGTGTTACAGTAGCTACTAAATTCATCAATAAGTTGTGTTGATATTGAGCCACATTCTTTTGTTCAATGATTAAAAGAAAAATTACTGGCCAAAATGGAAAAAGGCAATTCTATTACAATTTATTAAGAATGTAAAAAAATGGACCTATAGTATAAATCGCCAAATGATGTTGAACCCAGAATGTTACATATAGGCATTTATAATACAGTGACTACATTGACATGGTATGTCACGAGGTTCCTAATTGAAACCTGAAATTTTAATACACTCATGCAAACATGATTTCCCATTGTGAAACTTGTTCATTTAAATGGAGAATTATATATTACACGAAGCTTTATGAAATGCCTGAAGCATATCTTCATAAGTAAATCCCTCAAGTATACATAGAAGCAAATTGCTTTGTATAAATTCCAAATGAGAATGTGTCATGAAGCGTAGAAAATCCAAGAAGGATTCAACTTGCTTAAAGAAAGCCCTGAAAGGGTAAAACATAAATTATGTACTCAATACCAATGTATGATATAAATTGCCTTAGTGAGTACTATCATTATGATATTGCTGCAACATACTAAATTCCTTGCAAGAGTTGATATTAGATTGGGACTCCTGAAGAGTCTAGAAAGATTATAAAGTGTTGAAAGGAATATTGTCTCGAGCTGTATATCGAACAATATACCAACACGATTCTTATCCATCAAAATATTTATGGTATTAATGAACCATATGGATTGAAGATTATGAGTTGAATACTCAAATGATTAACCAATATTTAAGACACTATGAAAGATCATTCACCCTCGTGAGGGAAATGATGAATTGATATTTGGTGTAGAAGTACCATATCTTAGTGAAGTATACGTCTTACTATATTTTGCACAATACACTGAATTAGATGTTACATTTCCCGTGAAGCACAATACCAACATATGGGTATTAGGGTGAAGTAAAGTTTATCTATTAATATCTCCAGGAAATTATAGACATGTGTTTATTCTATTCCAAAGAACTCACTAATAGGCATGGTCTTATTGGGCAAGCAAAATCTGAATATCTCTCTAGCCTGCGTACAAATCACTCACAGAAAAGATTTGTTACATATGAAAATAAATTGATCCTACAACGATCAAGGAAGCAAACATTCATTGCTACATCTTCATATCTCTCAGAAATACATATCTCCAAAAGTTTTTGAGCTTTAGAAGGTCAAAGTTATTGAAGTTAGGCAAATTCGTTCCAACAATAACCTGGCAGACTTCTTCACCAAATCTCTACCAAATTCTAGAAGTTGGTACCTGATATCGGATTATGTCAACTTTGTAATCAGTCAGATTAAAGATTTTGAAATCAGGGGGAGATACTCATCAAGTGGAGCATCCAAAACAAATCAAGGTTTTAACGAGGCAACCGATATTGGTGTGGGCATCCAAGGGGAAGTGTTGTAAATGGAGGTGTGAATGCTCATAGTAATAGGCAACCAAATATTTACAATGTTGTCACAAAGTCATTGGTAAGATTGTTAAGTTGAAAAACTTGGCCAACCAAATATAAAATGGAAGAATGGAAGTCAAAGTAGTTTTGGTTTAGGTGTATAGAATTTCAACATTTGGCATTGCGGACTTTTGCATGGCAAGTTTTCTATATAAAGAGCTGTAGTGTATGAAAACACAAGAAGTGAGAATTATACAGAGGAACGGAAAGAAAAGAGGAAAGGAAGAGAGAAAAGAAAGAAGAGATATGCAGGAGAAAATACCAGTAAGCCAGGCTAGAGAGAAGAGAGAAAATAGTGAGAGTTATTTTGTACTCCTATTATTTCAGATAATGAAAGAAAGTACTACTACTGCCCCGAGGACATAGGCACACTTGCCGAATCTCGTAATATTGTGTCTTAATTACTTTATATTCCACTACACACATATCCTCCATTCCACAACAGATTTCAATTTTAGGACAATTATTAGTTTGATCCAACGTGGGAGAGAGCAAAAATTAAACTTTCATTTGATTCAACGAATGAGAGAATGAGAGTCGAACTTTTTTAGTGGATGCAAAAGGGTAGGGTAAATTATATTTTATACCCTCATGTTTAGGTGCAATTGCAACCTCATACAACATCTTTAAAATATTTCAATCTCATACATTTATTTTTATTTCATTTCAATATCATACATCCATTAGAAAATCTGTCAAGCTAGCTGTTAAGTGATGACATGGCAAATACATAGCTCACATATTTTGATGACTTGACAAATAAAAAATATTGATTATAGAAAATCAAATTAAATACAAAAATAAATTAAAACAAAATAAAAGGGGCCCACCCCCTTCTCCAGCAAGCCCGATACCACCTCCTTCAACAATTTCTTCGCTAACGTCGAGAAATTTTTCTAAGAGCCGGGTACACATGACACTTGGTGTTCCCCACCTATTAGCATTTGTCACCTCTACTATCGTCTTTTTAAATGACTCAATCCTTTAAATTTTATTTTCCAGCCTATATATAAATAAAAATAAATTTAACAAAAAAAAATCAATTAAAAATCCAAATTAAAATTTTTATCAAACACAATTTCTAAATTACCCCCATCACAATGAACAAACCCCTATCTCGTCCATGCCTATCACCCACCAGATAGCAACTACCTACCCCATTGTCGGCCGACTATTTTACCGGCGAAACATCATCTCATCTCTCTCTTCCCATTTTTCTTTCTCATTTGCCTTCTATTTCTCCACTCTTTGACATGGAAGCGGAGGGATGTTGCCACCATAATACCCTAATTATTTTTAAATATGTGATTTTGTTAAGAAATTCAAATTAATTAACGATTATGAAATTTAAATGGAGGGGGAGGATTTTGAAATCCCGTTCCTGGATTTTATTATTAAATTAAGTACCTTATAATCATATTTGGAGTTACAACGCATTTATATTTATGGTGTATATTTGTTCGATAAGTAAAAAGGATGAAAACGCCCATGCTTGGTTAAACAGACTTATACGAGGACGTATTTTATCCTTATATTAGTTTTGTCATATTTCTTGTCATATTTGGATAGAGATCGATCCTATGAGCGCGTATGCAAAAATTGTTGGTGAAATAGAGTTATAACGATGGAGTGTAAACGAGCAAAGGTAAGGGCAAAATGATTATTTGACCATTAATGTGGAAGGCTTCAGCTTTGCTGGAGCAGTGATCTGGGAGCTACGTGTGTGGCTATGATGGAGAGAGGACAGGAGAAAGAAGGGAAAATAGAGAGTGGCTACCCAATCATAGAGGAAAGAAAGGAGGGAAATGAGATGAATAAGGAACTAGCCGACCTGGTCCCTTCCTTTTAACCCGGTTCCTGACCCGACTCCCCACCTGGATTCCCTGCGATTTTTCAATGGATTTCTGACCATTTTTCTGGCATTCCACGATCATCCACCACAACCAAAATTTGCCAGACCCTCCTCCTTCAATTCCCACCTTAGTTTGACGGGATTTGATCCTGATTTCGCGAATAACACACCCATGGGTCCAAGAACCCTTCGCCGGTGATCCACCATCTTTGAAGTGTTTTCCTTTGACCACCATCGCCTTTAGCATTATCTTAAGGCCAGGAATAAAGCCCAAACAAGTTTGGGGGCGACAGAGCTGTGGATTCAACGAATCGAAGCACACCCACTTTAGGGTTTTC
The DNA here is from genome assembly GCA_036320875.1 of Cotoneaster glaucophyllus. Lineage (NCBI taxonomy): Eukaryota > Viridiplantae > Streptophyta > Magnoliopsida > Rosales > Rosaceae > Cotoneaster > Cotoneaster glaucophyllus. The sequence continues at coordinate 12,117,510 of CM070060.1, forward strand.
GACGGATCGAAGGTAATTTTAGGTGTTTTCCGGCCGAATTAGACTTCGGCCCAAGTATGAAAATTATTTCCCTTGTTGTGTTCTACAATTTAGTGAAATTTGGTAATTTTTGGAGTTAGTCGAAAAATATGGTGTTTGTTCACTGGAAACTGCCATATGTGGCGGCGCATGGTCAATGGACCGACTTTTCCTTTTTAAGCTATTTTTCGATATTCTGATTTCATATTTGATGTTTGATTGATGTGATTTGATTGTTTGAATCTAGCATCGTAAAAGTACGCCACTTGAATATTTAAAGGTTAAACAGTTTAAATATAATGGTGAACTACGAAAGGGTTGATCTCGTTTGAAGGGTACGTAGGCAATCTAACAAGGAGGTTAGATGTAGAAATAAAATAACCAAAATAAATTTGATAAGTGTTATATTTTGGCCTACCATTGAGTTTAGCTTCCAAATAATTTTTGGGTCGTTACAAAGTGGTATCAGAGCAAATGATCATATTCTACAATGTGCCATATTCTTGAGTTCATGTTGGTGAGAATTAATATTGCATTATTTCATAAGTACTATGATTAATGGTGCATACATGTGAAATATATGTTATATTATGAATTAATCACTGTTTGGAGAGTGAATGCAGCTTTCGTGGATAATCTCGATGACCTGAGAGTGAAAGGGACTATGTGGTTCCCTTGAGTATCGATCCCTTAAACCTTCAGAGGGTGTTATATGGACGGGCTAATCATGCAGGATAGTCTATGTGGGATAGCTAGAGAAATGGAAACTCCTAGATTAAGAAGAACTAGGAGTGATAGGCACTGTGCGTTGCCTTAGGTTTCGATCCCCTAAATCTCTGGAGGCCTACACGAATGGACTTGTACCCATAGTTCTAAGGAGGTACTTGTGATCTATGTTGTGTAGGAAGTAAATGGACACTCTCATTACCCTACCTTGTGTTATTGTGAGACAAAAGTAAGGGTAATCAGTCGCGGGACCAGTCATCAGGTTGGATTATTATGTACACTAATTCTGAGAAAGAATCGTGGTAATGTGTTGGTATAATCAATGATGATTATTGGTATTGCCAATGATTGTGGCTTGAAATTCTAATATCTGGGAAGACCATGATGATTTATTCATTTATTGATTCATTCAATATAGTCAGAATTACGGATTGATTTTGAATCCCTTTCATTATTTAGTGATCGAAAATCTTGAGGATGAGATTTATTTTAAAGAGGGTCAAATGTAATACCCTTATTATTTTTAAATATGTGATTTAGTTATGAAATTCAAATTAATTGACGATTAAGAAATATAAGTGGGGGAAAAATGTAAAATCCCGTTTCTGGATTTTATTATTAAATTAAGTATTTTGTAGTCGTATTCGGAGATACGATGCATTTATATTTACGGCGTATATTTGTTCGATAAGTAAAAAGATGAACATGCCCCTAATCAGCTAAACAGAATTATACGAGGACAAATTTTATCCTTATATGTTTATCCTTATTTCTTGGCATATTTGGATAGAGGTCGATCTTATGAGCGCGTAGGCAAAAGCCGTTCGTGAAACGGAGTTATAACGAAAGAGATGTAAACGAGCAAAGGTAAGGGCAAAATGGTCATTTGACCATTAATCCGGAAGGCTCGAGCAAAGTAATCTAGGCATCACGTGTGTGGCTATAATGGAGAGAGGAGAGGAGAAATGAGGGAAATGAGAGAATGGTTGCCCAATCAAAGGGGAAGGAAAATAGGGAAATGAGAGGAAGAGGGAACCGACCAACCCAGTATTTTCCCTTTGACCCGGTTCCTAACTAGACTACTGACCCGGATTCCCTGCGATTTTCTAACGGATTTTGCAAGCGTTCCACGATTGTCCACCACTACCAAACATTTGACGACCCTCCTCCTTCAATTCCCACCTTAGTTTGTCGGGATTTAATCCTAATTTCGTGAAGTACACACCCATGGGTCTGAGAACTCTTCGCTAGCGATCAACCATCTTTGAAGTGTTTTCCTTTGAACACCACCACCCTTATCATCCTCTTGAGGCCAAGAACAAAGCCCAAACAAGCTTGGGGTGGCGGAGCTGTGGATTCAACGAATCAAAGCACACCCATTTTAGGGTTTTCGACGGATCGAAGGTAAATTTAGGTGTTTCCCAGTTGAATCGAACTTCGGCCCAGGTATGAAAATTCTTTCCCTTGTTGTGTTCTACAATTTAGTGAAATTTGGTAATTTTGGAGTTAGTCGAAAAATTGGGTTTCTGTTCGCCGAAAACCGCATGCGACGACACGTGGCCAGTGGGCTGACTTTGCCTTTTTAAGCTATTTTCGATATTCTTATTTCATATTTGATGTTTGATTGATGTGATCCGATTATTTGAATCTAGCATCGTAAAAGTACACCACTTGAATCTTTAAAGGTTAAACAATTTAAATTTGATGTGAAATACGAAAAGCTTGATCCTATTTGAGGGTACATAGGCAGTCTAACAATGAGGTTAGAAGCAACCATAAATTAACCGAAATAAATTTGATGAGTAAGTGTTATATTTTGGCTAGCCACCGATTTAGCTTCCAAATAATTTTTGGGTCGTTAGAGCAACTCAACCTGAAATCTAGTATCCCCAATCCCATCTAATTAATGGTGAAGTGGTCGGCCTTTCCGTCTTCTTCTTCGGCGTAGGAGATGAGGTGAAAGAAACAAGAGAAAGAAAGAGAAAGGGTGATAGAGAGGGTGAGGGAAGGGGAGGAATGGGTGCGGGTGGGGCGGAGGGTTCCAGATCCTAGAGGTAACGTGGGTTGTTAATCTGTTTATTGTATTGATTTATAATTTTATTTATATTCTGGAAAATAAGATTCAAGGATTGAGTCATTTAAGAAGATGATATCTAAGATGTCAAATGTTAATAGGTGGGGAACACCAGGTGTCATGTGTTCCCGACTCCTGGAAAACTTTCTCGCCAACGTCGAGGGTGGGCATTTGGAACATGTTTTTTCGACGTTTTACTCACTTCAAGTTCAACACAAAGAAGTTTAGAGTCTGTTTGGTACTCTACTTGAATCCAACTTTTTAAACTCAAAAACAATTTTCAAGTTTTTTACCTTAAAAACTTGTTTGGTAGGACTATTTTCAAAAACTAAATTCAAGACTAACTAAAAAATATAGTCTATTCTCTAAAAACATAAAAAATGAGTTTTTAGAGTTTTAAACTTGAACTCACTCCTTTCTTTTCTCTCTCTGCTCCATTCTCACTCCAAATCTCTCTCTTTCTCTTTTCTTCCTCTTCTCTCCTCTTCTCTTTTCTTTTTTCTTTTTTTTTACCTTTTTCGTCTCTCCTCCAATCCGCTCTCTTCATTCTCTCAGTTCTTTTTCTCACTCATCTTCCTCTCTATCTCCTCCGATCTTCTTACTTATTTCTCTTTCCTCCAATCATCTCTTATTTTCTTTCCTCCTCTCTCCTCTTTCCTCTTTCTGTCTCGACCCCTTCTTTTTGGATTTATTTTTCCAGTTTAAGTTGTAAGATTTAAAATTTTTAAATCGCATACCAAACAAGTTTTTGAGTTTCAAAGAAAATTGTTTTCAAGAAAAATTCTTAAGAAATGTTTTGAGAAATTATAAAAATTTCAAATAGGATACCAAACAAGCCCTTAATTTCCCTTCACTTGCATGAGCCCTACTGACGGTTTTGCTTTCCCCTTCTGATGGAAGATCCAAATTTGCTGGAAAGCCCCGTTTATCGGATTCGAACCCGAGATTTGTTATGGAAGATTTGCTACAAGGACAAGAAATCGTCTTCGATGTCGAATCTCCGTCTACGACTCCGACTGGTGGCACCTCAGAATCTCCTCGAACAAGAGATTGTGGGTCACTTGTTGTTACAGATTGTAGTCAAACCGGAGTGAGAGAGAGAGAGAGAGAGAGAGAAAGAGACAGAGAGAGAGAGAGAGAGAGAGAGAGAGAGAGAGAGAGAGAGAGAGAGTTGGTCACCGGTGATAGGAGGGTGGGGGGATGGTGTATATCGGCGGTGGCTGTGAGAGAGTTAGGGAAGGAGGAAATGGGAACTGGGAACTGGAAAGTTAGGCGTAGAATTTAAGGGGTGGGGCCCAATTTTTTAATTATATTTACTTTTTAATTTTATGTAAACTAACTTGACTGCCACATCAATAAAATATAAACATTTCATTTGTCACGTCATCACTTAACGATCAAATTGACAGTTTGATTAAAAGATATATGAAAGCAATATATGAAATTGAAATGAAAATGTTGTATGATGTTGTAATTACACCTGAACTTGAAGAGGTAAATTGTAATTTACCCAAAAGAAAAATATTGATTTACCACTAAAATTATAACTAACTATGACAAGTTTCACTATAAATGGTGATTTTTCGTTTGAGGCATTTTCTTTTGGGAGATGGTTTATGGTTGTGGTTATTAGATAAAACAGTACGATAGCTAGGAATTTTCTTGTAGAGTATCGGATATTTTAAGTTTTATAACTGTTAGATTTTTAGTTAAAAGCATGTAAAATAATATCCAAAAGGTTAAAAAAGTTAAGAGTATTCTATACCTCTAGAACACTAGAGATTTTTGTGATATTTACTACATTGAGTTTTACTTATATGGAAACTATTATTGTAGTCTTAAACTGAAGGCACAATGGTAATTTCTTATTTGGTCCTTCATTAGCTGATGTATTGTTGTGCCTCATTTTCATTGTTGAGAAAAGTTCCAACTGTAAATGCCAATCAGATGAGTAAGTTTTAAGTAATTAAGGGGAGTGGCAAATATCAGTGTGATTTTATGAAGATTAATAAAAGAAAATAAAAAATTTGTAATTGAGAGGTCTAACGTTGAACTTATTTGAATGGTGAGTTTAATACCTAAATATTATGTGACACGCCCCGATCCCGATATTCCTCGAATATCAGGATAGGCACGTACTGGCGGACACCCGAGGGTGACAAAAGCCATTTATTAAGTGCAAATGTTGAAAACAAGGGATAGATAAGACTTATAAAAATAAAAGAATAATGAATATGCATTTAAGGAACGTGTTCAGAGCACACATCTAATCTAGAACACTAAAAGAATTAATATAAAATTTGAATGAACAAAGGAGTGAGTCCTACACCGAGAGAACTCGAAGATGCCGATGCGGAAGTGCCATGACGCCAAGATTGTATGCCTCGATTCTATGCCCTGAAGGGGGCGCAAAACAAACATGAGTGGACCAAGTTGATATAGATATAATAAAACAGTTATCAACATACTAACCCCTAAGTTTTATGAAAACACATATATCATGATAAAAATAAGTTTTCCGAAACCTAGCATGCCGTGCAATGTCTCAAATCATAACTCATATATAATAATCGCTAGTGAATGTCCAATATAACTCTCCAAGCCCCATGTCGGCTCCCCGTCTCTGAGCAAACTGTCAGAGGAAAACACACTACAGGCCCCATGCCGGCTCCCCGTCCCTGTGCTAAATAGCCAGAGGAAACACACTCCATGCCCTATGCCAAACCAAATCGTCACTAAGGATGGACCGGAATCTACCCCTACATCCCATGGCGGAATAAGAACCACTAGATAAGTACAAATCCATTGAACATATATATATTGAAAAACAACTTCATAGTATAAAGTCATCCATCATCTATACTATAAAGAGGTGTTCGAAACATATTCTAAATATTGTATCGTCATTGATCAGATATCCTATAAAGAACATGGGTTATAGAAAAAATAGTAGTAATTCAAACTATCCTCAGTAAGCATGTTATCTCAAAGCGTTTCATAGAACAAAGTCATTAAATCATGCTTTTCATGTATGCATTTCTACTATCAAAACATGCATTTTTAGAAGGGGTCCACTCATAGTACTTCGCCGTCGAAGAGCCACGCAACTAGCGAAGACATAAACGCCACTATAATTGCCCCTAAGCACATAAAGGGGTACACTTAGTCACACTCTACTCAAACGATTGAATTTGGAAAAACGGACTTCAAAAACGGGTCCAGGATATCGAAAATAGCCTATGAGGGGTTTGGACGAAATCAGAAAAGTCAACGTTGACCGTTGACCGGTCAAAGTCAAAGTCAACGGATCCGAGCTTGGGTTGGATCCGGGTTGGGCCTAAAGGAGTTTGGGCCTAAGGTTTAAGGGTTTAAGGGCCTAGGGCTTAAGGCCCGGTCTAATTAAAAGGGTTTTGGGTTTGAAAATAAAAATAAACAAAAATTAAATAAAAGGAAACTGGGTTGGGTCTTAAAGAGTTTGGGCTTAGGTGATCCGGCCCAAAGGCCTGGGTTTGGGTTTCAGACTTGGGCTTGGGTAAATGGGTTGGATCTTGGGTTAATGGGTCGGGTAGACCCATTTCCAGGCCAAGGTTTGGCCTGTTTATGGGCAAACTTCAAACGCTCATAACTTCTTCGTTACTCAACCAAATCAAGTGATTCAAAAAGCAAAGTTGTAGTACTCAGCGAGATGAAGAGATTGATACCTTGCACGCCGGCCAACTCGCCATGGTTTGGCCGGAAATTGCCTCGAAATGGGTGATGCTCGCTGAAAAATTTGGAAAAGCTACTCCGAGCTATTTTCTGCGATTCAAATGCATACACAACTTAAAACAAGCTTTGATCTAACCCTAAAACACATCCCAAGGGTTTTTAGAAGCTTACCAATGTTGGAAAGTCACAAAACTCATCTGGGAAGATGATGAACAGTACCGGCCGATAGGAAGAGAAGGGTTTGGGGTGTTCTTTCTTCATTTTTTAGAACACAAGGGTGATGGTGATGATGTTTTGTTGTTGTGGTGATGTTTGTTGGTGAGAAAAGCCCTTGGAAAGGGCTGAGATGGAGAGTGCCGAGAGAAAGTGAGAAGGGAGAGTGAGGGAGAAGAGAGAAAACTGTGAGAGGGAGAACACGGGGGAGAGCAGAGATGAGAGAGACTGGGGGACAAAAATAAAGGGGTGGGCCCCCTTAGGCTCATCAATTAAGACCCAAAAACCATTTTTTAAAAATAAAACAGGGGTGGGGTTTAACATTATGGCTCACTCAATATCTGACCTAGCCTAAATCTCACACACTTTTCAAATAAATATCATTATATCAAATTACAAACACAATATAAAAGAAGTTGCATATTTTATAAGGAAATTGTTATTAACACTCTAAAATAATCATTATTGACTTTTTCCGTATTTTTCTCATTATGAAACAGTCCATGATTATTATTTTTGAGTGACAAATAACAACTTCTTAATTTATAATAAACAAACAAAATTCACCTTTCTAAAAAAACAAAATTAAAACACTTAGATGTTTGATACTCCTATTTTCAAGTATTAAGCATTTGTATATCTTAATTCAGGTGATTGGATTTTGAGAAATTCAAGCCACTTGCTAGTTGTGGTACAATACTTAATAGGGTAGTATCATCCAGATCCCTATTAATTTTTTATCGTCAAACTAAATGAATTGAAGAAGATCTGACACACCCCGACCCAAAACGTCTACTAGGACGCCGAATCTAGCTGTGATGGCCGACACCTGGGGTGGCCATTCTTCAAAGAAAATACTTGATTTTGGGGAAAGTCATTGTCTTCCATAGGCACTTCCAGAAATTAGCATGAATTTGATGGGAATGTTGGGCCTTTTGAATAACAAGTTGTTTGTCCAAAGTGGCGGGAATATGGAAAAACGTGTAACCACATTTTATAGAATAGGAACCACTTTTCATCCAAGGCCAAATGGGCTTTGTTGGTTGCATCAAGATTCTAAGACCTAGATCCTAATTGATAAGCTCGACCACAGAAGATGGGGCCTGTTGCGTAATGGGCGACAAAGGATGAAGTAGGTCGTCATTGTTATTTGAAATCTATTGGTCCCACCAAATGTTGATTGTAGTTCCATTCCCACTTGCCATCAAGCCCCGTTAACAATCATATTTTCCTTTCAAGAAGACTACTTCAGGCCCAAAAAGCTAGAGACCATTTTGTAGCCAAAAAAAATCCTCATAAAAGAAGTAGCATCCCTTGATAATCCTTGGCCAAAATGAATAAGGTTCCTAAACAATCCTACAAAACTGTTGTGCAAGTAGGGCCTTACTAAGATTGGACAGACTCTTGAAACCCATACCACCTGTATCTTTTAGAAGACCAACAGAGTCCAAGTTCCTCCAGTGAATTTTTTGCTCCTAATCTCTTTGCCCCCCACCCCTGGCCCAGAAGTTGCCCACCAACACATCGATCTTCCTGCAAAAAGTGATAGAGAAAAGGAAACAGTTCATAGGGTAAGTAGGTATTGCATAGGCCATGACTTTGATAAGAACCTCCCTCCTAGCCAAAGACAAAGTGTTTAGCTTCCAGCTTTGAATATTTTTTTTTTTCTTGATACGGTCTTTGATAAAATCAAGAATAATTCTTAGATCTTCCCCAAATGGTAGGGAGACCAAGATAAAGGCTAAGGTTAGTAGTCATATTGTAAAGTCTAGTCTTAAATGTTTGGCTTTCCTTGTCAAATATTGTAATTGAACCGTCACACATGCTTAATCTAGCTTTAGGATATACTCCAAATTATGGGTTGTTGCTGCTAGAGAAAATGTTCAAGAAGTGGCACATTTCATCTCAAAATGTTTGTTCATAGATGTGCATCTCATGTCTCTATTTGTGTTGCATTTTTTCTAATTAATTGTCTAGGCACACGAATTAAGACAACCATATGGGCTGACTAGCCAATTTATGATGGTAGTCAATTTCTGGCCATTGATCTGCCTTGATCTCTTTTGCAATCGACAAATATCCTTGGGACAAGTTGGCTGATAGAGAATCAGATTTCCTTAGGTATATTTGCTTCTAGGGTTGCAAATTATTCTTTGTGGGTTTAAAATGTATTTCTAGAAAGAGAGAGTTTCTTTAAGGCTTTGAACTTGCATCTTCTCCATTTATGAAAACCTAACTGCCAAGCTTTCCTCATGCATTAAACACCCAATCATTGAATAATTGGGTTGCATTATTTTAAGATTTTGCATTTATGTCTTGGCCTAGTTTTAAGCCCTAAATTCATTATTAGACCAAGCTTTTGGATTCATGTTAGATTCTTTCTTCAACTGTTTTACTGGAGAATCTGACTGGTCATTTGAATCCAGATTTCATGTGCATATCATAAAATCATATCATATCATTGATCGTGTTGATCTCGGTGCCACATTATGATGAGTTCAGGAGGAGCTGCCACTTCGTGAAGACCGAAGGAGTCCATCTCGTGTAAGGCAAGGTTGCACAAAGGTAAAGTTGCTTCATAGATAGGGATCTAGGAATTGAGTTTGTGTGGTCTTTGTATGAACCTTTGTTTACACTAGTGAATTGGACTCAGTGGAGAGTCTTCGGGTTTTTAACCCAGAGGTGGGTTTTTCCGGTCAAAAATATCTTGTGTTCAACTTATTTTTATTGTGTCACATACCTCACAAACACATACATGATACATATATTTGTTGAACATTTAAATGGTATGTGCTCACAATCTTGCCCTCTTGACACATTAATAACTTGTAATGAACTGTTGTCTTGCTAACTAAGATATTTTTTGGTAATTGAAATTGGTAATTAAATCTTCAATTTATTGACTAACAAATCTATCTTAGTTGACTAGCATGCTTGACTAGTCAGTCCAGCAGATTAAATTTTTATAAACAGGATATTCCGCATGGTACCAATTTCACATATGGATGTTTAGAAATGAGGTAATTTCATTTTGAATTTCTGGAGAACTGTCTGGGGTGAGAAATAAGGAGGATTTTTCATAATTTATAAGATAGCTCAAATTCTCATAATAAATATTGAAAAGACTGAGTAATTTGTAGCAAGAGGTGGGGGAAGTTTGAATGAAAAATAGACCGTCATCTGCAAAGAAAATGTGTGAAAGTTTCGAGGACGAGATGGCAAAATTGATCCAAAGAAAAAAAACACATTATTACAAGAATTGGTGATCATGCGTCTTTCGATAGGTTTTTCTGCAACTTATCGAGTAAGGTGCTGATCTTTCGATGTCCACGAAGTTGGAGTGACTTTCAACTCGAGCTGCCAATTGGTTCTTCTGCAACTTATCGAGTAAGGTGCTGATCTTCATGCGTCTTTCATGTGTCTTTCGATGTCCACGAAGTTGGAGTGACTTTCAACTCGAGCTGCCAAATGGTTCTTCTGCAACTTATCGAGTGAGGTGCTGATCTTTATCAAGGTTTCCCAAATCTGGTCATGAAAGGAAGGGATCTATCGGTCGAGCCCTCATTGTTTTCGGGTGCAGCTGTCGTTTCCCATTAGTCGTTATTTACTCCGGGAATGGCAGAGATGTTAGGCAGCAAGTTACCCGTCCTTGGAATACCAGATGTCTCGGAAAGTGGGTTATCCCCATCGACTGGGTTAACATTGGTTAACCGAGCTATCTTCAAGAGACATGTTTGTGGTAAAGTGATCTGGTCGAGAAAAATAGGAGTTATCTCTCAATGAAAGCACCAATTGATGGTGGAGGCAAAAATTTGAGTAACCTACAAAATAGAGAAAAACATGAGCAAGCTTGAGACTGGGGGGAGGGGGTGTGTAACCAAAGGCTTTTCGATGGTTAAGTTAGTAAGCCGGTTAAGACTCAAGCAGTGAGCAAGAGAATTAGAGTATCGAGATTGCTACCGGAGACAAACCCTGGATGGGTGTATTTATATCGTTGGGAAAGAGACATTTTAAAGATAGAATCCTTGTTCTAAGCTGCAAGAATCCTAGAGGATATCTAGAGGTAGATATTGCACCCTCTTAGGAGTTATGATTACTTGCAGCGCACGTCAGCTCCTAGATTGTAAGAACTCCAAGACATATGAGGGATCTGATTAATTCTATATCCGGATCAGATAACGTGTCTTGCGAAACGAGCATGGTCATACTAGTGGAGTCACTAAGACTTCGCCTATTACGCCAGAACATGGTAATGGTGGCACCGCTACTCCGTTTGAACCAACTTCGCTCGGAGTTGCCGAGTTCATGACCTGACTTCTGAGGAAACTGTATTCTCATTAGCCTTACTTTGGCTTAAAAATCATGGTCCCAAAGAGGTGAAATCCAAAGAACATGTGGAGATTGAGATTCCCTCATTTCCAGTGGTGGAATTTCAAAGGGGAAGAAACCTGCAAGGCCTGTGAAAGTCTTGTCCCAAAAAATGAGAGTTGATTCAGCCAAGATTGGCGGAATATGGTATGTGGTGGACAAGGGTGGGAAACCAAACAAAACGATGAGTGCATCCATGACTAGAACGGTCCAGAGACAACACAAAGCTTATGTGAACTCTCTCAAAGCCCCAGCCATATCAGAAGCATTTGCAAATGTTAAGTTTAAAAGAGTTGCCTGAGAAGGGCAGAGGCCACCTAACTAGAAGACTAAGACTAAGGTAAGTGGATTTATCCTGTACTATTTTTGGAGGTTGAGTTTATTTGAACTCTTAGTAAAATCTAGCTTGTTTGGAGTGGGAACCTATAATTACAGGAGCATCCTTGACAAATTTTACCTGTATAAGTGGAAGAGTGGTGTCGCTTTATATGAGAATTGGGCTTTCCTCTACAACTATTATTCTTCTTTCCTCAATCTTTTCCTTTTTACTTATTGGCCAAAGAAGGGTGTGTTTGTAGTAGAGCTTTGAACTCTTCCTTTTTGTGTAGATAGGTTTAAGTGGCCCAGTGCGAGCAAGACGATCATCCGAGCCTCAAAAAATTGGGGGCACCATAAATATTAAGGCAGTATATTCTTATATATTTTCATAAGAGTATAAATTTATAAAATTCGGTTAAATACTCAAGAAGTTTAACAAGATGGTGTGGTTTCTGCTCCTTAAAACTAAGGATGACGTCTTATATTCGAAAAGCTATGTGTGTTTTATTACTTTCCAATTCTTATGAATTTCTTTCCATAAGAGTATAAATTTAAGAATTTTCGTCAAATGATCAAGAAGTTTAACTGTTTCTACTATTTGAAATTAATGAAGAGATCCTTGGTTCAAAATGCTATGTGTGCGGTTTTTTTTTTTTCCAATTTTGACAAATTTTTGTTTGGTTGTTAATTTTGTTTTACCTCATATTCAATTATAATTACAAGTTAGTAGCTATGTGAGTTGCAATATTTGGACGTTCTTTCCAATTCAAGTCTAACATTCATGTAAGATCCCACATCGCTCAGGGGTGTGGATCCTGTAAGCCTTATATGTACATTCCCACCTCCAATTAGCACGAGGCCTTTTGGGAGCTCACTGGCTTCGGATTCCATTGGAACTCCGAAGTTAAGCGAGTTCGCGCGAGAGCAATCCCATGATGGGTGACCCACTGGGAAGTTCTCGTGTGAGTTCCCAGAAACAAAACCGTGAGGGTGTGGCCGAGGCCCAGAGCGGACAATATCGTGCTACGGTGGAGTATAGCCCGGGATGTGGTGGGGGCCCAGGTCGGGATGTGACAATTTGGTATCATAGCCAATCCCTGGCCGGAAGTGTGCCGACGAGGACGTCGGGCCCCTAAGGGGGATGGATTGTAAGATCCCACATCGCCTAAGGGTGTGGATCCTGTAAGCCTTATATGTACATTCCAACCTCCAATTAGCACGAGGCCTTTTGGGAGCTCACTGGCTTCGGATTCCATTGGAACTCCGAAGTTAAGCGAGTTCGCGCGAGAGCAATCCCATGATTGGTGACCCATTGGGAAGTTCTCGTGTGAGTGATGTGATAGAAGTTAAGCACTCAAATTAAACCCGCTTGTTGTCAATTGTAGTAAGTATGCAAGTAGGGATCGTTCTGGACCGGGGATTAGGAGGGATTGCTAATCGACTTTAAAAACACAAAAACAAAGTTAAAAACGTTTGGAAAGGTTTACAAGACTCAAAACAAGTTAAAAACACTTAAAACGGTTTAAAAACACTTTAAAGACAGATTTAAAACACTAGGGAAGGTTTTGGACGAAAATTGGTTTAGGTTGACTCAAAACACTTGAAAACACAAAGAAAACAGCTTTTGGACACTTTAAAACAAGAAAGTAAAAGGGGGGTTTTAGTTTGAACGAATTTGAAAGTAAAACAAAGACTTTGTAAAGTAAAACAGATTTGAAAACGAGTTTGAAAACTTTTATGGTTGATGGGCTAGCTAGAGGGTCCTTCTCCACACATGACACTTGTATACGAATCGATTTCCAATTGCTTTTTAATGAACCATGAACCATGAACCCCAGATTAACTGTGATGCACTAATTAACCCTCAGATTTTCCTTATGTCATTGAATTGGATGATGCATACGACAACCCAAATTATTCTCCAACGGTTCCCTACATGATGCATAGAAGAGATACAATTAGAGATCATTAAGTTCCATGAAAATCATAAGTGTTGACAAGGCATTCGTAACTATGATGCATGATACGTTTGTCAGGAATCCAATTAACGCGATTGTGACAAGCAACCTTCACTACTTGTGAATGTAAGTTCATAACGATTAGGTGAAACTCCCTTACATTCTAGCATCAAATTCCTGCATGAAAACTAAGTATGCATCCTCAATCAACATACAAGAACAAGTTATGAATAAAACAGTTAATTTAATTGCATTCACGATTCATCAAGCCACAATTGGAAGAAATCAATTCATATCTCAAGCATGTTCATGGCTTTGAATTTCCCCCTAGCTAAGTAGGGGTTTAGCCACTCATAGTCACAACAAGATTAGAGAATAATAAAGTAAACATTGAAATTAAGAACGAAGTACACCTAGAATGCTCCAATCTTCAAGCTTGAAACGTCCAAGGCTCCTTCCTCTCCACCTTGCTGCGGCACAAAGGGCTAAGGTTGAATATGGATGTGTTTGGATGAGGGATGGAAGTTTAGAGAGAGTGAGGGCTGCGGCAAAGGGAGGTTTTGGGCTGAAAGTGTGTGAATGAGTGAATGGTTGTGTGAATGAGTGAATGGTTGTGTGAATGAGTGAATTTGGTGTAGCATGGGGTCATATATATAGGGGAGAGGTTAAGGCACGGTTTGGGCATTCTACGAAACAAAAACTAAACCAAAACCTAAAGGGAAATAGTAATTAAAATCAGAAACCTAAGGGAATTGGGTATGGATTTGCGGCATGGACAGAAAATGCAAGGAAAAGGTAAGTTACTTGCAGCAAGGGAAAGAAATAAAAGGGAAAGGTCTAACAAGGCAAGGGAAAGGGTTTCCTTGCTGTTTTAGGTCCTAAATTAAAAGGGAAACATGAAACTTGAACGGCAAGAAAGGAAAGAGAAGAAGGAAGTTGCGGCTTTGTCCTAGAAGGCAAGGGATTGTGTCTTTCTTGTGAAGCAAGGAAGGAAAGGTGGTGTGGGATGTGTGGCTCGATCCTAAAGGGATAAGGGAAGTGTTTTACTTGGTTTAAGGATAGGGAAACATGGCAAGGGGAATTGTTGCACCAAAGAAGACAAGGAGGGAACACAAAGGGGACAAAACGCCACTTTTGTAGGAGATGCTGATTTTGTGTCTTTTATGCTTCCAAACTGACTTCTAACATCCTTCTAGGCTCTTTTGATCTTCAATTTCGTCCATCCACCTTGCTCCATTCATAAGCTATCCATTCCATGCCCAAAACAGCTCCAAAAGGCTCCAAAATGCACTTTCTTGATACTTTACCCCTTGGGACCTACAAACATACGAAAATAGCTTAAAATACTAAATTAAATACAAATAACTAACATAAATGCACGAGAACAAGCCAACTAATTCGCATAAATATGCTCATATCAAATTCCCCCACACTTAGCTTTTGCTAGTCCTCGAGCAAAACGAAACAAAACGAAACAAAATAAAGTAAACAAAACAAAACACAATCTAAACCTTCCAACGTTTTCCTCAGGGATTTCCAACACACATGACATATCAAAGATCATCATTCACATAGATTTTAGTCATCCTTACGCTCGAGCACATACTTAATCACAGTCGTCACTTATTAGCTCGCATTTAATCAATTAAAACAATGATTTGAATGTAGTAACATGCCTTAGAGAATTCACCCAATTCCTTACAAGATACACTCTTTTTCACACAGATTTTCTGACTCCACACCCTACACTAGTTATATGTGAGAAGATTGATGAAAAAATGAAAACAAATACTCACATATGTTTATGACAAAGAAAGCATTTTCTGGAGTTATTAAGCATGTTTAAATATGATCTCATGAATGGAATGCTACTACTTAGACGCGAGAACCAGTGACACCATATGCTCATACCAATTCCAAACTCCACAAATTGAAACACACAACACTCAAGATTGAAGTCAAGGGTTGTAACGGGGCTAGGGGTATTGGTTAACAAAGAAAGGTAAGGATAAACAAACGTTCTTTAGGCAATAGCAAGCAAAGTGATGAAATTGACACTTGGAATTCAATTTAGAATGCAGAAATCAACTTTTAAACACAAGGGAAGATTCATGCAACACTTAGGGCCTAATTCAACTTTTTGGACCCTTTCTTCAACAATCAACACTTTAGAGCTCTTTTTCACATATTTTCCACTCTTTTTCATTCTTTTCACAACTTTTCTTTTTCTTCTTTTCTTTTTCATACGAATTTTTTCTTTTTTCCGTTTGGCGCACAAACACACAAAAATCCCTTCCCCCACACTTGTTTTCTGCAATGTCACTCAAAAGGAATTCCTTCTAAGTTATGCTCCACTATGCTTCAAGAACAAGGGTATGGATGGTCCTATTCTAGGCTAGGTGAGGATGATGTGGGTTAACAAAGAAATAGGCTAAACATGGCTCAACGGGGGTAATCCTAAACATATTTGCACGGGGGATGGCTATTTGGCTCTTGGTTTACTATACAACTTCATCTTGTTCGTGTGTTATGCAAATCAATATCATGCTTTGAATGAAACGGATATGAGTTCTAGTATTTGGAACTAAATGATGAAACGCCTTCTAAGTAGTAACCAAGCAAAGAATAATGAGATCATGCAACGACTTTAGAAAACAACGAATGCACAGATTTTTAACTCTCCAAAGAATGTTTAGGCTCAAGTCTCACAGGGTTGTAGCGTTAATTTGAGTTCCTTCCTTCAAGCATGTTACAAAAACTGATTTTTTTCTTTTTTTAATCAAATGCGAATTCATAAACAACAACGACAACCAAGCATAAACCAAAGGTATATCAAACTTCCATCCATGTTTACAACTTTCCTTAACAGTCATGTAATTAAAAATCAAATCCTCATCATTGGGTTGGAAGGTACCCTAGAACACAAACAAACACACAAAAACAACTCTTTTTTTTTTTGCTTTTTCAAAACAATTTTTCAAATTTTTATGAATTTTTCGGATTTTTATGTCAAAACACACTAAAATGCTTCAAAACACACTAAAAACACATAAAAACAGTGAAAAACAACATTGCAAGTGATAGGTGAATAAAACCCACGAAATTCATGCAAAAACAGCTTGTCCCCACACTTAAATCAAACATTGTCCTCAATGTTGCAAACATAAACTCACACAAAAGAAAACAAACAAACAACAAACAAAACACAATAAGCATGGCAGAATATAAACAACAAAGAGAAGGGTTTAGGGACGCAAATCTGGAAATGGAGTGCTTTCTCGGTCTTCCTTTGTTGATTGCATGGGTTGCCTCCCAAGAAGCGCTTGCTTTAACGTCGTGCAGCCGGACGATTCCTCTCTTTTATCCTTGAATGGAAGATGGTAGTTGAAATGATCCGGTAACGGTTTAAATTCAAGAGTAGGTGCCTGAATCACCAACAACATGTTAGTATAAAACAAAATTGGAATTCGGGGAGGTGGCTTACCTGTGTGATCCAACAACAACTCAAGAACAAACACAACTTCGAAAGTTTTAGGAAGCACATCCTTGCTGCACCATGGAGAAATTGAGGGGCTGTTGCATTTGGCCAGATTTATTGTGAGGGTTGTGACTTGTCCCGTGTCATAGAATCTAACTTCTTCGGGAATTGTTGTCTCAAGTACATCCTCTTTGACGAATTCTAGACATTCCTCAGCCACTTCTTTCTCTTGAATGTTTGGAATGGTTTCGAAGATGCCTTCTTCACCCTCTTCTTGTTTGGATTGTATGAACCTACAAGGAATAGGTACATTTGGGGGAATAGGGTCAGAAAGTATTGAATATGGAACTGCCTTACCTGAATTGGATGGTGGAAGGTCCTTGAAAGGTTGCGGCAAGGGTGGTGGAGCAAGGGTAGGCTGCGGCAAAGGTGGTTCCCAACTTGCCGTGTTCTTGTCATCTTCCTCTTCCTCAAGCAGCCACTGTTCATCCATATTTTGACTTGGTTTGGACGTCGTGGGCTCATCTCCAACCTCTATGCAACTTTGTTCTTGAATTTGGTCCATGAATTCTACCATTTCGCCAAGTTGAATTTTCAATTCGCCCATTTCATTTTGCAAATTGCCCATCTCCTTGGTTTGATTTTGCAATTCTTTGGTTTGATTTTCCTGTCCCTGTGCCAAAGAGGTTAGTACATCAAGAATTTGATCATAATCCATCGACGAACCTGAATTTGTTTGGGCTTCTTGAGGGGAAGGTTGTGGTGGTTGCATAGGCGTTGCATAAAACTCCTCATATGGCTGCCAATATCTTTCTTGTGGAACTTGTTGAGGTTCCCACCACATAGTGTTTGAATGATCACTCCAGGTATTGTCACTCTCCCAACCTTGCTGATAAGCTGGATATCCAAATGTAGTGTGCTGCGACAATTGAGAAATAAAGTTCGCTATTTGAGCTTGAATATTAGAAATTGCCATGTCTTACTTCTCTAGTACCTGAAATCAAAGAAAGAAAACTAAATCAAATATCAAAAGTAAAATAAACAAAATAAAACAGAAACTAAAACAAAAGACACGAACAGAAACAAAGGGGAAAAACCGAGGGATTAGCAAAGTTGCTAATCCCCGGCAACGGCGCCAAAATTTGATGTGATAGAAGTTAAGCACTCAAATTAAACCCTCTTGTTGTCAATTGTAGTAAGTATGCAAGTAGGGATCGTTCTGGACCGGGGATTAGGAGGGATTGCTAATCGACTTTAAAAACACAAAAACAAAGTTAAAAACGTTTGGAAAGGTTTACAAGACTCAAAACAAGTTAAAAACACTTAAAACGGTTTAAAAACACTTTAAAGACAGATTTAAAACACTAGGGAAGGTTTTGGACGAAAATTGGTTTAGGTTGACTCAAAACACTTGAAAGCACAAAGAAAACAGCTTTTGGACACTTTAAAACAAGAAAGTAAAAGGGGGGTTTTAGTTTGAACGAATTTGAAAGTAAAACAAAGACTTTGTAAAGTAAAACAGATTTGAAAACGAGTTTGAAAACTTTTATGGTTGATGGGCTAGCTAGAGGGTCCTTCTCCACACATGACACTTGTATACGAATCGATTTCCAATTGCTTTTCAATGAACCATGAACCCCAGATTAACTGTGATGCACTAATTAACCCTCAGATTTTCCTTATGTCATTGAATTGGATGATGCATACGACAACCCAAATTATTCTCCAACGGTTCCCTACATGATGCATAGAAGAGATACAATTAGAGATCATTAAGTTCCATGAAAATCATAAGTGTTGACAAGGCATTTGTAAATGATGCATGATACGTTTGCCAGGAATCCAATTAACGCGATTGTGACAAGCAACCTTCACTACTTGTGAATGTAAGTTCATAACGATTAGGTGAAACTCCCTTACATTCTAGCATCAAATTCCTGCATGAAAACTAAGTATGCATCCTCAATCAACATACAAGAACAAGTTATGAATAAAACAGTTAATTGAATTGCATTCACGATTCATCAAGCCACAATTGGAAGAAATCAATTCATATCTCAAGCATGTTCATGGCTTTGAATTTCCCCCTAGCTAAGTAGGGGTTTAGCCACTCATAGTCACAACAAAATCAGAGAATAATAAAGTAAACATTGAAATTAAGAACGAAGTACACCTAGAATGCTCCAATCTTCAAGCTTGAAACGTCCAAGGCTCCTTCCTCTCCACCTTGTTGCGGCACAAAGGGCTAAGGTTGAATATGGATGTGTTTGGATGAGGGATGGAAGTTTAGAGAGAGTGAGGGCTGCGGCAAAGGGAGGTTTTGGGCTGAAAGTGTGTGAATGAGTGAATGGTTGTGTGAATGAGTGAATGGTTGTGTGAATGAGTGAATTTGGTGTAGCATGGGGTCATATATATAGGGGAGAGGTTAAGGCACGGTTTGGGCATTCTACGAAACAAAAACTAAACCAAAACCTAAAGGGAAATAGGAATTAAAATCAGAAACCTAAGGGAATTGGGTATGGATTTGCGGCATGGACAGAAAGTGCAAGGAAAAGGTAAGTTACTTGCAGCAAGGGAAAGAAATAAAAGGGAAAGGTCTAACAAGGCAAGGGAAAGGGTTTCCTTGCTGTTTTAGGTCCTAAATTAAAAGGGAAACATGAAACTTGAACGGCAAGAAAGGAAAGAGAAGAAGGAAGTTGCGGCTTTGTCCTAGAAGGCAAGGGATTGTGTCTTTCTTGTGAAGCAAGGAAGGAAAGGTGGTGTGGGATGTGTGGCTGGATCCTAAAGGGATAAGGGAAGTGTTTTACTTGGTTTAAGGATAGGGAAACATGGCAAGGGGAATTGTTGCACCAAAGGAGACAAGGAGGGAACACAAAGGGGACAAAACGCCACTTTTGTAGGAGATGCTGATTTTGTGTCTTTTATGCTTCCAAACTGACTTCTAACATCCTTCTAGGCTCTTTTGATCTTCAATTTCGTCCATCCACCTTGCTCCATTCATAAGCTATCCATTCCATGCCCAAAACAGCTCCAAAAGGCTCCAAAATGCACTTTCTTGATACTTTACCCCTTGGGACCTACAAACATACGAAAATAGCTTAAAATACTAAATTAAATACAAATAACTAACATAAATGCACGAGAACAAGCCAACTAATTCGCATAAATATGCTCATATCAGTGAGTTCCCATAAACAAAACCGTGAGGGTGTGGCCGAGGCCCAGAGCGGACAATATCGTGCTACGGTGGAGTCGAGCCTGAGATGTGGTAGGGGCCTGGGCCGGGATGTGACACTTCAAGTATACCAAATTTCAAATCATATGACATGTCACCAATATAAAAAAAATACGTTAATCAACACTTAAGTAATAATTCATTAATCAACACTTAAGTAATAATTCATTAATCAATACTTACGTAATAATTCAATCATCAACAACATCATATGATTTACAAAATTGGATTTAAAAATTTGGTCTCCCTAGCATTTGCCTTCAATAAATAAAAATATGTATGTCTTTACTAATACTAGGTTTAATTTGGTGCTCATTCATTGCTTATACATATCAATTAAAGACTCGAAAATATGATAATTTTTTTAGTCCCCTATTGACAAGGTATGTAAATAAAAAATAAAAAATAAAAAAAACCTCACAATTTATATAAAATAATATAACAGGTCAAATACAGGGGAGAAAAAACTCATCATATATCTACTTGTAAGCCCCGAGGTTTTTTTGTTCCCTTCTCTCAAAACAAAACATATTGGTTTTTACGTGTTTCTAAATTATTGAGTTTGAAGTGTTTTCCTAAGTATAACTTTATCGAAGTCTTACATATGAAAACAAATATATTTTTTTTATGAAGGTAGGGCACATTTTTTGGCGTTCCCCCCTCCCCGGGCCTCAAAAATCTCAGAACCGGCCCTTGTTTGATTCATATAACGATTCAGTTAGGCTTTTGTGAGGGGACAAGTCAAGAGATATATTGTTGTACAAGTTCATTAACCTTTGTCAAACCACGATGGGCTTGAATCTCCCTAAAGAGAGCGAAATACTTGTGCCTCAGCCTAATTGTCTATGTGCTTCTTAGAAGAATATCACAATTTTCTTATAATTTTTCCAACACATAATACAAATAATATTAAGAAAGAGAGAATCGAACAAGAATCTCATGTGCAAGAAGTTGAGTTATAAGTTATAAGCAGTTTGGGCTCCTTTATTTTTAGTTTTTATGCTGTACTTTTATGGAGTGCAGCACTCCAACTCCTACTTTTCCGATGTTTTTTAACTCTTATCGTGCAGCTTATAAGAATTCTAGTGTCTATTGTTGAATTTATGGCTTATTGAGCCTTTGCATTTTGTGAGCCTAGCAGCCCAATTAAATGGGTCTTTAGTTGTTCATGTGAAAGTCACATGAGTGGGTAGGGTTTAATCGGCAGCAGCAGCCCTTGTATAAGGCATCATGTTTTTTTTTTTAACAAACTATATTATACACTAAAAGAACGGAAGTGTAGGTTAAAACCTAATCATGCCTTTTGTTTTCAGATGAGTGAGAATAGAGCAGACAGCCCCAATCTTGAGAAGAAGAAACTTGCTGCTCCCTCCTTTGTTGGCAATCACTCCATCAAAGTTATAGTTGGTATATTATCTTTTAGTTTTGTATAGAGAGGAAATTAATCAATATATTTTCTTCTCTATTTGTTTCTTTGGGGTGTGAGAGTTATTGAGTGTACGTGTATAGGAGTTTTGGATTGTGAGATTGCCAAACACTTTATAAACATAGCCATTTGGTTGATAGTGAATTATCGATGAGCTCCAACTGCTCTGAAGATGTACTCCGTTACACTGACGGTTGAGGAACCTATCTTAGTATCTTCCCTATTTTGTTTTCGCATTTCATTTGGTATATTTCTTGTCGGTTAGCTTTGTGTTTGTTTCCAATTGCTTTGATGCTAATCTTTCACTACACCTATACAGTGGCGAAGCTACATGAGGGCGAGGAGTGGCGATCGCCCCTCCCCTCGTCGGAAAACAAGCCTAGGAGCACTGATTCAGCCCCTCCGCTCTCGTCGGAATTCATGGCACCTGTAAAAATTGGGGATTGGTTCGACAGAGGACGGAAGACGGAGGTTTCAGCGAAGGAGAGGGTTCGACGGAGAAGAGAGGTTTGTAGAACTATTCAGGTTCGAATCAACGGAAAGGTGGGGTGGGTGGGTGTTCGATGGAGGAGAAAGGGACTATAGGTTGAGATTTGCAGCAATGGCAAGAAGGTAGGAAGAGGAGAGGTTGTGTTTGGTCACGGGTTCATTGGGAAACTTAGTGTTTGGTTACAAATGTAGAGAGAAAGTATAATTATTGGACCACATAAGAAGTGAGTAAAATTTGGGAGTAAAATTTGGGTACTCCCTTGTGAGTACCCAAGTCTTGTCCATTTGGGTGTGAGTTTTAAAGACAGGTGTTGGACAATTATTAAGCCACCTAATAAGTTAGTAAAAATTGGGTACTGACACCTTACTTAAGTATTATCCTGCTGAATATTTGTTTATTTTTTTTTTCTCTCTTCAAATATTGTGCTGACCCACCACTTCTCTTCCTGTCTTTATCTTTCTGCACCACTTGTTTGTTTACCCATTCCCCCCCCCCCCCTTTTTTTCTCTTCTGACATCACCTTTTTTGTGGTTTATTAACTCATTTCTCTTTTTTTTTTCCTTTTTTTTTATTCTTCTATGTATTTTTATTTTTTATTTTAAGACTCCCACCGTATTTATTTTAAACTCTCACATTATTTATAAATTTTATATTACTTTTTAAAAACAATGTAACTATTGTTTAACGCTTATTTTACGATAATTTAAATCCATCTAGGCTCCTGCCTAGATCTCGCCTAGGCACCTAGCTGCTAGGTCTCAATCCACTATTTGTCTGCCGTCTAACATTTTTTAGGATCTAATCCTAGCCAATTTAAGTTTCTTACATTGACTTTGATATTATTGCTTACAACCGCTTTGGTGTTGATGCGATAAAAGTTAAGCACTCAAATTAAACCCTCTTGTTGTCAATTGTAGTAAGTATGCAAGTAGGGATCGTTCTGGACCGGGGATTAGGAGGGATTGCTAATCGACTCTAAAAACACAAAAACAAAGTTAAAAACGTTTGGAAAGGTTTACAAGACTCAAAACAAGTTAAAAACACTTAAAACGGCTTAAAAACACTTTGTGGACAGATTTAAAACACTAGGGAAGGTTTTGGACGAAAATTGGTTTTAGGTTGACTCAAAACACTTGAAAACACAAAGAAAACAGATTTTGGACACTTTAAAACAAGAAAGTAAAAGGGGGGTTTTAGTTTGAACGAATTTGAAAGTAAAACAAAGACTTTGTAAAGTAAACAGATTTGAAAACGAATTTCAAAACTTTTATGGTTGATGGGCTAGCTAGAGGGTCCTTCTCCACACATGACACACTTGTACATAAATCGATTTCCAATTGCTTTTCAATGAACCATGAACCTCAACACCCCAGATTAACCGTACGTGCACAAATTAACCCTCAGATTTTCCTTATGTCATTGAATCGGAAGAAGAGCATACAACAACCCAAATTATTCTCCAACGGTCCCCTACATGAGTGCATAGAAGAGATACAGTTAGAGATCATTAAGTTCCATGAAAATCATAAGTGTTGACGAGGCATTCGTAACTATGAGAGCATGATACGTTTGCCAAGAATCCAATTAACACGATTGTGACAAGAAACCTTCACTACTTGTGAATGTAAGTTCATAACGATTAGGTGAAACTCCCTTACATTCTAGCATCAAATTCCTGCATGAAAACTAAGTATGCATCCTCAATCAACATACAAGAACAAGTTATGAATAAAACAGTTAATTGAATTGCATTCACGATTCATCAAGCCACAATTGGAAGAAATCAATTCATATCTCAAGCATGTTCATGGCTTCGAATTCCCCCCTAGCTAAGTAGGGGTTTAGCCACTCATAGTCACAACAAGATTAGAGAATAATAAAGTAAACATTGAAATTAAGAACGAAGTACACCTAGAATGCTCCAATCTTCAAGCTTGAAACGTCCAAGGTTCCTTCCTCTCCACCTTGCTGCGGCACAAAGGGTCTAAGATGGGTATGGATGTGTTTGGATGAGGGATGGAAGTCTAGAGAGAGTGAGGGCTGCGGCAAAGGGAGGTTTTGGGCTGAAAGTGTGTGAATGAGTGAATGGTTGTGTGAATGAGTGAATGGTTGTGTGAATGATTCAGTTTGGTGTAGCATGGGGTCATATATATAGGGGAGAGGTTAAGGCACGGTTTGGGCATTCTACGAAACAAAAACTAAACCAAAACCTAAAGGGAAATAGGAATTAAAATCAGAAACCTAAGGGAATTGGGTATGGATTTGCGGCATGGACAGAAAGTGCAAGGAAAAGGTAAGTTACTTGCGGCAAGGGAAAGAAATAAAAGGGAAAGGTCTAACAAGGCAAGGAAAAGGGTTTCCTTGCTGTTTTAGGTCCTAAATTAAAAGGGAAACATGAAACTTGAATGGCAAGAAAGGAAAGAGAAGAAGGAAGTTGCGGCTTTGTCCTAGAAGGCAAGGGATTGTGTCTTTCTTGTGAAGCAAGGAAGGAAAGGTGGTGTGGGATGTGTGGCTGGATCCTAAAGGGATAAGGGAAGTGTTTTACTTGGTTTAAGGATAGGGAAACATGGCAAGGGGAATTGTTGCACCAAAGGAGACAAGGAGGGAACACAAAGGGGACAAAACGCCACTTTTGTAGGAGATGCTGATTTTGTGTCTTTTATGCTTCCAAACTGACTTCTAACATCCTTCTAGGCTCTTTTGATCTTCAATTTCGTCCATCCACCTTGCTCCATTCATAAGCTATCCATTCCATGCCCAAAACAGCTCCAAAAGGCTCCAAAATGCACATTCTTGATACTTTACCCCTTGGGACCTACAAACATACGAAAATAGCTTAAAATACTAAATTAAATACAAATAACTAACATAAATGCATGAGAACAAGCCTACTAATTCGCATAAATATGCTCATATCAAATTCCCCCACACTTAGCTTTTGCTAGTCCTCGAGCAAAACGAAACAAAACAAAACAAAATAAAGTAAACAAAACAAAACACAATCTAAACCTTCCAACGTTTTCCTCAGGGATTTCCAACACACATGACATATCAAAGATCATCATTCACATAGATTTTAGTCATCCTTACGCTCGAGCACATACTTAATCATAGTCGTCACTTATTAGCTCGCATTTAATAAATTAAAACAATGATTTGAATGTAGTAACATGCCTTAGAGAATTCACCCAATTCCTTACAAGATACACTCTTTTTCACACAGATTTTCTGACTCCACACCCTACACTAGTTATATGTGAGAAGATTGATGAAAAACTGAAAACAAATACTCACATATGTTTATGACAAAGAAAGCATTTTCTGGAGTTATTAAGCATGTTTAAATATGATCTCATGAATGGAATGCTACTACTTAGACGCGAGAACCAGTGACACCATATGCTCATACCAATTCCAAACTCCACAAATTGAAACACACAACACTCAAGATTGAAGTCAAGGGTTGTAACGGGGCTAGGGGTATTGGTTAACAAAGAAAGGTAAGGATAAACAAACGTTTTTTAGGCAATGGCAAGCAAAGTAATGAAATTGACACCTGGAATTCATTTTAGAATGCAGAAATCAACTTTTAAACACAAGGGAAGATTCATGCAACACTTAGGGCCTAATTCAACTTTTTGGACCCTTTCTTCAACAATCAACACTTTAGAGCTCTTTTTCACATAATTTTCAGCTCTTTTTCATTCTTTTCACAACTTTTCTTTTTCTCTTCTCTTTTCATACGAATTTTTCTTTTCTTTTTGTTTTTCTAGCCATGAACTTTGGCATACACACACAAATCCTTTCCCCCACACTTGCTTTCTGCAACATATTACTCAAAAAGAATTCCCTTTTAAATCATGCTTTACTACGCTTCAAGAACAAGGGTATGGATGGTCCTAATCTAGGCTAGGTGAGGATGATGTGGGTTAACAAAGAAATAGGCTAAACACGGCTCAACGGGGGTAATCCTAAACATATTTGCACGGGGGATGGCTATTTGGCTCTTGGTTCACTACACAACTTCATCTTGTTCGTGTGTTATGCAAATCAATATCATGCTTTGAATGAAACGGATATGAGTTCTAGTGTTTGGAACTAAATGATGAAACGCCTTCTAAGTAGTAACCAAGCAAAGAATAATGAGATCATGCAACGACTTTAGAAAACAATGAATGCACAGATTTTTAACTCTCCAAAGAACGTTTAGGCTCAAGTCTCACAGGGTTGTAGCGTTAATTTGGGTTCCTTCCTTCAAGCATGTTACAAAAACTGATTTTTCTTTTTTTTGTAATCAAATGTGAATTCATAAACGACAACGACAACCAAGCATAAACCAAAGGTATATCAAACTTCCATCCATGTTTATAACTTTCCTTAACCGTCATGCAATTAAAAACCAAATCCTCATCATTGGGTTGGAAGATACCCTAAGACACAAACAAACACACAAAAAAAACAACTCTTTTTGGCTTTTTCAAAACAATTTTTCAAATTTTTATGAAATTTTCGGATTTTTATGTCAAAACACACTAAAATGCATCAAAACACACTAAAAACACATAAAAACAGTGAAAAACAACATCGCAAGTGATAGGTGAATAAAACCCACGAAATTCATGCAAAAACAGCTTGTTTACCCCCCCACACTTAAATCAAACATTGTCCTCAATGTTTCAAACATAAACTCACACAAAAGCAATCAAACGAACAGCAAATAAACATGAATTGTAAAGTAGAATCAACAAAGAGTAGAGTTTAGGAACATAAACACCTGGTTATAATGCCGGATCATCCAAAAGCTCTTTGTTGAATGCATGGGTTGCCTCCCAAGAAGCGCTTGCTTTAACGTCTTCCAGCCGGACGATACCTCTCCTTTATCTTTGAATGGGAGATGGTAGTTGAAATGATCCGGTAACGATTTAAATTCAAGAGTAGGTGCCTGAATCATCAACAACATGTTAGTATAAAACGAAATTGGAATTCGGGGAGGTGGCTTACCTGTGTGATCCAACAACAACTCAAGAACAAACACAACTTCGAAAGTTTTAGGAAGCACATCCTTGCTGCACCATGGAGAAATTGAGGGAATGTTGCATTTGGCCAGATTTATTGTGAGGGTTGTGACTTGTCCCTTGTCATAGAATCTAACTTCTTCGGGAATTGTTGTCTCAAGTACATCCTCTTTGATGAATTCTAGACATTCCTCATCCACTTCTTTCTCTTGAATGTTTGGAAAGGTTTCGAAGATGCCTTCCTCACCCTCTTCTTCTTTGGATTGTATGAACCTGCAAGGAATAGGGACATTTGGTGGAATAGGGTCAGAAAGTATTGAATATGGAACTACCTTACCTGAATTGGATGGTGTAGGGTCCTTGGGGGGTTGCGGCAAGGGTGGTGGAGCAAGGGTAGGCTGCGGCAAAGGTGGTTCCCAACTTGCCGTGGTCTTGTCATCTTCCTCTTCCTCAAGCAGCCACTGTTCATCCATGTTTTGGCTTGATTCGGACATCTTGGGTTCATCTCCAACCTCCATGCCACTTTGTTCTTGAATTTGCCCCATGAATTTGGCAATCTCGCCCATTTGATTCCTTAGTTCGCCCAATTTCTTGGCTTGATTTTGCTGCCCCTGCACCATAGTGGTTAGTAATTGAATAATTTGATCATTATCCGTGGACGAACCTGAATTTGGTTGGAATTGTTGCGGGGGAGGCTGTGGTGGCTGCATAGACGTTGTATAGAACTCCTCATATGGCTGCCAATATCCTTCTTGTTGAGCCTCCTCCTTGGCTTGATTTTGTGAGCCCTGCGTCAAAGAAATTAGTTCAAGAATTTGATCACAAGCCATTAACAAACCTGACTTTGGTTGAAATTGTTGCGGGGGAGGCATAGGCTCTGAATAGAACTCCTCATATGGCTGCCAATATGCTTCATGTTGAACTTGTTGAGGTTCCCACCACAAAGAATTTGAATGATTGCTCCAATCTCGTTGATCAGCTTCATATCCTCGCGTATAGGGCGCACCAAATGTAAGGACACTTTGCATTGTGGTCCTTTCGATGTGCTGTGACAATAGAGAAGTAAGATTCGCTATTTGAGCTTGAATATTAGCAATTGCCATGTCTTACTTCTCTAGTACCTGAAATCAAAGAAAGAAAACAAAATCAAATATCAAAAGTAAAATAAACAAAAGAAAACAGAAACTAAAACCAAAAGACACAAAAAGAAACAAAGGGGAAAAACCGGGGGATTAGCAAAAAAGTTGCTAATCCCCGGCAACGGCGCCAAAATTTGATGCGATAAAAGTTAAGCACTCAAATTAAACCCTCTTGTTGTCAATTGTAGTAAGTATGCAAGTAGGGATCGTTCTGGACCGGGGATTAGGAGGGATTGCTAATCGACTCTAAAAACACAAAAACAAAGTTAAAAACGTTTGGAAAGGTTTACAAGACTCAAAACAAGTTAAAAACACTTAAAACGGCTTAAAAACACTTTGTGGACAGATTTAAAACACTAGGGAAGGTTTTGGACGAAAATTGGTTTTAGGTTGACTCAAAACACTTGAAAACACAAAGAAAACAGATTTTGGACACTTTAAAACAAGAAAGTAAAAGGGGGGTTTTAGTTTGAACGAATTTGAAAGTAAAACAAAGACTTTGTAAAGTAAACAGATTTGAAAACGAATTTGAAAACTTTTATGGTTGATGGGATAGCTAGAGGGTCCTTCTCCACACATGACACACTTGTACATAAATCGATTTCCAATTGCTTTTCAATGAACCATGAACCTCAACACCCCAGATTAACCGTACGTGCACAAATTAACCCTCAGATTTTCCTTATGTCATTGAATCGGAAGAAGAGCATACAACAACCCAAATTATTCTCCAATGGTCCCCTACATGAGTGCATAGAAGAGATACAGTTAGAGATCATTAAGTTCCATGAAAATCATAAGTGTTGACGA
The DNA here is from genome assembly GCA_036320875.1 of Cotoneaster glaucophyllus. Classification (NCBI taxonomy): domain Eukaryota; kingdom Viridiplantae; phylum Streptophyta; class Magnoliopsida; order Rosales; family Rosaceae; genus Cotoneaster; species Cotoneaster glaucophyllus. The sequence goes on from CM070060.1 coordinate 12,146,486, forward strand.
GGCATTCGTAACTATGAGAGCATGATACGTTTGCCAAGAATCCAATTAACACGATTGTGACAAGCAACCTTCACTACTTGTGAATGTAAGTTCATAACGATTAGGTGAAACTCCCTTACATTCTAGCATCAAATTCCTGCATGAAAACTAAGTATGCATCCTCAATCAACATACAAGAACAAGTTATGAATAAAACAGTTAATTGAATTGCATTCACGATTCATCAAGCCACAATTGGAAGAAATCAATTCATATCTCAAGCATGTTCATGGCTTCGAATTCCCCCCTAGCTAAGTAGGGGTTTAGCCACTCATAGTCACAACAAGATTAGAGAATAATAAAGTAAACATTGAAATTAAGAACGAAGTACACCTAGAATGCTCCAATCTTCAAGCTTGAAACGTCCAAGGTTCCTTCCTCTCCACCTTGCTGCGGCACAAAGGGTCTAAGATGGGTATGGATGTGTTTGGATGAGGGATGGAAGTCTAGAGAGAGTGAGGGCTGCGGCAAAGGGAGGTTTTGGGCTGAAAGTGTGTGAATGAGTGAATGGTTGTGTGAATGATTCAGTTTGGTGTAGCATGGGGTCATATATATAGGGGAGAGGTTAAGGCACGGTTTGGGCATTCTAGGAAACAAAAACTAAACCAAAACCTAAAGGGAAATAGGAATTAAAATCAGAAACCTAAGGGAATTGGGTATGGATTTGCGGCATGGACAGAAAGTGCAAGGAAAAGGTAAGTTACTTGCGGCAAGGAAAAGAAATAAAAGGGAAAGGTCTAACAAGGCAAGGAAAAGGGTTTCCTTGCTGTTTTAGGTCCTAAATTAAATGGGAAACATGAAACTTGAACGGCAAGAAAGGAAAGAGAAGAAGGAAGTTGCGGCTTTGTCCTAGAAGGCAAGGGATTGTGTCTTTCTTGTGAAGCAAGGAAGGAAAGGTGGTGTGGGATGTGTGGCTGGATCCTAAAGAGATAAGGGAAGTGTTTTACTTGGTTTAAGGACAGGGAAACATGGCAAGGGGAATTGTTGCACCAAAGGAGACAAGGAGGGAACACAAATGGGACAAAACGCCACTTTTGTAGGAGATGCTGATTTTGTGTCTTTTATGCTTCCAAACTGACTTCTAACATCCTTCTAGGCTCTTTTGATCTTCAATTTCGTCCATCCACCTTGCTCCATTCATAAGCTATCCATTCCATGCCCAAAACAGCTCCAAAAGGCTCCAAAATGCACTTTCTTGATACTTTACCCCTTGGGACCTACAAACATACGAAAATAGCTTAAAATACTAAATTAAATACAAATAACTAACATAAATGCACGAGAACAAGCCTACTAATTCGCATAAATATGCTCATATCAGGTGTGGAAACTATTTTCTGCATTGAATATTAACTCAAAACTTTGGAAAGCAAACGCTTCGATTAAACCTTGCGCTCTTTTGAATTTCGCCCCTCCCCTCGCCAAATCCTGGCTTCGCCACTGCACCTATATATACATGCGCATGTATACTTAGCAATTCAATTGTTAACCTCAAATTTGGAAGTTCTAAGAGCTTGTGGTTGTGTGTGCATGTGTAAGAGCATTTTGAACTTTATACGCTGCAGTGAATGTACATCCTTCACGTTATAGTCGCTACACTGTGACGCATCTCTCCGCTTATTATTAACACAAGGTGTGAAACTCCTCACATGTGACGTAATAAATGATATATGAGAACACTGATACTAGTCCTATTGATGCCTGAAATTGGTCCTAGCTCGGCGCTCGGAGTTTTTACCCCACACCATCATTCAGCATTCATATTTGTGAATTTCAAAATGTTGCTCCAATGTAAAACTGTTGAAAATGTTGCAGCAATTTTACAGAAACAGATCAACAAGCAGTCTACATTCGCAAGCAAACTTAAGACAAAATTAAATGAAATATAGTAGATAATGATGAAGGATCGTTACTCGGCCGATTGAAAACATGAATTTATACAACGTTTCACATGTAATTAGTTGGCCATTTGTTAATTTCTGATTGAAAAGTGTTGGCTAATTAGACTATACATACTTCCCCAATGCCACACAATTCAACAGCCATATATATCATCAGACACAGAAGTGTGAGTTCATCAGTTTCTCTGATTATCAAACAAGATCCAACGGTTGTTATGGTTTGTCGTCTATCGTTTGCGCTTGGACTTCAAAGAGGTGACTGATTGAGAGTTGCTGTGCCAGTTGCGCTTCCTTTGATTGATGAACCAATTGTTTATCTGCTTTAGCTGCAACCCTGTCTCCTCCACAAGCTTTGCCTTGTCATCTTCCTGCATATATCATACGAATCTTTCATTAATTCTTGAAGGAATATGAAGAAAGTTGAGATTCCACCGTAAAACCAATTGGAAATATAGTGCAAGGTCCCTTCTTTCCTCAACATGGGATTGATACTCTCAACATAATTACACTATCATCGTAGTGCTCTCAAATGACACTATTGTCATAGCAAACAATCCAACTAGATCGATATCATCTCAGCATGATGTAGCAATTTTCTCAAATACCACTATTTATCTTAGCAAATAGTCTCATTATATTACTATCATCTGGATACGTTGTTGATATGTCACTATTTGTCCCATAATAACGAATCAACGATAGTAACTAGTATGTTGTCAAGATATGGTCGATACTGTTGATTCACTATATATAGTAATAGTGTTATTCAAGAGCATCTCCCAAAATTCTTCCATCATTTCTGTAACATTTACTTTGTTGGGTATATACAGATTAAGCAGAATGGTAAATATGTATGGAGTGCAATAAAATCGAAGTATGGGGTTTGGATTCCGTACTACGTTGTATTGAAGAAAAATCGCAAAGTATGAAAGGTGAAGTTTCTTGCTTACAGTTGGGTAGGGCCACTTAGAATGCTGCTGCCACCAATTCTTCAACACTGTAGTTGTGTCCCCAGGTAATTTCCCTGCCCTTCTTTTTCTTAAAATCTCCTCTCTTACATCTTCAATTCTTGACTTAAAACCCTGCAAATATTTAACAATGCAAAGTTTGTTATATATATTTAGAAAACCAAAAACTCAGTTCACATCCCGGAAAGCATAACAACATAACTGCAGCAATGGTGTAACTTCTATGTGTGTATAAGTTGTACCTGCTTCAGCTCAATCTTCAATTCCTGTCGAACTCTTTCCATTAGTGATCGCTCAGATTCGGTTGGGAGTAGAGGGCCAAATCCCATTATGTCATGCCCTTCGGTGCCCGATTGATCCATAGGGAAATTCATCGGCATGTCATCCTCATCGTCGGACATTGTTGCACCCGAACCTTCACCCAGACTTACTCCTGACAAGAGATGAGACAGAAAATAAGCCTCAAATACAAGTGACTAATTCTACTTTGTATTTTCCATGGAAAGAACAGAATAAATGCTTCAACTCCTACTTCTCCCTGTTAATTCCTCAATCTTAATCAAATGAGTTCGCGTGAGTGACAAGAAACTGAAACCAAGAACGGTGAGCTGGGCCTATAATCAACTGGGCTGGGAACATACTGGAAGTCTAAACCAAAGTTGGGCTCAGGTCGCTTCAGCAAAGCCTAATGTTTTGCCAAACAGTTATCAGAAATGAGTTAACCGAGGCCATTTGATAATCATTTTGTTTTTCATTTTCACCTTTCACTTTTTGCGGTAGGGATAGAGAGGACAAATACATAAAAGAAATAAGGGATGAAGAATAGTGGATGGAGGATAGCGAGAGAGATGTAGAAGCAATGTACAAAGAAAAACACACAAAATGAAAACAAAAATAATAAATGATTTCAAGTTGTTTTCACTTTCAAAAGTATCACCGGTCACCCTTCATACCTCCTTAATTTACCCTGTATACTTTACTCATATCTCAAGCATAAAAATTAAAACCAAAAACTAAAGATTATCAAACGAGCCATAATTACTGGGGCTAAAGAAACCAGTCAAGTCCTTGATTCCAGACTTCCCGCAACATATATGAATACTTCTTTATTATTATTCTTTTTACCAAAAGTATCATATATATATATATATATATATATATATATATATATATACAAAAGCATAATCATTTGAATGAGACCTCGAGTTCAAATCCGATAGATGAAAGTTTATAACTTGTGTTACATTATACTTTTATATTTTAAAGCAAGTTATCTTTTCCCTTGGAATATCACGTTAAGATTGCAGGAATTAAACTAGATAACTTACTAGATTTTATATATGTTAAATGACAAAATAGATGTCAAATTCCAACTTTTTTTGTCTGAGTTGTAGCTATAAGGCACATAGATTATGAACTCGTTTGGAAGTACTTTTAAAGTGGCTAAAAACTCTTTTGATGAAAATAGTTTGGGAACCAATCCAAGAAAAATACAATTAAATCCAGAAAAAACACTTAAAGTGCTTCCTGGAAGAAGCACATAATTGGTGTTTCTTACAGAAAGCACTTCAAGTGCTTATAGAATCCAAAAACATTTTCTCTAAAAACGTTTTTACTCATTTTTAAAGCACTTTCAAACGAGTCATTTGAGATTCCGCAAGCATGCAAGAATTGAACAATGAACAACAATGTAGGATCATTCTTCTCTTTTTTTCTTAGGTTTTTGGTAAACCCTAGCTAGATATACTCGTCAATGTTTGATAGTATATTTCACTAAATAATTGGTCTTCTTCCATGTCTGCTTATTAATTTGTCATTTTCTTTACCTTGATATCAACCAAAACCTCTTTTTTATTAACCCCTAGATCAAAGTGTACCCTTTATTCTATATTATTATAGTATCCTCCCCCACATTATGATCAACATCTAGTCACCACTTTAAACTAAGGAAAACACAGAGAGTCTAATTAGGATAATTCCAATTAACCATTTAGCATGACCACGAAAATACTAGTCAAACTTTTATATGCAATTCACAAGTTCAAAAAATATTTATGTATATAAATATATATATATATGAGTGAAAAAAAAATAGATAACTCAAGAAGTGCAACCTTCGAGGTTTTTTAGTGAAAAAAAAATGAAAGAAAATTGATATTCCAAGCTACCATTACCATGTATATGCAACCTACAATAGCATGAACCCTAAAATTGGCTTGAAACAAGCAATTACTCAACCAATTATACTATATAGACATAAAAAAATATCTGAAATATCTTGTGCAACTTGCATTCTGGTTTTTGTTCAGTGTCCCCAACCCTAACAACCAATTAATCAGATATAAATCCTAAAAAAAAAAAAAAAAAAAAAAGAAAGGATGATGCTTGTGTCGCCTCTATGGGAGGACTTACATGTCTCCTACTTACGATTAACGAATCTTTACTTTCCAAACATCATAATCGGAATCGTTCATTCTCTTTTTCATTATCAAAAGATCATATATGTAAAACATTATTTAATTTGGAGATTGTTAAGTCATTCATACGTGTTAAACAATCAACGGTTTTGGTAACACGTAGCATCCTCGTGATAAACTGTCCATTTGTTTTATGTATATGAATGAATAAAAAAATCTCCAAATTGAATGATTATTTGTAGGCTTAATCAAGATTTAATGATTCTGATTATAAAATTTTAACAATAAAAATAAGTAATTTATAAGTGAGAGAATAAGTTCATTCTTTCAAAAGGGGAATGTAAGCAATATCCTTTTATTAATTAATTAATTTAGTGAAAAGACCTTGTACCAGTTTCAGTTAGCGTCTCCACCTAGCAGATCCCCCATAAATCAAACCTTTGTATTTAATCATCATTAATTTATAATATGAGTGGTTATGTGCAATTACTTATACTCCACCACCAAATTAATCACCAAACTTCTAACATATGGATAATCCAACAAATAAACAAGTTCATGAATTCTATATTATATTCCCAACGAAAAAAATATATTAATCACTGCAATCATCAAAATCAAAGTATTCTAGAACCAAATATTCTGTTGCAACCTTGTTAGTTAGGTCATGGAGACTACTCTTGGCAGGGTCAAGAAGTTTCTCCTTCTTGTTATCAATACGCTAAACGCTACATCGAGTTATCAATTTATTCATGTTATAATATGTATATTATGTGTGTGCATTTATATATATGTAGATATTACAACATTTTTGTCTAATCATGTTATAATACGTCAATAAACACTATACGTGACAGTATGACCGTTATCTTCTGTGCCCCTTCAACCTAATTAGCCAACCCCTAGCCAACACTAAACTTTGATTAATTAGTTTTCGTAGACCCTACCCTATAACGCACCCACTCCTTACAAGGACAGCACTCAAACTTCCAGAACCAAGAATAGCTGGTCGTTTATGCCTACCAAACACATTAAAACATCACAAAACGTCGCAGCACAGAAAAAAGAAGCAAATTTCATTACCAGTGACAAAACTAAACAAATATTCTAAACATTTCTAACACCAGCTGATGATAAAAACAACTTTCATAACTCATATTCTAAACATTTCCATCTCAAACATATATTACAATGTTTAATGTTCTCTTATCAGACTTGTATTGTTAAACTGCGAGTTAAACCAAATATTTCGGTGTAACTCAACACAATTAATAGTCGAGATACACGGTCTGAAAAAATTAATCATAATAGCTAGGGAGGTGAAGTTTTGAGAAAAATAGAGGGGGGTCATACCAGTGAGAGACTGCAAGTTGCTTTCGATTTCACGGCAGGCCATGACAGCTTCAACCGCATGGACTCTGACATGTTGTTGAAGTTGTTCTTTGAAAGAGCACAAAACTATCAGATATTGTGCCTGCAGAAACAACCAGTAAACCCCCATTAACCAAAAGAAAAAAGGCAAATCATTAGCTAATAAAACCAAACAAGTAAAAATTCAATTACTCAACAAATTAAACCAGATAAAAAAAAAAAATACAAGTATATTAATTAGACAGTAACAAATTAATAAAACGGACTAACCAAAAAGTTGTCAAGCTCTTGGCGCTCGTGTGGGGAGACTGAGTGGCCATGTTGCTGCTGAGAAGAGTAAGAGCGCAGGAGGTGATGCGACTGAGACAGCTGAGCGTCTATGAGCGGCAACTGATCGATTGGCGTCGCCACCCGAAGACAGGACACGTGAGCAGATAGGAGCTGCTCGTAGAGAGGGTGTGTGGCTATCTCAGCCTTGAGCTGCCGGTTATGCTGGTCATGATGACCGTCGATGCCGGCATCACCCATCATCCCCAACCCGGATTCTTGCATTTCTCCACGACTCGATCCAAATCCGTTGGAAATTCTGAGAGATGGGTTTTGTAGAGAAAGAGGAGAATTATAAAGGGTAATTTAGAGCTTGGTTCGAGGACCACAGAGATAGTAGAAAACCCTTGAGTTTTGATTTTGAGAACGGGATTCTATATGCCGGTATGGTGTATAACAGTGTAGAGAGAGAAAGTGCTTGATATAGGCTCTGAGTACAGTTTAAAATCGTTAATGGTGCAAGAAAGATGCCGAGAGCCGTATATTGGGATCTGAGACAGACAACTTTCTGCACCACGTCTGAGAAAAAACAAAGATTTTACAATAAACACGGAGAGAGGGAAAATGAAAAAGATTTTGAAGCTTCGTCGTTATGAGGTTTTCAAGGTTTTGTTTTGTTTTGGTTTCGGGGTTCTGAGAAATGGAACTAAGAGAGAGAAAGAGAGGGAGGAGAGAGAAAGATTTCAGAAATATTGGCAATAGAACGAATCATTACCATGAAAGCGGTTGGAAGAGAGCTCGTAAAAAGAAAAACAAGATAAAGCTGCTTGCTTCTGTGGCCTGACAATTTGATTGCTTTTCTTTTTTCTCTTCTTCTTTTAAAAATTTTCCTCTGATTTTGGTTTTCTGCGGGGTCCATTTTTCCTTCTTCTTTTCAAAATTATCTTCTAATTTTTTTTTTTTTGGAATAAAACGACTTAATTTACATTAAATGATAGGGGAGTTCGACTAAGCCACAATAGGTAATTTAATTTGGTATTAAATTCGGCATTCATAAGATTCGAACCTAAGACATATCACTTACAAATGAAGAATAATATCACCAGACCATACTACTGAGTGACTCTAATTTTTGCATTTTAGGTAGACTACCAAATTTATAAATTATGTCATATAACTTGTAAATTTTAGTCTATATAGTTGTCCCTAACATTATTTTTAAATTTATTGAGGTGGTTAATTACAATTAATTATTTTTCGACCCAAAAAAAAATTACAATTAATTATGACTAATCTTGGTTTATAAAGATTGGATTTTGATTAGGTATCTATTTAAAAAAGTGATTTTTTTGTAAATATTTAAAGAAGTGATTTGGACACTTCACAGGACAGGATCATAAATGGAGCACTCCTTTATATACGATTATTGTTGACTAACACTACACTTACTATACTCCCTCTCTCTCCCTCTCTCTCTACAGAGGCAGAGCTTTCTACCTAGCTCTCGTGGTCACAGTGTATAAAGCTGTAGAACAATTTACCATACAAACTTTTTAGGGTTATATGCGAGAGAGAAATATTATGGGATGCTTAATGGTTGAATTTTTTAAAATTATTAAAAAAAGATTTAATCATTAATTGTTAGATGATGTGATCTATAAAAATAAGAGACATACAGAGTTAGACTACCACCGATGTAGTGTTAGCCAAAAATGACTTCTGATGACTAAATCAGAAAGATTATAGGAAATAAAAAGAGTGTGGTGAAAATTCTTGATTATTTATATAGAACTTAGGAGTTTAAGCCTAGCAAAGTGTTACCTAATCTGCACACCAATGGAAGAACGTTACTTTGAAAATCCTGGAATCTGCACACCAATGGAGGAACATTAGTTTGAAAATCAATATAATATGCGTAGGTCGCTTGGTGATCAACTTGGATTGTTGGCGAATAATTGGGCCTAAGGTATCTGGTATGTTGATTGTGGCTTCTAAGGTCTTGGTAGAGACTATGACCCATTAGGGTTGAATTAATGATCTGCGTATTCTCTCAGTAGTCATATTTGATAAGTTGTACACTTGCATGTTGTCACATCCCAATCTGACTTCGTCGCAGCACGATATTGTCCACTTTGGACCACGCCCTCACGGTTTTATTTCTGCGAACTCACACGAGAACTTCCCAGTGGATCACCCATCCTAGGAATGCTCTCTCCCGAACTCGCTTAACTTCTGAGTGGGAAGTTCTCGTCCGAACTCGCTTAACTTCGGAGTTCCGATGGAATCCGAAGCCAGTGAGTTCCCAAAAGGCCTCGTGCTATATGGAGGGGAGCATGTACATATAAGGCACATCACCCCCTCTCTGTTGGTCGATGTGGGATCTAACAATCCAGCCCCCTTAGGGGCCCGATGTCCTCGTCGGCACATCCGCACCGAACGACAGAGTGGCTCTGATACCATTCTATCACGTCCCAGTCCGGCTCCGCCGTAGCACGATATTGTCTGCTTTGGGCCACGCCCTCACGGTTTTGTTGAGTGGGAAGTTCTCGTCCGAACTCGCTTAACTTCGGAGTTCCAATGGAATCTGAAGCCAGTGAGTTCCCAAAAGGCCTCGTGCTATATGGAGGGGAGCATGTACATATAAGGCACATCACCCCCTCTCTGTTGGTCGATGTGGGATCTAACAATCCAGCCCCCTTAGGGGCCCGACGTCCTCGTCGGCACATCCGCATCGAACGGCAGAGTGGCTCTGATACCATTCTATCACATCCCAATCCGGCTCCGCCGTAGCACGATATTGTCTGCTTTGGGCCACGCCCTCACGGTTTTGTTTCTGGGAACTCACACGAGAACTTCCTAGTGGGTCACCCATCCTAGGAATGCTCTCGTCCGAACTCGCTTAACTTCGGAGTTCCGATGGAATCCGAAACCAGTGAGTTCCCAAAAGACCTCATGCTATATGGAGGGGAGCATGTACATATAAGGCACATCGCCCCCTCTCCGTTGGTTGGTGTGAGATCTAACGCATGTTCCCATTGGTGGCCAATATTTTATGTTTCCGCAATATATATATATGTGTGTATAAATTCTTCGTGTGTGTTTGTATATGGTACCCATGCTAAAAATAAGGTTTCAAATTTGATCCATAATTGTATATCTAATTTGAGAGAGTTATCCCATGAGGAAAATGAATGGAAAGTACTTTTCAAGGCTTTTCTAATTTTTTTTTTTTTTAAAAAAAATCATGTATGTTGGTGCAATTTACAAGTCTTTTTCGATGATTATGCATTTTGTTATAGTGTACACTAACGCACTTGTAATATCAATTTACAAAATATTATATTGCTATTAGCAACGTACGTAAATGATTTTTGATCGTTCATGCATTATGAAGTACACATGCATTAACGACTAAAATTTATCCATGCATGCGTGAGGAAATGACTTTAACATGTTGAATTTAAATATGCTTTGTTGGGCTATACGCATCTCAGACACAATTACGTTTGACATTGGATGAGTCATAAAGTTTTAATTTTCTAACATTACAGCCTTGGTGTTTTAAAATCCTTCCATTTTACGCATTGTGATAAATTGTAAACAAATTTCTCAATGTAAAGGTGTACGTTGTTTTGAAACAAACTTCATAGCATTTTAACTAAACTCAAACTCAAACTAATCCCTATTTAACACATCTGATATATATATATATATACACACATATGTATGTATATCAGAAATAGTTTATTCAAAAGTTATTTAATTGTCACTCAGTCTTACGGTCTCATGGTATTCATCTTCACTTGTAAGTGAGAAGTTTTGAATTTGAATCTCGTGGATGACAAATTTGATACTAAATCAAATTGCTCATTGTATGACTCAATCGAACTCTTAATTTTTCTTAATGTAAAATATATCGTTGTATACAAAAGTCATCCAACTGCATAGCCTAGTCCATGGTGGGTGCTCCATTAATCAAGATATTGGCACCGCCTGTTGGTACCAAACCCTTTGCAAGTCAGCATTTTCTATGTTTTGTTATTTAAGAAAGTCGGCTGAGGGTTGAGCTATCACTATTGCCGCTTCCTTGCCTTGGCTGCTGCTGCATTATATTATGCTTTTCATATTTTATCAATTTCATTATTTCCCACATTTGCCAAATATTTTTATTGTTGTTGGGACAAAAAGAATTCAAGAAAAACTAAACCCACTCGTTTGTTCGGAAACAAAATGACCCACCACCAAGCACCAACTGTTTCTAGAATCTACGTGGCACATAGTGGGCCAAGAGATGAGTTGCCAACCGCCCGATCTGTTTGTTGGAATTTTAAACAAAGGGTTTTTATCACAAATGGTCCCTGACATGGATCAAACACATCATTTTGGTCTCTGACATTGAAAATCAATAGAAATGATCCCTGAGATTGATCAAACACATCACAAATGGTCATTCCATTAAAAACTTTTTGGGCAATTTTCAAAGCTTCGTAACTCAATCGTTTCTTAACCAAATTCGACTCATAATATATCAAAATGAAGATAGGAAAGTGTAGAACAAGATTATACCTATTTTGAATCCCAATGTTTGCTAGAGATGGCCGCAAAATAGCCTCAAATATGACTGGTCCGCAGAAAAAACTGGAAAACTCGCCGGAAACTGGGTAAACTTTAAACGTTCATAACTTCTTCAATAATCAACAAAATCGAGTGATTCAAAAACAAAAATCATACTTCTCGATGAGACGAAGAGAATGGTATCTTTCTTGATGGCTAAATCGCCGTAGTTTGGCCGGAAAACGGCTCGAAATTGGCTAACTCGAAAATGGTTATCCAATTTCGAGCCGTTTTCCGGCCAAACCACGGTGAATTAGCCGTCAATAAAGGTACCATTCTCTTTGTCTCATCGAGAAGTATGATTTTCATTTTTGAATCACTCAATTTCGTTGAGTATTGAAGAAGTCATGAACGTTTAAAGTTTACCCAGTTTCCGGCGAGTTTTCCAGTTTTTCCGCGGATCAGTCACATTTGAGCTATTTTCCGGGCATCTCCGGCAACCATTGGGCTTCCAAATAGGTATAATCTTGTTCTACACTTTCCTATCTTCATTTTGATATATTATGGGTCGAATTTAGTTAAGAAACGATTGAGTTACGAAGCTTTGAAAATTGCCCAAAGAGTTTTTAACTGAAGGACCATTTGTGATGTGTTTGATTAATCTCAGGGACCATTTCTATTGATTTTCAATGTCAGGGACCAAAATGATGTGTTTGATCAATGTCAAGGACCATTTGTGATAAAAACCCTTAAACAAATAAAACCTTGTTTATGAGTTTTGATAAAAAAAAAGATTAACAAATTATTATTCGAACAAAAATTTTGAATTTCATTACTCAAAATAAGATTTTGCTCTAGACTGTGTAAGCCTTTGTTTTATAACAACTGGCTAAAAAAGAGGGTAGAGGGTATGATTTGTATATGTTAAAACATAAGGCTAATTATATAAAAAATAAAAAATGAAGAGTGCCTAGTTTTAATATGGTACAAAATAAGGCATATTATAAGGTATTTTTATTCTTTGAGCAAGTCTTGAAACCATGGACATTTGGAATTGCAAAAACCCCACTAACCAATGAGCCACATTCTCATTTCTGCAAAAACTTGCATATAGTACATAAAAAGGGCTGAAATTTTAGGATAGGCATGGACCAATGCTGAGCTCTATGTAACTCCATTATTGATCAAATGACGCTAAACTCATTCCATATACATCATTATCTCTTATTTGAGAGATCATGTCTAATCTTTGAGTGCTTTGTTTTTTTTCCTTTGGTGGTTGAGGACGTTAATATATATTTTCTTAATTGGTTGGAGGGATGCATGAAGTTGTCCAATCACAAATGTATAAATATTAAGCCCTTCTAATTTCTATTAACATAAAAAGTTTGAATTTTGTACCAATTATATATATAAGTGGTGGTGATTGAGCCATCATGAGGAGCGATGTGGGACCTATAACACAAAAAATAAAAAAAAACAATTCTTGTTGGGGAGATTAGCATAAAATTAGACCTAAAGCATTTAGCAATATAAATATTATTCCAATGTTCCTTTTGTTTTAAGTGTAAATATTTTGTTTGCGTAGGTAGCAAGGAAGCATTTTATCTATATTTGGTTTTGTATTCTTTAACAGATAATAACCAACCACTCATTTTTAGTGTTTCAACAAAACAAATACATATTTCGAGCAAAAAAAGAACAACAAAACAAATGCATATAACAAATTCAAAGTAGATGTCCAATGTGCATGCTTCAATTTGCTTTTTAGGGAGGATAACATTTTTAAAAATTATGAAAATGTAGAATGAGCGATATGAATTTATATGAGCTTAAATAACATATTGCCAATTAGCAATTTAGTAGTAATATTTCTGGTCATAAAAGTGAATTGACAGTCATTGAAGGTTTGGTACTTTAGAGCTTAGTATTATCGACATGACATGAAGTAGGTGGATTGCCCGTACATGGTTTCGTTTTTGTTCTTTGGAGACCTATGCATGTCAAATAACTATGAGCTAACTACGCCCTTCTTGTGAATGTGGGCGTGCCAACTCGCAACCAAACTCGAATGGGTGCGTAGAATAGATGTGGTGATAGTGGTGTCGAATGCACTGTTGACTTTTGTACTCGAGTGATTACGGTCGAGGAAGGAACACGTCTTGACCTTGGGCTCTAGAACCTGCAGACAAAGTTGCCAAGATCACTATGAAGTTCAAGATCTCATGCACCAGGTTCAGCTACCTCCATTATATTCGTGAGAATGTAGATGCACTTAATCGATATTAGGCTGTAGGGACACATATACTCAAAGGAGATGAGTGTTTTGATGGTGAACGTGATTCGGTCGCCTGAATGCCGAATTGCAAAATGCACATGAGAGTAATCAATCATAAAACACTTCAGTTCATTGGGAAGCTGATGAAGTAACCTCTTTCAATGAAAAAGTCAGAGACTCTTCACTGGTTGAGACTTGGATAGATAACCAACCAACAAGAAGCAGTTTTGTTCACTTGTCCGAACTGAAGGTGCTCCTAAATCGCTTGGTTCTACGGCTACAGCGTTGTTCACTTATCCGACTAAAGGTGTCGCTGGTTGCCAACACAGTGTTGTTAGTTCAAACTAAAGATGTGTTGACGGAGAAGGTTAGGATGGTTAGTGTTTTTTCTCAAGGATGTAGGAAGAGTTTTGCGTAGAGCGAAGGTTTGGCATAGAGCATTTTGAGTTGTTTGTTTGTCTGTCACGTCATTGTTCAGGATGTCACGTCACGCGTTAACAGAGGTTCTGACGGAAAATCTAAAAGCAGTATGAAAGAGTCCCACAATCCTCACTTTAGGTATGACACCGAAAATAAAAAACTTAACGTCTGAAAGTTTAAAAACCACGATATTTTAAGGTAATAAAGTAAGAATTAATCAGAATAATTAGTATAATTAGTACGAGACACCACATGATGTTACTGTTGTTATGGTATGGTTCGAAGTGGATTGTTGGATTGCATAGGAAAAAAACCGATAACGTGAAAGCCAAGGAAAAGCAGATGCACCCTCTGAGTCTGTCACTTTCTCAACCTCTCCTTCTATTGATTAGTCGTCGTTGTAACGTTGTCGTCGGTGGAGGTGATGGTGGTAGGAAAAGGAAAACTAGTTCACCATCACAGCTGTAACTTTGTCGTTTTCTTATCCCTTACACTTTATTTTTTTTTAATTTTTTAATTTTTAAATATTGAGATTCGAGGATTTTAGAATCTTTCATATAAAATAATTTCACAAAAAGAAAATACATGAAAAAAAAAATCGGAGTTAAAAAAAAGTAAAAATAAATTGAAAGTGTGGTCCTTCCAGAGAAGGAAAAAAGAAAGAGAGATGATCTGGTGTGGTCGCTATCAGGATAGGCCCCCACAAAGTGACCTCTCTTTATCTCTTCCCCCCCCTGCTGATATTTTGTCTTTCATCGATTCAAAAGTGCCCCAAAAGTCAATCCATTGGCTAATCATCTTCAATTAACCAACACAATTATTATGTGCATAAATAATGCTAGAGATACTAAATTTATAGACTAAAATTACAAACTCAATAATGTGTTACCAATTAAAAATGAGCACGTTTATCAACTTTTAAGTAAAATCCAATCATAAACTTTTATGTCATTTAGTTTACAAAACTTAGTCGACAAATTTAGTCTTCCTAGCATTTGAGAGAATTAATGTTATAGACGTTGGGCAACAACTGCTATAGTAGATACTTTCACATGTATTAACGGTCAAAATTACTTAAATACGCTTATTGATCAATCTTAACATAGTTCATTTTGATACATACATCAACCAACAAGGAGAAAAATTATGCTATAATATGATACTTTAGAAAGGAACTTCGCGGCATTACAGTACGTCTAGCTAATACCTTCGCTCAGCTCCAAGCGAGAATTATTGGCTCATGCGTGCACATGCGATTAAACACAACTCGATCGTCTTGATTAATGTCAACAAAGATGGTTCAGTAGGGTAAACTTACTGTGGATGATGATGACTCAGGGTAAGGACTGAGGAGCAAGGTCAAGGTGATTAAGAATCTTGAGGGTTGCCAATGGTTCAATTTGGTTGGTTGGTGTGTTGATGTGGATCCTACAAAGAACCAATTAGCTTTGGTTATTGGTTATTTTGAGGCCTCTCTCTCTTTTAAAGGGAAAATGCTAAGAAGACTGTTTTTTAGATAACATGATATGACAGTTGATAGTTGGATACCTTTTTTAATGATTTAAATAAAAAATCGGACCGCCAATTGCCACATTATTTGATTTACAAAAATATAATTCAAGTAAATAGTCTCCCAACTAATCCCCTCTCTAAAAAATTGTCGAACCTTCCACAATTATGTTGTGGCCTTAGTACTGGTTTGGTATTGAGGTGCTTTTATAAAAAGTGGGTATAAAAAAAGCTGAGCTCAAAAAGGTGTTTGGTAAACACTTAAAACAGCTTATTTTCACAGTCTTGGGTGAAAAAAAGCTGAAAATATGAAGCAGCAAAAATGAGCTTATTCTCACAATACAGCAGATGCAGTTTTTTTTTTTAAAGCACAGCAATACCAAACCAACCCTTAGTCTAGTCTAGCTGGTCGAGTGGGTATAGAGAAGACAAGGCATTTGACACGTTTTTGGGGCCTTATATTATTAGGAAAACTAATGAAAAGGGCTTGAAAACTTTGAGTTTTAACGATAAGGACAAAATAAAGGGTAAAATGAATAGTACCAGGTTTGACTTTTTAGTGTAAAAATGTGATTTTTCGTTAAAGTGAACAGTACCGCGAACTTTTCGTTAAAACTCCCAAGATATTATTTTAACCATTCAATAATATAAACCGTATCCTGTAATTCATCAAATAATTAAGTGAGATTAGCAGTTGACTAATCAAAATTAGTTAAGACGATATAACGATTACATATTAACAACATAGTAAAAAAAACTGATCATTTTGACAATTAAGATTTTAAAAAGGGAGTTTTAACGAAAAGCCCACGGTACTGTTCACTTTAACGAAAAACCACATTTTTACACTAAAAAGTCAAACTTGGTACTATTCACTTTACCATTTATTTTGTCCTTATCGTTAAAATTCAAAGTTTTCAAACCCTTTTCATTAGTTTTCCTTTTTAAAAAACATCATTTTAGTCAATTTTCCGTCAAGTAAGCCCTTTACCAATCCATAAAATACCATCACCTCAGTGTTGGAACCAAATTTGAAAATTATGGTCTCACACTTAGCATATGAGATTGTTCTCAATCTTTTACAACAACAACAAAACCTTATTTCATTAAGTGAGGTCGACTACATGAATCCTAGAATGCCACTGCGCTCATTTTTATAATTGTTCTCAATCTTTTAAAAAAGAAAATTAGAGAAATGGACTGCAATGATGAATTAAAAAATTCAATTATTCAAATTATTAATTTCAAGACGTGTGACTAGTATGTTGTTAATATCAATTTTGATCCGTTCACCAACGAAGATTTGAAAAATGATCATTTCCGTCAATATTTCCATATAGTTTGGTGTTACCATTGTGGTGAACTGGTGATATTGAATGGCACTCAATTCATTGCCTGAGAAAATATGAATTTTGGGCAGAAAATGCAGGAACTTCATTAAGATGATGGGAAAACATGCTACACTCAGAATGTTAGTGTACAAGACCCCAGTTTCACTGTTATCCGACCTTTCTCTGAACCTCTCCAATGAGTTAGAACACCGACCATTCATCCGGTTAGAGTAACTGCCAGGCTTGGGGGAGGGCCGGCAAGCGATTTGTTTATCTACTTGACTATATACAGTCAGAAACTTTCATCTAAAAATCACATAAAAAGTTGGACGAGGTTGTTTAATGTCGTAAAATAACTCGGGGCCAAGACAAACACCATTTACAATACAAACTTGTAAGATAGCTGGCCGCCGGAATTCACATCAAAGTACACTTCTCCTTTTTTGCTTCGGGTCTTGCAGATGCGGATGCCGACGAAGTTCTGGCATTGTTTCTTGGCCCCTGCAAAATTTCAATTGTTTGCTCTCAGATTCATATGATATCCTCCGAAATGAAAAATCTAAAATACTTCACCATGCTATGACTGACTGCACCAAACCTATGTAATCTAAAACACGGGCAATTGTGTTTATACAAAATTAGTATGTCGGTCACCCTGAAACATATGTGATATAGGATATGCTTATGCAAAATTAGTATGTTCAAATGCCATATGATGGAGTAATACAATCATTTTCACCAGTTTTTTGCCGCAAAACTTTGAAAGGGAGAAAAAGAAATAATTAAAGCATATATTGAACAAGAAACTATACCTGGGGACCTACAACCATCCTTGAATTGCCACTATTAGATGGTTGCTGCGAGATTTGACGCTGCTGCGGTTGTTGTTCAAACTCCTGCTGCTGCAGAGCAATTGCCAACTGCATATCAGAACTGCCAAAACACAATTCAACATCATTAGTACATTTTGAACTCCATAGACCAAACCATATTTTAATAACCAAGTTGTAACTTGCCGCATTGCAGAAAAAGGTAAAACCATATTTTAGTGGCAATATCCCCAAAATTTCGTTTCTCATCTGGTTTTAAACTACAGATTGTAAATCAACTAACTACAGATTGTAAATCAACTACTAATCTGCAAGTAGAAGCAAAGTAAAATAATTACTTCATATCGAATCCTGCTTGTGCTGCACTATCGATGCTAGCAAGATAGTCCTGAAAGTGAAACATTAATTTCATATTAGCATCTCAGAAAACTGTGCAGACTAAATATAAAAGTACGAAAGGTCCTGCATACCGCAGTGCTGGTGACAGCATTGTTTTCATCCCATGTGTCATTTGTATGACTTTCTACCTTGAATTCTTTGAAGTTGCCCGTCATAAACAATGTATCCCCATTGACCTGAAATGCGTAGGGAAACATCATTAGGATACATAATAGTAGGGCGAGAGAGAAAGAGCATCACAATGTGAATATAAGAATCCAACTTTAAAAGTTTGTGCATCAAGGCACCATACTATTTTGAACATCTATGATTCTCTCTAAATATGGAACTTTTATATTTCAATGACAGAAAATATTGGGATTGCTAATGAACTTAATCTAACATTCAGCTAGACCTTGCATTTGTGTCGTGTTTCTCATGTTCATGACATACCCGATATCTTAACGGGTCGTGTTGTGTAACACCCACTAAAAGGAATGGGTAATATGACCCAATCCATTAAAGAAAATTATTTTAAATCAATAAATAGTCAAATGAAAAAAGTAATACTAAACGTAAGTGAGATCAAAGAATCGAACACAATTAGGTGAGAATAAAAAAAATCCTATGGCTATTGTTGTAAAGGTTTTTTTAATTAATATAGAGGTGTGAAAAAAAAAAAAATATATATACATACATACATATATTTATATATACAAACACTCGTAATAACAAGCTCTACAACTTTTGTGAAGAGGTCAACTCCGAGATTCGCCACCATAATCCCATAAACCATAGATTTAAACTTTAACCGTTGATTATTGTTTACATTTACGATCCATTCTTCTCACCAAATTTTGTTTGTTAGATTTTCTTTTCTGAAAACATGAACTTTTAGCGTATGCAGAAAGATGATGGTTCGGAACTTCGGATCATTGACATCACATTCAGATTTTTACGGTTATCTCTAGAAACTATATAACATCGACTCATTTCAATTAACCGTAAACACCGAAATGTGATATCAACGATTTGAACAGTTCATTTTTCTGCATTAGCTAAAAATCATGTTTTCAAAAAAGAAAATCTGAAAAATGAAATCAAATGAGAATAGTAGAGCGCAAACGACAACTGACAATTAAATATAAATCTAGGGTTTATGGATTATGGTGTTGGATTTCGGAGTTTGCAATCAAACAATAAACACTATTCATGAGGGTTTGGAGGGTTTTAAAAATCTAAATAACGACTGTCGTCTAAGCATAGAGGATGTAATCACGAGCGTTTGTATATTCTTTTCACATTTTTACACTTTAAAATTAATTATTATATTTATTTTGAACTCCTCCTAAAACACTGTTCACGAGGGTTTGTAGGGGTTTAAAAATCGAAACGATGATGTACCACCGTCAAAGTGTAGAGCATGTGATCATGAGTGTTTACATATGTTTTCACATTTTTCACACTTGTAAATTAATTACTATGAATTTTTAATGTGCTTTGGAATTTTTTAATCACTTTTGTTAGATTTAATAATATGGTTATTGTAGTAAGGTTTTTTAGTAATTTAAAGTTATCAACCTAACTTTTTCTTATTGGGTTTAAATGGGGTTAACCGCGGGTAAACCTGTTAAGAACCCGTTATTAACGGGTTTTTAATGTGTGATTCAGTTAGTTAATGTTTTGACCCAAAACCTGTTAGTTTTTGTCGTTTCAGGTCGAGTTAACAGGTCGTGTAAGGGATAAGTCTAATTTCAGCTAACTATAAAAATTTAAACAAACCAGGTTGGGCCAATAGGGTTCCTCATTTTAAATATTTCCCTTAAAATGGTTAGGTTCCACCATAAGTATAATAACATAAAACATCAGCATATATCTACCTTTTCACTGGGATCAAATCATCAATACCAGTGACCATGCTTTAAAAACCTTGATGGATAACAATCTCCTTTACTTAGAAACATAGGAATTAAATATCATACCTCATTTAGCTTTTCCCACACCAAATCAGGCTGATTTATGTAACCCTGATCAGTAGCCAAAAGATAAAGTTCACCATTGAACTGCAAACGGAAAGAGATCTGGTAAATACTTTACGTAAAAGAAATGAAAATATGGATTTCGATTTTTTTCCCCACCCAAAATACGTGATCCTGGCAATTCAAGAGAAGCAACATCAGTCATTAAACTTCCAATACATACTAACCTTAAACAAGGTGCTGAAGTGATTATTTCGGAAGAAAACACATAGCTCACGCTCTTTAAGACCCTCTTGTAAGCAGAAAAGGCTGCACAACCACAATAACAAAAAGTTAATGGAGAACATAACTTTTATCCAAAAGGATTAAGGCTTACAAAGATAAAAAAAAGCCAGCCAGCATACCCATAAAAAGTCAACTGACTAGCATTGTTCTTCAAAAAAGTCCTGACCAGTTCACCTGAACCCAATTGGCAATTGCAATGGGAGACAGTACATATCAGAACATTAAAAACATTAAATGAATGCAAAATAGTCACCAAATTTACAAATGAAATAACAAGATCCACAAATAATCATTTTTCAGCTCTAATATGGTATAGCACTCGCCTTGTTGTGGAGTGATTTCACCCTTGGGCCTTGCATCTAAGGGGCTTTTGTCAACTTGTTTTGCTAGTACCACCTCACCTTCATATACAGGCTCTCTGTCTTCAACAACTGGAGTTCCAGAATCCTGAATGCGCTCTTCTCCTTCATACATGGGCTCACTGCCTTCACCACATGATGCTAAAGTTTCTGATTCCTCATTTTGCTGCATTCTGCCAGCAGATGAATTCAAACCCACATTTGGAGCAGATGAGCAACATCCCTCTGTCGTGTTGCTCTCATTTTGCTTATCTATATGTCCATGAGCATCAGGTGTAAGCTTGGCCTGACTCTCAAACTTTTCATCCCCCATTGAGACATCTGTACAGTTCTCCTCCAATGACTCAGTATCTTTCCCCGGAGAAAAAGAAATTCCACTTTCAATCTTGACCGATTCATTTGTAGTGCTTTTCACTTCCAGATCAGAGGAAAGACGCTCTTCTGATTTCATATCAGTTGGCTGATCAGTATTTTCTGCCTTAACAGTCTCTGACAACGAGGAACATGCTGTTTGCTCTGGAGTGGTACTTAAAGATAACACATTACTACTCTCATTCCTGGAGGCATTGCAATCTTCTGACTGATGGACATTATTGTATACAGCAGCATGATTCTCTGATTCATCTACAGAATCTACTCGCATAACCTTCTCAGGAAGTATACTTGCATCTGAACTAATCGACAGAGGGGCTCTGTCAGTACTGACAACTGCAAGTGGATCACCAACTAAGGTTGTCAATTCGGCCTCAGACATTTGTAAAGCCCTCATCAACTCCTCTTCTTCTTCACGGTCACCTTTTCTTGCCTTTGGTTCATCAGAAGCTGAACGTGGAGACTTGTCGAAAGATCTAGTTGTAGAAAGGCATGGTGAAGGGACTCCCAGGGTTGCAGTTGTTGCAGCAGCGAAATCAACGCAATCTTCTTCTGGAGTATTCTTACATTCACTCTCCATATTCTGGGTTTCCAATGCAACAAGCTCCCCCATGAGAGCATTATAAGACTTTGACCCAATTGCATTGGCAGTATAATCATCCTGGTCAAGATACACTAGAAAATTGATTACGAAAACAAGGGCCATACAGTAAATATCAGATGGCATATTCTTCAACAAAAATCAGAACATTTTAATGAATGAATTATGAAAGAAACAATACAATGTTACAAACCAGGGAATGAAGTACGTGTGCATTGCAGCCTAGTAGCCTACTGAGAATATCATGAATTTTCCTAATATAAAAATTTAAAAAATAAAATAAAAAAGTAGAAACATAGCATATTGCATCAGTAACAAGTTTCCCCTAAAAACTTTGATCATTATATTAATGACATAATAATGAGATACACCAACACAGGAAAATCATTTGAATTTTCAAACTATATGCTGTTTTCCCACTCCAGAAATTTGCAGAGATCAAATGCATGTCGAAATCCAATCATGTGATGGCCAATCCAATACCTAAGCGATAGACTTTCTGAATTTGTTTCCAGTCACGATGTGATACATGACATTTTAATACTAGAAATTTCCATATATATATTGAGGCCTGGTTTAAAGTAGATGTATGTATGCAGACCTCAAATCCTGAGTTCAATCCCATCACAAACCCTTTGGTGGCCACCACATGAATCTTAGCTCAGTAATTGCCCGCTCTTGTGGCACAGAGGGTTACAAGTACCACATATGCATACAAAGGCGCGGGACCTGTACGTGCTATGCAAGAGCAATTTTGATGCGTGGCTCTCTTGTGCTTGCCTAACATGAGACCCAATTGATTATTCCTACCCATAAATTCAATATACAATTTATGTTTTTTTTTCAGCCATAAAGTTTTGGCCCATCTTTTTTGTGAGATTTTAGTCATTTTATGAAGACACAAGATATCTTTATATTGTGGACGCACACATTGTAAAGTTGTTTAAGTAGTTAGGTGCGTGAAATCTAATATAGTTGTTTTGTGCAGACACGTGATGTCTTTATGTTGTAGAGGTATATGATGCTATCTAGTTTATAGGCATGAAATAATCATTCACGGAAGCATAAGCACAAATCTATTTTTTTTTCAATGCTTTTCATTTAATTATGTCAGTTTCTTTTACGTTTCTAAGTTATTCATTAAATATTCAAATTATGTAACAGGTTGGAGAATGATGATCTTGGGAAATAAGGTTTTCTTTCCTAATTTGTTTACAGTTTGATGTAGTTTCTACTTTACATAGTATGGTTGTGATTTAGCATCTTATTGTGAATCAGTGATTAGAGTTATATTATATTTAAACCCTTTCGGGCTTATGAATAGTGCATATAATTCTCTCCCCAATTTTTCAATTACTAATATTATGTGAGGCAAACAAGCATTAAGGGAGCCTACCTCACCAGGCCCAAATGCACCAACCTACAGCAACCATCAGACTTGCAATAAGCAAATTAGTGCTTGAATAACTCTACTTTACTCATGCTACCTAAGGCTGGAGAACTAAGAAGCAAACCTGCAGATCAACGATCCAACCATGATATAGTGGAATGTCTAACAGGTCAAATATGGCGCACTCTGGTGTAAACTCAAAATCATCTATCCTGCAATCATTAGTTAAATTTCAGTTAAAACTCACAATGAAGAACATCACAATAAACACTGGTGGAAATAAACAATGGCAACCTTCTGAATTTTATATTAACATCAATCCCCGTTGCAAGTTGAGGGAGATGATCAATAGCATCAGCAATGTTTTGCTGTTGGTTTTCTACATATCCTGCATCTTTATTCTATATCACAATAACAACATAGTTCGCATCAATTTACAAAAAGAAAAAAAGAAAGAGAGAAACTGGGAAGTGGTCATGAAAAAAATTGTTATTAATTACATCAATATTACTGTTAGAATCAATTAGTCGTTCAGCAATGAGCGAAAGTAGTTTCTCCTGCGAGACTTCTGACGTGTCTGGACTCAAATTCAAGCTGTTCCTCAGCGAGAGAACGTTACCTGTAGGAAACCCAAATTCAAACCATCAAAAGAAGGCATGAGTCCTTTTCCCCCAATAAAATAATAATCTTGGTATGCATATGTTTCTGTAGGTGTACATCACAGGATTATTCATGTTCAAATTCACTTGCATAAGAAACCAAAGATACAAACGTGCGTGAAATTTTTGTTCCTACATAAGGAACCTATCCAGAACCCAGTAATTTGTCATAGGCCTGACCTCATACAAGATTTTTTTTTAGCTAAATTGAACTGTTCATTAATTAAAATAAAATAGCAATGGCACTTAAGATTCATAAAGTTACCCATTCATTTCCACAGATCTGCCAGCAACCAAATAGCTAATCAAGAAAATGACAATTGAAAATAATAACAATAATAATTGAAGGGCGATTAGAGAAACAGAAGTAATGTATGGCGAGATTGTTCATTCTCGGCTTGACAACCACATAGAGTAGTCATTCAATCCAAAAATCAAATCATGTAGATAATTGGATATGTTACCATTTTCGCAACTGTCAATCAGAAAAAAAAAAAAGGATTGTACAAATGGGAAAACATAGGGAGCTGCTATTGGCACTCCAAAAGATCATCCTAGCGAAAATAAGAGGAATGCATGATGACTATTTTGGAGAGTTAACAACAATTCCCAAACAATAATTCAAATGATCCCTCCTGACATTAACTAGCAAAAATATTTTGGAGGGAGGGGAGTGAAACCCGAACAGCAATGCACATTTG
This sequence comes from Cotoneaster glaucophyllus, assembly GCA_036320875.1. NCBI lineage: Eukaryota > Viridiplantae > Streptophyta > Magnoliopsida > Rosales > Rosaceae > Cotoneaster > Cotoneaster glaucophyllus. The sequence continues at coordinate 12,171,095 of CM070060.1, forward strand.
ATTAAGCCTCGAATTTTTTTTGGTTTCAATTAGTTTGTTTTAATAATCAATTGATAGTATCACTCTCACATTGAGAAAATGAGGAACCTTGCATGTGCTTAAAAGTAATTCAGCTATTCCCCATATTGCCAATTGGTTTAATGGTGAAACATCAACTTTTTTATGGTACCAGAGCAGGTTGTCCCGAGTGTGAAGCCCAAGGCCGCAAGTGCTCCACGTCACCCGATTTGTGTTGTCCATATGATAGCATTAAAAATTCGCCACACACGAGAGGGCGTGTTGAGAGTATCAAATACCACATTGGAAAAAACTTTTTTCATAATCAACAAGATTGACGATCCGAAAACCCTAGAAATGAACTGGAAACTGATCACAGGATCCTCTGATTTTGAATATATTACAAAAATGATTATTCGATGTTTGCCAGGATCAAATCTTGATTCAGAATCAAAAGAAGACCAAATAAATGGAGAATACAGAGTATTGAGTGATCAAGTCGGTATTTTCATCCATGTTTGTTTGTTTGCCAGAAAAAAGCGTATGAAAAATAACAGAATTTTCGAATCTCAGTTTCTGACTACATTAACACACCTGCAACTCACACTTGACAGAAAACCACGAAACAACTTCAGATTACGAGTCAAAATTCCAATCCCCTAATCATTTTCCTCTACTTTCTAATGGCAACCAATCAATCCGAATCCAAAAGCAAGAAAAATCAGAAAGACAGAAGCGAACGAGACAGAGAGAGATGAATTACAGATTGCGAGGAGCGGGCAGGGACCATTGTCGTTCTGGAGGACGATAGGCGCGGAGCGTCCCAAGAATTGGATGAGCTTGGTCTTGTGCACGCACTCTTTCACTGATTGTGGTTGCTGCTGCTGCTGTTGTTGCTGTTGCTGTTGCTGTTGCTGCGGCGGCGGTTGTGGTGGCTGCTGCCGCTGCAGCTGCTCCTGATTCGGTTCTTCAGTCGACGACGACGACGCCATGGCTCTAATTGATTTTTTATCACCACGTTTTTCGTTTTCTTTTCTGTTCGTTTAGAGAAAGAGAGAGGAGAGAGGGGGATTGTGATTCGTGGAGCATTTACAATTTTTTTTGGTTTGACGGAAACGCCAGAGCAAGTTCGGCTTTTCTTTTTTCCTTCAATAATATTTTTGTTGGAAATTTTATATTAAAGTGATCCAGTGATTGCAGACGAATTTTAGATCCGTATTTCACACGGCACGTCATGAGTTTGATTTCTAATGTTGGTAAATTACACAATGGTGGCTCGAAAGAAGCAGAAATGCCCATGTAAATCTTCTTGGCCCAGCAGAAAGGTGGATTGCCATGACAAAGCCCCTTACAAACTCACTCACTCACCAATCTCATCTAGCTCTCTCTATTTAATTGATGATGTGGGTGTGGAGGGTTGTCAAATGTGAATCTGATTCTCTTCGGATCCTCTTTGTGAGGATCTGTGAATCTATGAATCGTGTTCATTCATCGTACATTGTACGATCAGAAATGTTTTTAATTTTTTTTATTTATAATTGAACTCAAACAGTACCTGACGAAAATTGACCGCACGATTTAAGAAGAACGAACATGATTCATAAATTCCCGGATCCTCACAAAGAGGATCCTGTTGGGTCAAATGTGCCTCGTTAAGGAGGAAAAGTCCAAGTGGACGCTAGACTGGTTGAATATGTTCTAATATGGTCCTTTTGAGACTAATGCCCTATTTGATTTTTTTTTTTCACACCAAATGCTACTCCAGTTTAAACTTAAGCAATAAAAAAATATTTGGTAAAAATAAAATATACTGCTTATTTTAAAAGTAATGGCATCCAGACATTAGCTTTTAAAAGTAGTATGTATGTGACAGCCCGTCCCTGATTTTAAGAGTTTATAAATATTAATAAAGGATTTTACAAAAATGCCCTTTGAGGCACGTGCTTTGTTCGAGGTTAATCGTTGTGTCGTGCCACCTAAGATTTGTTTTCTTGGCATAACCTTGTAGTACTCGTCGCTACGGACGCGTGGGCGCAGACGGTTCGTGATTTGGAGCTATATCGAAGAAGTTATTAACGTTCAAAGTTGAGGACAATTAGTCAAATTATTATGTTTTGAAAAGATTTAAATGTTGGATCAAATTAATGGAATTGACACTTGGGTGGCCAGGATGGAGAGAAGGAAAGTGGACGGCTGTGATGGTTTAAAAAAAAACAAAGAAAGAAAAGAAAAGAAGAAAGTTGCCTGATGGCAGCGAGGAGGAAGAAGAAAAGAAGAGAAGAAGAAGGAGTGGGGCATTGCCCAGTAAGGAGAAGAGAGAGAAAACGGAGGCCAATCATAGTGAAGAGAGAGAAGAGACCGACCAATTGGAAAAGGGAAAGGAGGGAAAGGAAGGAGGAAAGTTTGGAGGGGATCAGCCGGATCCTATTTCGACCCGCGCGACCCGGTGGGTTTTCCACACATTTCCGTCGAAATTTCATCATTTTTCCGGTGAGTTACATCAAACCATCACTTGGAAAACCCTCTATGATCTTTCCTCTTCCTATTACACCCCAAAAATCAAGGAATTTGGCCTTGAAATTAGATGAAACCGTGCGGTGTGTGCGGTGGGTTAGTGTACAAATTCTTCAAATCTTGAAATGTTTTCTTTCAATTACTAACAACCATAGCATCCCCTTAGGACCTGGAACAAAGCCCAAGCAGTGGTAGAGGCGTTGGAACAAGTTTGGAGGTCGAATTGAAGCTCACCCATTTCTAGGGTTCATGCGGATTTTGGCGAAATTGAGGTGTTTCCAAGCCAAATTGGCCTTGGCCGAAGGTATGAAAGTTGTTCCTCTTTTGAGATCTTCAATTCTGCAATTTTTGAGAATTTTTAAAATAGTTGAATTTTCCGGCGAGTCGGGGCGGCCGACCGCCACTCACGGCGGCGCGTGGACAGTGGGCCGCCAATGTCATTCTTAGGCTGTGTTTAACATCCTAGGTTCAGTTTTGATAATTGGTTAGTGTAGATTGGTCGTTTGAACTTAAGTTCGTTACGATTCGTTGTTAGGTGAAAATATGAACCGACGATCTGACCGTTGGATCGTCACCAAACTTTGGTATGTGGTAGTATGTAATATTTGAAGAAGGTAGGAACTTACGGATTGGAAATCCGATGTATGGATCTTCCCGAATTGAGTTTGTAAGTTCATAAAATAAAATGTGAACCGCCACTTGGTTTTGGAAATTGGCGGAGATCCGACCGTTGGATCGTAACGAAATTTTAGTATGTTGCTCTAGGAGCATAATGTGCATCTTGGGAAGTTACGGATTGGTGATTTGAGTCACAAATCTTCCGGATCAAGTATATGAGTAGGTGGACCCTACCGTCGATAGTTGATCGACGGTTGACTTTTGATTAAGGGTCTTAAATGATTCTAGAATATCCTTGAGGATATGTTTTACGTGAATTACGAATTCTATGGTTAAGAGTTCTAAGTTGTAGTTTGATAATTGTTTTAAGCGTCGAACGTTTTGGGACGCCTCGATGTTTACATTAGGGAGCCGTAGCGCAGACTCCAGGTGAGTGGGCTTTTGTTTTCCGTATATACCTATATACTATGTATTTTCCCAGAATATGCATTTTTAAATGCTTTTATAAATGCATTGCCATGCCAATGCATATGTATACTTTGAATATGCATTATGAATTGTATGTGCATGATTGTTGGTGCTGTGGCGCTCAGGTAAGTATCAGGTAAGATTATGTGTGGTTAAATACAAGTTGAGTTATGAAGAGTATGATGAGATGCATTGAGAGCTTATTAACCTGCACCCCGGTGTTAGTGCTCCCGCCCAGAGTTAGGGGCTAGTCTTTCACGTGATGTTCACCTCTCGCACCATACGCTCATCTTGGATCCAAGTTAGGTGCACAGTCCTGTCGTATAGACCACTTTCAGTGGGTTCGACTCGTAGGTGACCCACGATTATTCGCACAGTCTTGATGTGATTGTAGCACTAGAGCGTATTATTATACACCCAGTTTTGTCGTATAGACCACTATAAGTGGGTTCGACTCGTGTGCAGGCATGATTGATGAGCTAGAGACCAGCTGACGAGCTGTGCAGTTATTATTGCATGTGTTTCACTTACCTGATGATTTGATATACATGGCATGGCATATTCATGATTTGACTACGTATTTTGATGATGATGTTTTCAGTTGAGATATAGTATACGTATATACTATTTTCTGGGAAAGTATACAGGTTTTACGGCGAGGGGATATAAATGTTGTTTTGAAATGATTTTCGAAAGACTTTGTTTTTGCCCACTCACGCTTTTGTTTTGCGCCCCTCCAGGTATTAGGTAACTTTGTTGGTGGCTCACGAGGATTCATCGGAGATTCTGACAGACATCACCCATGTAGGACCACCTTCGGGTGTTAATTATTTAAGTACTCCTTATGTTCGACTGCACCTAGACGATCATGCTCTGATTGTGTATTAACACTGCTGGAATTTGATTTTTAATTATTCTTATTTCCGCTTATTTAATTGCTTCCGCACTGTGCACATGGTTACATCACCCTCACGTGACAGCCAATATGCCTCGATCTCGGTCGGGGTGTGTCAATGTAGGTTGCTCTTAAAAGCTACTTTAATAAACAGCGGAGTTGAGTCTATATAATATTTTTAATTCCTGTAATATGCTCATTAATATTAAACAATGTCATTATTTATCATTCTAAACACTGATTTTTATACTTACAACATTTTAAAAAATACAATTTATCAAACACTCAACTGCTTTATGTAACGACCCGTCCCTGAAAATTATGATTTTTATAATTTTAATAAGTGATTTTACAAAAATGCCCTTCGAGGCAAGTGCATTGGCTGGGGTTAACTGCAGTGTCGTGTCACGTAAGATTTTTTTGTCATATTCTCGTAGTACTCGTCGCTACGGACGCGTGGGCGCAAGCGGTTCGTGATTTGGAGTTATAACGAAGGAGTTATTGACGTTTGAAGTTGGGGACATTTTAGTATTTTAATTAATATTTGGAGAATTTCAGATTTTGTGGAGAAAAATCTGGGATGCCACATGTGTGGCCCAGATTTAAGGAAGAAGAAAATGGATGGTGGAGATGGAAAGAAAAGAAGAAAAAAAGGAGATAAATGGAGGAATGAGGAGATGAGAGAGAAATAGTGGACCAATGAGGAAGAGAAGAAAGGAGAGAAAGGAGAGAGAAAGGGGAGAAGCGATCGGCCAGCTCCCCACGACCCATGACTCGACCTGACTCTAACTTCCATCTCTGACCACCTTTGACGGCGATGTTGGTGCCAAAATGATCCTTAGATCGAGGCCTATCGATCCTTCTTCCCATTTCACCCCAAAAATCAAGGAATTGGTGTTGATTTCACAAAACCCGCACGGTGGGGTGCGACGATTTTGGGTTCGAACCATCCAATCCCGAAGCTAACCACACCCATCACCACCACCCATAGCATCCTCTTGAGGCCTAGAACAAAGCCCAAACAAGTTTGGGGGCGGCGGAGTTGTTTTGGAGTCGGATCGAACACACCCAAATTCAAAGTTCTCCGCACGGTTTTGATGAAATTGAGGTGTTTCCAAGCCAAATTCAAAGATTTTATCGACAATTGGTTAGAGATTTTCAGCTATGATGTTTTTCCTCATTCTCAATCGAGGAAAGTAAATTTAGTCATGATGTCGTATGAATAAAGTTCTGGCAACTGAATTATCGTTTCATGCCTTTCGAGGACATTGATATTTTGGAAATGCATGATGATGTGTTCTTGGATGTTCGACTGTGCAGAAATAGCATGATGGAGTACAGCTTGCACAATTTCCAATGGTTGGAACTATATGAAGTGAAATACCTTATATATAGACCGGAGTTAATTGTCATCATTTTCACTTGGAAAATGGGATGACATCTTTCTAGGGGAAGCATGTCTAAAACCTTTACTAACCTTAGATCACATCCTCATTTGAGATAAATCAAGTTCTGATAGCGACGTTGGAAGGACCGAATCAACGCCTACGATTACACTATCGTGTATTACCTCGGTGATGTAAACGTAGTTACTGAGCACTTTTAGTTTATCCTATTCTATCTCCAGTGGAACTCAAAAGTATTTTTTTAACGTTACTCGTGAATTGTTGATATATCGTGGGACGGTTATAAACATTTTCCATATTCAAATACAAATGGAAGATGTCACCATAAGCTTCTGGTACGAGATATTTGGTACATACAGAGTTGAGATGACATCTTGATGTTCAAAGATTGACTAGACAGTCAACCTACATTTTTATTGATCCAAAGGGACTACTTGACCATTTGGTAAATTATCCATCCTTGAATTCATCGGGCTTTCTAGCATTTTGATTAGCATCTTTTCTAACCATGCCTCCATATTTACTCAGTTGTGCGGGGAAGACAATTTGGTCATCTTCGGGTACGTGTCTACCCTACTGTAGTTCCCATTATTCTGAAGATAGGAAGATTATTCAAGAGCATTGCTTAGATGATGAAATCTAGTTGTGATCTTTGATTCTTCAATCACCTGTCAAATACTTTGACGAATAGGTTATTACCGTTGGTGATTGGATATTCTGAAAGTTGTTTGTAGTGTGATGGCAGACAATCAATCTAGATGTCTTGATCTTCCAATTTGATTACCTTGTTTTGATTCTCAAATTCTTGAGTGTTCTTTTGGTCTTCTCGACATGGTTTCTCGCTCAACCAGTGAGAAATTCATGATAGGTTGACTTGGTGGAGGCGTATGCTAGTTTCATACCGATGTTAGCAAGAACTATTGGAGCACGATCTTCTCGTGAGTTTACTAGACTTACCAAAAGAATTTTATATGGTTTGAGGATTGAATCATTTCAGCGTGATATTGGTGAAAGTACAAAGTGTGGTAATTTTGGCGTTACTTTCCATTTATGAATTGAGATTGCAAATGTCGTTCGATTGACGTTAATAGAGATATAGATTCTCTAGTTTTGGATTTCAGAGGTTATGTCCTTGAATTGGTGAGTAACACTAGTGAATAGTCACAAAGGAAATATTTAAGATATCGTTCGCCTCTATGCATCTTTTCATTACGTCACTCTAGGACTTAATGAGTTGTGCGTACACAGATATAAAGGCACTTCCAGGAGCTGGATTGGTGCACTCTGGAATTTTATGGTATTGCAATCGAGGCATGAATCAGACGACCTCGATATGTATTCGCACATAAGAATCAAAACGATATTTTGGAAATTTTCGGGAATTTCTCGCTAGCTTATTGGTATGATGAGTTATCGGCATTACAGGCTACAGACTGTAATCTCGATGGCTTAATTGTTGGGTTCATAAAGCTAGTGAGTAAGACCGCTTATCTACGACAACACTTGCTAGTTAGTTATGGTTCGAACTTAATCTTGAAGTTCGTGACACGACAAATGTTTGGCGAGGTCCATTTTCAATTTGAGTTTTGGATTTTTCGTGGAAGCATTTTTCTACAGCGTTATTCTATTTATATGAGTATTTCTGCAATTGCAAATGTTGAGAGAGATATTTCTACTCTTGGTTTTAAACTTGAAACAAGAGTTTGAATGGTAAGTTTTATATATCTATTTTTGATATTTTAGTATGTGTATGTTTTGCCCTTATGTTATTATGTAACAATTGGTATCTTCGACATTACGGTTTTTACGGGTATTATATTACTATATTGTCGAGGAAGGAAGAAGGTAGGAGCTTGGAGGCATAAAAGAGTAATAATTGCAATCCGATCTCGACGGAATGGCACTCTCTTTTATGCAACCGCTCTAACTCGATTTCTTCATCGAGTAAGTAATTATATAGTTATGCATTTCCTACTTTTAGGTATTTAAATTTTAATAAGTCATTTTAAAATTTCAAGGATGAAATTTTTAAAGGGGGGAAGATTGTAACGACCCGTCCCTGAAAATTATGATTTTTATAATTTTAATAAGTGATTTTACGAAAACGTCATTCGAGGCACATGCATTGGCTGGGGTTAACTGCAGTGTCGTGTCATGTAAGATTTTTTTCTTGGCATATTCTCGTAGTACTCGTTGCTACGGACGCGTGGGCGCAAGCTGTTCGTGATTTGGAGTTATAACGAAGGAGTTATTGACGTTTGAAGTTGGGGACATTTTAGTATTTTAATTAATATTTGGAGAATTTCAGATTTTGTGGAGAAAAATCTGGGGTGCCACATGTGTGGCCCAGATTTAAGGAAGAAGAAAATGGATGGTGGAGATGGAAAGAAAAGAAGAAAGAAAGGAGATAAATGGAGTAATGAGGAGACGAGAGAGAAAGAGTGGACCAATGAGGAAGAGAAGAAAGGAGAAAAAGGAGAGAGGAATGGGAGAAGGGATTGGCCGGGTCCCCACGACCCGTGACCCGACCCGACTCTAACTTCCATCTCCGACCACCTTTGACAGCGAGGTTGGTGCCAAAATGATCCTTAGCTCGAGGCCTATCGATCATTCTTCCTATTTCACCCTAAAAATCAAGGAATTGGTGTTGATTTCACAAAACGCACACGGTGGGGTGCGGCGGTTTTGGGTTCGAACCATCCAATCCCGAAGATAACCACACCCATCACCACCCCCCATACCATCCTTTTGAGGCCTAGAACAAAGCCGAAACAAGTTTGGGGGCGGCAGAGTTGTTTTGGAGTCAGATTGAACACACCCAAATTCAAGGGTTTCCGCACGGTTTTGATAAAATTGAGGTGTTTCCAATCCAAATTGGCCTTTGTCACAGATATAAAAGTTACTCTACTCATTGAGATCTTCATTTTTGCAAAATTTGGTAATTTTTGAAGATAGTTAAATTTTCCGGTGAGTCAGGGCTGCTGACCGCCACCCACGGCGGCGCGTGGCCTGTGGGCCGTCAATATTATTTTTAGGCTATGTTTGACGTCTTAAGTTCAGTTTTGATAATTGAATGATATAGATTGATCAATTGAAGTTAATTTCATTACGGTACGTGGTTAGGTAAAAATATGAATCGATGATCCGACCGTTGGATCGTCACGAAAATTTGATACGTTGTAATACGTAATATTTGAAGATCACATGGATGCAGATCTTCCGAATCGAGTTATGTAGGGTTGTGACCCTACCGTCAAACTTTGATCGACGGATGATTTTTGGTCAATGGGTCTTAAACCATTCTAAAATGTCCTGGAGGATATGTTATGTGTGAGTTATGTATTCTATTGATAAGAGTTCTGAGATTTGGTCCGATAATTGTTCTAGGCGCCGATCGTTCGGGACGCCTCGATGCTCGTGTTAGGGAATCGTAGCGCGACTTCCTGGTGAGTGGGCATTTTGGTTTTCTATATATATATATATATATATATATATTTAAATGGTTTTATGCTTGAAAATGCCATGCCAAATACTTTATATTTTAGAATATGCATTTAATAGTTAAATGTGCTATTGGTGATGCTGCGGACGCCCAGGTAAGTTCCAGGTAAGGTTATATGTGGTTAATGGTAAGATGTACGGTTATGGTGATACTTAGTGACATTTAGAGCTCATAAATCGGTGGTTCTGACATAATATTGTCGTACAGACCACTATCGGTGGTTCCGACATAATATTGTCGTACATACTGTTGGAAATGTGCCCTAAAACCAATCATATGATGATACTTTACGGACATTTCACATGTTAAACTAATCTAGTTTAATATAAAGGGCAAAGATTATTGTTTCAAGCTGTCTCATATAAATGTTATGTGCTTAAACGATAAGTCCAAGGAATATGCTATTAGGAGAATGTAATCTAAAGAAGTTAGATTCATGAGACCATTCTCTTTTGTATACATATCCTAAATGTTCCTGATCATAGGATTGCCAATTGGGCATTGACAGTCCATTAAGATCAGTACGTGCTATGTCTTCTCTTAGGGAGAGTGATAGGTCTCGAGTCATTGGTGTGAATGACACCAAGACAAGCATGTAGGTGCTCGATAGAGAACGAGTCCACTGAACGCGATCAACGAGGAGTTCTCATATTCATGTCATATGAGAACTCATGGTTGGGATAATGCAAAGTAGTCATTTGACCTGAGGCATCACAGTTGTCTTGTGGTTAGGTCCTTGATCTTTGACTATGTCAAAGTAACTCCGTCAGAGGGTGTCCACGACATAGTTGGGGTTAAGCCACTTAGCCATGGAGGCAAGTGAATGCGCAACAAGGGATCTCTAACCTTCAAACTGTTTGAGGGAGAATACTCTATGATATGATTAAGAATCTCTGGCCAGAGTATGAATGAGATTGAGGAAGTCGTTCCAAATCACATTCAAGGTAATCATATAAGTAAATGAATCACGTTGGATAGTAGACATGAATAAACTATCAAACCAAACAATGTGGTCAAGAGTATTGTATTAGAGAAAGACCGTATTGCATTGTAATCCTAAACTGAATAGGTTCTCCACCTCTTCTGATTAGCTTGGGTAGCCATGATACACTGCTAGGTGTCACTCATGGTTTGTGGAAGCCCTAAAGATGTATAATCATTTAAGGGAGAATTGAAAGTATGTTTCAATTCATAATCGATCGTTAAGAGTAACAATCGCCCACTGGCTCGCTAAGAGGAACCTAATGGATCGCACACCGTGTAAGGTAATGATTGAAGGATATAATGAAGATGAGTAAGGACAATTAAATAGTTTAATTGTATGTGGCAAGGATTAATTAAAAGTTAATTAATCTAGAACGAAAGGTTCGTTTTAGGCCTTAAGTTAGTTTTGGGTGACAACTAAAACAAAATGTGCAATTAACCCACTAACAATAGAGAGGCCGGCCATGATTAGAGAGGGAGTGGGTTTTGGACTTATTACAAGTTTGCCACTCCAATGAAGGGAGGTATAAATATGACTTTATAGCTTTTTCTTCATTAGGGTTTTCTTTGAGGAAAGATGAGAGTTTTTGGCTCTCTCTTTCTCTCTAGGAAGGCCGGCCACCATGGGGGAGTTTACTAGCATCTAACTCCTCCATGGTCACTCATCTTCTTCCTCAACCATCCTTGGTGTCGAAACTTAGAGGTCTCCAACTTTGGTGACTTTTGGAGAAACCTATTCTTCCATCCACATCCAAGAAGGCATGGATCCAAGAAGCAAAGTTCTTCCACCTTCATCCATGGAGCCAAGGAGCAAGGTGACAAAGGAAGAAGGCCCTCACATGGGTGATTAACCTTTGCTAAGCAAAGAGGTACTTCAAAGGTATAAAGTTACTCAACTATCTCTTAGATTTTGAGTTGAGTCTTGGTTCACCATTTCTACTAGGCTTTGAATTTCATGGGTAATGTTTTGTTTTGAGTGCATACAAGCATGATTCCGCCTTTAATTGTTAATTGCATGCCATAGATGTTGCTCAAATAAACATGTTTTTCACAAATTTTCCTTCACATACCACCATAGGTGATTCCGACATAGTCTTGTCGTACAGACCACTATCGGTGGTTCCGACTCGTGTGCAGGCTTAAGTGATGAGCTATAGATTCAGCCGTACAGGCCACAAGATGTGGATCCGGCTGACATATTATTATTCATTGTTTACTTCAGCTGGTTTATTTGGTCGTTTATGTGGTATCTTGCAATATATATATGTTGGGATTCTTAGATTTTGGAAATAAGCTTGAGATATATATATTTGTGCATATTCTACTTTCTGGGGAATTATACAGGTTTTATGGTGAGGGGTTATACTTTTGATAATTTAAAAGGTTTTGAGCCCTCACATTTTCTTGTTTTGCGCCCCTCCAGCTTTTAAATTGCTAAAGGTTCGTATCGACGAGGATTCGTGGCGAATCTCGGTATAGGTGGCTGCCTCTGAGGGTATGATTCTTACCCATGCTACTGTACTTTACTTATGCTCTGACATCGCGTGTGAAAATGGGCTCAATCCCTCTCACCGCGCATTTATGCTCTTAGACACTTTAGGTTTAAATTTATTCACATTTTTACACATCAGCACACTTTATGGCTTCGTCACCTTCCAGGTGTCGGCCAACATGGCTCGATTCGGAGTCCTAGTGGACGTTCCTGGTCGGGGTGTGTCACTTTATTTTGCCATTGATTATTATTAAAGCACATCATAAATCTCTACTAATTAATGAAACCCTCTTTGTCAACCAAAAGAGGGTGAAAAGACAAATTAGTCTTCTATCACACAAAAAAAAAAGATGGGCAATAATGTAATTTCACAGGTTCAAATTTTACAGTTTTATATTGAAGCCTCACCTACATGTGATGTTAAAATACCTCCAATACTAAAAAAAAAAAAAAAAAAAAAAAAAAAAACCAAAAACCTCCCACTCCCCCACGTTCTCTCTCTCCCTCTCTTCTTCTCATTTTCTAAAAAAATGTCTTCATACACACAAAGTGTGTGCCCATATGCTAGTTATTTATTAATAAAACACATAAATTCCAAACTGAACATGGCCTTTGATAGCCAAAATCGGCAAGCATTTTAATTTCCGGTATGATCTACCATTCCGAGTGGTGATCTCCCCCGCATCAAAACACAAAAGGGAAAGGTTGAGATTTAATCAAATCTCTCTTTTGTTATATCTCAACCATCCATTCTGAAAATATCCATCTTTCATATGTCAATAATTTGGGGGAACAGGCATGCTTCCCTAGCTCCACAACTCGTGCAATTCGTTCAATGAAGCGGAAGTTACCAGAGGATTTTCATTCTTGAAAAGGCTTGCATGCCCTTACCCTCCATTTTGAACGAGAAAAATAATCTTGAAATTTGGATAAAAATAAGAATTTATAAAGTAGCATGCACTAATTTTCTAATTTGGATTCATAACCATAGAAATTTAGAATTTTCACGGAAAAAAAATATTGGAATTTAGAACCTTCACTTCCCAAGTTTAGATTTCATATTGTTTGTATCATACTTCACCAATCCCAAAACTACCAAGTACTAGTCAACTTCATACCTAACCCACTGAAGAAGTCGTGTTGAGACAACCTTGCCAAAGCACACGAGTTCCTCTCCAATCACAACACGACACGCGTCAACATCAAAATAAAGCTCCTAGAATCCTACATCGACCGCGAACGAGAGCCGAAGACTCTACTCAACTATAAAAGGAGACCATTCTCCTACAATGAATTCCTATTATCATATTGTTCTCGTCATTAGAACTCACTAATGATAATTATGTTTGAACCTATGTATAGTAAACTCTTCACTATTAATGATAACTCTTTTACCCTGTGGACGTAGCCCAATTTAGGGTGAACCACGTACATCTTGTGTTTGTTCTCTATCGCTATCTCTTCACATATTATTTTCACTAGGTGACCGGATCAACCTTGCGAAGGTCACAAACCTGACACTTTATATTGTTCCAAAGTCCATCCGATTTTGTGTATCTACACATGTAAATAGTTATAATCTCAGAATTTCGATGAGTGTGCGTGTGAATCTAAATAACAGGAAAAAAAAAACAATAATATTTATTGGATCGGTTGGAGTGAAAAGTTGAACAATATGATTCGACAAAAAAAAAAAGTTGGACAATATGACAAAATCCAAATAAGCCCTCGAGCAAATTAATCTGCGTAATTTTCAAGGGCGGAATTTGCAAGCGACTTTCAACTCGTCGGATGGTTTGTCACCGGCAAGTCCACTGTCCACCCAAGAGGAGTAGCCTCCTTCCATGTTGGTCACATGCTGGAAACCCTGCAATTATTTTGCCATTGTAATGCATTTCTCTTTAAATTTATGACTACGAAAAAACAAAAACCAGAATAATGGCAAGCAATTAAAGGAACTCTGTAAGTTTGGAAACTTACTTCATTTAGAAGATCAATACAAGCTTTAAGTGCTCTTCCTCCACTGTTGCAACCCTTCAAATATATTTCAAAAAAATCGGCACTGATCAGATGAGAGTTCTCATGACATTAAGAAAGAAGGAAAAATTAGGCAATGTCGAGATGATGTTTTAGTAAATACCACGACCAAGTGATCCTCTTTCTTGAGGGTTGAGGAAGTTTGGGTGAGAAATTCAGGGTTTTTCTCTCTACCTGCAGATTATTATCACAAGAAAGAAAAGAAAACAGAATTATATGCTAACTGAGTTGTTAGGGTTGAAATGTAATACATATATATTTCAGGCCTTTAGGGAAAAGATGGGGACTAGTTGTGGGATTCACTCCACATCGAACTTTAACGATTCGAAGCGTATTATTTTATAAATTTCGATTCATAGATTATCCTTGCAAAATTCAATTCAATCCAAAAAAAAAAATTTGCCTACTTAATTGTCACTATGAAATTTCAGAATTCCTTAGTGATAGATCTTATATGTGTGAGATAGTTAAGTTTGTTTAGACTATGTGAGTAGAGATTATGACAAGTGTCAAGATCTTGTGAGTCTTGTAATAGCTTAGTAGTTAAGCAATGTAACTAGATATATACAACATATACTGTAAAGGGATTTATATAACTCTTGAGAAAAATAAAAAGAAGATACTTCTCTCTACAACTGTTCTTTCTTTCTGTGCAAGTATACTGCAATTCTTCTGCTTCCGCTCATCTACTTCCATTGACAATTGTTCCTCTTCTTCTTGGGATCTTGATCGTTTTCTGTTTCCTCGACCGGGTGCCTTCTCTTCTTTGCACACCAAGTTCTTGTTCAAAGTTCTCAGAGAAATTTTTATCTGGATTTTTCTCCAGATTTGCTACAATGGTGACTTTTGCTCAGTTGCAGATTCTTCAATCTCCTATAATGTCTCTTATATCAACAGTTTCATCTTTTGTGACTGTTAAGCTTGATGATTCCAATTATCTCACTTGGAATTTTCAGATCGAGTTGCTTCTTGAAGGCCATGGTCTCATGGGTTTTGTGGATGGGTCGCATCCTTGCCTTGCTCGCTTTGTGGTGTCCAATTCTGCGGATTCCTCTATTTCTTCAAGTGACGTGTCTTCGACAACTGAAAGTGATGAATTCAAGATTTGGAAAATGCATGATCGGGCATTGATGCAATTGATTACAACTACCCTATCTCCTTTTGCTGTTTCGTGTGCCATCAGTCTAATGACCCAAGTGCTCCTCCTCAACAGTTTTGGCTCACTGATTCAGGAGCATCTTCCCACATGACTACTGATATGAGTAATCTGTCACTTGCTTCTCCTTATCTCACCAATGAAACTATTCAGACTGCTAATGGTGCAGGTTTATCAATATCTCATATTGGTTCCTCCACACTACATACGCCATTAAAACCCTTGCAACTTAATTATGTTCAATATGTTCCTAGATTATCTCAGAACCTATTATTTGTGCATAGACTACGTCTGGATAATAATTGCTGGTTGATATATGATGTGTTTTGTTTTTGGATCCAGGACAAGGCCACATGGAGGATTCTCTTTCAATGACGTTGCAGTAATGGATTGTACCCCATCCCACTTCCGGCTAAGCATCATGCTCTCACTACAAAGTCTCAAGCTGCATATCTTGGACACCAAGTATATTCTAGTCTCTGGCATAATCGATTGGGCCATCCCTCCAATTCAGTGGTCTCTGTCATGTTAAAGAAATGTAATCTGTATGTTGTACGTGACTCATTGTCCGTGATGTGTCATACATGTCTGGAAGGCAAGTTTTGTAAATTGCCATTTGTTAATTTTGTGTCTAAGTCAATTCATCCCTTTCAAGTAGTTCATAGTGATGTATGGGGTCCATCTCCTTGTACTTCTGTAGATGATTTTAGGTATTATGTGACATTCATTGATGAATGCACAAGACACTGTTGGTTGTTTCCTATTATCAATAAAAGTGATGTTTTCTTCATCTTTGTTGGTTTTTATAACTATGTTTCAAATCACTTTGCCACTTCTATTAAAACTTTACAGAGTGATGGTGGGGGTGAATATCTCAGTAAACCTTTTCAACAATTTTTGTTGGATAAAGGAGTAAAACATAAGTTGTCATGCCCTTATACCTCTGAGCAAAATGGTTTAGTAGAGAGAAAACATAGGCATATTATTGAAACAACTATTACCTTGTTACAAACAGCTGCCTTACCTCCAATTTTTTGGTCCTTTGCATGCCAAATTGTTGTGTATCTTATTAATAGAATGCCATCATCTACACTTCACCATAAATCCCCATTTGAGCTACTATTTAATGTTGTCCCAGATATTAATCATCTCAGGATTTTTGGGTGTTCAGTTTTTCCATTGTTAAAACCCTACAACAGTACCAAGTTACAACCCAAAACTACAAAATGTATTTTCTTAGGCTATGCTTCGAAATACAAGGGGTTCATTTGCTATGACATTCTCCATGAAAAATTTTACATTTCCATACATGTGGTGTTTGATGAGTCTGAGTTTCCATATTCCACCTTATCTTTAAAAAATCATGCCTCCACCAATCCTACTTCAAAATCTGTCTTTGTTTCCTCATATCCATCTATGTCCATTAATAAGGAGAATCATTTGGTTACAATTCCATTACCTCGGACCACTACTATGGCTGATACTATGTCATGCAGCTATGATCATCACAGTGGTTCCCACAGTGCTTCATTAGAGTCCATTACTGCATCAACAGATCAACAATACCATGTGGTTCCTGCGATTCCATCTGGGTCATATTCAGACACCTGCAGTGAGTCTACTTCTGAGAATCATGGTGAGAATAGTATTGAGATTCAGCATGAGTTTGAACCTGATAATCTGCAGATTATTCTTCCCATTCCTCCTATGAATACTCACTCTATGCAAACAAGAGCTAAGAGTGGTATTTCAAAAAAGAAAGCTTATCTTTCAATTGTTCAAGATGATTTACCAGTGGATCTGTCTCAGACTGAACCGGCTACATATAAGTCAGCTCTCAAGTCTCCTTTGTGGTTGTCTGCTATGGAAGAAGAATTGCAAGCTCTCAAAATTCAAAACACTTGGCCTTTGGTTCCCTTGCCTCCAAACAAGAACTTGGTAGGCTGCAAGTGGGTGTTTAAAATCAAGAAACATGTTGATGGGCCTATTTCTCAATATAAGGCAAGACTTGTTGCCAAATGATTCAATCAAGAAGAAGGTATTGACTATGGGGAAACCTTTAGTCCTGTTGTCAAACCTACCACAGTGAGGTTGGTTCTAGCTTTGGCAACGAATTTTGGTTGGTCTATGCGTCAACTTGATGTGAAGAATGCCTTTCTTCATGGCATTCTTCACGGGGAAGTTTATATGTCACAGCCACTTGGTTTTAGTGATCCTAATCACCCCACACATGTTTGTCGATTACATAAGTCCTTGTATGGCTTAAAACAAGCTCCAAGGGCATGAAATGAGAGATTTACATCCTTTCTTCCTTCTCTGGGGTTCTTTTCTACATATTCAGATCCTTCACTATTTGTCAAGCATGTTGGAAAGTCTATGATCATTCTTCTACTGTATGTGGATGACATTATAATTACAGGCAGTGATTCACAGGCTATTACTGCAGTCATTACAGCTTTGACCAAGGAGTTTGATATTAAAGATTTAGGCCCACTTCATTATTTTCTTGGGATTCATATTACTCAAAATACTAGTGGATTGTTTCTTTCTCAATCCA
Source organism: Cotoneaster glaucophyllus (assembly GCA_036320875.1). Taxonomy (NCBI): domain Eukaryota; kingdom Viridiplantae; phylum Streptophyta; class Magnoliopsida; order Rosales; family Rosaceae; genus Cotoneaster; species Cotoneaster glaucophyllus. The sequence continues at coordinate 12,188,721 of CM070060.1, forward strand.
AATATGTTTCAGACTTGCTGGACAAGGCAGACATGGTTCATTCCAAACCTTGTTCCACACCTTGTTTACCATATAATCGGTTACTCAATGATGATGGTCACCCTTTCAATAATCCTTCCTTATACAGAAGTATTGTAGGTGCTTCAGTACCTAACCTTCACTAGACCTGATATAGCTTTCTCAATTCATCAGGTGTGCCAATTCATGCATTGTCCTATGGATTCTCATTGTGCTGCTGTGAAACGCATTCTTAGATATTTGAAGGGTACTACAGAGCTTGGCATTCAATTCACACAAGGGGAATTAGATTTACATGCATTCAGTGATGCTGACTGGGCTGGAGATCCCAATGACAGACGATCCACAACTGGTTTAGTGGTGTATTTAGGACCTAATCCTATTTCTTGGTCCTCGAAGAAACAAAATACAGTCTCTCGGTTCTCTACAGAGGCAGAATACAGAGCTCTCTCAAGCACTTCTGCTGAAATTGATTGGATCAAACAGCTTCTACAATTTATGCAGATTGATGTTTCATGTCCAACCACATTGTTTAGTGATAATATGTCTGCAATTGCCCTTGCCTATAACCCAATGATGCATCAGCGGACGAAACATATTGAGATTGATGTCCATTTTGTGCGTGAGAGGGTTGCTAAAAAGCTTCTGCAAGTGCATTTTGTTTCTTCAAATGAACAGTTTGCTGATGTTCTCACAAAGGGCTTGTTTACTCCCTTGTTTCAAACACACTGTTACAATCTCAGGCTTGGCAAGCCTCCACCTAAGATTGAGGGAGGATGATAGATCTTATATGTGTGAGATAGTTAAGTTTGTTTAGACTATGTGAGTAGAGATTATGACAAGTGTCAAGATCTTGTGAGTCTTGTAATAGCTTAGTAGTTAAGCAATGTAACTGGTTATATACAACAAATAACTGTAAAGAGATTTATATAACTCTTGAGAAAAATAAAAAGAAGATACTTCTCTCTCTACAACTGTTCTTTCTTTCTGTGCAAGTATACTGTGATTCTTTCTGTTTACACTTAGAACATATTGTTCTTTAATTTCTTTGAACTCAATTAGATGTCTTAAATATTTCCGATTTGGCTAATATTTTGCTAGAATAATCTATAAGGTGTAACTTGAAAAATAGACGGTTCAGATCGTTGAAGTAAAATATAGTGTGGACTCCACAATTAATTCCCAATTTTTGAGAAAAAAAGGCTCTACATATGTGTATATATATAAATTCATTCATATCCTAAAAGAAACATTATATACCTTCTTCTGTGATGAGCATGTAAGGAATGTTTATGGCATTTTCAACGTGGCTCTTGTTGAACTCCTCAATCGTCCTATTTATATTAAAATTTTCTCAAATAGTTTTGGATCAGAAAAAGCAAGAGTTTCTTCTCTGATTTTTTTTTTTTTTTTTTTTTTTGTAGGTAGTAATAAGATGAACACGCACCTGACATCCAGATAACGGTGACCTATACTGAGGAGACCTTTTGCTGTATAGACGTCGACACTTGCAACGTCTTCAGGCCTACAAAATAAACACCAATATATTTTCAATCAGATCATAATTCAAACTGTTGTCATGTAGGTTTTGATTATTCTTGAAGATTTTAAAATGAGATGATCTTACCTTTTCATGGCAGCCATTGTAGTACTAGCAGGTTTGACTTCAACTTCTTGGAACCTCAGGAGATTAGTAGAGCACAAATGATGAAGTGCCAGAAGAGCCTGTCATGTCTATCTGTATATATATATAAGTCTACAAAACAAAGAGTTAACTTTAATTACTCTCCAGTTATGAGTTATAGATCATTAATCTCCTGATAGATGTATTTAGCCTTAGGGACAGAGATCCCAGCTGGATCCTCCCCACCTAATCTTAAGGATTCAGAGATCCGGACTTTTGAAATTTGATACAACCAGTGGCGGATCCAGGATTTTGACCTCATGGGGTCAAGATGTAAAAATGTCGATTTTTTTTTTTTAACAGAAATAACAATGAAAAGTTAAACGATAGTACATTCATAAATCATAATTCAAGATAAAAATAATATTACAAGCTACAATCATCGATCTTTTCTCAAAAGGGGAAGAGTCCATTGCAAGAGCTCTCTAAAATCAAACTAAAACATGCAATTGTACCTAAAAGGGGAGAGCATGAAACAACCCGTCCCGAGTTTTACTGTATAAAAAGAGTACTTTTGTATTTTTATTAAGTTTGAGGATCCTTTTCATTTTAAAATTGTTTTTGGAACCTTAATTGGTGAGCCCGTGGGGCCCACCCTTTGAATTTTTGTTTTCCTGTCTCTCTCTCTCTTCCCTCTTTTCCTGAAACTCTCTCGGTCTCTCTCTCTTGAAGCTCTCGCCCCTCTCTTCTCCGACTTGCGCCGAGACGCATCCACACACATCCAGAGACCCAGCCGAGACCACCAAGCCTCACGAGGCCAAGAAACCCCAGACCTTCACCCATCTCTTCCTTATCAACACTACAGCGGTGCGTGCCAGGTGGATCACCGGCGATTTAACTCGGAATCCGACGAGCTTCCACAACCTCCAATTTGGGTAAGCTTCAAAATACTTCAAATGCTTCCCATTTCGTCCCCATGTTTCATATCTGACCATGTTGATGTGTTTTGGACATCAAATTACGAAGAAACACCTCGGAGGAGCTAAACCCAGATTCCGGCGATAACCGTGGTCGTTTCGCACACACATATCCACTCTCCAGGACCCGTCTTCTTCTTCTTCTTCCCTGCGCCGAGCGCCTTCTGTCGAACAGGTGGTGTGCACCTCCAAGAGGTCGCACCACCAGCTCCAAGGGGTCGCAGATGGAGCTCCAAGCCTATTTTCATGGCTTCCAAGGGGTCGTCCGACCCCATTGACCCCACAGTGGATCCGCCACTGGATACAACGGCTACAATTATTATCACTTTTAGAAGAACCTCCTGTTTGTAGCCGTTGAATCAAATTTCAATGGTCCGGACCTCTGAATCCTTAGGATTAGGTGGGGTGAGGTCCGGCTGGGATCTCTGTCCTAGCCTTAGTCACTTGCTATGTACATATAATTTTTCAAGGCTAAACAGTTGACTTTACTCCAATTGAAATAATAATTGGATAAACTATTTTAATTAGTTTATAAGTTGCTTCCTTGATTATGTAAAGTATACTGCCCATTAATCATTTAAATAAAAGAATGACCATTGACTTTTAATATATATAATCTCATTTTTCTAAAAAAAATGGGAACACATCTTGACAGTTATATTGGTTTTTAATGAAATTGTATGGTCTGTGATTTAATCTCAACCACACAATTTCTTTAAAGTCAATCCAACGGTCAAGATGATGTTCCTATTTTTTTTTTTAAAATAGGATCCCTCTTGTTGAAATGTAGGTATGTACGTGTGTGTGTGTATAAAAGTTGCTTCCTTGATTACGTAAAGTATACTGCCCATTAATCATTTAAATAAAAGAATGCCCATTAATCAATTTTGGGCAAATGCTTTGGCAATCGTGCGGACATACGTAATCAGGGGCTGAGGAGGTGAAAAAGGAACGAGTAGAGTATACTAGTATAGGACTGAAAGGGTGCGTTTGGTACGTGGGACGGGACGGGACGAAAAGGGACGAGGCGTTCCGTCTCGCGTTTGGTACGCCAAAAATGGGTGGAATGCGCTGTTCCACGAGACAGAAATTGAGTGATTTTGCGTCCCGCCTCCCCCCTGGAACGAGTTGTTCCACGTATGTGGAACACAATAATTCCACTGTCTACCCTCCCTCTCTCTCCCGCAGCCTCCCTCTCCCGTAGCTTCGTTACCCTCCCTCTCTCATGTAGCCTCCTCCTCCACCACAAACCCAACGACCCAAATGGAGCACCGGCGGCGACTGACGCAGCAGCGGCAGAAGCGGCTGCTTTGGCTGAGAAATACCCAGCAGAGTGTAACGCTTGGACTGTACTAGGACTTGGGTTTTTCCTCAACAGATCTAGGATTATTGCTATTCCCGCCATTGTTATACCCTCTGAAGCAAAAACCAATCCGACCCCACAAACAACCTCAAACCAAAACTATCAAAATAAATCCAAACACGGGTTTTTACACTTTCTGGCTCTAATTTTCCCGGAAAAATTACTGGGTTATATATCGCACGAGATTAAGAAACCCAAAAGATGGGATTTTAACATAGCAGAGAAGGTGATAGAGAGAAGAGGGACAGAGACAAACAGTGTTTGGAGCAGAGAGAGAGACCACGGCCGCCGGTTCAGTCCCTCCGCGCTCCACCTTCTTCTCCGACGCTCCGACGCTCCGACGAAGCTTCTGTAAATTGAAAAAAAAAAATACAATTTGGGATTTTTCTGTGTTTGGTTTGAAGAGAAAGAAATTAAAAGAAGAGAAATATGGGTTTGAATTGAAGAGAAAATATGGGTTTGATTTTGCTGCGTTTGATTTTTACTGGGATCTATCTGAGCATGCGGGAGAGAGAGAGAGTCAAATGGAAGAAGAGAAAGCAGAGAAACGGGAGAGAGAGAGTCAAATAAAAAGGGTAAGTTAGTCATTTAATTCAGTTTCGTTTTGTTCCATCTTGCCAGTACCAAACATGACATGAATCTTTGTTCCGTTCCGTCCCGTCCCGTCTGCGTACCAAACGCTACCAAAGGGAGAAGAAAGAGAGAGTGGAAAAAGAAACGTGAAAAACATAAATGGGTGTGTAGCTCAAGTGGGTAGAGCCAATTAATATCTCTTAGGTTCATCTTGTTGGGATATTTCCTTTTGTCTAATTTTGCAGATAGCGTTTTATTGTAGTGGTAGAAAATAATCATGTTTATGTACCATAATGTGGGTTTGATCTCCTCCTCCCAACAAATAATTTGACCCACTAACTATATCACTTGTCAAATGTACGATCCATCCTCCCCTAACAAACAATTTAACCCACTAATTAACTCTATTGTTTGTCAAAGAGATAAATAAATAAAACTCAAAATAACCAACAAATAAGTAGCCTCATAAAGTGGTTTAAATGTTGTAAGAGTAGCATTATATTTATGTAGTAATGCTAGGGAAATTAAATTTCTATACCAAATTTTGTAAACTAAATGATGTAGATGTTGATGATTAATTACTTAAGTGTTGATTAACGTGCTTATTTCCTATTGATGGCACATCACTTGGTTTAAAAATTTGGAGGAGCATTTTTGCTCACCACCAAAAATTGTAGTGCATGGTCACCATACACCTAATCAATTAACACGTGTTGTTTTACTTAACCTTGGTTAATTTTCAAAATTAAAAAAGTAATATTTAATGCGAAAGTTAACTAAAGTTAAGTGAAAAGACACGTGTATATTAATAGGAGGTGAAAGGTCAATGCTCACCTTATTGTGTAGTCGTTAGCAATATATATATATATACATATATATATGAAACGATAGCAATTCCATTAAAAAATTATTACAAATATCAAAAAGGATATTCTGAATAACATCTAAGAGGTCCTCAATCCAAAGATAATTCAACAAAACATAAAATGTCACCACTCAATACTACGGTCTAGCAGGTTTGACTTCAACTTCTTAGAACCTCATGAGATTAGTAGGGACAACTAATGACATGGGCGAAGCTACATAAGGGCGAGGAAGGGCGTTCACCCCTCCCTAAGCCGAAAATCAAGCCTAGGACCGGTGGTTCCGCCCCTCTGGTCCCATCTGGTTTTCCGGTGTTTTGGGTCTCCTGCGCACAGACTGTCTTTTTAAAAAATAAGAAATAAAAATACCCAGGCTTTGCTTTTTGCAGCTACTGAAAAGTAACGAAGAAGAAGAGAGAGAGGAAGAAGATGGACTTTCTCTCTCACCCACCCCACCCCATGTGACGTTTCAAAGTTATTGTGCTGATTATATTGAGATTTGTTTTGTTTTTTAATTATTGTTTGATTAATTTGCCCACTTTTTCAATATTTTTTTAGCCACTTTTTTTACACTATTATTTATCTTCAAATTTATTATAAATTCATACGAACTTTAAAAAATATTTTGTAAAGTATTACGAACTTGTAATTATTTGAATTTTTATCTCCTACTGTCAAAACAACAAAGCAATAAAAAAATTGTCAATAGTTTTATATATTATATGTTTTATAGTCAATGTTGTTAGATATTATATGTATATAATAAATAGACACTTATTTATAAAATATATAATAATTTTTTTCAAATTTACCTAGTCTACCTAGGTCAGATCATGTCCAATTCCTAATTCAAATATTTCGTTTAGTGCAAATTCTCCTACAAATATTCCAGGTAGTTCATATAATCTTCATGCAAACGCTAGACTTAGGCCTCGAGTGGATGTCCATATTTTTTCGGGACCTTAAACCGTTTAAATTTCTCCCTTCCTCCTGATAATTCATGACTTCGCCACTGACTGATGAAGTGCCTGAAGAGCCTGTCATGTCTATATATATAGGGTTAGAACTTGGAGAAGTATCAATTTTGGGCAAATGCTTTGGCAATCGTGTGGACATACTTAATAAGGTGCTGAGGAGGTGAAAAAGGAACGAGTGGAGTATACCAGTATAGGATTGAGAGGGAGAAAAAAGAGAGTGGAAAAAGAAACGTGAAAAACCCTAAATGGGTGTGTAGCACAAGTGGGTAGAGCCAATTAATATCTTAGGTTCAAAGTCTTGTTGGGATATTTCATTTTGTCTAATTTTTCATATAGCGTTTTATTGTAGTGGTATAAAATAATCATGTTTATGCACTATAATGTGGGTTTGATCTCCTCCCTCCAACAAATAATTTGACCCACTAACTCTATCACTTGTCAAATGTTCGATACATCCTCCCCTAACAAACAATTTAACCCACTAATTAACTCTATTGTTTGTCAAAAAGATAAATAAATAACCAACAAATAAGTAGCCTCATAAGGTGGTTTAAATGTTGTAAGAGTAGCATTATTTCTATAGTAATGCTAAGGAAATCAAATTTCTAACCCAAATTTTGTAAACCAAATGATGTAGATGTTGATGATTGATTACTTAAGTGTTGATTAATTTGTTTATTTCCTATTTGGTCGCACATTACTTCGTTTAAAAATTTGGGGAAGCATTTTTGCTCACCACCATAAACTATAGTGTATGCTTACCATACCCTAATCAATTGACACGTGTCATTTTACTTAACCTTAGTTTATTTTCAAAATTAAAAAGTAACATTTAATGTGAAAGTTAACTAAAATTAAATGAAAAGACACATGTTGTGAGTTATCACAAATATTAATAGGAGGTGAAAGGTCAATGCCCATCTTATTGTGTAGTCGTTAGCAATATATATATATATATACACATATATAGCAATTCCATTAAAAAAACTATTACAAATATCAAAAAGGATGTTCTGATTAACATCTAAGAGGTCCTCAACCCAAAGACACTTTAACAAAACATAAAATGTCATCACTTAGTACTAGAATCTAGTGGTATTTCATTTTACTTGTAAATGAGAGGTCTTAGGTTTGATTCTCACCAAATGCGAAGTTGAACCACATTATTATATAAAGCTTATTGTAAAGGCTTAGCCCACTTCCTCACCTCTTAGTGTGGATACTATCATTTGTTAAATAAAAAATTAAAAAAATATTGTCAACTTAACTAAATTGTTGCCGCCATACTCGCAAATTTGAGGATAAGGACTTGGCCAAACTAGTTGCCAATTGAAATAATTAGTATAGAAGTTGTTAGCTATATAATAGTACCAAGTTGTAATATTGATTTGTAAACAATTAAATGGGAATATGAGCCTTAAGAGTCGTTGTGTGTTTGACTTTCCATGTTGTGCATGCTAAGGCAAAGCTTGGGCATATATGCACGCCACGAATTGCATTCTTTCCTCGATTGATTCAGCTTCTACATTTTTACTGTCTGCATATAAACAAATTCCCAAGTATACTGGTACAACCTTTCTTCATTCATCTTCCTTAATGACGGGAACCATATGCTTGTCGAGCTTCCATGCTTCTCATGCCACTCTTCTCCGGAAGGTACCTCAAATTAACACAGCAACAAAATTGTTTACATTTTGTTTTTGAAATCAAATTAAGCGCACGTAATTTTGGTTAACTAATTAGATATTTTACAGACTGGAGCGGAGTTTGTGGGGAGCTTCATCCTGATATTTTCGGCGGCGGCAGCACCTATTGTGAACCAAAAGTACCCTGATTCCGAGACGCTTCTAGGTAATGCGGCATGTTCGGGCCTAGCAGTGACGATAGTTGTTTTGTCCATAGGCCACATCTCCGGAGAACACCTAAACCCGTCTGTCACCATTGCTTTCGCAGCGTTTCGACACTTTCCGTGGTCCCAAGTTCCCTTCTACATAGCAGCTCAGGTTTCAGCGTCCATTTCAGCAAGTTTTGCTCTCAAGGGTGTTTTTCATCCCTTCATGTCTGGTGGAGTTACGGTTCCTTCAGTAAGCAATGGCCAAGCTTTTGCACTCGAGTTCATTGTCACGTTCATTCTCATGTTTACTATCACTGCCGTTGCCACTGATATCCGTGCGGTATGTGTGTATATATGTCGCCATGTTCTTGCAATCCAAATTCTCTTTAATTTATGATGTAAACTAATTTCTAGTTAGTTCATGCAGGTGGGGGAGATGGCAGGCGTAGAAATTGGAGCTGCAGTTTTACTCAACATTCTTGTGGCAGGGTGAGAACCTTTGTTATAAACTAACATCATTTAATCTCAGTTGATCTAAAACAAATTGTACGTACTTTGTGTTGAGAATTAAGCTCCTCACAAGTTTGAATTAACCTGCAGATGATAATCCTGCAGATGGACATGAAGAAAACAAAGAAGAAGAAGACTTTCTGTTTTTAGCAATAGCTTTTAGATTCAAATATGTAACGGCTAGTTTGGTTTCTATTTGTAGAAAGATGAACAGCTGTGTTTGTTCTTATCTTTTGGTTGTACTGTCTCGCTGGATCCATTCCCAAGTGGAAGGATCACAGCGCCTGATGCTCTAGAGGGCTGAGATCGATTCTTGGAAAGTCAGATCTCTCTCAGGCTCTAAATGCTAGGGTTTTGGTGAAATGAAATATACTCTTACTCCTCAGTTTTTGCATCCTTTTTTACATCTTCTGTTCTTACTTCCTCCAAGCCCCCAAAAATCCAAAAATCTTAAAATATAACCTAAAATCGATCATGGCCTGGTACCATTTCAACATGGTATCAGAGCTCTAGGTCTGATTCCGAAGAAGGCAGTGATACTGTGAGTGAAAACCAACTTCGAAAGAAACCCAGAAAAACCCTAAAAGAGGTTCTTTTATTAAATTTTCTTGCTGTTCTTGGTTGAGAAATGGCTGGATCAGGTTCACCTGGAGGAGATCTAAGGACTCCACAGTTTAACGGCACCAACTATGATTTTTGGGCTGTGAAAATGGAAACCATCCTCATAGCACACGATCTATGGGATATGGTCGATCTTGGTATCCTTCCTCAACCTGCTCAAAGTGAAGAAGGTTCAGGAAATGAAGAAGAAGACTCCGGGCAAAACCCAGTGGAGCCACCTGCAATTTCAAAGGAAGATAAAATCAAAAATGCTAAGGCATTAAGTCTCATCCAAGGAGCAATTTCTGATGAGCTATTTCCTAGAATCAGAAATGAGAAGACTGCAAAGGGTGCTTGGGAAATTCTGAGAAGAGAGTTCAGAGGGTTCAGAGGAGACAAGAAGGTAAGAGCTGTCAAGCTTCAAGCCATTAGAGCTGATTTTGAATATCTAAGAATGCTAGATAGTGAAACACTAGATGATTATCTGGCTAGGTTCTTTGAAATAGTGAATAATCTGAAATCACTAGGAGAAGATGTGTCTGAGAAGAGGATTGTGCAGAAAGTACTAATGAGTTTAAGTAGAAGATACAAGTCTATAGTGTCCATAATAGAGGAGACTAGAGATCTTGATTCTATAAGGGTTGAAGAAGTGTTAGCCTCTGTTAAAGTCTATGACAAAAGAGAGGATCTACATGATGAAAGAGACAAAGTTACTGGTACTGAGAGGGCATTTAGCAGTCTGAAAATTGGAGGCAGTAATAGTAGCAGTACTAGTGGAAATTATAAAGGTGCACAGGGTAAACAGAACAACAAATGGCAACAAAATAGAAAGGGGAAGGGCTGGCCACCCAATAGTAACTGAATGGGAATGGAAATTCAAACTGGAACAATCAAAGTGGTGGAAACTGGAGCAACAGAAACATGTTTCAAGGCAGACAAGGTAGCAGTAGTCAAGGCACAGTGAAACCACAGTGTCAAACTTGTGGTAAATATCACTTTGGCATTTGTAGATATAAGGGAAAACCAAAATGTGGCAAATGTGGCAAATTTGGACATGCTGCAAGGGACTGTGACCATGACAAACAAGTTACAAATTATGCAAAGGAGGAAGATATAACTACTGGTGCAATGTTTTATGCATGTCACTCAGCCTCAATAGCTCAAGATAGATCTGTGTGGTTTGTTGACAGTGCTTGCAGCAACCACATGACTTCTCAAGAGGCATTATTGCTGAATCTAGACAAAACAGTCACTTGCAAAGCTAAAATGGGGACTGGGGATCTGGTTCAAGCAATAGGCAAGGGAACACTGGTAGTGGATACAAAGCATGGAAAGAGATACATTAATGAAGTTCTGTTGGTTCCAGGGTTAGATGAAAACCTTCTGAGTGTTGGTCAAATGATGGAACACGGTTACTATGTGTTGTTTGGTGGTAATATGGCTATAATATTTGATGACAGAAACCTTGAGAATGTGGTAGCCAAGGTAATTATGGCAGGAAATAGGTGTTTTCCATTGTCCTTAGAATCCATAAATCATGTAGCTAGAAGAGCTTCAATCGAAGAAGAATCATGGATCTGGCATAAGAGGTTGGGACACCTAAATTTTGGCAATTTGAAAAAGATGCAAAGAGAGGGAATGGTACTTGGATTACCTGAACTATCTGAAGTGAAGAAAATCTGTGAGAGTTGTATTGCTGGGAAGATGCACAGAGAACCATTTGATAAAGAGAAAGCATGGAGGGCAAGCCATCCATTAGAACTGGTGCATACTGATGTTTGTGGACCAATGCAGAATGAATCCATTGGTGGTAACAGATACTTCATCACATTCATTGATGATTTCTCAAGAATGTGTTGGGTATATTTTCTCAGAAACAAATCTGATGTATTCAATGTGTTCAAGAAGTTTAAAGCTTTTGTAGAGCTACAGAGTGGGTTCAATCTTAAAAAGCTAAGAAGTGACAGAGGAGGTGAATATACTTCACATGAATTCTTGGATTTCTGTTCTAACATTGGAATGGAGAGGCAATTGACTGTGGCTTACTCTCCTCAGCAAAATGGAGTTGCTGAGAGAAGAAACAGGACTATTGGAGAAATGGCAAGGTCAATGATGGCTGAGAAAAGCATCCCTGTGAAGTTCTGGGCTGAAGCAGTTGGAACTGCAGTATACTTGCAGAATAGATGTCCTACAATCTCAGTAGAAGGCAAGACTCCATTTGAAGCTTTCACCGGCAGAAAACCAGGCATAAAACATTTGAGAGTGTTTGGATGCATATGCTACATACACATTCCCTCACAGCTAAGAGGAAAGTTTGATGAGAAGGCAAGTAAGGGCATCTTTATGGGGTATGGCAGCTGTGAGAAAGGCTATAGAGTCTATGATCTGCAGTCCAAGAAAATTATTCTATCTAGAAGTGTTGTGTTCAATGAAGATCAGTTTTGGAACTGGGAATGCAAGCAGGTTGAAACACCTACAATGTCTCTCAGTTTTGACAATCATGAACATGTCAATGAAGAAGTGCAGGAAGACTCAAATCATGAGATTCAGTTTGAAACTCCTCAAAGCCCTCAACCAAGTTCAAGTCCTGGCAGTTCATCAACTAGCAGGAGTGAAGTGCAGAGTCAAAACTCAACTCCTAGTTCAACACCTGTGAAATTGAGAAGCTTAGAAGAAATATATGCTAGATGTCACATGTGTCTTGTAGAACCAGAAAGTTATCAAGAAGCTGCTCAAGATCAAGCTTGGCAAGAAGCTATGATACTGAGCTTGATATGATTGTGAAAAATGATACTTGGCAGCTAGTTGATAGACCCACAGATAAACCTGTTATTGGAGTAAAATGGGTATTTAAAACTAAACTAAACCTTGATGGAACTGTCCAGAAACACAAGGCCAGACTTGTGGCAAAGGGGTATGCACAAAAACCTGGAATTGACTACAATGAGACCTTTGCCCCAGTGGCAAGGTTATATACAATTCGAACTCTTATTGCTTTGTCTGCTCAAAGAGGTTGGAAGTTATTTCAATTGGATGTGAAATCTGCCTTCTTAAATGGGATACTTGAAGAAGAGGTTTATGTTGAGCAGCCAGAGGGAAGAAGAGGTTTATGTTGAGCAGCCAGAGGGTTTTGAAGTTGTGAATTCAGGTCACAAAGTCTACAAGTTGAGGAAGGCCTTGTATGGTTTAAAACAGGCACCTAGAGCCTGGTATAGTGAGATTGATGCATATCTCACAGATTGCAAATTCAGCAAAAGCACAAGTGAAGCCACTTTGTACACCAAGTCTGACTGTGAAGGAGGCTTAATTATAGTCTCAATATATGTTGATGATATAGTGTACACTGGTAGCAGCAAAACACTAATCAGTGAGTTCAAAAAGGAGATGATGCAAAGATATGAGATGTCTGATTTAGGCCTACTCCATCATTTCTTAGGAATGGGAATCTTGCAAACTGAGAATGGTGTGTTCATTCACCAAAGCAAGTATGCAAAATCATTGCTTGTGAAGTTTGGTCTTGAAGACTGTAAACCTGTGTCTATTCCTCTACCTACTGGTGAGAAACTCAAAAAGATAGATGGAAGTGAACTGGCTGATGAAAGCATGTACAGGAAAATTGTTGGCAGTCTCTTGTATTTGACAGCAACTAGGCCAGATTTGATGTATGCTGCTAGTTTGTTATCAAGGTTCATGAATAGTCCTACAAAGAAGCATTTTGGAGTTGCAAGGAGGGTTCTCAGATATGTGCAAGGCACACTGAACTATGGAATAGAATATACAAAAGACAGAAATGCAATCCTAGTAGGCTACTGTGATGCAGACTGGGCAGGCAGTGAAGATGACTGCAGAAGTACTTCAGGATATGCGTTTAGTTTTGGTAGTGGGGTTTTCTCGTGGGCCTCAGTGAAGCAAAATACAGTAGCATTATCAACTGCAGAAGCTGAGTATGTTTCCGCAGCAGAAGCCACTGCACAGGCCATTTGGCTAAGGTTTGTACTTGATGACTTTGGGGAAATGCAAGCTGATGCAACACCCCTATTCTGTGATAACATGTCTGCAATCTCCATGGTTAAGAACCCTGTCTTTCACCAGAAAACCAGACACATAAATAGGAAGTTTCATTTCATAAGGGAAACACTACAAGAAGGGGTGATTGAGATGAAGTTCTGCAGAAGTGAAGAGCAACTCGCAGACATTTTTACAAAGGCATTGCCTAGAGAAAGATTCAACTTCTTGAGAATTAAGCTTGGAGTAAAACCAGTGAGCAGCTTAGGAGAGGCTGTTGAGAATTAAGCTCCTCACAAGTTTGAATTAACCTGCAGATGATAATCCTGCAGATGGACATGAAGAAAACAAAGAAGAAGAAGACTTTCTGTTTTTAGCAATAGCTTTTAGATTCAAATATGTAACGGCTAGTTTGGTTTCTATTTGTAGAAAGATGAACAGCTGTGTTTGTTCTTATCTTTTGGTTGTACTGTCTCGCTGGATCCATTCCCAAGTGGAAGGATCACAGCGCCTGATGCTCTAGAGGGCTGAGATCGATTCTTGGAAAGTCAGATCTCTCTCAGGCTCTAAATGCTAGGGTTTTGGTGAAATGAAATATACTCTTACTCCTCAGTTTTTGCATCCTTTTTTACATCTTCTGTTCTTACTTCCTCCAAGCCCCCAAAAATCCAAAAATCTTAAAATATAACCTAAAATCGATCATGGCCTGGTACCATTTCAACACTTTGGCAGACCAACAACTGGCGGTTTGATGAACCCTATCCGAACTTTGGGTCCGGCTGTTGCTACCCGAAATTATAACGGATTTTGGATCTACATAGTAGCACCCCCTCTTGGTGCCTTAGCTGGTGCTGCTGCCTACACAACTGTGAAGCTCCCAGACAATAAACCACCAAACCAGGTTAGAACTTCCCCTACTACTGCCAACTAGCCCACACAGGTTAATTAGTTAGGACAATAAAACCATCAAATCAGGTTAGGACTTCCACTTTTATTTGATCATTTGATTCATGTGTGATAGGTTCATGACGGCACACACTACCTGACGCTAATTTGCCACAACTCGATAGACGAATCTCCTTCCACTGGACATGGTAATTCAAACTTAGACCGATCGTGTTTCATATCATGCTCATAGCATAGCCAGCTACTTGACTTATTTCGACGATCATTCTGATGAGACTAACGTTATGGTAGGTTTGATTACTATTGCGTGGGTCAATGTATAGGAAAAGGGAATGTAAATATTGCGTAAATATTAGAGTCATGTTTTAGGAAGGTAATATTTGTGTCCTTTATTGTTTCCTTATGTAAAAGGATTGTATGTACTTATATTCAGAATTATGGAATACATGAAAATTAAGCCGTAAAATTCTATTTGGCATCGAAGCCTTGTTGCCGTAACCCTAAATCAGAAAACAATTTTTTGTACTGTGCCGCTACTGCAAGGGCTATGCTTGCTACCCTGCCGTGACTCTTGTTGTCCCTGCCGTGTTTCCTTTTTCTGCTCTTCGCAGGAAATCAAACATCGCCGTGCTGCTTTGTGTGCCCGTGAATCAAGATGGCCAGTGTCGAAGCAAACTCACAGCTGAAGTCAGAGGGGGGTCTACGTACGACCACCGACAATTCAGTTGTGAGCCCTGTAGTGATACATAATGATGCTTCAAACGTACCGAATACCGTAAAACTCAATGGATTAAATTACCCTCTTTGGTCCAAAGTATTGGAGATGCATATTGCTGGCACTGTTATAAAAATCTCTGCCTAGGCGCTAGACGGCTGGTCACCTCCCCGATTAATGCCTAGGTGTTTGAAAATTAAGAAATGGCTCCTAGACCTACTAAGGCGCCCGCCTAGACCGCCTAGGCACCCGCGTAGGCACCCGCCTAGGTTGCAACTCACTTAGACAGAAAATAGATAACTTTCGTTATGCATTTTATTTTTTTTCAATAAATTGTAAGAGACTCGTTGAATACTTAAATGAACACATATTATATGCTTGTTTCCCATGTTTTCATTATGTTCCAATAGCTCATAATATATATGTCATGCTATATTGTAGTTTATGATAAAATTATATATATATATATATATATATATATATATGTATATATGTATATATGTATTAAGTATAAATATACCCTTATTTATATGAAATATAATAGATTTAATTAAATCCGCCTAGCCGCCTAGGTGTTAGGCCCCAACCCGCCGCCCGACTAGCGCCTAGCGTCTTTTAGAACCTTGATTGCTGGGCGTGGTAAGAAAAGGTTCGTGACAGGTAATATTAACGAGCCCAAGGAAGAAAGTGCCGAGTATTAGGCTTGGGAAACTGGGAATGCAATTGTGAAATGGTGGTTGATTAGTTCCATGGATCCTACCTTCATGGGTTTTTTCATCTATCTTTGTACTGCTAAAGAAGTGTGGGAAGAAGTTGCTAGAACATATTATGATGGTTCTAATATCTCTTAGATTTATGAGTTGAAGGTAAAATCGTTTCGACTTCGTCAGGAAGGGCGTCATATTGGTGTGTACTATGTCGATCTCAAGGCATTATGGCAAGAACTGGATCAAAGAAGAGCGATTAAGATCGAGTGTGCTCTTGACTTGAAGACGCTTCGAGAGAATATCCAATTGGACCGAGTGTATGCCTTCCTGGCGAGACTTGATGATGTATTTGATAATATATGTAGTGATATTTTGAGAACTCAACCCCTACCATCTGTCGATGAGGTGTTTTCTGTGGTCAGGCATGAAGCCAAACGTCATGCTACCATGATGGGGGGAAGTGGTGATGAACCTTGACAACGACAGTAGCCATAGTGTCTCGGCCACTCCCTGCTGGCCGGCCATATGCATCACTTTCATCGACAACTTCTCATCCTTTTACTCTAGAGAATAAAGATGATTTAAAGTGTACTTTCTGCAATCAAACCCGTCATACTAAGGATACCTGTTTTCAAAAACATGGAGTCCCTAAGTGGTTTCCAGAATTGAAGAAAAAGTTACGAGCCAAGGAGCGTGCTGCTAATAGAGCAAGTGGAAGCCATGAATCCGTTGCCACTGCCGCACCTAGGACTAAGGAAGTCGTGCCTACCCCTGGAGATCCAAGTCAAAGTTTGTTGACTAGGACCACTCCTAGTGAATCACCATCCAATACAGGTAGTATGGGGCGTGTTCTTTTAGCCTCTGACATGGAACATCATACAAGTTAGATTATGGACTCTGGTGCAACAAACCATATGACCTTTGATAAAAATTTGTTTACTTGTATGACAACGACTCCTCGGAAATGTATAGCAATGGCGAACAGCACCACTGCATCGGTCTTGGGGACTGGCACCGTGGACCTCACATCGGCCCTCTTCCTTCATCATTGCTTGCTTGTTTTGTCGTTGTCTCATTACTTGTTATCTATCCCTCAAGTTACTGAGCAATTAGATTATGTTGTACTTATGTATCCATTTTTTTGTTTACTTCAGGATATTCAGACCAAGGAGATAATTGGGCGTAACACTAAGAGATAGGGGTTATATTATGTGGATGACGTCGTTCCTAATAGAGCTAATGCAGTTCGGGCATCCTGTACCAATAATTTACAAGAAGTTTGGTTATTACATTGTCGGTTAGGACATGCTTCGTTTGGTTATTTAAGGCGTATGTTGCCTAGTTTATTTCATGAAATAAAAGAATCAGACTTACATTATGAAGTATGTATTCTCGTGAATAGTCATCATGCTTCGTTTTCTCCTAGTATGAATAAAAGATTGTTTCCGTTTGATCTTGTGCACTCTGATGTTTGGGGTTCATCCCCTGTTATTAGGTTTTCCGGCATTAAATGGTTTGTTACCTTCATTGATGATTGCACCCGTATGACTTGGATATATGTGATGAAGAATAAAAGTGGTGTTAGAATGGTGTTCCGGTCTTTCTCTCAGATGGTTACAACACAATATTCCTCTGTTATTAAATTTCTCCACTCTGATAACGGAGGTGAATATATAGGTGTCGAATCATCTGGCTTTCTTCGGGATTAAGGAATTCTCCATGAAACTACTTGTCCACATACTCCGCAACAAAATGGGGTTGCTAAGAGAAAGAATTTCATATTTTAGGAAACTTTTCGTGCTTGCTTATTGGTGCGCCCGTCCCTAAATGGTTTTGACCTGAAGCCATTACCTGTGCTGTGTATGTGATTAACCGTATGCCATCTCGAGTTGTGGACTTCCGTACACCTCTCCAAGTCTTGACCGAACATGTTCCCGTAGTATCCACATATACCTTAACTCATCGTGTGTTTGGATGTGTCGCATATGTTCATATCCACAAGATTTATCGTAGCAAATTGAATCTGTATGCCTTTCGGTGTGTCTTTATTAGGTTTGCCTTCCAACAGAAAGGGTACAAATACTATCATCCTGAAACTCGCCATATGTATGTGACCATGGATGTTACTTTTTCTGAATCCGAGTATTTTTATTCGTCTACCCCCATCATCTTCAGATCACCAAAGGGAAAACACTAGTGGTGATCAGGATGATCTTGGGTGATTAGAGATACCAAAAAGTGTGATATGTAGTTCAGGGGGAGCATGTGTTGACAATAATGAGAATCAATGGAATCGGCAAGAAATTGTCGAGATAATGAATCAGCTGCCTCAGCCGCTATCTGTCGAGACAAGTGCAGCAGATCGGCGAGAGTCTACCGAGACAAGTGCAGCAGATTGGCAAAGTCCTGCTGATCCAAGTCCAACCGCCCAGCAGCTAGTTGTTCCCGAACCAAGTGTAGTAAGGGAAGAAGTGTTATATGCCGAACCTACATCTCCCTCTCTCTAGCTCGATGGTGCCACCCAATGTGTCTTCTCTGAATATCCCTGAGGTAAGTACTACGGATGCTCATGTAACTAATCCAAATAATGTTGTAAGTATATATAAGTTGCCACCAAGGTAAAATTGTGGTGTTCCTCCTAACAGGATTTCTCCCGAAGGAAAAGTGAAGTATCAAATAGCAAATTATGTGTCATGCAAGAACCTTGCACCGGAACGCCAAGCATGGGTGAATCATGTGGAAGCAGTTCAAGTACCAACCTGAGTTGAGGATGTCACACCCCGATCCCAACATATGTCCAAGATTGACATGTGACGTCACCAAGTACCCATTTATCTAATGTACCTCGCCTCCGGGCTATGTATAAAGCACGACTCAAGGTCCAACTGCGTAGAAATTTTTTCGTATACTTTATGGATGCATCTAACCTCCTCGTTAAACTGCCTACGTACCCTAAATAGGGATCAAGCCATTCGTAGTTCATTATTCACTAAACTCCGACACTTAACCCAATACGTTTTAATAGAAAAGCGTATCATTCCTCAATCAATTATTTGGACTTGACAAGCATGAATTAATTTATTCAAGCTACATAACGAACCCACCTGACATTCAAGATTTCCATTCCATCAATCATAAAATCATTATGTTTTCAACATAATATCGCAATCCAAAGCATGTAACATATCAAAGGATCAACAAAGCACAATATTTTCCTCTAGTCACATTCATTAACTAATCTAATCATATTAATAACAATAATATCCAACATCATTCCATTATCACTTCAATTAACCAATTCCATGAATCAATGAGGCACGATATTAACATTTGATTACGTTAATCAATCAACAAGATCATGTATCACCTCACAAAATTTAATAAAAGAAGTCTATACAATTCCCCGCTTAGATTATAAATAATAACATGGTAAATATAATTTATAAACACGATGCCTATTGTGAGCAATTACTATTCACTCGAATCTATGGTCGGACTAACCTTATGGAAATGAGCAAGAGTAGGGATTCCGGACCTCTCAACGAAATCCAACTAAAATAAGGTCGCCTATCGAAATGCACCAAGTACAACTAATCATCATCACCCTTAGTGTGCATATGGTCTCCCATTGCGAATAAACCAAGCAGAACCATAAGCATGATCTAAACGGGCTGGCAGTGATCACCCATCGAGGATATACCTAGCATGATCATTCCTAACAGTCCTCACTCGCGGATATACCAAGCAGGACTATATCCTATAGCTTTAGGTAGTGATCACCTATCGCGAATATACCAAGCATGATCACCCCTAGAATGCGTATGGTCCCTCATTGCAGATAAACCAAGCAGAACCATAGGCATAGTCTAACGTGTGGTCCCTTATTGCGAATATACCAAGCAGGACCACGTCCTAACTCTAGGTAGTGATCACCTATCACGAATAAACCAAACATGATCACCCCTAGAATAAGTATAGTCCCCCATTACAGATAAACCAAGCAAGACCATAAGCATAATCTAACTGTGCAGGCGGTGATCACCCATCGCGGATATACCAAGCATGATCACCCCTGAAATACGTATAGTCCCCTATCGCGGATATACCAAGCAGGACCATCCAAGTACCACTGCTACCTGGTGCAATCAGTTCAACACACAATCTACCCCTACCTCAATCCCTATGATTTACAACATAGGCACCTGCACTATCAACTTTTCATGACCACTAACTATCTTGTCATACAAGCATAAAAGTTCTACATAATACTTCTAATAAGATTCTAGGTTAACATCTTCATAAAAACAATCATACACATAATACCAATCATACAAATCAAACCACATTTCATAAACGTTTCCAAGCTACAATCGAATCACAAATTAATAAACATAGGTCAACGACTAAAAATAAAAATAACAATTCAATTGAAATCACATTTAATAAACAAGTATAACTCAATATGGTGCCACTAGTACATAAATCGAGACACCCGTCATCACCATGAGCCCATTAAGCTCCATGAAATCTCAACAACACTCTAAGATAAACGACACGCTAGAATAATTCAGGCTAGTTGACTAAAAAGTTAACCGTCAATCAAAGTCGAAGGTAGGGTCCACAACCCTAGTAATCTAATCCAAAAGATTTGCCTATCAGATTTTTGATCCATAACTTTCCAAGAGTCTCTTTAATCTTCTAGAACAATATCGAACAATCCAACGGTCGGATCTTCGCCAATCACTAAAATTACGTAGCAGTCGACGTTTAATTTTACAAACTTAGGAAACCAATTAGGGAAGATCCGTACGTCAGATTCTCGATCCTTCAGTTCCTAATATCCTCAAATATTACGTACTATAATGTAATAAAGTTTGATGTCGATCCAGCGGTCGGATCGTCAATTCGTATAATGATCAAATGGCGGTCTCTATCAAAACTATGTTCAAACGATGAGATTTCGTCAATCGGACTTCACACATGGAATTGGGGTATCAAATTTAGCCTAGGCAGGTCAGGGGTACATCAGCCCACATGCCGCCGCCACACTCCACCTCACATGGCAGCCGGCCGCCCCGACTCGCCGGAAAATTCAATCAACTCCAAAAATTACCAATCATGTAGATTTCAATGAGAGGAAAAACTTTATACTTGGACCAAAGTCCAATTCGGCTGGGAAACACCAGAAATCGCCCTCAATCGGTAGGAAACCCTTGAATTGGGTGTTCTTAATTCGACTCCATAACAGCTCTACCGCCCCCAAACTTGTTTAGGCTTTGTTACTGGGCTCAAGAGGATTCTGTAGGTGGTGGTGATCGAAGGAAATCATTTCAGAATTGGTGGATCGACGGCAAAGGACCCTCGTACCCACTGATGCAGTTTTCACAATTTCAAAGCCAATTTTCATCAATTTAAGGGTGGAATAGGTATAGGGAAGGTCGTGGATGTTTCTCAGGTGGTTATTTGACATGATTTGCCGGAAAAATCGACGGAAAATCGTCAGAGGAGGTGAGATAAACTGGGTCGGGTCGCGGGAGAAACCGGTCAAGGGGATCCGATGCTTTTCCTTTTCTCTCCCTTCCCTCATTTCTTTTCCTTTCCATTGGTTCCCTCTTTTTCTCCCCTCTTCTGATTCGTTCCTCCCCCTCATTTCTCTCCCGCAACTCTCTTTTTTTCCCCGCTCTCTTGCTGCCATCTGGCAGCTTCTAATCTAATCTTCTTTTTTTTTTTTTTTTTTTTTTCTTCTTTTCTAATTGGTCCCTTCCCATTCCCAAAGTAATGGGAACCCCTGAAATATTAAATTTCTATTTTATTTAAGAAACTTCTAACGTCCGTAATTTCTCCTTCCTTGTCTCGATTCACGAACGACCTTCGCATACGCGTCGTGGTGTCGAGTTCAATTCAAAAAAATTAAGAGTGACACCAGAAGGTCTACGGATTTTAAATAATTATTTTTCAAACAAAAATCAAACTTTGTACTTAAGTAATTGAAATTTAAAATTAGTTTAAATTCGCAAAAATACTATAAAATCCTGCGAATACGAAATACGTAGATTACAATAGTGAAATCCAGAACGGGATTTCACAGAGAAGGCCTTGAAGGATCCGAAATGGGTTGCTGCAATGGATGAAGAAATGATGGCACTACATAAGAATGATACATGGGAAGTAATGGAACTATCAAAAGGAAAAAAATTGGTCGGATGTAGAAGGGTCTTTACAATTAAATACAAGGTCGACTGATCAATTGACAGGTATAAAGTAAGGTTAGTAGCAAAAGGTTATACTCAAACGTATTGTGCTGATTACCAGGAAACCTGTTCTCCAGTAGCAAAGATGAATACAGTACGTGTTCTTATTTCACTAGCTGCAAATTTAAATTGGCCACTGAAATAGTTTGATGTAAAAAATGCTTTTCTTCATGGGCATTTGGAAGAAGTATGTATGGATTTTCCTCTGGGGTATAATGCCAAAGGGAAAACCGGAGTATGTAGATTGCAATAGTCGCTTTATGAACTTAAGCAATCACCTCGTGCATGGTCTGGTAGATTTACTCAAGTTATGAGAATGAATGGATATTGTCATAGTCACTCCGACGATACATTGTTTGTAAAACGGAGAAGCGGTAATTATTTATGTGGATGACATGATAATAACAGGTGATGATTCGAAAGAGATGATGAAGCTGGACAAGTATTGCCGCCGAGTTTGAGATAAAGAATTTGGGAGATTTAAAATATTTTCTTGAAGTAGAAGTGGCTCGTTCATCTAGAGGTATTTTCTTGTCTCAACGTAAATATGTTCTGGATTTACTAAAGGAAACAGGCATGCTTGGATGTAAACCGGTGGACACTCCCATTGTAGAGAAGCATTATTTAGGGATTTATCCATATCAGAAACTGGTTGACAAAGAGAGATATCAGAGACTGGTAGGAAGACTAATTTATTTGTCCCACACTCGTCCGGATATTGCCTATGCAGTGAGTGTGGTGAGTCAGTTTATGCACTCACCGAGTGTGAAGCATATGGCGGCAGTTATGAGGACTAACGTATTTAAAGTCTGCTCCGGAAAAGGAAATTTTGTATAAGCCTCATGGACACATAAGGATTGAGGGATTTACCGATGCTGATTGGGCAGGTGATGTGACTGATAGGCGTTCTACGTCTGGATATTTTACATTCGTTGGAGGTAATTTGGTTACTTGACGGAGCAAGAAACAGAAGGTGGTGTCTCGGTCTTCTGCCGAGGCCGAATACAGGGGCATGGTGCATGGTGTGTGCGAGATTCTTTGGCTACGAAAGTTGTTATGGGGTCTCGATTTTAAACAAGAAGAGGCAATGAAATTGTATTGTGACAATAAGTCGGCAAGAGAGATAGCAGAGAATCCAGTGCAGCATGATAGGACTAAGCATGTTGAGGTTGATCGACATTTCATTAAAAAGAAGTTTGAGAAGAAGATTGTTTCAGTACCGTTTGTGAGCTCGGAAGAACAAGTTGCAGATGTTCTTACTCATGCCGTGTGTAGTAGATTTTTTGATGACTCACTTATCAAGTTGGGTACGTGTGATATCTATGCACCAACTTAAGAGGGAGTATTGCGTGAGTCAATGTATAGGAAAAAGGAATGTAAATATTGTGTAAATATTAGAGTCTTTTAGGAAGGTAATATTTGTGTCCCTTATTGTTTCGTTATGTAACAAGGATTGTATGTACTTATATTCAGAATTATGGAATACATGAAAATTAAGTCGTGAAATGCTATTATTACAGGTATCATCAAAGGGTCTCATCGATCCTAAAAACGGAACAGTTGCTGAATCTATATATTTAGCTTGGGTATGAAATATAATTTATACTTTATAATACGCTGAAGAAAAGAGAGTTGTGTTACATTATCAAAATTCAAAAACAAGAAATTAAAGAAAACTGATTTGGGAACATTCCTTACATTTACAATATTATATGTCAATATCTACAGATTAGGATCTCGGATCCAAATGGTGGGGGATCCTAGGGATCCTCACATCCTAACCGTTCATCGTATATCGTGCAATCAGTTTTCGTCAGGTACTATTTGTGTTTAATTTTAAATAATAAAATTCAAATGATTTCTAACCGCAAAATATACGATGAACATGTAGGATGTGAGAATTTCTAAGATCTCCACCATTTGGATTCGGATGGAATCCAAATCCAATATCTACCACTGAAACGGATAGAAATGATCACAGAAAGTAGAAAATGAACGGGGGTGCTGTGAGAGTAGACTAAAAATATCAGATTCATAGAGGACCCTGATTAAACTAAACTGTTATCTATAGCGGCATAAGTATTGCCTACTCATCATAAGCAATTTGATTACATTAATTGTAAAGATTTTCAAGAGGCGTATACAACTCAGTAGTTCACCAGTACCTGCACCCAAGGTATTAAATATCGATGATATCGGAAATATCGGTAGTCCAAAAACACGGAAATATCGATGGAAATATCGGGATATTATCGATATCGATAAAAATTGAATAAAAACCACGGAAATTGTAAGAAAAACTTGGAAATTTTTATTGAAACTTTGCAGGATGTTTATTTAGTCAATTATCTATTAGTTTATCACAAAAAATTGGAAGGAAATGCATTGCATGATGAATTTAATTGGTTTAAGTTGATTATATAGCGAGCTGGCAAACATTGTGAGTGTAGAAAATATGTAGTAATTAATGAAAGAAGTTTAAACACACCAAAATCATTTATATATAATGAATTAGTACAATATTTTACACTTTATACATTGCATGGTACTAAGAACACACACACGCAAGTTACAATTTATATTTTACACTTTATACATTACAATTTATATATAATGAATTAGTTCATTTGTTGACTGAATCATGGAATTGAGTCTACAAAATAAAAAGTAAAAACACACAAACGCAAGTTACGTGGCAAATCACTGCAACATCCACACACGCACACGCAACATCCACACACGCACGCAGACCCTTAGATTCGCACGCAGACCACAGAAATCTCTGTATCCTTCATTCTCTCCCTCTTTCGCTGGATCCTTCCTTCTCTCTCCCTCAGTCGCTGCTCCGTCCATCCTTCTTCTCCCTCAGCAGCATCTCTTCTCTGCTCCCTCAGTCTCTCCGTCTATCCTTCTCCCTCAGCCTCGATCTCGATCCTTCTCCCCAACGTCTCTCCGTCCATCCTTCTCCGGAGCTACTCCTATCTCCCCCTCTCTCTTCTCAGATCTTCATCTGAAACTTTCTGTGTGAGATCCATGTCGTCGGAGCAACACCTTTTTGTTGTTGCTGTTAGAGATCCATGTCGTCGGATATACGCTAGGGTTCAAATCGATCGCGTTTCGAGTTAAAGTTTCGTCAGGAAGCTGCGGGGGGAGTTTTTAATTTCTCTAATTTTTTTGTTCGATTTTATTTTGTAGCACTTTCGATGTTTCCGTACAAGTTCATGGCTGATTGCAGAGACTGCAACGATACCTCTGACTCTGTAGTTTCCCTCAACCTCGATCTTTTCTTCTCCCTCGAGTCTCTCGATCCTTCTCCGGGGAGGTGACCTCCCCCCCATCTCTCCGGCGATAATATCCCTAATATCGCTAATATCGCGATATTATCGATATTAGCGATATTATCGCGATATTATTAAGATATTATATTTTAAGGCTTAAAAATATCGTTCTTTGAAAAAAACGATATTATCGGCGAAATATCGCCGATAATATCGATTTTTCGGACGTTGCCTGCACCGATATTGTCCCCTAACTTGCATTTTTTCTATCATAATAAGTACATCACGACACCCTTTTTCCTGCCCCATCTCTCCAGGTGCCTCCCCTTGCTCTCTCTCCCTCCCTTACAAATTCCTCTATCTTCATATGTTCTTGATTTTGTAAATGTTTAATCTAGGTCGCTACTAACGCACGAGATCGAGTCGGGGATGAATCGAAGTGATTTTAGCCGTTGCCGACGAATGATCAAAATTGAAATTCCAAAATCCTCATCTTCTTCCCTTTTGATTTTGGTCATGAAACCATAATCCTGCAGGCCATGAAACCTGCTAAATCTTCCTTTGACAGAGAGAGCAGAGACAGAGGTTGAAGGAAGAAGAAGAAAAAGGTATATTGGGTAGAAAAAGTTGATTCCGGATGGATGCTTTCTTCGGGAGTCCGAATACCACCTATTGTTCGGTAGTCCAATTCCGGAAAAATCAGTAACCTGATTCCTCATTTTAGATGGGTCTCACTGACACTTTCATTCCCCCAGTGTTGGTTAACACCAGAATCCCTTGAAAGTAATGCAATTCCCATTCCCTTCCTTTATTTCCCTTACGTAAACACCCATCAAAAGTGATCGTTCAGCTCAGTTCGCAACCATAAACTTATTGAAATCCTAAACTGAATAGGTTCTCCACCTCTTCTGATTAGCTTGGGTAGCCATGATACACTGCTAGGTGTCACTCATGGTTTGTGGAAGCCCTAAAGATGTATAATCACTTAAGGGAGAATTGAAAGTATGTTTCAATTCACAATCGATCGTTAAGAGTAACAATCGACCACTGCCTCACTAAAAGGAACCTAATGGATCGCACACCGTGTAAGGTAATGATTGAAGGTGATAATGAAGATGAGTAAGGACAATTAAATAGTTTAATTGTATGTGGCAAGGATTAATTAAAAGTTAATTAATCTAGAACGAAAGGTTCGTTTTAGGCCTTAAGTTAGTTTTGGGTTTCGGGACACAAAAGGGTTTTGGTCCACAAGGCACATAAGGTTTAAGTTGTGTGACAACTAAAAAAAAAAGGGCAATTAACCCACTAACAATAGGGAGGCCGGCCATGATTAGAGAGGGAGTGGGTTTTGGACTTATTACAAGTTTGCCACTCCAATGAAGGGAGGTATAAATATGACTTTATAGCTTTTTCTTCATTAGGGTTTTCTTTGAGGAAAGATGAGAGTTTTTGGCTCTCTCTTTCTCTCTAGGAAGGCCGGCCACCATGGGGGAGTTTACTAGCATCTAACTCCTCCATGGCCACTCATATTCTTCCTCAACCATCCTTGGTGTCGAAACTTAGAGGTCTCCAACTTTGGTGACTTTTGGAGAAACCTATTCTTCAATCCACATCCAAGAAGGCATGGATCCAAGAAGCAAAGTTCTTCCACCTTCATCCATGGGGCCAAGGAGCAAGGTGACAAAGGAAGAAGGCCCTCACATGGGTGATTAACCTTTGCTAAGCAAAGAGGTACTTCAAAGGTATAAAGATTCTCAACTCTTTCTCTTAGATCTTGAGTTGAGTCTTGGTTCACCATTTCTACTAGGCTTTGAATTTCATGGGTAATGTTTTGTTTTGAGTGCATACAAGCATGATTCCGCCTTTAATTGTTAATTGCATGCCATAGATGTTGCTCAAATGAACATGTTTTTCACAAATTTTCCTTCATGGCGCTTACTTAATCATGGCGAAAGACGGCTTAAAGATCGGCCCCATCAACGACAAATTCTTGCAGCGCTACTACCCCTAAACCAAACACTCAATGCTCCCCGCCTGCATGAGCCTAAACTGCACATGGCACAAAGCTCCTCGCCTGCACGAGCCTAAATTGCACACGGCAACAATGCTCATTGTTCGCACGAGTTTAAAAGGCGACACCCAATGCTCCTCGCCTGCATGTGCCTAAACTGCACACAACACACAGCTCATTGCCTGCATGAGCCTAAACTGCATACGGCATAATGCTCCTTGTTCGCACGCGAAATACAATGCTCCCTGCCTGCATGAGCCTAAACTGCACACGGCACAATGCTCCTTGTTCGCACGAGCTTAAAAGGTGACACACAACGTTCCTTGCTTGCACGAGCTTAAAAGGCGACACACAACGCTCCTTGATTGCATTAGCTTAAAAGGCGACACTCAACGCTTCTTGTTCGCAAAGCTTAAAAGGCGACACTCAACGATCCTGGCCAATAAGAGCATAAACTGTGTACGGCAAAATCACCATCAAAATCAAAAATCAAAATCATCATCAAAATCACCACCAAAACAGTAAAAAACAATCCATCATTTCCTTTGAACTACGTCATGACTTGATCCCTCCTCAATCGAGGGTACATAGGCAACTTGAAACTTCAAAACTTCAAGTACAGTCACATCATCAACAAAAACACAAACACTTAGAAGCATAAATAGCAAATTCAAGAATATGAATACTTTTTTTAAAGGAAGAATTCGGCTACAAAGCTATATTACAAAATGAGCAAAAACAAAGAAGGCTTAAAGTACAAGGAATGGAAGACACTACTTGAAAGCTATGTCCCTAAAACTACGACGACAGTCTTCAAGCAAGTCTTTCAAAGTCTTCAAAGTCTCCACATTAGTGGGGGACAAGGTGGGCACCTCCATGGCCGCGCCTGTCTCTTGCTCTAGGCGCGAAATCTTCTCTTGATGCTGAGAAAATGTTGCTTCCTTCTCCAAGAGAACATCATGAAGTCGTGATACTTCGACTTCCAACTGCTCTTGTTCTTACGCTAACACTTCTAGACGCGCCTGAACCAAAGCTAAATAAGTCCGTGTGGCTTGATAACCTTCTGAAACAGCTTGCTAAGAAGACCGAACTTGGGCAATTGATAAGTCTATTGCCACAAGTTGCTGAGCTCTAACCTTTGGATTCAACTTCTTCAAAGAAACAGCATGCAAAGAAGAATACTCAATTGAGGTAGCCATAAGTTCGGCAATCTTGACTCTCAAGAGTAAGGAATCAACATTAAGGTTATCAATCGCAGAAATAAGTTTCAACAAGTCCTCCTTGAACAATGCAAGGTCCTCCAATGGGCACTTTGAAATCCTCTTCTCAATGTGGCTCTTGATATCCATGGTCGTGCGAAGCTTGACGCGATGGATAAGCTGCTCAGTGCCACTAAGGTGTTGGACGCATGACGGGCTCTTGCATACCTTCACCTACACACGGCAAACTTGGGCAACTTGGCAGATTCGGAACAAGCTCTGCACCGGGCGGATCCCTAATCTCCTCTTCTGTAGGTAGATTGCCTCCAAATAGCATCTCCATAAAGGAATGAACGCCCATGTTCACCAAATCAAAAGAATAAGAAGGCCCATCCTAAAGAAGACAAAGAAAGATGTTAGAAACAAAAGCTAAACCAATGAAAGAAAAAGAAATCACAAGAAAGAAAGAAATAAGGTAAATTACATAAAACTACCTCAACTATTGGGTCATTAACAGTTTCATACCTTGCTTTAAAAATTTCAATGTCATACCTTATCATCGAATTTGTTGCAATGTCATACCTTTCGTTAGTTGTCAATCAATTCCTTTGTTAAATGCTGACGTGGCATGAGGCGACACCCACTTTCTATTAAAAAATTTTAAAAACTAATTAAATATTAACTAAATATTAAAAAAAAAAAAAAAAACAAAAAAAAACAAAAAACCCAAACCCAGATCCCATCCCTCCTACAAAACCCATCTTATTCCCATTTTCCCCATCCGTCCCCCCTTCCAAACCCAGAACCCCACGCCTACCTCCCCCGCAACCCCTCTTTCTCCCTTCCGAGCCCCCCAACCACCTCTATCTCCTCCATTCTCTTCACCTCCCCTCATATTCAAAACTTCAAAAAAAAATAAAAAAAAAAATCTGAACCCAGATTGTCCAAATGCACCCCACCCATCCCTTCCTTCCAGTCGAAGTCGGACCACCTCAACTGGTTTTTTTTTTTTTTTGAAGTTTTGAATGGGAGGGGAGGTGAAGAGAGTGGAGGAGAGAGAGGTGGTTGGGAGGCTCAAGAAGGAGAAATGAGGGGTTACAGGGGAGGTGGAGGTGGGGTTCTGGGTTTGGAAGGGGGGACGGATAGGAAGATGGGAAGCGGATGGGTTTCGCGGGGTGGGGGGGAGGGAGGGAGGGATGGGATCTAGGTTTGGGTTTTCTTTTTTTTTATTTTTTTATTTTAAATTTTAAATTTTAAATTTTTAATATTTTATTATTTTTTAATAGAAAGTGGGCCCCGCCTCATGCCACGTCAGCATTTTACAGAAGAATTGACAGACAACTGAAGAAAGGTATGACATTGCAACAAATTCGAAGATAAGGTATGACATTGAAACTTTTTAAAGACGAGGTATGAAACTGTTAATGACCCAATAGTTGAGGTAGTTTTATGTAATTTACCCAAAGAAATACATACATCTTTCTCAAGTGACGCACGGCCATCAAACTGAGGAGGCCTAGACACTTTCTTCTTCTTCTTATGATGAAAATTGACGTCGCTGTCATCCTGAGCGCCTTCAAGCGGTCGCTTGTTGAAAACTTGTTGACGCTGCCGCAAAACAAGTTCATCTTCATGTGAATCAACTTTGTCACCCGCCTCTTCAAAAGCATCCGAATGTTGAGAAGACAAGCATGGGCGTTGAGGAGCTAAATCCGCATGCCGATATTGCAAAGGAGCTGCACTCGCACAATCAAAAGGTGCCAGTTGCGTAGGAACCACAAAACAACCCTCTCTAGGCGCATCATTACGTGAATCAGAAGAATTGGTGTCACTTGCCGCCCCCAAGTCTTCACGATGTACCTTTGACCACCAACCTACTTAGGCATGGGTCATTGGATTACTCTTGAACTTGTCCTTGGCTGGTAGGGTGACAGAAGCATTTGTGCATGCACGAGTACAAGACTCACAATGCATATACACGGCTTGCAAGGATTACGGTTGTGCATTTTCCCTCAGCTTGCCTGGTACATGTTGAACAAAACCAAATTGCCTACTGAAACAGTGAGGGCTATATAGCTGAACGATACATCAATCTCCTTGCAGCAAAGAAACATACCCCGAATGAAGACTTGTAAGATAAGACAAGTCTGA
The DNA here is from genome assembly GCA_036320875.1 of Cotoneaster glaucophyllus. Taxonomy (NCBI): domain Eukaryota; kingdom Viridiplantae; phylum Streptophyta; class Magnoliopsida; order Rosales; family Rosaceae; genus Cotoneaster; species Cotoneaster glaucophyllus. Next base: position 12,219,283 of record CM070060.1, read on the forward strand.
GAAATGAAGGTGTGAATCGTCTATGAGGTCTCGCCATGCCAGGCTAACCCTTGCCAGATGGTCCATCCTCAAACCTGTTGGAAGTATGCCCACAAAGCCACTCATTTGATGTAATAGCTTTTGGAATACTTATTGTGTTAAACTATTATATTGTTTAATGAAGGGCAAAGCTTATTGTTAATCATTATTTATTGGATTATATGTTTAAGCAATAAGGGAATCCAAGGAATGTATTTAGTCTAAGAGAGAAGTGATCTAAGTAAGTTAGATTAATGAGACCTTTCTCTTATGTTCATTCCTAAAATGTTCTTAGCCATAGGATTGCCAATTGGGCATTGACAATCCGCTAAGGTTAGTATGTGTTATGTTAACTCAAGCGTGAGTATGACTAGTCTCAAGTCATTTAGTGTTGGACACTGAGACAAACACATAGGTGCTCGAAAGGTAATCGAGTACACTGAACAACGATCAAAAGAGAGTTCGAACATACATGTCATGTAAGAACTCGTAAGTTGCAATATGCAAAGTAGTCCTTTGACCTGAGGCATCATAGATGTCTAATGGTTAGGTCCTTGATCTTTGATCATGTCAAAGGCATTCCATCGAGAGTGTCCACGGCATTGTTGGGGTCAAGCTATCTAGTCATGTAGGCATATGAATGCACAACAAGGGATCTCTAACCTTCCATGGTGGAAGGAGAATACTCTGAGATATGATTCAGGAGTCTTTGGCCAAAGCATACGAATATGACTTAGGAAATATGTTTCAAGTCATATTCAAATGAATCATATAGAGAAGTATCACATTGGATAGTAGACATGAAATAAACTATCACTTAAACAATGTGATCAAGAGTATTGTATTAGAGAAGGACCGTATTGCATTGTAATTGTAACTGGATAGGTTCTCCAACCACTTTTACTTAGCTTGGGTAGCCATGACATACTGCTAGGTGTCACTCATGGTTTGTGGAAGCCCTGAGGATTAGCTAACACTAATCTTCATCAAAGGGAGAATTGAAATGTAGTTTCAATTCGCAATCGATCGTTAAGAGTAACAATCGCCCACTGCCTCGATAATTGGAACCTAATGGATCGTACACCGAGTAAGGATGAAAGTGAAGAAATATAAATGAGATGGATAAGCAATTAAATAGTTTAATTGAGAAAGGTCAAGATTAATTAATTAGTTAATTAATCTTACGAAAGGTTCGTATTGGGCTTTTAAGTTGGATTTGGGTTTCGGGGCCCAAAAGGGTTTTTGGTCCACAAGGCCCATTGAGTTTAGGTTGTGTGACAACTAAAACTAAATGGAAATTAACCCAAAAACAAAGTCAAAACCGGCCTAGGGTGAGTGGTACCCAACTTGGGTTAATTGCAAGTGTGCCACTCACATGTGGGGTGGTATAAAGGCAACTTTATAGCCATAACCTCATTAGGGTTTTCTTGAGGGAAATAAGAGAAACATTTTCTCTCCTTTTCTCATCAAGAGGCCGGCCACTTAGGGAGAGTTTTACTAGCATCAAAATCTCTCTAAGTCATCCATCTTCTCTTCACACCACATCCTTGGTGTGGAGACTTAGAGACACTAAATCTTTAGTGTTCTTGGAGATCCTTTCCTTACATCTTCAAGGAGCAAGAGGAGCATTCAAAAGGAAGAAAATCACAAGGAAGATTCAAGGAGCTAGGAGGTGACTTGAAGGCCCTCCACTTGGGTGAATCCCTTGTGTAAACAAGGATGAGCTTCAAGGGTAATGAATCTCAAAACCTTCATTCTCTTTAATGTTGTTAAAGAGTCTTATGGTTCACCATTCACTAGGCTTTGAAAGTCATGGGTTTTAGAATTGTTTTTGAATGCATGCCTACTTTAAAGTGTTATTAGTTTGCATATGTGTTCAAATGTTCTCACATGTTCTTAGCTAGGACAAAATTTTTCCTTCAAAACCATCACAGCTTCTAAACAACACTTGCACCTGCAAATCATCAAGGTTTTTCGCAGAAAGCACGCCAGAGTACTTTCTCATCAAAGGCCCCAGCTTCACTGAAGTTGGTGAAGAAGGCCTTAACTTGTCTAAAGTCGACAAAGAAAAATGAGTGCTAAAGTACTCACCCAACCAACCGTACACATAGTGGTAGGGAAGTACCGTAGCACGATCTTCAATGCTCGCTGAGTTCGAATTAATACTCAAGCCGTCGTAAATATTGGCCAAGACCGGAATGGCAAGGCAAAAAGATTCACCTGCATCCATCTTGCTAGCCACTTTGAAGACTCCAGGACGGATAAAGTTGACATTGTCTTTGGAGAAAACAAACTTATAAAGCCAACAAGCTAAGAAAACGGCTAGGTAAGTTTCTTCCACATGCTCTGACGCTATGCCAAGTTGGTCAAACGCTTTCAATACGGCAGGGGTACGGCGCCTAGCTAAACCAATGGCACCTGACGGATCTAAGTCTACCTTTGGCTTGGTTGTCTTGTTGCGGCCACTTTTCTTCTAAAGATTCTTGTACTTCATGGAACCCCAATACCAAAATCGGATCCATGAAGCTTCACGCCTGACTTGCCTTGAGGCTCTTGGGAAAGCTTGTGATACGCCCAAAACAAATATTGGCAACTCGCAGGCAATCCTCGGCTATTAAGATGAGAAAATTCCTCCACGCTAGGAACAGCCTTATCGTAAAACTTACCCTGGATCGGCAAGCCTCCTATCTTATGGAGATACCAAAGTGAAATCGACATCTCCCCTTGTGACGTGTGAAGTGTGTTGGTCGTTGAACACCAATGCTCAAAGAACGCACGAAGAAAGAATGGCGATCATAACTAAGCAAAGATGCGTACACAACGTGATAAAAGCCCACGTTGGTAAGCACATCTTTGGATCGACTCAAGACATCTTCAAGCCACTCCTAATAAAACTCAGCAAAGACGGCCTCTCTAGTAGTAGACAAGATGCCATTCCAAGTCATAGCTCTGCTACGAATGCGATCACCAAGAAGCTTAAACGAAGTCGGTGAATTGTCACAAACATGGTGCGAAAGATTCAAGATAAGAATCCTCGAAGTACACGCCTTCTTCTTCGCATTTGGTCGACCAAAATCTTTCACCTCCTAAGATACTTCAGAAGACCACGAATTGATATACATCGAGTTGTCTTTTGTAGGAAGAACAAGCGCCTTAGGGCCATTCAATGGCGCACAAAGTTTCAACATCGTTCCCCTATCTTGTGAATCTCCTTCCTTCACAAGAATAGTAATGGTATTGCTCTTAAAACACTTGAAAAATACCATGGCTGCAATGGAAAAAAGAAAAAAGACAACATAAGCATAAGGTAAAACTGCAAAAGAGAAAAAAAATTCCTTCACTAAAGCAAAAGACGTGCAAAACAAACCTCATAAGCGTTGAAGAATGGCAATGACAAAGTCACAACGACGACAAGAAATCAACCACAAAGCATGAGCAACACGGAAAAGATGGCAGCTACAAGATGATCCTTCAAAGCACGCTACAGTAGCAAAGAAAACCAAAATGCTATGCAATCACACTACCCAACCCCACAACGATTACTCAAGCAGTTTCTTGCACTACACGGCAACGTCACCACAGAGGGAAACAGTGACCAAAAGGCACTACACAGCGAAACCCCGCTGCAGTCTTTTACACAACACCACGCGATAAAAAGTGACTCACTGCAATAAGCACCAAACGACAAAAGGCATAGCTCCAAGCAGCTACAAGCCATGGCACCAAGCAGCAAGCAAACCCACAGCAGCTCCAAGCCGCTACATGGCACGGCAAGCACATAGGTAGTGCACGGTAATGATGTTTTGTGAAAAAAAACACACACCCAATTATCCTATAAATAGGGGTCAATTGCTTCCTAACGCTATGGGGAGAATAAAAACCAAATAGCAAAAGGAAAAATTAAATTAAATTAAAAATAAAAAATAAAAAAAAAAGGAAGCAAATTCCAAGCAAAAAGGCCAATGTGATTTTGGCCAACAAGTACATGCTGTTTTTGTAACAAAAATCAGCAAAGAAATGAAGAGGAAACAAAGAAATAAGGAAAGAGCTTCAAAATTTCCAAAACATCAAAGGAAATTGCCCCTAACCAAAATTCAAAGAGGGAATCCCTTCAAAGCAAGGACAAGTCTTCAAGTTTCCCAAACCAAAAGGAAAAAAAATAAAGAAAAAAAAAACACACCCTCTTTGCCATGGAAAAGAGAAAGGGGAAAGAAAAAAATGCAAATCCTACTTACCCAAGGACAAGCATTAAATCTTTCCAAAACCGTGATGGAAATCACCAAAACTTTCCAACATTTTGAAAGAAATCACCCTCATTACCAAAATTGAAGGAGATTCCTACCTAAGGAAGGAAAAGCATTTTTACTGATAGGAGTATATTTATGCGATTTAGTTAGCTTGTTTTCTTGCATTTACTTAGTTAAATTATGTTAATTATAGTGTTTAAATTCATTTTCGTGCAATTTCAGGTCCTAATGACAAAGTATGCAAAAAGAGGCAATTTGGAGCATTCTAGAGCAATTTTGGGCCAATAATGGATAGCTTATGATTCAAGCAAGGTGGATGGACGAATTTGAAGATCAAAAGAGGCTAGGAATCAACTAAAGAGTGAAGGAAAATTTTTGTCCTAGCTAAGAACATGTGAGAACATTTGAACACATATGCAAACTAATAACATTTTAAAGTAGGCATGCATTCAAAAACAATTCTAAAACCCATGACTTTCAAAGCCTAGTGAATGGTGAACCAAGAGACTCTCTAACAACATTAAAGAGAAGGAAGGTTTTTGAGATTCATTACCCTTGAAGCTCATCCTTGTTTACACAAGGGATTCACCCAAGTGGAGGGCCTTCAAGTCACCTCCTAGCTCCTTGAATCTTCCTTGTGATTTTCTTCCTTTTGAATGCTCCTCTTGCTCCTTGAAGATGTAAGGAAAGGATCTCCAAGAACACTAAAGATTTAGTGTCTCTAAGTCTCCACACCAAGGATGTAGTGTGAAGAGAAGATGGATGACTTAGAGAGATTTTGATGCTAGTGAAACCCTCTCTAAGTGGCCGGCCTCTTTTGTGAAAAAGGAGAGAAAATGTTTCTCTTCTTTCTCTCTAGAAAACCCTAATGAGGTTATGGCTATAAAGTTGCCTTTATACCACCTCACATGTGAGTGGCACACTTGCAATTAACCCAAGTTGGGTACCACTCACCCTAGGCCGGTTTTGACTTGGTTTTTGGGTTAATTTCCATTTAGTTTTAGTTGTCACACAACCTAAACTCAATGGGCCTTGTGGACCAAAAACCCTTTTGGGCCCCGAAACCCAAAACCAACTTAAAAGCCCAATACGAACCTTTCGTAAGATTAATTAACTAATTAATTAATCTTGACCATTCTCAATTAAACTATTTAATTGCTTATCCATCTCATTTATATTTCTTCACTTTCATCCTTACTCGGTGTACGATCCATTAGGTTCCAATTAGCGAGGCAGTGGGCGATTGTTACTCTTAACGATCGATTGCGAATTGAAACTACATTTCAATTCTCCCTTTGATGAAGATTAGTGTTAGCTAATCCTCAGGGCTTCCACAAACCATGAGTGACACCTAGCAGTATGTCATGGCTACCCAAGCTAAGTAGAAGTGGTTGGAGAACCTATCCAGTTACAATTACAATGCAATACGATCCTTCTCTAATACAATACTCTTGATCACATTGTTTAAGTGATAGTTTATTTCATGTCTACTATCCAATGTGATACTTCTCTATATGATTCATTTGAATATGACTTGAAACATATTTCCTAAGTCATATTCGTATGCTTTGGCCAAAGACTCCTGAATCATATCTCAGAGTATTCTCCTTCCACCATGGAAGGTTAGAGATCCCTTGTTGTGCATTCATATGCCTACATGACTAGATAGCTTGACCCCAACAATGCCGTGGACACTCTCGATGGAATGCCTTTGACATGATCAAAGATCAAGGACCTAACCATTAGACATCTATGATGCCTCAGGTCAAAGGACTACTTTGCATATTGCAACTTACGAGTTCTTACATGACATGTATGTTCGAACTCTCTTTTGATCGTTGTTCAGTGTACTCGATTACCTTTCGAGCACCTATGTGTTTGTCTCAGTGTCCAACACTAAATGACTTGAGACTAGTCATACTCACGCTTGAGTTAACATAACACATACTAACCTTAGCGGATTGTCAATGCCCAATTGGCAATCCTATGGCTAGGAACGTTTTAGGAATGAACATAAGAGAAAGGTCTCGTTAATCTAACTTACTTAGATCACTTCTCTCTTAGACTATATACATTCCTTGGATTCCCTTATTGCTTAAACATATAATCCAATAAATAATGATTAACAATAAGCTTTGCCCTTCATTAAACAATATAATAGTTTAACACAATAAGTATTCCAAAAGCTATTACATCAAATGAGTGGCTTTGTGTGCATACTTCCAACAATCTCCCACTTGCACTCAAAGCCACCTTCCCATGTATCTAATACCCATCTTTTCCATGTGGCGGTCAAGTTGGATTTGAGACATTGGCTTCGTCAGTGGATCTGCTACGTTATCGGCTGAGGCAACCTTGAGGATGTTGACTTTCCCCTCGGCAGCATATCTTCTAATGATATTAAAGCGTCTGTCAAAATGCTTGTTCTTTTGATGAGCCCTGGGTTCCTTGGCTTGAGCTATCGCCCCACTATTATCACAGTACAAAGTTACTGGTGATGTAATGGTTGGAACCACTCCAAGTTCAGTAATGAACTTCTTCATCCAGAACGCTTCTTTGCCGGCTTCAGCTGCAGCGACATATTCAGCCTCCGTCGTGGAATCAGCAATTACATCTTGTTTCTTGCTTTTCCAGCTGACAGCCCCACCATTCAGAGTGAACACATATCCGGAGTTGGAACTTCTATCATCGACGTCAGATTGGAAATATGCATCTGTATAGGCTTCCACTCGCAACTCTGTTGCTACTCCATAAACGAGGAACATGTCCTTAGTTCTTCTTAAGTACTTAAGGACCGTCTTGACAGCTGCCCAGTGTTCTGATCCTGGGTTAGATTGATATCGACTAGTGATGCTCACAGCATATGCGATATCAGGCCTTGTGCATATCATGGCATACATGAGACTTCCTATGGCGGAAGCATAAGGAATCCTACTCATTTTCCGTATTTCTTCAGGATTTTTCGGTCCCATGGATTTAGAAAGGTGAATTCCATGTCTCACAGGAAGAAGACCTTTCTTTGATTGTTCCATTTGGAACCTACTTAGCACCTTATCTATGTACATAGATTGGGATAATCCAATTAATTTTCTGGATCTATCACGATAGAGCTTTATCCCAAGCACATAAGATGCATCTCCCAAATCTTTCATGTGGAAGGTTTTGGACAACCACCCTTTTACAGAAGAAAGTACTGCAGTGTCATTCCCAAATAGTAATATGTCATCTACATATAACACTAGGAATACAACTGCATCCCCAACGACCTTTTGATAAACACAATTGTCGTCTTCGTTTTGAGTGAAACCAAACGATTTGATTTCAGTGTCAAAACGAATGTTCCAGCTCCTGGAGGCTTGCTTAAGTCCATAAATGGACCTCTGAAGCTTGCATACCTTAGTCTTTTCAGACTTGGACACGAAACCTTCAGGTTGAGTCATATAGAGCTCTTCCTCTAGGTAGCCATTCAGAAAGGCCGTCTTCACGTCCATTTGCCATATCTCATAGTCCTGGTACGCAGCTATAGCAAGCAAAATCCGAATGGACTTAATCATGGCTACAGGAGAGAAGGTTTCTTCATAGTCAATCCCTTCTCGTTGCCTGTAACCTTTGGCTACTAGTCTAGCCTTATAAGTCTCCACGTTCCCATCAGCGCCTATCTTTCTCTTAAAGACCCAATTGTTTCCAACAGGTACTATACCTTCTGGAGGGTCTACAAGAGTCCAGACCTGATTGTGATACATGGAATCCATCTCGGATTTCATGGCCTCTTGCCATCTCTTTGAATCAATGTCGAACATTGCTTCAGTGTAGTCTCTAGGGTCTTCCTTTGTGTCATTGTCACCTAGAAGGTGCAATTCTCCAAAGTCGTTATCCAAGCCATACCTCTGAGGTGGCTTGCTGACCCGTTCGGATCTACGTGGAGCTAGGGTTTCAGGAACAGGGTTGTCAACTTGTTGAGTGCTTGTTTGTGGTTCATCATTAATCTCATTAATTTCCATCGTTTTACTTGTGGTTCCTTTGAGAACAAATTCATCCTCTAGAAACTTAGCAGTTCTGGCGACAAAGACTTTCTGGTCGTCAGGATGGTAGAACTCATATCCCATAGTTTCTCTAGGATATCCCACAAAATAGCACCTAACTGATCTTGCTTCAAGCTTAGTAGCTTCAAGCTTCTTGACATATGCTTCACAACCCCAAATCTTAATATGATTAAGACTTGGCTTTCTTCCATGCCATATCTCATAGGGCGTATGTGAAACTGACTTGGAAGGTACTCTATTAAGCAAGTAAGCTGCTGTATATAGAGCGTATCCCCAAAATATTACTGGTAGATCTGCGGAACTCATCATAGAACGAACCATGTTCATCAAGGTTCGATTTCTCCTTTCAGAAACTCCATTAAGTTGTGGAGTTCCTGGTGGAGTCCACTGTGATATTATTCCACACTCTTTGAGATAATCTAGGAACTCGTTACTTAGATACTCTCCCCCTCGATCTGATCTTAGGATCTTTATCTGCTTCACAGTTTGCTTCTCAACTTCATTCTTGAATTCTTTGAACTTTTCAAAGGATTCTGACTTGTACTTCATAAGATACACATAGCCAAACCGAGAGTGATCGTCGGTGAATGTGATATAGTAGGAGAAGCCTCCTCTCGATGTAGTGGACATAGGTCCACATACGTCAGTGTGGATTAACCCTAGAATTTCAGTGGCACGCTCTCCCTTCCCAGTGAATGGAGATTTGGTCATCTTCCCTTTCAAGCAACATTCACAAGTACCCATTTGGTCATTACCTAATGGGCGGAAATATCCATCTTTCGACATCTTGCGAATCTTATCAAGGTTCACATGTCCAAGTTTAAGATGCCACATCTTTTCTTGGTTAACTTCTTCTCTAGCCCTTTTGGGTTTTGAGGTATTCCCGCTTTCAATACAGTGCATTCCACTACTTGTCTCTAGATGAAAAAGTCCCTCTATCATATTACCATGAGAGATAATACGACCGTTCAAGTATAAAGTGCAGCTCATTTTGTCAAACAATACTGAGTGCCCATCTCGTAAAAGCATAGAGATAGAAATCAAATTCTTTATACATGAAGGAAAATATAAACAATTTTTAAGTTCCAAGACTTCCCCAGAGGGTAGTTTAAGCATATAGGTGCCAACTGCTTTTGCAGAGATCTTAGTGCCGTTCCCAACTCGCACAATCATCTCCCCATTGCGCAGTGTCCTGCTCCCTGTTAGTCCCTGCAACGAATTGCAGATATGTTGACTAGCGCCTGAATCAAATATCCAGGAATTGGAGCTCACTGTAAAAGCACTCTCTATGACAGAAATAGTCCCTTCAAAAGTTCGTGTCATAAGGCTCGTAATGCGCACCCTGTATTTCTTCTTCCAACGTTCATCCTTTCCACAATGAAAGCATGTTCCTTTGGATTTTCTTGCCTTCTTCTTATGCAACCTTTTCCTTGTGATTGCATTCTCACTCCCACTGTCCTTTTTGAAACTTTGTTCAAACTCACAGCACATGTCAATCATCTCGGTAAAAGTATGATCGAATCTATTCACTTTATAGTTTACTATAAACTTAGTGAAATCATCCGAGAGAGATGCAAGGAAAAAGTCTTGGGCCATTTTCCCATCGATGGGAGTTCCTAAACTCTTAAGATCTTGAAAGATCCTTTCCATCTTTTGTCCATGTTTTTGGACCGATGTCCCCTTTACCATTTTGGCATTCAATAGACTACAAACATTTGAGAATCGTACATTACTAGTCTCAATGTCATGCATTTTATGCAAACTATCAACCATGGCACATGAAGTGTCCATGTGCTTATGTAGCTTCTTAAGCTCCTCACTAAGTGAAGTGAGGATTAAGCATTTGGCTTGTAAGTCATCCTCATAGTGTCTTGCATAATTTTGACACTCCTCCTTTGAAGCTAGTTTCGTAGGAGGTACATGAGGAGGGGATTGCTTGAGTATATACGATATGTTATTCATCTTTGAGACATTCTCGATGTGATGATACCAAGCAAGGAAACGTTGACCCCTAAGGCCCTTTTTGTCAAGTACAATGGTAGGTATAATTTTAGGCATGTCGTTAACTACATAACATAACAGAAATCGTATTAGATTGTTGATTTTGAAACTACTTGATTGGGTCTTAAATCAAATAGTACCACCCACTATTTTTGGCAAATTCCACATCCCTCAATGGAATCCGAGAGTTATATTGAACTCTTAGCGGGGTATGGGAGACTCACCATTACCAAGCCCACCTCACGATCATACGATGTCGGTTAGCAAAAATAGTGATGAGAGAATAACGCTTTAGTCATTTACAACTCTTGTAATTACCCATCTTGTTTGGCCTCTAGAGAATGATGCCTCACAATGATATGGTGTTGGCACCATTGCACTTAGTTAAGTCATTCCCACCATGCTAGTTCGTGTAGGGTTTCAAGGATAGCCTCACAATGATATGATGTTGGTCATCCTCGTTGCCTACCTTACCACATCATGTATGTTCATATGGACTTCTCCTGAAGGTAAGCACATTCTTTGAACTTCCCCATGATAGGGTGAAGCCGATGTATGAGTCACAAACGATTGGAGCCCACCATAGTGGAAGGCCTACGAAGAGATGTTCAAAGCATCTCTCGCTTATCAACTTAATATTCATTTTGTTGAGGGAGTAGTGTTGGGCTACATCAATTTCATTTTAATCTTATTAGGTTTTAGGATGATTATGAACCGTTTGATTTGATCCAACACGAGCCTTGTGTTGGACCTTGGGTCTAAGGTAGGTTGTTGTTGATTTTAGTTACGCGTTTAATCTAATTAAACCGTTATTTCCTATTGGGCGTTGGACCCAACTATTCCAATTTGCATACAAATAAACAAAAGGAATACATGAAATAAAGAGGAGGGCTTATGCCCTCTTACAACACATTTGAAGGACTTATGCCCTTTTACAACACATTTGAACTAATCAAATTACATTCAAATCTAAACTACTTAACCCAAACATTCATAATGCAAAGCGGCCAATCACATAGCTCAATTATCGAGGCCTTTGGTTCATAATCACCCTTTTCTTAATCAATCACATTAACTAAGAAAGCAACTTAAACAATTGGTTTTTGGATTCATAGAATTGATTTAAATGGAACTAATATGAAATGAAAATCCAATTCTCATTAAAGAGACAAAACCATTTTGTTCTCATTATAATTTGGGCCGAAAAACAATGACCACAACATATTGGGCCACATTGCTAAAACATAAACTTTTGGGGTCACTTTGTAAAAAACACAAGAGTCCACAACTTCATGTATTTACAACTAGAACCCAAAAATTTCAACAATAACAAAAACTTCATTAAAGGAGCAAAACAATTTGTCCTTTAGTGATTTTGGACCTTTACGTAAAAACGTAAACTTTTGGGTCAAAGTGCAAATACACAAAAGTATCAAGACTTTATGTAATTGCTCAAAAAAGTCCCAAAAGTACCCCCCCTAAGGGGTGGCCGGTTTTGGTAGTGTAAAAAGGGGGAAAAGGTTTTGGTGAAAATTCAAAATTTTAAAGTGTTTTGAAAAAGTCAAAAGGTATGGGTTGAAAAGTTGATTGGTATGGGTTGTAAGATAAAGTTTGACAAACAATAAATACACAAATCATCCATCACCTATCATCCATCACCAATCAATAATAAACCAAAACTTTATGAAAAAACATCAAACACTTTGAATCAAAACACCAAACCTTTTTGTTCTTGGTAAGAACATCAAGAACATTGAAGAACATACATGAAAACTCATAAGAGCTCCATGAATGTTTTCACTCAATAAAACTCAAATTTTCACTACTCAAAAGAGGGTTAACATCCTAGGGTACTTAGGGGTTCCAAATGTCACTTTAAAACACTTTTAACAAAACAAACATGAACCCAAAAATCCACCCTTTGGATTTGGCCGAATTTCCCCACATACATGGCACCAAATTTTAGTTCCAATATTCATGCTTAAAAGAACTACATCTACAACATTTGAGATGCTAAATTTTCAAGCAAAATTTATATTCAAAAAGCAAGAACAAAGCTTGTAACATTTACAACATTTAAATCACAAACCATGAAAAAACACAAAACCCAAAAGGATTCACCATACTCTAGACCTAGGCTCTTGATACCACTTGAAGGAAAAATTTTGTCCTAGCTAAGAACATGTGAGAACATTTGAACACATATGCAAACTAAAAACATTTTAAAGTAGGCATGCATTCAAAAACAATTCTAAAACCCATGACTTTCAAAGCCTAGTGAATGGTGAACCAAGAGACTCTCTAACAACATTAAAGAGAAGGAAGGTTTTTGAGATTCATTACCCTTGAAGCTCATCCTTGTTTACACAAGGGATTCACCCAAGTGGAGGGCCTTCAAGTCACCTCCTAGCTCCTTGAATCTTCCTTGTGATTTTCTTCCTTTTGAATGCTCCTCTTGCTCCTTGAAGATGTAAGGAAAGGATCTCCAAGAACACTAAAGATTTAGTGTCTCTAAGTCTCCACACCAAGGATGTAGTGTGAAGAGAAGATGGATGACTTAGAGAGATTTTGATGCTAGTGAAACCCTCTCTAAGTGGCCGGCCTCTTTTGTGAAAAAGGAGAGAAAATGTTTCTCTTCTTTCTCTCTAGAAAACCCTAATGAGGTTATGGCTATAAAGTTGCCTTTATACCACCTCACATGTGAGTGGCACACTTGCAATTAACCCAAGTTGGGTACCACTCACCCTAGGCCGGTTTTGACTTTGTTTTTGGGTTAATTTCCATTTAGTTTTAGTTGTCACACAACCTAAACTCAATGGGCCTTGTGGACCAAAAACCCTTTTGGGCCCCGAAACCCAAAACCAACTTAAAAGCCCAATACGAACCTTTCGTAAGATTAATTAACTAATTAATTAATCTTGACCATTCTCAATTAAACTATTTAATTGCTTATCCATCTCATTTATATTTCTTCACTTTCATCCTTACTCGGTGTACGATCCATTAGGTTCCAATTAGCGAGGCAGTGGGCGATTGTTACTCTTAACGATCGATTGCGAATTGAAACTACATTTCAATTCTCCCTTTGATGAAGATTAGTGTTAGCTAATCCTCAGGGCTTCCACAAACCATGAGTGACACCTAGCAGTATGTCATGGCTACCCAAGCTAAGTAGAAGTGGTTGGAGAACCTATCCAGTTACAATTACAATGCAATACGGTCCTTCTCTAATACAATACTCTTGATCACATTGTTTAAGTGATAGTTTATTTCATGTCTACTATCCAATGTGATACTTCTCTATATGATTCATTTGAATATGACTTGAAACATATTTCCTAAGTCATATTCGTATGCTTTGGCCAAAGACTCCTGAATCATATCTCAGAGTATTCTCCTTCCACCATGGAAGGTTAGAGATCCCTTGTTGTGCATTCATATGCCTACATGACTAGATAGCTTGACCCCAACAATGCCGTGGACACTCTCGATGGAATGCCTTTGACATGATCAAAGATCAAGGACCTAACCATTAGACATCTATGATGCCTCAGGTCAAAGGACTACTTTGCATATTGCAACTTACGAGTTCTTACATGACATGTATGTTCGAACTCTCTTTTGATCGTTGTTCAGTGTACTCGATTACCTTTCGAGCACCTATGTGTTTGTCTCAGTGTCCAACACTAAATGACTTGAGACTAGTCATACTCACGCTTGAGTTAACATAACACATACTAACCTTAGCGGATTGTCAATGCCCAATTGGCAATCCTATGGCTAGGAACGTTTTAGGAATGAACATAAGAGAAAGGTCTCGTTAATCTAACTTACTTAGATCACTTCTCTCTTAGACTATATACATTCCTTGGATTCCCTTATTGCTTAAACATATAATCCAATAAATAATGATTAACAATAAGCTTTGCCCTTCATTAAACAATATAATAGTTTAACACAATAAGTATTCCAAAAGCTATTACATCAAATGAGTGGCTTTGTGGGCATACTTCCAACAAAGAGATGGAGAAAATAAAGTCAAGATAAGAAGATACGAAGTTAGCAAGAAATATGGAACATTATCTCAAACATTATCCAAAACCTTATCTTATCTCATCCAAACAACCTTATCTTATCCTTACCTTATCCTAATCCTATCCTACCTTGCTTTCAGTTACAAAGAGGGATTCCCACTTACATTAGAACCTCTAGAACCTGTTTCTAGAAGCCATATCTTATTCCCTACAAATCTGGCGCCTAGACTCTTTCTAGAAGCCTTATCATGCCGCAGGTCCTATCCCTTGCTGGAGTGGATTGTGCAATCCCTTTCCCACCAGAATTTGCATCAAAATAAGTCCCTCTCCTCTGCAAAACCTTGCCCTCCTCTCCCTATAAATAGATGTGCCGCACCCCTCATTCAGTCACCACCCTCTAACCACAATTCCTCATCTACTCACCTATTCCATCCACCCATCCGCACCACCCTTCACAGCCTCAAACCACCTGCCATCCTCATTGTGCCGCAGCAAGGAGAAGAAGAGGAGTGATATGAGCATATTTATGCGATTTAGTTAGCTTGTTTTCGTGCATTTATGTTGATTGTTCGTATTTAATTTAGTATTTTAAGCTATTTTCGTGTGTTTGTAGGTCCCAAGGGGTCAAGAAAGTGCATTTTGGAGCCTTTTGGAGCATTTTTGGGCATGTTTTGGATAGCTTATGATTGGAGCAATGTAGATGGACGAAATTGAAGACCAAGGCATGCTAGGAATCAGCCAAAGAGAGGAGGAAAAATTAATTCAAGTCAAGGAAGGAAAAGGAATCCAAGAAGAAGAAGGGTTGACTAAGTCAAAGTCTCCTTACTTTGACCTTTGACTTTCCTAAGCCTATTTCATCAAGGTTTCATTTACAAAGAGGGAATCCTAGACTTTTTGGGACACTTAAACCCAGCCACAAGAGGAGCAGCACCTTCCTTATTGTTTTCCTTCCTTGCTGCACAAACAAGGCACATTTCCTTTCCCTTTTGGACTTGCCGCAACCTTACCTTGCACTTAGCCTTTCTTGCCGCACACTCCAGCCAATTCCCTTTTAGTTTAGGACCTAAAATAGCAAGGAAACCCTTTTTCTTGCCTCAAAAGACCTTTCCCTTTTAGTTTCTTCCCTTGCCGCATAGGATAGTACCTTTCCCCTTTGTTTTCATTCCAGCCGCACCCTATTACCCTTTTCCCTTAGGTTTTTTATTTTAAATCCTATTTCCCTTAAGGTTTTGGTTTAGTTTTTGTTACCTAAATAAATCCCAGTTGTGCCTTAACCTTTTCTCTATAAATACCAAGCCTTGGCCGCACCTATCAATCATTCACTCACTCATTCACACATCCATTCACACAATCACACAATTTTAGCCAAAAACCTTTCTTGCCGCAGCCCACACTCTCTCTAAACTTCCATCCCTTCATCCAAACACATCCATACGCAACTTTAGACACTTGTGCCGCAGCAAGGTGGAGAGGAAGGAAGCCTTGGACGTTTCAAGCTTGAAGATTAGAGCATTCTAGGTGTACTTCGTTCTTAATTTCAATGTTTACTTTAATAATCTCTGATTTTGTTGTGACTATGAGTGGCTAAACCCCTACTTAGCTAGGGGGGAGTTCGAAGCCATAAACATGCTTGAGATATGAATTGATTTCTTCCAATTGTGATTTAATGAATCGTGAATGCAATTCAATTAAATGTTTTATTCATAACTTGTTCTTGTATGTTGATTAAGGATGCATACTTAGTTTTCATGCAGGAATTTGATGCTAGAATGTAAGGGAGTTTCACCTAATCGTTATGAACTTACATTCACAAGTAGTGAAGGTTGCTTGTCACAATCGCGTTAATTGGATTCCTGGCAAACGTATCATGCATTCATAATTACTAATGCCTTGTCAACACTTATGATTTTCATGGAACTTAATGATCTCTAACTGTATCTCTTCTATGCATTCATGTAGGGGACCGTTGGAGAATAATTTGGGTTGTCGTTTGCATCATCCAATTCAATGACATAAGGAAAATCTGAGGGTTAATTAGTGCATCACGGTTAATCTGGGGTGTTGAGGTTCATGGTTCATTGAAAAGCAATTGGAGATCGATTTATGTACAAGTGTATCATGTGTGGAGAAGGACCCTCTAGCTAGCCCATCACCCATCAAAGTTTTCAAATTCGTTTTCAAATCTGTTTTACTTTACAAAGTCTTTGTTTTACTTTCAAATTCGCCCAAATCAAAACCCCCCTTTTACTTTCTTGTTTTAAAGTGTTTAAAATCTGTTTTGTTTTTGTTTCCAAGTGTTTTGAGTCAAACTAAAACCAATTTTCGTCCAAAACCATCCCTAGTGTTTTAAATCTGTCCACAAAGTGTTTTTAAGCAGTTTTAAGCGTTTTTAACTTGTTTTGAGTTTTGTGAACCTTTTCAAACGTTTTTAACTTTGTTTTTGTGTTTTTAGAGTCGATTAGCAATCCCTCCTAATCCCCGGTCCAGAACGATCCCTACTTGCATACTTACTACAATTGACAACAAGAGGGTTTAATTTGAGTGCTTAACTTTTATCACATCAAGGAGTCCCTAGGAGCCGTGCTTATCACTCAATCTGGATTGCTGGGTGTTCTTAGGTGTATTCTACCTTATGTTTTGGATGTTTAATTTATTTTTCCTTTGTCTTGCTGTAACTATGAGAGGCTAAACTCGCTTTAGCTAGAGGATACTTTGAAACCATGATTTTATGTGCGATATGAATTGATAAATTTCAGTTACAGATTCTTGAATTATGAATGCAATTGGCTTAACTGTTTAATTCAGAACTTATTTGTGTTTGTTGATTGAGGGTGCACACTTAATTTGCATGCATAAATCTGATGCTAGAATGTAAGTAAGTTTCACATAATCGTTACAAACTTATGTTCAAAAGTAGTGAAGGTCGCTGGTCACGATCGTGTTAAGTTCAATTCTTAGTGTGACTAACATGATGGCATAGTTATTAATGCCTCGTCAATGCTTATGATTCTCATCGAACATAATGATTTCTGATTGTGTCTCTATTATGATGTCATGTAGGGGACTTGATGAGAATAATTTGGTTGCAGATGTGTTGTCCATCCAATTCAATGAATTTAGGAGAATCTGAGGATTAATTTGTGATTGACACGGTTAATCTGGGGTGTTGTCATTCGAAATTCAATGAAAACGTAATTGGAAGTCGAGTCATATGCGTATAAATCATGTGTGGATAAGGAACCCTCTAGCTAGTCCACCATTCATCCCAAAAACCCAAATTCGTGCAAATCTGCCTAGTTTTAGTTTCTGTTTATTTTAGTTCAATTTCACTCTAAAACCAATCCCCCTTTATTTATTTGAGTCAATTAGGCTAGAATCTATCCTAGTTTGTGTTTGTGTGTGTTTTGAGTCAAGTTCAATTCAATTTTCGTCCAAATTAAGTCCTAGTATCTGTTTTGAGTCTTTTAGGTTGTTTTAAGCTGTTTTGAGTCTTTTAAACCTGTTTTGAGTCATAGGTGTTTAGTTAAGAGTCTTTCAGTTTTGTTTTGTTTATTTGAGTCTATTTAAACGTTTTTAAGTTTGTTTTTGTGTTTTTGAGTCAGTTTAGAGTAGGTTAGCAATCCCTCCTAATCCCCGGTCCAGAACAATCCCTACTTGCGTCTTTACTACAATTGTCAACAAGAGGGTTTAATTTGTGTGCTTAACTTTTATCACATCATTTACTACAACCACAAGGAAAAAATCCAAGTCTCAAAATACCCCAATTGTATTTTGCCAAAAAAAATTATGGAAAATCAATACGCACCATAAGTATGTGGCGATTTATCCATTTTCAAAATTTTCATTTCTTTCAAGATCAAGCATATATGGCCCTTCAAGAAAAATTTCATTTCTTTCAAGATTAAGCCTCTACGGCCCTTGAAGAAAAAAAAATTCATTTCTTTCAAGATCAAGCTCTCATAACCAACATGTTCAGCTGCATGTGCCTAATGTGCCTTATGGGCCTCATGCTCCTCGTGGCCCACAGGGTTTTCTTGGCCTACGCCCTCCATATGGTCCTCATGGCCCAAGCTCTGTTCAAGTTCCAGCCAATCACAATCCCCTACCGCGGTCGAAAGGGAGTTGCCACTTCCATCCAATCCCTAAATACGGATTGCCGGGCAGTTACTGAGAAACCTATGCATATAAGTACCAGATAGAAAGGAATATGAATCCCTTCATTCATCGGGGGCGTGAGTCAGTGAAACCCGTGTTGTTCTTCCTCCCGTTCCCTCATTGGTTTCTCAGATCCTCCATCTCTGGAAAGAGAAAGAGAGTTCGGAAGAAGATTAAGGGAGAATAAGTAGAGGAGATGATGGTTAATCAAAAGATAGATGGGCGTGTTAGAGCTTGCTGGTTAGCTGGGAGAGAGAATAGAAAGAAAAATAGAGAGATGGAAAATGAAGTAAGCTTGAGCCTGCGGAACCGGTAATGGATCAAAGAAAATGATATCTTTTTAGCTACGAGCGGATGAGAGAGAAATGGAAGAGGGTTCCAACCTCCTACCTGCCCCTTACCCCCTGGTGTAAATCGGCTTGGATTCTTCTGCTTTCTCATATGCTCCAGACAATGGTCTCCGTCCCTTGAAGAAATGTTTCGTCCAAGAAATACGCCTCAAGAGCCCTTGACAAAATTCATCATGTCAATTCAAGAAATACGCCTCAATGGCCCTTGAAGAAATGTTTTGTTCAAGAAATACGCCTCTACAGCCTTAAAGAAGCAAACTAATTCAAGATCAAGTCTCGACGACCCTTGAGTTAGAAGATTCACATTGCAGGACTTCAAAACACGTTTCCTACATGCGACAAGCACATGCCTACAACGAGCCTTGAAGTGGGGGCATTTGTAGGCATGTAAATTTTGTTGTATACGAATGATGCATCATAAAGCTCCACATGGCATATGACTCATCACAAATGGACAAGTCATCATTGACATGTGGCACAAATCAAGCAAATGAAGCTCAAAACTTCCCCAAAATTTAGCCAAACGGAAGAAATCTCCTTTAAACCGGCAAGGGGCCCAAATTGCTCCCAAAACCGGAAAGCAAGCTAAATCATCTTCACAAAACAAGTAAGAATTGAAGGTTGCTCACAAAATAGGTAGCAAGCCCTATAGATTTCGACCAAGCAAGGGAAAGTGGCTGAAATTAAGACACAAAACATGCATAAATTCACTTATAGATGAATCAAGACACAAATCAAAACCAAACCCATCCAAAGGCATGGCTTTCGAAGTCTATAAAACAAGGTCCCCATACATAAATAGGGGTCAGCAATTCTACATCTAGAGCAACCTTTGCACCAAATCTCTGAAGACTAATATGCTGCCAAAGCTCTCTTCGAAGAACGTACAACCAAAGCTGAAGCTTTCTTTCGACCAAAGTCGAAGCATTACCTTGAAGAATCAACAAGCACTTGTGCTGATTCATTCAAGACTTTGTTGCAAGCTTAAAACTTGTAACAACGTTCGATTCAAGATCAAGTCGCCAAGACCCTTGAATCAACAAAATCCCACATCATCATCACCTTTGCCGCAGCTTTGAGGTGAAGACCATCCAAGCATTGTTTCAAGCTCGAAACTTGAAGCAATCGTTCAATTGTTCATTCAAGATGAAGTCATCGCGACCCTTGGATCAACAACCTACGCCATCTACATCAAATTTGAAGACTGGATCAGTGGAAAATTGTAAACAGAGATTGTAACCCTACAAATTCATCATACAAATCTACTTTGTACACGTGTTCTCATTTCATTCGCTACAGAATTTTCGTGTTTACAATCATATAAACGAATCATATTCTATCAACAACCTCAATTACCAAGAAAAATAATCACTTTATCCATTCCAAAAGCAAACAAATAGAGAAGCTCTTCCAAGTTCCAAAGCCTTTCCAAACTTTCCTCTATAACCAATGGAATATCCTCCCCTGATTGAACCAAGTATGCTCCTTGAAAAGCCCTAGCCTTAGTTTCAAACTTGGCAACAAAGTTTCACAAAAGAAACATGACGGGCATAAATTCATAAAGTGTAAAGGGATTCAGTTTGGTTCGATTCGATTTCTGAACCTCCAAAATCGAACTAATAAAGTTCGGTTCAGTTTTTCCTTTTTTTGGTTCGAGTTTTTTCAGTTTTCCGTTTTTCGGTTTCAGTCATATTTTTTTCAGTTTTCGGCTTTTTGAACCCACCCTTAATACAAAACTTGGTCACGCAAACAACTCATCTCAATTTCAGAACCAAATTAGTTAACTTCTTTTACTTCTTACCCAAGTGAAATAAAATCTTCCATTTAATACCGAGTGGGTCGGAATATTTATATACCGTAGAATCTTCAAATATATTGCATCATATTCAAATTCCAAAATTTCAAATGCAAGGATAGAAAAATGAAGTTTGATTTAAAATTATATATTTTTCCATTTCTTAATCGTTAAGAATGTACCCCATATATATGTATGAGAAATTTTATTTAGACCCATATAACCTCTTTCTACACCCAACTTAAACTTTAAATGTGAATTATTTTTTTTTTCCCTATTGCATAATTACCATCAAGTACAAATATAATTAACAATAACATTAATATTCATCAATAAACCCATTCCAAAAATTAAACCCTACCATCATACTGTTGTAGCCTATTTTATCTGACTAAAGGGAGAGGGTCGGTGACAAGGGAAAAAAGAGGAGATGTGTTTGTAGAACGTAGAGGAATGTGTGTGTTATTCCCTCCTACGTAGTGCCTTTATTTATAGTAAGAAGAGGGAGAAGAAATTCTTCATCCTCAAGGAATACAAGTTCATATAGGAAAGAATAACTATAATCAAATCTAATCTAGGATTTACACAATCACACTTAAACTAGGAATGTTTACAACATTCCCCCTTGAGTGTGTAAATACTCAAGGTAGATTTAACATGATGCAGAAGTTGACGAAGTCGACTCATCAACACTGATTCTGGGAACAACGCGTATTCTTAAGGTAGGAACTTGCATAAAGTAGTAAGTCTCACAAAAAAAACCTTAAGGCTATGGCAAAAACCCGAGTAAGGACAAAATTCATAGTCTAAGGAAAAATGCGTGAGAAATGCAAAAGTAAAAAGAAACGTCGACGGGACATCATCAAGGATATGATCAACCCAAGGTGGGTGCCTCGTTAAAACCTAGTTAGGTAGCAAAAACCCAGTGGAAAAAATGCTCTTAATCGTAGGGAAAAAGAGTAAATTAAGATCAAGCAAGTATTCTTCAGGATACTCTTCCTGAGTTTGACACAATTCCAAAGAGAAATAGCAATGTTACAACTTAGAAAGTTTACGCATACCAATTCCTTGAACAAGCTTCTGAAACATTGCCTTCGGTGGTGATTTGGTGAAGAGGTCAGCCAGATTGTCTTGTGAACGGATTTGCGTAACTTCAATCTTCTGATGCTCTTGTTGTTGATGTGAGAAGAAGAACTTCGACACAATGTACTTGGGGTTGTCTCCTTTGATGTAACCATTCTTGAGTTGTTCAATGCATGCTGCGTTGTCTTCAAAGATCATCGTTGGAACATCTATGATGGGGTAAAGATTGCAGGAGCTTCGAATATGGCCCACAACTGCTCTCAACCAAAAGCATTCCCGAGTTGCTTCATGTAAGGCGAGAGTTTCAGCATGATTAGACGAAATGGCAACTAAGGTTTGTTTAGTTGACCTCTAAGAAATTGTTATGCCTCCAACAGTAAAGACATAACCCGTTTGAGAACGCGCCATGTGCGCACCAGATAAGTATCATTTGTCGACAAAACCAACAAGGCGAGAATCGACTTAAGAAGCGGGAGGAGCAGCATCACTCGAGGATCTATAAGGATAAAACAAGCCCAAATCCGTAGTACCCTTAAGGTAACAGAAGATATCTTTAATGCCAGTCCAGTGTTTGCGTGTTGGTGCATTACTGTATCTTGCCAAAAGTTTAACAGCGAAGGAGATGTCGGGTTTAGTGCATTGAGCTAAGTACAATAAAGCACCTATCGCACTTAGATAAGGAACTTCAGGCTCCAAAATCTCTTCATCATCCTCCTTTGGACGGAAGGGATCTTGTTTTGCATCTAGCGATCGAATGACCATAGGAGTACTCGAAGGCTTCGCTTTATCCTCGTTAAAGCGGTGCAACACCTTCTCGGTGTAGTTCGTTTAATGTACTAAGATTCCATCTAAACGGTGCTCTATCTCGAGTCCGAGACAATATCGAGTCTTTCCTAGATCTTTCATCTCAAATTCCGACTTTAAGTGTGCGGCAATTCTCGCGAGCTCTTCAGGAGTTTCAATAAGGTTCATGTCATTGACATATACTGCAACTATCTCAAAACCAGAATGTGACTTCTTAATGAACATACAATGGCATAATTCGTTGTTCACATATCCTTGACTAGTCAAATACTCACTCAGACAGTTATACCACATTCTTCCAGATTGCATCAAACCATAGAGTGAATGCCTCAGCCGAATTGAGAGCGTGTTCCGAGGTTTAGAAATATTTGATCCAATCAATGTAAGTCCTTCGGGAACTTTCATATAGATTTCCATATCAAGATCCTCATAGAAATACGCAGTTACTACGTCCATAATGGGTGAGTAAGTTTCGTCATAGTCAATCCCAAGGCGTTGTGAGAAGCCTTGCACAACAAGATAAACTTTGTAATGCACAATTTCGTTCTTCTCATTACGCTTCCGAATGTAAACCCACTTGTAGCCAACAAGCTTCACATGTGGAGGAGTAAAAGCTATAGGTCCAAACACCTTACGTTTCGCAAGCGAATCGAGTTCTACGTCGGCATTCATCAACGGAACGGGGTTCAATGTCATCGCTCAACATGATCTCAGTAGGTACTGCATATGATAATGCATCGTCGACAATCATCTCATTTCTACACCACACATTATTTAAACTAGCATAATAGACCGAAATCTCATGATATGAGGATTCGTCTCTTCAAGGACACTTCTGTAATCTAGAATTTCCTCATAAGTTGGATAGAATGAGTAAGCGACAGTCGGATTCATGGTAGGCTCTTCAGAAGCCTGTGCCATGGGTATCCTCTTCCAGGGGTGAATCTTTTGAACCAAGAAATCTGCCACGCTTATGTGTAGGGGCAGATGATTGGCTAGCCGCTAATGTACATGGATCCACTAAATTGGCATCCCGAGCATCTAGAAGGGGAGTTTGTCATACATTTGGTACATCCATCTTTGTAGGCGCATTCGCAGCTGCAATATGTGATCTTGTCACTGACGCTAGATCGGTAAAAACATCCGGCATACTCTAAGCTATGCTCTAGAGATCTAATGTGCGCTGGACTTCAATTTCAGACTGAGCGGTGCAGGGATCTAAATGAGACAAAGTGGGAGTCATCCACGATAATTCGCGTCGTAACGTTGATGTTTTTATCTCCCCCTAACAACGGGAAGACTATCTCATATAAGTGATAATCCGCGAAACGAGCGGTAAACAAATCGCCTGTCAAAGGTTCTAAGTAACGAATAATCGAAGGAGAATCATATCCGACATAGATTCCTATCCTTTGTTGATGCCCCATTTTTGTACGTAAGAGGGGCGAAATCGGCACATAAACCGCACAACCAAAAATGCGCAGATGCGATATGTTGGGTTCGTATTCGGTAACCAACTGAATAGCGCTATATGGTTGGGTCGCAACAGGCCTCAGGCAGGCCAACATGGCTGCGTGCAATATTGCATGGCCTAAAGCAACGATCAGGAGCTTGGTACGTATGACTAACGATCGAGCAATCATTTGCAAGAGCTTAATTAATGCCTCTGCCAGGCCACTCTGGGTGTGAACATGGGGTACGGGATGTTTAACTTCAACCCCAACCGACATGCAATAGTCAGCAAAAGTTTTAGATGTAAATTCTCAAGCATTATCCAATCTAATATATTTGATCCAACAGTTTGAAGAATGCAGCGCTCCTTGTAGACAACAAGCACACGTATGACCAACGTGTGCAAGCGTCAACCAAAACCATAAAATATCTAAATGGTCCGTATTGAGGGTGAATTGATCCACAAATGTCCCCATGAATCCATTGTAGAAAAATGGGATGATTCGAACGAATCTTGTCATAAGAAGGCTTACTAATAAGTTTTCCCATTGAACATGTTTGACATGCGATTCCTTGAGTTGAACCTAAACTTCGGGTTAATGGATGCCCATGAGATGATTTGAGGATACGACGCATCGCTATTCGTCCAGAATGTCCCAAACGATCATGCCAAAGTGTAATTTCATGCGAGGTCCCAAAGGTAGGGCCGGCCACACAGTGGCTCTCTATAGGGTGTGGTCATAGTATACAAACCACTCGGGATACGCTCTATCTTCTCTAGAATACGCTTCTGACCATATTCGTAGGAAGTTATACGTAGAAATTCAACTCCATTTTCTACGTGGGTTTCAACGTGATAATTATTATCTTTAATGTCCTTAAAGCTCAACAACGTTCATCCAGAACGTAGAGAATAGAGTGCCTCATCAATGGTCAAAATTGTACTATTAGATAACATTATACGTGCCTTATCGTATCCTTCGATCAGGTTGGATGGGCTTGTGAGGGTTATCAGAGAAGCATTCTTAGGTATAAAGTTAGTGAAATAGATGTGTTCACGCAAAACGGGGTGTGTGGTTGCATTATCTGCCAGACAACTAACTTCCCCACTAGTCATAATGAAAAATTAATTTGAATCGGTCACATGCATAAAAGTTCTAAAAAACAAATATCCATTCAAAATAATTTTAAGTATTCAAGGATGAAAATTAATTAAAAACTTAATATCCAAAAACCAATCACCTACAAATAATCTAAACATAAAGGAAAATTGTTCAAAACTAACCAAAAACAAGGAGGGGGTTCTGCCACTAATGTGGAATTCGGCCCCAATGTCTTATTTCAACTAAAAAAATAAGTCTAGGTCTAAGATTCTAATCTTCCATGGGTGTGATAGCCTCTTGAAAGTCAGAAACCTCCATCTTGAAACTCTCCAGTTCGTCCACTTGCATAAAGTTTGATTTCAAACTTCTTACAATGAGAATGATATTCAGCTACAACCTTCTGGGGAGCTTGGCAAACATGGGACCAATGGTCTTTTGAACCACAGTGATAGCACATATCCGCATCCATGGTTTCAGGTGCTTTGCTTTTCTTCTTGAAGTTTAGGGCCTTGGGAGCGAGGTTGGGGCTTCGTTTCCTCCTTTAGATGGGCCTTGGCCCTGTTGACCTTGACGTGGTGGCTTCTGCAGCCCCTACCACTCCTCTTTTGGCATTTTGGGCGTTGGTTCATGCTATAGTGTGATTCAGGCATAGTAGTCGCCCCAGTAGGTCGAGCTTGATGATTATTCATCCACAACTAATTCTGTTTTTCAGCAAGAAGTAAAATAGAGATCAAATCTGAGAACTTGATGAACTTCTGAGCTTTATATTGTTGTTACAAGGCAATATTAGTACTAGAGAAGGTCGAATAGGTCTTCTCTAGGAATCCTCTTCGGTCAAAGTCTCATTACAAAACTTGAAAGCACAAATGCTGTCCAGGAAATTCTCTTCGGATTCGACAAACTTCAGAATTATATTATTCACAGACTTAAAGTCTTGGAAGCATAAATGCTACCAGTCATGTCTTGCTTCAGGCAAGAAGATGTCCTTTTGGTGATCAAAATGATCAGCCAAAGCGAGCCATAGTGCTCGTGGATCCTCCTCAGCAAGATATTCAGTTCGCAAGGCGTCATGAGTATGTCTTCAGATAAAGATCATGGCAGTGGCTTTCTCAACTTCGCCAACAGGGTTGTCCACCTCATCTTCAATGGCGAGATACAAATTCTTTGCAGTGAGGTGGAGCTTCACATCTAGGACCCACTTGAAGTAGTTCCTTACAGAGACCTCCAAAGCGATGAAGTTAAGTTTGTTCAAATTTGACATGTTCCTATCATAAAATAAAGGACAAGATGTGATTAGTGCAATGGAGAAAAAATCAATTCACCTAGGAGTAGAACATTCAGGTTCTATAGACATGTATTGGTTAAAATTCGCATGAAAAAAAAACTTCAGGTTTTCATGGGTGAGGTTTTTAAGGAAAACTTCAGGTTTTCAAACAAGCCATATTTTTAGAAACTTCAGGTTTCAAAATAATTATGAACTTGAGGTTCATATGTTCCTGCAGACAAACGCAAATATATACACAAAAATATCTAATGAGAAAATATGCAAATAGAACTTCAGGTCTAAAATTATAATTGAATTAAGTATTTAGACTTCGAGCCAAAATTAAAGCGTGGGTGAAAAAAATATAAGCCTCAAATTGTCTAAAAATATTAAACAATCAAAGCTCGGGGCCCAAAAATATAGGTCAAAGCCCACGGGTGGGCTAAGCAGATCTCTGCCATGAGGTTCATCCCAGATTGGGCTGGGTTAGTCTCAAGTGGGCTGCAGGCCCAAGGCAAGAGAGGAAAAAAATGGACCGAATCTTAAAAGAAAGTCCATGAAAGGGTATGATCCGGTGCGGCGCAGAGCAGTGAACACGGGGGGAAGACGCGATTCAGTGTGTCGCAGCGTATGGGACATCGTAGCCCTCGGGCTGGTGTCACGCTTGGGTCCGGTTTCAATTTGTGGGCTGCAATCTGTGGGCCCAGATTGATATATCTTTCTAATGGGCTTCAAAAAGAACACCAAAGCCCAAAGGGCTGGTGTTTGGACCAAGTGTAGCCAAGCCCAAGTAGGCTCGGGTAAGAACCAAAACATCCCAGCGTTTGCTAGTTAAGGTCACCGAAGCGCCGCCACTACTGGTGGCCGTGTTCTAGGTGAATATTGGTCGGGAGAAGCATGGGTTCTATCTAAAACCCAATTTTGGCCAGAGAAAGTTTGATTTCTCGACGTTAGGTGTGAAAACCATGGGGTGTGAAAACCATGGGGATTTTGAATCTAAATCCTTGAATACCTAATGAAATTCAACGGGAATTTCAATGATCATCATCGGAGACAATGAATTTCTCCCACAAATCACAACTTCAGGTCGTGGTTCTTAATGGAAGTCGGCGTTGATATCGTGACTCGGCTGCGGACGAGTGAGGGTTTTTGGGGACGACGCCATGGACGGTGTCGTTCTGGTTCTCATGGAGAGTGAGAGAGCTACTGGCTTTCGACTAGTGGCTTGGCTCGGCTCAGCTCAGCTTAGCCACATAGGCTGCAGGCCTGGGCAAGCGGCTCGAGGTCGTGGGTTCGAAAAATCCTAGCGCTGCTGATTTCAAATTTTTTTTTCTTTTTTTCAATTCAATTCAATTCAATGCATATTCAATTCAAATATTTTAATGCCTGTACATATATTTGATACAATTCATGGCAATATCAAATTCACATAATTCAACAATTATGAATATAATGCATACACAATTTATGGATAATCTAAAATTCGAAAAACATAAAGTTGGGTCATGCATTATGGTGAATGTTCATGCTATCAGGGCTGCAAAAATATCGAGATAAAAATCGTTGTTTTAGAAGAACCTGATTGCATGATGATATGGATGAACTGGTTTAATGCAGAAAAGCTTCCACGTCAGATTCCTAAGCGATGCGTGTTGATAACGTGTTGTAGCCTATTTTATCTGACTAAAGGGAGAGGGTTGGCGGCAAGGGAAGAGAGAGAGAAGAGATGTGTTTGTAGAATCGTAGGGGAATGTGTGTGTGTGTGTGTGTGTTATTCCCTCCTACGTATTGCCTTTATTTATAGTAAGGAGAGGGAGAAGAAATCCTTCATCCCCAAGGAATACAAGTTCATATAGGAAAGAATAACTAGAATAAAATCTAATAGGATTTACACAATCACACTTAAACTAGGAATGTTTACAACACATACAATGTTTATCCTACTTTCATTCCGGCTAAAACCCTAAGAGCTCTCATAGAGAAAAATAAGCTTTTTTTAGAGTGGAGAAGATGGAGTTTTGGGTTTCAATTCACGGCTAACAACTCTAGAAGTTGAGAAGATGGGTTTTTGAGTTTCGCATTGTATATGGCGGCAAAACCTTCCCTGCCAATTTGGTTTCCTCGAAGGTTTAGGCAAATCTTATAATTCCATGTCTCTCTCATCCTTTCATGAAATTTGGTTTCCCCTGCCAATTTGGTTTCCTCAAAGGTTAGGCGCATATACTACTTGCCTCATCTCTTTCATGCATTTTTGGCAAATATTATCATTTCACGGTTCTCTCATCCTTCCATGCAGTTTTGGCAAATATTATTTTCTTCTTCCTGTTTTCTCCTTTTTACTAGATATATATGGAGAAGTATACATAGGAGTAGCAATGGCATTGAGTTAGAGGATGGAGGCTGAAGGATTTTCACCCTTTTAACCTAATGTTCTTTCAAATTTGACCAAAAAGAAAACTCTAATATTCTTTCTGGATATACTTTTAATTACTTTGAAGTTTGTTTTAACATTTTTTTGCCATTACCGTGCATCTAGTCTTCTCAACAAACATAACTGTTCCTCAAATTCAAGCCATACAATCTGAAAGGGAAACTAAAAAATAAATTATTATTAGTATATGGAAGATTCATAAACAAGTAGAAATTTTACAAAATTATTCAACTTGTCCACATAAGTCGAACTCCAGAAAGCTTTCATAATTCCCATAAACAAGTTGACACACCCCGACCGAGATCGAGGCATGCTAGCCGTCACGTGAGGGTGACGTAACCATGTGCACAGTGCAGAAGCATTAAAATAGCAAGAATTACGAATGAATAAAAACCGAAATCAAGAAGTGTTAATACACAATCAGAGCATAAAGTCTAGGTGCAATCAATGCATAAGAAGTACTTAATTTCAACAACCCCCGAAGGTGGTCCTACATGAGTGATGGTCTGTCAGATTGTCCGATGAATCCTCGTGAGCCACCAACAAAGCTACCTACTACCTGGAGGGGCGCAAAACAAAAGCGTGAGTGGGCAAAAACAAAGCTTTTTGAAAATCATTTCGTAAATAGCATTTCTATACCCTCGCCGTAAAACCTGTATACTTTCCCAGAAAATAGTATATACATATACTAAAACTCAACTGAAATCATCATCATGCTAATATGCCAATACATCATGAATATGCCATGCCATGCCAATTATATCATCAGTTAAGTAACTCAAATGCAATTATAACTGCAACAGCTCGTCAGCTGATTCTAGCTCATAAATTATGCCTGCACACGAGTCGAACCCACTTATAGTGGTCTATACGATAGGACTGGGTGTATACAATACGCTCTAGTGCTACAATCACGTGAAGACTGTGCGAATAATCGCGGGTCACCTATGAGTCGAACCCACTGAAAGTGGTCTATACGACAGGACTGTGCACCTAACTTGCATCCAAGATGAGCGTATGGTGAGGGAGGTGAACATCACGTGAAAGACTGGCCCCTAACTCTAGGCGGGAGCACTAACACCGGGGTGTAGGTTAATGAGCTCTCGATGCATCTCATCATACTTTTCATAACACAACTTCTTATTAACCACACATGAACTTACCTGGAACTTACCTGAGCGCCCACAGCACCAACAATCATGCGCACACAATTCATCATGCATATTCAACAGTATATATACATTGGCATGGAAAATCATTGATAAACTCATTTAAAATGCATATTCTGGGAAAATACTTAATATATAGGTATATACGGAAAACAAAAGCCCACTCACCTGGAGTCTGCGCTACAGCTCCCTAACGTAAACAGCGAGGCGTCCCAAAACGTTCGGCGCCTAAAATAATTATCAAACTACAACTTAGAACTCTTAACCATTGAATTCGTAATTCACGTAAAACATATCCTCAAGGATATTCTAGAATCATTTAAGACCCTTAATCAAAAGTCAACCGTCGATCAACTATCGACGGTAGGGTCCATAGCCCCATATACTTGATCCTGAAGATCCGTAACTCAAATCTCTGATCCGTAACTTCCAGAGATGCACATTATGCTCCTAGAGCAACATACTAAAATTTAGTTACGATCCAACGGTCAGATCTCCGCCAATTGCAAAAACCAAGTACCAGTTAACCTTCTATTTTATGAACTTACAAACTCAATTCAGGAAGATCCGTAGGTCGGATTTCCGATTCGTAAGTTCCTACCTTCTTAAATATTACGTACTACCACGTACCAAAGTTTGGTGACGATCCAACAGTCGGATCGTCGGTTCATATTTTCACCTAACCACGAACCGTAACGAACTTAAGTTCAAACGACCAATCTACGCTAACCAATTATAAAAACTGAACCTAGGAGGTTAAACACAGCCTAAGAATGACATTGGCGGCCCACTGGCCACGCGCCGCCGCATGGGCCGCCGCAGGTGGCTGTCGACCGTCCCGACTCGCCTGAAAATTCAACTATTTTTAAAAATTCTCAAAAATTGCAGAATTGAAGATCTCAAAGAGAGGAACAACTTTCATACCTTCGGCCCAGGCCAATTTGGCTTGGAAACACCTCAATTTCGCCAAAATCCGTATGAACCCTAGAAATGGGTGAGCTTCAATTCAACCTCCAAACTTGTTCCAACGCCTCTACCACTTCTTGGGCTTTGTTCCAGGTCCTAAGGAGATGCTATGGTTGTTAGTAATTGAAAGAAAACATTTCAAGATTTGAAGAATTTGTACACTAACACACCCCACACACCGCACAGTTTTATCTAATTTCAAGGACAAATTCCTTGATTTTTTTTGGGTGTAATAGGAAGAGGGAAGATCATAGATGGTTTTCCAAGTGATGGTTTGATGTAACTCACCGGAAAAATGATGAAATTTCGACACAAATGCGTGGAAAACCCACCGGGTTGCGCTGGTCACGGGTTGAAGACCCGTTTCTGTTCTTCTTCCTCCGCTTCTCGCCCTCTCTCCTTTCCTCCTTTCCCTGTTCCAATTGGCCGGTCTCTTCTCTCTCTTCTCCCCATTCGCCCAGTTCTCTCTCCTTTCTCTTCCGGAGCTCCTGCTCTCTTCCTCTGGTTGGGCAGCTTTGCCCAATCTCTTCTTCTTCGTTTTCTTCCACCAGCCACGCGCACACACACGTAACCTCCCTTCTTCTTTTTATTTTCTTTCCTTTCCATCCGTGCCATCCATTTCAAACTCCTTTTAATCTGGGCCATCCAAATGGCACACTAGATTTTATAATAAACTCTGAAATGCCCAAACTTCAAACGTTAATAACTTCCTCGATATAGCTCCAAATCACAAACCGTCTGCGCCCACACGTCCGTAGCGACGAGTACTATGAGGTTATGCCAAGAAAACAAATCTTAGGTGGCACGACACAACAATTAACCTCGAACAAAGTACGTGCCTGAAAGGGCATTTTGTAAAATCCTTTATTAAAAATTTAAAAACTCTTAAACTCTTAAAAATTTAAAAATCTATCATAGCTGAAAATATCAATGTCCTTCCAATCCAAAATCGTCACTGGTTCTTCCTCGTATGTCAACTCCGGACTAATCTTAAGCTGTTGAGGAAGTATCACCTGTGAAGGGTCCGAAACATAATGTCGAAGCATAGAAACATGAAACACATTATGCACTCTGGCCAACTCTGAAGGCAACTCAAGCCTATAAGCAACCTCACCAACTCGCTCGATAACCTGGTAAGGTCCGATATACCTAGAGCTTACCTTACCATTCTTCCCGAACCTGATAACACCTTTCCCAAGGCGATAACTTTAAGAATACCCAATCACCAACGTCATACATCCTGTTAGTGGCGTTTCTATCCGCCAAGCTCTTTTGTCAATCCGGGGCCACTTTCATATTAGCTTTAATCACTTGAACATTTTGAGTAGTCTCCTCTAGTATCTCGGGGCCCACTAATGTTCTTTCACCAACTTCAGACCAACACAAAGGTGTACGACAAGCTTTCCCATAAAGTGCCTCAAATGGTGCCATACCGATACTCGAATGAAAGCTGTTGTTGTAGGAAGAATTTCATCAAATCCAAAAGTATATTCCAATTATCACCAAACGGCAAAACTGATGATCTAAGCATATTCTCCAATGTCTGAATCGTCCTCTCAGATTGCCCATCTGTTTGAGGATGATAAACCTTACTATAAAGTAACTTTGTAACCAAAGCTTCCTGAAATGCTACCCAAAACTTAGAAGTAAACCTAGGATCACGATCCGAAACAATACTCACTAGAACTCCATGGTACTTCACAATCTTTGAGATAAACAATCCAACTAATCGACTTAAAGAATACTTCTCCCTCACTGGAAAAATGTGCAAACTTAGTAAGCCGATCAACTATCACCCAAAAGCCATTATAACCATTTCGTGTATGAGGAAGCTTGTACACAAAACCCATAGTGATATTTTCCCATTTCCACTATGGAAAGGAAAGTGGCTGCATCAATCCAAACGGTTTCTTCCTTTCAGCTTAACCTGCTGACAATTTGCACACCTACTAACATACTCTGCAATTTCCCTTTTCATGCCCGGCCAATAGTAGAACGGTCTAAAGGTATGATACATCTTCATACCTCTTGGATGCATAGCATATGCCGAAATGTGTGCCTCATCAAGGATTTTCGTTCTTTAATTCCACAATATTTGGCACGTACATCCTTTTATCTTGCATAAGCATGCCATCAGTCTCACGAACTCTGAGATTCTTTTTCTTCCCTTTAGAATTTGCAAAAATTAATTCATGCACTTCCTTATTATTTCCTTGAGCTTCGAGTATACGATCAATCAAAATAGGTCTAACTTGGAAACTAGCAAGTAAGGCTTCCTCTCATGCTTCCATCAAAGCTTTTTCTTTCTCTTTTAGTCCCAATTTCACTCCAGTGGATCTCAAATCTGCAAAAAGAGGAACACGGGATGCATACAATGCATTAACTCGACCTTGGGATTTCCTACTCAATGCATCAGCCACTACATTTGCACGACCAGGGTGATACTCAATCGTGCAATCATAATCACTGAGTAATTTTATCCATCTCCACTACCGAAGGTTAAGTTCTCTCTGAGTGAAAATGTACTGTAAGCTCTTGTGGTCCGTAAAGATCTTACACTTCTCACCATAAAGATAATGTCTCCAAATCTTCAGAGCGAAAAATGATGGCTGCTAGCTCCAAATCATGTGTAGGATAATTTCTTTCATGTAGCTTCAACTGTCTCGAAGCATAAGCAATTACCCCACCATGTTGCATCAAAACTCATCCTAAGCCATTCAAAGAAGCATCGCTATAAATCTCAAGGTTACCACTGTCGTCTGGAAGTGTCATAACAGGTGCATGAGTGAGACAATGCTTAAGTTGCTGGAAACTCTATTCACAATTCTCATCTTACTCAAACTTTACTTCTTTCCTAGTCAACCTTGTCAGTGGTAAAGCAATCACTGGGAAATCCTTAACAAACCGTCGATAGTAACCTGCTAATCCCAGGAAACTCCGTACCTCGGTGACGGTTCGCGGTTGTTCCCAATTCTCCACAGCTGCAACTTTTTGAGGATCTACTTGAATACCTTGTGCATATATAACATGTCCCAGAAATGCTATTTGACTCACCCAAAATTGGCATTTGTTAAACTTAGCATACAACCGATGTTCCCTCAAACTTCGTAACACCAATTTAAGATGTCTAGCATGCTCTGCTCTAGTCTTAGAGTATACCAGAATATCATCAATGAAAACAATAACAAACCCATCTAGATATTGCTGGAATACTTCATTCATCAAATCCATAAAGCAACAGGTGCATTCGTTAACCCGAATGACATCACCAAGAACTCAAAATGACCATAACAAGTCCTGAAAACAATCTTAGGGACATCCTCACTTTAAATCTTCAATTGGTAATAACCCGACCTCAAGTCAAACTTGGAAAACACACATGCACCTCTAACCTGATTAAACAAATCATCAATACGCGGCAATGGATAACGGTTTTTAATCGTTACCCGATTCAATTGCCTAATCAATGCATAACTTTAAAGTCTCGTCTTTTTATCTCACAACCAACACTGGAGCTTCCCCGAGGCGACGTACTAGGTTGAATGAAACCCTTATCTACCAATTCTTGCAACTGAATTTTCAATTCCCTCAACTCAGCAAGAGCCATTCTATAAGGAGTCAAAGAATTAAGATCCGTACCTGGAAGCAAATCAATGGTGAACTCCACCTTTCTGTCTGGCGGCAATCCAGGTAAATCCTCTGGGAAAACGTCAGGAAGATGTCTAACCACCTTCACATCTTCCACACTACTCGGAGTAATATCATTTAGCACCACATGAGCTAAGTATTCTTGGCAGCCTTTTGATAACAACCTCTTTGCTCTCACAGCAGAAATAATGGCATGCCTTAGTCCACTTTGCTCACCCACAAAAGTAACTTCCGGTAATCCAGGACGATGGAAAGTAACTGATTTCCCGTAGCAATCTATCTTGGCATGATTATAATACAACCAATCTGTGCCCAAAATCACCTCAAAATCCACAATATCTAACGAGATAAGATTAGCTGGCAATAATACATCTTCCACCATCACTGGACACCCTGGATAAACATAATCCACATAACACTTCTCTTTTCTAGGCATAGCAAACTCTAACTCAAACCCTAGAGGCGTCAGATGAGGTTGCGTCACTTGAGCAAATGTATGAGAACTTACAGAATTGGTAGCACCACAACCAATTAAATCTCTAGCAAAGTGACCAAGAATGTTTAACGTACCCATGATCAAATCTAGATTGCTCTGAGCATCCTGTAGTGTGATGTTGTTAACACGTCCTTGGGCTTGTTGTCGTCCCCCACGACCTCCATTAACTTGATTACTTCGCCCCTGCACACCATGGCCCATTTGACCATAACTACTAGATCCAGGAACCTGCTGGATCGGCGCTGGTGGTGGCAAAGAAGACTGCTAGGCCTCTGTTGATTCTGGGAACAATTTGCAGCTCTATGTCCCATCTGCCCACATGTAAAGCATCCACTGCTTCTTCGCCTACACTTTCCAAAGTGCCTGCTATTACACCTACGACACAAAGGTACATTTCCTCTACCAGCATCTCCCTGCCTCTGGAATTTGGGACCACCGGTAAATCTACCACCTCGCCTCTGGCCAGTGGCACTAAGGCCTCCACTAGAAGAATTGGAACTAGCTTCGCTTCTTTTGAAGCTCTGAGTCTTGCGAGGTCCTTGAGATGACTGACCTTTACCTTTGTCATCTTTCCTCTAATTCACATTCTTTTCCTCTTCTTCATCACTATCGATGGACATAGTCCTCAATCCTTAACAGAATCTCGTAAAACTCCTGGTAAGAAGCACAATGGGTAGTGGTCGCCATGAACGTCACTTCTTCTTAGTACCCAGCTTAAAACGACGTAACATCACAACCAGATTAGCATCAACATCCGGATGGTAACGAGACAAGTCCGTAAACTTTCTGTATTACTCAATCACCGTCATCTTTTCTTGTCTCAAATTTGTAAACTCTTGCTTATTACCATCAATATATGCCGGAGGGATAAACCTTTTCTTAAACAACTCCCAATCAGCTGTTTTCTCTGGTGTCATCGTATAAGACTTATGTCTCTACCAGGATGTAGATTCGGTACCCAAAAACCAGGTAGTCGTCTCGACCCACCTTTCGAGAAGAAGATTCCCTTGACTTCGCATCACACAAAAGGACTTTTCAACATGATTAAGCCATCGCTCTGCTCCCTCAGGTCCATCATTTCCCATAAAATGATTCAGCTTCAACTTATAAACAGTCTCAAGAGGAGTTCTTTGGGGAGAACGGATAACAAACTGAATCATATTAGCAATAACTTCTCCTAACTGAGCTATATCAGGGAAACTAGGCTCATCTGAACGACATAGCTCTCTACGAGGCGGCATAATTCTGACAGAAGACACTAGGAAATTCACAAGATGTGCAGGACTGCAAACCTAGGCTCTGATACCAAACTGACACACACCCCGGCCGAGATATAGGCATGCTGGCCGTCACGTGAGGGTGACGTAGCCATGTGCACAGTGCGGAAGCATTAAAATAGCAAGAATTACGAATGAATAAAAACCGAAATCAAGAAGTGTTAATACACAATCAAAGCATAAAGTCTAGGTGCAGTCAATGCATAAGAAGTACTTAATTTCAACAACCCCCAAAGGTGGTCCTACATGAGTGATGGTCTGTCCACACGTCCGATGAATCCTCGTGAGCCACCAACAAAGCTACCTAATACCTGGAGGGGCGCAAAACAAAAGCGTGAGTGGGCAAAAACAAAGCTTTTCGAAAATCATTTCGTAAATAGCATTTCTATCCCCTCGCCGTAAAACCTGTATACTTTCCCAGAAAATAGTATATACATATACTAAAACTCATGCTAATATGCCAATACATCATGAATATGCCATGCCATGCCAATTATATCATCAGGTAAGTAACTCAAATGCAATTATAACTGCAACAGCTCGTCAGCTGATTCTAGCTCATAAATCATGCCTGCACACGAGTCGAACCCACTTATAGTGGTCTATACGACAGGACTGGGTGTATACAATACGCTCTAGTACTACAATCACGTGAAGACTATGCGAATAATCGCGGGTCACCTACGAGTCGAACCCACTAAAAGTGGTCTATACGACAGGACTGTGCATCTAACTTAGATCCAAGATAAGCGTATGGTGCAGGAGGTGAACATCACGTGAAAGACTGGCCCCTAACTCTGGGCGGGAGCACTAACACCGGGATGCAGGTTAATGGGCTCTCGATGCATCTCATCATACTTTTCATAGCACAACTTCTTATTAACCATACATGAACTTACTTGGAACTTACCTGAGCGCCCACAGCACCTACAATCATGCGCATATAATTCATCATGCATATTCAATAGTATATATACACTGGCATGGCAAATCATTGATAAACTCATTTAAAATGCATATTCTGGGAAAATACTTAGTATATAGGTATATACGGAAAACAAAAGTCCACTCACCTGGAGTCCGCGCTACGGCTCCCTAACGTAAACAGCGAGGCGTCCCAAAACGTTCGACGCCTAAAACAATTATCAAACTACAACTTAGAACTCTTAACCACAGAATTCGTAATTCACGTAAAACATATCCTCAAGGATATTCTAGAATCATTTAAGGCCCTTAATCAAAAGTCAACCGTCGATCAACTATCGACGGTAGGGTCCACAGCCCCACATACTTGATCCGGAAGATCCGTAACTCAAATCTCTGATCCGTAACTACCAGAGAAGCACATTATGCTCCTAGAGCAACATACTAAAATTTTGTTACGATCCAACGGTCGGATCTCTGCCAATTGCCAAAACCATGTAGCGGTTAACCTTTTATTTTATGAACTTACAAATATTACATACTACCACGTACCAAAGTTTGGTGACGATCCGTAAGTTCCTACCTTCTTCAAATATTACATACTACCACGTACCAAAGTTTGGTGACGATCCAACGGTCGGATTGTTGGTTCATATTTTCACCTAACCACGAACCGTAACGAACTTAAGTTCAAACGACCAATCTACGCTAACCAATTATCAAAACTTAACCTAGGAGGTTAAACACAGCCTAAGAATGACATTGGCGGCCCACTGGCCACGCGCAGCCGAGGGTGGCGGTCGACCGTCCTGACTCGCCGGAAAATTCAACTATTTTTAAAAATTCTTAAAAATTTCAGAATTGAAGATCTTAAAGAGAGGAACAACTTTCATACCTTCAGCCAAGGCCAATTTGGCTTGGAAACACCTCAATTTCGCCAAAATCCGTATGAACCCTAGAAATGGGTGAGCTTCAATTCAACCTCCAAACTTGTTCCAACACCTCTACCACTTCTTGGGCTTTGTTCCAGGTCCTAAGGAGATGCTATGGTTGTTAGTAATTGAAAGAAACCATTTCAAGATTTGAAGAATTTGTACACTAACCCACCGCACACACCGCACGGTTTTATCTAATTTCAAGGCCAAATTCCTTGATTTTTTTGGGGTGTAATAGGAAGAGGGAAGATCATAGAGGGTTTTCCAAGTGATGGTTTGATGTAACTCACCGGAAAAATGATGAAATTTCGACGGAAATGGGTGGAAAACCCACCTGGTCGCGCGGGTCACCAGTTGAAGACCCGTTTCTGTTCTTCTTTCTCCACTTCTCGCGCTCTCTCCTTTCCTCCTTTCCCTGTTCCGATTGGCCGGTCTCTTCTCTCTCTTCTCCCCATTCGCCCAGCTCTCTCTCCTTTCTCTCCCGGAGCTCCTGCTCTCTTCCTCTGGTTGGGCAGCTTTGCCCAATCTCTTCTTCTTCGTTTTCTTCCACCAGCCACGCACACACACACGTAACCTCCCTTCTTCTTTTTATTTTCTTTCCTTTCCATCTGTGCCATCCATTTCAAACTCCTTTTAATCTGGGCCATCCAAATGGCACACCAGATTTTATTATAAAACTCTGAAATGCCCAAACTTCAAACGTTAATAACTTCCTCGATATAGCTCCAAATCACGAACCGTCTACGCCCACGCGTTCGTAGCAACGAGTACTACGAGGTTATGCCAAGAAAATAAATCTTAGGTGGCACGACACAACGATTAACCTCGAACAAAGTACTTGCCTCAAAGGGCATTTTGTAAAATCCTTTATTAAAAATTTAAAAACTCTTAAAATCAGGGACAGGCTGTCACACTAGTAAATTTACATTTTGAATTGGGTTTGTGAGGTTAGTTTAGGTAGTAAATTTGGATTTAAAGAGATATTAAATATTTAATTAAAAATAATATGGGTGTAGAGAGTAAGTTGAGTGTAAAAAGAAGTTATATGAGTTCAAATCTGGCAAGCTAAGTTTCTTTCCTAATGATGTATGAAGACTACATCTATGAGAGAAGCCAAATTCCTTGTCTATTTCTATATGAATCCACTCTTACAAAACGATAGCGGTTTTATTAGCATCAAGAAAAAGAATAAGCTTCAAAGAGGGCATCATAGATTAATGACTCAAAAACAAAGAAAAAGACAACTTGGTCAATCTAATATCCACCACTCTAGGCCTTATTATTAGTACTATATATGTGAGATTATTTAATGAGCAAATATAACAAACAAATTTGATGATCTCAACTTTACCAAATGATTCATTGTACAAATTTTGTTAGGAAGACACCATTTGTTTGGAGAGTAACTTAAATGAAACAAGTTCAACGCCACGTGACGTTCCGATACAACAAAAAAAAAAACTTGAACATGACAATGTATTATTGAAAAAGAAACATCAAATGTCTGTGAACCCGTTTCACGTAAGTCTTTGTCTCTAGTCTATGGGTACTCTTAAATAGTATTGTAAAAGCCTAGGGTTAATTAATCTAGCACCTTGTTCCAAGGTATAATTTTGTTTAACTAAAATGTCATTCACTTAAATATCCGTGATCACATATAAAATGTCCATACATCGACAATAACAACAAATTCTAAGACCTTTTAAGGGTTACGTCATCAAAATCCTCTCTAGGGTTTCTCTCTAGGAGAGCGGTAGGGTTCCATATCACGGCACCGGCCGTCTTGAAGCATACAGGGGCTCCAAGTAGAAGAAGAGTCGATATTTACTGCACTCTTGCGGTGAATGTTCTCTCGGATAGCTACGTTCGTGTGCGGTATCGTCTGTGGGTTTTGGAAATCCAGTGTGCAGGTTGTGATTTGGGTTATGGATGTTATGGTCATGAAATTCGCAGAAGGGATGGCTCTCACGGCTGAGGAACAAAGGGTGGTGGTGATTGATGAACAAGAGAGTGCTCTTCTCCGAACCAACAAAGTGTTCTTGGTGGGGAGGGTTCTTACTCGGAAAGCTTTCAATAAAGATCGCTTCAAACGTCAAATGGTGAATATTTGGCATCCCAAGACAAGAGTGACGATTGTAGAACTTGAAGGTGGTCTATTTTCGTTTGGTTTTGACAGTCGACGGGAGATGGCGTTGGTGCAGAAGGGTGGTCCGTGGTTATACGATGGAGCTTTGCTGGTACTGGCGGAGGCAGGTAACCTCGCGCACCCAACGAGTATTCCGCTACTGACTCAGGAATTCTGGGTGCAGGTTAAGGGTTTACCCCTCCCGTATATGACCCGCCATATGGGGCAATTTATCGGGAATCAGATTGGAACCCATATTCTAACAGATCAAAGCAGGAAAGGGGAACTCCTGGGTAACATCCTGCGTATCAGAGTTGAGCTGAATATCAATGTTCCATTGCGCAGAAGCCTGTTGCTTTCCATTCAAGGAACGGAGGTACGGGTTGAGGTGCGATACGAAAAACTGCCAATGACTTGTTTCTTGTGTGGGATCATTGGCCACATGGAAGACCAGTGTGCTCAGTTCAAAGGGGTACGGAATGATGACGACCGATCGAAGCCGTATGGCCGTTGGTTCCAGAACGATGTGCTGGGTGATGAGTATAGGAGACCATAAGGTAAAAGGTTTGGGTTGGAACCGGAGCAAGGGTGGGTCATGAAAGCACCGCAGCATGTTGACGAGGAGGAGAGTATGAACGAAGATGCAGTTATGGATGGTACTGAGAAGGAAGATTCTCCGGCGGCTATGGAGGCTCGGCCAGCGGGGGGAAGACGGGGAGAGGTTTCAGGGGTTGGTAGCATTAATGGCATAGTCAATTTACCTTTTTTGCCCGATTTAAATGAGCCAATTATCAATGATGAGGTAATGCATGACAACCGGGCCCTAGTCCTTTTCCAGTCAAACCCTACAATTGAGGAGGGAAGGGATTTGACGTTATTCGGCATTAATTTGGTGGAGTCAACGGTGGGAATTTCAAATCTTGTTGGGGGGGCCTACCTTAATAGTAGGTGAGACCTCTGTTGGATTTGCAGGAGATCTGAGGAGTGCACTGGGCCCACAGCAGGAAGTGTTGGGCGAGAGTAATGATATTTTTTTGTCTGAAGTGGGCTCATGAGGGCCCCGTGGGCCTTTGGTGGGTGTTGGATTGAATAATAGTGGAATACTTGTTAATGGGCAGTCAGCTGTGCAGGAAGTTGGATTGGGCCAGCAGCAGATGTGGGTAGGGGACAGCGGACTGCATGGTTCGATGGGACTCGACCCAGAGGGTTAGCATTAGGAAGTGGCGGGATTGACTTCTGACCCTTTCAATTTAATGCCCATAATTGAACAGGTTAAGAATGAAAGGAGGAAGAAAATTAACAGGGCTCATCGTGCTGGTAGTGGTAAATCTAGAGTAAAGAGTGTGGATGTCAAGGTCCGGAAGGAAAGCAGTGCAAAGTTACCACAGCTTGGTAAGAGATTGTTGCGAGAGGAAGATGAGGAGGAGTCAAGGCCAGGGGGGCGTAGGAAAGTGCTTGCAAATTCCGATTGTTCCAGTTCATTGGCGGAGGTTGACAGAGTTCAATCCCGCCGCCTGCAATGAGTTGTCTAAGTTGGAACTGCCGAGGGCTTGGGAACCCTCGGGCAATTAATGCGCTCCAACGCTTAATCTCTAGTCAAGATCCCACTATAGTGCTCTTGTGTGAGACTAAAAGTAATTCTCGCCACATGGACCATTTACGTTTTAAGTTAAATTATGATTATTGTTTTTCAGTTGATAGTAGAGGCAGTTCAGGGGGTCTTTGTGTTCTTTGGAAGGATGAAATAAAGTTATGTTTACGTTCCTATTCTCAAAACCATATTGATTTTGATGTGGGAAATTCGGGTGATGCTTGCTCTTGGCGATTTACTGCTTTCTATGGGTTTCCATCCATCTCCGATAGACATAAGTCATGGCGACTTTTGGAGTCTCTTGCTGGAAATGATTCTAAGCCTTGGTTATGTATTGGGGATTTTAATGAAACTCTTCAAGCCAATGAGCAGGAAGGAGGCAATGTGAGACAGGAGCGACAAATTGAAGGTTTCAGGGATGCAGTTGCGCAGTGTCGGTTACTTGATCTGGGGTTCTCTGGGAACAAGTTTACGTGGTTCACAACGAAAGGGGGTGGAATCAAGGTTCGGTTGGATAGAGCGTTGGGTAATCTGGATTGGATGGAGCTATTCCCTTGTGCTAAAGTTTACCATTTAAACAAGACCTCTTCAGACCATGTGCCGATTCTACTTAATTGGACGGGACACTTTCCAATTCGCGGCAAGAAGTTGTTTCGTTATGAGGAAAGTTGGCATTTGATGGAAGGGTGTGCTGACGTAGTGAAAGAAGGGTGGCATCATTCTGTTGAGGGCTCGCCTATGTTCCAGGTTACTGAGAAAATTAAGTTGACTCGTATGAAGCTCAATCAATGGGTTTGTAGTAATGCAAGGTCGGGTCCTCGCGAAATCCGGGAGTTGGAGGATAAACTCACGTGTTTGCTGGGTCAGCCTTTTACTGATGATTCTATTGAGATGAAGAATGAGCTTATTGGCAAGTTGAACAGGTTACTTGAGCAAGAGGAGCAGTTTTGGAGACAACGTTGGAAGGAAAATTGGATTAAGCTTGGTGATAGGAATACTAAATATTTTCATCAGAAGGCGAATAGGAGACAGAAGCGTAATTGTTTGCACGGGTTGTTAGATGATAATGGGCACTGGCACGAGGACCGTAAGGGAATGGAGGACATTGTAGTGTCGTACTTTCAGAATTTGTTTCGTTCCACTGGTGTAGGTAACTTTGATTCTATTTTGTGCCATATTTTGCCCAAGGTGTCTGAGGAGATGAATACTACACTAGAATGCCCATTCACGAACGAGGAAATAAAGTGTGCAGTATTTCAAATGCACCCCACGAAAGCTCCCGGACCAGACGGTATGTCTCCAGGTTTTTATCAAAAGCACTGGGATGTGGTTGGTTTGGATGTATGTGAGGGGGTTCGGTCTATGCTTTTGTCTGGCCATATTCTCCGAAAAATCAATTATACCCATGTTACGTTGATTCCAAAAGTTAAGGAGGCTAAGTTGATGACACAACTGCATCCGATTAGTTTGTGCAATGTCTTGTACAAGATAGTGGCGAAAGTGTTGACGAACAGATTGAAGTCTATCCTTCCAGATGTTATTTCTCCTACACAGAGTGCTTTTGTTCCAGGCAGATTGATCTCTGACAACTATTTGATAGCTACTGAGGTTGCTCATTACATGCATAAGCGGGCATCGGGGTCAATAGGTTTAATGGCAGTAAAATTGGACATAAGCAAGGCTTATGACCGTGTGGAGTGGAATTTTCTAGAGGCTGTGATGCATCGGCTGGGGTTCTCTGAGCGGTGGATTAGTATGGTCATGATGTGTGTTACAACCGTTTCTTACTCATTTAAGTTGAATGGTGAACCTGTGGGTTATGTGCAGCCGGAAAGGGGTCTAAGACAAGGTGACCCTCTATCCCCCTATCTGTTTGTCATGTGTGCTAAGGGACTATCGGCACTTTTGTCTAGGGCTGAGCTTATGGGAGATTTGCAGGGAATTAAGGTATGTCGTACTGCCCCTAGTATTCACCATCTGTTTTTCGCTGATGATAGTTTTCTCTTTGCCCGAGGCACAATTAGTGAGTGCCAACACATCAAGCTGGTTTTGAATATGTATGAAATGGCCTCGGGACAAGCGGTTAACTTTGAGAAGAGTTGTGTCTCTTTCAGCTCCAACCTTAATGATTTTGATCAGCAGTTTGAAGGAAAATTTGTGAAAAACATGTTCATTTGAGCAACATCTATGGCATGCAATTAACATTTAAAGGCGGAATCATGCTTGTATGCACTCAAAACAAAACATTACCCATGAAATTCAAAGCCTAGTAGAAATGGTGAATCAAGACTCAACTCAAGAACAAAGTGAGTTGAGAAATCTTATACCTTTGTTGATTCCTCTTTGCATAAGCAAAGGCTAATCACCCAAGGAGAGGGCCTTCATTCCTTGCTTCTTAGCTCCATGGATTTCTTGGAGGATGGTGGTTGAAAGGATTCTCCAAGAGTCACCAAAGTTGGTGACCTCTAAGTTTCGACACCAAGGATGGTTGAGGAAGAAGATGAGTGACCATGGAGGAGTTAGATGCTAGTAAATCCCTCCATGGTGGCCGGCCTCCCTAGAGAGAAAGAGAGAGCCAAAAAACTCTCATCTTTCCTCAAAGAAAACCCTAATGAAGAAAAAGCTATAAAGTCATATTTATACCTTCCTTCTTTGGAGTGGCAAACTTGTAATAAGTCCAAAACCCACTCCCTCTCTAGTATGGCCGGCCTCCCTATCATTAGTGGGTTAATTGCCCATTTTGTTTTAGTTGTCACACAACTTAAACCTTATGGGCCTTGTGGACCAAAACCATTTTGTGTCTCGAAACCCAAAACTAACTTAAGGCCTAAAACGAACCTTTCGTTCTAGATTAATTAACTTTTAATTAATCCTTGCCACATACAATTAAACTATTTAATTGTCCTTACTCATCTTCATTATATCCTTCAATCATTACCTTACACGGTGTGCGATCCATTAGGTTCCTCTTAGCGAGGCAGTG
The DNA here is from genome assembly GCA_036320875.1 of Cotoneaster glaucophyllus. Classification (NCBI taxonomy): domain Eukaryota; kingdom Viridiplantae; phylum Streptophyta; class Magnoliopsida; order Rosales; family Rosaceae; genus Cotoneaster; species Cotoneaster glaucophyllus. The sequence continues at coordinate 12,264,177 of CM070060.1, forward strand.
GGCGATTGTTACTCTTAACAATCGATTATGAATTGAAACATACTTTCAATTCTCCCTTAAATGATTATACATCTTTAGGGCTTCCACAAACCATGAGTGACACCTAGCAGTATGTCATGGCTACCCAAGCTAATCAGAAGAGGTGGAGAACCTATTCAGTTTAGGATTACAATGCAATACGGTCATTCTCTAATACAATAATCTTGACCACATTGTTTGGTTTGATAGTTTATTCATGTCTACTATCCAACGTGATTCATTTACTTATATGATTACCTTGAATGTGATTTGGAACGACTTCCTCAATCTCATTCATACTCTGGCCAGAGATTCTTAATCATATCATAGAGTATTCTCCCTCAAACAGTTTGAAGGTTAGAGATCCCTTATTGCGCATTCACTTGCCTCCATGGCTAAGTGGCTTAACCCCAACTATGCCGTGGACACCCTCTGACGGAGTGACTTTGACATAGTCAAAGATCAAGGACCTAACCACAAGACAACTGTGATGCCTCAGGTCAAATGACTACTTTGCATTATCCCAACCATGAGTTCTCATATGACATGAATATGAGAACTCCTCGTTGATCGCGTTCAGTGGACTCATTCTCTATCGAGCACCTACATGCTTGTCTTGGTGTCATTCACACCAATGACTCGAGACCAGTCACTCTCCCTAAGAGAAGACATAGCATGTACTGATCTTAACGGACTGTCAATGCCCAATTGGCAATCCTATGATCAGGAACATTTAGGATATGTATAGAAAAGAGAATGGTCTCATGAATCTAACTTCTTTAGATTACATTCTCCTAATAGCATATTCATTGGACTTATCGTTTAAGCATATAACATTTATATGAGACAGCTTGAAACAATAATCTTTGCCCTTTATATTAAACAAGATTAGTTTAACATGTGAAATGTCCGTAAAGTATCATCATATGATTGGTTTTAGGGCACATTTCCAACAATCTCCCACTTGCACTAGAGCCAATCAGCTTGGTTATCAGTGATGATACCTCTTCTGAATTCATTTCAAAAATGGCTGAGTAGTAGGCCTAGACAATGGATATCTATATGTTATCCATAGAAGCAACCTTGAGAATAACGACGTCACCATTACACATGATTCTCAATCATGTGGTTTAGTCTCTCACTTGAGTTCGGATCTTGATGAGACCTTGATTCCCTGGCTTGAGCTATCGCCCCATTAGTGTCGTAGTGTCTGTACACTAGAGACACTTTCTGGTTGGAACCGAATAGAGAGTTCATAAATGAACTTTCCCATCCAAACAACATTGTTGTAAACTTCTATATGGCGATATATATTTTGCATTCATGGTAGAACACACTAAAGTCATTACTTGTAATGTTTCCACCCAAATATCTCTTTAGTCATAATAAAGAGATATCCTATTATCTCTTCATTCACAATGAAGAGACATCCAATGATGGATACTATATTAGATTCATAATCTAATACATTTACGCTTCCATTGCGTCACTTTAATTCTTCCTCATTCTTGAGGAATATATCCTTTAGTATTTCTTAAATACTTAAGGACCAACTTGACAGTTGCCATGGTTCTGATCCTGGGCTTGTACTGATATCATCTTGTACCGTTCTAGGTACAGCTCATATCAGTGTTTTTCATACAATATGAAATACGTAAATCGCCTTTATGCGTATGCATAAAGGATTCTAGTTACGCATTATGTTTCTTTGGGAGTCAAAGGGTACGTTCCCTTTGAGGAGAGCAACTTCCTAGTCTTACTAGAGTTGTCCTTCTGATTGAAGTTTATCATCATATAAAAAAAACTTCTTAGCATCTTTTGTCTACCATTAGGTCTCGATATAATCCAATTATATCTTGAAATCGATCATTATAGATTTCCATCCTATGTATGTAGACTATGTCTCCCATATACATTCTATCATTATAGAACGTTTAAAGTCATAACTTTAACGAAGAAGAATTCCTTTCATTTCCAAAATTAATATATCAAATATATGTTCTAATTTAGGAATATGATTAACTCCCACTAATCTTTTGTAAACCTAGTAAACAAAAGATTCATTTACATCTTTATGAGAAATCAAACGATTTGATCTTTTTCTCATAAGATGCTTATAGCTCCCACTAGCTTGCTAAGATTCATGATGGATGGATCTCTACAACTTACAAGTATTGTGATTCCTCGTTTTAGACACATATTATCAAGACTATCTTGATAATGGTTTCGGAAACCCATATTACGTCTAAACATTGAATCACTATTTAGTTGTACCTAGCAATCTTCGAATTAATAGAAACCAAGACTACATCAAGAATGATTTCTTCCAAGTCAACCAATCTTGTTGATTGTAGTCACCTTAAGCTACGGATTAGCCATGAAGGTTTCATTATTTCGGGTCAAATGGTATTATACCATTTCCTTGAGTATATATCATATATATACTCAATGTAGTCATAAGGATTTTCATTCTTATTTCTTTCGAATTAAGAGGTGTAACTCTATGACATAGTCATAAAGTTCAAACCATTCAACTAAGACGGTTTATAAATCCTTCTCGACTACCTTGGAGCTATTGGTGTGGGAACTAGGTTGTTATATTTGTTGATTATCATCTTGTCTCTCAAAGAACCTATTCTTTGAATTCTATCTCTTGTTCATTTGCTTTATGTTAGGCAAATCCTAGTGTAGGATTATAATGAACTACCCAACAAACAACATTTGTTAGTTGGTTCATAGAAGTGATATCCAAAAGTTTATTTAAGGATATCCCACAAGATTGTTCTATAACAAATATTGCTTATTAGCACATAACCTCAAGTCTTAACACGATTAAGACTTGTCTTTCTTTCCAACTACATCGTATGGAGTTATGAAACGTTTTTGGAAGATTTTCTAATTGACAATCATATTGACTTAGAAATATATATCCTATATATGGGTAATTGATAACATCCAACGAACTAAATCTTATTCGAGTTCGTTCTTCTCCCAATGGAGAAATTCATTATCTTATGATGCTTCTTTCCTTGATATCTATCAATGAAACTTTTCTAAAGTGTTATCTTTCCTTGGATCAAATCTAAGGAGATAAATACTTTAGACGTCTTACTCATCAACTAACATTCTTGAATTCTTTGAAACCTTTTGCAAAGTATTCGAACTTGTATTTATTCAAAATAAACAATAGTCCAACCAAGAGCGATCTTCGGTGAATGTCATCCAACATGAGTAGTATTATGTTGTGGACATGTGCCACTAACATGTAAGTGAATTAACCTCAATAACTTTGTGATTCTTTCTTCTTTCCAAAAGAATAAAGATTCGAACATTTCGCCTCTATACAATTTTAACAAGAAGGCATCGGATCCAGATCTAACAATCCAAAGCATCCATATATGACCAACTCGTAATTTATGTTTTAGAGGTGTCACAACTCAGTGGGATTAGTCACTACTTTGCAACCTTTTGGGTTTTAAGCATCGTTATGTTCTAAACAGTTAACACTACCACATTATCTCTACTATAGAGACAATCAATCAGATTACAATAATCCAATCATTCATAAAGAACAATTGTTTTGTCAAACAAAACATTCATCCATCTCCTAACATTATAGTGATGGAATTAAGTTCCTTATTAAAATTGGAATGCAAAGACAATCTTTGTTTTTCCAATTTCTTTGGTAGTTCATATGAGGAAGTAAGTACTATCTGCTTTCGCAGAGATCAATATCTGATTCACGTTCCGAATGTGAAGTACTTTCTTTTCTCTCATTAATCTTCTACTTCTTGTTAGCAACACTTTTACAACGATTGTAAAACATAGTTACTAATACAGAATCATACATTCAAGTAGAAGAACCAACTGTTTTGAACTTATTCAAGAACATTTTACAACACCTTTGAAAGGTGTGTTCTTGACATTTGCAAGACATATCTTGCAAATACCCCTTCCAATGTCCATCCTTTCTTAAAGAAAGTTTGTTCCCTTGGAGTTTTTAGCTTTCTTCATTTGACTTCTCAATTGACTACAATAGTCATGGTCCCTAAACTCCCACTATCTCTCTTGAAACTTATTTCAATCGTGTTATACACTTCAAACGATTTGGAGAGCATGTGGATATTGTTCACTATATAGTTTACAATAAACTCAGTGAACCATTTGGATAGAGACACAAAAGTGAAGTCCTTGCCTAGTTTCCCTCTCTAGAAGTGGTTTAACACTTCAACACTCAATGATTCAAAATCATCATAAGTCCATCTTGATGGACTATTTTTGTCAACCAACCATTATGTTCTAAACATAATTACAAACTATTAAGAGTTGTTCAAGGCAACTCTCATTTCTTCATACAACAATTTGTAAGTGAAGAATCATGGCACATAAAGTGTCCATGCCCTTGTGCTTACTTCTCAAGTTCTTTGTTCATGTAACAAAGAAACAAGCACTAGTGTTTGCGTTAACTAAGGGTTGTTCAAAGCAACTCTTATATCTTCATACAACAATTTGTAATTGAAGAATTACGACACTAAAAGTGTTGTCCTCTTTATGATAGACTTATCTAACATGTTCTTCCAATGGTACATTATCAATAGGAAGATTGTGAGGATGAGACTACTTAGGTACATATACAAGCCATTAAAGACAATCTATGGGATTGTAGTACCAAGTCCGGAAACTAAAGCCTTCGGCTTTTCTTTGTCAAGTTTTGGATAGCGTTTGCAAATATATCGGTAAATAAATACATAACGAATATAAATTGATTGATTTTAAGCCATTTGATCCGGGTCTTTTAAATCAAATAGCACCACCCACTATTTTGGCAAATTCCATATCCCTCATCGGAATTCGAGAGTTTTGGAGGAAACTCTTAGTAGGGTATGGGAGGCTCACTATTACCAAGCCCACCTCACAATGATATGATGTTGGCTAGCATCAATAATAATGAGAGAGTACGCTTACTCATTTGCATCTCTTGCAAGTACCCATCTTATTTGGCCTCTAGAGAATGAAACCTCACAATGATATGATGTTGGCTCCATTGCACTTAGTTAAGTCATTCCCACCATGCAAGTTCGGGTAGGGGTTCAAGAACAACCTCACAATGATATGATGTTGATCATTCTCGTTGCCTACCTTCACAACATCATGTATGCATATAGAACTCCTCTTGAGTGTAAGCACGCACTTTGTACTCCCCCATGATAGGGTGAAGTCGGTGTACGAGTCACAAAACGATTGGAGCCTACCACGGTGGAAGGCCACGAAAGAGTGTTCAAAGCACTCTCACGCTTGTCAACTTAATAATGGTTTGTTGAGGGTTTTAGGTCTCATCACATATAAGCATGCATTTTAATCACATTAAAACAATTCGGTCCTATTACAACTATTGGTCCATGTAATTGATTTAGTTGTATATAATACTCCCACTATGCTTGTAAAACGTTTTTAAAGCAAGAGTATATGTTACTACTAACGTAAGTTTTGCATTCATTGATGGACTATATAGTTGCCTTAGGGCCTTAGGATGACTATGAACCTTTGATTGGATCCAACACAAGCCTAGTGTTGGATCTCGGTCTAGGGATGGTGATTGATTTTAGTTACGCGTTTAATCACATTAAGGCGTGTTTTCTTATTGGGCGTTGGACCCTCTACTCCAATTTCATGCATATCAAATAAAACAAGAAATGAGTACTTCAAAGTAAAGAAGAGCTTATGCTCTTTTACAACATTTGATCAAAACAAATTACTTTAAAGTAAAGAAGAGCTTATGCTCTTTTACAACATTTGATCATATCAAATTACAACCAAAATCTAATCTACACATTCTCATGGTTCAAACAAATTTGAGACGGCCTTTCACATAGCTCAATTATCGTAGGCTTAGGTTCATAATCACCCTTTCTTTAATTAATTAACGCTTTAACTAATTAAACTTGAATGCAACATTATCATTTGGTTTTTTTGTATCCATAGAATTGATTTAATAGGAGCTAAATGAAATGAAAATCCAATTCTCATTTAAAGAGACAAAACCATTTTGTTCTCAACCTAATTTGGGCCAAGAGCAATAACCTCAACCATTGGGCTATATTGCAAAAACACAAACTTTTGAGGTCACTTTGTAAAAACACAAAAGTCCACTACTTCATGTAATTACAACTAGAACCCAAAAAATTTCAACAAATACAAAAACTTCATTAAAGGAGCAAAACAATTTGTCCTTTAGTGATTTTGGGCCTTTACGTAAAAACGTAAACTTTCGGGTCAAAGTACAAATACACAAAAGTATCAAAATTTTATGTAATTGCATAAAAGCCCCAAAAGTACCCTACTTTAATAGGGTGGCCGGCCAAGTCAAGTGAGAGAGTGATGTGTGTGTGAGTTGATTTTAGATTGAAAGGTGATGGAAAGGTGTAAGTGATTGGTATGGTGTGAATAGTGAAAAGGTATGGGTGTGTAAGAAAAGTACATACCTAGTCATGATTAAAATCATACCATCATTTCATAAACAAAACTTTATGTCAATAACCAAAAACTTTTAATCAAAATACCCAACCTTTTTGTTCTTGCCAAGAACATAACAAGAACAATGAAGAACATCCATGAAAACCCATAAGAGTTCCATGAACATTTTTCATCCAAAGACATCCCAAAAACTCTCAAACTTAATGGAAATAACATATTACCATACTAGGGTACTTAGGGGTTCCTAATGTCACTTTAAAACATTTTTAACAAGACAAACATGAACCCAAAAATCCACCCTTTGGATTTGGCCGAATTTCCCAAAAAAAAACATGGCACCAAATTTTAGCTCCAAAATTCATGCTCATATGAACTACATCTACAACATTTGAGATGGCAAATTTTCTAGCAAAATTTACATTCAAAGAAGCAAGAATAAAGCTTGTAACAATTACAACAATTAAATCAAAGACTATGAACTACAAAACCCAAAAGGATTCACCAACTACTAGACCTAGGCTTTGATACCACTTGAAGGAAAATTTGTGAAAAACATGTTCATTTGAGCAACATCTATGGCATGCAATTAACATTTAAAGGCGGAATCATGCTTGTATGCACTCAAAACAAAACATTACCCATGAAATTCAAAGCCTAGTAGAAATGGTGAATCAAGACTCAACTCAAGAACAAAGTGAGTTGAGAAATCTTATACCTTTGTTGATTCCTCTTTGCATAAGCAAAGGCTAATCACCCAAGGAGAGGGCCTTCATTCCTTGCTTCTTAGCTCCATGGATTTCTTGGAGGATGGTGGTTGAAAGGATTCTCCAAGAGTCACCAAAGTTGGTGACCTCTAAGTTTCGACACCAAGGATGGTTGAGGAAGAAGATGAGTGACCATGGAGGAGTTAGATGCTAGTAAATCCCTCCATGGTGGCCGGCCTCCCTAGAGAGAAAGAGAGAGCCAAAAAACTCTCATCTTTCCTCAAAGAAAACCCTAATGAAGAAAAAGCTATAAAGTCATATTTATACCTCCCTTCTTTGGAGTGGCAAACTTGTAATAAGTCCAAAACCCACTCCCTCTCTAGTATGGCCGGCCTCCCTATCATTAGTGGGTTAATTGCCCATTTTGTTTTAGTTGTCACACAACTTAAACCTTATGGGCCTTGTGGACCAAAAGCATTTTGTGTCCCGAAACCCAAAACTAACTTAAGGCCTAAAACGAACCTTTCGTTCTAGATTAATTAACTTTTAATTAATCCTTGCCACATACAATTAAACTATTTAATTGTCCTTACTCATCTTCATTATATCCTTCAATCATTACCTTACACGGTGTGCGATCCATTAGGTTCCTCTTAGCGAGGCAGTGGGCGATTGTTACTCTTAACAATCGATTATGAATTGAAACATACTTTCAATTCTCCCTTAAATGATTATACATCTTTAGGGCTTCCACAAACCATGAGTGACACCTAGCAGTATGTCATGGCTACCCAAGCTAATCAGAAGAGGTGGAGAACATATTCAGTTTAGGATTACAATGCAATACGGTCATTCTCTAATACAATACTCTTGACCACATTGTTTGGTTTGATAGTTTATTCATGTCTACTATCCAACGTGATTCATTTACTTATATGATTACCTTGAATGTGATTTGGAACGACTTCCTCAATCTCATTCATACTCTGGCCAGAGATTCTTAATCATATCATAGAGTATTCTCCCTCAAACAGTTTGAAGGTTAGAGATCCCTTGTTGCGCATTCACTTGCCTCCATGGCTAAGTGGCTTAACCCCAACTATGCCGTGGACACCCTCTGACGGAGTGACTTTGACATAGTCAAAGATCAAGGACCTAACCACAAGACAACTGTGATGCCTCAGGTCAAATGACTACTTTGCATTATCCCAACCATGAGTTCTCATATGACATGAATATGAGAACTCCTCGTTGATCGCGTTCAGTGGACTCATTCTCTATCGAGCACCTACATGCTTGTCTTGGTGTCATTCACACCAATGACTCGAGACCAGTCACTCTCCCTAAGAGAAGACATAGCATGTACTGATCTTAACGGACTGTCAATGCCCAATTGGCAATCCTATGATCAGGAACATTTAGGATATGTATACAAAAGAGAATGGTCTCATGAATCTAACTTCTTTAGATTACATTCTCCTAATAGCATATTCCTTGGACTTATCGTTTAAGCATATAACATTTATATGAGACAGCTTGAAACAATAATCTTTGCCCTTTATATTAAACAAGATTAGTTTAACATGTGAAATGTCCGTAAAGTATCATCATATGATTGGTTTTAGGGCACATTTCCAACACAGTTACTAGCCGATTGTCTGGGTATGAGGAGAGTGGAGTTTCATGATAAATATCTGGGCCTTCCGGTGCTAGTCCGCAAGTCGAAGAAAGAAACTTTTTCATATGTGAAAGATAGGGTGTGGAAAAAATTACAGAGCTGGCGAGGGGGACTTTTGAGTAGTGCAGGGCGGGAAATTTTGGTGAAGACGGTAGCTCAGGCGTTACCAATGTACTCCATGCAATGCTTTCTACTCCCTAAAACGTTTTGTGAGGAATTGAATATGTTGATAGCTAAGTTTTGGTGGAGTGGAGATCCAGGCAAGCGAAAGATACACTGGCTCAACTGGCGGACTTTGTGTAAACCTAAACATGAGGGAGGACTTGGTTTCCGGGATTTTTATGCTTTTAACCAGGCTTTATTGGCTAAGCAAGCTTGGCGATTTCTTCACAATCCCGAAACGTTAGTGTATCGGGTGTTTAAAGCCCGTTATTTCCCTACGACTGAGTTTCTGGATGCTAGGGTGCATTCTAACAGTTCATATGTTTGGAGAAATATTGCGGCGTCTCGCCCGGTAATCCAAAAAGGCGTTCGCTGGCAGGTAGGTAACGGAAGGAAGGTTAGAATTTGGAAGGACAACTGGGTGCCGAGGGATTCGTGCTTCAGGATTTTGAATCCGATACCACCCTACTGGGATGAGGATGCCACGGTTGAGAAGCTACTTTCGCCGCATTTGAAGCAGTGGAACCTTCAGTTGTTGAATGAGTTGTTTTCCCTGGAGGAGGTGGATTTAATTTGTGATATTCCCCTAAGTATAAGGGATGATGAGAATCGTAGGGTGTGGCACTACGAACGGAATGGGAAATTTACGGTACGGAGCGCATATCACGTTGCACGGGGGCTGAATGCAGAAAATGGATAAGGGGTAACTGGTTCTTCTTCTTCTTCTTCTTCTTCTATTGTGGGAGCTAAATTTTGGAAGAAGATATGGAATGCTTGTGTTCCGGGTAAGGTCAAGATTTGTGTGTGGCGGGCTTGCACTGATGCTCTACCCACAAGATTGAACCTGTGTAAACGAAGAGTGATGACCGAGGAGATGTGTGTGGTTTGTGGAGGTCTGGCGGAATCAACGGAACATGTTCTCCAGGATTGACATGTGGCTCGAGCGGTTTGGTTTCAGGGCCTGGGCGTTCGAGTGGAAGGCGGACAGGGAGAGTGTTTCTTGAAGTGGCTAGCTAAGTTACAGCATAATGGGAGTTCTCCAGGGTTTGAGTTGGGGTTGATGTTGAGCTGGGCTATTTGGAAGCATAGAAATGAGATTCTTTGGTTGGGTAAGGCATTACAGCCACTCAATATTGTGCTTAGGACGGAGGGCTGGATGCAGGAATACCATAAGTGGCATAAACCCACGACAAAAAAGAAAAACCGAGACTCTCAGAGATGGGGAAAACCTGCGGAGGGATGGATTAAGTGTAACTTCGACGGAGCGTGGAATAAGTTGAGTAACCGGGGTGGGTTTGGGGTGGTAATACGTAATCATTTGGGGGATTGTCTTGCGGCTGCTGCTGGTCCGGTTGAGAGAGTTTCTTCAGCATTACATGCGGAGCTACTTGCAGCCCGAAGAGCCGCAATCTTGGTTAAATCCACGGGCTTGGAGGAAAGGAAAATTCAGTTTGAAGGTGATTCAACGTTGGTGTTGGCTGCCATGCGGGGAAGTGGGGAAGATCACTCTATCCTCGGTCCTATTATTAATGATCTCCGGTGTCTTCGCATGAAGTGGGTGGAGTCAGTGCTTAGCCATACTTAGCGGGAAGGGAACTCGGCAGCTCATCGACTTGCTCGGATGAGCCTTAGTAGTGCACATGAGACTGTGTGGTTTAAGGAACCCCCAGATTTAATCCAAGACATCCTGCTACAAGAGAGTGTGTAATTGTTTTCATCCATCACTTACAAAAACAAGTAAACAACCAAACACCTTTTTGAATCAAAACTACAAACTTTTTGTTCTTGACAAGAAAATAACAAGAACAATGAAGAACATCCATGAAAACCCATAAAAGCTCCATGAACATTTTTCACCCAAAGACACCCCAAAACTCAAATTTTCACTACTCAAAAGAGGGTTAACATCCTAGGGTACTTAGGGGTTCCTAATGTCACTTTAAAACATTTTTAACAAGACAAACATGAACCCAAAAATCCACCCTTTGGATTTGGCCGAATTTCCCAAAAAACATGGCACCAAATTTTAGCTCCAAAATTCATGCTCATATGAACTACATCTACAACATTTGAGATGGCAAATTTTCTAGCAAAATTTACATTCAAAGAAGCAAGAATAAAGCTTGTAACAATTACAACATTTAAATCAAAGACTATGAACTACAAAACCCAAAAGGATTCACCAACTACTAGACCTAGGCTCTTGATACCACTTGAAGGATATAATGAAGAACATGTTCATTTGAGCAACATCTATGGCATGCAATTAAAAATTAAAGGCGGAATCATGCTTGTATGCACTCAAAACAAAACATTACCCATGAAATTCAAAGCCTAGTAGAAATGGTGAACCAAGACTCAACTCAAGATCCAAGAAAAAGAGTTGAGAAACTTTATACCTTTGAAGTACCTCTTTGCTTAGCAAAGGTTAATCACCCATGTGAGGGCCTTCTTCCTTTGTCACCATGCTCCTTGGCTCCATGGATGAAGGTGGAAGAACTTTGCTTCTTGGATCCATGCCTTCTTGGATGTGGATGGAAAAATAGGTTTCTCCAAAAGTCACCAAAGTTGGAGACCTCTAAGTTTCGACACCAAGGATGGTTGAGGAAGAAGATGAGTGGCCATGGAGGAGTTAGATGCTAGTAAACTCCCCCATGGTGGCCGGCCTCCTTAGAGAGAAAGAGAGAGCCAAAAACTCTCATCTTTCCTCAAAGAAAACCCTAATGAAGAAAAAGCTATAAAGTCACATTTATACCTCCCTTCATTGGAGTGGCAAACTTGTAATAAGTCCAAAACCCACTCCCTCTCTAGTCATGGCCGGCCTCCCTATTGTTAGTGGGTTAATTGCCCATTTTGTTTTAGTTGTCACACAACTTAAACCTTATGTGCCTTGTGGACCAAAACCCTTTTGTGTCCCGAAACCCAAAAACTAACTTAAGGCCTAAAACGAACCTTTCGTTCTAGATTAATTAACTTTTAATTAATCCTTGCCACATACAATTAAACTATTTAATTGTCCTTACTCATCTTCATTATATCCTTCAATCATTACCTTACACGGTGTGCGATCCATTAGGTTCCTCTTAGCAAGGCAGTGGGCGATTGTTACTCTTAACGATCGATTGTGAATTGAAACATACTTTCAATTCTCCCTTAAATGATTATACATATTTAGGGCTTCCACAAACCATGAGTGACACCTAGCAGTATGTCATGGCTACCCAAGCTAATCAGAAGAGGTGGAGAACGTATTCAGTTTAGGATTACAATGCAATACGGTCTTTCTCTAATACAATACTCTTGACCACATTGTTTGGTTTGATAGTTTATTCATGTCTACTATCCGATGTGATTCATTTACTTATATGATTACCTTGAATGTGATTTGGAACGACTTCCTCAATCTCATTCATACTCTGGCCAGAGATTCTTAATCATATCATAGAGTATTCTCCCTCAAACAGTTTGAAAGCTAGAGATCCCTTGTTGCGCATTCACTTGCCTCCATGGCTAAGTGGCTTAACCCCAACTATGCCGTGGACACCCTCTGGCGGAGTGACTTTGACATAGTCAAAGATCAAGGACCTAACCACAAGACAACTGTGATGCCTCAGGTCAAATGACTACTTTGCATTATCCCAACCATGAGTTCTCATATGACATGAATATGAGAACTCCTCGTTGATCGCGTTCAGTGGACTCATTCTCTATCGAGCACCTACATGCTTGTCTTGGTGTCATTCACACCAATGACTCGAGACCAGTCACTCTCCCTAAGAGAAGACATAGCACGTACTGATCTTAACGGACTGTCAATGCCCAATTGGCAATCCTATGATCAGGAACTTTTAGGATATGTATACGAAAGAGAATGGTCTCATGAATCTAACTTCTTTAGATCACATTCTCCCAATAGCATATTCCTTGGACTTATCGTTGAAGCATATAACATTTATATGAGACAGCTTGAAACAATAATCGTTGCCCTTTATATTAAACTAGATTAGTTTAACATATGAAATGTCCGTAAAGTATCATCATATGATTGGTTTTAGGGCACATTTCCAACAATTGGGTGACGTAAAGGCAAAAGTACACAAAAGTACACGGCTAAAGACCTCAAGGGATTTTGTTTTCATCTATCTCTCAGTCTTTCAAGCGGGACACCTTCATGGCTGCAACAGTTGGAGATTGAGCTAGCGAACCTGCAACAGCAATAAAAAAAAATATGGGAAAAAAGTACCCTAGCGAGAAGAAGTGTGACATCTCGTCACGAATTTTATTGTATTTTATTCCCTGACACTGGGAAATTAAGAAAATGCCTATGGCGGGCTTAGTGGACATCTGAGTCCATTTATTTTACTATTTTCTTGATTAGGCATAGCGCCTAATTGACTTATTATTTGGGCTTGACCCAAACACACACACACATACACACACACACACACACACACACACATACACATGTTCTCGTAGTACTCGCAACACGAACGCGTAAGCATAAGCAGAATGGAATTCGGAATTCAAACGAAGAATTTATCGAGCTACAAAGTTCAACGGCATTTTAATAATTTCAACCATCCACATATTTTTCCTATCTAATTTTATTATTTTAGTCTACTTGGGTATTAGGTCCAGTGGAATCCACGCACTCACATTCTCTCTCGTCGACTCTCTCTCGTCCTTTCTCACTCATTTCTCTTTTCACTTTTCTTTTTCTGTTTCTCTCTTCTTCTTCATCTCTCCTTCTTCCCTATGTGAAAAAACACAGAAAGTCGAGAGCCACCACCATCATCGACCTTGCCACCCGGGAAGGCTGCCACCTCCCAATCACCATCACCTGGTCTTTCTCATCGTCCCAAACACAGAAACAAGAACAAGCCCCCACGAGGTCAGTTCAAACCCGAGTGTAGTACTGGCGAGTTTGTTGAAGACCTCGAGCTAAATCCAGCCAAATCTCACTAATTTGGACTAGCTTGAGATGACCAAACAACCCTCTATCGTCCTTAGCATAGGATTCAAGCCTTTCATGCTCAAATCCACTTCGAAATCACCTTCGGCCTCTAATTAGGTAAAATCAAACTCCCCTCATCTCCAGCTTCATTTTGATACATGGCACGTGAGGTTTGATTCAGATTTGACAAATTTGTGAGTTTGTGAAATTTTTAGCCAAAAAAATTCTAGTTTCCAACAAACTCCGGCCAGTGAGAGGCAAACCAAATAAGAAGACGGAATACTTCGTCAAAGTTGATAGGATATTCCTAATAGTGTCAGAATATTCCTAACCCTCGAAGGTATATTTCGTTAGTTTAGGGTTCGGTCGGCTGGATCAGTTTGGACTTGCTTCGGTAGGCTAAGACTAGCTTCGACCAACTCATTGACCTCGTCGTTGGCCAATCAACATTGACCATTGACTTTTTAGTTGAATTTTAATGAATTACCCCAGGCCACCCCAAGGTATTTCATTGTACTGATTTTGTTTTCGCACTCCATTTCTTCAAATTCAAACATTTTAATGGAGTTTTACTACTGAGTTTCTCTATCTTCTTAGGTGCAATTATTACTAGAGACCTTGTTCTTCCTAGTTTGAGCGACTATGACCCACAAAGTATTTGTGAGTGGGTCTTTGCTTTAAAAAACCTATTATACTACAGTTTCCATTAATGCCTTTTGAATGTTTGTGTGACATGTCATGTTTAACTAGAAAATAATAATTGCCTACACTTGTAATTATTATTATGCGAGTATAAACTGTGGAATGTTCACACTTGTGATTTTATCTTCTCAAAATTTAATGTATGCACGGTGCCACATTTAGTTTAGTGTCTGAGCCAAGGATAAACTTCACTTGTATGTTCACGCGCACCGTTCACTTTCACTTTGGATCCATAATAGGTGCAAGCTTGTCCCTAGTTTTGCATTAGGCAGCTGGAACCTATATTTGAGCCTTTAGCACCAGCTTTATGTGATTGTAGTACTAGAACGTAAATTATACACCCAACATGCTCATATAGTTACTCCTCCTCCATGACTTGTGTCTTTACATGATCTCACGAGCATTGACTATATGATTTTACTTTTAATTTTACTATGTTGTATTTGTATGCTTACATTAGGGTGGACATGGTTTGGTTCAGTGAGGTTTGTGTGAAACCAAAACCGAAATCCAATTTTTTTTTTACAGTTTAGTTCCATGCGGTTTTGAAGCCAGCATAGTTCAACGACAACATGCCTTATGACATAAGTAGTACAACACGAAAAAATAAATTGTTCATGCATATGTAACTTATTCTTTCAGGATTCTAGTCACAAAAAATGCCTCTCAATATCACGAGTTGAAGCTGCATGGTTGCGCTAGAGGTTTTCCATATTATAACTTATCATTTCGATCATTTCATGTGTGGGGTCTAACGCAATGATAGTGCAAGTGGAGGCGGTGAGACACAATATCTAATAGTGGACACGAGAGGTGTACTCCCAACGATGAGTGCATCAGCTAGCGGAGGAAGGGCATCCATTTTAGGGAAGTCAGGATTGTATGGTAGATCAAAATGGTCAACGATGTGTGAAGGTGAGACAGTTTGCGATGGACTATGAACTTGAACTCTTAATGAAAGCATCAAACTGTTGGAGCAGTTTTTGGACAGCCGTCGTGGTCCCAACTTGTGTAGATCAAAGCCAAGCAAAGACCATTAAGCCTTGTGTTGGGGACGGTAGTTCCCAGTATAGGGACTCTGATGGTCAACTCAGATTATTTTTTGTGTGTGGGTAAGCTATGTGTTTGGTATGAGGAGTCGATTCACTTGTTTATAGGCTAAGGAGAACCGACCTAAGCTTTCCAACTCTGCTTTGAGTTGAGAGCTTGCGTAGGAGCCAGCAGCAGGGCATGTCTGTAATCATGATTTCTGTTAGGACAAGGCAATCTGCCCTCTGCATGATATGTGTGGAAGTACTTGCCATGCTGTTCAGTCAGAATGGACACCCCTAGGGCCGAGCAAGTGCTGCTTTGAGAGGAGAATAAGACTTGGTTGCCGAACATTTCAGTAGAAGGTCCTGTTTACACCCAATCACGGGTGGACATGTGTCCAAGTTTTGATTAAAATAATTAAACCTTGGACACGTGTCCATCCGTGATTGGGTGTAAACAAGACCTCCTACTGAACTATTCAGCAGCGAAGTAGCGTTCTTGAGAGGACAAGATAGTAGGTCGTTTGAGTGGGAATAGTTGGTAGCTCCAAGTGACCGTGTTTGCCCACTCCGTCCAGAGTGGAGTCAGTCCAACATTGAAGGGAGTAATTATCGTGCGGGGAACCACCTAGTTAGATTGTGTCCTCATGGGAGGATGTTTAGCCTCATGCCCATTCTGAACCAGGGTCGACAGAGTGGGATTTGAAGTTCACTGTCTTGCGAAGGTAAAAATTAGGGTTTTACAGGTGTTAAATTAAACATTTTAAATTTTTTTATAGTGCGGTTCAATTTCGGTTTGGCTTCAAATGGTTAGAACCAAAACCAAACTGTAGTTTCTTCCTTCGATTCAGTTTCAAACTGAAACCATTTTGAAACCGTAAAAACCAAACCGTTCGGTGTAGTTTGGTTTGGTTCATGTTTCAGTTTCAATTTTGGGTTTCAAGTGGCCACCCCAGCCTTACATTACTATTTTGGAAACCATTTTGTTGGGTACTATACAATATATTTATGATTAGTAAATTATTTTGGAAACTATACTTGTTTTAAAGTGAGTTGTTACAACTTTTATGAAAAAACTGTTTTACAAAACCTTTCTTTTTCGGTCCACTCACCTTTGTTTTTCGCCCCTCCAAGATTTAGTGACTATGCTCTTGTGGCGTCAAGGATTATTAACAAATGCTAACTTTTGCTTCTGACAATGGAGGAGGTTTCTCCTTCTTGTACAACATTCTTTACTTTACTAAACTCATACTTGTACTCTGACATCACATGTGTATTAAGGGTTCAACCACGTTCATACTGCGTACTCCTACTTTATTTACTTTCAAGGTTTTAGTTTATTCACAATTTTCCACATTATCTTCACTTTATGGCTTCATCACTTTCTAGGTGTCAGCCCATATGTTTCAACTCGAGTATACACATGGACGTTCTGGGTCGGGTGTGTCAATTTGGTATCAAAGCATTGGTTTAGGTGTTGGAAATGTGCCCTAAAGCCAATCATATGATGATACTTTACGCAGATTTCACATGTTAAACTAATCTAGTTGAATATAAAGGACAAAGATTATTATTTTAAGCCGTCTCATATAAATGTTATATGCTTAAACGATAAGTCCAAGGAATATGTAATTGGGAGAATGTGATCTAAAGAAATTAGATTCATGAGACCATTCTCTTTCGTATACATATCTTAAACGTTCATGATCATAGGATTGCCAATTGTGCATTGACAGTCCGTTAAGATCAGTACGTGCTATGTCTTCTCTTAGAGAGAGTGACTGGTGTCGAGTCATTGGTGTGACTGACACCAAGACAAGCATGTAGGTGCTCAATAGAGAATGAGTCTATTGAACGCTATCAGCAAAGAGTTCTTATACTCATATCACATGAAAACTCATAGTTGGGATAATGCAAAGTAGTCATTTGACTTGAGACATCATAGTTGTCTTATGGTTAAGTCCTTAATCTTGGACTATGTCAAAGTCACTCCGTCGAAGGGTGTCCACAGCATAGTTGGGGTTAAGTCAGTTAACCATGGAGTCAAGTGAATATATAACAAAGGATCTCTAACCTTCAAACCGTTTGAGGGAGAATACTCTATGATATGATTAAGAATCTCTGACCAGAGTATGCATGAGATTTTGGAATTCGTTCCAAATCACATTCAAGGTAATCATATAAATAAGAGAATCACATTGGATAGTAGACATGAATAAACTATCAAATCAAACAATGCGGTCAAGAGTATTGTATTAGAGAAAGACCATATTGCATTGTAATCCCAAACTAAATAGGTTCTCCACCTCTTCTGATTAGCTTGGGTAGCCATGACATACTGCTAGATGTCACTCATGGTTTGTGGAAGTCCTAAAGATTTATAATCACTAAAGGAAGAATTGAAAAGTAAGTTTCAATTCACAATCGATTTGAAGAGTTCTAATCGTCCACTGCCTTGCTAAAAGGAACCTAATTGATCAGTATCGCTAATGCTAATGTTATCCTGACGGCTTTGAAGATTGCCTCCGTTATTCGAGCGAATAACTTTTACGCGACAGAGAGGCTACTTGAGTACATATACAATCCATTCATGACAATCTATGGGATTGTGGTACCAAATTAGGAAATTTTAGCCTTCTATTTTTCTTTTTCAAGTTTTGGATAGCGTGGTTGCAAATCAGTGTTCAAAAAATTAGCCTAGGCAGCCGCTTAGGCTCCTAAGCGCTCGATTGTGGTGTTTCGATCCGATTCAGGCCAAAACGTTCAGAAAATCAGAGAGGATATAGGCGGCCGCCTAGGCACTCATTAGGTGCTTTAGACAGCTCTAGGCGGCAGGTTAGGCAGTTTAGCGGTTTGAACAGCGTAGACCTTCAGTGGAAGCACATCAACCTGCTATCGAACAACCTGCAGCGGTTTGCTTTGCTTACTATGAATCTCGAAACAACGTACACCAATGGTTTAAATATCAATGATAGGGTCAGATTTCAAACTTAATGAAAGCCAAACTCAAGCAAAAGCAAAAAGTCAATCACCGTCTGCGAGCTGAGTTGCAGACCTTCACAAGGAAGAAGAAGCCTCTGAACTCCTTTCATTTTTTTTTCTAAGAGAACGACGTCGTCTGGGTAGTTGGTAAAGTAAAATACGGGTAGGTTCGGTACGGTTACCGTACCAAAACCCTTGTACCAATTACCCTACCAAACTTTCGGCTTGGTAAAATCTATTACCATTACCGTACCAAACTTTCGGCATACCGAAGTTCGGTATTGCTAAAAGTTTGGTTGGCATGGTATGGCAATGGTAATTGTCATTTTATTTTGGGACAAAATCTATTTTTGTTTTTTTAACCCAATTCAAGGGCAAAACTTTTTTTCTAGTACCTTTATCTCATACATTGTAGCTTAAATTCATCTATTATTCATCGTTCACAATTCACACACACAATAATTCAAATGATGCATAAAGATTCATGATGAAAATTAAGCATACAATCTGAATAGAAGTTACGAACCAAAACAAATAGAAATTAACAATCCAAATAGAAATTAAAGTTTCAAACCAAATGAAATTTGGAACTAAACTTCAAAAAGTAGAATTCATTGATCAATTATTCAAGCTTGAGATGTCGAAGCTTTTGGAGGATGCATTGACTTGTAGAAGATTGAGCTTATGTCAAGCCTACATTCCAAACAAAGAAAACATGTTAATTAGTAGCAAGAATAATTAAAGTTGAAATCCATTTAATAACAAATTTACTAAAAAAATTAAAGCATATTTTTCTTGTTTCCTCTTCTTCCATTTCCTTGTAAAATTGAAGCATATCTTCTGTTGTTTCCTTGTAGAAGTTTACTTCCACCATTTCAAGAGATGAAAGTCACCAACAACAATGCTAATATAAGTAGGTTTCATTTTCAAATTATTGGAATATTATAAATATGTATTATATAATTTATAAATTATATATTATCCTGTATTTTCGATACGGTACGGTAATACCGTGGTAATAGTGTCCATTACCAATACCGTACCATAAAATTTCAGTACGGTATAATACCGTACCATTACCGATTAGCACAAAATCGGTATGGCAAGGTTTGCACGGCAATTTGGCAAAAAAATCCACCCCTAAAGTAAAACGTGTTTTGGGAATAGTGAAACGCGTTTGGGGAAAACTGAAGCGTGTTTAGGGTTTTTTCCCAAACGGTAAGTATTGGGCCACTCTAGAGTTGAGGTATGGATCAAGGGTCGGCTAGGGCTGTATGTCGCACAGTGGGAGGTGGTGCTCAACTGCAGGTACATGTTGCTCTTATGTAGAATCTTTTGGGGCGACGAGGAAAAAAATTGCTTTCGATTGTGTCATTCTAGTGTTCGTCTGCCCTTGGCGTGCCTTTTGAGTTCAGTTGTTGCGTTCGTCAAAAAACTTTGCACCCCCAGTGTCTGCGCCTTTATTGTCGCGCGTCTGGATTGGGCGGAATAGCGCGTCATGAGGATGACTACGTGCGTCTGAAGGTATAACTTGAGCTTCCGAGTTGCAATAACTATCGCCAAAGTTAGCTTTTGAATTTTTGGTAGCATCAAGGAGAGCTTTTGAACTGTGGAATACAGGTAGTTGGGCCCCAACTCTTCTCGTATGATGGTAGAGCTTATTGCTGCTTCAGATTCCGTCAAACATGCGAATAGGTCCTCTATTGCTTCTGGTTTGGATAGTTGGGAGGTGATGTCAGGTATTCATTTTGGTCCTTGAATCTGGATCAGCAAGCCTCGTCCCAAAGTGCGTGCTTTTCTGCTAGAGCGAAAGAGTCTGCTAGAGTAAGATCTTTTTTCATGATCAATTTTCCGAACAGTGGGTGCTCTGCTGGAAGTCCTTTTTGGAAGGCTGCTCTAGCTATCGAGTCGTTGCATCTGACTATCTTTGCCTTTTTTACTTTGAACCTTTTCACATAGTCGCGAAGCGACTCCTTTGGGTTCTTCTTGACGTTGAACAAGTGGTCGGACTTCTTCTTGATCGAGTGGTAGGATGAGTATTCTTTGGTGAAAACCATAGAAAGTTCGTCGAAACTCCGGATAGATTGTCGCGGCAGGGTGTAGAACCAATCTTGAGCCTCACCTTGTAGAGTAGTGGCGAATATCTTGCACATGAGATCGTCATTGCTTCGATAGAGGATCATTGCGCTTTGGTAGTGCTTTAAGTGTCTCTCCAGGTCTCCATCTCCTTTGAAGGATGTGAAATGTGGCATGCTAAACTCGTGTGGAAGCTCTGTCTGCTCGATCTCGTCCGTGAATGGTGACCTGCTTATGTTGGTTATATCCCGTCGTAGTGCCTCGTCGGTGACCTCGTTGCGTTGGAAATTGCACAATCGCTTGGTCAAGATTCTCTCAACTTCTTCCTGAATTTGCCTTTGTTGGAGCAGTGGAGCTCTCGGTTGCCCCTAGTCGTGACCTATTGGTCTAGGCTGTTCTACTACGCGCTCGGCTCGTCTATGCCTCGGCTGCGGTGCATGTTGTTCGTTCCTAGCAGGAGAGGGAATTCTTCGCAGACTGCTGGTTGAGCTTGAGTCGGATTGAGTGACTGCTTCTCTCCGTCCATCGTGCTGCTTACTCCGATGCGAGGTGGATGATACTCTTTGCGGGCTTAGCCACGAATGAACACTTCCCCTAGAAGGTTGTCCATGTTGTTTATTGGAGTATGGTATCAACCATGAGTGTATGCTCGTCCGTGGGCTTAACCGAGACTGCACGTTCCTTGTCACGCTAAGACGGGAGTATACGCTATCTCAGGGGCTCAGTCGGGAATGTACTCTGTCGAAACGCTCGGTTCATGGCTGGTCGTGTGGCTGCTTACCGGGACGCTGTTGGAGAGGTTCCTCGTCTTCCCTTGTCCTACTTCGGGACACCTCATCTGGGGCACGTTGGATCTTGGTGTGTTGCAATAGCTGATTCACCAAGGTCGTCTGTTGTGCAAGGGCGCTCGTCAACTCTATTACTTGTCGAGACAAGTGTTGTTCGCCATTTGGATTGGAATAGCTTGGAAGGAATGTGCCTTCTTGAGCAGTGGAAGGGTGGCAGACTCCATGCGCGAGATTTGAGTTTAGAAATGTTAAATTCTCGGAGAAATGAGGTGAGAATGCCCCAGCTCGATGGTAGGTCCGGATGGTTGAGATAGTCTTGGGCCGACTTGGGCTGCTTGGAAGGCCACGGGAGTAGGATGGGCCACTAGAGCATACTGGGCAACGGGAGTGGGCTGCTCGGCGGGAGCAGGCTGGACCACGAGAGTGGGGCTGCTTGGCGTGTGGCACACGTGGGTGCAAGGCTTGGGCTCGGCTCGACAACGCATTGGGCTCGCGTTGGGCTTGTAGTAACATGGGTTGGGCCGTGGCCTTGGATGGCACGACTCGGGTCGTGGTGATGGCGCCATGGACCTCGCCGTGGGTGGCTACCGTGGTAGCCACTGAGGTGGTTCCCGTGGTGGAAACTCGTAGTGGTGGTACCGCTCAACTTATTGTCATATTCAGCCTCGTGGATCGCCGCGTTCCCATTTCTTGAATATTGGAATTTTCACTTGTGGAGTTTTCTAAATTTCTAGCCATTGTATTTTTTTTTTTTTTGTACGTTTTATCAAAGAATCTTTGCAAATAAAAAATTCGAATAATAAGAACGTATGAAAAAATACAAGTGGACTAGAAAATAGAGAAAAAACCTTTTTATGCGAGAGTCTTCTACGAGTGTGGATTTCTTTCTCTCAATGAAAGCACCAATTTGTGGATGCAAATTTCTTCCTCCTTGATCTTGGACAAAATTGCACCTACAAAACAATTAACACCTTTGGTCAAGGCCAAGAGCCTCACGCGCCCACGATGAATGGGGAGGCTTTGGCCGAAGAACCTCCGATGCCAAAGTTAGAATTTAGAGAGAAAGAGTGTTTGGAGAATTTTGGGATTTTTGCAAGAGTGTTGGAATTGTGTTTTGGAGAAAATGTGAGGCCTTTTATAGGGGAGTGGCCGGCCTCTTTGGGTTAGAGAGAATCGGCCACTTAGCCTGGTTTGTGGGCTAGGTTCTTGATTTGTTTCAAATTGGGAGTTATGAAATAATTAGCCAATTAGCCAATTAATCAAATAATTAACTTAGCTAATTATTATCATAAAAAGGGGAAGAAATGGTAGAAAAGGTAAAAAGCTTGGTTGACTCTTTTTTGGATTGAGGGTGGCCGGTCTTCTTGTGATTTTTGGGTGAGATGGGTGTTTATTGGGTGATTAATTAGCAATTAATATATTGATTAGGATTAAATATATTAATTGGATAATTAACATAATAAAATGAATGTTTTTTGGGAGGTTATGTAATAATTAGCTAATTGATTTAGCTAAAAAAGGGAAATTAGGTAAAAGATATATGAGATGAAATAAGTTTTGGGAGTTACCTTGTAGAAGGAATTTGATGAAATAGGTTTGAAATTGTTACCTATTTTGGGCACTTTTGACTTGGTTGAGGGATGATTGTCCACTGCTTGCGCGTAGGAAATCCGATGTGCCTCCAGAGTAATTTGGTCATCTTTTGTCAAAAAATCCACGTGTCGCCTTGTGATTAGTTTTGGCTCCACAACTTCAATGTTGCAGAGGCTCCCATGATAAAAAAGCCTGCCGAGGCAAAGTCTTGATGGGACTATATTTACCTAAGATCGTTCGTATTATCCAAAGTTTATTCTGATCTTTGACAATTTTAGTTTACATAGGACTGGACTGAGCTACACCTGCATTTAATTCTCTCACAGTCCTACTTCCATGAGCAGCCGAACGGCTAAAAGCCAACTGGCCTGAGGGACATTTACTGACTAGAGGAGTGTGGCCTTTTCAAGTCGGATTAACCTATCTCGCCCAGCTGTTATTTCAGGCCTAACAATATTATATGTGGTCAGATGAAGAAGTCGCTAGTGCATGTTCTGTCATTTGAAATTTGTTGTATGCATGAAGAAAGGTAGGTCACCGTCGCCTATTCACTTGGCCATTCATATATTTATATTATAAAATTTGTGTCAATTTAATAACTCACTCAAGTATCAGTAAATCAGTTTAGGGTCCATAGTACCCTGCATGGCATTATGTGTTGTGTTCTTATAGAGTAGGCTTATAAAAAGGTCATTAATCGAACAGTTCAGTTTTATTTAAATTTTCTATCGTTAGAATCGTTTATTTTTGTACCTTTTTTTATAAAAAAAAAAAATTAGATCGAAGATTATTCATCATATGTATTAAACAAGTCGATAATTTTGATAACAACTTACATTGTCATGATGAACCATCCATAAATAACTAAATCTCTATTTTTATTTTTTATATACCTGATGTTAGATTACATATTGATTATAATCCCTTGATGTGTCCTTAATTCAAAATAATTAATATGCATTTTATATGTCTCCCATTAAATATTTAAGTTTATTAATATACAATTTTTAATTTATTTTTGACCAAAAAAGAGTTTTTTAATTTATTAATTTTATTTAACATTCTTCAAACTTGAAAAACTCAATTGACGTACCTAAATGTTAGTATTGAAATATGTGTACCGAAGTGTATTATATTGAACTAATGTATTTAAATGTTAGTACCGAAATGTATATACCGAAATATATGCACCGAAATATATTATATTAAATTAATGTATCTAAATTTATGTACCAAAATGTATTATATTGAATTAATGTACCTAAATGTTTGTATCGAAATGTATGTACCGAAATGTGTGTACCTAAATGTATGCAACGAAATGTATTATAATGAATTTAATGTACCTAAATGAAGAAGACAAAGTACATCGAAATATATTGTATAACAAAAATTAATTTATTTGAATGTTTACAACAAAATATATTACGATAAATGAAATAAAAATAAAAATTATAATGAAATAAAATTAATACATTAAAAATTAGGAAGAAAAAGTGAAATAATTAAAAAATAAAATTATAATTAATAAATGAAGTTATTAATGTATCAAGGGAGATCTTACTCATTGTTTTAATCTAAAAGTCATATTTACCAAAGATTAAAATGAAGCTTTCTATAAAAATAATCTTTAAACAATTAACGATTAATATATAAACAATTCGGTCATAATAACTAAATCTCTATTTTGATTTTTTATACAAAAGTAATCTTTTAACAATTAACGATTAATATATAAACAGTTCGATCATAATATATGTGTTGTGAAAATGCAAACGTGAAGATGCCAAGTTGCATAGAAATTGAAAGTACCCAAATATTGAAATCTTGACTTGAAAATAGCCATTCATCACAGATACAGGACATAAAATCAATATTATTCAACAAAGCAGGCAGACAGGAGTAACTTAGCCAAGTGCAAAAAGGAAACCCACATACTATGGAAACCAAGACATATCATACCAACTATGCCATAAAGATTTATTAGTACGATAGTTCACAACAATATTATAATTTAGCACAACCGCTTCACTTGGGGAGCAAAGCCTCTTGGCTCTTCCTGAACAACTTGTGCTGAATATGCTCAGCAAAAGTTCGTGGTGGGAACATTGCCGGCTCGTCCTCAGACACGGTCTCCGGCAGTGGCTTAAGGATGATCTTCTCCTTTGGTGGCTCACAGAAAACTGCCCATGAAATCCTTACCTTTTCCTTGTTCACCATGCCCCTGTGGAGTATACTTTTGTACTTCCCATTGCTCAAAATCTCAAGTGTGTCCCCAATGTGCATGACGATGGAATTTGGAACGCACTTGGCAGTGACCCACTTTCCTTCATAGAAAAGCTGCAGGCCAGGAACCATGTTGTGGAGGATGAAGGTGAGTGCACTCACGTCAGTGTGAGCTTCAACACCAAGTGCAAGCTCCGGCTGAGGGCATTTTGGGTAGTAGTTGATTTTCATTTGCAAGAGGAGCTCTTCAAGTCCACCAACTTCTTTCTCCAGCCTCCCTTCATCCAATCCCAAACCAAGTGACAGAACTTTCAGTACCTTGGTTGCTAGCTCCCTCAGTTGCTTAGCATACTCCGCGGTTGCCTCACTGCCAAGGTATTAAAGATTGATGTTAACAAGAGTAAGTGGCGGAACCAGAATTACTCGTGGGGAGGAGGGCCTTTTACAATTATATATAAAACTATTGACAAGACAAAACATTAATATATAGAGAATTTATATGAAAACTTAGAGCTAAATATAAATAGAATGAAATATATATAAAACAAAAAAGTTTCATATCTCATACCGATATTTTTAGAAAAGAACAATTTTAATCACTCGGGGATATAATTAAAATTTAAGACTAGGGTTTATGATACCAATTAAGCATGCTAAGATTTTTAAGTACTTACATGTAATCAGCAGGTGTTTGAGGCCAAATAGACAAGTCACGCTTGTCCTCTGGGTATACACAGTGGAAGAAGTAGTCCTCCCACTCAAGCTGCCCAGATGCATTGTTTGCAAGCTTGCTTCCATAGCCTTGAATCTTACCAGAGGCCTGGTCATTGGCATACTTCTCCTTCTGCTCAATGGGAAGGTCAAAGAAGGCCTTACCGGCCTTCTTGACCTTGTCCATGAGCTCGTCGGAGATGCCATGGTTCACAAGGTGCATGACACCCCAGTCCACAGCTGCCTTCTTCAACTCCTCCCTGCATTTTGCTCTCACTTTTTCGTTATCAGACTCTATTTCCTTCAAATCGATGGTGGGAACTTGAGGCCCTTCGTTGTTCTTCTCTTGTTCGAAGATGTCACCAATGTTTACAAGCTCATCTTTAGGTCTGATGTACTCTTTTGGGATGGTTGAGATTCCACTGCCGGCCAAGGTCTCAACCCTTGAATTCACTGAATCAGAACTCACCATTTTTGGAGCTGGCTTTCGACAACAAGAATATACTATCTCAGCTAGTATATTACTAGTTTTTTTTTTTTTTTTTTTTTACGATAACAATGCGGGCCCTGCACTTTTTTTGTGGTGGGTTGATGAAGCAATGGTTTAAGGGGCATTGATAATGTAACGTTGCTTTTATAGTAGTAGTGTGACCAAATGAGTAGTTGGTTCCACTTGGGTTTACAAAACTTAGAAGGGAAAATACTGCTGCTAGCTACCACTAGCAAGAGTAAGTGAGCGTGTTGGAGAGTGAAGAATGTGTTCTTTCTTTTCGAGTAGGCATGTGGCTGTTGTACATGTGACATCTCACCCACCAGACTTTCATCATGCGACCGAGGTTTGACTGGAAAGTTGAAAGCGTGCATGGATACCCCTAACCGCCTTGGTAAATGCTTCCCGTTCTTGGTTTTCCACTTTATATGAGGTGTTTGACTATCAAAATTAAGTTAATTATTGGTTCACAAACTTAATTGCATTTACATATTCAACAATAAAGATTTATAATCCAAGTAAGTAACAATATTTTTCTGTACAATCAAGTCTTATGTTTAACCTCTCATCAGTAATATCGTTTGTACAAAAAATGTACGTTTCTTAGACATTTTTGTAGTAGTTTTAACTCAATACTTCGGGAAACTAATTAGTTTTAAGCAAAATTTATTACCCTTGTATAGAGTTTTAGCGTATATTTCGAAATTCATATGCTAGGATCCCAAATTCGGATCCTCTATATTGAGAGCATAATGGTAGATAAGGTTAAACGCACTTTTTTTTATTAACTTCTTGTATTCCAAATTCGAGCCTGAGCATGAGCAGTAAACATATCTGGGATTCACGATTCAGTTTCTAACTTTAATTCATTTATTTGTCTTGGGCCACTTCATCACGTAACAATTTATTTATATTCTGAGTAAATTATAGCAATGGTCACTTAATTTTAACCCAGTTGGAGTAATGATCCCTTAACTAAAAATCTTGGGAGCTTTAATAAAAAGGGCTTGAACTAAGTTTATTTTAACCAAAAACCATCCTATAACTTTTTTTAACCAAAAACCATCCCAGAACAAGGTAAAACCCACCAAACCAATAGACAGCTCGACCACCAGCCAGTCACTCACGGGCTCTCCTTTGGCCCTCATCCTCCTCCTCCTCCTCTTCGTCTCCCTGAGTACTACAACTTTCCTTTTTGAATCACCCTATTTCGTTGAGTATTGAAGAAGTTATATCTATTTGAATCTTACCCAGTTTCCGGCGACCTCCGAGGATTTGGGGGCATTTTCCGACCAAACCACAACGAGTTAGCCATCGTGCAAGGTACCATTCTCTTCGTCTCTTCGAGAACTATGGTTTTCGTTTTTGAATCACTCGATTTCGATGAGTATTGACAAAGTTATGAGCGTTTAAAGTTTGTCCAACCCAGTTTCCAGAGACCTCCGAGGCTTTCGAGGTGTTTTCCGGCCAAACCACAACGAGTTAGCTATCGTGCAATGTACCATTCTCTTCGTCTCTGCGGGAACTACAATTTTCGTTTTTGAATCACTTGATTTCATTGAGTATTGACAAAGTTGTGAACGTTTAAAGTTTGTCCAACTTTCCGGCCGAAATCCGGCCTTCCCTTCCGTTTAGCTCTGGCGAGCAGCAACCACACCAAGCCCTTTGGGCCATGCACAAACAAACACTATATCTGGAAAGAAAATGAACATTAACACTGTCGCTGGAAAAACATAACACTGTCGCTGAAAAACTAACATTGTCACTAGAAAAACTAACACTGTCGCTGGAAAAAATAACACTGTCGCTGGAAAAATAACAATGTCGCTGGAAAAACTAACACTGTCGCTGGAAAAACATAACACTGTCACTGGAAAAATAACACTGTCGCTGGAAAAAAAAACACTGTCGCTGGAAAAACTAACACTGTCGCTGGAAAAAAATAACACTGTCGTTGGAAATAAACTAACAGTGCAGTGACTTAAATTCCAGAAACAATGACTTAGATTCCAGAAACAGTGTTACTTAAAATCCAGAAACAGTGACTTAAATTCCAGAAACAGTGACTTAACTTATAACATGGTTTTTGATTAAACAAAACTTATAACATGGTTTTTTATTAAAACTAAAACTTATAACATGGTTTTTTATTAAACAAAACTTATAACATGGTTTTTTATTAAAACTAAAACTTTTCAAGCCCTTTTCATTAATTTTCGTAAAAATCTTTGATTACTGGTCCTTTAACTTATCAAAACGTGCAACTATTGTCATTTTCGTCAACCCTGTTAAAACTTTCCTCAAAATGAGTCATGGACCACTCACATAAGGCTGAATCAAGGGGCAAATATGAAAAACCAAATGAAAAAATTGTAGTAATGGTCCCACAGCCTTAACCCAATTAGAGCAATGGTCCCTAATTTTAACCCAATTGTAGCAATGGTCCTTCAAACATGACTCATTTTGACGGAATTCTGACGGACTTGACGAAAATGACCATAGCTACATGTTTTGATGAGTTAATGGTCATGGATTTTTAGTTGAGAGACCCTTGCTCCAATTGAGTTAAAGTTAAGGGACTATTGCTACAACTTTATCTTATATCCTAGATGTGATTGTAATTGTCTCTTATCTCATTTGGTTAATGGTCCAACTATGAGCTAGTTACGTATATATAAGAATCAGTAACCTATGTTTCCAATAATTTATGACTTTTTGTGTGTGAATTTGCATTTGTTTTTCGATCATCCTGCGAGTTTAACATAAAAACAAAAAAACAAAAAAAAACTATAGCGAATAATTTTTTTAAACGTGGTAGGTTAGTTAGATGACACGCACTATTTCTTCAAAATCTGTTACACATTAACGTTTTATCCATAATTCCGATTTTAAAACACATACAACAAGTGAATGGTTGATCATAAGAATGTCCTTTGTTAATCATAAGAATTTATAATTCAAATGGTTGATCTCGATATACATTATTAGGCGAACGTCTTCGACTTTATTAATTTTTGTTTTAAGTTTGATAATATAGCTCAAGGTTTAAAATACTAGTTTTTTTTTTTTTTTTTTGGAAACTAGTAAAATACTAGTTTGCTGTAGGGACAAGTGACCAATTTCGATCGTTGACTCTTAGGATTGATATCGACCATAATACAGAATTAGCGTTTTAATTAGCATATGCAGTTGGCCATGTTATGAATTGCGTAAACAGGTAGCGGAGACCTAAATTACGGGCGTGAATATAAATTATTCGGTTCCCATCAGGCTGTTGAGCACGTGTTACCTAACCCTGACGAGCAAACAAAAAAATAAACTTCTTTATTAGTCTCATTTTAATTTCAATATGAAAGAACTTGGATACTCACTGACAAGTGCTCACTTTTTAATTTGGCCAATGATATTTTAACCCACTTTATTATTTTAAAATAATAAATATGTTATTTAATTCTTATTGAGTTTTGAAAACATGAAACACGTGACACTTTTAATTGGACTAAATTAAAAAATGAGTATAGAAAGCACTTACTAGTGAATCCTAAGTATTTTCATTTTTAATATGGTAAGCTGTAACTGAGAAATTTCTTTTCTCTTTCGTGTTGGAAGTCTTGTAACATTGCCTAAATCTTGAGGTATCAAGAGTCCTTTTTTTTTTTTACTTATGACCCACATATTGACTCGATATAGTGAAGATGTGAAGGTAAAATAATCTCATATCGGTGAA
This sequence comes from Cotoneaster glaucophyllus, assembly GCA_036320875.1. NCBI lineage: Eukaryota > Viridiplantae > Streptophyta > Magnoliopsida > Rosales > Rosaceae > Cotoneaster > Cotoneaster glaucophyllus. The sequence goes on from CM070060.1 coordinate 12,294,493, forward strand.
ATGAAAATTTTTGAAATGACTTTATAAGAGGTTGGATTACTCCCAAATTGCCAATTAATTTTATAGTGAAACCTTAATTTTCCTCATGGTATCAAAATAGGTTAGCCTATATGTGAAGTTTAACGGTCACATATGCTCTACGTCACCCTTGTATTGTTCACGTGTCTGACTTGAAAATTCTCACCACGTGAGAAAACATGTAAGAATGTAAAAGCTAAAACAGTCCCACATATATAGAAGTGAATCACTAAAAATATTTATTTTTATATGTGTGTCGACTTGTGATTCACTGACAATGAACAATGAATCTTTTGTACAGGCAAAGGGTCTTTAACCGGCCTTTCTTATAATCAAGAAAAAAAGGAAAAGAAAAATACTTACAGTAGAACGCAACAAAGCAACGTGGATCTATGGGTGACTTAACATGCTTGGGGTTTGTTACGTTGTCCTCTTCAGGATCTAGAATTTGTAGGGCGTGGTTTTAATTGTGTCCTCTTCTTTTTCGATATGTTTGTACTTTTCTTCAAAATGGTCTTCATTTGTTGTACGTGTTGGGGTGTGGAGATTGGAAAGGAAGTTTCTTGATTGAACAAGACCATTTGGTTGGTTTGGTGACTCGTGTGTCCACTTTGCAACTCTCAGTCAGCATACCTGCCAATTACTTTTCTTACTTTCTCCGGTATCTACTCACTTAACCCTTTTTATTTTCCTTTCTCGCAACTCATAAGTTTCTCCTTGTCCCTGAAATATTCTTGTTTATAAGAAAAGTAGTTGCGGAAAGTAAACAGCTCTACAAACCAGTGGATCGTATTGTTGATACTATTTTTGTTCTATTTAGCATACTGAATCAGATCCAAAAATTTAAGCTATTGATGGATTTAGTCCAATTTTTTCCATTTTTAACTTTAAATAATTTTATTTTTATTTTTATTTTTTTTGTCAAACTTTAAATAAATTTATTGATTTATGCATCTTTGCACATATTTTAATTTGAATATTTAAATAGGAAAACTTAAACACTTTCATGGAAATTAGTTTTAAAAAATTATATTCATCATATATGTGATGACCCGTCCTTAATTTTTCCTTTTGTTTTTTATAAATTTTAAAAGTGTGATTTTTACGAAAATGCCCTTAGAGGCTAGGGTATTGATTTTCGTTGACCAACGTATAGTGAGACGTACGAAATATTCCTTTAGTGTATTCCTGAAGTACTCAACAATATAGGTGCGTAGGCGCAAGCAGAAGCGGATTTGGAGTAAAGGTATTACCATTTATTATTTAATATATTTTCATGAGTACTATTATATTATTTTAAGATTATATTTGGTAAGAAATGAGGGAATGAGAAGAAGAAACGGAGGAAGAAGGGAGAAAGAAGAAAGGGCATTGGCTACCCAATCAGAGAAGATGGGGGCCGATCAGTAGGAGATGAGGGGAGAGAGATAGACCAATGGGAGGAGAAAACAAGGAGGGAAAGGAGAGAAGGAGGAGAGCAGCCAACCAAGGTCGGATCCCCTCGACCCGACTGAGACCCTGACTCCCCGAGTAGTTTTCCGGCGACATCGCACTGTTTTTCCCTCGAATCAGGACTCCCCATCACCTATAAACACCCTCGCGCCCCTCCTCCTTCATTTATCACTAACGATTCGAGCAAATAAGGTCCCGTTTCACGACGAATTTCGTCGTGGGTGTCCCGAAGCCACGGCGATGGCGATCCACCTATTCTGCAACCATCACCATCGACCACTACCCTCGTTCACTTTCTCTGGAGGTCAGGAGAAATGCCCAACCAAGTTTAGGGACAGCGGAGCTGCAAATTCGTTGAATTGAACCGCACCCAATTTCTAAGGTTTCCGACGGGTTCCAGACGAATTGGAGCACTTCCCGGCCGAATTGGACCTCCGCCCAGGTATATAAATTGTTCCCTTTGCTTTTCTCTACATGCCTTTAAAATTTGGGAATTTTAAAAAATAGTTGAATTTTCGGACGAGTCGGGGCGGCCGACCACCACGTGCGGAGGGGCGTGGCCATTGGGCCGAAGCTGCCCTTTTTGAGTTAAATTTGATTTTCTGACGTCAATTTGATAACCATTGGTTATAGTTCAATAGTTTGAACCTAGTATGAATTACTACGTTCTTGACCATTTTATGATTCGACGACCCAGCTGTTGGATCGTCACCTAACTTTTATACGTAATATTTGAGGGTCATAGGAACTTACAGATCGGGAATCCGACGTGCGGATCTTCCCGAATTGGATTTGTAAGTTTGTAAAATAAAAGGTTGACCACCACTTGAATTTGCAATTGGCGGAGATCCAACCGTTGGATCGTAATGAAACTTTAGTATGATGTTTTAGAAGCATAATGTGTATCTTTGGAAGTTACGGATCGGAAATCTGAGATGCGGATCTTCTAGATCGAGTTATGTAGGGTTGTGGATGGATCCTACCGTCGATCTTTGACTGACGGTTGACTTTTGGTCAATGGGTCTCAAATCATTTTAGAACGTCCTTGGGGATGTGTTTTATATAAGTTACGTGTTCTATCGATAAGAATTCTGAGACGTGACTGAATATTTGTTCTAGGCAATGATCGTTCGAGACGTCTCGATATTCGAGCTAGGGAGTTGTAGCGCGGACCTCAGGTGAGTGGGTCTTTTACCTTTTTATAATGTGTGTGTGTGTGTGTATATATATATATATAAACTTTATAGTTTCCACAAATGCTTTGAACTGAGTTATGCATATCATGCCATGATTAAATAATGTTATATTTAAAATGTTGCATTGTTATGAAATTGTGAAATGGCAAACGATCCTATGGGATGTGCAGGTAAATTCAGGTGAGTTTACTTTGTGATTGGAATTGTTGCATCATATTGGCATGCATATATTCATTTAGTGCTCATCATTGCTGCACCCCCGTGTTACTGTTCTCGCCCCAAGACAGGGCATAGTCCTTCACGTGATGTTCACCTCCCGCATCGCACGCTCACCTTAGATCCAAGTTTGGTGCCAGCCTTGTCGTACAGACTACATTAGGTAGTTCCGACTCGTAGGTGACCTGCGATTTATTGCTAGCCATCACATGATCGTAGCACTAGAGTGTACATATTTACACTCAACCCTGTCGTACAGGTCACATTAGGTGACTTCGACTCGTGTTCTAGCATAGACTGATGAGCAATAGGTCCAGTCGTACAGGTCACATTAGGTGACTCTGAGTGGTACGCTAGTTGATTTATTCACACCTAACTTACATTTATTTTTGCTGAGATATTGTGACATGGCATGCTTTTGTTGTCATTGCTTTTATGCATTGGTTTTTCATACTTACGTAATATGATTTTCTGGAAACTAAGCAGGTTTACGATGAGAAGTTATAACGTTTTCAAAAGGTTTTTATTAAAACTTTATTTTCAGGCCCACTCACCCTTATTTTTCACGCTTCCGGGTTCTAGTAGCAGAGTTTTCGTACCGACGAGGATTATTGGCAAATCTTGGTATAGATGATTACCATCGATGGTATAAATCTCACCCTATTTTACTGTATTGTACTTGTGCTATGTCATTACATGTGAATTGGGTTCATTCCCGCTCACAGCACACTCTTGTATTTAGACACTTTCAGGTTTAAATTTATTCACATTTTTCGCATCACTACACTTTATGGCTTTGTCATCTTCCAGGTGTCGGCTATCACAGCTCGATTCGGAGTCTTAGCTGACATTCTGGGTCGGGGTGTGTCAATATATGCTTGTACCATAGGTTGATAAAATACATTTAACCTGTGATAGAGGTATCTATGAAAATAAATAAAAATTAATCTACGTATCATCAATGAAAATGGTAAAGAAATTTCATCTTCCATACATTTAATTCTTATATTCATTCCTAAAATTTAGTAATAAACCTATAAATAAGGAATTGTTTTACTGAACAATTATGGAGGCCATATAGAGAGATAGGGGTGCGGCAATTGAGAGAGAAAAGAGAGATGTGTAATTGTGGGTGTGTGTTATCTCACCCCATTGTGCCTTTATTTATAGTAGTGGGGAAGGTTAATTCCTTACCCTTTAGGATTACAACATTTAATAGGTAATCTACTCCTAATAGGAATATAAGATACATTCCCATATCTACTAGGATTTACACAATCACATTCCTATTCCAATAGGACTGCAACACTCCCCCTTGAGTGTGTAAATACTCAAGTAAATGGTGCATCAGGTCTTCAGTGATGATAGTTTGATGAAGTCGTCGACACAATGGGCAAATGCGAGTCTCAAATCAATGGAAGAATGCATAAAAAGTAAAACTCACAAAATCTCGCTATGGTAAAACCCAAGGTGGGAGAAAAACCCATAGTCTAAGGAGAAAAGTGAGAAGTTTCATTAAGTCAAAACTATACGTCTTTTGGATGCAAGTAGTAGAGCTCTCAAGGGTATGATCAGCCTAGGATGGGTGCCTCGTTAAAACCTAGTTAGGTAGCAAAAACCTAGTGGGAAAAATGCTCCTAATTGTAGAGAAAAAGAGTACATTAAGATCAAGTGAGTATACTTCTGGATACTCCCCCTGAGTTTGACATAACTTCCAAATGAGAACTACAAGCATTGCATATGAATAGTTAGGCATACTAATTCCTCGGACAAGCTTCTGGAAGGTTGACTTCGGCAGTGACGTCGTGTAGAGGTCGGCAAGGTTGTCGGGGATCGGCTTGCATGACTTCAATCTCCTGATGCTTTGCTGATGTAGATGTAGACGCAATGTGTCTTGGTGTTGACTTCGTTGATGTATCATGGCTTGGTCGAATTGATACATGTGGCATAATCTTCATGGATCGTCGTTGGGACTCAACGGTGGATGAAAACATAGCAAGTACTTCGAATATGCTCAACAAGAACTCCTAACCATGTCTCATATGTGGCGTAGTGAAGTGAGGTGAGTCTTTGGAATGATTCGAAGATTTCGCAACTAAGGTCATATCGTGGACCTCCAAGATATTGCGATATCCCTAATGGTAAAGACATAACCATTCAGGGATTTTGCCTTGTGCGGGTTTGATAAGCAACCTACGTCAGCATAACAACCAAGGCAAGCATCATTCCGAGGATCAGGGGGGTTGGATCTGCTCGAGATGCGTTGGGATCTGATTTGCCCAAATTCGTAGTACCTTCAGGGAACGTCTTTAATACTAATTCAGTGGTTGCGTGTAGGCGCGGTGCTACATCTTTACCAAGATCAATAGCGAGGGAGATGTCTTGTCTAAATACAATGAGCTAAGTACAACGACGCGCAAAGTTGAACTTAGATATGGAATTTTGGATTCCATAACCTCTTCAAGGGTCTCATTTGCATATAACGTATAGACGATCAAAGGTATACTCAAAGGTGACACACTCAGGGTGTAGTTTGACTGGTAGACCAAAATACCGTCAGAACAATGCTTCAACTTCAGGTCAAGGCATAAACGCGTTTTCCTAAGATCCTTCATCTCAAATTCCATCTTCAGGTGCGAGTCAGTTTTCTCAAGCTCTTTTGGAGGCTTAGTGAGATTCGTGTTAACGACAAAAACTGTAACTCTAGCAATTTGGAATAAGACTTCATAGTTTAACACGCAAGGGCATTCATTCATATCCTTGACTGATCAAATAGTCACGTAGACGGGTATACCACATCCGTCAGATTTTTCAATCCATAAGTGAACGCCTCAAAACGAGTTAAGAGGGTGTTCCGTGGTTTGGAACTATTTGAACCAGTCCATGTAATTCTTCGAGAACTTACATGTCAATCTCCGTATCTATATCCCCATGGAGAAACACTAACCACATTTCGTAATGCTGCTATCAATCACAGGACGTTTGAGAGAAACCTTGCGCCATAAGGCGTGCATCATATCGCACTATTTCATTCATCTGATAACGCTTCCTTTCCCACTTGTAACATAATAGGGTTACCTTGGGCAGTGTAGGAACGACAGGTCCAATACACACTTTGGTATGGAATTTGACCTGGATTGTAACTGTAGTTGTCAAATCTGTTCTGCGTTGTCACTTAATCAACGGAACACGGTTCGATATCGTCGCTTTTCATTTATGTCAGTAGCTACCATATAAGTGAAAACATCAACGATGATAATCTCATTTCAATTCCATTTAGCTCACCCAAACTAGTATACTGGACCAAGAACTTCATGTCTTGGGAGTAATCCGGATTAATCTCATGAGATGGAAATGATTTGAGACAGCGATCGAGTTCAGATTCATTGTTGTGTCGTGTCTTCCTCTTCCAGAGAAGTGAATCCTACGAACTGAATGATCTGTCGTGCTCCAGGCCAAGACAGATTGATTGGCTATCTGCCGATGTACCGGACCGTCCAACAAGGGCATCCAAACCGTCCAACAGGGGCGTCACACCCTCCAGGGATGTTGACTCGACGTCCGTTAAGTACGTCTATCCTTGCAGGCATGTTTGCAGCTGGTATATGATCTCATCACTTTAGCTAGATCAGAGGAATGCTTCTGGAGCAACATTCTGAAATCTAGAATTCGTTGCACTTGTTTATCACACTTGTGCGGTATGGGGATCGAGATGAGACATAGTGGGCAACGTCCACGCAAATTCACGTTGTTCTATTGGAATGTTGATGTTCTTATCTCCCCCTAATGGTGAAAAGACTGTCTCATTAAAGTGACAACCCGCAAATGAGCGGTAAATAGATTGCGTGCAAGGGTTCGAAGAGAGCTAGTGTGAAAAAGAATCATGATCGACAAAAGATACACATCCTTCTTTGAGGACCCATGGTGGTACGTTACGGCGGCGCAACTTGGCACATGGAATGCGCACCCAAATGCGTAAATACGAAAATCATCAGGTTCGTACCCAGTAACCAACTGTAATGTCATATAGTTTGGGTGGCAATGGGCCTCAAGGCAAACCAACATTACGGCGTACAAGGATTGCATAGCCTTAGGCAGAAACTGAAAACTTGGTACGTTTACCAAAATTCGAGCGATCATATAAATTGCGCTTTATGATCGCCAGGCAAGGCTATTTGGGGTGAACATGGGAATTCGATGTTCAATTAGAAACCCAAAATGACATGCAATACTTTATCAAAAACCATCGATATAAACTCTCCGACATTATCCAGTCTCCCGGACCTTAAGGGATAAGTAGGGTGGTGAGCCCTTAATCGGCCAGAGGGTTTAGCAGTAATATGTGTGGACAAACATGTGACCAGTTGGTCGATTCATCAACCAAAACCATAAGTCTTTATATGGTCCGCATTTTGGTTGGATTAGTCCACATATATTCCCTTGAATCCACTGTGAAAAGAGAGTCATTTTGTATCTTTACAAGGGATGATTTAGAAGATCAATGTCCCTAATGAGCATGCTTGGCAAAGTGTGCTTGTAGGCACAATATCCTTACTTCAGATAAGGAGATGCGTTGGAGCATCATTATTCGACCTAAGTGTCCCAAAAGGTCGTGCCAAAGCAAGTAAACTGCTCAATCACCAGGCTCCAGGCCGGCCACATATGGTGTATTCCTAGTTGGGAGACAATCCATTGGCCCCAAATCAAAGCTTCAGGCTCATTTTTGGAGGTAGTGCAAAGATATTTCACTCTATTTTCTTTAGTGGTTTCATTTATGATCATTGTCATATCGAATATCCTTAAAAACTCAACGTCAGGGAGAATTTAAGGTCCCTTAAATGGTGACTCGGTACCATTCATACAACGAGGAGCGTGCCATTGCTCTTAATCAGGTTGGATAGACCTGAAGTCGTTGTTAGAGATGTGATTTAGGTGTAAATATAGTGTGCGTAGTACACATTCATCCAGACAACTAACTTTCCCACATTCCTACCTAATCACTTGTTTAATTGAATCGGTCACATGTACTAAGAAACATGATTCAATTAACTCATATTCGAGGACAATATCAATAAGATTATCCATAAGTAAAACATACACCAAACTTGAATCCAAGAACATGGAAAAATGTTCACAAAGTAAGTGGTTCACTAAAGGGATTCGGCCATCAAGGCTATCCATGTCAAAATTTTGCTCTTCTAACGACGTTTGGTGGAGCAAAATTAGTCTCACATATTGACTACTACAATGGTACTCCTTAACAACATTGGTAGGGGCACGAACAAGTGCATAACCTTGGCACGCCCTGATTCTACCATATGTTGAAGTTTTAGGTGTTAGGTACCAAGGATCATGCTTCGGGCATGATGCCACACCTTGGCACGCCCTGATTCTATCATATGTTGTAAAAACAAACTCAAAATTGGATTGTGAGAAAGTGTGCCATTCGATGTATCCTTGCCGAAGCAGTGCATCACCATTTGGTAGGCTTTGACCGAACTGGGTCGAGCTATTCGGTAGACTCCAGCAGAATCTAGTCTATACCGTTTTCTCACGTTTGTGGTAGTAATCAGATCCGAGAATTTGGCAAACTTCCGCTTTCTACATTGTTGTTTCAGGAGCGAGTGAGAAATATGGAAGGACGAGAAAAGTATTCTCTAGTCAAAATTTGATCGGATTTATAAACTTCAGAATTGTACTCATTCATGGACGTAATCATGGTGTGCTTCGGGCAATTTCTTTCATGATTAGACGGTCTGTAGGAGCGAGCCAAAGAGCCATGAAATCCTCGTTCAAGAGGTATTTCCGTTTGTAATGCTTCGGGCATAAGTCTTCGAATGAAGATCATGGCGGAGGCTTATTCATCTCTTCCATGCCATTGTTGGCTTCAGTGGTTGCTCAGCTAAGTGGAGATTCACGTCTTGTACCCCACATAAAGTGGTTTCTATTAGAAACGTCCAAATTAGGAAAGTCAAACTTGTGACGGTTCGACAATCCACTGAATTGGATGGACAAGATTGTAATTGGTGCTATGGGAATGAAACATCCATATGCATAATAGTTAGAACATTCGAGTTCTAAGACATGGTTTTCATGAAAAACGTCGGGTTTTCAAGGGTGTATTGTTTTGTGAACACTTCGGGTTTCAAAGGCACTAAATTTGAAACTACAGGTTCGATTTAGTTTATGAACGTTTAGTTCATAAAAGAGAGGTTCCTGCAAGAAACACAGAATGCAATATACCAACTAAGTGTAGTGGATTTGGGGTTCTTCAGGAACTCAAGTGTGAGAGCTTCGTTACTACGAAAGTATGTGATGGTTCAAAGTAGAAAGATAAATTATTGAATCGTTAATGTCCAAAAGTGATCTTCAGGTCAATAATTTTGGATTCATTATCAGATTAATGGACTGCAGGTCACTTTTAATTAATTCAATAAATCGGGCCATACAGGGTCGATTGTAGAAGCAAAATAATATTAACATAACATTATTGGATCGAAATTAGAGCCCTAAAATAATTTTGGGCTTTATGCCGTGGGATAAGGAAGGCACGAGGTGCATTGAGTAAAAAAACTCACGGCCCAAAAGGGCCTCAAGTTGTGGCTGCAAGCCACGGGGAGGGAGAGAACCTCAGCCCTAGCTGCGTTCTGTTTTTGGACACGGGCTGCACAGTAGCCAAAAAGGCTGCAGGTGGCAGCGGGTTGAGAGGGAGTGAGGCCCAGTAGCGCAAGCCTACTGGCGATGGGCCGAGGCGCGAAAAACCCAGCAGCTTTTGCTGCTTCTGGAACGGGCTGAGGGCATGAAGTCCTTGCACATGGGATCCAAGTGGCAGGCCTGGTCCAAATCAAGCAGTGAGCCCAAAGGGCTGCCAAGTTGCTGACCCAAGCTTCATGCTTGGCTTGTGCTTGGCGCGAGCGCGGCTCAGCCGAGTTCCCACCCCTTTTTTTTTCTTTTTTTTTTGAAATCCCTTAGGGTTTAGGAAAACCCTAATTTGCTTCTAATTTGTTTTTATACTTTGACTCACAAATTCCACATAGCATAATTGCGTAATGCAGGAAACAAGTATATATATTGACAAATATATGAACATATACAATATATATATCGGAAGGAAAATATAAACATAGGGGGTTCATGCATCATGGGGAATGTTTTCATGCTTCAGAGTCGTTTCAAATATCTTACTTTATTTTAAGCGTACCTGATTGGCAGAAAACAACCAAAGCCTTTGAATTTGTAGAAGTTCCTTCGCAGAAAGCCGGAATAGCATCTCCAATGCGTTATATCACGTTCAACACAGAAAAATTAAATTGAATTAATAGCATGTAGATCAATTCAAAATAATAATAAATTAATCATGAAAAGAATGATTAAAATGAAATACTCCCCTAATTGAAGATCAAACTCTCTTTAGCGAAGCGTCAAGAGCGTGCTGATAACATGTTGTAGGCATAATTTACTAAACAATTATGGAGGCCATATAGAGAGATAGGGGGTGCGGCAATTGAGAGAGAAAAGAGAGATGTGTAATTGTGGGTGTGTGTTATCTCACCCCATTGTGCCTTTATTTATAGTAGTGGGGAAGGTTAATTCCTTACCCTTTAGGATTACAAAATTTAATAGGTAATCTACTCCTAATAGGAATATAAGATACATTCCCATATCTACTAGGATTTACACAATCACATTCCTATTCCAATAGGACTGCAACAGGAATGACATTTATCAATATTTAATAAAACAAAACAAAAAAGATTGACGTGGATAGTGAGTGAATAGACCCAATAAAATGACTCACAAAATTAGACTTATACCAAGTTTACTCTTTTATTTTTATTTATTCAATTGAATATCTAAAATTAAAGAAGATTGTACAAGAGAATAAAAATAAGGCTTATTAATCGAAATGCTCCCTGAAACTATCATTTAGTCTCAATTTACCCCCTGAAACTGGTTTTGTCTCACTTTACCCCTTGAAACTGACATTTTCAACTCTTTTGGTTTCACTTTACCCCATTCCATTGAAGAACTCTTAAATTCTAGGGCATTGTAGACATTTCAATTTTTATGGTTTAGTTAAATAAAGGCTTAATATGTACTAAGGGTGCAATTCGGGCGGGTTGGAAGGTCAACCCAATCCTAACCCAACTTTTACAATTCGGGCTCTAGTTCGGGTTGGGTTTCATTTGGGTTCATTTGGGCTCATGTTTAATTGGGTTAGGGTTTACTTGGGTTGGGTTCGGGTTGCCCAACTTTTTCAAGTTTAATCTTGTAACAACATAGTTTCCAAGAATTTTAAAAAAAATTAAGCCAAGTAGCATCAAAGCTAGCTAACTCTAATTTCATAAATCAATCTACTATAAAGCTTTAGGATTTAGAGACTACGAATATGGGCTGACTAATCAAAGTGGATGAGAATCCCCTTTGTAGGGATCCTCACATCCTAGCCGTACATCGTACATCGTACGACCAGTTTTCGTCAGGTACTATTTGTGTTTAATTTTAAATTTAAAAAAAAAGTCAAATGATTTTTGAACACACGATGTACGATGAATGATTAAGATGTGAGGATCTCTAAGATCCCCACAATTTGGATCCAGATGGAATCCAAATCCGATCAAAGCCTCTTATTCCCTAAAAGCTTAAGTAATTATAAAGGATAATTTATTAAAAAAATATTAGAAAGGGCGTTCGTTTTTGGATTTGGCTCACTTGGGTATGGTATGAACATTTATTGATATGAGTTACAATAATCTAGTTACATTGGGTTTGGTTAGTCGGGCTGAGTTGGGGATGGACGGGCAAATGATCAACCTAACTCAACCCAATCAATGAACAAGTTGAAATTAGGTTGGGTTCGGACATGTTATAACTAAAAAAAAACCCCACTTGTTCAGGTTTAAAGTTGGGTTGGACATGAACGGGTTCGGATTGGCCCAACCCAAGTTACACCCTTAATACATACACACCTCTTTATATTTTCCTCCAATCTGAGTTCAGTCATTTGATCTTGCGAAACAAATTAGAGTTTATGGAAGAAAAAGAAAGGAATTTAAGCCTTCGATGGCTACTCTTAGCGACGATGATAGCTCGTTGTAACCTAAAGCAACCATTTTATTTATTGCCAAGGTGATTCTTCGATCATATTATTGATGAATTTGTAGTCATTATCTGAAGTATGATGGATAGGTATGTTATTTTTCGGCGAAATTGGGTGAACTGAGACCAAAAGAGTTGAAAACATTAGTTTCATCAGGTCAACTGAGTCAAAACCAGTTTTAAAGGGTAAATTGAGACTAAATGGCAGTTTCCGAGGGCATTCCAATTATTAAGCCTAAAAATAATGCGTTAAAATAACTCTCCATAAGGATTGTTCCACTTATATTTATCTACCTTAATCTTCTGAATACATTTGATATTATCTACAGTAAAAGATGAGAGAGTTGGCTAAATCTCACAATAGAGTAGCCCTAATAATCTTTTGAATCCATTTGATAATTTGGCAACATGTTACATATAATCTTTTGAATGCTCTGCCCGTTGGTGAAATCAATTTCAAAACTTCTCACTCACAAGTGAAGAAAAATATTATTAGATTGATCCTGACACATACTATTTTCTTAATAATATATACTATTTTCAATTAAATATTTTCTTAATAATATATACTAGTTTCTTAAGCAAAACGATAACGATTTTATTAACATTTATAGGGTGGACCTAAATCGCGGAGGAATTGAACGTTGAAAGGCCCCTTGGGGATATCTATGGGCAAGACGCAAATTAGACTTGTTTCAATACTAAAGTTCTGGATTATTATATCCAATCGCTTTCTGCAAGCAAAAAGGAAAAGATAAACAGTATATAAAAAGGTGATTTATATATTAGATAGTGACCATTTGGCCTTCAAAAGGGCTTACAATGCTAAGAATTTCAAGTTATTCAATTATTACCAGGACTCGTTGACTTATGCCTGTTTACACCCACTTTTCATTTCTAAACACCCGTAGTTTTTTTATTTTTTTTTATTTTTTTTATCATTGTATCCCATTGTTTAGTTATCCGACTAAATTTTAAAGATAATCCTATAAACTCAACCCCAAAACACTAGTTCCTCTTCCTCTCCAAACTCAACCCCAAAACCTACAAACTCCAGCCGCCGGTCCCTTGCTTCGGCTTGGGACCGGTGGCTGCCTCTCCTCCCTCCTTCTAACGCCTCCATCCTCCTAGCCTCTCCCCTCCCCGCTTCTTACCCAATCTCCCCCCCCCCCCCCCCACCCCCGCGCGTCCACACCTCCGTGGTGATGCACAACACTTTTTTTTCTCCCCTCCCTTTGTCGGCGACCATCCTTTCCGGCTCAGATGCAGGCCTTGGATCCATTTCTCCAGATTTATTCCAGTACAGGGCTTCTCCCCTGTTTTTTGGGACTAGATCTGCGGGTTTGGATGGTGATTTTTGTTGCTGGGGAGTGAGATCCCCATATGGCTTGATTTTCTGTGTTATGTGGTCCTTCTCAACTATTTAGTGGTGGCTCCTCCTTCCCCTGGCGGCCTTGGCTCTTGGGTGCAACAGACTTGCACTAGTTGCAGGTGGTGATGGGTCACTGGATTTGTTTTAATTATGTTAATTATTTTAGTTTATTTTCATTATTTTAGGTTAGTCCTAGCCTTCTTATAAAATTGCTCTCTAGGGTTCCTAGGTCGTCTTAGGTTTCACTAGGAGAAGCGACTGCTTCATTTACGACGATGGCGCCGAGTTACCTTGATTCTGTGTTCGTAGTTCTGCGAGCATAGGTCTCGTACTGATACTATGTCGATGTTGGTCCAACTATTCCAATTAGTTGGAGACATTCTCTACCGGTGGTTTAGACTGAGTTGCAGCGTGTGGAAAGGACTATGGAAGAAATGGTCGAAAGCTTTGCCGCACGGTTGGCGCTCACTGCACAAAATGGTTGAAAGCTTTGTAACCAATCACTTTAGTGGGTTGAAGACTCCCTGAGTTGCATATTTTGTTCGAAGATAGTTCGGAATTTGTTTATGTATTGACATTTGAGGATAGGTCCTTTATGTTGTGCGGGACTCTCTTTTTCCTTCGACTGAAGTGAAATTCCCGGCAAGGTTTTATCGATGCCCAGTATGCACACTATTCTCAGTTTGTTTGTATTCTGAATTTGCTTGCAATGAATTATCGTACTTCTCTCGAAACAAATTAAAAAAATAAATGAATGGGCAAATTTAAAAATGAGGTTAGTTGTCCAGAGCATGGTGGAATTAGCTCGACGTTGTCCAAAGTAATAGGATGTCTAGAGTCAACTTTTGGGTGTAAACACCACTAATCTAAACGAAAATATCTCATTAATTAGGTGCAAAAAAAATTAACTGTTAATGATTTCATTGATTTTTAACTAAACTCCCCGAAAATTCTAAGAAAATAAAATCATTCAATTTCTTTTCTTTATATTTTCATCCCAATCATATGTCATATCACAGCCAACACGCGATTAGCGTGGCAATGCATGCTTTAAGCAACCGAAAGCAAGAAGCATACAATGCAAACCACGTGGTAACCTTGCGCGTGCATAAGTCCTACACAGGAGAGATTTTTCAGTGTGATCGGCATATGAGGTGGTAACACAGAGGCCCTTACCGGACATTAAAATTGACATTTGTGTCGTGTTTTCCTTGTCCGTCTTGTTTTTGTGGCATATCCGATATTTTAACGGGTAATATTTTGTAATGTCCGTTGAAATAAACTGGTAATATGATCCTATTCAAAGTCGACTCATTAACATTAACGGGCAATATGACTCGACCCGTTACTCGTTAATGAAAATATATTTTAAATCAATAATAATCAAATGAAAAAAATAATATTGAATTAGTATTTACATACCACATTGGCACATAAATAACTTAAAAAATGGCTATTATTGTAGTAACGTTTTTTAGTACTTTTATTTAATGTAGAAGTGTGAAAAAATATAAAAGAAAATATAAGCACTCATAACAACATGCACTATAATGTCATAAACCATAGATTTAAATTTAACCGTTGATTGTCGTTTACGTTTACGCTCCATTATTCTCATTGAATTTCATTTTTTCAGATTTTCATTATTGAAAACATGATATTTAAGCGGATGCATAAAGATGAAAGGTTTAGATCGTTGATATCATGTTCAAATTTTTACGGTCAATGAAAAATATTGCTCGGAGTTTATGAAGTCTATAGAAACTACATAACATCGACTTATATTTTATTTAACATAAACATTAGAATGTGATATCAAAGATCTAAACAGTTCATTTTTATGCATCCGCTAAAAGATCATGTTTTATAAAAAGAAAATTAAAAAAAAAATCTAGTGAGAAGAATAGAGCGTAAATGACAAACAACGGTTAAATATAAAAGTTGTAAAGCTTGTCCTTAGTTGTGTGTGTGTGTGTATATATATTACATTTTCTACACTAATTATTATGAATTTTATTAATATGCACTCAAACAAAAAAAATATATTCATGAGGGTTTGGAGGGTTTTAAAAATTTAAACAAGGATGTAACTATTGTTTATGCGTAGATGATGCAATCACGAGTGTTTATATATTCTTTCAAAATTTTCAACTTGTACATTAATTATTAAGAATTTTTGTTTATTTCAAACTCCCCTAAAAACAATATTCATGAGGGTTTGTAGTGTTTTAAAAATTCAAACGACGATGTACTCATCGTCAAAACGTAGAGGTTGTGACCACGAGCGTTTGTATATTTTTTTTTCCCTCATTAATATTTTTCATACTTGTAAATGAATTTTTACGTATTTTTTTATGTGCTTTGGTCTTTTTAAATTGCTTTGTATTTTTAATGTGCTTGGGGAATTTTTAATCTCACTTATGTGAGAGTAAGTGCTATGGCTATTTTTGCTCAAAAAAAAGTACTATGGCTATTGTAGTAACTAGTATGGTTTTCTTAGCAATTTAAATTATCAAACTAACTTTTTTCTTAATGGGCTACCCCTGTGTAAACCCATTAAGAACCCGTTATTAATAGGTCCTTAAAAGGTGACTCGATAACGACAGAATAGTTATCGTGTTGATCCTTAAAAGGTGACTAGATAACGACTAGAATAGTTATCGTGTTGACCCGAATCCCTTTATTTTAAAGCAATGCTTTAATGCAGTGGCAAAAAGGAATTATGTTTATATACTTGCGCTAGTGCAAGTTTGATCTTTATCAATTTACCTCCATCAAACAACAAAATATTTAGCCCGTTAACGCTACAAAAATCAATTAAAACTGAGATCATTTAGTCAATCAGCTATAGCAGATAAATAGTTTTTAATGCCTTTTTCAGAATGTGTCCATGTGTTTTTATTCAGTTCAATGATTAAATGATCTAATGTTTTATTATTCTTTTCTCAGCTATGATTTTTACAGAATGATTTATAATATTACAGTTCCAATTAGAAGCACGAAGTTTTGTAAACTAGGCATGGAGTATTTTGAGGAGGAACTCAAAGCACAAGTTATTTTTTATTTATTTATTTATTTTTGTTAGGGCCCAAAATCTCACCTACAAGCTCAATCATGTCTCAAAGCCCAATCGTTGTGGAAGTAACACAAGTCGAGCTTAAATCCATGCATAAAGTGCAAAACGAAGAGTATGCAAATTCATCATCATACCACGCCAATAAAACAATAAAATATTGTACGCCAAGCCCATGAACATCACGTATATTTATCATGTCAAGCCATTTTTGACAACTACCTTCTGCTTCCCCTGGTTCACTTGAACACCAAGTCCTGGGATACCTCAAAAGAATTAGTCTGTCTTAGGAACTATCTCGATTGGATTAAGGGCTGAAAGAGAACATGATAAAGTAAATAATGGCTTGCTTGAGTGATGCATGGTGTGGAAGCTCCGTGAGTGGAGGTTGAACACAAATTTGAGTAAACTTGAGCAATCTGGCAAAACAGTAAAACAAGCATGAGCAAGCTTTAGACCGGAGGGGGGAGGGGTTATGTGTGTCAGCCAAAGGTTCTCTAACGATCAAGTTAGTGAATGATTTTATACTTAAGCAGTGGGCAAGAGAATTGAAGTGTATAGATTGCATTATTGTAAATGAGAATCCTAAAGGATATCTAGTAAGTTGATATTGCATCATTTTAGGAGTTGTGATTACTTGAAGGGCACGCCTATTCCTAGATTGTAGGGACTCCAACACTTATAGGATCTGATTGTGTCCCTATCCATATTAGATCGCGTGTCTTATGGAACAAACATGGTCAATCTAACGAAGTCGTTAGGAATCTGCCCAGTGCCCCAGAGTAGAGTGATAGTGACACTCTGCTTTGTCAGATACAGCTCTGCCCGGAGCTGGTGAGTCCATGATCGGACTTCTGTGGTAACAGTACTCGGATCATACTTACTCCAGATCTGGAAAATCACGGTCTCATAATTATCCCAAATTATATGTCTGAGAGGCAAGCCGTTCCCCTTAAGGATGAATTGTTATCCAAAGACCATGCTTTTTGGAGTAAGCTGGGATACGTACCGTTTGGTCTTCAAATTCTTTGTAAATGATGCGACTTCTAGGTTTAAAGAAATGGCATCTTCAGTCCTGAATGTATCGCCTTGAACTCTGTGCTTCTGACCTCGTTATGATGATGTATTGCATCTGTTACGTGCACATGAAAAATGGGAAATCTCTTTTAATAGCAGTTTGGTCCATTGTTTCTTGAGATGAACGGGTCCACATTCAATGTAGGATTATTTAAAATAACGTCTTTAAATATATGTTGTACCACTACCTTCACTTTCTTCCTAAATTCCCAAATCTCATTCAAAGAGCACTTCAATTTTACATTCGTCGTTGTTAGCCCTTTCGTAGTTAAGTGAAATCATGGTAGGCAGTTCTTCTGTTAAACCTGCCACTTACACTGGTCCCAACACCTTGAACCTCCTATGGCAAGAGTTCGTAGTAAAGGGGAAAAATAAGCCTTCTTTGATAGTCATAGACATCTTCTTAACAATTGCCGAGTATGGTGGGAAGATAATAACAATGTAGCAAGCTACTTTCCTGACTCCAAATATCCTGATCGTCCTTGTACCAGAATCCACCCCTGCTATCTCGATTTGCGGTTAAAGTTTCCTTTGTCGCCTATGCGGAAGGAAATTCGGGTGTACCACAAAACGGGCCTTTGCAATCGCGCCCCATCTTCGGTGTGTATCATCACTGGCTTCGGTGTGCACCCTCATTTGATGTAATATCTTTTGGAATACTTACTGTGTTAAACTATTATATGTTTAATGAAGCGCAAAGCTTATTGTTAATCACTATTTATTGTATTATGTGTTTAAGCAGTAAAGGAATATTACTATTTATTGTATTATATGTTTAAGCAATAAGGGAATCCAAGGAATGTATTTAATCTAAGAGAGAAGTGATCTAAGTAAGTTAGATTAATGAGACCTTTCTCTTATGTTCATTCCTAAAATGTTCTTAGCCATAGGATTGCCAATTAGGCATTGACAATCTGCTAAGGTTAGTATGTGTTATGTTAACTCAAGTGTGAGTATGACTAGTCTCAAGTCATTTAGTGTTGGACACTGAGACAAACACATAAGTGCTCAAAATGGTAATTGAGTACACAGAACTACGACAAAACAAGAGTTCGAATATACATGTCATGTAAGAACTTGTAAGTTGTAATATGCAAAGTAGTCCTTTGACCTGAGGCATCATAGAGGTCTAATGGTTAGGTCCATGATCTTTGATCATGTCAAAGGCATTCCATCGAGAGTGCCCACGACATTGTTGGGGTCAAGCTATCTAGTCATGTAGGCATCTGAATGCACAACAAGGGATCTTTAACCTTCCATGGTGAAGGGAGAATACTCTGAGATATGTTTCGGGAGTCTTTGGCCAAAGCATATGAATATGACTTTGGAAGTTTTTTCGAAATCAAATTCAATTGAATCATATAGAGAAGTATCACATTGGACAGTAGACATGAAACAAACTATCACTCAAACAATGTGATTAAGAGTATTGTATTAGAGAAGGACCGTATTGCATTGTAATTGTAACTGGATAGGTTCTCCAACCACTTCTACTTAGCTTGGGTAGCCATGACATACTGTTAGGTGTCACTCATGGTTTGTGGAAGCCCTAAAGATTAGTAGACATTAATCTTCATCAAAGGGAGAATTGAAATGTAGTTTCAATTCACAATCGATCCTTAAGAGTAACAATCGCCCACTACCTCGCTAATTGGAATCTAATGGATCGTACACCGAGTAAGGATGAAAGTGAAGAAATGTAATGTAGAATGGTCAAGATTAATTAATTAGTTAATTAATTATACTGAAGGTTCGTATTGGGCTTTCAAGTTAGTTTCGGGTCTCGGGACCCAAAAGGGTTTTGGTCCACAAGGCCCATTGAGTTTAAGTTGTGTGACAACTAAAACTAAATGGAAATTAACCCAAATACAAAGTCAAAACCGGCCATAGGGTGAGTGGTAGCAAACTTGGGTTAATTGCAAGTTTGCCACTCACATGTGAGGTGGTATAAAGGCATCTTTATAGCCATTCTCTCACTAGGGTTTTCTTTGAGGCAAAATGGAAAAACTCTTTCTCTCTTTGTCTTCCAAAGAGGCCGGCCACACTTAGAAGAACATAGCTAGCAATCTTCCTTCCTCTAAGTCATCCTTTTCATCTTTACACCTCATCCTTGGTGTGGAGACTTAGAGACACCAAACATTTGGTGTTCTTGATGTTCGTCTCCTCAAATCCTCAAGGAGCAAAGGAGAAGCAAAGAAGTAACCATCCAAGGAGAAAAGGAGGTGACTTGAAGGCCCCACTTGGGTGAATCCCTTGTGTAAACAAGGATGAGCTTCAAGGGTAATGAAACTTAAACTCTCTCTTCTCTTTAGTTTGTTAAAGAGACTTTGGTTCATCATTCACTAGGCTTTGAAAATCATGGGTTTTAAAATTGTTTTTGAATGCATGCCTACTTTAAAGTGTTATTAGTTTGCTTACGTGCTCAAATGTTCTCACATGTTCTTTGCTAGGACAAATTTTTTCTTTCAAGTGGTATCAGAGCCTAGGTCTACTATATGATGAATCCTTTTGGGTTTTGTGTTTTTCATGGTTTGTGATTTAAATGTTGTAAATGTTACAAGCTTTGTTCTTGCTTTTTGAATATAAATTTTGTTGAAAATTTAGCATCTCAAATGTTGTAGATGTAGTTCATTTAAGCATGAATATTGGAACTAAAATTTGGTACCATGTTTATGGGGAAATTCAGCCAAATCCAAAGAGTGGATTTTTGGGTTCATGTTTGTCTTGTTAAAAGTGTTTTAAAGTGACTTTTGGAACCCCTAAGTACCCTAGGGTGTTAACCCTATAACTCGGTGTACAATCCATTAGGTTCCAAGTAGCTTACCTTTGCTAATCTTCAGGGCTTCCACATATCTTGAGTGACACCTAGCAGTATGTCATGGCTACCCAAGCTAAGTAGAAGTGGTTGGAGAACTTATCCAGTTACAATTACCATGTAATACAGCCCTTCTCTAATACAATACTCTTGATCACATTGTTTTAGTGATAGTTTGTTTCATGTCTACTATCCAATGTGATACTTCTCTGTCCAGGACCTTCGGGATGAATGCTACTTGAATAGATAAGCGGTAAGTCTTTCTTATAACTAACGTCGTCCATTACTGGTTCGTCTTTGACCTTGGCCTAGTTCATCATTTCCAGGCTAATGTGTGGACAGAAGCCTTGATCCGCGCTAGGATAGATGAAATTGTTAAACTTGAAGTCATGTACAAAGGTGAGTTGGGTGGTCAAATTAAGTTTGAGCGAAACTTGCAAAAGAATAACACAAGAATGGAATAGCTTTTGCATGCTAAGCAGAGCTAGATTGTCTAGAGAAAAGCTCTAAAAACATGCCTGAACGAAGTAGAGCGAGCGAAGGTCCAGGTTTTTCAAGTCAAGGAGGAATTGCTCGCATCGAAACTGAGCTCGTGGGACGCCGACAGATCTATTCTTCAATCGCATTTGGATATCGTTTGGGAGGAAGTGAGTCGGATTGAGAAAATTCAGATGGAATCTTCTTAGCAGAACGGTGATGAAGTTGTAGAGCTGTGGTGAGTATATCAAGAAGACATTATGTAGGAGTCTAACCAAGGCTATGTTAATGGCCGCACGTTTCAAGATCACCGTGATGGCTGTTACTTCGCTCACTTGCTTGAGAAGATTCGGGAGGCTGGTCTTCCGATACCTTCTTCACTTCTGGCTGAGGTGTTGATGCTTACTTAATCCGGGCAAAGTGAGTTTTCTTCTGGGTCAGAAGGGCTGATGAAAGATAAAGGTACTATTGTCAATTCTTCTCTAGCTAATCTTAAGAATGCAGCGAATTCCGATGGTGCTGATTAACTATTTCCTTCATGCGTTGCTAGGCCAGAATGGGGGCATGTCTCATTCATTGAACATCTTTACCCCTATCCGGGTTTTGAATCCTTTTTCACTTTATTTGAGAGTATTTTCCCTTTTAATGTACTTCTTCTGCTGCTGTTTCTATTGTTTTCGGGTTTCGCCTGACTAGACGTGCCTCTGATTTAGCTAGTTTTCCAGAGCATGCTAACTTTGGATTGATAGGAAACAAGGTGAAGCATGGGTGAGTTTGTGGGCCCGAGACAGAGCACAACAGCCCTTCTTGATGATGTTGATATGGAAAAACATCATCTTCCAAACTCAATGCTTGTAAGGGTACCCATCGCGATATCCAGAATACCACCTTACTCTGATACTAGGTATTCCAACCCATGAAGAACCCATTGTCTTGTCCCTACTCATTTTGCTAGATCTGAGATCATGACATTTTCTTTATCGAGAATGTCTTCCTATTTATTTGTCCATCTCATTCCCTTTAACGGGGGTTTTCAAATCTTGTTGCAATGTGATGTTTAAGGGTATCCTCCTCAATTCGTGTTACATGTCTATTTCTAGTGAATCTTAGACGAAAGTTCTTTGGAGATGTGGTCATCTGCTTAATGGGTCAAAATCACTTTTTGATTCCTTTTGTCAAAACGTATGCGTCGAACCTGAGCATTTCTAACCAAACTATTCTTGGCTGGCTTGCCCAAGGCATTTCGGAATATCAGAGCTCCGTTTGAATAAAATTATTCATGGGGATTACCTAGTTTGGATGCCCCTTCCAGACCTGCTAACACCTGGTGTTGCAGAGCTTACTTGACTTAGTAAGTTGGTCCGGTATATAAGTAGTCGTACTCGGTGTCAAAGTTTAGAGCCACCTCACGCTTTCGACTATTCCCTCGAATGGCGTAAATCCTGGATTTGAATGTCATAACCCAGAACCTTGCTAGTTGTATAAACTTTCCGGAAGTCGGATAATGCATTAGACTTCCGGGTCAAGGCGTCGTGCCCTTGCCCATAGCCCTCCAATCGTTACCGTGCTTATTACAGTTCAAGTCTCCTAAGTTGCTAACCATTCTAAATTGATTGGGCTAAGAGAGGCTCCCTTGACATTGTAACTTTGAACTTTTCAAGACATGTATTGCTGGAAAGTTTTCAAAGTTTTGCCCCTATTTTGAACGAGTAGGGTACTCCCTACATCCCGGGAAGAGAATCATACCCTGTATATTCTGTGAGGTGCTTTGCTTCATTTTAGGTCACTTGGATAAGTCTGTAGGGGATCTGATTTTCTCCAGCAGAGGTTCTTCCTCTCAGCATAGGTTTTTCAGCTTCTTTGTCATCGGACCTTTCGCTACTCGGTGCCACTCCCGAGTAGGGAGGCGGGATTCTGTCTTCAAAGGAGACCTTTCACGTGACATGCAGCCATTCCCGGCTGAGGATAGCGTTCTAAGGAGATGGATTATCCATCACATTGAAAGTCATCAGATGTTCAGAAGGTTTCGTTTGAACCATGAGACGTATCATTCCTATGGTTCTAAGTGGGGTTTCATTAAGGGCTTAAAGGCTTGGGTAATCAACTGCATTGGGTTAACTCCATGTAGGATATTCATTCTTATAGCTGCTCCCGTAAAGAGGATAATGACTTCTGACCCGTTATTAATCAGGACTCTGCCAACCATGACGTTGGAGATTTAGAGCCCGACGACGAGGGTGCCATTAGACGGTGGACAAATAGTTTTTGACCTGATGGGGGGATTTTTGTTTTCCTCTTATGCGATTGATGCTTGGAAGAAACTTCCTGCCAATGTGTTAGGGGAGTGGCTGTCCCGGAATCTTATGATTGTGTTTCTGAAATGATTTTTCGGATTACTTGTTCCAAGCGTGGATCTGTCATTCTTAGGAAACATAAGAAGCGAACCTTGCAAATTGAGTGAGGTTGTTTTGTACAATTTTCATTCTTTCACTCATCCCGGCAAGCCTCGCCCTTTCTTTGATCTATAGGTTTTTCTTGAGGTCTTTTACCAATGTGCGTATCTTTAGTACGTCATCCTAGACCCTATCGATGAAGGAGGCTTTTTCTCAACTTGGGTAAATGGCTTGGCCATAATGCGTTCTTTTGGATATTGCTTTCATAGGGTAGAGTAACTTGGTCTAGAGGACTATGGGTTTTCTCTCAATGAAAGCACCAATTGTTGGGACCAAATTTGCGCACCTTCTTGAGTGAGGGTTGAGCACAAATCCAAGTAAACTTAAGCAACCTGCAAAACAGCAAAACAACCATGAGCAAGCCTTAAACCCGGGGAGGGGGTGTCTGTGTGTGGGCCGACCAAAGGCTCTCTGATTGTCAAGTTAGTGAATGATTTTAGTCTCAAGCAGTGGATAAGAGAATGAAGTGTATAGATTATGTTACTGTAGATGAACCCTAGTTGGGTGTATCTATACCGTAGACGACCCGACCATTGGATCGTCACCAAACTTTAATGCGTTATAGGACGTAATATTTGAGGACATTAGAAACTAACGGATCGGGAATCCGACGTATGAATCTTGATTAATTGAATTTTTAAGTTTGTAAAACTAATTGTTTACTGCTACCTAATTCTAGCAATTGGCGAAGATCCAACCGTTGGATCATTCCGAAATTGTAGGATATTGTTCTAGAAGATAAATGAAACTCTTGGGAAATTATAGATCAAAAATCCGTGGATGGATATTCCAAGTTTCCAAAATAGAGAACCTTTAAGTCTCCACACCAAGAAGAGCACTGATGAAGAGATGAGTGACCTAGAGGAAGTAAGATTGCTAGCTATTTTCCTCTAGGGTGGCCGGCCTCTTAGAGAGAAAATGAGAGCTTGTGTTCTGTCCAATTTCCTCAAAGAAAACCCAAATGAATTTTGGCTATAAAGTTCTTTATATAGTCCCTTCACTTAAGTGACAAAGAACCAAAACCTTTCATTCTCTAATGTGGCCGGCCTTAAGGGTTTATTGGGCTTTCAAGCGCTTTGTGTTTTCAAGTTGTCATACAACTTGAATTAATGGGCTTGACATTCATATCCCATTGGGCCTTGCGGCCTAAAACCAACCCGAGGTCTATAACGAACATATTCGTTTGATTAATTAACATATTAATTAATCCTAGCCATAAATAATTAAACCATTTAATTATCCTTACTCATCTCCGTTGTTTCTTCAATCTCTACCTTACACTGTGTACGATCCATTACGTTTCTTTTAGCGAGGTAGTGGGCGATTAGAACTCTTCAAATCGATTGTGAATTGAAACTTACTTTCAATTATCCCTTTAGTGATTACTCACCTTTAGGGCTTCCACAAACAATGAGTGACACCTAGCAGTATGTCATGGCTACCCAAGCTAACCAGAAGAGGTGGAAAACCTATTCAGTTTAGGATTACAATGCAATATGGTCTTTCTCTAATACAATACTCTTGACCACATTGTTTGGTTTGATAGTTTATTCATGTCTACTATCCAATGTGATTCTCTTACTTATATGATTACCTTGAATGTGATTTGGAACGACTTCCTAAATCTCATTCATACTCTGGCCAGAGATTCTTAATCATATCATAGAGTATTCTCCCTCAAACGGTTTGAAGGTTAGAGATCCCTTGTTGCGCATTCACTTGCCTTCATGGCTAAGTGGCTTAACCCCAACTATGTCATGGACACCCTCTGACGGAGTGACTTTGACATAGTCAAAGATCAAGGACCTAACCACAAGACAACTGTGATGCCTCAAGTTAAAGGACTACTTTGCATTATCCCAACCATGAGTTCTCATGTGACATGAATATGAGAACTCCTCGTTGATCGCATTTAGTGGACTCATTCTCTATTGAGCACCTACATGCTTCTCTTGGTGTCAGTCACACCAATGACTCGACACCAGTCACTCTCCCTAAGAGAAGACATAGCACGTACTGATCTTAACGGACTGTCAATGCCCAATTGGCAATCCTATGATTAGGAATGTTTAGGATACGTATACGAAAGATAATGGTCTCTTGAATCTAACTTCTTTAGATCACATTCTCCCAATTACATATTCCTTGAACTTATCGTTTAAGCATATAACATTTATACGAGGCGGCTTAAAACAATAATCTTTGCCTTTTATATTAAACTAGATTAGTTTAACAAGTGAAATGTCCGCAAAGTACCATCATATGATTAGTTTTAGGGCACATTTCCAACAGTGAAGTCTAGTGGGCCTACATTGGTTAGTTAGTGACTTTAATAAATGTGATATGGTTATTACCGTAGTTTTGTATTTAATATCCTTTGTGGATATGACTTGGTATAAATGTGATTTCTATTAAAATGTATTTTTATATTTGGCCATCGATCTATTGTTATGAAATGTTACTCGATTTGTGGTTTGGAAATATTTGTGAAATGTGATTTGAAATACATGTTGAATTGCTTTTGAAATGCAAGGGCTAGTAGTGGACAGTTAACCAATTATCATGGGGATTTCTTTGCTTCGATATTGTTTCATTTTTCGCTTTGTTGACCCATTTTAAATTTTGTACTTTAGCTTTGTTTCATTTCGTTAAGCCTTTGTAAATTGAGCACTTGATTCACGTTTTGTTTCTTCAAGCCGTTGTTATGCTTCTTGGACTTCCGCTCGGTTCCGTTGAGTTGTCCGAAATTAGGTTCTGCTGGGGTTCCATTGAGTGGTCCCGTTCCCTGCTTCGTTTGGATTCCCTTGAGTGGTCTGGAATCCCTTGTGCTCCGCGATTCTGTTGAGTGGTCCAGAATCGAATCCTGCCTTAGATTTCATTGAGTGGTATGATATCTATTGTACTCCGCGATTCCGTTGAGTTCTTTGGAATCATATCCACTCAGATTCCGTTAAGAGGTCCGTAATCCCTTCTACTTTGCGATTCCATTGAGTGGTCAGGAGTCGTATCCTGATTTGGATTCCATTGAGTGGTCCAGAATCCCGCCTTGTATTTTGGTTCCGTTGAGTGGTTCGAAACCCGATGTTGTTAGATTTCGTTGAGTGGTCCAAAATCACATTCTTCAGAGATGTAGGCTTCGGTTGAACTATGTCACTTTAGCTCTGCATTTTGGTGTATTGTATGTGTTATTGATTGATGTGATTGTGGAATGGTATTGGAAAGCACATGTGTGTGTGTGAATGGCAAGATGACAACTCTTGTTTGGCTTACGGTTGATGTGTAGTGTGGTACTCTATGTTTTTTGCTCGAAAGTGTTTTACAAAAGGTTCAGAGTTTAACAAATGTTGAACTACGAATGGCTTGATCCCTATTTAGGGTACATAAGCAGTCTAACGAGGAGATTAGATGCAACCATAAAAGTATACGAAAAAATTACTACGCAATCCAAATCTTAAGTTGTGCCTTGTCCATATCCCAAAGGTGGGGTATGATGTACGAGTACTTGATGATGTCACATGTCATTCCTGGACGTATGTCGGGATCAAGGCATGACAAGAGACACCTTTTTAGGGTAGAATCCTCATTCTAAGTCGGAAGAATCCTAGAGGATATCTGGTAAGTAGATATTGCATCCTCTTAGGAGTTGTGATTACTTTCAACGCACGTCTATACCTAGATTGTAGAGACTCCAAGACTTATAGGATTTGATTGTGTCCATATCAGGATCAGACCGCGGGCTTTTCTGAGCCTTCACGTGAAGTTAAAGACTTGAGTCTGGTTCTTCTCTAACTAGATTGGTTGGTTTGCTAGGGAAAATGGGAAATTAAGTTTGTTTTCTCTCAAACTCACCTATGTGGAACTCAAAGATTGTGGGCTTGGATCTTTGGGCTCCTAGGTAACCCAATGTCTTCCATAATCTTGATTCTGCGTAAGCCCAGTAAACTTTCGTAACCATCGACACCACGGTTCAGTTAACAAGCTTCGACAAGTAGCTTAGGCTTATTTTAGCGTGAATAGTAGTCAGCGTAATAAGGCATGGCATGGTAAATATGCATGGGTTTGCATGGGCGTGGCATGATTTATACAAGTGTTCGATAGCGTGGCATGATTGTAAATATTTTCCTCTCTTAATTCCGCAATCTAGCATGTGTTTAAGCTTGACTCGGGGCTTTTATAACAATCAGGCCTTGAGACTTGATTGGGCTTGCATGTAACATTTTTGGGCCCCAACTACCATGTTATGATGTTAATATTAATATTATAATTCGAGTCACGCCAAGCATGCAACATGCTTAAATGAGCCCAATCCATGTAACGGGGCTTGTCGAGTGGTTCGTGGTGTGGAAAGTTACGAAAGTTCACTGGCCTACATGGAATTAGAATTGTAGACAACTTTGGGATGCTTAGGAACACCAAAAGGCGAAGCCCATGATTTTGGCTTCACGTGGGAAGGTTTGAGAAAAAACAGACTAAGCTCCCCCTTTCCCTTGCAACTAACCAGGATGCTTAAGAAACAACCAAAATCTAAAGCTGAGCTAACCAAATCAGAACTAAATCACATGTTTACCTGGAGCCACGCCCCTCATTAATAGAGAGAGAACGAACATTTTCTTTCCCGGCTTACACAGGAAATCAAGGAAAGAAAGCAGAGGGGAACGTTACCTAAGATGGAGTCATACGGTGGGACTTGGTGCAGGAAAGGAGAAATCATGAGCATTGTGCTTAAACATGCTTCATGGGACACCTAGCTCCAGTAGCACTATACCAAAAGGGAAACATTCAACTGTAGGCATGGAAAGAGGAATAGAAGACTTAGAAAATTCGGAAAAAGAGAAAAAAACGAAGGGATTCCCCAGTTGGACCTTGGAATGATCCCTGCTTCAATAAATAACGGGCATTAATACATTTTAAAGGGAGAGGCAAGAATACGAAGAGCAGGAGAATGAAAAGGGAAAGAACGCACCGAGTAAGCATTCTCTAATTGGAGGAAACCCTAGTTCTTCGTAGATAAGCTTTCCTTTCATTCTAAGCCTTCTGATAAGGTTCCTTAGCTCCTGCAAAACGACAAAACCATTAGAAACCCTAGATTAGCCACTTCAAAACCATATAACCAAGAACATATCTCTCATGCCATACTAGTGGCTTCCAGACGACAGATCATTCGGGCAAGTCATAATTTATTATGATTACTCAGTCGTTCCCAGTGTTTGTTAGTTTAACAAGTACTCCTCAAAGTCGCTGGAATTAGCAAGGGAAGCACTTCATTAGCGAAGGAATTATTCGACTACCATATGAAGCAATTCACAGTCATCGGATGAGCTTCCATAGTGGTGGGAAGAACTTAAATTGCCGTCGGAAGCAATTCATCAGCACTAGGACCTTTTCATCAGCATCGAAAGCACTTAACATAACACTAGACTAAGAACCCAAGAGCTACTAGAAGAACAGCAAAGCATTCCTTGAGACTTGCTTTTCTTCTAGATGCTTCTGGCCTAGTCATCACTAACTCAAACATGGGGACGTGAAGGTTTTGGCTCGCCTCTTAATAACACAAGTTTGTCAAAGCCCTTTGACACAAAAACCCGCAATATAAATGAGAACTTTATTGAGGCTTAGGCCATGACTTTTGCAGTGGCTCCCTGCCTTCACAAACTTGTGATGCACAAGCTGCCGAGAAAATAAAGATAAAAACATCACCTCTTCAGTTTCATTTTTGTTATTTCTTCGTCAAAATAACAATACACAAAGATTGCTTATTATTATTTTCATATTGCGTGTAGTAGAAGCTCATTCTTAGGGAAACAAAATTTACATCAGAGCCCATAGGGGCTTAGAAAAGTCAAATATGCATTGCATTGTGGTGATGGAAGCACCATGCCAATGACAAATTGCAGATCCATCAACTTGGGGGTTCCATGTCTATAAAGAAATTGGGGGTTCCATGTCTATGAAGAAAAAAAAAAGGATTCACCATACCCATCTTTCTTTTCCACGGCAAGATCCAAGGACACCATCATGCTGGAGTCCAGGACATTAATACTAGAGCCTCTGTCACATCCCGGCCCGGGCCCCCACCACATCCCGGGCTCGACTCCTCCCCAGCACGATATTGTCCGCTTTGGGCGCCGGCCACGTCCTCATGGTTTTGTTTCTGGGAACTCACATGAGAACTTTCCAGTGGGTCACCCATCCTGAGAATGCTCTCGCGCGAACTCGCTTAACTTCGGAGTTTCGATGGAACCCGAATCCAGTGAGCTCCCAAAAGGGCTCGTGCTAGGTAGAGATGGGAATCTACATATAAGGCTTACAGGATCCACACTCCTCGACGATGTGGGACCTTACCATCCACCCCCCTTAGGGTTCCGAAGTCCTCGTCGGCACACTTCCGGCCAGGGATTGGCTCTGATACCAAATTGTCACATCCCCGTAGCACGATATTGTCCTCTTTGGGCCCTGGCCACGCCCTCACAGTTTTGTTTCTGGGAACTGACACGAGAACTTCCCAGTGGGTCACCCATCCTGGGAATGCTCTCGCGCGAAATCGCTTAACTTCGGAGTTCCGATGGAACCCGAATCCAGTGAACTCCCAATAGGCCTCGTGTTAGGTAGAGATAGGAATATACATATAAGACTTACAAGATCCACACCCCTGGGCGGTGTGTGATCTTACAGCCTCTATCTACTACTTTCCACCATCCAAGTTGGATGAGCTAGATATAATTTTCTTTCATCTCATCTAAGATTGATTAATTGTCTTGCCATGCTATTTTAAACATTTATATTTATGCTTGCCCGTATTTGTTAACTTGATATGGAACACTGCACAAGCATATTTAATTTTTATCCTCCTTGAAAGCACTAGTTACTTAATATGACTCTTCTTACTAATTAATGCAACAAACTTAATTCTACAATTCAATGATAACATGCTTAAATAACATTGTACTAGGCAAAGCTAATTTGTTTAGATCGACAAGCTCATGCATATTCCAGTAATTGCACATATTTATTCATGTTCGACATGGAAATCCTAATTTGCACAGTGGCATGATCTCTATTTGCTCACATGCTTTTATTAAAGGGAGCTTTAATAAAAAGGGCTTGAACTAAGTTTATTTTAACCAAAAACCATCCTATAACTTTTTTTAACCAAGAACCATCCCAGAACAAGGTAAAACCCACCAAACCAACAGACAGCTCGACCACCAGCCAGTCACTCATGGGCTCTCATTTGGCCCTTATCTTCCTCCACCTCCACCTCCTCCTCCTCTTCGTCTCGCTGAATACTACAACTTTCCTTTTTGAATCACCCTATTTCGTTGAGTATTGAAGAAGTTATATCCATTTGAATCTTACCTAGTTTCCGGCGACCTCCGAGGCTTTCGAGGTATTTTCCGGCCAAACCACAACGATTTAGCCATCGTGCATGGTACCATTCTCTTCGTCTCTTTGAGAACTACGGTTTTCATTTTTGAATCACTTGATTTCGTTGAGTATTGACAATGTTATGAGCGTTTAAAGTTTGTCCATCCCAGTTTCCGACGACCTCCGAGGCTTTTGAGACGTTTTCCGGCCAAACCACAACGAGTTAGCCATCGTGCAAGGTACCATTCTCTTCGTCTCTTTGAGAACTATGATTTTCGTTTTTGAATCACTTGATTTCGTTGAGTATTGACAAAGTTATGAGCGTTTAAAGTTTGTCCAACTTTCCGGCCGAAATCCGGCCTTCCCTTCCGTTTAGCTCCGACGAGCAACAACCACACCAAGCCCTTTGGGTCGTGCACAAACAAACACTGTATCTGGAAAGAAAATGAACATTAACATTGTCGCTGGAAAAACATAACACTGTCTCTGCAAAAAACTAACACTGTCGCTGGAAAAATAACACTGTCGCTGGAAAAACTAACACTGTCGCTGGAAAAATAACACTGTCTCTGGAAAAACAACACTGTCGCTGGAAAAATAACACTGTCGCTGGAAAAATAACACTGTCTCTGGAAAACTAACACTGTCGCTGGAAATAAACTAACAGTGCAGTGACTTAGATTCCAGAAACAGTGTTACTTAAAATCCAGAAACAGTGACTTAAATTCCAGAAACAGTGTTACTTAAAATCCAGAAACAGCTTATTTTTACATTCCAGAAACAGTGTCCGTCGAAAAGAACCAAAATCCAGAAATAGTGACTTAAATTCCAGAAACAGTGACTTAACTTATAACATAGTTTTTGATTAAACAAAACTTGTAACATGGTTTTTTATTAAACAAAACTTATAACATGGTTTTTTATTAAAACTAAAACTTATAACATGGTTTTTTATTAAACAAAACTTATAACATAGTTTTTTTTATTAAAACTAAAACTTTTCAAGCCCTTTTCATTAATTTTCCTTTTATTAAAATGTGATTCTAGGTACATTATTTGGTGCCTAAAATTTATAATCCTCGTGTTAGCGTAAGAACTCTTTATTTGCGGGCATCACTAAATCGCCGAATCAAATCGAATATGAGGATGGGTGGGACATCACTGCTAGCCACTACTAGTGTATACATTTCATGCTAAAAGGAATTTGCTAGCAACTCATAATAACTGTAGAAGTGCACAGGACATGGGAGCTCATTTTTCTATACCCTCATGTATTGGAAACACGATAACCACAAGCAAAATACCATGCTCACCAACCATCAAGCATCAAGCCATGCAAGCCGTTCTAATTTATCACAGCTAAGTACAAAAGCATTGGAAAGAGAAAGATGAACAACGACAACGATGGTAACCTCGAACTCAAGTCTTCGTTCCATATGTCAAACTCAAGCCGCCATACCCTCGATGCCGACGTCAAATAGTCGTCGAAGTCTTCTCTGCCGCTGCCCAAGTTTTTTAGCAGCAACCGAAGTGTCAAAAGTTGATACCAGCATTCGGGCCAAGATCTATAAAGATCATGCCATTGTCAAAGTTGTCGGGCATGCCATCTCTCGTGTAGCCACACCATCCGTGTCACTGCTACTAACAACTCTCTTGAGTTGAGCTCCTTATGGAGGATAAGCACCCTTCTAACCTATTTCGTTTTTAGTATATTGCTTTTATATTCTTTTGTTGACTTTTGAAGTTTCTGATTTTTTATTATGGAAATCATAATAAGAGCATACGCAGGTTACAAATATATAGGGGAGTTTGAGTGAGTTGCAAACTACACTCAACACTCAAGTTACCTATCCCAAATCTCCTTGAATCATGCTAAATAGCCAGCATAAGGAACATAACTAAGCTCCTTAGATTAAGGAGTAGACAACAAGATAAGACCCTTATACAGGTTGATAAGAACAAGAAGAAAATAAACGACTATTAACTAGGTAAAACACTAATAGGGTTAACACAAACCCTATTACCCAGATAATACCGAGAAACCCTAATCATGAGGAACCCTAAGTAACCAGAGGTCTTTCGATACTCCCCCCTCATGCTGGATCCAGAAGGTTGATGGATCCAAGCTTGCCGAGAAGCTTTTGAAACTGATGGGTGGCTAATGGTTTGGTGAGTAAGTCCGCAAGTTGATCGTAGCTCTTGACAAAATGAGTTTTGATGACCTGTGATTGTACTTGTGCACGAACATAGTGACAGTCAACTTCAATGTGCTTGGTTCTCTTGTGGAAGACAGGGTTGGAAGTAATGTGCATAACTGCTTGGTTGTCACAGAGAAGGGACATAGACTGAAGAGTAAAGACACCTAAGTTGCATAATAGATCTTTCAGCCATATTAGTTCACACGCTGTACATGCCATGGCTCGATATTTAGCCTCAGCACTTGATATTGCAACGAGTGCTTGCTTTTTACTTTTCCATGTAACAAGGTTGCCTCCCACAAATGTGCAATACCCTGTTGTAGACTTACGATCAATAGAGTTGCCAGCCCAATCAGCATCACAATAACCTGTGATCTAAGTGCTCTCAGTCTTCTTCATAATTATGCCATGACCCACTGAACCTTTTAGGTACCGAAGTATTCTTTTGACAAGATTAAAATACTCCATCTTGGAAAAGTGGATAAATTGGCTAGCAATGCTTACTGACTAGGCTATGTCAGGCCTTGTAATAGTTAAATATATCAACGTACCAACAAGTCATCGATAATAGCTTATGTTTGGAAGTGGTTACCTCTCAAAGCTGAGTTTGAGCTTGATGTCAAGAGGTGTATGGACACGTTTAGCATCACTCATGTTTGCTTCCTTGAGAAGATCTAGAACATACTTCTGCTGGCTGAGAAAGAAACCCTTGTGGGAGGTTACCATTTCTATGCCAAGAAAATATCTCAGTATTCCAAGATTTTTTATTACAAAACGTTGTTGTAGTGAATGCTTGAGCTCCTTTACTACTTCAGGGTTGTTTCCTGTAATGATCAAATCATCTACATATACAGTGAGGAGTCTACATTGCTTCTTTTAAAACCAACACTTGTAAGGACTGAACTGAGCTTGGCATACCAAGCTCTTGGTGACTATTTAAGACCATAAATCGATTTGTGCAATTTACACACAACATCAAGTTCATGACTTTGAGGATGACCTGGGGGTAATCTCATGTAGACTTCTTCTTCAAGATCACCATGTAAAAAGGCATTCTTTACATCCATTTGATACATATGCCACTCTTTGCTAACAACAACTAAAATGAGTACTCTCACTGAGTTCATCTTTGCAGCATGAGCAAAGGTTTTCTTGTAGTCCACATCAAATGTTTGAGTAAAGCCACGAGCCACTAATCTTGCCTTGTGTATTTCTATGGACCCATCTGAGTTGAATTTAACCTTGTATATCCACCTACAACCTATTGTCCTCTTTCCTTTGGGTAGTGTCATATTGCTCCAGGTTTTATGTTGATCAAGGGCATGCAAGTCATCTTGCATCGCTTGCTGCCAAACCTATGATTGATTTGCTTCTTGAAATGACTAAGGCTCAACATGCTCAGATACATTATGAAGAAAAGCAGTGTATTTAGATGGCAGTTTTTGATAGGACACATAGTTGGACAGTGGATGCTTTGGCTTGTAAATGACAAAGCCTTGCAGTCTTGCTGGTGGATGTCTTTCACGAATGGGATTTCGTTGAGGTGCAGCAGAATGAGACTCATATAGAGATTCCTCAGGTGCAACGCTGTGGAGAGATTCATCTTCAACAGAAGTGTTGGTGTGACCACTTGAATCTGGTTGGTCGATTGCAGCGGGGGACTTTGTGTGATGTGCAGGCACCATTACATTAGATTGAGTGACTTCAGTGGCCAATATCTCAAGCCTTGGCAATGGAAAAAGGTCCAAGAAACACTCCCCCTTACTTGTACTATCCAGAGATTTGTTGTAATAAGGGTTAGCTTCATGAGATTTAACATCCTTGGAAACAATTAATCTCTTAAGTTGTGGATTGTAACGTTTGTATCCTTTTGGTGTGGACGAGTAACCAAAGAAAATACATTTGGTTGCCCTAGGATCTAGTTTGTCTTGATGCAAGGGCTGAACATGGACAAAACAAATGCATCCAACGACCTTAAGGTATGACAAGTCCACTTTTCTGTTTTTGACCATTTCCATTGGTGATTTGAACCCCAAAACCCTGCTAGGTAACATGTTGATCAGGTAAGCTGCTGCCATAACACTTTGAGACCAAAATCATTTTGGTACATTCATTTGGAACATCAAGGCCCTATTTTTTTCAAGAAGATCTCCATTTTTTCTCTCGGCAATACAATTTTGTTGGGAGTGCCAACACAACTAGTTTGATGCATGATGCCATTGTTGCTCAAATATTGAGTCATGACTTAGGACATGTATTCGATGCCATTATCAGACCTTAGAGTTTTGATTTGAGAGGAAAAATGGTTTTTAACAAGGTTATGAAAGACCTTAAGAACTTCCATCACTTCACTATTTGATTATAACAAATATAACCAAGTGGCTCTTGAATAGTCATCCCCATATATCAGAGTGTACAAGTTCAAAAAAATGAAAAGCTCTAGACAAAGATGAACCTAAAGGTAGTCTAGTTGCCTTTGACATATGGCAAGTTTCATTGTGAATTTGTTCTTTGCCTAAGTCGGGAAACAAGGTTAACAAAACATGTTGAGAAGGGTGAGCTAGTCACTGGTGCCACAAGAAATGATCTTGAATAGAGGCATGGATGAACTTAGACTTTGCTTGGAATCCACTGGGAGAGCTTTTCGATATGTAATAGAGACCATCTAGGTAACACCCCTCACCAATCGTCCTCTTGGTGACACAACCCTAAAAAATGACATTCTCAGGTGAAAAAATGGCTAAATAGGTTAAGGAATTTGTGATTTTTCCCATTGAGAGAAGTCGGAATGGAAATAAAGGAACATATTAGGCCATAGACTCTATTTGGTCTGATATCAAGTGAATTTTTCCCTTTCCTACAATCCTGGCACCTTCACCATTAGCTACAGACACATGTGATGGTTTATGAAGTTTCTCAAATTTATGCAATTTTGTCACTTGATTAGTCATATGATCTGTGGCACCTGAATCTACAACCCAAAAATCATGTAACTCTTTGATTTTAAGAGCAGTTTTGAAAGCATTCATGATAACTTTCATGTCTTGTTCAGGTAAGCGATCATCATCGGCCAAAAAACCTGCAAACTTGCCCAGCAATACAGTGGCACTTCCATCTTCATGGTCAATAGCTCGATCTTCCCTTCATTTCTTCTGCTAGAGATAGGCTGCAAACTCATTTATAAGAGTACCAGGATTTGCAGTGAACTATTGGAAAGAATCTAAATTGTTGATAGATGAAGGTGATGTAGTGTTGGCATGAGGATATGCCTGACTTGTCTTCTATGTAGTTTTATCCTTTATGAATTCAAGCTTGAGTTATGGATGCAGGATCCAACTCTTATCTCTCACATGCCTGATGTTGTCACAGTGTAGGCACTTCAGATGAGGGTTTTTCCCTTTGTACCTTTTTTCATTTTTCAGATAAGCCCTATCTTAAGTCACATTGGTTTTTGTGCCACTGTTCATGACTTTTCTTCTCACTTCCTTGGGTTGGATTGTTGCAGAAATGGTAGTGAATGATGGTAGCTTAGGATTCATAAGGATATGACTTCTCAAATCCTCATATTCTGAGCTCAAGCTAAACAGCAATTGAAAAAAAAAATCTTCTTCAGTTCTTTTAAGAAGCACTGTGGGATCAGTTGTGTGAGGTCTAAAGACATCCAGCTCATTCCATATGATTCTCAGAGAACCAAGATGTTGAACAAAAGCTTTACCTTCTTATTGAATGTTGGAGATACCCTGCTTAAGTTGAAAGATACGTGCAGAGTTGCTTTGATTACCATACATCTCCTTACAGTTGTGCAGAGAGTGAAAGATGACTCGAAATAGCTAAAGATTTCAGCAATCTTCCTTTCCATGGAATTAAGCAACCATGACATGACCAATTGATCTTTACAAAGCTAACCTTCATATGCTGGAGAAGTAACTTCAGGAGCAGGATAACTGCCATTGATGAAAACAAGTTTGGATCTTCCACCAAGCGCAAGACTAACAGCTCTTGCCCACGACAAATAATTAAACTCATTCAATAACCCTAAACTGAGTCGTTGATTTGGATTGATATCGATTTCAGAGATGCGAGCAGAAGGAAAAGTAATGGTGCTTTCATCCTCTGAATTTTGATCAGCCATATTTTTGCTGAAGGAAAATCACAAGTGAGATTTATGTCCTTTTTGTGGTTGAAGATTATATGCATCAGAAGTAGTTGTAGCTCTCGAGTACCTCCACATGATGGGAATAATATACCGCAAGATCAGATGGCCATATCATGTTGACCGACTTTGATCTTTCATTAACAACCACCAATCCAACATCAACGACTCAGGTTGTTTCTGATCGAGACCCACCAGTCACCAACCATTCTGATGATCCCAACAAGCTAAATTTTGGCATATCATCATGCATCCTGCCAAGTTGTATGGTCCCGGCCACACCATACACACACCCAAAACGCAAACACAACAAGAATTCCGGCTACCGGGGGACGCTCGAGATCGTGGCGAAGCCTATCAACGTCCAGTCGATGTCATTCGTCAGGACCCATAAGTACTTGTCGCCGGAGATTTTATTAGGTGAAGGCCATGGCAATGCGGTGGATTGGTGGACATTAGGTATGAAAGAGATAGGCTCAGAAGGATGCCCACTTTGATACCATGTTGACTTTTGAAGTTTCTGATTTTTTGTTTTGGAAATCATAATAAGAGCATATGCAGGTTACAAATATATAGGGGAGTTTGGGTGAGTTGCAAACTACACTCAACACTCAAGTTGCCTATCCCAAATCTCCTTGAATCATGCTAAACAGCCGGCATAGGGAACATAACTAAGCTCCTTGGATTAAGAAGTAGACAACAAGATAAGACCTTATACAAGTTGATAAGAACAAGAAGAAAATAAACGGCTATTAACTAAGTAAAACACTAATAGGGTTGACACAAACCCCATTACCCAGATAATACTGAGAAACCCTAATCATGAGGAACCCTAAGTAACCAGAGATCTTTCAATATTCTTTAAATCAATTAAGATGGCAAGTGATAGAAGCATATTTATGCGACTTAGTTAGCTTGTTTTCGTGCACTTATGTTGATTGTTCTTAGTTAATTTAGTATTTTCAGCTATTTTTGTGTGTTTGTAGGTCCAAAGGGTTGAAGTAGCAAGAAAGTGCATTTTGGAGCGTTTTGGAGCAGTTTTGGGCATAGATTGGATAGCTTATGCATAAAGCCAAATGAATGGACGAAATTGAAGACTTGAAGAGGCTAGGATTGTGTTTGAAGACTGAAGAATTAATTCAAGAAAGTCAAGGAGCTTTGAAAGAAGGAAAGAAATCAGCCAAGTTCCTTGTTTTGGCCTAAACCTTTCCTATTCTCAAATTCATTAAGTTTCAGCCATAATTAAGGTTCCTAGTCAATTTGGGACACTTAATATCTGACCCTAAATGTCCAAAATCAGCCCTAAGGTCCTTGCCGCATAAGCCATTCAATTTCCCTTTCTTTTCTGACTTTGCCGCACAAAGAACATTCCCTTTTTCCCTATCCCTTTTCCTTGTAGCAAGTTCTTACCCTTTCTCCCCAAAATCAGCAACTTAATCTCCTTTCCCTTTCCTTAGAATCTCTGCCGCACCTTTCCTTACACTTTCCCCATCCTTGCCGCACAAAAATACCAAAACTTTCCCTTTTCTCTTCCAAATCAGCAAGTAAGTCCCTTACTTACCCTTTTTCCTTCCCTGCCGCATATCATACCCTTTTTCCTTTGGATGCTGACTTTAAATTCCTATTTCCATTAAGTTTTGCAATAAATTATGTTACCCAAATAATTCCCAGCCATGCTACACCTTTTCCCTATATATATCACACCTTAGCGCAGCTTTTAAAGACCATTCCACCATTCATTCATTCTCATACACTCATCCATCGATTCATTCCATACACACAATCAGCCACTTTTCACTTCTTGCCGCAGCCCACTCACCCCCCAAACTTCCATCCTTTCATCCAAACACATCCATACACATTCTTGTCACTTGTGCCGCAGCAAGGTGGAGGAGAAGAATGACCCTTCACGTTTCAAGCTTGAAGATTGGATCGTTCTAGGTGTACTTCGTTCTTATTTTCAATGTTTACTTTATTATTCTCTGATTTTGTTGTGACTATGAGTGGCTAAACCCCTACTTAGCTAGGGGGAAGTTCGAAGCCATGAACATGCTTGAGATATGAATTGATTTCTTCCAATTGTGATTTGATAAATCGTGAATGCAATTCAAGTAACTGTTTTATTCATAACTTGTTCTTGTATGTCGATTAAGAGGGCCCGCTTAGTTTGCATGCTTGAATTTGATGCTAGAATATAAGGGAGTTTCACCTAATCGTTATGAACTTATATTCATGAGTAGTGAAGGTTGCTAGTCACAATCGCGTTAATTGAGTTCCTGGCAAACATATCATGCATTCATAGTTACGAATGCCTTGTCAACACTTATGATTTTCATTGAACGTAATGATCTCTAATGTATCTCTTCTATGCATTCATGTAGGGGACCGTTGGAGAATAATTTGGGTTGTCGTATGCATCATCCAATTCAATGACATAAGGAAAATCTGAAGGTTAATTAGTGCATCATGGTTAATCTGGGGTGTTGAGGTTCGTGGTTTATTGAAAAGCAATTGGAAATCGATTCATGTATAAGTGTGTCATGTGTGGAGAAGGACCCTCTAGCTAGCCCATCAACCATCAAAGTTTTCAAATTCATTTTCAAATCTGTTTTACTTTACAAGTTACTTGTTTTACTTTCAAATTCGTCCAAACCAAAACCCCCCTTTTACTTTCTTGTTTTAAAGTGTTTAAAATCTGTTTTGTTTGTGTTTCCAAGTGTTTTGAGTCAAGTAAAAACCAATTTTCATCCAAAACCATCCAAAGTCTCTAGAATTTGTCCACAAAGTGTTTTTAAGCCGTTTTAAGTGTTTTTAACTTGTTTTGAGTCCCTTGAGTCTATTCAAACGTTTTTAACTTTGTTTTTGTGCTTTTGAGTCAGTTTAGAGTCGATTAGCAATCCCTCCTAATCCCCGGTCTAGAACGATCCCTACTTGCATACTTACTACAATTGACAACAAGAGGGTTTAATTTGAGTGCTTAACTTTTATCACATCATCAAGTCCATATTTTATAAACTCCCGGTACCATGCTTATATAAAGCCAAATGATAATTTTTTATATTTACATACTACTCATGCATACCATGGCTTGAGAATCTTTATTAGTAAGTCATTGGTTTCGATTACCATTGCCATCTACTACCCGATGCATATAGAGAATTCATGAAGTTTAACTTCATGCTACTTAGCTATTGTTTGCACTCATGTGTAAGTGAGAGGCAAGAATGTTTAAAAAAACTAAAGATTGAATGTGCTAAATTAGAGTTCAAATAACCGTGACACTCCTTGGCTTATATGATGTGTTTAATAATATCTCTCTCTTACTCCACTTTTTAATACAAGCCTATTTGTCTGCATGAAACCTATTTGGCAAGCCACACATTGTGGATCACACTTGAGCATGGTCCGAAATGCCGATAATATCGGCGATATTTCGCCGATATTATCGGTTTTTTGGTTTAGCGATATTTTAATTGGTATCCAAGGTGTTTTCGTCAAAATATCGCGATATTATCGATAATATTGATAATATCGCGATATTTCGGATATTATCGAAAAAATTTTGGATCTGTGCAAATCAGAGAAGAGGCCGGAGCTTGTACAGCCTCGTCGGAGATGGGTGTGCCTATTCCCGAGCCGATTTCATCCCAAAAACCTTGCAAAAACACGAGATAGAACTTCAATTTCACATCTAAGCTTCGATCTAGAACAGATTCAACAGATTCAACAGATTCAACACAAAAACCCGAAGCTTACCTAACCGGAGAAATTCAATAAACTCGCCGGAGGGTTCCTGCGTTCGCCGAGTTGCAGAGACGAGAAGGAGAGGGAGAAAGACGAGGTGGGTGTATTCCTGAAGCAGGTGTGATGGTGTGCGTGTGTATTTGTGGGTATCGGACTCTCGGTGCAGACTGCAGAGAGAAATGAGAGAGATGAGAGTTTCGATCGAGAGAGAGACGGCGCCGACGAGGCGGAAGACGCGGACAAGGAGGAAGGCGAGGGAGGAGCAGAAGGCCATGTGGGAGAAGGATCGAGAGACTGAGGTCTCTGTGCGTGTGTGCGGGACAAGGGAGAAGAGAGATTGAGAGATCTCTGTGTGTGTGTGTGGGTGTGGAAGAATGGAGAGAAGAGAGAATGAAGCTTCGAGAGACTGTCTGCATGTGAAGTCTGTGTGCG
Source organism: Cotoneaster glaucophyllus (assembly GCA_036320875.1). NCBI lineage: Eukaryota > Viridiplantae > Streptophyta > Magnoliopsida > Rosales > Rosaceae > Cotoneaster > Cotoneaster glaucophyllus. The sequence goes on from CM070060.1 coordinate 12,335,633, forward strand.
TGTGTGAAGTCTGTCTGTGTACCTTTTGACGTGTCTGTGTGTGTGTGTTTCTGTGACAGACCAACTTTGACGTGTCTGCGTTTGAGAAATTTGTATGTGTGTGTGTCAGACCAACTTTAGACCAACGACAAAAATAATGGTGATTTCATTCAAACGAATCTAAATAATTCAAAACGCAGACAACTTTTACAATTATAACTTGTACAATTTCAGACCATGGATGGTGGTTTCATTCAAAACATTGTGCCACTGTGATATTCTTTCACATTCTCAGAGGTGGAGTATCAGATCAACACACATTTTTTGACCCTTCGAAGATTAAAACCTCTATTACACCTTTTCGTTTCTTCTTCTTCCTTTACCCCTTTCAGAGCCATTCCAGATCCATTCCAGAGCTTCAACACAAAGGGTTCCATATTTAAGGTAAGTTTACAAACTTATATTTATATTATTGTAATTTATACAACAACAACAAAATTTGTGTGGACTCTTATGGTAATTTTTTTAAGTAATTAATACTTGCATGTTATTTTTTTTAAGTAATTAAGTAATGTTAACAATTACATGTTATTTTTTTTAAGTAATTAAGTAATGTTGTATAATTATTCCGTAGGATAATTTTAATATGTTTAATGTTATTTATTATTTTATTAATATTAGGTTTTATTATCAAATTGAATTATTATTCATTAATATTAGGTTTTTTTATTATCAAATTGGATTATTATTCATTAAATTGGATTATTATCGAATTGGATTATTATTCATTAAATTGGATTATTATTAAATTGGATTATTATCAAATTGGATTATTATTCATCACTATGTTTTATATTAGGATTATTTTTTTTATCAAATTGGATTATTATTCATTAATATTAGGTTTTATTATTCCATATTATTTTTATAATTACTTAAATTTTTACAATCATTTTCTTTACTTCGTATTTAATTCTTCTGTAGAATAACTTTATTATTTAGGTTCTCTTATATAACCGTCATCTCATCACTATTCACTACTATATTTTTTGGCCAATAAATAATTGTCTAATTTTCATGAAAAATAAATATAGGTACGTTTAAGATGTCCAGTGGAGTTACTAAACGTGATCCAGCTTGGGAACATGGAGACCCAATAGACGGAAACAAACATGGCACAATTTGCAGATATTGTGGTCGGGTAATGAAGAGTGGCGGAGTGACACGACTTAAGTACCATCTTAGTGGATTAGATCCAGCAAAAAATGTCCAACGATGCGATAATGTCCCCCCAGAAGTGAAGGCATTCATCAGCACATTATTAAAAAATAAAAAACAGCAGAAGGAAAAGATAACACATGGAATGGAAAATATTCGAGCTGGGCTACGAGGAGAAGTCATTGGCCAAGAGGTGGACAGTGATGATGATGACGATGAGGACGAATGTGATGATGACATGGGACCTGAAGAACGACGCAGTTTGAAACAAGCATTACGTGCCTCCAAACAGTCAGCATGGGAAAGAGAACACCTTCATAAAATTCCTAATAGAGCACAAGGTTCCGGGACAAGTGGTGGTGCACAAATGAGACGGGGAGGCAGTCTTAGAGAATCACAACCAACACCACCAATAGCCCCAAGTTTATATAAGTCATCCAAAGCACGTCAAAAGAGTGTTTGGAGTTATTTCAAGGGAGGTAATGTGAAGGAGGGAATGGGGCGTCTAATTAGCAAGTTCTTTATCTATGAAAATGTCCCTGCTGAGAAAGCATCATCACATCATTTCAAAAATATGGTAGTGGGATGTCAACAGGCCGGTGAAGGAGTACAACCTCCCACTCCCTATGAGATAAGAAACAAATATTTGGATATGGAGTATAAAGACATTGGCGAGTATGTTAACAAGTTGAGGGCAAAGTGGGAAACTAATGGTTGCACAATCATGTGTGACGGATGGACTGGCCCTACCAGATTGTCTATCATAAACTTCATGGTATACTCCAAGGGAAAGACAATTTTTTTGAAGTCTGTTGATGCTTCAGACCATTTAAAGAACTACAAGTAGATTTACAAATTATTGAGGGATGTAATCATGGAGGTGAGAGAGCATAATGTTGTCCAAGTCGTGACCGACAACGGTTCTGCATTTGTCAAAGCTGGAAAAAAGTTAATGAAGCATCATAATGTGTTTTGGACATCATGTGCAGCACATTGTATTGATCTCATGTTTGAGGCAATGGGGAAGAGAGAGAATGTTGCTACTGTGGTAAAAAGAGCTAGAACGATCACAAATTATATTTACAATCACGGTTGGTTGTTGGCAAAGATGCGTGAATTTTGCAAAGGAGAAATTATTCGTCCAGCTACCACTCGATTCGCCACCAACTATATTGCATTAGACAGCCTACTTAAGAAGAAAGCAGGGTTGAAGCAACTATTCACTAGTGACGATTGGGCCAACCACAATTTGAGCCGCTCAAATGCAGGTCGTATGGTGGAAAGTATAGTTCTTGATCATGCTTTTTGGACTCAATCAGAACATGTGTGCCAAGTGTTTGAACCTCTTTACAAAGTTTTACGGATCGTTGACGCAGAAGTGTATCCTACTATGGGGGCAGTATATGAGTTGATGCGTGTAGTGAAGGATGAATTGGAAAGAAAACATGGTGCAAGGTGGGTCATAAAGATAATTGAAGACCGATGGTATAAAACATTATACCACGATTTGCATGCAGCATGTATAAATTATGTCATAATTTGCAATTCATTTCTTTAGTTGCATAAGTATTATTTCTCTTATTAGAGTATGTGTTTCTTTGAACAGCATATTATTTGAATCCTCGATACCAATACAGACCCGGTGTTGGAGATGATGGTACCCTTATACGTGCTGTACATAATGTATTCTCTAAATTAGACCCTGCATCAGCAGCAGTTGGCCAATTTGGAAATGAGGTACACAATTACTTAAATTATAATAATTACTTTGTTGGATTAAACTAACACGATTTATTGCATTCAGCTAACATGGTTTAAAGATGCAAGAAGAACTTTTGGAGAACCAACATCAGTTGCTGCTCGAACAACAATGTCTCCTAGTGAGTGTAAACATATTTCACTATAAGTTTATAATATAATTTGTTGGAGTTATTAGGCTTATCAACATTGTTTTTCATTGTAGCTGAATGGTGGATCATGTATGGGACCGATGCACCAACTGTGAGAAAGTTAACAATCAAAGTATTATCACAAACGGCTTCCTCATCTGCTTGTGAAAGAAATTGGAGTACATTTGCACTCATACACACAAAGCAAAGAAATAGGTTGGCTCATAGTAGGTTGGAAAAATTAGTTTATTGCTACTACAACATGAAGCTTCAAATTCGAGATAAGGAAGCAGAAATAGATCATGTCGATCGTGGTGACCCATTAGATGTGTTTGATATTGTTGCTGAAGATGATGATACAGAGGGTAACCAACTTTGTCAATGGATTAGACCTCTTCATTTAGATGATGATGAAGGCAACCCAGCTGTAAGAGTTGCTGAAGAAGCACGTAATGAAGGGATAAATGTAGAAAGAGTATTAGCGGAGGAGGTGGAATCTGGCAGCTCTGACTCTTTCGAAGAACTTTTGCACTTAAGACGAAGAAACACTGGAATTCCACCTTCTTCCAATCCTACACAACCACAACATCCTGCTGATACTAATGATAGCTCTAGTACAAGATCAGGAGACTCACCTACCAGAGGTGGGAATGATGAAGGAGGTAGTGGAGCTGGAGGTAGTGGAGCTGGAGGTAGTGGTGGATATGGAAACTATTATGGACCACCTCCCGGATTTATGAGCCCCTTCACTAGTGAGGCAAACTTCACGCATGCAACACAGGATGAGGACCATGGCAGTAGGCGGGCAGGACCAGGAATTGGTGCCATAGGGAAGGACTATACTCGTAGAGAAAGAGGCAAGGGGACTTTGTCAAGTGAAGAAGGAAGTAGTAACTATGGTTATACTCCTAACCAACCATTTCCCTACCCTTCATATCCCATTCATGTTGGGATGGAATCGAGCGACTCATGGAAAGAATCCGACACTCAATCTTCAAATGATTTTGGTTATGGACAACGTCAACCAATCTCGGATCCATATGGGTGGCATGTTAACAATTACATGGAAAACTATTTTGGGGATTTATCATTTGATAACTACTCTTCACAATACACTCACTCTACACGTAGAGATGATGAAGATAGTGAAAATTTTGAACCTCATAGGAACTCTATGTGGTACTAAGTCACTCATGTATCTTACCATGTAATGTATAAAGTGTAAAATATTGCACTAATTCATTATATATAAATGATTTTGGTGTGTTTAAACTTCTTTCATTAATTACTATATATTTTCTACACTCACAATGTTTGCCAGCTCGCTATATAATCAACTTGATAATGTTAAATCCATCATGCAATGCATTTCCTTCCAATTTTTTTTGATAAACTAATAGATAATTGACTAAATAAACATCCTGCAAAGTTTCAATAAAAATTTCCAAGTTTTTCTTACAATTTCCGTGGTATCCATGGAAATTTTATCGATATCGATATTATCCCGATATTTCCATCGATATTTCCGTGTTTTCGGACTACCGATATTTCCGATATTACCGATATTTAATACCTTGCACTTGAGTACTCACTGAGGAGTACTCAATTTTCACTGACCATTGATATGGCTCAATTAAAAGGGGACACGTGTACCTCTTTGTATGTTTAAACTATGCGGCCAAACATCCCATAATCCATTTGACTTCCTCTTTGCTCCAGGGTTTATCCCCCACTGTCCTTGGCTCTTCCTACGCCATGGCAGATCTATATTAGTGCATCATCATCATAATACACACGAAGAACAAGATTCCTTCCCTTTCATGAATTCTCTCAGACCAAAGCACATTGGAGCTATGAAATACCTACTTCGATGGAGGAGAGAGGATGAAGGAGGAAGGGAAAGCGGGGCCGACGGAGGAACGACGGTGTATACAATTGAAAATGGCAGAGGAAGGAAAAGTAGAGCAGAGTGTATGAGAGGCTATATGTATTTGGATTAATTGACTCAATGGTCGTTGTATTCTCATAGATTGTGTATATATACAAATTACAATAGTTGGCTATGTAGAGTCATACAAGGCAAGTAATAAAATATAATAAAATAGTAAATAAAGGAAATGAATGAATCGTGGAATGCAGGAGATCAAGTTCGAATGGCAGATTAATCTGCTTGATTTGCTGGAACTTTATCACTCTCTTCACCGTAAAGTGGACAGCGGAACGGCGGTGGGTTGATGGAGGAGAGAAGTTGGATGAGGACATGGGGTGAATCGACGGTGGAGGACACGGGGCGATTCGACGGTAGAGGAGTACACAGGGTGATTCGACGGTGGAGGAGGACACGGCGGAGGATACGAGGTGGGTTGAGGGAGGTGCTTGCTGGTTTGTCTCTGAATGGTTAAGGATTCTTCAATTAGAGAGAAGAATGGTGTTTGGTTAATAGAATAGTGTATGTTTGGATATCAGAACAAAGAATGCCATGTTTGGTGTTTGGATGGGTAAAATGACAGGTGTCATTTTCACAACTCCATGCTGCTAGGTAAACCTGACATTCGTGTCTTGTTTTTCGTGTTCGTGTCGTTTTTGTGTCATACCCGATATCTTAACGGGTCGTGTCACATAACACTCGTTAAAATAAACGGGTAAAATGACCCGATCCGAAATCGACCCAATAATATTAACAGGTAATATCACCCGACCCATTACCTGTTAAGGAAAATATATTTTAAACCAATAAATAATCAAATGAAAAACATAATACTAAATAAGTATATACATACCGTATTGTCACATCCAAAACATAAAACCACATTTTTCTTTTGAGTATATATTTACATACCCAAAATAAGAGCATAATAAAAAAAACATTAGAACATTACAAAATATCAAATGTTCAAAAGATTTACAAAATTAAGGACATTGGAACATTCTTGCACATTTTCTTCCGCACATCCGATTCTTTCACAAGATGGACACATAGTGAGGGTGGTTGTTGGCATATGCATGTACAAAGGTTGGTTTAATCTGTTAGTGTTTCACAGAACTTCTTCAAGAACTCAGAGTCTACCTCAGTTTGCTTAAGCTTTGTCCTGCTATATCCTAATCGTTGTTTGGTATGAAATTATGAATAGGTTGTGGCATTTCTTGCAGCCATGGATATCATGGCTGAGCAATTTCCTGGAGTCTTCTCTGGGTATTCTCTACAGGTACTTCACCTTTCCCTTATAATTTGTTACTAATGCTAAATATATTATAAGAGAAAGTCTAATTATTTGATAAAAAGGATCATTTTCAGTATAATATTGACATTCAAATGAAAAGAATGAGAAAATGCCTTGCATGAAGAATGAAATCCAAATAACAATTGGCTCAGGAATTACAGTCCAATTCAAATCGAAAGCCCACATTAGAATTACATACCTCCCAATAGATTAAACTACATACATCACAATACATCCCAGATAACAATTAGCACAAGAAATAAAGCAAAATTTGGGAAGGACTAGGTTTAGATTTGGTAGGTTTAAGCATAAATTAACATCAGAGGTTTAGATTTGGCAAGTTTAAGCATCAATTAACACAAAACCTTAACAAAAACTAGAAGAAAGAAAAACCCAAATCTGAAAACGCAGTTCTTGATCCAAATTCCAATTAAATTCAAAATTGCTTACTCATTGAAATTCCAATCCCAATCGACCCAATCCCAACTTTTCAATTTTTGGAGAAGTAGACTTACGGTAGCAGTGTCGTCGAAGGCTGTGGTGTTGTCGAAGAGGAGAGGGTTACGGGAATGCGGAGAGAGAAACGGATTAGGGCTTTTGTTTTGATCAAATGGTAAAATTGGAAAATAATGGAATAGAGAAGGGGTTTTTTCATCCAAAAAAGTTTGAATAATATAAGTGAAATAGAATCCAACAATATAGATTTACTCCCATTTATCTTACGGCTATTATTTAAGTAAAGTCTTTAATAGTTTTTTAATTAATGTAGAAGTGTAAAAAATGTAGAAAACATATATAAATGCTCGTAATGACAAGTTTTACAACTTTCGTGAATAACTTAACTTCGAAATTCGCCACTATAATCACATAAATCATAGATCAAAATTTAACCGTTGATTGTTGTTTACATTTACGCTTCATTTTTCTCATCAAATTTTGTTTTTTTTTTAGATTTTGTTTTTTCAAAACATGATGTGACGACCCGTCCCAATTTATTATATAATTTTCTCCCCGAGTGTGTAAAGTGACGAATATGCTCTCGTTGGCTAAGTGACGTGGATGTGTATATGCAGTTTTAAATTATTATTTTTGCCGTCGTTGTACTCGATGTCACGAATGCGTTGACGCGAGTTTGGCCTGAATCGGAGTCGTAACGAGAAAGGTTACAATTATTTGAATACGTAAAAGGGTAAATAGCATTGTATTTTTCCTTGGATGTTAACCCTTGAAGGAAAAATTTTGTCCTAGCTATGAACATGTGAGAACATTTGAACACATAGGCAAACTATTAACACTTTAAAGTAGGCATGCATTAAAAAACAATTCTAAAACCCATGACTTTCAAAGCCTAGTGAATGGTGAACCAAGAGACTCTTTAACAACATTAAAGAGAATAGAGTTTTTGAGATTCATTACCCTTGAAGCACATCCTTGTTTACACAAGGGATTCACCCAAGTGGAGGGCCTTCAAGTCACCTCCTAGCTCCTTGAATCTTCCTTGTGATATTTCTTCCTTTTGAATCTCCTTTTCTCCTTGAGGATGTGAGGAAAGGAACTCCAAAAAGTACCAAAGGTTTGGTACCTCTACGTCTCCACACCAAAGATGTAGTGTGAAGAGAAGATGGATGACTTAGAGAGATTTTAGATGCTAGTAAAAGTCACCCTAAGTGGCCGGCCTCTATAGAGAAAAGAGAGAAAAAATTTCTCTTCTTTGCCTCAAGAAAACCCTAGTGAGAGAATGGCTATAAAGATGCCTCTACACCACCTCACATGTGAGTGGCAAACAAGCAATTAACCCAAGTTTGCATCCACTCACCCTATGGCCGGTTTTGGCTTGGTTATTGGGCTAATTGCCTACTTTGTTTTAGTTGTCACACAACTTAAACTCAATGGGCTTTGTGGACCAAAAACCCTTTTGGGCCACGAGACCCGAAACTAACTTAAAAGCCCAATACGAACCTTTCGTATAATTAATTAAATAATTAATTAATCTTGACCATTCTCAATTAAACCATTTAATTACATATCCACCTAATTTATATTTCTTCACTTTCATCCTTACTCGATGTACGATCCATTAGGTTCCAATTGCGAGGTAGTCGACGATTGTTACTCTTAACGATCGATTGTGAATTGAAACTACATTTCAATTCTCCCTTTGATGTAGACTAGTGTTTCCTAATCTTCAGGGCTTCCACAAACCATGAGTGATGCCTAGTAGTATGTCATGGCTACCTAAGCTATGTAGAAGTGGTTGGAGAACCTATCTAATTACAATTACAATGCAATACAGTCCTTCTCTAATACAATACTCTTAATCACATTGTTTGAGTGATAGTTTGTTTCATGTCTACTATCCAATATGATACCTCTATATATGATTCAATTGAATATGATTTGGAACAAACTTCCTAAGTCATATTCGTATGCTTTGGCCAAAAACTCCTGAATCATATCTCAAAGTGTTCTCCCTCCACCGTGGAAGGTTAGAGATCCTGTGTTGTGCATTCATATGCCTACATGACTAGATAGCTTGACCCCAACAATGTCGTGGACACTCTCGATGGAATGCCTTTGACTTGATCGAAGATCAAGGACCTAACCATTAAACATCTATGATACCTCAGGTCAAAGGACAACTTTACATATTGCAACTTACGAGTTCTTATATGACATGTATGTTTGAACTCTCTTTTGATCGTTGTTAAGCATACCCGATCAACTTTTGAGCACCTATGTGTTTGTCTCAGTGTCCAACATTAAATTACTTGAGACTAGTCATACTCACGCTTGAGTTAACATAACACATACTAACCTTAGCGAAATGTCAATGCCCAGTTGGCAATTCTATGGCTAGGAACGATTTAGGAATGAACATAAGAGGAAGGTCACGTTAATCTAACTTACTTAGATCACTTCTCTCTTAGATTAAATACATTCCTTGGAGTCCCTTATTTCTTAAACACATAATACAATAAATAGTGATTAAACAATAAGCTTTGCCCATCATTAAACCATATAATAGTTTAACACAATAAGTATTCGAAAAGCTATTACATCAAATGAGTGGCTTTGTGGGCATACTTCCAACTATCTCCCACTTGCACTCAAAGCCACCTTCCCATGTATCTAATACCCATCTTTTCCACATGGCAGTGAAGTTAGATTTGAGACATTGGCTTCGTCAGTGGATCTGCTACGTTATCGGCTGAGGCAACCTTGAGGATGTTGGCTTTCCCCTCGGCAGCATATCTTCTAATGATATTAAAGTGCCTTTCAAAATGCTTGTTCTTTTGATGAGCCTTAGGTTCCTTGGCTTAAGCTATCGCCCCACTATTATCACAGTACAAAGTTACTAGCGATGCAATGGTTGGAACCACTCTAAGTTCAGTAATGAACTTCTTCATCCAGAACGCTTCTTTGCCGGCTTCAACTACAGCAACATATTGAACCTCCCTGGTGGAATCAGCAATTACATCTTATTTCTTGCTTTTCCAGCTGACAGCCCCACCATTCAGAGTGAACACATATCCAGAATTGGAACTTCTATCAGCGATGTCAGATTGGAAATCAGCGTCTGTATAGGCTTCCACTTGCAACTTTGTCGCTCCTCTATATATGAGGAACATGTCCTTAGTTCTTCTTAAGTACTTAAGGACTGTCTTGACAGCTGCCAAGTGTTCAGATCCTGGGTTAGATTGATATCGACTAGTAATGCTCACAACATAAGCGGTACCAGACCTTATGCATATCATGGCATACATGAGACTTCCTATGGCGGAAGCATAAGGAATCCTACTCATCTGCCATATTTCTTTAGGAGTTTTCGGTCCCATGGATTTAAAAAGGTGAATTCCATGTTTCACAGGAAGAAGACCTTTCTTAGATCATTCCTTCTGGAACCTACTTAACACCTTATCTATGTAAATAGAATGGGATAATCCAATTAATTTTCTAGATCTATCACGATAGAGCTTTATCCCAAACACAAAAGATGCATCTACCAAATCTTCCATGCGGAAGGTTTTGGACAACCACACTTTTACAAAAGAAAGTACTGCAGTGTCATTCCCAAATAGTAATATGTCATCACATATAACACTAGGAATACAACTGCATCCCCAACGACCTTTTTATAAACATAATTGTCATCTTCGTTTTGTGTAAAAGCAAACGATTTGATTTCAGTATCAAAACGAATGTTCCAGCTCATGAAGGCTTGCTTAAGTCTATAAATGGACTTTTGAAGCTTGTACCTTAGTCTTTTCAGACTTGGACATGAAACCTTCAGGTTGAGTTATATAGAGCTATTCCTCTAGTTTTCCATTTAGAAAAGCCGTCTTCACGTCCATTTTCCATATCTCATAATCGGGGTACGCAGCTATAGCAAGCAAAATTCGAATAGACTTAATCATGGCTACAAGAAAGAAGGTTTCTTCATAGTCAATCCCTTCTCGTTGCCAATAACCCTTGGCCACTAGTTTAACCATATAAGTCTCCACGTTCCCATCGGCGCCTATCTTCTGGAGGGTCTACAAGAGCCTAGACCTAATTTTGATACATGGAATCCATCTCAGATTTCCTGTCCTCTTGCCATCTATTTTAATCAATGTTGGACGTTGCTTCAGTGTAGTCTCTAGGGTCCTCCTTTGTGTCATTGTAACCTAGAAGGTGTAATTCTGCAAAGTCGTTATCCAAGCCATACCTCTTAGGTGGCTTGCTGACCCGATCAGATCTACACGGAGCTAGGGGTTCAGGAACAGGGTTGTCAACTTGTCGAGTGCTTATTTTTGGTTCATCATTAATCTCATTAATTTCTATCGTTTTACTTATAATTCCTTTGAGAACAAATTCTTCCTGTAGAAACTTAGCAGTTATGGCAACAAAGACTTTTTGGTCATTAGGATGGTAGAACTCATATCCTATAGTTTCTCAAAATAGCACCTAACTGATGTCGCTTCAAGCTTCTTGGCATATGCTTCGCAACCCCAAATCTTAATATGATTAAGACTTGGCTTTCTCCCATGCCATATCTCATAGGGCGTCTGCGAAACTGACTTGGAAGGTAATCTATTAAGCAAGTAAGCTGTTGTATATAGAGAGTATCCCCAGAATGTTACTAGTAGATCGGCGGAACTCATCATGAACGAACCATGTTCATCAAGGTTCGATTTCTCCTTTCAGAAACTCCATTAAGTTGTGAAGTTCCCAGTGGAGTCCACTGTGATAGTATTCCACACTCTTTGAGATAATCTAGGAACTCATTACTTAAATACACTTCCACGCGATCAGATCTTAGGATCTTTATCTACTTCCCAGTTTGCTTCTCAACTTCATTCTTGAATTCTTTGAACTTTTCAAAGGATTTTGACTTGTACTTCATAAGATACACATAGCCAAACCGAGAGTGATCGTCGATGAATGTGATATAGTAGAAGAAGCCTCATCTCGATGTATTAGACATAGGTCCACGTACGTCAGTGTGGATTAACACTAGAATTTCAGTGGCACTCTCTCCCTTCCCAGTGAATGGAGATTTGGTCACCTTACCTTTCAAGCAACATTCACAAGTACCCATCTGGTCATTACCTAATGGGGCAGAAATATCCGTCTTTCGACATCTTGCGAATCTTATCAAGGTTCACATGTCCAAGTTTAAGATGCCACATCTTTTCTTGGTTAACTTCTTCTCTAGCCCTTCTGGGTTTTGAGGTATTCCCGCTTTCAATACAGTGCATTCCACTACTTGTCTCTAGGTGAAAAAGTCCCTCTACCATATTACCATGAGAGATAATACGACTGTTCAAGTATAAAGGGCAACTCATTTTGTCAAACAATACTGAGTGCCCATCTCGTAAAAGCATAGAGATGGAAATCAAATTCTTTATACATGAAGGAAAATATAAACAATTTTTACGTTCCAAGACTTCCCCAAAGGGTAGTTTAAGCATGTAGGTGCCTATTTCTTTTGCAAAGATCTTAGTGTCGTTCCCAACTCGCAAAATTATCTCCCCATTGCGCAGGGTTCTGCTCCTTGTTAGTCCCTGCAACGAGTTGTAGATATGTTGACTAGCTCCTAAATCAAATATCCAGGAATTGGAGCTCACTGTAAAAGCACTCTCTATGACAGAAATAGTCCATTCAAAAGTTCGTGTCATAAGGCTCACAATGCGCACCCTGTATTTCTTCTTCGAACGTTCATCCTTTCCACAATGAAAGCATGTTCCTTCGGATTTTCTTGCTTTCTTCTTATGCAACCTTTTCCTTGTGATTGGATTCTCACTCCCACTATCCCTTTTGAAACTTTGTTCAAACTCACAGCACATGTCAATCATCTCGGTAAAAGTATGATCAATTCCATTTACTTTATAGTTTACTATAAACTTAGTGAACTCATTTGGGGGAGATTCATAGGAGCATAGTTATGCGACTTAGTTATCTTGTTTTCGTGCATTTATGTTGTTAGTTCTCAATTAATTTAGTATTTTAAGCTATTTTCATGTGTTTGTAGGTCCACAGGGCTAAAGTGGCAAAAAAAGTGCATTCTGGTGCCTTTTGGAGCAGTTTTGGGCATGGAATGGATAGCACATGCTTGGAGCAAGGTGGATGGACGAAATTCAAGACCTAAAGAAGCTAGGAATGTGTTAAAGAAAGGAAGAAAACAAATTCAGGACCAAGGAGGACAAGGAATCCAGCAATAAAGAAGGAATGATCACCAAGTTTCCTTATTTTGTCCTTTGACTTTCCTAATCCAAATCCACCAAGGTTCAAGCTGCAAAGAGGCCTCCTAAATAATCTAGGACACTTAATTACATGTTTCTACAAGCCCTAATCCCTGTCTAAAAGGGAGCCGCACCCTTCCTTTAAGTTTCCTTTCTTTGCCGCACAAGGACTTACATTCCCTTGCCATTGAGGACATTGCCGCATATCACATTCCCTTTTTCTTTGGGATTCTGACTTTTAATTACTTTTTCCCTTAGGATTTGGAATAAAAACCTTGCCCAATTTAATTCCAAACCGTGACCTACCTTTCCCTATATATTTTAGTCTTTGCCGCACCATTCTACACATTCATTCACCCCAATTCACATCTTTGACCTCAATACACATCTCATACATCCCTTTCAACCTTGTGCCACAGCAAAGAAGAAGAAGAAGGACCCTTGGACATGCTTGCCATTCAAGTTGGATTGCTGGAACGTTTTTAGGTGTAATCTATCTTTTGTTTTCAATGTTTAAGTTTATTTATCTTTGTTTTGCGAACATGATGAGCTAAACTCGTTTTAGCTAGGGGGAAATTCAAAGCCATGAACATATTTCCAATATGAATTGATTACTTCCAGTTATGATTTCATAAATCGTGAATGCAATTTACTTAACTATTTGATTGATAACTTATTCTTGTATGTCGATTAAGGATGGATACTTAGTTTGCATGCATGAATTTGATGCTAGAATATAAGGGAGTTTCACCTAATCGTTATGAACTTATATTCATAAGTAGTGGAGATTGCTAGTCACAATCGCGTTAAGTAAATTCCTGGCATAAGTATCATGCAGTTAATAGTTACAAGTGCCTTGTCAATGCTTATGATTTTCACAAAGCTTAATGATCTTTGCTTGTATCTCTATTATGCAGTTCATGTAGGGGACTTGTGAAGAATAATTTGGTTGTTGATGCGTTGTCCGTCCAATTCAATGACTTATGGAAAATCTAAGGGTTAATTAGTGCAGTTCATGGTTAATCTGGGGCATTGAGGTTCATGGTTTATCGAAAAAGCAACTGGAAATCAATTTGTATGCAAGTGTGTCATGTGTGGAGAAGAACCCTCTAGCTAGCCTATCACCCATCCAATTCACCAATTTCGTGCCAAAATCTGTTTAAGTTTACAATTTGCTTGTTTTATTTCAAATTCGTCAAAACCCAATCCCCCTTTACTTTATTGTGTCAATTAGGTTAGAATCTGTCCAAACTTCTGTTTTTAAGTATTTTGAGTCAAGTTAAAATCAATTTTCGTCCAAATTACCCCTTAGTGTCAAGTTTGAGTCAATTTGATTGTTTTGTGCTGTTTTGAGTCTTTTTAGTTTGTTTTAAGTCTTTTGAGTCTAGTTAAGTGTTTTTATGTCTTTTTTTTGTGTTTTCGAGTCAGTTTTGTATAGATTAGCAATCCCTCCTAATCCCCGGCCTAGAACGATCCCTACTTGCATATATACTACAATTGCCAACAAGAGGGTTTAATTTGTGTGCTTAACTTTTATCACATCAAATTTTTGCCGCCGTTGCCGGGGATTAGCAACTTTGTTAATCCCCCGTTGTTTCTTTTTGTTTCTTTTTCGTGTGTTTTTATTTCAGTTTTTAACTTTGTTTTATTTCTTGTTTTTAGGTACTAGTTTATGACTCGAAATTCTCAACCTGTTCGTGAGCACAACTTTGACTTTGACGACGATTTTGAACGGACTTTGAGAAGGAGGAGGAATCAGCAAGAATGTAATCCACCTAGCCCTCATCTTGAGCTTGAAGAACAAGAAGTGGAAGAGGAAGAAGAAGCCACGGCTCAGGTGTTGGAGGAAGCACAAGACATGGTAGCGGACAATCGAACAATCAAGGAACCTTCCACCTCGGGAGTGGACAATGTCATGCCCCTATGCATCCAATACCCCACGGCAGCTCAAAGGAAGATCGAGGAGTTTGAGTTGAAGTCCAGTTTGTTGCATCACATTCCAAAGTACCATGGGCTGTCCATGGAGGATCCAAACAAGCACTTGAAGGAGTTCGAAGTTGTTTATTCAAGCATGACCCCAGTCAATGTCGATGGAAGCATATTGAAGATGAAAGCTTTTCCGTTCTCTCTTTTGGAAAAGGCTAAAGATTGGTTGTACGAATTGGCACCTGGGACCGTCACTTCTTGGGAGAGCATGAAACGAGCATTCTTAGAGAAGTTCTTTCCAACGTCAAGAGTCATTCTTTTGAGGAAGCGGATTAGTGGCATTCAACAAAATCAAGGAGAATCATTTCCGGCCTATTATGATCATTTCAAGACTCTCGTTGCATTATCTCCTCAGCATCAAATGAAAGAAGAGCTTCTCATTCAATATTTCTACGAAGGACTTCTTCCCATTGAACGACAAATGCTAGATGCTTCAGCGGATGGTGCGTTGGTTGACAAGACACCAGTTGCTGCCAAGACCCTAATTGCAAACCGAGCCTTGAATGCACAACAATACGAAGGTGTTGGGCAAATAGAACCCCCACAGCAGCAACATGTGAATGAGGTAAGTGCAATATCTGAAATTCAATCTCAATTGGCTAATCTCATAGGTTGTTGAAAAACCCAAAGTGGAAGAAAACACAATCTGTGGCATGTGTTCCATGCAAGGCCACAAATATGAAACGTGTCCTCAGTTGATAGAAAATGGTGGATGGGAAAGTGATAACGCAATTGGATTTCAAGGCCAAAATCAGCCCAAATACGATCCATATGCCAACACATACAATCCGAGCTGGAGAGATCATCCGAACATGAAATGGAGGGAGCCTCAACAACCTCAATAAGGAGGATTTCGGCCACCACCCCCTGGGATGTTTCAAAGACCCTACGCACCAATGCAATCCCAACCACAATCTGCTCAAACTAATTCAAGTTCGTCTCTTGATAATGATAAAGTTATTCAATTACTCACCTCTTTGACGTAGGGAGTACAAAATCAAGCTAAGGAGGTGGAAGAATTGAAGATACAAATGGGGCAGGTTGCTGAGTTCATGGGGCATTTTCGAGAACAAGGCAAGTTACCTAGTTGACCATTGTGAATCCAAAAGGAGGATTCGAATCTGCCAAGGCCATCACACTAAAAAGTGGAAAAGAAGTTGGAACTGACCCCAAACCATCCAAATCAAGTCAAAAGGAGGACGACAAACTGCAATTCGAGGAGGAATCTGACATGGCCACGGCAAGGATTGAGCAATCATTGCCACAACCCCCTAAACCCCCTAATTCGTCCAACACAGGTAAGATGGGTCCAATTTCCGTTAATTCTAACCCTATTCCACCCAATGTACCTTTCCCTCGCAGATTCATGCAATCAAAAA
Organism: Cotoneaster glaucophyllus; assembly: GCA_036320875.1. Classification (NCBI taxonomy): domain Eukaryota; kingdom Viridiplantae; phylum Streptophyta; class Magnoliopsida; order Rosales; family Rosaceae; genus Cotoneaster; species Cotoneaster glaucophyllus. The sequence goes on from CM070060.1 coordinate 12,352,027, forward strand.
AGGACGAGAGTGACAAAGACGAATGTGCAAGTGAATATCCGGCTCCTTGATGCAATCAAACAAGTCCCAAAGTATGCCAAATTCTTGAAGGAGCTGTGCACAACAAGGAAGAGAGTTTCAAACAAGGAGGTGGTAAGGGTAGGTGAGAATGTTTCAGCCGTCTTACAACGAAAACTGCCCCCTAAATGCAAAGATCCCGGTAGTTTTACAATTCCTTGTGTTATTGGCAATACTCGGTTTGAACATGCCATGCTAGACTTAGGTGCATCAATAAATGTCATGCCTTACTCTATTTATGCATCTATGTATTTAGGAGAGCTGAAAAATGATGGAGTGATTATTCAATTAGCCGATCGTTCTAATGCATATCCAAAAGGAGTTTTGGAAGATGTTTTGGTGCAGGTTAATCACTTAATCTTTCCGGTTGACTTCTACGTGCTTGAAATGGAAGATTCGGACCGTTCTCCTCCATTGCCAATCCTTGGGAGGCCATTCATGAAAACAGCCCGCACCAAGATCGATGTGTTCAAAGGAACATTGACAATGGAATTTGATGGGGAAGTTTTGATTTCAATATTTCTGAAACCATGAGGTATCTTAGTGATGATCATTCTTGTTTTTCCATTGATATAGTTGATTCATTGGCGCATGCATACTTTGAAGATTTGAATGAGGATGCACTTGAAACAGCCATTACAAAGGGAGTAGGACTAAAAAACGAAGGGACAACACCTAGGCACACTCACGGCATCAAAGAAGACATCCTTGCCGTGCCTCTTCATGAAGAATTGGTTGAGATGGCTGCTGCCCTAGAGTTAATTCCTAAACATGTTGGTAAGCCTTCCAACCCAATTTCAATTCCCGTTTCGACTAATAAGTTGCTGCCCTCAGTGATTCAGGCACCCTCCCTCGAACTAAAACCGTTACCAAGCCATTTGAAGTATGTTTTCTTGGGAGACCAAGAGACTTTGCCTGTCATAGTCTCTTCCTCACTCACGACATAAGAAGAGGAGAAGTTGGTGAGGGTGTTAAAAGAGTACAAAACAGCCATCGAATGGACTTTGGCCGACATCAAGGGAATAAGCCCTACCACATGCATGCATCGTATACTCTTGGAGAAGGGTGCTAAACCATCCGAGAAGCTCAACGCCGACTCAACCCTCCAATGATGGAAGTTGTGAAAAAGGTGATTATCAAGCTACTTGATTGTGGAGTGATCTATCCCATCTCTGATAGCCGTTGGGTTTCGACGGTCCAAGTTGTGCCAAAGAAGTCTGGAGTCACTGTGGTGAAGAACGAAGAGAATGAGCTTGTGCCTACCCGTATCCAAACCGGTTGGAGAGTTTGCATCGATTATAGGAAGCTCAACACCACCACAAGGAAGGATCACTTCCCACTGCCGTTCATTGATCAAATGCTTGAAAGGTTAGCTGGTCATGCATTTTATTGTTTTCTTGATGGATATTCGGGTTATAATCAGATTGTCATCGCACCGGATGATCAAGAAAAGACCACTTTCACTTGCCCATTTGATACGTTTGCTTTTCGTCGAATGCCATTCGGTTTATGAAATACACCAACCACGTTTCAAAGATGCATGGTAAGTATATTTTTAGATTATGTTGAGAAGATTATTGAAGTTTTCATGGATGATTTTAGTGTTTGGTGATTCGTTTGATGATTGCTTGTCTAATCTCACTTTAATCTTAAAACGTTGCATTGAAACTAACCTTGTTTTAAATTGGGAAAAGTGTCATTTCATGGTAAAACAAGGCATAGTTTTGGGTCATATCATTTCAGAAAAAGGAATTGAGGTTGATAAATCAAAAATGGATCTTGTACGCTACTTACCCTCTCCCACTTTGGTGAGAGAGGTTAGTTCTTTTCTTGGACATGCAGGATTCTATAGGCAATTTATCAAGGACTTCTCCAAAATCTCCCAACCTCTCTGCCGTCTCCTTAAAAAAGAGGTGGCTTTTGACTTAAACGAGGAGTGTGAGAAAGCCTTCAAACACCTCAAGGAATTGCTCACTTCATCCCCTATCATTATTCCACCAGATTGGAGCCTTCCTTTTGAGCTCATGTGTGATGCCTCAGATTATGCAATAGGAGCAGTTTTAGGCCAAAGGAAGAACAAACAGCCACATGTCATCTATTATGCATCCCGGACCTTGAATGACGCCCAATTGAACTACTCCACCACTGAAAAAGAACTTCTTGATGTTATGTTTGCATTAGATAAGTTTCGTTCTTATTTACTTGGCACTAAAGTGATAGTTTATACTAACCATGCAGCTTTGAAGTATTTGCTTACAAAGAAAGAGGCCAAACCAAGGCTTATTCGCTGGATGCTTCTTCTCCAAGAGTTTGATATTGACATTAGGGACAAGAAAGGGAGTGAAAACGTGGTGGCTGACCACTTGAGCCGTTTGGTGCATAATGAAAAGTCCTTACCCATTCCAGAAATGTTCCCAGATGAGCAGTGGCTGTCCATTAAGGTAAGTGAACTATGGTATGCTGATTTGGTGAATTATTTAGTGTCTAAACAAGTTCCAAGCACTCTAAACAAGCACCAACGTGATAAACTCAAGACGGATGCACGGTTTTATGTGTGGGATGACCCATACTTGTGGAAACATTGCTCTGATCAGATTCTACGTAGGTGTGTGCATGATTGTCAGTTTCATTAATTTTAACTTTCTGTCACACTTATGCATGTGGGGGTTATTTTGGCACTCAAAGGACAGCACTTAAGGTTCTAGAATGTGGATTTTATTGGCCTACTCTATTTAAGGATGCTAGAACTTTTTGCATAACATGTGATCGTTGTCAAAGAACAGGAAATATAGGTGCAAAGGATCAGATGGCGTAGACCCCTATCTTCTTTGTCAAAATTTTTGATGTTTGGGGTATTGATTTCATGAGTCCTTTTCCTTCATTTTATGGTTTCAATTATATTCTACTTGCGGTTGATTATGTTTCGAAATGGGTGGAAGCAAAAGCCACCCGTACTAACGATTCCAAAGTGATTGCAGATTTTGTGAAAACTAACATCTTTTCCAGCCTAGAGTGCTCATAAGTGATGGAGGCCCTCATTTTTGCAATCGAACCATCAAGGCGCTGCTCAAGAAGTATAATGTCACGCATAAGGTTTCGACACCTTATCATCCTCAAACAAGTGGCCAAGCCGAGGTTTCGAATAGAGAAATCAAGCAGATTTTGGAGAAGACCATTGGACCAACCCGAAAAGATTGGAGCTTGCGTTTGGATGATGCACTGTGGGCATATCGTACGGCGTACAAAACACCCATTGGAATGTCCCCATTTCGGCTCATTTATGGCAAACCATGCCATCTTCCCGTAGAATTGAAGCACAAGGCGCATTGGGCTGTCAAAACATTCAACATGGACCTAGATGCGGCTGGAACTCATAGGAAGCTTCACTTAAATGAACTCAAAGAGATTAGGCACGAGCCTTATGAGAATGCTTGAATTTACAAGGAGAAGATGAAAGCATTCCATGATAAGATGATTCGTAGCAAGACATTCTCAATTGGGCAGAAAGTGTTACTTTTTGACTCCCGCCTTCGTTTGTTTCCCAGTAAGTTGCATTCTAAGTGGATTGGTCCTTTTGTTATTATTAATGTCTTTCCTCATGGTGCAGTCCAAATTCAAAGTTTAAAGACCGGACATGAATTCAAAGTGAATGGACACCGTTTGAAGCCTTACTACGAGACTTTTGAGGAGCATGTTGTGGAGGATGAAACACTTCATGTCATGGGCCCCATTCAAACTTAAATGGCAGATTCGTCTGGCTGAAAGACGTTAAAGAAAGTGCTTCTTGAGAGGCAACCCATGCAAATAAAGAAGACCGAGGAATCGCTTCACACCCAGATTTGCGTTCCTAAACACTTTTCTTTACTGCATTTATCTTGCCATGTTTGTTATGATTGTTCGTTGTGCTGTTTGCTTGCTTGCTGTGAGTCTATGTTTGAAACATTGAGGACAATGTTTGATTTAAGTATGGGGGGGTAAACAAGCTGTTTTTGCATGATTTTCATGGGTTTTTATCACCTATCACTTCTAATGTTGTTTCTCACTGTTTTTAAGTGTTTTTAGTGTGTTTTGAACTGTTTCAATGTGTTTTGAAAGCAAAGTCCGAAAATTTGATAAAAATTTGAAAAACCCAAAAAGAGTTGTTTTTGTGTGCTTGTTTATGTCTTAGGGTACCTTCCAACACAATGATGAAGATTTAGTTTTTAATTGCATGACTGTTAAAGAAAGTTACAAACATGGATGGAAGTTTGATATGCTCTTTCGTTTATGCTTGGTTGTAGTTGTCGTTTATGAATTCACATTTAATTACAAAGAAAAAAAATCAGTTTTTCTAAAGTCGTTGCATGATCTCATTATTCCTTGCTTGGTTGCTACTTAGAAGGCGTTTCATCATTTAGTTCCAAATACTAGAACTCGTGCCCGTTTCATTCAAAGCATAACATTGATTTGCATAACACACAAACAAGATGACGTTGTTTAGTTCAACTAGAGCCAAAAAGCCTATCCCTGTGCATATGTGTTGTAGGTTTAACCCCGTTGAGCCTTGTTTAGCCTATGTTCTTTGTTAACCCACATTATCCTTACCTAGCCTAGAATAGGACCACCCATACCCTTGTTCTTGAAGCATAGTGGAGCATAACTTAGAGGGAATTCTTTTTTATAACATTATGCAGAAAAACAAGTGTGGGGGAAGGGATTTTTGTGTGTTTTGTGTGCCAAAAGAAAGAGAAAATTTCGTGGGAAAAGAAAAGAAAAAAGAAAAGTTGTGAAAAGAAAGAAAAAGAGTTGAAAAATAAGTGGAAATGAGCTTTAAAGTATTGGTTGGTCCAAAAGTTTGAATCCGGACCTCAGTGTTGCATGAATCTTCCCTTGTGTTTAAAGTTGATTTTTGCATTCAAAAGTGAATTCTAAATTTCAATTTCATTACTTTGCTTACTATTGCTTTAAGAACTTTTGTTTATCCATAACCATTCTTTGTTAGTCAATACCCCTAGCCCTGTTACAACCCTTCGACTTCTATCTTGGGTGTTGTGTTTCAATGTGTGGAGTTGGAATTGGTATGAGCATATGGTATCCTTGGTTCTCGCAACTAAGTAGTAGCATACCGTTCATGAGATCATATACATGTTAGATTAATAATTCCAGAAAATGCTTCATTTGTTATAAACATATTTGAGTGCTAGTCTACATGTTTACATCAATCTTTTCACATATACCTAGTGTAGGGTGTGTAGTCAGAAAATCTCTGTGAAAATAGAGAGTATCTTGTAAGGAATTGGGTGAATTCTCTAAGGCATGTTACTACATTCAAATCATTGTTTTAATTTGATTGAATGCGAGCTAGTAAGTGGTGACTGTGATTAAGTATGCGCTTGAGTGTAAGGATGACTAAAGTCTATGTGAGTAATGATTTTTAACATGTCATGTGCATTGGAAATCCCTGAGAAAAACGTTGGAAGGTTTTAGATTGTGTTTTGATTGTTTTGTTTGTTCTGTTTTGCTGGAAGACTAGCAAAAGCTAAGTGTGGGGGAATTTGATAGGAGCATAGTTATGTGACTTAGTTATCTTGTTTTCTTGCATTTATGTTGTTAGTTCTTAGTTAATTTAGAATTTTAAGCTATTTTCGTGTGTTTGTAGGTCCAAGGGGCTAAAGTGGCAAAAAAAGTGCATTTTGGTGCCTTTTGGAGCAGTTTTGGGCATGGAATGGAAAGCACATGCTTGGAGCAAGGTGGATGGACGAAATTCAAGACCCAACGAAGCTAGGAATGTGTTAAAGAAAGGAAGAAAACAAATTCAAGACCAAGGAGGACAAGGAATCCAGCAATAAAGAAGGAATGATCACCAAGTTTCCTTATTTTGTCCTTTGACTTTCCTAATCCAAATCCACCAAGGTTCCAGCTGCAAAGAGGCCTCCTAAATAATCTAGGACACTTAATTACATGTTTCTACTAGCCCTAATCCCTGTCTAAGAGGGAGCCCCACCCTTCCTTTAAGTTTCCCTTCTTTGCCGCACAAGGACTTACATTCCCTTGCCATTGAGGACATTGCCGCATATCACATTCCCTTTTTCTTTGGGATTCTGACTTTTAATTACTTTTTCCCTTAGGATTTGGAATAAAAACCTTGCCCAATTTAATTCCAAACCGCGACCTACCTTTCCCTATATATTTTAATCCTTGCCGCACCATTCTATGCATTCATTCACCCCAATTCACATCTCTAACCTCAATACACATCTCATACATCCCTTTCAACCTTGTGCCACAGCAAAGGAGAAGAAGAAGGACCCTTGGACATGCTTGCCATTCAAGTTGGATTGCTGGAACGTTTTTAGGTGTAATCTATCTTTTGTTTTCAATGTTTAAGTTTATTTATCTTTGTTTTGCGAACATGAGGAGCTAAACTCGTTTTAGCTAGGGGGAAATTCAAAGCCATGAACATATTTGCAATATGAATTGATTACATCCAGTTGTGATTTCATAAATCGTGAATGCAATTTACTTAACTATTTGATTGATAACTTATTCTTGTATGTCGATTATGGATGCATACTTAGTTTGCATGCATGAATTTGACGCTAGAATATAAGGGAGTTTCACCTAATCGTTATGAACTTATGTTCATAAGTAGTGGAGGTTGCTAGTCACAATCGCGTTAAGTAAATTCCTGGCATAAGTATATCATGCAGTTAATAGTTACAAGTGCCTTGTCAATGCTTATGATTTTCACAAAGCTTAATGATCTTTGCTTGTATCTCTATTATGTAGTTCATGTAGGGGACCTGTGAAGAATAATTTGGTTGTCGATGTGTTGTCCATCCAATTCAATGACTTAAGGAAAATCTGAGGGTTAATTAGTGCAGTTCACGGTTAATCTGGGGCATTGAGGTTCATGGTTTATCGAAAAAGCAACTGGAAATCAATTTGTATGCAAGTGTGTCAGTTTGCACACGCGGGAAGCAAAAGAGTCTCATCAGGCATAATGTGTTTTGAAGTTTTGGCCCAGGATTAGATTTTTTGGCCCAATCCAATTCTCTCACAGCCTAAAGAATCACGGATGTTACATCCCGACCAGGGCTTCACCACATCCCGGGTTCGACTCCGCCGTATCACGATATTGTCCGCTTTGGGCCCCAACCATGCCCTCACAGTTTTGTTTCTGGAGACTCACGCGAGCAGAACTTCCCAGTGGGTCACCCATCCTGGGAATTCTCTAGCCTATTCTTGCTTAACTTCGGAGTTCATAAGAAACCCGAAACCAGTGAGCTCCCAAAATGCCCCGTGCTAAATGAGGTGAGCATGTACATATAAGGCATAGAGGATCCACTCCCCTGGGCGATGTGGAATCTAACATTCCACCCCCCTTAGGGGCCCGACGTCCTCGTCGACACTATTCCGGCTAGGGATTGGCTCTAATAATAAATTGTTACATCCCGACCCGGGCTCCACCACATCCCGGGCTCGACTCCCCCTTAGCACGATATTGTCCGCTTTGGACCCCAACCACGCCCTCACAGTTTTGTTTCTAGGAACTCACGCGAGCAGAACTTTCCAATCGGTCACCCATCCTAGGAATGCTCTGGCCCATTCTCGCTTAACTTCGAAGTTCCTACGGAACCCGAAGCCAGTGAGTTCCCAAAAGGCCTCGTGCTAAATGAGGTTATCCACTCCCCTAGGCGATGTGGGATCTAACAACGTAGGCTAATGTTGGGGCCCAACAATCTCACCCACAAGCCCAATCAGGTCTCAAAGCTCAATCTTTACAGAAGTGTCACAAGCCGAGCTTAAATCCATGCATACAGTGCAAAACAAAGAGTATGCAAATTTATGATCAAACCACACTAATAAAATAATAGTTTATCGGACGTCAATCTTATGCAAATCATGCATATTTATTGTGGATGCAAATTTCTTCCTCCTTAATCTTGGAAAAAATTGCACCTACAAAACAATTAACATCTTTGGTCAAGGCCAAGAGCCTCACGCGCCTCACGTGCCCACGATGAATGAGGGGGGCTTTGGCCGAAGAACCTCCGATGCCAAAGTTAGAATTTAGAGAGAAAGTGTTTGAGAATTTTAGCAAGAGAATTGGAAGTGAACTTTGAGGAAAAGAATGGGGTTTAAATAAGAGAGTGGCCGGCCTCCTAGGGTGAGAGAGGACCGGCCACCTAGCCCTGTTTGTGATCTAGGTTCTTGATTTGTGTTAATTTGTGAGTTATGGAATAATTACCTAATCAATTAGCTAATTAATAAAATAATTACCTAATTGATTAGCTAATCAATATAATAAAAAGGGAAGATTTTGGGAGTTACCTTGTGGAGAATATTGGATGAGGATGAATGAAATAGATTTGAATTGTTACCTATTTTGGGCACTTTTGACTTGGTTGAGGGATGATTGTCCACTGCTCGCGCGTAGGAAATTTGGTGTGCCTCGAGGGTAATTTTGCCTCATTTTTACCCAAAAATCCATGTGTCGCCTCTTGATTATTTTTGGCTCCACAAATGGCAGCAGGTGTAGAGATCTTCTTGCTTTAGGAAACATAGGCTTGTTTCCTATTTTGGTATAGATTCCCTCTTTAATTGGAAATTAGGTCATTCTAGGAAAAGGAAATAAATTTCTCTCAAAGCCTATTTAAGTCCACCTTAAGTGGGTTATTAAATCAACTTTGGAGAGCAATTTATTCTACCCTACAAGAGAGAGAAAGCTAGAGGATATTTGTTCCCCCTCCCCTAGTAATCTTCTACATCTTGCCCGTGCAAAGGACCGTCGTTCGTTACTTTCTTCGTCTTCTCAGCGCCGCACCAAGGTAAGAAAAATTTAATTTTCTTTGTCTTCTTTTTGGATAGTGCTATCGCGGGACAACTGTCGGGGTGGTGCGGCACGTCGGCTGGCAGAGGCCAGGAGTCGACTCGGCATAGGTTGAGGAGGTGTTGTGGCAAGGACCACTACTTGGGCTGCTCAGCTTGGCTAGAGTCAATGGCAGCTTGAGCGGCTGGGGCCGCGGACTGAGGCGCTAGCGGGGTAGTGATAGACGAGCCGCATGGCTCATGTCCTTTGGGCTCTTGGACCTGACGCCTCCTGTTTGCTGGAATGCTGGGTTGAGCTCCCCTGCTGAGTACTGTGAATGATGTTGGCTGCTTAGTTCTCTTCGTTGGGAGAAAGGTGGGCTGCTCCCGAAAGAAGAGGTAAAGAGGATCGAGGCGGATGTATTGGCTCGTCTGATCGCTGTTGTGGAGCTTAGAATGAAGGTGGATAAAAAGCGATCTTCCCCGCCTGCTTAAGAGATGTCGGTTGAGCAAAAACTGAAGACTTCATCCGCTGCTCGTGCGGATCCGCCTCCTGCCAAGATTCCTATGATTGGCATAACTTCTTCCAAAGAGAAAAAATAAGGCTGCTAGATCTGAGCATGTGGCGCCTGCCATGTCGAGAATGGCTTGTACAATTGCTGATAGAATTGCTCAGCCTAAAGGTCATTTCATGCCCCCAGTGTCGAAGTCCGTACCAAGACGTCCGTTGGGAGCCAAGTTTGGTTCACCTTTGGAGAAGCTTGCTATTATAAAGAGAAATAAGGTGGACTATGTTGCTAAGGTGGCACCAAGGCCCACTCCTTCTACTGCTGAGACTGATTTGCCTGCTAGAAAGGAGGAGACTACTCGCGTGGGCAACTATGAGAAATCCACTTCACCAAATGGGTAGAAGCAGAGCCCATGATGACCACGACTCAGACGGACATAGAGCGCTTCATATGGAGGAACATCATTTGCTGATTTGGCATCCCTCAAGGCCAAGAGCCTCATGCGCCCACGATGAATGGGGGGGCTTTGGCCGAAGAACCTCTGATGCCAAAGTTAGAATTTAGAGAGAAAGTGTTTGAGAATGTTGGAGAATTTTAGCAAGAGTGTCAACTCTGTTTTTAGAGAAAATGGGGTCCAATATATAGAGTTTGGCCAGTCCTCCTTTGGAGAAAAGGTGGCCGGCCATTTTGGTATTTTTTGTGTGAGATGGGTAATTTTAATTGGCAATTAATGGATTAATTAGGAATAAATCCATTAATTAGCCAATTAACTCAATTTATGTGGAAAGTTTTGAAGGTTATGGAATGATTAAAATAAATAGCTAATTGATTAGCTAAAAAAGGGAAAAAGAGGTAGAAAATATATGGAATGAAATAGGTTTTGGGAGTTACCTTGTAGAAGGGATTTGATGAGATAGATTTTTGAATTGTTACCTATTTTGAGCTCTTTTGAGATGATTGCCCGCTGCTTGCGCGTAGGAATCCAGTTATACCTCAAGGGTATTTTTGTCTTCTTTTGTCTAAAACTCCACGTGTCGCCTCTTGATTATTTTTGGCTCCACAAATACCCCCACACCTGTTGGGCTGCTCGCAGAAAAGGGCAGCAGGAGATCTTCTTGCTTTAGGAAACATAGGCTTGTTTCCTATTTTGATGTAGATTCCCTCTTTAATTGGAAATTAGGTCATTCTAGGAAAGGGAACTAAATTTCTCTCAAAGCCTATTTAAGTCCACCTTAAGTAGGTTATTAAATCAACTTTGGAGAGCAATTTATGCTACCCTACAAGAGAGAGAAAGCTAGAGGATATTTGTTCCCCCTCCCCTAGCAATCTTCTACACTTGCCAGTGCAAAAGACTGTCTTTCGTTGCTTTCTTGTCTTCTCGGCGCCGCATCGATGTAAGAAAAATTTATTTTTCTTTGTCTTCTTCCTGGATAGTGCTATTGCGGGGCAACCGTCGGGGTGGTGTGGCACTTTGGCTGGCAGGGGCCAGAAGTCTACTCGGCATAGGCCGAGGAAGTGTCGTTGCAGGGACCACTGCTTGGGCTACTCGGCTTGGTTAGAGCCAAGGGCAACTTGTGCGGCTGGGGCCGCGGATTGTGGCATTGGGGCTCAGTGCTAGGCGAGCAACATGGCTCATATCCTTTGGGCTCTTGGACCTGACGTGGGCCAAGCTGGCAATTGAGAGAAATGAAGAGGTTGCGGGCCTCATGGGCTGCTGGAATGCAAGGCATGCAGGCCTTCTGCCTGCTAGAATGCTGGGTTGAGCTCCTCTGCTGAGTACTATGAATGGCGTTGGATGCTTAGTCCTCTTTGCCGGGAGAAAAATGGGCTGCTCCCGAGAGAGGAGATAAAGAGGATCAAGGCGGATGCATTGGCTTATCTGAACGCTGTCGTGGAGCCTATTATGAATGAAGGTGAAAAGAAGAGATCTTCCTGCCTGCTCATGAGATGTTGGGTGAGAAAAACTTAAGACTTCTTTCGCTGCTTGTAAGGGTCTGCCTGCTGTCTAGAGGCCTGTGATTGACATGACTTCTTCCAATGGGAAGAAAAATGAGGCTGCTAGATCTGAGCATGTGGCGCCTGCCCTATCGAGAATGGCTTGTACAATTGCTGATAGAATTGCTCAGCGTAAAGGTCCTTTTATGCCCCCAGTGCCGAAGTCTGTACCAAGACGTTCGTTGGGAGCCAAGTCTGGTTCACCTTTGGTGAAGCTTGCCATTATAAAGAGCAATAAGGTGGACTCTATTGCTAAGGTGGTGCTAAGGCCCACTTCCTTTGCTACTGAGACTGATTCGCCTGCTGGGAAGGAAGAGACTGCTCGTGTGGGCAGCTGTGAGAAATCCCCTAAGCCTGCTTCTAGGGAGGCTGCTAAGATCTGTGTGCTCTTGAAACCAGATCTGCTTGAAGACATGGACGCTTGTGCCAAGTTTGTTGATGGCGTTAGAAAGGTTTGCTTGCCCAAGTTCCTTTGCGAAGCATACGACACAATATAAAATGACTGATCTGCTTGCTATGATGCAGATATAGCCATGCTACTAAGAAGGTGGTGAAGACTATGGTAGCTGAAGCTTATTCCTCAATCGATGAGATTAAGAGGTTAGACTCTGAGCTCGTTGCTTTGAAAGAGTCTAATATTTCTGCCCCTATTTCTCTATAACTTTAGATCATTCGCCAAAAGATCGTTGACTTGAAGACTAGGCTTGACGCCATCCAAATTAAGTATGAAAGTGCAGAAAAGGAGATTGGATGTTACATACCTCATATTCAAGATCTTGAGTTTGCAGTTTCTGAGCTTCGTTTTACTGCTTATGCAAAGGATGAAGAGTTGATTGCTGCTTATAATCAAGTGATCCACTTCAAGAGAATCGTCGATAGGCTTGAACCCCAAGTGTTGGAACTTCAAGGTGTACTGAAGATCAATAAAAGTCTAAAGAAAGAAATGGATGACCTGCAGCGCGTCCGTGTTAGTCTGCTTGAGGAGAATGAGTAGCTGAAAGGTGAGAAGGATGGGCTCGAGGTTTCGAGACTTCTATATTTCTCCGGAAGACTTGTTCACCTTTACTTTTGAGGCCTCCATTGGTGAAGTAGTCGATGTTGGTGCCCAGGCTAGAGCAGCCAGGGGTGAAGTGCCGGATGGTGCCGCTGCTGAAGTTGTGGCGACCGAATAGTCGTGGAGTGTCCAAGCTATTGAAGAGTAATCTTCTAGGTAGTCTTTAGGATTTTCTTTGTTTCCCTTGTTGCTTTTTGCTTTGCTTGAACTCCTTAGGTCTTCGCTAATTGTTTATCAATTTTGCTAGAAAATTTAATAAACTTGCTTCCTTCGTTTTTCTCCATCTTTGCTTCTTTTGTTCATGCCTTACCCTTTAGACTTTATAAACCAATGGAAGGCATGCTACTTTTCTATAAGTAGACAGGCCGCGTAGCCTATGCAGCTGTAGGTGTTGGTGTAGAACTTTGCAAAGTTGTAGCCATAAGGTCGGCAGTCGGATGCCTTACTTACATAAGCAGACAAGTTCGCGTGACCACTAGGCTGTTAACCTTGGCTTTCTCCAATTCTGTAGGTTGCGTAGCAAGTATCACAACATTTTAGGACTTGGTATAGGCCGTTCCGCGCTTGGCAGAGGTGAGGCTTATCGACTACATAGCATGTCGGCAATTGATAAAGCTTCGTATATGCACGCTAGCTTGTTTAACCTTTCACAAGAATGTGCGGTTGTATTGGTCTAGCGCGGCTTTACTGCTCGAAGGGCAAGTCGTAGGCAGTCTTCCGGAAATCGTAGGCTACCTTAGTGCACTCAGCAGAAACTTTAAGGTTCCAGGGCAGCAGTCCATCGGATGTACTGCGTAATGTGCCCCCTCTGTATCTAGGGCCCGGTTCCCCGCGGATTAGGCCAAGAGACCCAAAATCCTTCAATTAGCTAAGTCTTGAAAAAAACCATTGTGGCTACTTCTGGGAATCCCAGCACAAGCCATCGTGCATCTAGTTATACTAGGGCAGCCAGGCTCATCCACGTCTAGATATTCGTAGTGTAGAGTTTATCCTCCCGCTTTGGAGAGTAGACCCATGTGGGTGTCTGGGAATTAGTTTACCCTTTCGCACTGGAGAGTATGGTTGGTCCCTCGAGGGGTGCAATTCCTGCGATGGGTCCCTACGAAGGGCACGATCTTCTTTTGAAATGCAGGAGTGATCAGTTGTTGTAAACATGCAGCCAAGCCAAGTTGTGATTACTTCTGAATTCCTCATTGAAAAACGAGTGAAACGAACGAGAACCTAACTGCAAGGTAGAAACTGCATAACAACTGGATAATCCTCAGCTTATAAGGTGGTGCCCGTCGAACTGCTTGAGTCTTGGGGCTTTGATGTAGCGGGAGGTCACACATGGTACTTCCTTATATTGTAGGCGTTCCACTGCTTTTCGATCTTTTTGTCGTTTCATGGTCGCGAGGGTGTAATTATTCTTGCCACCTACTCTGCTGATCTTGTACGGACCTTCCCAGATGGGATCCATCTTTTTTGGAGCCTTCACTGCAGGCAGTGATGACGGCTTTTCTTTGGACTAGATCTCCGGGCTGGATTGCCGGATCTTGACCCTTTTGTTATAGCTGGATAGAAGTTGCTGTTGGTAGGCTGCAATGCGGGTGATGGTCTGCTCACGCTTCTCCTCTGCCATATCTAAGCTTGTGGCCACCTCATTTCTGTTCTACTCAATGTTTGGCAGTATAGTGCTGATACTTGGCACGATGACATTGGGAGGAATGATTACTTCTGAACCAAATGCCAAAGAGAAAGGAGCTTCACCGATTGCTCGTACTTTGGTGGTGCGATATGCCCATAGACATCCGGGGAACTCGTCTGGCCATTTTCCCTTCTTGTCGGTGAGGGATTTCTTAAGGCAGTCGAGGATCATCTTGTTGGATATGTGCTGCTTGATGCCATGCTTTTGGAAGAACTTCGCCAAATCTTCGCCCACGAATTACGGGCCATTGTCGGTGACGATGAACTGAGGGATGCCAAATCGGCAAATGATGTTCCTCCATATGAAGTGCTCGATGTCCATCTGAGCCATGATCATCATGCCTCTGCCCTCAGTAGCAGGCGATATAGGTCCTACTAGGTCGAATACCCGTTGCACAAACGACCAATGACTCATCTGCGGGTGTAGTTCGCTGGCAGGCAGCGCTGGTACCGGCTTGTAGCGTTGGTAGTGGTCGCACTTTTATACTAACTCCTTAGCATCTTGGTGCATGGTAGGTCAGTAGTAGCTTGCGTTAAGAGCCTTATGTGCTAAAGATCGATCTCCAGAGTGGTTTCCACAAATGCATTTATGGATTGAGCCTAGAACCTTCAAGTCATTGGGAGGCGCTAGGCAGCGGAGATGTGATTCAGTGTAGGATCTTTGGGTGAGAATGCCATTCCACATATAGTAGCGTGTTATACTAACCTGTGGTCTATAATGGAATCTTGCCAATCTTTCTAGACTCCAATCTTTCCATGGGGAGTGTGCCATTGACCAGGTGGTCTATAATGGAATCTTGCCAATTTGGAGTTATACTAACCTGTGACACCTTGGCTGCTGGCTCCGCCTCTATGTTTGGCTTGTCTAGATACTCTATGAGAATAGAGCATTTGAATTAGTGGTCAAAGGCGGAGTGTAAGCCGGCTAGCGCATTTGCGTGAGCGTTGTCTGCTCGCGGAACTTGAGTGAGAGTGTAGGTCTGAAATACCTCAAGTTGTTTGTGTACGTTCTCTAGGTATTGTGTCATCCTTTGATGTTTTGTTGTGTACTCCCTAGTAGTTTGGCTAGTGATTAGCTAGGAATCGAATGAATTACTAGCTTCTTCACCGCCAAGTCTTTTGTCATTCGGTGGCCTGCTAGTAGGGCCTTGTACTCTGCTTCAATGTTAGATGCCTTGAAGCCTAAGGTGATCGCCTACTATAGCATTGAACCATCTAGGGCGACAAAGACCACACCTGCTTCCGAGCCTTTGTAGTTGGATGCGTCGTCGATATGAAAATGCCAGAAATCTCCATTGGGCCACTCTAGAGTTGAATTATGGAGCAAGGGTCAGCTAGGGTCGTGTGTCACGCATCAGGAGGTGGTGCTCAACTGCCGGTACATGTTGCTTCTATGTAGAATCTTTTGGGGCGACGAGGACAAAAATTGCTTCCGATTATGTCCTTCTAGTGTTCGTCTGCCTTTGACATGCCTTTTGAGCTGAGTTGTTGCGTTCATTAAAAAACTTTGCATCGCTAGTGTATGTGCCTTTATCATCGCGCATCTGGATTGGGCATAATAGTGCGTTATGATGATGACTGCGTGTGTCTGAAGGTATAACTTGAGCTTCCAGGTTGCAACAACTATCGCCAAAGTTAGCTTTTGAATTTCCGGTAGCATCGAGGAGAGCTTTTGAACTGTGGAATACAGGTAGTCGGGCCCCCAGCTCTTCTCGTATGATGGTAGAGCTTATTGCTGCTTCAAATACCATCAAACATACGAATAGGTCCTTCGTTGCTTCCAGTTTGGATAGTTGGCAGGTGATGTCAGGTACTCATTCTGGTCCTTGAATCTGGATCAGTGAGCCTCGTCCCAAAGTGCATGCTTTTCTGCTAGAGTGAAAGAGTATGCCAGAGTCAAATCTTCTTTCATGATCAATTTTTCGAACAGCGGGTGGTTTGCTAGAAGTCATTTTTGGAAGGCTGCTCTAGCTATCGAGTCGTTACATCTGACTATCTTTGCCTTCTCTGCTTTGAACCTCTTCACATAGTCGCAGAGCGACTCATTTGGGTTCTTCTTGACATTGAACAAGTGGTCGGACTTCTTCTTGATCGAGCTATAGGATGAATCTCTTTGGTGAAAACCAAAGAAAGTTTGTCAAAACTCTGGATAGATTGTGGCGGCAGGGTGTAGAACCAATTTTGCGCCTCGCCTTGTAGAATGATGGTGAATATCTTGCACATGAGATCGTCGTTGTTTCGATAGAGGATCATTGCGCTTCGGTAGTGCTTTAGGTGTTTCTCCGGGTCTTCATCTCCTTTGAAGGATGTGAAATGTGGCATGTTGAACTTGCGTGGAGGCTCTGCCTGCTCGATCTTGTCCGTGAAGGATGACCTTCTTATGTTGGTCATGTCCAGTCATAGTGCCTCGTTGGCCACTTCTATGCGTTGGAAATCACGCGATCACTTGTTTAGGAGCCTATCTACTTCTTCCTGAATTTGCCTTTGCTGGGGTAGCGGAGCTGTCAGCTGCCCCCAGTCTCGACCTACTGATCTGGGCTGATCTTCTACGTGCTCGGCTCATCTATACCTCGGCAGCGGTGCATATGGTCTATTCTTGGCAGGCAAGGGAATTCTTCACAGGCCGTCAGTTGAACTTGAGCCGGATTGAGTGATTGCTTCTCTCCGTCCGTCGTGCTCCCTACTCCGATATGAGGTGGAGGATGCTCCTTACGGGCTTAACCGCAAATGAACACTTCGCCTGGAAGGTTTCTCATGTTGACTATTAGAGTGTGACCCCAACCGTGAATGCATGCTCTTCTGTGGGCCTAGTCGAGAGTGCACGCTCCTCCGTGAACTAAGATGGGAGTATACGCTATCTAGGGGGTCCAATTAGGAGTGTACACTACCCGAACGCTCGGTTCGTGGCTGGTTAAGTGGCTGCTGGAGAGGTTCTTCGTCTGCCTTTGTCCTACTTCGGGACACCTTGTTTGGGGCACGTTGCATCTTGGTGCGCTGCAAGAGCTGGTTCACCAAGGTTGTCTGCTGTGCTAGGGCGCTTGTCAACTCTATGACTTGTCGAGATAAGTGTTGTTTTCCATTTAGATTGGAAGAGCTTGGAAGGAATGTGCCTCCTTGAGCAGTGGAAGGATGGTAAACTCCGGGCGTGAGATTTGAGTTGGGAAATGTCAAATTCGAGGAGAAATATGGTGAGAATACCCCTGGTTCGATCGTAGGCCTAGAAATTTGAAGTCGGGATGGTTGAACTAATCTTGGACCGATTTGGGTTGCTTGGAAGGTCACGGGAGCAGGATGGGCCGCAGGAGTGGGATGCTCAGCTGGAGCAGGCTGGGCACAGGAGTGGGCTGCTCGACGTGCGGCGCACGTGAGTGCGAGGCTTAGGCTCGGCTCGGCAACTCATTGGGCTCGGGTTGGATTTTGGCGGCACGGGCTGGTTTGCCTTGGGCTTGGAATGACATGGCTTGGGCCGTAGCTTTGGTTGCCGTGGTGGCCACCACAGTGGTTGCCATGGTGGAGCCTCGTAGTGGTGGTGCTGCTCCACTTATTGTCACATTTAGCCTCGTGGATCGCCACTATCCCATCTCTTGAATATTGGAATTTTCACTTGTTGAATTTTCTAAATTTCTGGCCATTGTACTTCTCTTTTACGTTTTATCAAAGAAGCTTGCAAATAAAAATTCTAATAATAAGAACGTATGAAAAAAAAATACAAGTGGACTAGAAAATAGAGAAAACTTTTTATGCCAGAGTCTTCTACGAGTGTGGATTTCTTACTCTCAATGAAAGCACCAATTTGTGGATGCAAATTTCTTCCTCCTTGATCTTGGAAAAATGCACCTACAAAACAATTAACACCTTTGTTCAAGGCCAAGAGCCTCATGCGCCCACGATGAATGGGGGGGATTTGGCCGAAGAACCTCTGATGCCAAAGTTAGAATTTAGAGAGAAAGTGTTTGAGAACTTTAGTAAGAGAATTGGAAGTGAACTTTGAGGAAAAGAATGGGGTTTAAATAAGAGAGTGGCCGGCCTCCTAAGGTGAGAGAGGACCGGCCACCTAGCCTTGTTTGTGAGTTAGGTTCTTGATTTGTGTTAATTTGGGAGTTGGAATAATTACCTAATCAATTAGCTAATTAATATAATAATTACCTAATTGATTAGCTAATCAATATAATAAAAAGGGAAGATTTTGGGAGTTACCTTGTGGAGAATATTGGATGAGGATGGATGAAATAGATTTGAATTGTTACCTATTTTGGGCACTTTTGACTTGGTTGAGGGATGATTGTCCACTGCTCGCGCGTAGGAAATTTGGTGTGCCTCGAGGGTAATTTTGTCCTTTTAACCCAAAAATCCACGTGTCGCCTCTTGATTATTTTTGGCTCCACATTTATCATGCCAAGCCGTAGTGCAGTATTAATATATTAATATTATAACTCGAGTCACGCCAAGCATGTAACACACTTAACTGAGCCTAAGCCACATAACGGAGCTTGCAGAGTGGTTCATGGAATTAGAATTGTGGAAGAGTTTAGGTTGCTTGGGAGCACTAAAAGTCCAAGCTCATGATTTTGGATTCACGTGGGAAGGTTTGAGAAGGAACAAATCAAGTTTCCCCTTTCTCTTGCAAACCAACTAGGAACTTAGAAAACAACCAATACCCAAAGCCGAGCTAGCCAAATTAGAACCAAATCACAAGTTTACCTGAAGCCGCACACCACATTAATAGAGAAGAAGGAACCTTTCCTTTCGCATCTTACACAAAAAAAACAAGGAGAGACAGCAGAGGGGAATGTTACCAAAGATGAAGTCTATTGAGTGACTTGGTGCAAGAAAGGAGAAACTCTGAGCAGTATGCTCAAATAGGCTTCATGGTACTCCTAGCCTCTGCAACGTTATACCAAAACGGAAACCTGTAGCTGCAACCATGGAAAGAGGAAGGGAAGACTTACCAAATTTGGAGAAGGAGAAAAGCCAAGGGATTGTCCTAGCTGGAGCGTGGAAGGATCCATGCTTCTATAAATAAAAGGCATCAGTACACTACAAAAGGAGAGACAATCATGTGGGGGAAGGAGAACGACAAGGGCAATAACACACCAACCAGAGCAAGCTTCCTCTAAGTGCAAGAAACCCTAATTCTTCAAAGATAAACTTTCCTTTCATTTGGAACCTTCCAATAAGCTTCCTTACCTCCTAAAAAACCTACAAAACTATTAGAAATCCTAGATTAGCCACTTCAAAACCATACAACCAAGAACAGCCTCTCTCTCTCTCTCTCTCTCTCTCTCTCTCTCTCTCACGCTAAACAAGTGGGATTTTGGCTTCGACACCATGCATCATTCAAGCAAGTCATAATTTATTATGATTACTCATTAATTCCCAATGTTTGTTAGCTTAACAGATACTCCTCAAAGCCACCGAAATCAAAATGGAAACATTCGACTATCGAGGGAAGCACTTCGGCATCAAAGGAAACATTCGACTAGCGTGGGAAGCATTCAGCCTCATCGGAAGAGCTTCCACAGCTGCGGGAAGAGCTTTCACAGTTGCGGGAAGAGCTTCCACAATCGTGGAAAGAACTTGAACTACCACGAGAAGCAACTCATCATCGTTGGAAGCACTCAACATAACACCAGACCAAGCACCCAATAGCTGCTGGAAGAACAACAAAGCATTCTCTAGGACTTGCTTTTCTTCAGGATGCTTTGGACTTAGTCCTCGCTAGCTCAGACATGAGGTAGGTGAAGGTTTTGGCTCGCCTCTTAATAACACAAGCGCATCATAGCCCTTCGGAACAAAAACTACCCAACATTTTTAAAGAAAGTTGAGCACTAATATGCTCTGTTACTACAAAAAAATTTATCAAACTAATTTGATAATATTAAAAATATTCTTAGAAGCACATATAATGTCTCTTAACTTTTCGAAATGGAACAACACTCAACATCCTCCCATCTTAAATTCTCCTTTCACAACGCAATCGAAATCTTGTTCACGCAATCTTCACAAGAGGGTGTCTGACGAAATTTAACATACATGATATGTGTTTGATTTAATTTTTTATATATGGTTTTGTAGTACCAAGATATTTTATAGAAACTATAAAGCACAATAACAAGTTTTTCAGAATAAGGACGTGGCAGATTTTATATATATGATAATGAAAAGGGTTTATATCACAAATGGTCCCTGAAATTGACCCCATCAATCATGATGGTCCCTGAAATTGAAAATCGATCAATGTAGTTCCTGAATTTTAACTCGCGAATCAATGTGGTCCTTCTGTTAGTGTTCCGTCCAAATTAACACTAAAAAAAGGTTAGAGAACCAATTTTTCATGGTAAAATGACCAAAAAAAGGTTAGAGAACTACTTTTTTTTGTTTTTATTTTAGTTTTAGCACCAAATCCATGAAAAAATGGAGAGAAAAGTTGTGAGATCCCACATCGCCCAGGGGAGTGATCCTTATATGTATATTCTCATCCCTACCTAGCGCGAGGCCTTTTGGGAGCTCACTGGCTTCGGGTTCCATGGGAACTTCGAAGTTAAGCGAGTAGCGCGCGAGAGCACTCCCATGATGGGTGACCCACTGGGAAGTTCTCGTGTGAGTTCCCAGAAACAAAACCGTGAGGGCGTAGTCGGGGCCCAAAGCGGACAATATCGTGCTACGGTGGTGGAGCGGGCCCGGGATGTGGTGGACCCCGGGTCGGGATGTGACAATTTGGTATCAGAGCCTAACCCTGGTCGTGGTGTGCCGACGAGGACGTCGGGCCCCTAAGGGGGGTGGATTGTGAGATCCCACATCGCCCAGGGGAGTGATCCTTATATGTATATTCCCATCCCTACCTAGCGCGAGGCCTTTTGGGAGCTCACTGGCTTCGGGTTCCATGGGAACTCCGAAGTTAAGCGAGTAGCGCGCGAGAGCACTCCCATGATGGGTGACCCACTGGGAAGTTCTCGTGTGAGTTCCCAGAAACAAAACCGTGAGGGCGTAGTCGGGGCCCAAAGCGGACAATATCGTGCTACGGTGGTGGAGCGGGCCCGGGATGTGGTGGACCCCGGGTCGGGATGTGACAAAAGTGAAGATGGAAAAAAGAAAAGAGAGGTAGTAAGTAAAATTATAAGTAACATGGTTATTTTTGATCATTTTACCATGAAAAATTGATTCTCTAACCTTTTTTTAAAGTTAATTTGGACGGAACACTAACAGAAGGACCACATTGATTCGCAAGTTAAAATTCAGGGACTACATTGATCGATTTTCAATTTCAGGGACCATCATGATTGATGGGGTCAATTTCAGGGACCATTTGTGATATAAACCCTAATGAAAATATTTGTGAAACTATAAGTATATCTTGTTTGATACTACTTTGACATTGTCTTTGAAATTAGAGGACAATAAAGCCGTTGCATTTCCCTCCACACATTCCCCACTCACCTTATCTCTTCATTAGTTGTTTCTCTTTGCTTTCACTACAAACAATCCACCAGAAAAAAAAAATGAATCCAAAATCAGATATTTACTACTCAACTCACTCAGTAACCAGAGAATTAGTGGCCTTGCTCAGTTCCAATGGCCACCAAATTAGGCTTCAATTTAACATCTCCAACCCCTTTTAACCCCTCTATTCAGAGACCCTTTGTGTCTGTTTCTTCTCCCTCCTCCACTAGGGTTGAGTCTTTTCAGATCAGTGGCAGACAGCTATGCCTCCGCCGCCGCCTTTTGGTACTTCCGGCCAAGGCTACTGCTGACCAACGAGGTTAGGATCATATGTCCATCTAAGCTTTGAGTTAGATTTTTTTGTGGTAGCTGCTTTAATTGTAGTTCTGATTAATAGTAAATGAAAATGATTCAGCATGTAAAACAATATTCTAAACTACGGGAACGGAAATTAGAATGTAAGTGCAAAGGGTGATCACACTATTTTTTTTTGATAAGTAGGGTGATCACACTATTCTGGTGAACTGGCGCATCCATGATAAAGGGTGTGCTAATTTATCAGCAAACAGATAGTATGTGGAAGATTCAATTTTTACTTCATTGCATAGGTAGGGGCAGATTAGTAGGACCACTAACCTAGCCACCGCCATGAAAGAATATAATATAACAAGAATCTTCAATTTGAGATTTATTTTCTAAGTCTTAATGCAAAATGAATAAGGGACTTATTCATGACTCAGTCTTAAGTTTTTTAGCTTACACCATGAAGTGTGGACATTTTTTCCATATCAAGTTTTCTTGTACGATTTAACGGATTTAACGAGTAATGTTATATAGACCACATTTATTAATCTCGTTTTTTATTGGTATGAGGGATCTTTTTTTTTTTGTCAAATGATAGGTTTGTTAGATTAGAGACCTATGTTGTGGTGCAAAGGCAACATTTTTCTCCACCACTATAGTAGAGGGCCACCTGCGTATGAGGGATCCAATTGCATAATTTGATATCATGCGAGTCTTGTCTCTGTGAAAATTTTAATCAGCAATGCAGTCAAATCTTGTAAAAGTAGTCAGGAATTCTTGACGATATCGAGCTGGAACAGCCTGTTCTTCCTGAATACCTCAATTCAACGCCAAAGAATTTCTTGCCGGTACTAGGGGTGGGTTCAGTTTCATTCGGTTTAGTTTTTTGCCAAAAACCGAAACCAAACTGAAACTTCAGTTCGGTTCAATATTTTTTGAGTTTTGGTTTCAAATATTTTTTGTATATCTCATTATAAAAATTACAAGGAAAAGAAGGCAACTCTTATAGAGAGCCAAAAAGAAAGCTACAAGAAAAAGTAGGCTAACTACTCCAACACTAACCCTAAAATCTGCCTTAACAAGAGGAAAAGCCAAAACCTAATTACAAGGAAAGAAGTTTTTACAAGCAACTAAGAAATGTGACAAAAAGGAGGTAAGGTATTACAAGGTATGGGAAGTCATGAAAGTAGGGTTAAGAACATCACTTTAGCCTATGACTTAGCTAAAGTGAGGATGACAACCCATACATACAATTCATCCTTTGAGATCTTATACAAACCGGTTTCAATGTCATTCATGGCTTTTTTCCAAATGAAGTTATCACCTACAAGTCTCTGGCCTGCAACAGAAGTTTCACATAAAAAACAAAAACAATGATAAAGTCAGACTAAAAAAAACAAATGATGGTTCATAAGGTTCGGTTCGGTTTTTTTTTTGGTTTTGGTTTGATGGTCGATCTTGTTTTTTTTGGTTTTCGGTTTTTTGAGCCCACCCCTAACCACTACCATACCGTATTCATCTTTACTTGGTGATAAATTTATACTCTTTGCATGGTTTGTTTTTGGATTATTTGCTGAGTCAATTCCAATGTCCTTTTTTCAGGCAAGGTCGAAAAAGATGACGTTGTTGACAGTAAGATTCTGCCGTATTGTAGCATAGACAAGAAAGCGAAAAAGTCTTTGGGTGAACTTGAACAAGATTTTCTTCAAGCTTTACAAGTAATTTTACACTACATTTTAATGTTTTACAGTACTATAGTGTTTTGCTACTGAACACACTATGATTCTATGGATGAAGCGAAGAAAGTACTAGGTCTGGATCTGAACCAAGGTTCCGACTTAGTTCTTCGACCGCTTTCACAACTTATCCCGGCATGAAGTGTCATGGCATTTTGGTTACCTTCTTCAAGAAGTCAACTAGTTTTTGATTAATTTGGATGCAACGTGTTAATGGATGTTTGCATTTGAGATACTAACTGGTTTCTTCTTTTTTTTGCTCGTAAAGTCATTCTACTATGACGGAAAAGCTATTATGTCAAATGAGGAATTTGATAACCTCAAGGAAGAACTCATGTGGGAAGGCAGCAGCGTTGTCATGCTAAGTATGTACCGTTTCATTTGTTCAAAGAATGGGACTTGGCACCTCAATGTCTTGGGACTTCATGATGGTAATATTTCTAAGATTTATTTTCGGTTTCTGTTGTTTAATTTTACCATGCAGGTTCCGATGAACAGAAGTTTCTGGAAGCCTCAATGGCCTATGTGTCTGGCGAACCAATTTTGACAGATCAAGAGTACGATGAGCTGAAGCTGAGACTAAAGGTTAGTTTGTGCTGGTTTCATGTTTAGGCATGTAAAATATGATTAATGGTATACTTTCTTCTTGCCATCGGTCTATCGTTTCCATTTGCTTCAGTTGGTGAACATGATTTTTTTTCTTTTCCAGACAGAAGGGAGTGATATTGTAGTCGAGGGTCCAAGATGCAGTCTTCGTACTAGAAAGGTGCATAATGCTGAGTTTTACTTTTTCTCTATATATCCATCATATGAATTACCGTGTGTACCTTTAATTTCGTGGTTTTATAAGTACTGCATTAGTTTAAATGGTTCCTATGCATCCTGTGCCGTAAAATGTGAATGTAATTACTAAATATCACAAGGATTATCTCTTTAAGAGAAAACATTTCTTCAGTTTTTGGTATTCGAGTGTTTGGTTATACATGTATGGATGAAAATCCATTACTTCAATACTGGATCTAAAGATTCTAAACGGGTAATTTCACTTGCTTGTCCCCCAAACCTCTCTGCACTTCTGCAGATTGATTTACCATGTAAAAAGTTGTTTAAAGTTGTTATTTACTATTTGTTTTCAGTAAATTCTTATGTGTATTTGGATATTTAGCCGTCCTTTTTTTCAACCTCTAATATAACTTTTTGGTGAGATTCCTTGCTAAAACTGAGTTGTGCTTGCATTGATTAACTTTCTCCCAACAGGTTTACAGTGACCTGTCTGTTGACTATTTGAAGATGCTCCTGCTAAATGTCCCTGCAACTGTTGTCGCGCTTGCAGCGTAAGTCAACTGCTTATGTCATCAAGCATACGCTTGAAACTCACAAGCTGATGACATGCAATAGATTCTAGGTGCTGTTATTACCTGCTTGCTCCTTACACGCAACCGAAATGTAGATCATTATATCTGGTGGCTCCAAAACCAACTGCTTAACCACTACTCTTGTCACTGAAGTTCTCGTCAAGTTTTCGTAGATGATATTGAATCTAATAATTAACGAACTTTTTTGCTTCCCCATCTGCTAGGTTCTTCTTTTTGGATGATCTGACCGGTTTCGAATTCACATATCTTTTGGAGGTATATTGGTTTAACTACATGAACTTTTGGTTTCTGTACGTATCCATTTTATGCTCTTTCAAAAAAAAACCTTTGGTAAATTCTTGGATTGCAGCTGCCGGAGCCATTCAGCTTCATTTTCACATGGTTTGCTGCTGTGCCTGTCATAGTTTATTTAGCACAGGCACTCACAAAACTAATTATCAAGGATGTTTTGATCTTAAAGGTAGGTGTCTTGTCAAATGCTACCTTAATTTGTGGATACCATATTGCTTTTAACATTTCACATTTATTTTTCTAGGGCCCTTGTCCAAACTGTGGTACAGAGAACTTGTCATTCTTTGGGACCATACTTTCAATTTCAAATGGTGGTTCTACCAACAACATCAAATGCTCAAAGTAAGTATAAAACTGATCACTGATTCTAGACAAAGCGTTGCAGTCGGTCACGCACACGTGATTGATTTCTGACCGTGTTTAGATACATGTCGACTCCACAATGGAGCTCATATGCACCAATAGTCAGAAATCATTCACGCATGTGCGAGAGCAACTGATGGTAGCATTTTTTTTTTTTCTATCGACTTCATATAAGGAGTCATTCCTCCTTCATTGATAATGTGGCATCATTTCATTACAAAATCATTAAAATCTGAACCGTTCATTCTCTTTATCATTATATAAGGACTCGTTTAATTTAGAAACTGGTTAGTTATTAGTATGAGTAAAAAAAGTTGACGATTCACCGTGAAGATGTTATTTGTTACCGTTGATTTGTTAGACACATATGAATAAGTAAATTATTTCCAAATTGATTGAATTTTTTTTAGAGAGAATCTTTAGACGATGATAAAGACAATGAAATGGCTTGATTATAATGTTTGCATGGTGAAATAATGTAGATTATAATGTTTGTACGGTGAAATGATGTAACGTCGTCGTTGAAAGAGGAATGGCCGGAGTCAAGCATTATACTTTTCTCTTGATTTGGATTCTGTGATTCTTTGGACATGATTTACAAAAGTTTTGCTTCCATTTAATTTTAACTGTGATGAGTAACATTTTACTGCAGCTGCGGAACTCCATTGGTATATGATTCAAAGTCGCGCCTGATCACGTTGCCGGAAGGAAGCAATGCTTGACAAGAATCTGTGCCTAGTGTTTTCTTGTGCTGAAGAAGAAGAAGAATATGTACTTTTTTTTGTTTCGTGAGGTCTCTCTGGAACATCTCAATAGTTGATTGTGAATATGAATACAAGGAAAGAGGAAGATGACATCATATGATCAGACGGTTCAGTTTTACTCTTGTGCCTTACATGAGCCTGTAGGTCGGAAACACAGTTGCCGGTGGGCGAAAATTAGAAAAATAACTCAAATTCTAACGGCCTCCACAAAAATGAGAATCAAATCAAACCCTAACCGCGACAAAACATGTGACGCGCTCCTTCCCACTCGATCCATCCGAAATCCCGCCTCCGAAGAAACGTCAGTGCTAATGCTACAACCATCTTCTCTATAGGATCGCCACGTCCAAATAATCTCCTATCTACATAAAATGATAAGATGTGAGAACACCCCCTTTTTGGGTCAAGCCCAACAGACTTTGACATAAAGTTTCAGTTTACCTGAAAGTTAAGATCATTCAGTGCCTTGCTTTCATCCACTTGTCTCCCGTTTCCATGAGAGGGGCAAAAATAGTTCTCAATTGTATGTGCATGAGCACTTCTCGATTGTATATGTACCTAAGCTTAATTGTTTTGTTTCCCACCTAGCTAAATGCTGGAAAACGCGTAAATATCATACTGCATACGCACCTGTAGACTACCTCCAAATGTAATGGAACATAAATTTCAAAATAAAAAGAAAAACGAGGGGACAACAAAGCCAACTGGAAAGAATTTCTCGGGGTCTGATCAGTACGAAAAATAGTAAGGAATTTTCTAAAACAGTGAGTTTTAAACTAATAATTGTATACAACAGTTGAAATACAATTTCACATGTTGGTAAAGGCACAATTTTCTTTTACCGCAAAGAGGTGAAAACACACAAAGGAATATCGCTTTTCCTATTGAGAGGATTTATTATTTTGACATGAATGAGCATAATTTTGAGTCGAAGCACAAAAGAGGACTCATTTATCCGTAGAGTGGATCATAAAGAAATTGGTTCTTGGGTAATCTATCTCATCTTGATACATGGATTTGAAGATCTACAATTGAAGGTAGCAAGTACCTGTTTCACCACAAAGCGACCGTGCTTGTCAGGGTAAACAAACGCAAAAGACAGTCTAGCATTTCTTCTCCTAGCCTCTGGAGCAATCTCTTTGACCTGCAAAAACACTAGAATTATCTCGGAGCAAGTAATATAATGTTAACCAACCAAATATAGGAAAGATGATAGGATGGCATGACATTATGAAATACAGATAACATACAAGATCAGTTAGCTCACAAAGTTTTGCATCTTTCCATGTATAAATTTGAACCTCATCTTTTGGTTCATTGCCTCTCACCGCAAATTCTACCTCACTGTGATGAGCCCCAATCTGCCAAAGAAAATAGTTAAAAGTAAATGTAAAAGGCTGAAACGGAATGTCAGCACCCAACCAATATATCTTTATATTAACATCACGATCCCAACCTTCTCAATAGTAACACGCGTTCCAAATTATACAAACGTTTCCCCATAATCCGAAACGAAGTCTTAACGATTAGTAACCCAATGCACTTTGTTTCCCTACTTAACACTATCTCAGAATCATCACCAAAATCTTATATTCAACTGATTTCAGAGTCTAATTGGAGCAATAATCTTCAAGGCCAAGATAGGCTGAGAAACGATATAATCATAGCAACCTAAATATTCCATCCTTTTCCCTTCACTCCGTCAACTGGGCAAAAATTATACCACCCCAAAAGTTTCCTAAGTCTATCCTCTGCAACAAAATCAGCAAAACCCGCTTCGAATCGAATACATCTGAAGTAAATAAGATATGGGTTTTTAAAAAATCTGAATTTCCAACCAAAATCATTAACTCCAATTACTTAAAGGCCAAATTTCACAAGCATAAAACATTACCAAAATTACTAAACAATTAATACCAAAACTGAAAAAAAATAACCTGTAGAAAACAAAACACTGGAGTTGCACATACCCTAGTGAAAACCCGAAGCAGCAGAGGGCAAATCTGCATTGCATATAAAAACAAACAAAGCTTTTCATAAATATATCATACAAACCAGCAAGAAAAAAATTAATAATAAATTAAAATTTTGAAAAATACAGAAACCGTAAAGAAGTAACTAGCAGAGCTGAAAGTTAAAGGGAGTACCTTTTCGCGGTCGATGCGTTCGGAGTGGGGGCGAGGTGGCGGGGGCGGCAGACCCCTGGAATGAGGCGGGGGAGGAGGAGTGATAGAATAAAAAACCTCTACCTAATTCGACCTCAACTTAGCAGCAATGGAGGTGTGGATTGTGAAGGAGAAGTAAAATTGATTTCTTCATATCATATAATTGGGATAACCTGTTTCAATATAATATATATAGAAATGCCCGAGCTCGTGCTAGGCACATGAGCAATCCACCAAATAGATCTAAAGCTACACATTACAGAAACAACCCATACAAAACCGAAAGCCAAACACTACATATTTTATTATATTAGGTTCTTATCATCACATCCTCCCTAGGAAGAAACCTTGTCCACAAGGTTTATAGCTGGAACTGCGGAAATCGAGCGTGAAAATCATCATAGTCCTCCCAAGTGGCCTCCTGCTCTTCCTGACCAATCCACTGCACCAAGAGTTGAACGCCCGCAACGTTGCCCTTCTTGTATATCCTTCTTGTATATCCTTCTGCTTAAAATCTTTGCAGGTTTATCATGATGCACTTCATTGCTGGGAAGCTCTAGTAGTATTGCAGGTGGTTGCACCAATGGGCCCAGATGTTTCTTGAGAGAGCTCACATGGAAAACTGGGTGTATCTTGGAGTTAGCAAGTAGGTTGAGCCTGTAAGCAACCGGTCCCACCCTCTCAATGACCTCAAATGGCCCAAAGTACCTTGGAAGTAACTTGTGAGCCGAGTGTGATGCTAGTGCTTGATAGTGATAAGGGATTAGTTTGAGGTAAACGAAGTCCCCTATGGCAAACTCCCTTTCTGTCATGTGCTTGTTGGCTTGGGATCTCATCCTATTCTGAGTTATCTCTAGATTGGACTTAAGTATGGATAGGACCCTGTCTCGCTCAAGTAATCCTTGTTCCACTGCTTCCAGCCTAGCAGTGCCCCTTTCATAAGGTGTTACATGAGAAGGGGGATGCCCATAGGCCAACTCAAACGGTGTGAACTTAGATGAAGAGTGGTAAGAGGTGTTGTAACACCACTCTGCCCATGGTAACCAAAGGGTCCACTTCTTAGGTTAAATACTCACAAAGCACCTAAGGTATGTCTCCACGCACCTGTTAAGTACCTCAGTCTAGCCATCACTTTGAGGATGATATCCTGAGCTCATGCAAAGCTTGGACCCCTGCAATTTGAAGAATTCTTTCCGAAAAGTGATTAAGAAGATAGGATCCCTATCACTGACAATCGTTGAAGGAAGACCATGCAATCAGAATAGGTTCTCAAGGAAGGAATGTGCCACGATAGTGGCAGTGTAAGGGTGAGCTAAGGGTATGAAATAAGCATACTTGCTCAACCTGTCCACTACCACCATTATCACATATTTCCCTTTACTGAGGGCAGGCCCACTATAAAATCCATACTGATCTGTCCAAATCCTCTTTGGTATAGGTCGTGGTTGCAAAAAGTCAGGGGGTGCAATTGTCTCATACTTGTGTTGTTGGCAAGTAGGACATTCAGATATGAACAGTTTAATGTTTCCCTTCATCCCTGGCTAATAGAAGCTTCTCTTAAGCCTATGATAAGTCTTAAGTACACCTTGGTGACCCGCTGCAGGAGTGGAGTGGTGTTCCTCAAGCAATTTCAATTTCCAATGAGAGTATGGGCTGATCACTATCCGAGACTTGTATTTTAACAAACCATTATCGATGTGATAATGAGAAGCTTGAGAGGGTGATGATGCCGAAGGGGTGGGATCCATGACTTCCTGTTTCTTTTGCATGATCCACTCATCTGTTTCATTGAACCTGCGAAGCTCATCCAACCACCCAAAATACGGATAAGTAATTGAAGCACATAAGGCAGAAGAGGGGTCTACAGAAATCGAGGATGTCTCTGAGAGAGTTGGCAATTGTACCCTGGAAAGTGCATCAGCTACCAAATTTTCCTTGCCCTTCTTATACTGGATTTCATAGTCGAATCCCATTAATTTGGCTACCCATTTTTGCTGAAACTGGTTGTTAGCTCGTTGAGAAAGGAAATACTTCAAGCTACGGTGGTCGGATCTAATTATGAAATGCCTTCCCTGCAGGTAGTTGTGCCATTTTTTTACAGTTGAAACAATGGCGATAAGTTTCTTCTCATATGTGGATAATGATTGGTTTCTGGTGCCCAAGGCTTTGCTATAGAAAGAAATCGGCCTGCCTTGTTGCATGAGCACTGCACCTATTCCTGAATAAGAAGCATCACATTCTAACTCAAAGGGAATAGTAAAATTTGGTAGGGCTAATACTTGGGGCGAAGACAAGACAATTTTGAGTTGCTAGAAAGCCTCGGTGGCAGCCAAGTTCCAATGGAACCCATCCTTCTTGGTTAACAAATATAAAGGCTTACAAATCTGTCCATAACCAGGAACAAATTTGCGGTAATACCCTGTGAGGCCTAAGAAACCCCTTAACTCTTTGACAGAAGCAGGAATGGGCCAATCCATTATGTCTTGGACCTTCCTCGGATCGGCTTCGACCTCTGTCCTCGAGACAATATGACCAAGATATTCAATCTTGTTCTGACCAAAAGCACACTTGGACTTCTTTACATAAAGTTGATGTTGGCGCAATAGAGCAAAAGTGATTTGGAGGTGTTGTAAATGATCCTCCTAGGTCTTGCTATAAATCAGAATATCATCAAAGAAGACAAGTATGAAATCTCTGAGATAAGGCTTAAAGACATTATTTATAAGATTCTGGAAGGAAGTCGAGGCATTGGTCAAACCAAAGGGCATTACCAGAAATTCATAATGGCCTTCATGAGTGCGAAATGTTGTTTTTTCCACATCATTTGGATGCATTCGAATCTGGTGGTAACCAGATCGCAAATCCAACTTAGAAAAATACACAGCCCCGAACAATTCATCTAATAGATCATCAATAAGAGGGATGGGATATTTATCCTTGATGGTCAAAAAGTTAAGCTCCCTATAGTCCATGCATAGCCTTCAGGTACCTTCTTTTTTCCTGACAAGTAGCACCGGAAATGAGAAAGGGCTGTGACTAGGCCTGATGAAACTCGAATCCAACAACTCCTTCACTGCCTTTTCTATTTCATTTTTCTGGAGTGGCCCGTAGTGATAAGGTCTAATGTTGGGAGGTTTTGTTACTGGGACAAGAAGGATTTGGTGATCATGAAGCCTATGGGGAGGGAAAGTGGTAGGTAGGGTGAATACCAACTCAAACCGTTGCAACAAACCTTGCAACTCTTGTAATTGCAGAGGGTTGATATTGGAAGCCTCTAATTTCTGACTCTCAATGGAATAAAGGAATAGAGCCAAGTTATAATTAGAAAGCTCCTTCTCGATGTGCTATAAGGATACCTCTTGAATGATCGGAGCATGTGGGGAGTGATGGACCAACTTATAGTGAATGTTGGCTTGATCAAACTCAAAAGTGAGCTGTTGAAAGTCCCACAGAACCGGGCTCACAAAGGATAACCATTGAACCCCTAACACAATGTCACACCCCCCCCCAATGGAAGAGTAAATAAATCCACCAAACAATGGTATTCACCCATGGATAGTGGGATGCCCCTACAACAACGCGAGCTATTGACCCTTCCCCCATCAATTATCATGACTTCAAACTGTTTAGTGGGTGAACAAAACCAACCATAACGCTTGAGTAGCCTAGAATCCACAAAATTATGGGTGATGCCCGAGTCTAACAAAATAGTAAGTTGTTGTCCCTGAATAATGCCCTGGACTTTCATGGTTTGGGGGGTAATAAAGGCCATAGTGCCATAAAAGGCACAAGCACTGAGGTGCATAGATTGGCACTCAGGGGAAATGTCACAAGGGAAGGCTTCGAGAACCTCCTCCAGGCAAGATAAATCTAACATTAACAGCCGTAGTTGAGCACATTTATGACCCCTCACCCATTTTCGTCACAAAACCAACAATCTCCTACTTCCCTCTTCCGTTGGATCTCAGCAGGCGTGAGTTTCTTGACCGGTAAGTTACCTGGTCTATTAACTGGAAAATTGGTTTGAGGAGTAGGTGTAGTGTTTTTAGGTGCGCATGACTGTTTGGATGCGGGTATTTTAAGCTCATTATGCTTAGCCTCGATCTGTAAGGCTAGGGAGATGGTTCATGCACCGTGTTAGGGCACAGAAGCTTAACATCAAATCGGAGTTCCTATTTAAGCCCCCTTAAGAAACAACTCTTTAACAGTACATGACCAACATCAGATGTACGTGTAGCCAATCTACGAAATTCTACAATATATTCCTTAAGTGTACCTGTTTGGCCGAGCTTGAACAAGGATTCAATATAATCCTCAAAGTCGGAGGGCCTAAACTCGCGATAGAAAGCCGGAGCGAAGTCATCCCAGCTAGACCTGGCAGTTTCTGACACGACACGAAAACGACACGAAAATAACGGGTTTCGGGTCAATACGATAACTTATTGGGTCATTATCGAGTGACCCGTTAAGAACGTGTTAATAACGGGTTCTTAACAGGTATACACGCGAGTAACACGTGGGTGACCCGTTTCGACCCGTTAAGAAAAAAATTATTTTGATAATTTTAAAGTTTAATTACTAAAAAAATTATTATAAAATACAATAGCCATATTAATATATACAATATATTCTATATTAAATATATAGTTTTGTATTATTATTCTATATACGTTAAAAAAAAAAGTTTTATCATTATTTATTTTTATTGTGAGAGTTCTTTATTATCATTACTAGGATAATAAATTTTACTTAACATGTTCTTGTCCAAAATTAAAATAAACTAGGGCAAGAACTAAGAAGACATACATACAAGTATGAAAAATGTGAAAGAATATATAAACACTTGTGATTCATCATTATTCCTCTACGAGTAGATAATGGTTACACTTAAATTATTGTTTAGATTTTTAAAATCCTCCAAACCCTCATAAATAATGTTTTTTATTTGAGGGAAAAATTAATAAAATTAATAATAATTATTATAGAAGTGTACAAAATGTAAAAAAAATATCCAATCACTCATAATGATAAGCTTTACAACTTTCATGAAGGGGTCAGTTTCGAAATCCAACATTATAATCCATAAACCTTAAATTTATATTTAACCGTCGATTGTCATTTACGCTTTATTCTTGTTACTGAATTTCATTTTTTAAATTTTCTTTTTTGAAAACTTGATCATCTGGCGGATGTAAGAAAATGAACGGTTCAGATCTTTGATATCACGTTTCGATATTTACGGTTAACTGAAATATGAGTCGATGTCATATAGTTTGTAGAAACTTTATAAACATCAAGCAATATTTTCACTAATCGTAAAACTCTGAACATAATACCAACGAACCAAACCGTTCATCTTCTTGCATCCTCTAATAGATCATGTTTTCAAAAAACAAAATTTAAAAAAAACAAAATTTGATGAGAAAAATGAAGTGTAAATGTAAACAATAATCAACGGTTAAATTTTGATATATGATTTATATGATTATAGTGACGAATTTCGAAGTTAAGCTCTTCACGAAAGTTGTAAAGCTTGTTATTACGAGCGTTTATATATTTTTTCTATATTTTTTATACTTCTACATTGAAGGGTTTGATTGGAAGAAAATGTGCAAGATGTTCTAATGTTCCAATGTCCTTAATTTTGCAAATCTTTTGAACATTTGATATTTTGTAATGTTCTAATATTTTTTTATTATGCTCTTATTTTGGATATGTAAAAATACACTTAAAAGAAAAATGCGTTTTTATGTTTTGGATGTGACAATACTTAAAAGAAAAATGCGTTTTCACTCAAAAAAAATATTATGTTTTTTATTTAATTATTTATTGGTTTAAAATATATTTTCCTTAACGGGTAACAGGTCGGGTCATATTACCTGTTAATATTATCGGGTCGATTTCGGGTCGAGTCATTTTACCCGTTTATTTTAACGGGTGTTACACGACACGACCCTTTAAGATATCGGGTATGACACGAAAACGATACGAACACGGGAAACACGACACGAATGCCAGGTCTAATCCCAGCGCAGTGTTGATTGGAGACAATCCAACCACCTGGACCAGTGAAAGGCCTCCCTGTCCTGGTGAAATGAGACAGTCAAGACCTTGAGATGATCAGCGGTGTGGTAATAAGCAAAATATTGCTCGACCTTGTAGATCCAAGCTAAAGGATCTTCGCCGGAAGAGAAGCGAGGAAAATCATCCCGTAACTGAAAAGGCTGACGAGGATTCATTCCCGCACCATCAAAAAGCTCGCGCGAGGGACGCGGATGATTAAGCAGCGGAGGATCGGTCGAATCGGGCAAAATCATAGCGGGATCTGGGTTGGAGGAAGAACCCGTACCAAAACCGCAAGAGAGCTCGCGACGGAACTGTTCAAAATAGAGGGGAAGCTTGGCGTCAAGAGCCTTCGAGACGGAAGAGTTAATGGAAGCATTCATGGACGAACAGAAAGTAGCAACAGTTGATTCTAGGGCAGTCATACGAGCTTCCATTTCTGTAAATCGGGAGGTGGTGGTGTGGCGGGGCATACAAAGGAGGGAAACCAGGAACGAGATGGATGATACGAATGATAGAATAAAAAACCTCTACCTAATTTGACCTCAACTTAGCAGCAATGGAGGTGTGCATTGTGAAGGAGAAGAAAGAATATTCAGAAGGATAAAATTGATTTCTTCATATCATATAATTGGGATAACCTGTTACAATATATAGAAATGCCCGAGCTCGTGCTAGGCACATGAGCAATCCACCAAATGGATCTAAAGCTACCCATTAGAGAAACAACCCATACAAAACTTAAAGCAAACACTACATATTTTATTATACTAGGTTCTTATCAAGAAGGGAGTTGTCTTCCGAGGTGGACCTCGAGTCTGGTCCCCGGCCCGCCCCTCTTTTCGTCTCTGTTTCTCTTCTCCATTGTTGAATTCCTAGCTTGAGAACGATTTCGGGTTTTTAGGTTGGTTTTGGAGTTGATGTTAAAGAAATTTAGGATGAACTCCCAATTTAATTATTATATGAATGAGAATTAAGTCTCTAAATTATTTTTTTTAGAAAAATCAATCTTTGAATTATAAAATAAAAATTTTATTTAAACATATGTAACGTTTTACTACATCTATTTAAATTGAGAGCTACTAGATCCAACTCATTGTCTTATTTTCTCACTAACGTTACCCACCTTAAAAAGTTAAAAACTAAAATGTTATTTCCCACCCACTATTATTCTCAAAATAACCTTTAATATATACATACATATGGAATTATAAAATTGTCTCTTAAAAAACTATAAACAAATAATATGTAAATGAAAATCACTAAGGTCTGCAAATTCAAATGGAAATGACAGAGTTATCCAAATTCAAAAGAATTCGACAACGCCAAATTCAAAAATACGATGGACAAATTCAAATGACCCACACACAAATTATTCTTCTACCTTTTCAATGGAAACATAATCTTCTACCTCTTTCGTATAAGCGTCATCTTCCACCTCTTCAATGCAAAAGTCATCTTCTAAGTCCATTGATATTATTTTACTTTCTTTGACTGAAAAAGGAGATGAAAATATGAGTTAGGGTTTAAGGTAGACAAATCGTCTCCCATGCCCAACCTTTTTTTAAAAAAAATTAAGCAAAATAAGATAATTAATGTCCTTATCAGTCTTTTTGCAAATGGACAAATTTGTAATTAAAAAATTCATTAAAAGATGGGTGGGAAGATAAGACATTGGGGTGGGAATAACATCACTCTTTAAATTTTAAATGTTAATTGTCCATGATACCCTATTGTGTTTCAGTCTTAATTAGTTTATGAATGTAATTGTGTAAATCCTAGTATGGGAATCTACCTATTTTTAGATAGTTTCCTGATTGTATTGTAATACCTAAAAGGTAAGGAATTTACCTTCCTTACTACGATAAATAAAGGCACAATGGGGTGAGAAATCACATATCATAATTCACTCAATTCTCTCTTTCTCTATGCTTACTGCACCTCGCCAATCCTCTATAACTCTCCAATTAAATAGGCCTACAACATTTTAACAGGCATACATGCATTGGTGTCGATTAAAACTTCTAGAAATAAAATAAGAGAAAAATTTGTAAATTAAAAATATGATTGACATTTTGAAAAAGACATTGACAAAACCTGTTTTCTTACAAATAGCCTATCACAAAAAGCCAGGAAACTACATTATTTTATTCCGTGGGAGACCTTCTCTCTGCTTGAGCATTTCCCCCCCTTTTTGTGTGAGGGCTTCAATCCTGCTCAAAATCGGTGGCGTCGACTCTTGCTTAGGCTGCATCGGTTGCCAATTTCCCCTTTCTTTTTTTTGTCTCCTATTTTCCCCTTTTCTACTGCTTTTTTCCCTTGCTCTTCATCTCGATTTGTCCTTCTCATCTTATCTTACTGGCATCCCTTTTCCTCCTTCATCTAAACTTTTAAACTTCGATCTTCAGCCATATTTTCTCTGGAGATGGTGCGTATAGTTCCGTTGCTTTACCTGGCTTGGGTGTTCCCGAATCCACCACCTTCTTTCTATTGTCTACTATTCCTGGCAGTGATGCTCATGGTTTTGCATGGACTTCTTTTTCTTGATAGCCGACATGTTTCTTTTAGTTGCTGGTTATCTTTACTTTGTGGCTGTGCTCAAAAAGCAGATCCGGGTTAGATGATGAGATTGGTGAGGTGATATTCTGTGGTGGGCATGTTGGAAGTATGCCCACAAAGCCACTCATTTGATGTAATAGCTTTTGGAATACTTATTGTGTTAAACTATTATATGTTTAATGAAGGGCAAAGCTTATTGTTAATCATTTTTTTATTGGATTATATGTTTAAGCAATAAGGGAATCCAAGGAATGTATTTAGTCTAAGAGAGAAGTGATCTAAGTAAGTTAGATTAACGAGACCTTTCTCTTATGTTCATTCCTAAAACGTTCCTAGCCATAGGATTGCCAATTGGGCATTGCCAATCCGCTAAGGTTAGTATGTGTTATGTTAACTCAAGCGTGAGTATGACTAGTCTCAAGTCATTTAGTGTTGGACACTGAGACAAACACATAGGTGCTCGAAAAGGTAATCGAGTACACTGAACAACGTTCAAAAGAGAGTTCGAACATACATGTCATGTAAGAACTCGTAAGTTGCAATATGCAAAGTAGTCTTTTGACCCGAGGCATCATAGATGTCTAATGATTAGGTCCTTGATCTTTGATCATGTCAAAGGCATTCCATCGAGAGTGTCCACGACATTGTTGGGGTCAAGCTATCTAGTCATGTAGGCATATGAATGCACAACAAGGGATCTCTAACCTTCCATGGTGGAAGGAGAATACTCTAAGATATGATTTAGGAGTCTTTGGCCAAAGCATACGAATATGACTTAGGAAGTATGTTTCAAGTCATATTCAAATGAATCATATAGAGAAGTATCACATTTGATAGTAGACATGAAATAAACTATCACTTAAACAATGTGATCAAGAGTATTGTATTAGAGAAGGACCGTATTGCATTGGAATTGTAACTGGATAAGTTCTCCAACCACTTCTACTTAGCTTGGGTAGCCATGACATACTGCTAGGTGTCACTCATGGTTTGTGGAAGCCCTAAGGATTAACAAACACTAATCTTCATCAAAAAGGGAGAATTGAAATGTAGTTTCAATTCACAATCGATCGTTAAGAGTAACGATCGCCCACTGCCTCGCTAATTGGAACCTAATGGATCGTACACCGAGTAAGGATGAAAGTGAAGATATAAATGAGATGGATAAGCAATTAAATAGTTTAATTGAGTATGGTCAATATTAATTAATTAGTTAATTAATCTTAAGAAAGGTTCGTATTGGGCTTTTAAGTTAGTTTTGGGTTTCGGGGTCCAAATGGGTTTTTGGTCCACAAGGCCCATTATGTTTAAGTTGTATGATAACTAAAACAAAATGGGCAATTAGCCCAATAACTAAGCCTAGGCCGGCCATAAGGGTGAGTGGAAGCAAACTTGGATTAATTGCAAGTTTGCCACTCACATGTGAGGTAGTATAAAGTCAACTTTATAGCTGTTTCTCATTAGGGCTTTCTTGAAGGAAAGAAGAGAAACATTTTCTCTCCTTTTCTCACATAGAGGCCGGCCACTTAGGGAGAGTTTCACTAGCATCAAAATCTCTCTAAGTCATCCATCTTCTCTTCACACTACATCCTTGGTGTGGAGACTTAGAGGTACCAATCTTCAAGGAGCAAGAGGAGCATTCAAAAGGAAGAAAATCACAAGGAAGATTCAAGGAGCTAGGAGGTGACTTGAAGGCCCTCCACTTGGGTGAATCCCTTGTGTAAACAAGGATGAGCTTCAAGGGTAATGAATCTCAAAACCTTCCTTCTCTTTAATGGTGTTAAAGAGTCTTATGGTTCACCATTCACTAGGCT
Source organism: Cotoneaster glaucophyllus (assembly GCA_036320875.1). NCBI lineage: Eukaryota > Viridiplantae > Streptophyta > Magnoliopsida > Rosales > Rosaceae > Cotoneaster > Cotoneaster glaucophyllus. Next base: position 12,390,992 of record CM070060.1, read on the forward strand.
TTGAAAGTCATGGGTTTTAGAATTGTTTTTGAATGCATGCCTACTTTAAAGTGTTATTAGTTTGCATATGTGTTCAAATGTTCTCACATGTTCTTAGCTAGGACAAAAATTTTCCTTCAAGTGGTATCAGAGCCTAGGTCTAGAGTATGGTGAATCCTTTTGGGTTTTGTGTTTTTCATGATTTGTGATTTAAATGTTGTAAATGTTACAAGCTTTGTTCTTGCTTTTTGAATATAAATTTTGCTTGAAAATTTAGCATCTCAAATGTTGTAGATGTAGGTCATTTAAGCATGAATATTGGAACTAAAATTTGGTGCCATGTATGTGGGGAAATTCGGCCAAATCCAAAGGATGGATTTTTGGGTTCATGTTTGTCTTGTTAAAAGTGTTTTAAAGTGACTTTTGGAACCCCTTAGTACCCTAGGATGTTAACCTTTTTTTGAGTAGTGAAAATTTGAGTTTTATTGAGTGAAAACATTCATGGAGCTCTTATGAGTTTTCATGTGTGTTCTTCAATGTTCTTGATGTTCTTACCAAGAACAAAAAGGTTTGGTGTTTTGATTCAAAGTGTTTTGTGTTTTTTCATAAAGTTTTGGTTTATTTTTTGATTGGTGATGGATGATTATGTATTTATTGTTTGTCAAACTTTTTCTTACAACCCATACCAATCAACCTTTTCAACCATACCAATCAAGATTTCAACCCATACCTTTTGACTTTTTCAACACACTTTAAAATTTTGAATTTTCACCAAAACCGGCCACCCCTTAGTGGGGGTACTTTTGGGACTTTTTGAGTAATTACATAAAGTCTTGATACTTTTGTGTATTTGCACTTTGACCCAAAAGTTTACGTTTTTACGTAAAGGTCCAAAATCACTAAAGGACAAATTATTTTGCTCCTTTAATGAAGTTTTTGTTATTGTTGTAATTTTTGGGTTCTAGTTGTAATTACATGAAGTTGTGGACTCTTGTGTTTTTACAAAGTGACCCCAAAAGTTTATGTTTTAGCATAGTGGCCCAATATGTTGTGGTCATTGTTTTTCAGCCCAAATTATAATGAGAACAAAATGGTTTTGTCTCTTTAATGAGAATTGGATTTTCATTTCATATTAGTTCCATTTAAATCAATTCTATGAATCCGAAAACCAATTGTTTAAGTTGCTTTCTTAGTTAATGTGATTGATTAAGAAAAGGGTGATTAGGAACCAAAGGCCTCGATAATTGAGCTATGTGATTGGCCGCTTTGCATTATGAATGTTTGGGTTAAGTAGTTTAGATTTGAATGTAATTTGATTAGTTCAAATGTGTTGTAAAAGGGCATAAGTCCTTCAAATGTGTTGTAAGAGGGCATAAGCCCTCCTCTTTATTTCATGTATTCCTTTTGTTTATTTGTATGCAAATTGGAATAGTTGGGTCCAATGCCCAATAGGAAATAACGGTTTAATTAGATTAAACGCGTAACTAAAATAAACAACAACCTACCTTAGACCCAAGGTCCAACACAAGGCTCGTGTTGGATCAAATCAAAAGGTTATAATCATCCTAAAACCTAATAAGATTAAAATGAAATTGATGTAGCCCAACACTACTCCCTCAACAAAATGAAAATTAAGTTGATAAGCGAGAGATGCTTTGAACATCTCTTCGTAGGCCTTCCACCGTGGTGGGCTCCAATCGTTTGTGACTCATACATCGGCTTCACCCTATCATGGGGAAGTTCAAAGTATGTGCTTACCTTCAGGAGGAGTCCATATAAACATACATGATGTGGTAAGGTAGGCAACGAGGATGACCAACATCATATCATTGTGAGGCTATCCTTGAACCCCTACACGAACTAGCATGGTGGGAATGACTTAAGTAAGTGCAATGGTGCCAACACCATATCATTGTGAGGCATCATTCTCTAGAGGCCAAACAAGATGGGTAATTACAAGAGTTGTAAATGACTAAAGCGTTATTCTCTCATCATTATTTTTGCTAACCAACATCGTATCATCGTGAGGTGTGCTTGGTAATGGTGAGTCTCCCATACCCCGCTAAGAGTTCAACATAACTCTCGGATTCCATTGAGGGATGTGGAATTTGCCAAAAATAGTGGGTGATACTATTTGATTTAAGACCCAATCAAGTAGTTTTTAAAATCAACAATCTAATATGATTTCTGTTATGTTATGTAGTTAACGACATGCCTAAAATTATACCTACCATTGTACTTGACAAAAAGGGCCTTAGGGGCCAACGTTTCCGTGCTTGGTATCATCACATCGAGAATGTCTCAAAGATGAATAACATATCGTATGTACTCAAGCAATCCCCTCCTCATGTACCTCCTACGAAACTAGCTTCAAAGGAGGAGTGTCAAAATTATGCAAGACACTATGAAGATGACTTACAAGCCAAATGCTTAATCCTCACTTCACTTAGTGAGGAGCTTAAGAAGCTACATAAGCACATGGACACTTCATGTGCCATGGTTGATAGTTTGCATAAGATGCATGACATTGAGACTAGTAATGTAAGATTCTCAAATGTTTGTAGTCTATTGAATGCCAAAATGGTAAAGGGGACATCGGTCCAAAAACATGGACAAAAGATGGAAAGGATCTTTCAAGATCTTAAGAGTTTAGGAACTTCCATCGATGGGAAAATGGCCCAAGACTTTTTCCTTGCATCTCTCTCGGATGATTTCACTAAGTTTATAGTAAACTATAAAGTGAATAGATTCGATCATACTTTTACCGAGATGATTGAAATTTGCTGTGAGTTTGAACAAAATTTCAAAAAGGACAGTGGGAGTGAGAATGCAATTACAAGGAAAAGGTTGCGAAAGAAGAAGGCAAGAAAATCCAAAGGAACATGCTTTCATTGTGGAAATGATGAACGTTGGGTGAGCATTGCGAGCCTTATGACACGAACTTTTGAAGGGACTATTTCTGTCATAGAGAGTGCTTTTACAGTGGGCTCCAATTCTTGGATATTTGATTCAGGCGCTAGTCAACATATCTGCAATTCGTTGCAAGGACTAACAGGGAGCAGAACACTGCGCAATGGGGAGATGATTGTGCGAGTTGGGAACGGCACTAAGATCTCTGCAAAAGTAGTTGGCACCTACATGCTTAAACTACCCTCTGGGGAAGTCTTGGAACTTAAAAATTGTTTATATTTTCATTCATGTATAAAGAATTTGATTTCTATCTCTATGCTTTTACGAGATGGGCACTCAGTATTTTTTGACAAAATGAGTTGCACTTTATACTTGAACGGTCGTATTATCTCTCACGGTAATATGATAGAGGGACTTTTTCACCTAGAGACAAGTAGTGGAACGCACTGTATTGAAAGCGGGAATACCTCAAAACCCAAAAGGGCTAGAGAAGAAGTTAACCAAGAAAGGATGTGGCATCTTAAACTTGGACATGTGAACCTTGATAAGATTCGCAAGATGTCGAAAGACGGATATTTCCGCCCATTAGGTAATGACCAAATGGGTACTTGTAAATGTTGCTTGAAAGGGAAGATGACCAAATCTCCATTCACTGGGAAGGGAGAGCATGCCACTGAAATTCTAAGATTAATGCACACTGACGTATGTGGACCGATGTCTACTACGTCGAGAGGAGGCTTCTCCTACTATATCACATTCATCGACGATCACTCTCGGTTTGGCTATGTGTATCTTATGAAAGTACAAGTCAGAATCTTTTGAAAAGTTCAAAGAATTCAAGAATGAAGTTGAGAAGCAAACTGGGAAGCAGATAAAGATCCTAAGATCATATCGAGGGGGAGAGTATCTAAGTAACGAGTTCCTAGTTTATCTCAAAGAGTGTGGAATAATATCACAGTGGACTCCACCGGGAACTCCACAACTTAATGAAGTTTCTGAAAGGAGAAATCGAACCTTGATGAACATGGTTCGTTCTATGATGAGTTCCGCCGATCTACCAGTAACATTATGGGGATACGCTCTATATACAACAGCTTACTTGCTTAATAGAGTACCTTCCAAACCAGTTTCATAGACGCCCTATGAGATATGGCATGGAAGAAAGCCAAGTCTTAATCATATTAAGATTTGGGGTTGTGAAGCATATGTCAAGAAGCTTGAAGCTACTAAACTTGAAGCAAGATCAGTTAGGTGCTATTTTGTGGGATATCCTAAAGAAACTATGGGATATGAGTTCTACCATCCTGACGACCAGAAAGTCTTTGTCGCCAGAACTGCTAAGTTTCTAGAGGACGAATTTGTTCTCAAAGGAACTACAAGTAAAACGATGGAAATTAATGAGATTAATGATGAACCACAAACAAGCACTCGACAAGTTGACAACCCTGTTCCTGAAACCCTAGCTCCACGTAGATCTGAAAGGGTCAGCAAGCCACCTAAGAAGTATGGCTTGGATAACGACTTTGGGGAGTTGCACCTTCTAGGTGACAATGACACAAAGGAAGACCCTAGAGACTACACTGAAGCAATGTCCGACATTGATTCAAAGAGATGGCAAGTGGCCATGAAATCCAAGATGGATTCCATGTATCAAAATCAGGTTTGGACTCTTGTAGACCCTCCAGAAGGTATAGTACATGTTGGAAACAAATGGGTCTTCAAGAGGAAGATAGGCGCTGATGGGAACGTGGAGACTTACAAGGCTAGACTAGTAGCCAAGGGTTATAGGCAACGAGAAGGGATTGACTATGAAGAAACCTTCTCTCCTGTAGCCATGATTAAGTCCATTCGGATTTTGCTTGTTATAGCTGCGTACCATGACTATGAGATATGGCAAATGGACGTGAAGACGGCCTTTCTGAATGGCAACCTAGAGGAAGAGCTCTATATGACTCAACCCGAAGGTTTCGTGTCCAAGTCTGAAAAGACTAAGGTATGCAAGCTTCAGAGGTCCATTTATGGACTTAAGCAAGCCTCCAGGAGCTGGAACATTCGTTTTGACACTGAAATCAAATCGTTTGGTTTTACTCAAAACGAAGACGACAATTGTGTTTATCAAAAGGTCGTTGGGGATGCAGTTGTAATCCTAGTGTTATATGTAGATGACATATTACTATTCGGGAATGACACTGCAGTACTTTCTTCTGTAAAAGTGTGGTTGTCAAAAACCTTCCACATGAAAGATTTAGGAGATGCATCTTATGTGCTTGGGATAAAGCTCTATCGTGATAGATCTAGAAAATTAATTGGATTATCCCAATCTATGTACATAGATAAGGTGCTAAGTAGGTTCCAAATGGAACAATCAAAGAAAGGTCTTCTTCCTGTGAGACATGGAATTCACCTTTCTAAATCCATGGGACCGAAAAATCCTGAAGAAATACGGCAAATGAGTAGGATTCCTTATGCTTCCGCCATAGGAAGTCTCATGTATGCCATGATATGCACAAGGCCTGATATCGCATATGCTGTGAGCATCACTAGTCGATATCAATCTAACCCAGGATCAGAACACTGGGCAACTGTCAAGACGGTCCTTAAGTACTTAAGAAGAACTAAGGGCATGTTCCTCGTTTATGGAGGGGCGACAGAGGTGCGAGTGGAAGCCTATACAGACGCAGATTTCCAATCTGACGTCGATGATAGAAGTTCCAACTCCGGATATGTGTTCACTCTGAATGGTGTGGCTGTCAGCTGGAAAAGCAAGAAACAAGATGTAATTGCTGATTCCACGACGGAGGCTGAATATGTCGCTGCAGCTGAAGCCGGCAAAAAAGCGTTCTGGATGAAGAAGTTCATTACTGAACTTGGAGTGGTTCCAACCATTACATCACCAGTAACTTTGTACTGTGATAATAGTGGGGTGATAGCTTAAGCCAAGGAACCCAGGGCTCATCAAAAGAACAAGCATTTTGACAGATGCTTTAATATCATTAGAAGATATGCTGCCGAAGGGAAAGTCAACATCCTCAAGGTTGCCTCAGCCGATAACGTAGCAGATGTTGGAAATGTGCCCTACAACCAATCATATGATGATACTTTACGGACATTTCACATGTTAAACTAATCTAGTTTAATATAAAGGGCAAAGATTATTGTTTCAAGCTGTCTCATATAAATGTTATGTGCTTAAACGATAAGTCCAAGGAATATGCTATTAGGAGAATGTAATCTAAAGAAGTTAGATTCATGAGACCATTCTCTTTTGTATACATATCCTAAATGTTCCTGATCATAGGATTGCCAATTGGGCATTGACAGTCCGTTAAGATCAGTACGTGCTATGTCTTCTCTTAGGGAGAGTGACAGGTCTCGAGTTATTGGTGTGAATGACACCAAGACAAGCATGTAGGTGCTCGATAGAGAATGAGTCCACTGAACGCGATCAACGAGGAGTTCTCATATTCATGTCATATGAGAACTCATGGTTGGGATAATGCAAAGTAGTCATTTGACCTGAGGCTTCACAGTTGTCTTGTGGTTAGGTCCTTGATCTTTGACTATGTCAAAGTCACTCCGTCAGAGGGTGTCCACGGCATAGTTGGGGTTAAGCCACTTAGCCATGGAGGCAAGTGAATGCGCAACAAGGGATCTCTAACCTTCAAACTGTTTGAGGGAGAATACTCTATGATATGATTAAGAATCTCTGGCCAGAGTATGAATGAGATTGAGGAAGTCGTTCCAAATCACATTCAAGGTAATCATATAAGTAAATGAATCACGTTGGATAGTAGACATGAATAAACTATCAAACCAAACAATGTGGTCAAGAGTATTGTATTAGAGAAAGACCGTATTGCATTGTAATCCTAAACTGAATAGGTTCTCCACCTCTTCTGATTAGCTTGGGTAGCCATGATACACTGCTAGGTGTCACTCATGGTTTGTGGAAGCCCTAAAGATGTATAATCATTTAAGGGAGAATTGAAAGTATATTTCAATTCATAATCGATCGTTAAGAGTAACAATCGCCCGCTGCCTCGCTAAGAGGAACCTAATGGATCGCACACCGTATAAGGTAATGATTGAAGGATATAATGTAGATGAGTAAGGACAATTAAATAGTTTAATTGTATGTGGCAAGGATTAATTAAAAGTTAATTAATCTAGAACGAAAGGTTCGTTTTAGGCCTTAAGTTAGTTTTGGGTTTCGGGACACAAAAGGGTTTTGGTCCACAAGGCACATAATGTTTAAGTTGTGTGACAACTAAAACAAAATGTGCAATTAACCCACTAACAATAGAGAGGCCGGCCATGATTAGAGAGGGAGTGAGTTTTGGACTTATTACAAGTTTGCCACTCCAATGAAGGGAGGTATAAATATGACTTTATAGCTTTTTCTTCATTAGGGTTTTCTTTGAGGAAAGATGAGAGTTTTTGGCTCTCTCTTTCTCTCTAGGAAGGCCGGCCACCATGGGGGAGTTTACTAGCATCTAACTCCTCCATGGCCACTCATCTTCTTCCTCAACCATCCTTGGTGTCGAAACTTAGAGGTCTCCAACTTTGGTGACTTTTGGAGAAACCTATTCTTCCATCCACATCCAAGAAGGCATGGATCCAAGAAGCAAAGTTCTTCCACCTTCATCCATGGAGCCAAGCAGCAAGGTGACAAAGGAAGAAGGCCCTCACATGGGTGATTAACCTTTGCTAAGCAAAGAGGTACTTCAAAGGTATAAAGAAATCTCAACTCTTTCTCTTAGATCTTGAGTTGAGTCTTGATTCACCTTTTCTACTAGGCTTTGAATTTCATGGGTAATGTTTTGTTTTGAGTGCATACAAGCATGATTCCGCCTTTAATTGTTAATTGCATGCCATAGATGTTGCTCAAATGAACATGTTTTTCACAAATTTTCCTTCAAGTGGTATCAAGAGCCTAGGTCTAGTAGTTGGTGAATCCTTTTGGGTTTTGTAGTTCATAGTCTTTGATTTAAATGTTGTAATTGTTACAAGCTTTATTTTTGCTTCTTTGAATGTAAATTTTGCTAGAAAATTTGCCATCTCAAATGTTGTAGATGTAGTTCATATGAGCATGAATTTTGGAGCTAAAATTTGGTGCCATGTTTTTTGGGAAATTCGGCCAAATCCAAGGGGTGGATTTTTGGGTTCATGTTTGTCTTGTTAAAAATGTTTTAAAGTGACATTAGGAACCCCTAAGTACCCTAGTATGGTAATATGTTATTTCCCTTAAGTTTGAGAGTTTTTGGGATGTCTTTGGGTGAAAAATGTTCATGGAGCTTTTATGGGTTTTCATGAATGTTCTTCATTGTTCTTGTTATGTTCTTGGCAAGAGCAAAAAGGTTGGGTATTTTGATTAAAAAGTTTTTGGTTGTTTACATAAAGTTTTGTTTATGAAAAGATGGTATGATTTTAATCATCACAAGGTATGGACTTTTCTTACACATCCATACCAATCAACTTTTCAAACCATACCTATTTTCTTACAACACTTTACTTTCCCATGATTCATGGAACCATGTTTCATGGAAATTGACTTTTTCAAACCAACCCATCACCTTTCACTTTGTTGAAAAATTCAAAAATTTTGACACCATCTCTCACACATCACATGGCCGGCCACTCCCTCAATGGGAGTACTTTTGGGGCTTTTATGCAATTACATAAAGTTTTGATACTTTTGTGTATTTGCACTTTGACCCGAAAGTTTACGTTTTTACGTAAAGGCCCAAAAACACTAAAGGACAAATTGTTTTGCTCCTTTAATGAAGTTTTTGTATTTGTTGAAATTTTTGGGTTCTAGTTGTAATTACATGAAGTAGTGGACTTTTGTGTTTTTACAAAGTGACCTCAAAAGTTTGTGTTTTGCAATATAGCCCAATGGTTGAGGTTATTGCTTTTTGGCCCAAATTAGGTTGAGAACAAAATGGTTTTGTCTCTTTAAATGAGAATTGGATTTTCATTTCATTTAGCTCCTATTAAATCAATTCTATGGATACAAAAACCAAATGACAATGTTGCATTCAAGTTTAATTAGTTAAAGCGTTAATTAATTGAAGAAAGGGTGATTATGAACCTAAGCCTACGATAATTGAGCTATGTGAAAGGCCGTCTCAAATTTGTTTGAACCATGGGAATGTGTAGATTAGATTTTGGTTGTAATTTGATATGATCAAATGTTGTAAAAGAGCATAAGCTCTTCTTTACTTTAAAGTACTCCTTTTATTGTTTTTTTTTTATATGCATGAAATTGGAGTAGAGGGTCCAACGCCCAATAAGAAAACACGCCTTAATGTGATTAAACGCGTAACTAAAATCAATCACCATCCCTAGACCGAGATCCAACACTAGGCTCGTGTTGGATCAAATCAAAGGTTCATAGTCATCCTAAGGCCCTAAGGCAACTATATAGTCCATTAATGAATGCAAAGCTCATGTTAGTAGTACCATATATTCTTGCTTTAAAAACCGTTTTACAAACATAGTGGGAGTATCATATACTACTAAATCAATCACATGGACCAATAGTTGTAATAGGACCGAATTGTTTTAATGTGATTAAAATGCATGCTTATATGTGATGAGACCTAAAACCCTCAACAAACCATTATTAAGTTGACAAGCGTGAGAGTGCTTTGAACACTCTTTCGTGGCCTTCCACCGTGGTAGGCTCCAATTGTTTGTGACTCGTACACCGACTTCACCCTATCATGGGGGAGAACAAAGTGCTTACACTCAAGAGGAGTTCTATATGCATACATGATGTTGTGAAGGTAGGCAACGAGAATGATCAACATCATATCATTGTGAGGTTGTTCTTGAACCCTTACCCAAACTTGCATGGTGGGAATGACTTAACTAAGTGCAATGGAGCCAACATCATATCATTGTGAGGCTTCATTCTCTAGAGGCCAAATAAGATGGGTACTTGCAAGAGATGCAAATGAGTAAGCGTACTCTCTCATTATTATTGATGCAAGCCAACATCATATCATTGTGAGGTGGGCTTGGTAATAGTGAGCCTCCCATACCCTACTAAGAGTTTTCTCCAAAACTCTCGAATTCCGATGAGGGATATGGAATTTGCCGAAAATAGTGGGAGGTGCTACTTGATTTAAAGACCCGGATCAAATAGCTTAAAATCAATCAATTTATATTCGTTATGTATTTATTTACCGATATATTTGCAAACGCTATCCAATACTTGACAAAGAAAAGCCGAAGGCTTTAGTTTCCGGACTTGGTACCGCAATCCCATAGAATGTCTTGAATGGATTGTATTTGTACCTAAGTAGTCTCATCCTCGCAATCTTCCTATTGATAATGTATCATTGGAAAAATATGTTAGAAAAGTCTATCATAAAGAGGACAACACTTTTAGTGTCATAATTCTTCAATTACAAATTGTTGTATGAAGAAATAAGAGTTGTTTTGAACAACCCTTAGTTAACGCAAACACTAGTGCTTGTTTCTTTGTTACATGAACAAAGAACTTGAGAAGTAAGCACAAAGGCATGGACACTTTATGTACCATGCTTCTTCACTTACAAATTGTTGTATGAAGAAATGAGAGTTGCCTTGAACAACTCTTAATAGTTTTTATTTATGTTTAGAACATAATGGTTGGTTGACAAAAATAGTCCATCAACATGGACTTATGATGTTTTTGAATCATTGAGTGTTGAAGTGTTAAACCACTTCTAGAGACGGAAACTAGGCAAGGACTTCACTTTTGTGTCCCTATCCAAATGGTTCACTAAGTTTATTGTAAACTATATAGTGAACAATAACCGCACGCTCTCCAAATCGTTTGATGTGTATAACACGATTGAAATAAGTTTCAAGAGAGATAGTGGGAGTTTAGGGACCATGACTATTGTAGTCAATTGAGAAGTCAAATGAAGAAAGCTAAAAACTCCAAGGGAACAAACTTTCTTTATGAAAGGATGGACATTGGAAGGGGTATTTGCAAGAAATGTCTTGCAAGTGTCAAGAACACACTTTTCAAAGATGTTGTAAAATGTTCTTGAATAAATTCAAAATAGTTGGTTCTTCTACTTGAATGTTTGATTCCGTATTAGTAACTATGTTTTACAATCGTTGTAAAAGTGTTGCTAACAAGAAGTAGAAGATTAATGAGAGAAGAGAAAGTACTTCACATTCGGAACGTGAATCAAATATTGATCTCTGCGAAAGCAGATAGTACTTACTTCCTCATATGAACTACCAAAGAAATTGGAAAAACAAAGATTGTCTTTGCATTCCAATTTTAATAAGGAACTTAATTCCATCACTATAATGTTGGGAGATGGATGAATGTTTTGTTTGACAAAACAATTGTTCTTTATGAATGATTGGATTATTGTAATCTGATTGATTGTCTCTATAGTAGAGATAATGTGGTAGTGTTAACTATTTAGAATATAACGATGCTTAAAACCCAAAAAGGTTGCAAGGTAGTGACTAATCCCACTGAGTTGTGACACCTTCAAAACATAAATTACGAGTTGGTCATATATGGATGCTTTGGATTGTTAGATCCGGATCCGATGCCTTCTTGTTAAAATTGTATAGAGGCGAAATGTTCGAATCTTTATTCTTTTGGAAAGAAGAAAGAATCACAAAGTTATTGAGGTTAATTCACTTACATGTTAGTGGCACATGTCCACAACATAATACTACTCATGTTGTATGACATTCACCGAAGATCGCTCTCGGTTGGACTATTGTTTATTTTGAATAAATACAAGTTCGAATACTTTGCAAAAGGTTTCAAAGAATTCAAGAATGTAAGTTGATGAGTAAGACGTCTAAAGTATTTACTCCTTAGATTTGATCCAAGGAAAACTAACACTTTAGATGAGTTTCCTTGAAAGAAATCAAGGAATGTAGCATCATAAGATAATGTATTTCTCCATTGGGAGAAGAACGAACTCGAATAAGATTTAGTTCGTTGGATGTTATCAATTACCCATATATAGGATATATATTTCTAAGTCAATATGATTGTCAAATAGAAGATCTTCCAAAACGTTTCATAACTCCATATGATGTAGTTGGAAAGAAAGACAAGTCTTAAGCGTGTTAAGACTTGAGGTTATGTGCTAATTAGCAATATTTGTTTTAGAACAATCTTGTGGGATATCCTTAAAATTAACTTTTGGATATCAATTCTATGAACCAACTAACAAATGTTGTTTGTTGGGTAGTTCATTGTAATCCTACACTAGGATTTGCCTAACATAGAGCAAATGAACGAGAGATAGAATTCAAAGAATGGGTTCTTTGAGAGACAAGATGATAATCAACAAATATGACAACCTAGTTCCTACACCACTAGCTACAAGGTAGTCGAGAAGGATTTATAAACCGTCTTAGTTGAATGGTTTGAACTTTATGACTATGTTATGGAGTTACACCTCTTAATTCGAAAGAAATAAGAATGAAAATCCTTATGACTACATTGAGTGTATATGTGACATATACTCAAGGAAATGGTATAATACCATTTGACCCGAAATAATGAAACCTTCATGGCTAATTGGTAGCTTAAGGTGACTACAATCAACAAGATTGGTTGACTTGGAAGAAATCATCCTTGATGTAGTCTTGGTTTCTATTAATTCGAAGATTGCTAGGTACAACTAAATAGTGATTCAATGTTTAGACGTAATATGGGTTTCCGAAACCATTATCAAGATAGTCTTGATAATATATGTCTAAAACTAGGAATCACAATACTTGTAAGTTGTAGAGATCCATCCATCATGAATCTTAGCAAGCTAGTGGGAGCTATAAGCGTCTTATGAGACAAAGATCAAAATGTTTGATTTCTCATAAAGATGTAAATGAATCTTTTGTTTACTAGGTTTACAAAAGATTAGTGGGAGTTAATCATATTCCTAAATTTGAACATATATTTGATATATTAATTTTGGAAATGAAAGGAATTCTTCTTCGTTAAAGTTATGACTTTAAACGTTCTATAATGATAGAATGTATATGGGAGACATAGTCTATATACATAGGAATGAAATCTATAATGATCGATTTCAAGATATAATTGGATTATATCAAGACCTAATGATAGACATAAGATGCTAGGAAGTTTCTCATATGATGATAAACTTCAATTAGAAGGACAGCTCTAGTGAGACTAGGAAGTTGCTCTTCTCAAAGGGGACGTACCCTTTGACTCCCAAAGAAACATAATGCGTAACTTGAATCCTTTATGCATACGCATAAAGACAATTTACGTATTTCATATTGTATGAAAAACACTGATATGAGTTGTACCTAGAACGGTACAAGTTGATATCAGTGCAAGCCCAGGATCAGAACCATGGCAACTGTCAAGTGAGTCCTTAAGTATTTAAGAAATACTAAAGGATAGATTCCTCAAGAATGAGGAAGAATTAAGGTGACGCAATGGAAGCGTAAATGTATTAGATTATGTATCTAGTATCGTATCCATCATTGGATGTCTCTTCATTGTGAATGAAGAGATAATAGGATATCTCTTTATTATGACTAAAGAGATAATTGGGTGGAAACATTACAAGTAATGACTTTAGTGTGTTCCATCATGAATGCAAAATATATCGCCATATAGAAGTTTACAACAATGTTGTTTGGATGGGAAAGTTCATTTATGAACTCTCTATTCGGTTCCAACCAGAAAGTGTCTCTAGTGTACAAACACTACGACACTAATGGGGCAATAGCTCAAGCCAGGGAATCAAGGTCTCATCAAGATCCGAACTCAAGTGAGAGACTGAACCACATGATTGAGAATCATGTATAATGGTGACGTCGTTATTCTCAAGGTTGCTTCTATGGATAACATATAGATATCCATTGTCTAGGCCTACTACTCAGCCATTTTTGAAATGAATTCAGAAGAGGTATCATCACTGATAACCAAGCTGATTGGCTCTAGTGCAAGTGGGAGATTGTTGGAAATGTGCCCTACAACCAATCATATGATGATACTTTACGGACATTTCACATGTTAAACTAATCTAGTTTAATATAAAGGGCAAAGATTATTGTTTCAAGCTGTCTCATATAAATGTTATGTGCTTAAACGATAAGTCCAAGGAATATGCTATTAGGAGAATGTAATCTAAAGAAGTTAGATTCATGAGACCATTCTCTTTTGTATACATATCCTAAATGTTCCTGATCATAGGATTGCCAATTGAGCATTGACAGTCCGTTAAGATCAGTACGTGCTATGTCTTCTCTTAGGGAGAGTGACAGGTCTCGAGTCATTGGTGTGAATGACACCAAGACAAGCATGTAGGTGGTCGATAGAGAATGAGTCCACTGAACGCGATCAACGAGGAGTTCTCATATTCATGTCATATGAGAACTCATGGTTGGGATAATGCAAAGTAGTCATTTGACCTGAGGCATCACAGTTGTCTTGTGGTTCGGTCCTTGATCTTTGACTATGTCAAAGTCACTCCGTCAGAGGGTGTCCACGACATAGTTGGGGTTAAGCCACTTAGCCATGGAGGCAAGTGAATGCGCAACAAGGGATCTCTAACCTTCAAACTGTTTGAGGGAGAATACTCTATGATATGATTAAGAATCTCTGGCCAGAGTATGAATGAGATTGAGGAAGTCGTTCCAAATCACATTCAAGGTAATCATATAAGTAAATGAATCACGTTGGATAGTAGACATGAATAAACTATCAAACCAAACAATGTGGTCAAGAGTATTGTATTAGAGAAAGACCGTATTGCATTGTAATCCTAAACTGAATAGGTTCTCCACCTCTTCTGATTAGCTTGGGTAGCCATGATACACTGCTAGGTGTGACTCATGGTTTGTGGAAGCCCTAAAGATGTATAATCATTTAAGGGAGAATTGAAAGTATGTTTCAATTCATAATCGATCGTTAAGAGTAACAATCGCCCACTGCCTCGCTAAGAGGAACCTAATGGATCGCACACCGTATAAGGTAATGATTGAAGGATATAATGAAGATGAGTAAGGACAATTAAATAGTTTAATTGTATGTGGCAAGGATTAATTAAAAGTTAATTAATCTAGAACGAAAGGTTCGTTTTAGGCCTTAAGTTAGTTTTGGGTTTCGGGACACAAAAGGGTTTTGGTCCACAAGGCACATAATGTTTAAGTTGTGTGACATCTAAAACAAAATGTGCAATTAACCCACTAACAATAGAGAGGCCGGCCATGATTAGAGAGGGAGTGAGTTTTGGACTTATTACAAGTTTGCCACTCCAATGAAGGGAGGTATAAATATGACTTTATAGCTTTTTCTTCATTAGGGTTTTCTTTGAGGAAAGATGAGAGTTTTTGGCTCTCTCTTTCTCTCTAGGAAGGCCGGCCACCATGGGGGAGTTTACTAGCATCTAACTCCTCCATGGCCACTCATCTTCTTCCTCAACCATCCTTGGTGTCGAAACTTAGAGGTCTCCAACTTTGGTGACTTTTGGAGAAACCTATTCTTCCATCCACATCCAAGAAGGCATGGATCCAAGAAGCAAAGTTCTTCCACCTTCATCCATGGAGCCAAGCAGCAAGGTGACAAAGGAAGAAGGCCCTCACATGGGTGATTAACCTTTGCTAAGCAAAGAGGTACTTCAAAGGTATAAAGAAATCTCAACTCTTTCTCTTAGATCTTGAGTTGAGTCTTGATTCACCTTTTCTACTAGGCTTTGAATTTCATGGGTAATGTTTTGTTTTGAGTGCATACAAGCATGATTCCGCCTTTAATTGTTAATTGCATGCCATAGATGTTGCTCAAATGAACATGTTTTTCACAAATTTTCCTTCAGCAGATCCACTGACGAAGCCAATGTCTCAAATCTAACTTGACCGCCACATGGAAAAGATGGGTATTAGATACATGGGAAGGTGGCTTTGAGTGCAAGTGGGAGATTGTTGGAAGTATGCCCACAAAGCCACTCATTTGATGTAATAGCTTTTGGAATACTTATTGTGTTAAACTATTATATGTTTAATGAAGGGCAAAGCTTATTGTTAATCATTTTTTTATTGGATTATATGTTTAAGCAATAAGGGAATCCAAGGAATGTATTTAGTCTAAGAGAGAAGTGATCTAAGTAAGTTAGATTAACGAGACCTTTCTCTTATGTTCATTCCTAAAACGTTCCTAGCCATAGGATTGCCAATTGGGCATTGACAATCCGCTAAGGTTAGTATGTGTTATGTTAACTCAAGCGTGAGTATGACTAGTCTCAAGTCATTTAGTGTTGGACACTGAGACAAACACATAGGTCCTCGAAAGGTAATCGAGTACACTGAACAACAATCAAAAGAGAGTTCGAACATACATGTCATGTAAGAACTCGTAAGTTGCAAAGTAGTCCTTTGACCTGAGGCATCATAGATGTCTAATGATTAGGTCCTTGATCTTTGATCATGTCAAAGGAATTCCATCGAGAGTGTCCACGACATTGTTGGGGTCAAGCTATCTAGTCATGTAGGCATATGAATGCACAACAAGGGATCTCTAACCTTCCATGGTGGAAGGAGAATACTCTAAGATATGATTTAGGAGTCTTTGGCCAAAGCATACGAATATGACTTAGGAAGTATGTTTCAAGTCATATTCAAATGAATCATATAGAGAAGTATCACATTGGATAGTAGACATGAAATAAACTATCACTTAAACAATGTGATCAAGAGTATTGTATTAGAGAAGGACCGTATTGCATTGGAATTGTAACTGGATAGGTTCTCCAACCACTTCTACTTAGCTTGGGTAGCCATGACATACTGCTAGGTGTCACTCATGGTTTGTGGAAGCCCTAAGGATTAACAAACACTAATCTTCATCAAAAAGGGAGAATTGAAATGTAGTTTCAATTCACAATCGATCGTTAAGAGTAACGATCGCCCACTGCCTCGCTAATTGGAACCTAATGGATCGTACACCGAGTAAGGATGAAAGTGAAGATATAAATGAGATGGATAAGCAATTAAATAGTTTAATTGAGAATGGTCAATATTAATTAATTAGTTAATTAATCTTACGAAAGGTTCGTATTGGGCTTTTAAGTTAGTTTTGGGTTTCGGGGCCCAAAAGGATTTTTGGTCCACAAGGCCCATTATGTTTAAGTTGTATGACAACTAAAACAAAATGGGCAATTAGCCCAATAACTAAGCCTAGGCCGGCCATAAGGGTGAGTGGAAGCAAACTTGGATTAATTGCAAGTTTGCCACTCATATGTGAGGTAGTATAAAGTCAACTTTATAGCTTTTTCTCATTAGGGTTTTCTTGAAGGAAAGAAGAGAAACATTTTCTCTCCTTTTCTCACATAGAGGCCGGCCACTTAGGGGGAGTTTCACTAGCATCAAAATCTCTCTAAGTCATCCATCTTCTCTTCACACTACATCCTTGGTGTGGAGACTTAGAGGTACCAAATCTTTGGTACTTTTGGAGTTCCTTTCCTTACATCTTCAGGGAGCAAGAGGAGCATTCAAAAGGAAGAAAATCACAAGGAAGATTCAAGGAGCTAGGAGGTGACTTGAAGGCCCTCCACTTGGGTGAATCCCTTGTGTAAACAAGGATGAGCTTCAAGGGTAATGAATCTCAAAACCTTCCTTCTCTTTAATGTTGTTAAAGAGTCTTATGGTTCACCATTCACTAGGCTTTGAAAGTCATGGGTTTTAGAATTGTTTTTGAATGCATGCCTACTTTAAAGTGTTATTAGTTTGCATATGTGTTCAAATGTTCTCACATGTTCTTAGCTAGGACAAAATTTTTCCTTCAGGGCATGGATTTATGCATGTCGAGATGCATTGTTTTGGCTAAGGCGGTAGTAGTCGATTTCTTGATTTTCTGGTTTTGGGCCTCAATTGTTTGGTTGGGCTCTTGTTGGTTTGGTCCCTTTTTTTTTTTTGGTTGTTTATGCTTTTCTGGGCATTTCGTTTGTAGATCTATTTCTTTGTAGTTAATAATATTTTCCTTGACCCAAAAAAAAAAAAAAAAAAAAAAGCTAGGTAACTAGCAACAAAAAACAGCCATACAATTCATAACACCTACAACCCAATTACCGTATTAATCTAAATTAAATTAAATGAACTTAAACTCACTTAGAGAACTACGAAATTTTAACGTGGAATAATTTATTATAGTAGACTTCTTCAATTATAAGGAGAAAGTCTTAGGTTCGACTTGCATATATACCGAATTCGATACTTAATTGTTAAGTTGGCCAAACATGTAGCTTAACCTGAATCTCTTATAAAATAGGATATTATTGTATAAAAAAAAAGTGTAATGCTTGAAATGTACTATTTCATGTTGTTCAAATATTACACTTCCTCTCCTTGTGCTATTTCTAAACGTTTGGTCCTTACTTGGATTTGTTGAAGTATCTCCAAGAACACCAACTATACTTTTGTTTCTTTAGGCCATCTTTAACCGAGCTGGCCAAAGATTTATAGGTTAAAACATGGCCCTTCTTGACATAAAACCATGAAATACCTAAGTTATTTCTACACCATTTCTCACATCATTTTCACCATTTCATACTATCTTATACCTCATTTTTTTTTTCAATTCTTCACATTCTATTCACCTCAAACACTTTTTTAATATCCGGAGGCTTATTGATTTTGCGACAAATGGCACTTAGAATATGTTTGGAAACCTTGTTTTAATATGGTAGTTTAATTCAATTAACCAATAAAATTAAAGAACAAATTTAAAATAATAAATTATTGAGGGGGCTAAAAAATAGTCTCATTTAGTTGGAAATGGTATATAAATATGACTTGGCACTAAAAAATAATTTCTTGCAGGACTATACTATAGACGGAGGCTAAACATAGCCATTCAGTTGAAAATGACCTTAGCTAGCTAGTGTTTGACACTTGAGAAACTGTTTTAGCTAGTCAATTATTTAAATATTATTTATTGGAGTTTTATTGTAATAATTTTATTTACTGTTTAAATTCGGGTTAAATTCGATCTCTCTTGATAATTTATGAAAACTTCAATTCTTTAGTATATTTTAACAGAGAGATGTTTGGCTGTAAAAAATTATGAGGAATTCCTACTAAAAGCGGTTGGTGATTGATTTACGAAACTTTTGGTCAGTGATCTAGGCCGTTCATATTATCTTTGTAAAAAAATTAATAAAATATAAGGATTTGTTTGGTACTCTACTTGAATTCAACTTTTTAAACTCAAAAACAATTTTCAAGTTTTAGGTTTTAAAAACTTGTTTGGTAGGGCTATTTTAAAAAACTGAACTCAAAACTAACTCAAAAATATAATTTATTCTCTAAAAACATAAAAATTGAGTTTTTAGAGTTTTTAAACTTAAACTCACTTCTTTCTTTTTTCTGCCTTCTACTCTTTCACTCCAAATCTATCTCTCTCTCTTTTCTTCTTTCTCTCTCATCTTTTTTTTTACATTTTTCATCTCTCTTTCAATCCGCTCTCTTCATTCTCTCGATTTTTTCTCTCACTCCTCTTTCTCTCTATCTCGTCTGATCATCTCTCTTCTTTCTTTTTCCTTCAATTATCTCTTACTTTCTTTCATCATCTCTCATCTTTCTCCCTCTCCTGCAATCCCCTTTTTTTAGATCTTTTTGTCTAGTTTAAATTGTAAGATTTAAAATTTTTAAATCGCAAACCAATATTAAGAAATGTTTTGAGAAATAATAAAAAATTTCAAATAGGATATCAAACAAAGCCTAAGATAGTTAGAGTTTTTACCTAAACCAAAACTTTGGACGGAAATCCACGTGAGAAATTTGGAGGGCAACCCATGACTGCACAATAATGGTCCACGGTCCGGAAAGGGATCCTCCCTTCCACCTAATCCCACTCATCAAATAATCCGGGTCCTTGAAATTTAATTCAACAGCTACAAATAGGAATTCACGGTCAAAGTTATAATAACATTAACCGTTGGATCAAATTTCAAGGATCCGAATTATTTGATGAAAGAATTAGGTAGAAGGGATGCGGAGAGGATCCCTTTCCCCACGGTCCAACAATAAAGGCCAGAAAGAAGTCGATTTCTTGAAGCAACCGTGATCTCATCATGTCTGGCAAATATTGCCAAACCGACGCGTCTCTACGCTCAAATCTTCAGCTTATCAAACGCTTAGCTCACAAGTTATTCTCAAAGCAAAAGCAAAAGCAGAAGTATAAGCAAAGCACCCCAAAATTCTCAGTCACACTTCTCCTTTTTCTTTGCTTGATTATTGACTAAAAGCAGCAGAATTAGAAGCTTCATATTGTTTTCTTCAATTGGCTGCCTACTGAGAGAGAGTAAAAGAAAGATGGGCGTTTTGGCTGCTGCTTCTGTGCTTCCTTCAGATTTCAAGCCTTCATTCTCTCTCTCTCATCACAGAGGATCTTTGTTTCACCATACAAGAACACCCAAGAAAAGAAACAGGGCCATATTTCCTGTAAGTTTCCTTTTAATCATTTTATTCGCAGAAATTTTTTATTCAAGCTATATTCTAATCTAATCTCCCATATGTTGGCGAGGGATTCTAACTTGGGTGCAGAGCAGGAGCACCAACTTGACTACGCTCAAGTCTGCTTTTGGGTTTTCAGTTTTTTGTTGCTAACTATTGAAATAGAATTCCGGGTTTGATTTTGATATGATTTGATTAGGTTGCAAGGCTATTTGGGCCAGCAATATTTGAAGCATCAAAGCTGAAGGTTTTGTTTTTAGGAGTGGATGAAAAGAAGCACCCAGGAAAGCTTCCAAGAACTTACACACTCACTCATAGTGATGTCACCTCAAAACTCACTCTGGCAATTTCACAAACAATCAACAACTCTCAGGTTTTAAGAATTTTGAATTTAAGTTATTAATTTTTCGATTAATTATTGTAACAAAGAATTTAATGGAAATTGGGAAATTTGATGCTGCAGTTGCAAGGGTGGTACAACAAGTTGCAAAGAGATGAAGTTGTGGCTCAGTGGAAGAAAGTCAAGAACAAGATGTCTCTCCATGTGCACTGTCACATAAGTGGAGGTCATTTTCTCTTGGATTTGTTTGCAAGGCTCAGATACTTCATCTTCTGCAAAGAATTACCTGTGGTAAATCAGCAGTTAATTAATAATTTTTTATACAAGTGATATTAGCTAGTTTCTCTATCTAAAGATTCTAAACTGCGGG
The DNA here is from genome assembly GCA_036320875.1 of Cotoneaster glaucophyllus. Taxonomy (NCBI): domain Eukaryota; kingdom Viridiplantae; phylum Streptophyta; class Magnoliopsida; order Rosales; family Rosaceae; genus Cotoneaster; species Cotoneaster glaucophyllus. Next base: position 12,412,051 of record CM070060.1, read on the forward strand.
ACGGGATTTTGAATTGCACAAGAAATCTTTGTGTATATCCGAAACGTTGAGATGTTACCCCGTTGTACATATGATAGGAGGGAGCGACAAAATTGATATATCCTAATTTTTGAAAAATGATGACACAATATGACGCTATTTTTTATACATCGATTTATTATCCGTAACAGTTGTGGCTACGAGTGATAATTGACTTCTCAGATTGACTTATTTGCTTTGATGATATTCATTAAAACCAATATTCCCTTCCCTTCCCTTGCTAGGTTTTGAAGGCCTTTGTTCATGGGGACTGCAACTTGTTCAACAGCTACCCAGAACTGCAGGAGGCTTTGGTATGGGTCTACTTCCACTCGAGCGTTCCAGAATTCAACAAGGTGGAGTGCTGGGGCACACTCATAGATGCCGCCGACGCCGCCGCCGCACCTTCTAGTGAATCATCAGGCGGGGCCCACCACCAGGAAAACAAGGGCAAGGGGGAGGAGGCAACTTCTCCAAGCAACTGGGACTTACCAGAGCAGTGCCAAGAGGACTGCGACTGTTGCTTCCCACCAGCGGCTTCGATTGCATGGTCCCCAGAGCTTCCCCATGCAAATCAAACTAGGGTTGGGACCCACCAGAGCTTTCACGGGCTAACCCAAGATACAAACTAAACATTTTTTTTCTTCTTTTGTTTGTTTAATTAATGTAAATAGATGTATACCTATTAGTTGGTGCTTATCAGTTTGGTCACAGACCAATCTCATTCGACAACTGTGAATTCACGGTGCATCTTATCATCAAATATATCTCCAAAGTTTGCCAACTTGTGTTTTATATATGGTATTTAATCCCATTACAAGTTTTGTAAATACATTATGTGTTGTTTTATTAACCTGAGTACACGTCACATATTATTGAATACACCTAACGTTTATTTTTTCAATTAAAATTTATCTTAGTACCTTTTATTTCTTTTTCATACTATCCTCACATCACACACTATTTTTTTGTTTCTTTTTTTTCAAGGAAACAATAGTAGCATTGTATTTCAAGAAATTGCAAGTTACAAGAGAGCCAAATAATGGCTGGGGAGTCTCCTCAACCAGTGAGTGAGAAATGAATAATGGTGGGGAATCAACCCAATTCCAATCATAGGAAAGCGACAAACCGTAACGAGCAAGTCGGTGACCAAGACACGACGTGCCATATTAAGAATACGAATATTGCATGACGAATCACGCACCGCTGATTTTGAAACGAAGCAGATAAAAGAATATTGTGATAAAATTAAGCATAAATTACATTTCACAACTCTCAGATGTAATTATAATTTTATTAAAACATTTTAATCTCATATATTTATTATTATTTTATTTCAATATCGTACATCCGTTAAAAAATTTATTAAGTTAACCGTTAAATAATAACGTGACTTGATAGGTATGAAATTCACATTTGTACTGTGGCTATTCACTTAGCATCATGTGGATAAAAAAATAAAAAAAAAAATTTATTATTATTAAAAACTTGAAAAAAAAAGAAAACGAAAAAAAAAGGGAAGTTCATCTCTTTCCTCTACCCGATTTCTTCCTCGCCGTCGTCACCCTTCATCCATTTTCCATTCCGTCCTCCACCTCGTCGCCGAGCCCACTGTCGAAGACCAAATCCAGCAGGTCGCTTACATCAACTCCAAACCACCTCGAGGCGCGATGGGTTCCCAACTCCTCTTCCGACGAGACCCATCCCCGACGTTCTCCACCTCTGATGCCCTTCTTCTCCAGCAAAGCTCATGACAACTGCAGCTCTGCCTTTTTTCTTGTACTTAAACAGCAATCCATGCCAATTTTTATTTCTTAATTATATTCTTGTCTAGCTTAATTAATGATCAAAATCAGATTTTGAATTCGACACAAAAATTCGATTTCCAAATTTTTTTACGGAAACTTGATATGAGATACAAAACCCACAAGATTTTGAAAAATGGAGTGGCGAAATTGGGGGGCGGCGAAGATTTGGAATAAGGGCAGGAGGAGCGCAGAAGTGGCATTGGAGCAGAGATAGAGCTTAGACCTCGGCGCGGCTGCTTCGCATTCGGGGTCACCTGAATCGGGTAGCTCTGCGGTTTCGGTTTCTGGCAATGATAAGGGTGAGCGTTTCTGCACAAACTTGGGTTTCGATTTCCTCCTCCTCGACGAGGCTCTTCGATTCGAGGGCTTGGGGTTTGAAAATTACCAAGCAGAGACTTGGGTTTGTTCCACGAGAAACATTGGGTTATGGGGGTGGTCTGACGTCGACGTGGAACGGCGGTGAAGCAGTCTTCTGAGTCGTCACGGTGCGTTGGGAAAATCGTCAGAGACGACCAATGGCGAAGCCAGGATTTTTCGGCTTTTAAGGTTAAAGAAAAATGGCAACAACTGAATCTTTTTATATAGCAATGTCTTCTATAATTAATCAATACAAATAAATTACAATTGTTGTCGGTGAGGTTTCATGTCATGAAAACGTCGCATAATAGACTCATTATCAATAAAAGCAAATACATCTTTCTCAATGTAAACAAGCATGCTATCACTCAATCATTGATCTCCCATTTTGTTACGCAATGGCGTTTTCACAATCTTCATAGCAGAAAAAGCTCTCTCCACCGAAGCGGTTGCAACCGATAACACCAAAGCCAATATAAGAAGTTTATACACTAACATATAGCTTTCACACCTCCCAGTCTTCACTAACTCTTTTGCAAGATCACTAATTCCTCTCAATGATGAAAACTCACTATGCATCTTCATATCATGAATGTAATTGTCAAGTTGAATTGGAAGATTCATGAGGTCCATACGATCAAAATCTTCAGGATAAAGTTGGGCTAAACGAACAATTTTTGATTTGTCAAAAGATGCAAAATTATTCACCAGACTCAAACATGTCATACAAAGAAGTAACTCGGTGTTTACCTCATTGAAGCGATCATTCATCTCCTTTAGTTGCATATCAAGGACTTGAAAATAGAGGTCCACATGATAGTAATGGAAGTTTGTGATTTTTGGAGCATTACGCCTTGATTTTTCAAGTACGAAATGCAAATTCGTCATGTTAGGAACGATAATATCATGCTCCTCACAAAACTTTTCTACATCATTGAACAAGTCCCCAAAGTCATCATCTCTCAAGGATTGTAGTATTTGCTTGCATACTTCCACTAACGCCATCGTATTCACAATATCTTGGTCTTTCTTTTGCAATGCTTGTGATAACTCATTTGTAATTCCCAATATAAGTCTCATCAAGAAAAGGTGAAATGCAAAATCAAAAGTTTGTATTTCTTTGAATAACCTAGTTGCTTCACCGAGATTATCTTGGTTGCGATCATTTTTAATCCATTCAACCACCTCCACCACGGCTTCAAACATAACAATAATACTAACTATAGTAACATAATGCGAGTTCCACCGTGTATCACATGGACGCATGAGACTACTTTCTTGATTTAACCCTTTACCCGTTTCAAGATTACCAAGATCAAGAGCTTTCTGAATTTGTTCTTGTTGTTTCTCTCTAAATGCATCACGACGCTTACATGATGATCCAATAAGATTCACCAAATTACTAGCATTGATGAAGAAATTGGCAACATCCTCAGTTTCCTTTGCCACGAATACAAGAGCTAGTTGGAGTTGGTGTGCAAAACAATGAATATAAAATGCTTGAGGGTATTTATTCAAAATCTTTGTTTTAAGACCATTTAACTCACCTTTCATATTACTAGCTCCATCATAGTCTTGTCCTCGTAATTTGGACATACTCAAATTTGTTGTAGCAAACAATCACTCAATGGCCTCTTCAAGCGAGCTACTAGTTGTACAGGAGACATGTTGAACACCCAAAAACTTTTCAATTGCTTCTCCTTTTTTTGTTCACATAACACAATACCACCGTCATTTGCTCTTTAGTTGAAGAATCACGTGCTCCATCAACCAAAAGAGAAAAAAATGCACCTTCCATATCTTTAGTGATTGCATCTACAGTTTCAATGGCACAAGTACGGACAAGATCTTTTTGAATATCAGAAGAAGTATACTTAAGATTCTTTGGAGCATTCTCAAACACAACCTTCTTAACTTGTTCATTATGCTTGGAAAGAAATTGCATAAGCTCCAAATAATTACCCTTATGGCTTGATTTCAACGATTCATCGTGGCCACGAAAAGGCAAACCTTGTCCCAACAACCATCTTGTGCACTCAAGTGAGGCACTCAATAAAGTACGGTAGTGTGAGCTTCATTGGTTTGCTTAATCACAAATGTTTCAATGTGTTGTTTTTGTGTCATCAAATCTCTAGCTTGTTGTACAGCTTTATTATGAAGACTTCCAACACCTCCCTCATGGATTCGAACATTTTCGAGTCCTTTCTTCCAATTTGTAAACCCTATCTCAGTGAAGACATCACTTCAGTGCTACCTATTTGATCAAAATTACATTTGAAAAGATAACAATAACGGCAAAATGCAGCATTTTTTGATATACTAATACTCTAACCACTTAAACTTATCAAACCAACCAATGATAAAACATCGATTGTCGCTAACCTTTCTTGGCATGATGTGGTCTCTAGGTTGATAAGGATCAATTTGGAGATAGTGTCTATGAATTGCTTCACGATAATTAGGTGGATAATCAAGCATTCGACGTCTATGTGCAGGGTCTGCATGAAGATTAGCCAATATTTCATCCAACTCAGTGGCCTCACTTTGTTGTGACCTACTAGGAATATCCGAAGGAGGACTTCTTGGAATATTTGAAGGAGGAGGAGGATTACTCGAAATATTTGAAGGAGAAGGACTACCCGAAATGTTTGAAGAAGGATTTAAGCATTGTTTCTTATAGTATCGTTCCATTACGTAACTGTAAAATAGAAAGAAAAAAAAATTCTTAGACTCTTAATCCTAGAGTAGACTATACTATAGTATGCATAATAACTAATCCAACCAACAATTCAATTAATCAATACCAATAAGCATACAAATTATTCGATAAATAAAAATTCAATTCAACTAATCATATGAATAATTGTATACATAATACATTATGTAATAATTTAATTAATTAATCAATAATCGAGAATTCAAATTTTAATTTTTACCCTAAAATTAATTTCATAATTTTATATCAATAATCAATAACCAATAACCATATTAGTGCATTGAGTGTTTTACTATATGATTCTATACAAATTAAACAAAATTCATTTTAAATAATTAATTAGGGTTAGGGATTATAAATTTGGGAATTAAAAAATTTACCTATATAGTGGGTTTGATGGTTGGAAGTTGGGCCCTGGAAGTGTTGCTGAGTGCTGAATGGTTTGATGCCAAACGGTGCTGCTGTGTGCAGCTGTTCTGTTCCGTTTTCTGCTTCGAAAGGGGTAGCAGCGGCTGCCCAATTGCTGCTCTGATTGGAGGATGAAAAGGGGATATGGGGGAAACGACACCACATAGAAAGAGGGGAAGAGATTGAATGAATGGGGGGACACGCGGTCCCCCCATATAATTTTTTTTTACTTCCAACTTATCAAAAAGGGCCGTTTCAATGTTTCTTTGTTTTTTTTAAATTTTTTTGACTTCCAACTTATCAAAACGGGCCGTTTTGGCCTGTTTTTTTTTTTTTAAAAAAATAAAAAAAATAAAGTTAGCTCTGTGCGCAGCAGAGCAGAACCAACAGACCACCGGACCGAAGAGTCGGAGACGAAGAACAGCAACAACAGAAAGGGAGGGGCAAAACCAACGCTCCAGTCCTTTTTTTCTAGCTAGGGGAGTGGCGACCGCCACTCCTCGCTCTCACATGGCTTCGCCACTGGAGACGACGATGAACAGTGGCAGCAGCCACTGAGTTTGGGACTCGATGGAGATTTGCAGAGAGAAATGAGGGAGAGAGAGATTGAGTTGGGTGGTTTTGTTTAAAAATAGTTTTTTTTTATTGATTTTTAATATTTTTATTTGCCACGTCATAAAAAATGTGGACTTGAGATATATCACGTCATCATTTAAGAGTTAAATTTACGGTTTAACTAATAGATGTACGAATTTGTAATTAAATTATAAGTAAATGTATATGACTGAAATGTTTTAAATATGTTGTATGAGATTGCAAATACACCTAAACCTGAGGAGGTAGAATGTAATTAACCTTAAAATTAAAGAAGAAGCAATATGTAGTGTTTTGTATTGAGTGGCTGTGCTTTTTGAATATAGTTCAAGTCTAGTTTAGCTGAAAAAATTGTGTGGGGTTTGTCTTGTCATTAGACGACTCAAAGTGGCACTACAATCCACTTAAAAATTTTCACGTGGTAAGTTTTAAATATAATATTTACCATATTTTTGTATTTAAAGTCTTCATAATTAATATTCTAATTCATCTAATCTTCTATAATTTTCCTTTCTTTATCTGTCTCCTTTCGTTCTCAGGTTGTCCCACTCCTTTTCTTGCATTTCTTCAGAAATATATGCAGCAGTAGGAAAAAAAAAAGGAAAAAGAATTCACTTTACAACCATAGAAAACATCAACCGTGTTATGATTGAGAAAATAAACCACCCTATAAAATCATCGCCTACATACATTTTGAATGAATCAATAAAATCATGGAAGCATCTTTATCTCTTCTTATGGGGTTTGAATTTCTGTACAACAAACTACGAGAAAAATTTTCGTTTGAAAATAGTAGATTCAACTTGTATCATCTTTCTTGGATATTAGAGATTTGTGTGTTAACCAAGTCAAGCTCATAGGATAAAATTAGTTACTGAATTGAAAACAAAGAGGACAAAATCGGTTGCTTTCTAGTTTCATGATATGAAAAGTTAGAGAAGGTGGATTCTTATTTTTTTCAGATTTTTGCAAAGAAAAGCAAGGGGAAGAGAAAAGACAATATGCGGTTGAGAAGAAAATCTGACAAGAAAAAGGAGAGGGGGAATTGAGGAAAAAAATGAGAGTTGTAATAATTTAGTAGAAAATTCTATTAAGAAAAAATTAAATATAAAATTATAACAAATATTGTAGATAATGCTTATTAAGTGGCATGTTTTGAGTGGATGGTAGTGTGACAGCCCGTCCCGAATTTGTAATTATTTTCCCTCGAAGTTGTGAAATTACGAGATTACCCTTGAGCGTTGAGTTGTGTTTTATTTTGGACTAAGGTAAGAGGCCCAAAATTAATGGGTTTGGATCAATTAAAAAGGTTCCAAGTTAGTGGGAACCCATTTGTGTAAGTGTTTGAAGGTTAGGGTTTAGTTGGTTAGGTTAGTTAGTTTTGGACCAATTAGAAACTAGAGTTAGATTTTTGTGTGGTGTGATTGGTGAATGAAGACTACACACACACACCCAACTGAAATCTTTCTCTCTCTCCTCTCTTTCTCTTACTCTCGGACACTCTCTCACTCTCCCTCTCTGTACATGCTACGACAACACCCAAATCACCCCAAAACCTTGCAGATCGAACCTGCAGTGACAATATTTGAGATCCTTGAAGGTCCACGAGCACAACCATAGCTTTAGCTGGTTGCGGCTCCTTCGAGAACCCCGTAAACCCGAGAGCTCCGTCGAGGGTACAGTGACCTCGACGTGATTACAGAAGTTCCAAGACCTTTTGAGACTTAAAAAGGTATTCCCTCCTCTTTCCTAGTGTTTTGGATTACTTTTGGTTGAGTTTGAACGTCGGAAAACCCAGAAAAACGAAGTTCCGATTCTAGCACTGTTCACCAACTTCTAAACCCGTGATTTTCTTTGAATTTCAAGCTCACAAAGAGCTTTAGGAGGTCCTCACGAACCTCGGAGTGGAGGTTCGTTGGTAGAAATTGGACGTCGGGAAGTCGAGTTCTGCAAGTTTCAATTTTTGGCCGGAATATCGAAGCTTTTCCGACGAGATTCCGACGACTTTGGAGCTCGAGACAGTTATGGTTGTGTTCGTCTTGTTGAGATCTTTCATTTGGTACTAATTACGTGAAAATTGTTGAAAAACGAGAGAGTTATGAAGTTTGGAAAATTTCCCAGTTTCCGGCGACGACGACGGTCGTCGGAGTTCGAAGGTAGGAGACGACGGAATATTCCGTCTAAATTGACGAAATATTCCTAACGGCGTTGGTTAAGTTTGACGGTATATGCTAGTTTTAACGGAATATTCCTGACGGCGTTAACTGTTGCCGTCAGTGTGCCAGACACGTGCCTGCGCGTGGGGGGCGCGTCTGGCCGTACCTTGGCTTGCGCGTGAGGGCGCGTGAAGATTCAGAAAATTATTCTAAAAATTTGGGGATGTTCCTGAGGTTGTGTAGATCATTTTGGTATATTCACACACCTCAATTGAGCAATGTATGAGAAGTTATTACTTAGTTTCGTTTATGTGCTTTAAAATAACGTATTTATAGTTGTTTCTCACATAGGCGAGACTTATCCAGAGGACGAGCGTAGCCAGGCTAGGCACGGGGGCTACGATCCATCTACTTACCAGTGAGTGGGCTTTTGGTTTTCCGTATATACCTATATACTAAGTATTTTTCCCAGAATATGCATTTAAATGATTTTATAAATGAATTGCCATGCCAATGCATACATACTTGTGATTATGCATTATGAATTGTATGCGCATGATTGTTGGAGTTGCGGGCGCTCAGGTAAGTTCCAGGTAAGTTTATGTGTGGTTAAGAAGAAGTGAGTTATGAAAAGTATGATGAGATGCATCGAGAGCTCATTAACCTGCACCCCGGTGTTAGTGCTCCCGCCAGAGTTAGGGGCATAGTCTTTCACGTGATATTCACCTCCCGCACCACACGTTCATCTTGGATCCAAGTTAGATGCACATGCCTGTCGTATAGACCACTTTCAGTGGGTTCGACTCGTAGGTGACCCGCGATTATTCGCGCAATCTTCACGTGATTGTAGCACTAGAGCGTATTGTTTACACCTAGTCCTGTCGTATAGACCACTATAAGTGGGTTCGACTCGTGTGCAGACATGACTTATGAGCTAGAGTTCAGCTGACGAGCTGTTGCAGTTATTATTGCATTTGAAATACTTACCTGATGATTTGATTAGTATGGCATGGCATATTCATGATTTGTTGCATTATTGGTGATGATGATTTTCATATGAGATTTAGTATATGTATATACTATTTTCTAGGAAAGTATACAGGTTTTACGGCGAGGGGATATAAAGGCTGTTTATGAAATGAATTTTGAAAAACTTTGTTTTTACCCACTCACACTTTTGTTTTGCGCCCCTCCAGGTATTAGGTAGCTTTGCTGGTGGCTCGCGAGGACATATCGGAGATTCTGACAGACATCACCTATGTAGGACCACCTTCGGGTGTTGTTTAATTAAGTACTTCTTATGCTTGACTGCACCTAGACTTTATGCTCTGAATGTGTATTCACACCTATTTCCTTCCTAGTATTCCTTGAAGTTGGTCTTTATTCATTCGTAAATCTTTCTTTATAATGCTTCCGCACTGTGCACATGGCTACGTCGAGATCACTTCTTGGTTTTTGGGTAGAGAGCCTGCATCCTGGTGGAATCAAGAGATTTATCGATGGACTCCCGAGGAAAAAGCGAACTGGGAAAATTTTAAACGGTCGTTCTATAAGAGATTCATTCCTCCAGCATACCTTGATCAGAAGAAACAGGAATTCACTAACCTAAAACAGGAGAAGTTGACTGCTAACGAGTATTATAGAAAGTTCACAGATTTGTCCCGCTACGATTCGGAAAAGCTGCCCAACTAGAAGAAGAAAGAGGTAGTAATTTGAAGAAATATGATAAGGGCAAAGGACAGTCTTCTCAGGGGCCTCGCCATACGCAGAGTTTTAAGAGAAGTGGGACTAGTTCTAGCTCTTCCAGTGGGGGTTTTAGTGCCACCGGTCAGAGGAGAGGTGGTAGGCCCACTGGAGGACCTCGCTTCCAGATGCCAAGAGAGACAGGTGGTTCAGGTGGTTCCGGCGCACCTTAATGTCCTAGGTGCAATAATCTACATTTTGGAGAGTGTCGAAGAGGTACAGCGGGTGCTATACCTGTGGCAAGACAGGGCATTTGTCTAACTATTGTCCTCAGAACCCGCAGAGACTATAGCCGCCACAGCAGCCTTCCTTACCACTGCCAGTTCAGACCCAGCAGTTTTCAGGACCTTGTGGTTATGCTCCGACAGGTCGTGGTGGTGCGTACCATTACCAGGGGATCCCGTTCCTTATGCTCCAGGGCAGGTACCAGTACCCAGGAGGATATATGCCTTATCAGCAGAGTGGTATGGGTTAGTATCCAGCCGGTGGATCCAGTGGCAGTCAGGAGGACAGCCCCAGCAGATTGATGTTGCAGCTAGTAGTGCTGGATCGTCGAGCCAGCACAGTCAGGCTGGTCAGGGGCGTAGTACGCAGGGCCGAGGTGTTCGCGTTGGTAGAGGTCGAGGAGGACGACAGCATGCCCAAGGGCGTATCAACAACATTACCTTGCAGGACGCCCAGAACCATCCGGATTTAATAATGGGTACGTCTAATGTTCTTGGTCATTTTGCTATAGTCTTAATTGACTGTGGAGCTACCCATTCTGTTATTTCACATACATTTGCTCAGTTGACACAACCTCAGTCTACACCTCTGGGTTATGAGTTAGAATTTTCTATGCCTAGAGGAGAAAAGTGCTCAGTTAGCTATGTTTACCCGGGTTGTCCTGTGTTGATTGAAGATGTAGTTATGCCAGCTAATCTTTTCCCATTAGATCTTGTGGATTTTGATGCCAAATTGTCACATCCTGGCCCGGGCTCCCACCACATCCCGGGCTCGACTCTACCGTAGCACGATATTGTTCGCTTTGGGCCCCGGCCACGCCCTCACGGTTTTGTTTCTGAGAACTCGGACGAGAACTTCCCAGTGGGTCACCCATCATGGGATTGCTCTCGCGCGAACTCGCTTAACTTCGGAGTTCCGATGGAATCCGAAGCCAGTGAGCTCCCAAAAGGCCTCGTGCTAGGTAGAGATGAGAATATACATATAAGACTTACAGGATCCACACCCCTAGGCGATGTGGGATCTTACAGTATTCGTGTTTTCCATTAAATTTAAGAGGCCAAGGGTTCGAATTTGTGTCATTTTATTGTGAAAATTCATGCATTTAATTAAGGGTAAATTGCGGTTTGACCTCTGAACTATCACTCCAGTTGAAATTGACCCCCTAAACTATTTTTTTGTTAAATTAGCCCTCTGAACTATTTAAAATTAGTCAATTAACCTTTTGCGGTTAGACTGCGGAATCAATTCCATCAAAGGGCAAATTAGTCATTGCATAATCATTTGTTACTTGTCAGTTATCATCATTTGTTACTTGTCAGTTATAACCACCAATAAAATTTTGACATATGGACACAGAATAATTAAAAAACATCTCTAATATTAGAAAGCCAAAAGCACACTTTGGTGTCTCAAGGCTTCACCAAAAAAAATTGGACTGAAAAGCCCCTTAAACAAAAAAAATTAGAACTGACCGAATTTGATACATGAAAACACGCAAGGGCAATTTTGTAAAAAACATAAATCTAAAATTCATTTTATTGAAAAACAATTGATAAAAATTCGAAAAAAAAAATTTTGATAAAAAAATACAAAAGAGACATGATAAATCCCTCAAATAAAAAATAGAACGTGGAAATTGAAAACTACACCCACATTGAGCAAAAAGCAGTTTGATAAATCATTCCACAAATCTCATTTAAATTCAAGAATCAGAAAAGAGAAACGTGCATAGAGTCTCCATCTTACGAAATTCCCAATTTCTTCTCAACCAGGTTCGCTACATATTATCTTATTACACAAATATATTTTTTTATAGCAAATTGATTCTTTGTTCATTGCAAAAATAAAGAAGAAGAAGAAGAGAATGAGGGCGCGGCAAAGGATGAAACGAGAGACAAATCGACAAAGAGTCTTCCTCTGTACAACTTCTCAACTCTCAATCTTTATCTTTTATTCTCAATTCTCAATCATTTCCTCCTGTCAATCTTAATCTTAGTATTTTTAGTTTGTATCTCTTTAGATTAATTCAAACGGTTGTTTATGTTCCTCCTGCGAATTAGCTTATTTTAATTAATTAGTAGAAATTTTCATTTTTATGTTCCTTCTGCAAATGAGTTTATTTTAATTAATTTAATAAAATTTTCATTTTTTGGTTTCTGGGTAAGTGAACGTTTGAAAATTTTTAATTTGTATAATCAGTTTTGAAGTTGGTTTGACAGGAAAAATACAGAAGAAGTATATTTTGCACCATCCGACTATGAAAGGTTTCAGCCCCCCTTCCATTTGTTTTATTGCAAGAAGTATGAAAATTTATGTTAACTTCATTATTATATACTAATTTGTTAGTTAAATAATGGTTACTCATTTTTGCAGAATTTAAAGGGTGGGGGGATTTTAGTTTCACTGTCCATTTTAATATGATGGTTTCCAATTTATATTAATTACTTATGTAATGCAAGGTGAATGTACTCATTAATCTTGAGTGACGAAGATATTGCTATCAAGTTTTTAAGGTACACTAATATGTATTTTTATCTTTTTTTTTTCGTGATTTCACGAACCCCTAATTGGGTTGCACTATTATGTTAACAATTTATGGTTTAATTTTATTAAGGTATTGTATCGGATACAAAATGACACTAATTCCATTCAATGTATATATATTAATTAAAAGTCCTAACTTTACTTTGAATGTAACTGATGCTTGCAGGGATTAATAGTCCTTAGTCCCACCTTGCTTCAATTGTAGCGAGGTTGCCTTTGTTTCAAATTGCTACCACTCAGAACTTGGAATTATCACAAAGTTTGGTTTACGAATGCTTGGAATAGAGATGGTTTCAGGGAAGAAAAGATATGATGGAGTAATACTTTGCACAGGCAAGGAAGAGGAGAAACATGTCTTGGTTTGCATGTACGTGGATATTGGTTTCTCCTTTTTAGCTAACATTTTTATTATGTTATGCTTAATTTACTGTCGATACGATTTTACTTTGATTTTTTTTTTTTACATAGAGGGTTAGTTTTCTTTTTGTATATTGAGGTTGTATTTTTGTGTGGTTTATTTACTCAGTTTGACGATAATTTAAATGGTGCATTTATATGTGACTTTTTTGATATCATTTGGACATAAAGTTTCAATTTTGTGGCAATTGTGATATGGAAGATTGATCATGAACATCATGTTTAGCTTAATTTCGTTTATGTGCTTCTCTCTTTTCAAGTTGAGAGGCTTACAATATCTTAATTTAAATCTAACGGTGCAAAAGTTTATACAAATTTTTATCCAAAACTATAAAAACATAAATGAAAGAATGTCTCTTGACAAGACCAAATTTTATATTTAAACATTGTACATTGCGCTTAGCACATTGTAACTATAATAATGTCTTTATGCGTGAGCGAATGTAAAAAGAAAAAAAGACTCTAGATGCTACTCATAGCGCACCGTGATGTAAAAAAAAGCCTTTCGCACGCGCATAAGCGCGTGCAAAAAGGCTAGTATAGCATAATGAGAAAACATAAAAAATAAAATAAAAAAAAAACCAACATTTACATAACGGACCATCTCACATTGTCATTACATATTATTTTGTTTTCAAATGTCATAAGTTTATTGGTGGTTATAGTTGGCAAGTAAGAATGGATGAAGGAAAGATTAATTTTCCCTTGAATATAACCAAATAATGGATGGAATCTGTGGACAAGGGGTCAATTGGCTGATTTCAAATAGTTCAGGGGGTCAATTTCACTGGAGTAATAATTCAAGGGGTCAAATAGCAGTTTGCCCTTTAACTAAAGAATTAAAAAAGTTAAAAGAAGTTAGATGCAAGGTTCAAACCCACTTCTAGGCTCCCGTGCTAACTGATCACTTTTGTAAACTAGCTACACATTTAAATATATATACATATATACATGCAAAAATAAAAAATCAGGGACCCTATCCAGTGACACTACTTGCACTCCTTCAGGGTCGGCTCGGTATGTTTCCATTTCTATTTTTTGGGTTTGATGATTTATGATAAGAGTATTTTTGGGTTTTAGCGGGTCCTGCATTTATAAAGAACATAGTTGCTTAGGTTTTGGCAACTTTGATTTATTATGAGATGAGTACCGATTTTTTTGGTCGTCGGTGTTTGTCATGTGAAACTTACAAAAGTTGATTCAACAAGCTTGTAATTTTTTTTTGGTAACTGTCAAGCTTGTAATTTAGTGGTTAGGAATTTATCTATTCTAAAGTTGGAGGAGAATTGGCCTGTTCATTGCTACAGTAAACACATGCCACTCGATTTCACGTTATTTACAACAAAGCTATCAGATTTGGTTTGGGTTGGAGGGTAATTTGTTGAAAGTTAGGAGGGTAATTTTGTGCATAGGGTTTAGGTGCTCTCCTATACATGACCCTTGATTTTACTTTATTTACACCACTGCCATCAAATATGTGGCTGAATTGGAGAGTATTATTAAAAGTTAGGAGGATAGTTTTGTGGAGGCAGATTCTCTACCCTTCTTTTACCATACCCTTTTCATCTCCTCCTGTGTTATGCAATCACGGTTAAGTCACGTCAACATTTTATATTGATTTTTTTTATAGAGATAATAAGACAAAAAGCAATAGGAATATAAAATGTTGATGTGGCTTAACCGTGACCGCACAAATAGGAGGGGATGGGAAGGGTATGGTATTGGGAGGGCAGAGAATCTGCCTCCTAGTTTTGTAAGGGTGATGACGACATTCGCAGACAAAGGGCGATGGGAGCCATGCCCATTGCATAGAGAAAGAGAGGGAGTGATGGGGGAAATTACAGATAGAAAAGGAAGGGATGGGGGATTTGATGCATGGTCACAGAGGGAGATTCGGTGAGGGATGTGAGGGGAGATTACAGAGAGATAAATAAAAGGGAGGGATCGGGGGATTTGAGGGATGGTCAGAGAGAGAAATAGTGAGGGAGGGAGGGATTATTTTTGGGGGGGGGGGGTGATTTTCTCTTCCTCCTTCCAGATTTGTTCAGTAAAACCTATTGGGTACAATTCATTTTCCTCCTCCTTTCCCTTGAACGAAAAATTCGAAACCTACAACTCAAAACTCACTCATTTGTCGCCCCTCCTTGGCTTTCTGCTTTACTCATCTCCTAGTGGTTCTTTCTTTCCATACGATTCAATTTCGGTGAGTTCTTTGTTGCCCTCATGATTTCCCACTTTTATTTTTGGGGCATCCTTAGTTGTCATTTTTATCTGGGTTTACTGCATTGTTTCTTTTAGTTTCTGGATTTTTATTTTTTTGGTGGTTTGATGAATCGTGGTTAATAATTTCACACCATGGGATTTTCGCACTTTTGATGGAATTGAGCGCGGGGATTCAAGGTGGGGTTTTACTGATAATTTGTCTTTATTCAAATGAATGATTAAAAATTATAGTGACGGAAGAAATTTATGAGTATTAACAAATTTTGTAAATTATTCTTATACATTTTGTTGAGGGATATGGGGATCTAATCGATTTCTCTCCGTGGGGTTGAAATTTGGCCTTTGTGGGCTCTCTCTCGCTCTTTCTCTCTCCTATGTGTATGAATTGAGTTCTGAAGTGTGTGTGCTGGTGGGTGCGTTCACTAACTAAGCTTTCAAGGGAACCCATCAATGGTTTGCTTGCTGGGGGAATTCGGAGACTACCAGTGTATGATTTAGTTATTATTTATTATTTATTGAAATTTATCCATATTTAATATGTGGGTAAATTTATAAACAATTGTGATAAGCCAATATGCCGTACGACTTTGAAAGCATTGATTTTGTGTTTAGTTTGCATTTTTGCATTGTGAATGTTGAATTTGGATTTTTGTGTTTGAATTTGTAGCATGATCTTCCGCTGCAGCATCCAAATTTTGCATTTGTAAATTGTCAAAGAAAAACGAAGTATGAGGAAATTATAGGAGATTGTGTCTCGAGTTCTAATTTCTCCTTTCCAGCATTCTCTTTTTGGTTTTTGGAGTATGTATGTGATTTGTATTTGATTATAGAATAAAAATTAATAAAACACGAGATGCAGCAATTAATTTGCATCCTTATGACAACACATATATGAAAGTGCATTTAATTTCAATGTGTGAATGTGTGACAGGATGTGCCTGCCTGCTACTGCTGGTATGCTTGCTGTTGTTTCTCGCGCTGTTAATTTTTTGTGTGTGTTGATTTTTAACAATTCAACAATTCAAGCGTATCTTTTTTTAACCATACCCATTTAACCATACCCATTTAACAATTCAACAATTCAAGCGTATCTTTTTTTGTGTGTGTTGATTTTTAACCATACCCATTTAACAATTCAAGCGTATCTTTTTTTTTATTATTTGATTTTTATTTATTTTTTTTTATTTTTTTATTTTTTTATTTTTTTATTTTTTGTGTTGGTTGGCAGCCAGTTTTATTTATTGGATTTGGCTAGCAGCCAGTTTTATTTATTGGATTTATAGCACTGAGGGTATATGTGACAGCCCGTCCCTGATTTTACAATTTTATAAATTTTTAATAAGTGATTTTACAAAAATGCCCTTCGAGGCAAGTACGTTGACCTTGATTGACCGTCTTTTCGTGACGTGTATAAATTATTATTTTAGGGTATTTCTGAAGTACTCGATGATACGGACACTTCGGCGCAAACATAAGCAAATTTATAGCTACGATTAAAATGTTACGGAATTACAAACCCGAAAAATATTTTTGTAAAGGTTATCCTTACAATTTTATATAAACATATTTATTTTTATATTTGTATTACTATTTTTATTATTATTTCATTTTATTTTAAGTTGGAAAAAGAAGAAAAAGAAAAAGAGGAAGGGAGGAGACGGATTGGGCAAAAACTGCCCAACCAGAGGAAGAGAGAAAGGCTCCGGGAGAGAAAGGAGAGAGAGTGGGACGATTGGGGAGAGGAGAGAGGAAGGAGTGACCAACCAGAGAAGGGGGAAAGGAGAGAAAGGAGGGAGGGTGAGAAACACCCAACCCGTAAGTGTGACCTGCGCCGGGTGTTCGACCCGACGACACGCCCTTCATTTTCTGGCATTTTGCCGGCGAGCTAAGGTTCATCACCACCTGGAAATCAATCATCATCATCTCCTCTTCACCTTGCATCCAAGATTGGTGGTGTTTTGGGCTCGGGTGGCAAAGAACGGAACCGGTGGTTCCGAGGGTGAACGGCGGCGGATCCACCATTTCTGCAACTAACTCCCTCGATTACCATCATCATTAGATTCCCCTTGTGGTCAAGACCAAAGCCCAATCGACGTTTGGGGCGGCGGAACAACGGAATAGACGAATTGATGAACACCCAAACCTAGGGTTTCCGACGGGTTTCAATGAAATTGAGGTGTTTTTGGGCTAAACTGGCCTTGGTCACAGGTATGAAAGTTGTTCTACTCATTGAGATCTTCATTCCTGTAAAATTTGGTAATTTTTGGAATTAGTTGGATTTTCCGGCGAGTCGAGGCGGCCGACCGCCACCCACGGCGGCACGTGCGGTGGCGCGTGGCCAGTGGGACCGCCAATGTCATTTTTAGGTGATGGTTGACGTCTTAAGTTCAGTTTTGATAATTGAATGATGTAGATTGAGCAATTGAACCTAAGTTCGTTACTTTACGTGGTTAGGTGAAAATGTGAATCGACGATCCGACCGTTGGATCGTCACCAAACTTTGATACGTTGTAATACATAATATTTGAAGATCATAGGAACTTATGGATCGAGAATCCGATGTACGGATCTTCCCAAATTGGATTTGAAAGTTCATAAATAAAATGTTAACTGCCACTTGGTTTTGGCAATTGAGGAGATCCGACCGTTGGATCGTAAAGAAATTTTAGTATGTTGTTCTAGAAGTATAATGTGCATCTTTGGAAGTAACGGATTGGAAATCCGTGCAGCAGATCTTCCAGATCGAATTACGTAGGGATGTGTTTACGTAAATTACGTGTTCTATTGTTATAAATTCTGAGGTGTGATTTGATAATTGGTCACAGGCGACGATCGTTAGTGACGCTTTGATATGCGTGCTAGGAATTGTAGGGAGAACTCCAGGTGAGTGGATCTTTTCCTTCTTATGATATATGTAAATATATGTGATTGATAATTCCACAAATGCTTTAAATTGAACTAAGAAACTATGCCATGTCATATATATTTATATAGTCTAAAGTACTATGAGATGGTTGAGTGTAAATTATATCATGGTATATCCATATGCATGTTACCTACAAATAATTATTGTGAACTACGACTGGCTTGATCCCTTTTTAGGGTACGTAGGCAGTCTAACGAGACGTTAGATGCAGCCAGACAATAAGTGAGATTAAATAATCGAGACAAAAGCTTCGTTTGGGAAATTTGAGCAATGAGAGGGAATCTGGTGAAAAATGCGAGATTAACCTTGTGTTTTGGTGATTAAATGTTGGTTACAAATCAATGCGAGAGGAAACAAGAAATTGTGGTTTTACGTTTAATAAATGCCATGTCATAACTAGTTTACATTTTGGTATGTGATTTAGTATAACTTTGCACAGTATTGCATATCCTATGGATGGTGCTGCAGACGCACAGGTAAGTTCAGGTAAGTTATGGTGTTACTTGAAATGGTTAGGTGATGGCATGATTATATTGTGTTTTACGCAGCTCCGACATTGTCGTACAGGTTGCCTATGAGTCGTACAGGTTGCGTTAGGCAACTCCGACTCATGTGATATCATAGCATTGATTGATGAGTTATGAGTGAGTCGTACAAGTCACTAGAGGTGACTCCGACTTATGTGCTAGCATTGATTGATGAGTGATAAGGGAGTCGTACAGGTCACTAGAGGTGACTCCGACTTATGTGCTAGCATTGATTGATGAGTTATGAGGGAGTCGTACAGGTCACTAGAGGTGACTCCGACTTATGTGCTAGCATTGATTATTGAGATATGGGTGCAATCGTACAGGCCACCATAGGTGACTCCGACTTGCGTGCTAGTACGGATTATTAAGCACATGATTATTTATATTACAAATGAGCTGCTGTATCGTGGTATTCTTTTGAATTTGCTGTTAGCGTACTTTTGATATCATACTTACATAGTATGAATTTCTAGAAATTATACTGTCATGCGGAGAAGGGTTATTATAAAGATAATTATGGTTTTAAACGTTTTGTTTTTGCCACTCACATTTTCTGTTTTCCACCCTCCAGGTTTTTAATAGCTGAGCTTCCGTATCGACTAGAATTATCGGCATGTTCCATTATAGGTGACTATCTTTGATGGTATAATTCTATCTTACTCTACTGTACTTTACTTATGCTCTGTAATCACGTGTGAAATGGGTTCATTTCCGCTCACAGCGCACTCTTGTGTTTAGGCACCTTTAGCTTTAAATTGATTCACATTTTCCACATCACTACACTTTATGGCTTCGTCACTTTCCAGGTGTCGGCCAGCACAGCTCGATTCGGAGTCTTAGTGGACAATCCGGGTCGGGGTGTGTCAGTATAGGTGAACGGTGAAGCGGTTCGTATGGGCTCATGTATCTTAAACATGTAGTGAGAAGTGAGGATTTTGTTTTAGTGTTTTAGATAATCTGAAGGAATATGTAGATGCTATGATTTGGGGTTGCATTCTTAAACCATGATACAGCAGCCCAAGTAATTTTAACATATATATCATTTTTTATGTAATGCATGAGTGTACGAAATGTTAAGATGATAATATATCATGTGATTTGAAATTCAAAGAGAGACAATGAACCGTGTTTGATATTTTGTTTATCGTAGTTCGTTTAAATTTGAGCGTTTTTCAGTTGGATTCATGGGTTTTGTTTAAGATATCATTTTTGGTTTATGAATGGTTTTGCCAACGCAAATGTTTACATCTTTTCTATGTTGGATTCATGGGGTTTTCTTAAGCTTTCAAGTTTTCACTTTTTGTCAAGAAATTTATTCTGGGTTTCATTTATTTTTCAAACCAGACACTTTTTTGTGAAGATTTTCTTTATAATTCAGTAAATGATTGCTCCTTTACCTATAAATTTGACTTATGTAATTTTTCAGGTTATTCAAAACCCACAGCGAAGTGTGGGCAATTTTTCTAGTTTGTTCTACAATGAAAGGGGAGTGGCTTTGAGAGCTCGGACAAGAAAATCTTAGAATCCATGTTTTGAAAATTATTCAGGGTGTTTTTTGAAAATAATTTTCTTTCTTAATACCAAGGCTCAAACAGTCATTTCATAGTAAGGTATACCAGCCTTTAATAATACATTTATAAGTGGGATGTATTCAACAATATGTGATGTGCTAATAAAAAAAACCTACATTATTCTTTATTTTTGAAATTTTTTTCCAACACTACGTAGCACTGAGTGGTACGGAAAATGAACAATTGAGACTAAAAAAGAAAAGATACACAAACTGAATGTTTGAGACAAAAAATGAAAAATTTAATAGTTGTAGAACTCAAATCTAATGGCTAAATCACATGTAGCCTTTAATGTTATGTAGTATTAACCTCTTGTGACCTTTTTTTTTCTTTGACTTCAGAAACTTTTCCTCCTGCTCCTACTCGTTCTCTTCTCTTCCTCTTAAAATTTGGAACTTTTGTCTTCCAACGCAAAAAGCTTAGAAGTTAGAACTTATTTTTGTTGTTAACGGTCGTAAGAAACCATGAAATTTGATGGAAGAAATTAGATTGAAAGGGTGGTTGTGTGAACTTTTCAATTCTCGCTCGTTTTTTGTTCTCGAATCAAATCCTTTAATTCAGTGTCGTTGAAATAGTAACCTAAATAGAGTGGTTTTCAGACATTTTAAGATTAAATTGAAAAAAAAAACCTATATATAAATTTTTGAAAAAATATGTAATTTCATGTACCGTCGTTTGGAGCCTTAATTTCAAGTACAAAGAAGGCCCTTTAATTTAATGTATATTGGTTGAGGTAAAAAGGAACCAATTTGGCGTTTGAAGTGTTCAATACACATTTAATCAGGCAACAAAATTTGTAAATATTTTGGTGACTTGGCTATAATACATTCAATTTGTGGTTGCGCCTCCTTGTGCGATCAGATTTGGCGGCTCTGCCTTGGCTGGAGTGTCTTAATCTTCCACAAAGATGAGCCAAGCAGTGGTTCCATTCTCAAAGTAGTGTAGCTTTTTTTGTTGTCTTGACTAGCAAGTGTTGTAGTCCCGCTTGTGCAATAATTGGATGTGGCCTTCATCTTTGATGATGAGTTATGCAGTCTCGTCTTTCAACGATGACTTTATGTGGTCATGCTCCTCTGTAATGACTTTATATGGCTTCACACTTTAGCGAAGATTGGTGTGTTTGCAGGTATAGGTTTGTTGAGTCTATCTATTTTGTGATAGATCTGTATTGGCAGAATTTGTAAGTTCATGTAGGTAGTAGCCGTTTACAGATTTACTCTAGTTGTTTGTTTGGTGGCACATCTGTATTTCTTTGTGATGATCAATGAAATAACAATTTTAGAATTAAAAGCTCCCTTGTAAAATTAATCTACCAATTCTAGAGAAGTTTAAATTCTGTAAACAAAATATCACAAAAAATTATAAACAAAATTGCGTTAAACATTCAAATCGGCATCTCACCTTTCACGAAGTTGCACATGCTGTCGTTACGAATCACATGGTGGCGATTCAATCTATAGCCACAGATCGGAACTGTGTTAATCCTAACAAAGGAGAAGGTTCTGATTTGTCAAACATTGTGAATTATATGGTTAATAGTCCATTGTTTAAGGCAGCTCTATTTGTGAGCTCTTGCATGACGGCAGGGAGTTCAAACCTGGTTAATCTAATATCTAATCTAACAAAATTCAACGTTTGACAAAAAAATAAAAAATTCATAGAATTCTATCTGATTTCACAGTGACTGATGGGAGAGCCTATATATTGTATTGGAATAAGTCAATATTTCGGGAAAAAAGGAATGTAAATATTGTAATTATTAGAGTTATGTTTTAGGAAGGATATCATGTCCTTTATTCTTTTTGCCTTTTGTAACAAGGTTTGTATGTACTATTTATTGAGAGTTATGGAATACAAGAAAATTAAGCCGTAAATTCTATTTGGCATCAGAGCCAAGACTGCCGTAACCCTAGTTTTTCCGCTGTGCTTGGTTGACCTTTTTTCTGCAAATCTTCAGCAGAAATCAATGCTGCCGTGTGTGTGGTATTGCGCAGCAGTGTGTGTGATTCGGTGTTGCCGTGTGTGTGTAGTATTGCTGCGTGTGCAGCAGGGAGCAGGGTGCGTGGTCTTGCTGCGTGTGCAGCAGGGGTGGTTGGTTTTATTTTCTGTGTGTGGAGCAGTGTGTCAGGCTTTTGCCTTGCTGCTGGTGTTGTGAGGAAAGAAAGAGAACAAAGATTACACGTGTTGGTTGTGCGTGTGTGTTGTGTGTGGCTTGCTTTGCCCTATTGCTGGTGTTGTGAGGAAAGAAAGAGAACAAAGATTACACGTGTTGGTTGTGCGTGTGTGTTGTGTGTTTTTTGCTGCAGATTCTGTTCGTGTATCAGTGCGTGGAAAGTCGTGATCTGCTGCTTATTGCAGCGTGGTTAATTTTGAAGGACCTACAGCAGGGAAGAAGAAGAAGAAGAAGAAAAAAAAAAGAAAAAAAAAAGAGGCTTGTGTGTGCCATGACTTATGGCAAGTGACAAAGGTGAGATGGGGCGTGTTCTTTTAACCTCTGATATGGAACATCATACAGGTTGGATTCTAGACTCTGGTGCAACCGATCATATGACGTTTGATAAAAAATTATTCACTAGTATGACAACCAGTTCACGGAAGTGTATTGCAACGGCTAATGGAACGACAGCATCGGTTTTGGGGGCTGGCACTGTGAACCTCACGCCGGCCCTTCCCCTTCATGACTGCCTGTTTGTTCCCTCGTTGTCTCATAATTTGTTATCTATTCCTCAAGTTACTGAGCAATTAGATTGTGTTGTACTTATGTATCCACTGTTTTGTTTGCTTCAGGATATTCAGACCAAGGAGATAATTGGGTGTGGCACTAAGAGAGAGGGGTTATATTATGTGGATGATGTCGTTCCTGGCAGAGCTAATGCAGTTCGAGCATCCCGTACCAATAATTTACAGGAAGTTTGGTTATTGCATCGTCGGTTAGGACATGCTTCGTTTGGTTATTTGAGGCGTATGTTGCCTAGTTTATTTCATGAAATAAAAGAATCAGACTTACATTGTGAGGTATGTATTCTCGCGAAGAGTCATCGCGTTTCGTTTCCTCCTAGTATGAATAGAAGAAGTTTCCTTTTGAACTTGTGCACTCTGATGTTTGGGGTCCCTCTCCTGTTAGTACTTTGTCTGGAATTAAATGGTTTGTTACCTTCGTTGATGATTGCACTCGTATGACTTGGATTTATGTGATGAAGAATAAAAGTGATGTGGGTATGGTGTTTCGATCATTCTCTCAAATGGTTGCAACACAATATTCCTCTGTTGTTAAGGTTCTCCGCTCTGATAATGGAGGTGAGTATATTGGTTCCGAGTTGTCTGGCTTTCTTCGGGATCAAGGAATTCTACATGAGACTACTTGTCCTCATACCCCACAACAAAATGGAGTTGCTAAAAGAAAGAACCGTCATATCCTGGAAACTGCCCGTGCCTTGCTCATTGGTGCATCTGTACCTAAACGGTTCTGGCCTGAAGCTGTCACCTATGCTGTGTATGTGATTAACCGTATGCCATCCCGGGTTGTGGATATTCGTACTCCTCTCCAAGTATTGACATAATTTGTTCCAATAGTGTCAACCAATACTCTTTCTCCTCGTGTATTTGGGTGTGTAGCCTATGTTCATATTCACAAGATTCATCGTAGTAAGCTTGATCCATGTGCTCATCGGTGTGTTTTTCTGGGATTTGCTCCTCAACAGAAAGGGTATAAGTGCTACCACCCTGAAACTCGTCATATGTATGTAACTATGGATGTCACCTTTTCCGAATCCGAGTTCTTTTATGCTTCGACTCCATCACCTTCCGATCACCTGGGGGAGAATATGAGTGGTGATCTTGGGTGGTTGGAAATATGTAGCTCAGGGGGAGTATTTATTGACAAAAATAGTTGTGAAAGCTCTCGGCAAGACAGTGACTCTCAGCAAGACACTGCTGAGAATGTGAGTATCATTCAGCCAAGTAGCACCGAACCAGCTGAGTCTTCTCGGCAACGTGTTGTCGAGTGTGATGCAGAGTGTCAACAGGGACTTGTCGAACCAGTTTCACCGCTCCAGCAACCATTAGCTACCGAACCCGCAACCCCCTCTCTCTCAAGCTCAATAGTGCCACCCAATATGTCTTCTCTGAATATTTTTGAGGTAAGTACTACTGATGCTCATGTAACTAATCCAGATAATGTTATGAGTACATATAAGTTGCCGCCAAGGCAAAATCGTGGTGTTCCTCCTGACAGGTTTTCTCCTGAAGGAAAAGTGAAGTATCCAATAGCTAATTATGTGTCATGCTCAAACCTTGCACCAGAACGTCAAGCCTGGGTAAACAATGTGGAAGCAATCCAAGCACCAACCCGAGTTGAGGAGGCCTTGAAGGATCCAAAATGGGCTGCTGCGATGGATGAGGAAATGATGGCACTACATAAGAATGATACATGGGAGGTAACGGAGCTACCTAAGGGAAAGAAACCAGTTGGGTGTAGATGGGTCTTTATGATCAAATACAAGGCAGACGGATCAGTAGACAGGTATAAAGCAAGGTTAGTAGCAAAAGGCTATACTCAAACTTATGGTGTTGATTATCATGAGACTTTTTCTCCAGTAGCGAAGATGAATACAGTACGAGTTCTGATTTCTTTAGCTGCAAATTTGAATTGGCCACTAAAATAGTTTGATGTGAAAAATGCTTTTCTTCATGGGCATTTGGAAGAGGAAGTATATATGGATTTTCCTCTGGGGTACAATGCTGGAGGAAAACCCGGAGTATGTAGGTTGCGAAAGTCACTCTACGGACTTAAGCAATCACCTCGTGCGTGGTTTGGTAGATTTACCCAAGTTATGAGGCGGATTGGGTATTATCAAAGTCACTCGGATCATACATTATTTGTGAAACGGGGAAATGGTAAAGTGACAGCCTTAATTATTTATGTGGATGACATGATAATAACAGGTGATGATTCGGAAGAGATAATGAAGCTAGAACAAAACCTTGCCGCCGAGTTCGAGATGAAGAATTTGGGAGATTTGAAATATTTTCTCGGCGTGGAAGTTGCTCGGTCATCTAGAGGTATTTTCTTCTCTCAACGTAAATATGTTCTGGATTTATTAAAGGAAACAGGAATGCTGGGATGTAAGCCTGTGGACACTCCTATTGTAGAGAAACATTATTTGGGGATTTATCCAGATCAGGAACCGGTTGATAGAGGTAGACTAGTGGGGAGGCTGATTTATCTTTCTCACACTCGTCCAGATATTGCCTATGCAGTAAGTGTGGTTAGTCAGTTTATGCAGTCACCAAGTGTGGATCATATGACTGCAGTAATGAGAATCTTGGCATATTTGAAGTCTGCCCCTGGTAAAGGAATTTTGTATAAATGTCATGGACATATGAGGATTGAGGGATTTACTGATGCTGATTGGGCAGGTGATGTGACTGATAGACGGTCTACATCTGGGTATTTTACTTTTGTTGGAGGTAATTTGGTTACGTGGCGAAGCAAGAAGCAGAATGTGGTATCACGGTCTTCTGCCGAAGCCGAGTATAGAGGTATGGCACATGGTGTGTGTGAGATTCTTTGGCTACGAAAGTTGCTTTGGAGTCTTGGTTTTAAACAGAAAGAGGCAATGAAGTTATATTGTGATAATAAGTCCGCTCGAGAAATAGCTGAGAATCCAGTACAGCATGACAGAACTAAGCATGTGGAGGTTGATAGACATTTTATCAAAGAAAAGCTGGAGAGGAAGATTGTGTCAATACCGTTTGTGAACTCAGAAGAACAACTTGCAGATATCTTTACCCATGCCGTGTGTCGTAGAAGATTTGGTGATTCACTTGTCAAGTTGGGCATGAGTAATATCTATGCTCCAACTTGAGGGGGAGTACTGGAATAAGTCAATATTTCGGGAAAAAAGGAATGTAAATATTGTAATTATTAGAGTTATGTTTTAGGAAGGATATCATGTCCTTTATTCTTTTTGCCTTTTATAACAAGGTTTGTATGTACTATTTATTGAGAGTTATGGAATACAAGAAAATTAAGCCGTAAATTCTATTACGTCCAAGGGCGATGACACGAACTAGTGTTGCAAAAACAAATCACCTAATTTTCAACTAAAATGTGAAGAAAAAAATTGCGATCCATTTACAAAGAATGTGAAGTAAACTTACACCACAATGACCCAACTTATCTCCCAGCATATCCTCCTCTTTAAATATACAAAGTACGGGCGCAACGATAAGGTGAGAATAATTGATCACAACCCCCCTTCTATACATTATATATAGTAGACTACTTATGTGGGAAACGAGAGTAAAAATCGAAATCCGACCAAACCCATCACTTCATCTCTCGTCTTAGCCTTTTGAGGTCCCGGCATAATCTATGTACGTCTGTGGTATCATGTCAAAAAGGAATGACATCGTCCTGATGTTCCCATCCTCAGGCGGTCTGAACAACTGTGAAGGTTGCTAAGTCAGTATATTGACGTCATGTACAAGGTCACCGGATAACGGTTCTTCCAAGAGATGATGCTCCAATTTCACTTTCCGTGTTCTGCAATAACAATTTCATTCATATGACATGAGTTGTATTCCTGTTCAGGCCGAAATAGATTCAAGGGTAGAGGGTATGAAAGGGAACAGCTAGATGCTTAGTCTCTGGTTCAACCAACTTCACTTCACAATATATAACGTAAGATAACGTGATTATAAGGATATAGAACACAATTGTTACGCGATGTCAGGGAAGGAAAATAATCAATGCTACTAAACTACCCTTGTTTTTCTCTAATGATCTTACTGGTGAGCAACTCCCATGAACTAGAATAAAATGTAGACTTTACGACGACAGAAAAGGATTTCTTAAGGAACCATAATCAATTATGTATCCTTTATAACCTAGTCTGATAACAATTAAGGAAGAGCTATTAACCAAATCGTTTGTGTTAAACATTCCAGTCAAGTACTGAGTCTTTTACCTGGGACTTAGGGGAAGGAAATACGTTCCAAAATCTTAGTGTTTCATCTCCTGCTCCAGTGACAATTGTCTGAAACAATAATCAATATGACAGATCAAAATATGCCTAAAGGAATGAAAAGTAATTTGCATAACCATAAAAAAGGGGTAAGTAAAATCAGAAGGAATTGGGTAAGAACCTGTCCATCAGGCGAGATGGCAAGATAAAGAACCCTGTATGAATGGCCCGTAAGAGTTGCAAGCTATATCAGCAGAAGAAGATGAAAAATTAGCAAAGTAAATAATGACGTTTATTGGTTACGACCACGGGGAATTGACAAGACTTTTTTACCTTTGACATGGTGGGATATCTCCAAACTATTATCTGATTTTGGGAGTACCCATGGGTGCTGACTAGTTCATTGACATTTTTCGACCACACTAGATTGCATACCTGCAGAAATAGAATGGATATAAGTACAGGCTAGCATTGTTATCAGAAACAGGGAGGGATTTCAGTCACCAACTAAATTCATGTCTATGAACTGAATATATCAATATCTTCACAAATGAGATGAACCCAAATTTTTTTCCAGGTGAATTAGTTTTTCTTTTGATTTAGCCCCTATATGAGATACACAACAAAAGTAACTGGATTCAAGTTGCGAATGTTTTAACCCCTGTTTCCTCCCTTTATCAATACATGGAAAAGGTGAAATGTAAAAGAAAAAAAAATTGCTAATTTCCATCACTTTATATTGGCGAAACTCACTAGAAAAAGAACTATGTTAAGAAACAACAAGAAGGTTTATAACTATTGAAATAATGAATTTCACTGCAATCAGTCCAGGTTCTCTAAATATTCCTCATCGGGAAAAGCTTCCTAAATGCATGCATGTTCAAATAAGCAACAAGCTGTTCACCTGACTTCCAGTGTCCATGCAGCTCAAATGCGAGTTGGTGGTTGTATTCCAGAAGCGAATACATCGGTCTGCAGTTCCTCCCCCAGACGCAAGAAGCCCATGAAGATGGGGAGACCATGCAATAGCTTTCACAGCTGCAGTATGCTCACAGTATTTGAGTACCGGTTGAGTTGAATGTTGATTCCAAACAAAAAGCTGTATAACACATTATCGGTTATGAATAGGTAGCATGACCAAATTAGAATGCACAAAACATAAGTTGGACTGAAAGAAAAATTTCTATAACATACCCTATTATCATTCCCGCCTGATGCCAGCTCACGGTTATCATAAGACCACTTCAGTCCGCAAACCTAAAGGACAATCATATGATCTTCAGGGTGAGAAATATGAAAATGAAAAAAAATATGGTATGCAAGATACATGGACCATAACATGACAAAAGACAAACGGCATGTTACACGAAGTACAAATTAGAAGAACAAAGGATTAGAATGAGTAACATTGAAAGTTGTACCTGAAAGTACAGTGGAAATCCAAAATTTTAAAACCATCAGTTTCTTGTAGAACAAAGAAGTTCAATCAAATTTAACATGAACTATAAGATTCTGACCTCTGATTTGTGTCCGGAAAGTTTGCTAACAAAATCTTCCTGAGCACGAATATCACGTTGAAGAATAGTCTTGTCCCGGCTACCAGAAGACAGCATAGATGAAGTCCAGGCTAAGGCCCCAATGCGTAGTCGATGGCCCTCCATAGTTCTTACCCTCCTACAGCGTGATGCATCCCATATCTACACAGTAGATAACAAGTGCATCAGCCAATTATTCAGCAGCATATATACAATATAAATGTCACATATCTAACAGTAACACTCAAATGAAAATAATCAAACAAAATTGGTGGTAGATATGAAATTCCTGTTATAATACTGCAAAAAAATCAGCCCACAAACTGCTCCCATAAAACTGCGTTGAATATAACATAAGTTACAATCCTAACCAGATTATCGTATACACTGTGATCTGGTTCTAACCAAGGCAGGACACAGAGGGCATGTTACAGATAACCAGATCACTAGTCAAAATTTTATTCATGTTTGAATAATTGTGCAACCTAGCAAACTAACAGAAGTCACAAAACCAGATGATTGTGTTCAGACTCGCATTACCAAAACCCGTCACAGACTCACAATGTAATGAGCAGGGCATGGAGGTTTCAATTAACCTATTCCTATTCCTATCGAAAGCCACGTAGGGAATCTAGTAAGCAAAACAATACTTGGGGATTCTAGAATGAGTAATAGATAATGTCTAATTTTGCCCCATCAACATTTGATATGATGTGTTGGTGGGACTGTCTGCACCACAGACCAGACAGGAATACGCAGCTAGACAGGACCTTGTTACTTGTGTTAGTTAGTCTACATTCTAATTACAAAACTTTTCCATGACTTCTGCGGTTCATATAAGTATTTCAAGCATTATGTTGTTTGACAATCATCTTCCCAATATTAAAGTCACAAACTTGTTGCTCAAACACCTAGATTGTGAATGTTGTTGCAACTCCACTTGTAATTCCACTTTGCAATATCAGAAATATAAAAATAACATCTAAATTTCAAATCTAAGAATGCAACGTGTCTATCAGATGTGTTCAGGTACCAGTATCTCTTACTTGGACTCTTCCATTGCTAGTTCCAACCGCAAGATGAGTTCCACGTTGAGCCCAGCCAACGGAACAGACACTATCATCAATCCCCAAGTCACATAACTTAGTTACCTGCAAGTAACATCCAATCATAAAGTTAAAAAAAAAAAAGAAAAAGAAAAAAGAAAAATCACATTGGCACAGACTCAAAGTGATCAATTTCATAAATACACCAAGAAAAACACACATGACACGATCGAAAACAGTTACAATCATACGTGACTTGTGACATCGGAAAACATACAGTTTGCCTCAAATTACAATAACAAAGTTAAAATTAGAAGGATAAGCAAAGTAAAGCAAGAGCTCACCTTGCTACTACAAGCATTCCATAAATAAACACAATTTCCCAACCCAACGGCAAGCACATTGTGCGAAGACCAGTCGACAAGATTCAGATAGAAATCATCTTGCAAAGCAGGTGCATCCAAAACCTGAACAAGAAACAAAACTTCCATAAAACCAAAAAAAGAAAAGAAAAAAATCACAAAATTCAAAATCCAACCAAACTCAAACCGGCAAAAGACCAGAAATTGATAAAATTCACCTTGTAAGGCGACCGAGGGACCTTCCGGGGAGCCTTGACGGGGCTATGGTGAACCCCGGTGACCACATCGTCGAACCCGAAAGGGGAAAGCGAGTGCATTGACCGGCGAGTCTCGGTCTTGAACCGGAAGATGTTGGGACTAGGCGGGTTCATCTGAATCGCGCTCCTTTTCTCAGGCGTCGCCGGAGGGACGACGCCACCGGAGTCAGGGCCAAAGAGGGCAGCGCGTAGGAGAGTGCCGTAGGCGCTTGACGAGTCATCGCGGCCCTCGGATGGAGTATTGGAGATGTCGAAGAGGGGGAAGTTGGAGCCGGATCTACTGGGGATGAACCTATCGGAGTAGATGGTCCTGGACGGCGATTGGTGGTGGTTGAAGTTGATCAGGCGGTCGATGTGCCGAGATGGGGTTAGCGATTGGAGGGCCTGAGGAGTGCGGAGCAGTGTTGGAGGCGTATTGAGCTGGGAGGAAGACGACGATGGGGTTCTCGGTGGCGCCGTGGGATCGTCCATAGAGGATCAGTGTGTGGGTGTGTTTGTTGTCTCTCTGACTGAGAGAGAAGTATTTGGGATGAAGATGGAGAGACAGGAAAAAGGAGAGAGAGGGGGATGAGAGAGAGGAGGTTGATGCGTTCTGGTAATTTTCCCGGGAAAACTGGGTAAGAAAGGGGATAATAATCCCGGGAAAATCGTAAGGGGGTTATTGCGGTGCGTTTGGTAACAGGCTTTGGTAAGGTCCTATTCGCTCTGGATACTGT
The DNA here is from genome assembly GCA_036320875.1 of Cotoneaster glaucophyllus. NCBI lineage: Eukaryota > Viridiplantae > Streptophyta > Magnoliopsida > Rosales > Rosaceae > Cotoneaster > Cotoneaster glaucophyllus. Next base: position 12,443,171 of record CM070060.1, read on the forward strand.
TAAAGCTTAAGCACTTTTACCAACTTTACTTTTTTTTTTTTTTTTTTATTTATTTATTTATTTATTTTTTATTTTTTTTTATTTTTTTTATTTATTTTTTTTTTTTTTATTTTTTTTTTAAGGCAAAATCGGATTGAGTTTTGACCAAATATCAAATAATGCTTAGAATTTGGAAATAAGAAAGTTTGTCTTCCCTTGAGAATTGATAATCTACTTTAATCTAATAAAATTGCAGGAAGCTCAAATGCATAAAGAAGATCAGTCTCGCTTTATTACATGTAAGGTCATCTGTGACGACCCGTCCCATATTTTCTATGTAATTTCTCCCCAAGTATGTGAATTGACATTTATGCCCTTGTTGGCAAGTGACGTGAATGTGTTTATTTGCTCTTAAATTATTTTTCTCGTTATCGTAATTAAATAGTACTCGTTGATACGATCCCATGAGCGCGAGTTAGACCCGAATTGGATTCATAACGAAAAAGTTACGTTACGTTAAAGTTTGACGGGTAAAATTGTACACGAGCAAGTGTTAATTTACCAGTGTTAGAAACACTGTTTTGAATAGATTGCGTCTGATTTCTCTGTACAAATTCTATCCTTTCTTTTCTTTAAACCGGACCCGTGCCTTACACCTTACCACCAATTATTTTGTTTTCCTAATTATAGCAACCAATCAGATTTTCTCCCACTCTCTCTGCCCAATCAGAAATCATTTCTTCCCTTCTCTCATCTTCTCTATCTCTCCTTGTCCAAGCTCCCTCAACCCTGCAACCACCATGAACTCACACCAAACCTTGTAGATCGACTCTATAAACCACACCATCACACTCCTCTCGTCACCACAAACTCAACCGTACCCTCAGATCACACGTTGGTTGAGTTTTGAGTGGTCAATGCGGAGCAACTCGGAAGCTCCTACTCGATTGAGTTGGTATCATCGTGATCCCGGTCGAGTTAAAAGATTTTAGGACTTGAGGAAGCTTCCTTACAACTCCCCAAGGCTCCTAGGACACGTTTGAAGAAGAAACAACCTCAAAAGCACATGGGTTCGAGGAGCAAAGTTTTGGCCGAACTTATCGAGCCATTTTCAAGCCACTTCCCGTTCATTTTCGACTTTCAAAAGGTATAGATTTGCTCTTCTCGTCACGCGCTTCATTTCCATATAAAATTTACTAAAAATGGTTGAGAAATGAGCAAGATATAAAGGTTTGAAATTTTTTCAAAAACCGGCGAGTTTTGTCAGTTTCCGACGAAACCAGACAGCGGCGGACGACAATCTCACCGGAGAAGACAAGGAATATTCCGTCAAAGTTGACTACGACTTGTGTGTTAGCATAGATTGGTGAGTAATAGGTGCACTCATACAGGTCACATTAGGTGACTCCGACTGTCTAGTATAGTTTGTTGAGCACATGATTATATTCATATTGCTGTCGAGATATTTTATTGTGGCATATTTCTGGATTTATTGTTGGCATGCATTTGACTTCACACTTATACTTATGATTTTTGGGAAACTATACTTGTTTTACAACGAGGGGTGATGTGATAAAAATTAAGCACTCAAATTAAACCCTCTTGTTGACAATTGTAGTAAAGATGCAAGTAGGGATCGTTCTGGACCGGGGATTAGGAGGGATTGCTAATCGACTCTAAACTGACTCAAAAACACAAAACAGGTTCAAAAGACTCAAAACAAGCTTAAAACACTCAAAACTGCTTAAAACAACCAAATAGGCAGATTTTAGACACCAAGGAAAACTTTGGACGAAAATTGGTTTTAACTTGACTCAAAACACTTAAAAACACAAGTTTGGACAGATTTTAACTAATTTGACAAAACAAAGTAAAGGGGGATTGGTTTTGGACGAATTTGAAAGTAAAACAAGTAAATTAAAGACAAAAAGATTTTGGCACGAAATTGGTTTGTTGGATGGTTGATGGGCTAGCTAGGGAGTCATTCTCCACCATGACACACTTGCACATAAATTGATTTCTAGTTTCTTTTTCGATAAACCAAGAACCTCAATGCCCCAGATTAACTGTGATGCACTAATTAACCCTCAGATTTTCCTTAAGTCATTGAATTGGATGATGCATTCAACAACCCATATTATTATTCACAAGTCCCCTACATGAACTGGATAATAGAGATACAAGCAAAGATCATTAAGCTTCATGAAAATCATAAGCATTGACAAAGCATTCGTAACTATGAACTGCATGATACTTATGCTAGGAATTTACTTAACACGATTGTGACTAGCAACCTCCACTACTCATGAATATAAGTTCATAACGATTAGGTGAAACTCCCTTATATTCTAGCATCAAATTCATACATGAAAACTAAGTATGCATCCTTAATCAACATATAAGAATAAGTTATCAATCAAACTGTTAAGTAAATTGCATTCACGATTTATGAAATCACAACTGGAAGTAATCAATTCATATTGCAAATATAATCATGGTTTCGAAATTCCCCCTAACTAAAACAAGTTTAGTCTCTCATGTTCACATCAAAATGATAGGAGCATATTTATGCGACTTAGTTAGCTTGTTTTCTTGCATTTACTTATCTTAATTATGTTAATTAAAGTGTTTTAAGATATTTTCGTGCAAATTCAGGGCCTAATGACAAAGTATCAAAAAGAAGCATTTTGGAGCATTCTAGAGCTATTTTGGGCCAAGGATGGATAGCTTATGATTCAAGCAAGAAGGATGGACGAATTTGAAGATTTAAAGGCTAGGAATCTGCTAGGAAGAAGGAAGAAACAAGTTCAAGTTCTAGAAGATAAGAGAAGAGCAAGAAATATGGAGCATTATCTCAAACATTATCCAAAACCTTATCTCATCCAAACTACCTTATCTCATCCTCACCTTATCTCTCCATATTTTTAGCCAAAAAGGGGGGGGGGGGGGGTTCTTATCAGATTTTATCACCTAAATCTATGGTTCTAGAAGCCTAAAAACATGCAAACCTGGTCCCTAAGTTCATGCCGCACATACCTTTCTAGAATCCTACAAACATGGCGCCTAAAGCCCTTCTAGATGGTCCAAGTCCTTCTCCTATATCCCAGCCGAGTATGTCCCTTCTAGATACCCTAAAACCTGCTGGAAAAACACATCCTTTTCCCATTTGGATTGTGATTAAAGCTAGCCTAATTTCTGAGGGATTTGGAGTCCTAATTCTATACCTATTCTCATTCCTATTCCAGCCATGTTATGGCCTTTCATTCAGCCCCTATAAATACCAATGCCGCACCCTTCTTTCATTCACCACCCTCTCATAATTTCACTCTACATTCAGACATTCATCCACACTCATTTATTCACAAAGCCTTCATTGTGCGCAATTGCAAAGAAGAAGGACCCTTGCCGTGCACTTGGAGCTTTATTCTAGGTGTTGTCTTTCTTTATCTCAATGTTTAATTCAAGTTATTTTTGTGTAATTGCAAACATGAGAGGCTAAATTCTTATTAGTTGGGGGTGAATTCGAAGCCATGATTATATGTTATATATGAATTGATTACGTCCAGTTATTGTTTCTTAAGACTTGAATGTGATTTGCTTATCTGAGTTATTAAAAGTTGTTTGTGTATGTTAATTGGGGGTCGACACTTAATTCACATGCATGAACTTGAAGCTAGAGTATAAGGGAATTTCACCTAATCGTTATGAACTTATATTCACAAGTAGTAAAGGTTGCTAGTCACAATCATGTTAAGTGAGTCCTAGGCAAGAGTTTCATGCTGTTCATAGTTACGAATGCCTCGTCAACACTTATGATTTTCAAAGAACGTAATGACCTTTGATATGTTTTCTATCATGCTGTCATAGTTAGGAACTTGATAAGGATAATTTGGTTGTAATGCATGATTCATTCAATTCAATGAGATAAGGAAAATCTAATGGTTAATTTATGCTTACATGGTTAACTTGGGGGTGTTGTCATTCATAGTCCAAAGGAATAAAAACTGGAAATTGGTTCATATGCATATATCATGTGTGGAGAAGGATCCTCTAACTAAATTCATCATCCATTCAATTCATCAAAATCATTTTTCTTAAGTGTTTTAAATAAAGTTTCTGTTTTAAAGTTTAATTTCGTTCAAAACAATCCCCTTTTCATCTAATCTTGTTAGCTGAGTCCAAATCTGTTTTCGTTGAGTCTTTTGAGTCAAGTTTGAGTTTATTTTCGTCAAAATTACTTCTTGGGTCTTAAATTGAGTCTTTTTGATTGTTTGTTGCCGTTTTGAGTGTTTTAAGTCAGTTTTGAGTCTATTGAGTCTAAATTAGTGTTTTTGAGTCCTGTTTGTGTTGACTAGCATCCCTAGTTAATCCCCGGCCTAGAACGATCCCTACTTGCATCATACACTACAATTGTCATAAATAGGGTTTAATTTGCGTGTTAAGTAATTTTCACATCACAAAACAAAGGGAAAATAACTTAAACATTGAAAACAAAGAACGAATTACACCTAAAAATGGTCCAGCAATCTAACTTGAATGGCAGCACGTCCAAGGCTTCTTCTTCTTCTCCTTTGCTGCGGCACAAGAGTGGGGTGAGTGTTTGAGGGGTGAATTATATGGTAGAGTGGCTGGATGTGTGTATGAGGATGAGTGAATCCTCCAAAGAGTGCAGCAAGGCTCAAATATATAGGGAAGAGGTAAGGGCACAGCTGGAATGATTTTAGGTAACAACATTTATTCTAAATCCTCAGGGAATAAGTAATTAAAATCAAAATCCCAAGGGAAAAGGGATATATTGTGCGGCAAAGTCAGGAAACAAAAGGAAAAGGGGTTTACTTATGCGGCAAGGAAAGGGAATGGGTTCTCCTTGCTGATTTAGGTGCGGTTAGGTCCAATTTGAAAGGGGAATGTCCTTTCTTGTGCGGCAAGGAAGAGTGAGTGAAGGGAAAGGTGCGGCAAGGGACTAGGGCTGAGATTTAGGTGTCCCAAAGTGTTTAGGACTCCTTCTTGTGGCTGAAACCTTTGTACATTAGGATTAGGAAACTTTGACTTGGTCAACCCTTCTTCTTATGGATTCCTTTTCCTTCCTTGACTTGAATTAATTTTCTTCCTTTCTTTGGCAGATTCCTAGCTTGCTTTAGGTCTTCAATTTCATCCATCCATTTAGCTCCAAGCATAAGCTATCCATTTCATGCCCAAAACTGCTCCAAAATGCACTTTCTTGCTACTTTAACCCTTTGGACCTACAAACACACGAAAATAGCTTAAAATACTAAATTAACTAAGAAATAACAACATAAATGCACGAAAACAAGCTAACTAAGTCGCATAAATATGCTCCTATCAAATTCCCTCACACTTAGCTTTTGCTAGTCCTCGAGCAAAACGAAACAAACGAAACAAAACAAAATAAACACAATCTAAACCTTCCAACATTTGCCTCAGGGATTTCCAAGCAACATGACATGTTAAAAATCGCTATTCCCACAGATTTTAGTCATCCTTTCCCTCGAGCACATACTTAATCACAGTCGCCACTTACTAGCTCACATTTAATCAATTAAAACAATGATTTGAATGTAGTAACATGCCTTAGAGAATTCACTCAATTCCTTACAAGATACTTTGTATTTTCACATAGATTTTCTGACTACACACCCTACACTAGGTATATGTGAGAAGATTGATGTAAATATGTAGACGAACACTCACATATGTTTATAACAAAGAAAGCATTTTCTGGAATTATTAATACATGTGGATATATGATCTCATGAACGGAACGCTACTACTTAGATGCGAGAACCAGTGACACCATATGCTCATACCAATTCCAAACTCCACAAATTGAAACACAAAACACCCAAGATAGAAGTCTAAGAGTTGTAACGGGGCTAGGGGTATTGGCTAACAAAGAAAGGTAAGGATAAACAAACGTTCTTTAAGCAAAGTAAGCAAAGTAATGAAATTGACACTTAGAATTCACTTTAGAATGCAGAAATCAACTTTTAAACACAAGGGAAGATTCATGCAACACTTAGGGCCGAATTCAAACTTTTGGACCCTTTCTTCAACAATCAACACTTTAGAGCTCTTTTTCACTTATTTTTCAACTCTTTTTCATTCTTTTCACAACTTTTCTTTTTTCCACGAAATTTTCTTTTCTTTTTCTTTTCTACCCGTGCCTCTTTTTGGCTTTGGCACACACACACGTACAAATCCCTTCCCCCACACTAGTTTTCTGCATAATGTCACTCAAAAGGAACTCCCTCTAAGTTATGCTCTACTATGCTTCAAGAACAAGGGTATGGATGGTCCTATTCTAGGCTAGGTAAGGATGATGTGGGTTAACAAAAAACATAGGCTAAACGAGGCTCAACGGGGTTAAACCTAAACACAATGCATAGGGGGTAGGTTTTTTGGCACTGGTTCACTACACAACTTCATCTTGTTCGCGTGTTATGCACTCAATACCATGCTTTGAATGAAATGGGCATGAGTTCTAGTATTTGGAACTAAATGATGAAACGCCTTCTAAGTAGCAACCAAGCAAAGAATAATGAGATCATGCAACGACTTTAGAAAACAAGAATTCACAGATTAATAACTCTCCAAATAACGTTTTAGGCTCAAGTCTGTCAGGGTTGTAGCGTTAATTTGAGTTCCTTCCTTCAAGCATGTTACAAAAACTGATTTTTTTTCTTTGTAATTAACTGTGAATTCATAAACGACAACGACAACCAAGAATAAACCAAAGAGCATATCAAACTTCCATCCATGTTTACAACTTTTTTTAATAGTCATGCAATTAAAAACCAAATCCTCATCATTGTGTTGGAAGGTACCCTAAGACACACACAAACACACAAAAACAACTCTTTTTGGGTTTTTCAAAACAATTTTTCAAATTTTTATCAAATTTTTGGATTTTTCTTTCAAAACATAATAAAACACTTCAAAACACACTAAAACACATAAAAACAGTGAGAAACAACATTAGAAGTGATAGGTGAATAAATCCCACGAAAATCATGCAAAAACAACTTGTTTACCCCCCCACACTTAAATCAAACATTGTCCTCAATGTTTCAAACATAAACTCACACAAGCAAGCAAACAACACAACGAACAAACATGACAAACAATGCAAGATAAATGCAGTAAAGAGAAGGGTTTAGGAACGTAAATCTGGTTGTGAAGCGATTCCTCGGTCTTCTTTATTTGCATGGGTTGCCTCCCACGAAGCGCTTGCTTTAACGTCTTCCAGCCGGACGAATCTGCCATTTAAGTTGGAATGGGGCCCACGGCATGAAGTGCTTCTTCCTCCACAACATGCTCCTCAAAAAGGTCATAGTATGGTTTCAAACGGTGTCCATTCACCTTGAATGCTTTTCTGGTCTTCAAACTTTGGAGTTGGACTGCACCATGAGGAAAAACATCAATAATAACAAAAGGACCAGTCCACTTAGAACGCAACTTACCGGGAAATAACCGAAGACGGGAGTCAAAGGGTAACACTTTCTGCCCTTTGGAGAATGTCTTGCTTCGAATCATCTTGTCATGGAATGCCTTGGTCTTTTCTTTGTAAATGCGCACATTCTCATAAGCCTCATGCCTAATCTCTTCAAGTTCATTCAATTGGAGCTTCCTATGCATTCCAGCCGCATCTAGGTCCATGTTGAATGTTTTGACAGCCCAATGCGCCTTGTGTTCTAGCTCCACAGGAAGATGGCATGGTTTGCCATATATGAGCCGAAATGGGGACATTCCAATGGGTGTTTTGTAAGCCATACGATAGGCCCACAACGCATCATCCAAGCGTAAGCTCCAATCTTTTCTTGATGGTCCAACGGTCTTTTCAAGAATTTGCTTGATTTCTCTATTCGAAACCTCGGCTTGGCCATTTGTTTGAGGATGGTAAGGTGTCGAAACCTTATGTGTGACATTGTACTTTTTGAGCAGTGCCTCGATGGTGCAATTGCAAAAGTGAGAGCCTCCATCACTAATGAGCACTCTAGGCATCCCAAATCTGGAAAAAATCTTAGATTTAACGAAATCTGCAACCACATTGGAATCGTTAGTTCGGGTGGCTTTTGCTTCCACCCATTTCGAAACGTAATCCACAGCAAGTAAGATGTAAATGAAACCATAAGATGAAGGAAAAAGACCCATGAAATCAATGCCCCAAACATAAAAAATTTCGACAAAGAAGAGAGGGGATTGCGGCATTTGATCTCTTGGGCCTATGTTACCTGTTCGTTGGCATCAATCACATGTGAGGCAAAAAGTTCTAGCATCTTTAAAGATATTAGGCCAATAAAAACCACATTCAAGAACCTTAAGTGTTGTCCTTTGGGCGCCAAAGTAACCACCACAAGTATAAGTATGACAAAATGCTAAAATCGAATGAAACTCTGAATCATTCACACACCTACGCACAATCTGATCTGGGCAGTATTTCCATAGATATGGGTCATCCCAAACATAGAACTGTGCATCCTTTTTAAGTTTATCACGTTGGTGCTTGTTTAGGGTGCTTGGAACTTGTTTAGCTACTAAATAATTGACCAAATCTGCGTACCAAGGCTCACTTACCTCAATGGACATCAATTGTTCATCCGGGAATGTTTCTGGAATGGGTAAGGGGTCCTCATTGTGCACCAAACGGCTTAGGTGGTCAGCTACCACGTTTTCACTCCCTTTCTTGTCTCTAATTTCAATGTCGAACTCTTGAAGTAGGAGCATCCAACGAATCAGCTGCGGTTTGGCCTATTTTTTGGTGAGAAGGTACTTCAATGCTGCATGATCAGAATAGACAATTACTTTAGTGTCAAGTAAATATGAACGAAATTTATCTAAAGCAAAGACAACAACAAGAAGTTCTTTTTCCGTGGTAGAATAGTTCAATTGAACATCGTTTAGGGTCCGGGAGGCGTAATAGATGACATGGGGCTGTTTGTTCTTCCTTTGGCCTAAAACAGCTCCAATTGCATAATCGGATGCATCACACAGTAGCTCAAATGGAAGGCTCCAATCTGGGGGCATGATGATGGGGGCCGAAGTTAACATCTCCTTGAGGGTTTTGAAGGCCTTCGCACACTCCTCATTGAGGGTTTTGAAGGCCTTCGCACACTCCTTTTGAAGTAGACGGCAGAGTGGTTGGGAGATTTTGGAGAAATCCTTGATAAATCGCCTATAGAATCCTGCATGGCCAAGAAAAGAACGAACCTCCCTCACCGAAGTGGGAGAGGGTAAGTAGCGTTCAAGATCTATTTTTGACTTATCAACCTCAATTCCTTTTTTTGATATGATATGCCCCAAAACTATACCTTGTTTCACCATAAAGTGACACTTTTCCCAATTCAAAACAAGGTTAGTTTCGATGCATCGTTGTAAGATCAAAGTGAGATTATTCAAGCAATCATCAAATGAGTCACCAAAAACACTAAAATCATCCATAAATACCTCAATGATCTTTTCCACAAAATCTAAGAAAATACTTACCATACACCTTTGAAACGTGGCTGGTGCGTTGCACAACCCAAATGGCATGCGACGATAGGCAAAGGTACCAAAGGGGCATGTGAAAGTGGTCTTTTCTTGGTCATCCAGGGCTATAACAATCTGATTGTAACCTGAATAGCCATCAAGAAAACAATAAAATGCATGACCAGCTAACCTTTCAAGCATTTGATCAATGAATCGTAATGGGAAGTGATCCTTTCTCATGGTAGCGTTGAGCTTCCTATAATCAATGCAAACTCTCCAACCGGTTTGGATTCGAGTAGGCACAAGCTCATTCTCTTCGGTTTTTACCACAGTGACTCCGGACTTCTTGGGAACAACTTGGACCGGCGAGACCCAACGGCTATCAGAAATTGGATAGATCACTCCACAATCTAGTAGTTTGATTATCTCCTTCTTCACAACTTTCATCATGAGAGGGTTGAGGCGACGTTGAGCTTCTCGAGATGGTTTAGCCCCTTCTTCTAAAAGTATTCGGTGCATGCAAGTGGTAGGGCTGATTCTCTTGATGTCGGCAAAAGTCCACCCAATGGCTGTTTTGTATTCCCTAAGCACCCTCCCCAACTTGTCCTTTTCTTGGGCCGTGAGTGAAGAAGAGATGATGATGGGCATCGTCTCTTGTTCTCCCAAGAAAACATACTTCAAGTGGCTTGGCAATGGTTTAAGTTCGAGAGTTGGTGCCTGAATCACTGAGGGCAGTAGCTTATTAGTCGAAACGGGAATTGAAATTAGGTTGGGAGACTTACCACTATGTTCTGGGATTGACTCTAGGGCAGCAACCATCTCCACCAATTCTTCTTGGAGAGGCACGGCAAGGAGGTCCTCTTTGTGGCCGTGGGTTAGCCTAGGTGTTGGCTCTTCATTTTTGAGTCCAATTCCTTGTGTGATGGTTTTCTCAAGTCATCTTCATTCAAATCTTCACGGAATTCCTGCGCCAATGAATTAATTACATCAATAGAGAAACACGAATGATCATCATGAGGATATCTCATAGCTTCAGAAATATTAAAATCAATAACTTCCCCATCAAATTCCATTCTCAATGTTCCTTTGAACACGTCTATCTTTGTGCGGGCGGTTTTCATAAATGGCCTTCCAAGTAAGATTGGCAATGGCGGAGAATGATATTGTCCGCTTTGGGCCCCGATCACACCCTCACGGTTTTGTTTCTGGGAACTCATGCGAGCAGAACTTCCCAGTGGGTCACCCATCCTGGGAATGCTCTGGCCCATTCTCGCTTAACTTCGGAGTTCTTACGGAACCCGAAGCCAGTGAGCCCCCAAAAGGCCTCGTGCTAGGTAGAGATGGGAATATACATATAAGGCTTACAAGATCAACACCCCTAGGCAATGTGGGATCTTATATTTTTGCCCCTCTAGGTCTTAGATAGCTGACCTACTTTGTGGCACTCGAGGATTACTCGGCGATTCGGACATATGTTCATTTTAACCGAGGAACTTATCTCCATTTGTGTACTAAGTACTTCGCTAATTTGACTGCTTTACCCTTATGTTATCTATACTCTGAATATTTGTAGTTATGGGTTGTAACCACTACTGCGCACTCACTTTACTAGTTAATTAAGTTCTAGTTTCGGTTTTAATTTTTTCACATGTTTCTTACATCACTTGCACTTTTGGTTACGTCACCTTCACGTGATGGCCAACACGCTTTGACTCCAGTCAGGGTGTGTCACCATCTCTAATGGAGAGGGCTAAAGACTAAAAGTAAAAAAATGGTCTAATTTGCCAAAAAACTCATATCCAACCGATTACTACACTATAATTCTATGGAAAATAACAGACTATTATTTGGCCAAAGGAGCATCAGGTTGCCCAAAGGACGATCAGGCTAGCCAAATATAGCCTCGTCTTAGCCTTTTTTGGAGCCCAACTCCTCAATTGCAATAATTGATTCAAATTTAACGACTAGATTTGAACAAATTCAACAGTAATTTAACTAAATTAACCAATAAATTTAAAGTAAACTTAAAACTAATAAATTATTGAGGGGGCTATGTATAGCCCATTCGGTTGGAAATAGTATATGAGTATGGCCTAACACTGTTTATTTAAAAATAATTTTTTTAGGGGGCTATAATTCTGAACGAGACTCTATTTAGTTCTTTTGATTGAGATGACCTAACATGATACGAATATTGCCTTAAGTCATATCACGTGTAAGATAGAGCTTAAAAGGAAAAGGTCAACCTGTAAGATCCCACATCGCCCAAGGGTATGGGTCCTGTAAGCCTTATATGTATATTCCCATCTCTACCTAGCACGAGGCCTTTTGGGAGCTCACTGGCTTCGGGTTTTGTAGGACCTCCGAAGTTAAGCGAGTACGGGGCCAGAGCATTCCCAGGATGGGTGACCCACTGAGAAGTTCTCGTGTGAGTTTCCAAAAACAAAACCGTGAGGGCGTGGTCGGGGCCCAACGCGGACAATATCGTGCTACGGTGGAGTCGAGCCTGGGTTGTGGTGGGGGCTCGGGTCGGGATGTGACAATTTGGTATCAGAGCCAATCCCTGGTCGGAAGTGTGCCGATGAGGATGTCGGGCCCCATAAGGGGGGTGGATTGTAAGATCCCACATCGCCCAGGGGTGTGGGTCATGTAAGCCTTATATGTATTTTCCCATCTCTACCTAGAACGAAGCTTTTTGGGAGCTCACTGGCTTCGGGTTCTGTAGGAACTGCGAAGTTAAGCGAGTACAGGGCCAAAGCATTCCCAGGATGGGTGACCCATTGGGAAGTTCTCGTGTGAGTTCCCAAAAACAAAACTGTGAGGGCGTGGTCAGGGCCCAAAGCGGACAATATCGTGCTACAGTGGAGTCGAGCCCGGGTTGTGGTGGGGGCTCGGGTCGGGATGTGACATAACCACACAAGAAAAACTATATATCGTTAATTTATGTAGAACCTCTTGACTTTATCAAGCCACACTTAAGATTACAAGTATACAAAATGTTTGTTATATGAAGGGTTTTGATTGTAAGTTTATATATGTTGTGGTGTAAAATGTTTATTTAATTTTTAATATATGAGCCACGTTACACTTATGTAATTAATGTTTAGGAAAACTAATGAAAAGTCTAAAAAAACTTCTCTTTTAACGAAAAGCCCTTTTTAAAGGTATAGTGAATAGTGTCAGGTAAAGGTAAAAATGTAGTTTTTCGTTAAAAGTGAACATTACCTGGAGTATTTCGTTAAAACTCCCTTATGTTTTAGGATCATTTATGCTTTTGTATTCAAGGGCATGGATTGGCATAAAAGAGTGGCACGCATGAATTAAAATTTAATTTAGGATTTGAATTATTCAATTACTTGTATAGGAAATTCAATTACTTGTATAGGGAGTTGTATGAATTTACATACAAGCTAAAGGTAAATATTTATGTACAATTCTTTGGTATGATTAATTTTTTATATCAAGAATATTGATTGCTTTATGATGCATGCATACGAGAATGACAAACGGTGAGCAAAACTTGTGGTATTGCACGTGCAGAACGAAATAGTTAAACTTTTAAAGATGATTAAAGTAACATAAAAAACAGTCAACAACTTATAACATAACACATTATGTTATACTCTCCAAAGGAACAATGCTTCTCCAAATTTCAAATGGTGAGTTGGAATAGAATTGATTTAGGAGAGATTTTGGATGCGTTTTCTAGCCATTAATTGTGACGAGAGATTTTGGATGCAGTTTCTAGCCATTAGGAGAGATTTTGGATGCGGTTCCTTCGAGGCGTATGCATTGACCGTTGTTGACTGTAGTGTCGTGTCACGTAAAGTTCGTTTTCTTGGCGTACCCTCGTAATATTCATCGCTACAGACGCGTGGGCGCAGACAGTTCGTGATTTCGAGTTATAACGAAGAAGATATTAACGTTTGAAGTTTGGGGCATTTTAGTAATTTTATTATTAGAAAAATCTGGAATTTCTTTTATGAAATCTGGGGTGCCACATGGGTGGCCCAGATTAAAGGAATGAAAAATGGAGGGTGCAGATGCAAAAAAAGGAAATAAAGGGGAGTTGGAGCTGCCCAGTTAGGGGAAGAGAGAGAAATGTTAGACCAATCAGAAACAGAAGAAAGAAGGGGAAATGAGGGAGATGAGACACGGGGATCGGGACCCGGGTCTTGTAACTTGATCCGGTCGGCACCCATACACGCTTCCGACGAGTTTTCACCCCTTTTTCCGGTGAATTGCATCAAGAAACCACTTGGAAACTCTTCCACGACCTTCTCTCTCTGTTACACCTAAAAAATCATGAAATTTGGCCTTGTATTTGGGAAGAACACACTCGTGGGTGCCGCTACTTTCCTTGCTCGAAATCCACCAAACCTGAAATATTTTCTTCCATTTACCACCACCCATAGCATCCTCTTGGGGCCTGGAACAAAGCCCAAGAAATGGTTGGGACGTCAGAGTTGGTTTGAGGGCGAATCAAGGATACCCATTCTAGGGTTTTCCGTACGGTTTCAGTGGAATTGAAGCATTTCTAGGCCAAATTGGCCTTAGTCACAGGTATGAAAGTTGCTCTACTCATTGAGATCTTTATTTCTGCAAAATTTGGTAATTTTTGGAAATAGTTGGTTTTTCCGACGAGTCAAGGCGGCCGACCGTCACCCACGGCGGCGCGTGGCTAGTGGGCCGCCAATGCTAATTTAAGGCTATGTTAGATGTCCTGAATTCAGTTTTGATAGTGGTATGACGTAGGTTGATCATTTGAACCTAATTTCATTACGATACGTGGTTAGGTCAATATATGGATCGACGATCCGACAGTTGGATCGTCACCAAGCTTTGATACGTTATCGAAGAATGTAGGAACTTACGGATCGGGAATTTGATGTACGGATCTTCCCGAATTGGATTTGTAAGTTCTTAGAATAAAACGTTAACCGCCACTCGATTTTGGGAATTGGCGGAGATCCAACCATTGGATCGTAACGAAACTTTAGTATGTTGTGTATCATGAGAAGTTACGGATCGGAAATCTGAGATGCGGATCTTCCGGATCGAGTTATGTAGGGTTGTAGACCCTACCGTAGAACCTTGATCGGCAATTGACTTTTGGTCAATGGGTCTCAAATTATTCTAGAATGTCCTTGAGGATATGTTTTATGTGGGTTACGTATTTTATTGATAAGAGTTTTGAGATGTAGTTTGATAATTGTTCTAGGCGCCAATCGCTCGGGACGCCTTGGTACTGGTGTTAGGGAGTCATAGCACGGACTCCAGGTGAGTGGGCATTTGTTTATATATATATATATATATATATATATATATATATATATATATATGCTGTACGTTTTTCCCATAAAACGTATTTAATTGATTTTACGCTTTAATATGCCATGCCAAATACTTTCTGTTTAGAATATGCATTTATTAGTTGTATATATTATTGTTGACGCTGCGGACTCTCAGGTAAGTCCCAAGTGAGTTTATATGTTGTTGATGGTAAGTTGCATGAGTATGGTTACTTAGAGGCATTAGAGCTCATTAACCTGCACCCCGGTGTTAGTGCTCCCGCCCGTGGCCAGGGCACAGTCCTTCACGTGATGTTCACCTCCCGCACCATACGCTTACCTTGGATCCAAGTTAGGTGCACAGTCTTGTCGTACAGACCACTATAGGTGGTTCCGACATGTAGGTGACCCGCGAGTTATCGCACAACCGTCACGTGATAGTAGCACTTGAGCGTACTTATTACACCTAGCCCTGTCGTACAGACCACCCTAGGTGGTTCCGACTCTTGTGCAGGCATACTTGATGAGCCGTAGTTCAGCCGTACAGGCCACATGAGGTGGATCCAGTTGATATGTTACTTTTCATTAATTTATTTTGTCGGGATTCCTTAGTTGGTGTTATTGAGAGATTTGGCATGGTATGCATATGGATTTTGCATTC
This sequence comes from Cotoneaster glaucophyllus, assembly GCA_036320875.1. Taxonomy (NCBI): domain Eukaryota; kingdom Viridiplantae; phylum Streptophyta; class Magnoliopsida; order Rosales; family Rosaceae; genus Cotoneaster; species Cotoneaster glaucophyllus. The sequence continues at coordinate 12,458,591 of CM070060.1, forward strand.
TCGTGCATGGTTTTTGGATATATTTATGTATACTATTTTCTGGGAAATTATACAGGTTTTACAGCGAGGGGTTACTACCCTTGATATTTAAAATGGTTTTTGAAAAGCTTTGTTTTTGCCCACTCACATTTTCTTGTTTTGCGCCCCTCCAGGTTTTAATTACTAAAGTTTCGTATCGACGAGGATTCATGGCATATTCCAGTAAAGGTGGCTGCCTTTGAGGGTATGATTCTTACCCATACTACTGTGCTTTACTTATGCTCTGACATCGCACGTGAAATGGGCTCAATCCCGTTCACCGTGCACTTCTGCCTTAGACACTTTTAGGTTTAAATTTATTCACATTTTTACACATCACTACACTTTATGGCTTCATCACCTTCCAGGTGTCGGCCATCACAACTCGATTCGGAGTCCTAGTGGACGTTCCGGGTCGGGGTGTGTCATTAATATTCTTCGATTGAAACCTTATTATTTTTCAATCTTTGATCAAAGTCATTTGACTTTGTACACCCTAGCGTATTAGTATCAATGGATTTTCATGTCAGTTTTTTTATTTTTTAAATTAAAAAAATTCAAGATAATTATTTTTCTCACTTAATTGGCAAAAATTAATTGCTTGAATTCAAATAAGGTTTTTTTGTTCAACTAATTTGAAATTCTTGATCATAGAGTAGATAAGGAATGGACCATACGCAAAACAATATGTACCCATTGCGTACAAATGTGCCCATTTGAATACGCTCCTCAATCATGATTAAATGTACCCACTGGTTGCAGGCTATGCTCATAAATTTTGAGAAAAGTTTGCTGTTGTAAGCATGTTTTATACTAATTTACCAAATAATGTTTTCTCTTGTCAAATTTTTGTTGGAAAATGCATCATTATTAAATGTACCCACTGGTTGCAGGCTATGCTCATAAATTTTGAGAAAAGTTTGCTGTTGTAAGCATGTTTTATACTAAGTTTTGTTTGTTGTAAGTTTGTAATTGTATTGCAATAAAATTAAAGGAAGGGTATGTATTTGTCTCTTAATTTATATATTTTTAGTAAGTTTTAATTTATTTAATTGTGCTACATATATGTATTTTGAAATTGTGGGTTGTGTGAAATTTTGAGTTTGTGTTATTGAAACATGTGTAGCTTAGGTGAGTTTAAACGCGGTGTGAAATTGTTTAAAATTTCATAACCGTTTATATGAAGTTAATTATGTTGAATAACTTTGTATTATAAATTCGGAAAAACCTTAGACCTGTTGGAGAGTGTTGGATGTGCATGCATAACAGTTTTAGACTGAAACAGTGGGCAAAAGAATTCAAGTGTTTAGATTGCGTTACCAGAGATGAACTCTATGAAGGAAATTTTTTGTCCTAGCTAAGAACATGTGAGAACATTTGAACACATATGCAAACTAATAACACTTTAAATTAGGCATGCATTAAAAAACAATTCTAAAACCCATGACTTTCAAAGCCTAGTGAATGGTGGACCACAAGACTCTTTAACAACATTAAACAGAAGGAAGAATTTTGAGATTTATTACCCATGAAGCTCATCCTTGTTTACACAAGGGATTCACCCAAGTCGAGGGCCTTCAAGTCACCTCCTAGCTCGTTGAATCTTCCTTGTGATTTTCTTCCTTTTTGAATCTTCTTTGCTCCTTGAGGATGTGAGGAAAGGATCTCCAAGAACACCAAAGGTTTGGTGTCTCTAAGTCTCCACACCAAGGATGAGGTGTGAAGATGAAACGGATGACTTAGAGGAAGAAAGATTGCTAGCTATCCCTCCCCTAAGTGGTCGGCCTCTATAGAGAAAAAGAGATAAAAAGTTTCTCTTCTTTGCTTCAAGAAAACCCTAGTGAGAGAATGGCTATAAATTTGCCTTTATACCACCTCACATGTGAGTGGCACACTTGCAATTAACCCAAGTTGGCTACCACTCACCCTAGGCCAGTTTTGACTTTGTTTTTGGGTTAATTTCCATTTAGTTTTAGTTGTCACACAACCTAAACTCAATGGGCCTTGTGGACCAAAAACCCTTTTGGGCCTCGAAACCCAAAACCAACTTAAAAGCCCACTACGAACCTTTCATAAGATTCATTAACTAATTAATTAATATTGACCATTCTCAATTAAACTATTTAATTGCTTATCCATCCTCACATTCATCCTTACTCGATGTATGATCCATTAGGTTCCATTTAGCGAGGCAGTGGGCGATTGTTACTCTTAACGATCGATTGTGAATTGAAACAACATTTCAATTCTCCCTTTGATGAAGATTAGTGATTGTTAATCTTTAGGGCTTCCACAAACCATGAGTGACACCTAGCAACATGTCATGGCTACCCAAGCTAAGTAGAAGTGGTTGGAGAACCTATCGAGTTACAATTACAATGCAATACAGTCCTTCTCTAATACAATACTCTTAATCACATTGTTTGAGTGATAGTTTGTTTCATGTCTACTATCCAACGTGATACTTCTCTATATTATTCAATTGAATATGATTTGGAACAAACTTCTTAAGTCATATTCGTTTGCTTTGGCCCAAGACTCCTAAATCATATCTCAGAGTATTCTCCCTCCACCATAGAGGGCTAGAGATCCCTTGTTGTGCATTCATATGCCTACATGACTAGATAGCTTGACCTCAACAATATCGTGGACACTTTCGATGGAATGCCTTTGACATGATCAAAGATCAAGGACCTAACCATTAGACATCTATGATGCCTCAGGTCAAAGGGCTACCTTGCATATTGCAACTTACGAGTTCTTACATGACATGTATGTTCGAACTCTCTTTTGATCGTGGTTCAATGTACTCGATTACCTTTTGAGCACCTATATGTTTGTCTCAGTGTCCAACACTAAATGACTTAAGACTAGTCATACTCACGCTTGAGTTAACATAACACATACTAATCTTAGCAGATTGTCAATTCCCAATTGGCAATCCTATGGCTAGGAACATTTTAGGATCAAACATCAGAGAAAGGTCTCGTTAATCTAACTTACTTATATCACTTCTCTTTTAGGTTAAATACATTCCTTGGATTCCCTTATTGCTTAAACACATAATACAATAAATAGTGATTAACAATAAGCTTTGCCCTTCATTAAACATATAATAGTTTAACACAATAAGTATTCCAAAAGCTATTACATCAAATGAGTGGCTTTGTAGGCATACTTCCAACACTCTAGACAAGTGTATTTATACTGTGCGGAGAGAGACTTTTTAGGATTGAATTATTGTTCTAAGTCGGGATAATCCTAGAGGATATTTAGAAGTAGATATTGCACTCTCTTGCGCATGCCATTCTTAGAGCGTAGGAACTCCAAGACTTAAGAGATATGATTGTGTCCACATCTGGATCAAATCACATATCTTGCGGAACAAGCATGGTTATCTAGCAGAGTCACCAGGACTTCGCCTACTACACCATAATATAGTGATGGTGGCATTGTTACTCCTTCTGATTCAGCTCTGCCCAGAGTTGGTGAGTCCATGACCGGACTTTTGAGGTAACTATATTTGGATCAGCCTTACTCTAACCCTAAACAATCATGGTCTTACACAGTCCGTTAGGTAAGTATAAGGCAAACGTCGAGCAAAAGCTATGTTGTTGAGTGAACCCTTTATTTTGTCCCGTTACTTAATATTCAAACATTTTTTTTTGGTATTTTTTGTGTAAGAAATCTTGAATTATATGCAAACATGTTTGACGGTTAGATTGTCCAAACTAGTTTCATAGAATGCATGTCCCCTTATAGAGCATCGATTCCAAAACACTAAGTGTTTTTTTAATAATTCCATTAAGTATAATGTAATTTTTTGTGAAAAAAGGCTTAGCCACATGGTTTAGAGGTTTAGAACACATGATAAGTATTGAGAATGCGGTGATGCAAGAGAAATTTACATGATATTAGTTAATGTTGTGATACAAGACAAATCTTGTCACATCCTGGCCTAGCCCCCCACCACATCGAGGACTCGACTCCGCTGTAGCACGATATTGTCCGCTTTGGGCCCCCGCCAAGCCCTCACGGTTTTGTTTCTGGGAACTCATGCGAGCACTTCCCAATGGGTCATCCATCATGGGATTGCTCTGGCCCATTCTAGCTTAACTTCGGAGTTCCTACGGAACTCGAAGCCAGTGAGCTCCCAAAAGGTCTCGTGCTAGGTAGAGATGGAAATATACATATAAGGCTTACAGGATCCACATCCCTAGGCGATCTGGGATCTTACAACCCACCCGTTTTAGGGACCCGACGTCCTGGTCGGCACACTTCCGGCCAGGGATTGGCTCTGATACCAAATTGGCACATCCCGACCTAGGCCCCCACCACATTCCGGGCTCAACTCCGCCGTAGCACGATATTGTCAGCTTTGAGCCCCGGCCACGCCCTCACGGTTTTGTTTCTGGGAACTCTCGCGAGAACTTCCCAATGGGTCACCCATCATGGGATTGCTCTGGTCCATTCTCGCTTAACTTCGGAGTTCTAACGGAACTCAAAGCCAGTGAGCTCCCAAAAGGCCTCGTGCTAGGTCGAGATGGGAATATACATATAAGGCTTACAAGAACCATACCCCTGGGCGATGTGGGATCTTACATGCAATCCTATTTTGCAAAATCTGATTTTGCAATGCCTAATGCATTTGTTGGAGATTACAAAACACTTAAAGTTTATTCTAATTTAAGTACGATGAAAAAAGGCTAAGCCATAGGATTTAGAGCTTTAAAAAAAGGCTCAGTCATAGCGTTTAGAGTTTTGGAACCCATTACGGTGGTTTCCACTCCATTCGTTTGCATGCCATGAAGGAATAATTTGTGAAAACATGTCTATTTGAGCAACATCTATGCATGCAATTAACAATTGAAGGCGGAACCATGCTTGTATGCACTAAAAAAAAAAAAAACTTTGCCCATGAAATTCAAGGCCTAGTAGTTGTGGTGAACCAAGACTCAACTCAAATCTTAAAGAAAAGAGTTGAGAAACTTTTATACCTTTGAAGCACCTCTTTGCTTAGCAAATGATATTCACCCGTGTGAGGGCCTTCTTTCCTTAATATTCTTGCTTCTTGGCTCCATGGATGTGGATGGAGGAACTTTGTTTCTTGGCTCCATGACTTCTTGGATATGGATGAAGGAATGAATTCTCCAAGTTCCCAGAAAGGGAATCTCTAAGTTTTCACACCAAGGAGACCATTGAGGAAAAGATGAGTGACCTAGGAAGAAATGGATGATAGTCCATTCTTCCTAGGGTGGCCGGCCTCCTAAGAGAAGAGAGAGTTTTTTGTGTTTTTCTCTTTTCTCTCTAACAAACCCTTATGATGGAATGGGTTATAATTTCCTTTCTATAGCCACTTACACTAAGTGGCATAATTGAAATTAAAAATAATTTTCCTTCACACTCTCTATGGCCGGCCATGTGGGTTCATTGGGCTTTCATGCCCTTTGTGTTTTCAAGTTGTAATACAACTTGAGTTATTGGCAATCCTATGGCTAGGAACATTTTAGGATCAAACATCAGAGAAAGGTCTCGTTAATCTAACTTACTTATATCACTTCTCTTTTAGGTTAAATACATTCCTTGGATTCCCTTATTGCTTAAACACATAATACAATAAATAGTGATTAACAATAAGCTTTGCCCTTCATTAAACATATAATAGTTTAACACAATAAGTATGAAGGAATGAATTCTCCAAGTTCCCAGAAAGGGAATCTCTAAGTTTTCACACCAAGGAGACCATTGAGGAAAAGATGAGTGACCTAGGAAGAAATGGATGATAGTCCATTCTTCCTAGGGTGGCCGGCCTCCTAAGAGAAGAGAGAGTTTTTTGTGTTTTTCTCTTTTCTCTCTAACAAACCCTTATGATGGAATGGGTTATAATTTCCTTTCTATAGCCACTTACACTAAGTGGCATAATTGAAATTAAAAATAATTTTCCTTCACACTCTCTATGGCCGGCCATGTGGGTTCATTGGGCTTTCATGCCCTTTGTGTTTTCAAGTTGTTATACAACTTGAGTTATTGGACTTGACATTTGAAGCCCATTGGGCCTTGAGGCCCAAAACTAACCCGAGGTTTAAAATGAACTTATTCGTTTGATTAATTAACATATTAATTAATCCTAGAAAGATAAATTTTGTCCTAGCTAAGAACATGTGAGAACATTTGAACACATAAGCAAACTAATAACATTTTAAAGTAGGCATGCATTCAAAACAATTCTAAAACCCTTGACTTTCAAAGCCTAGTGAATGGTGAACCACAAGACTCTTTAACATCATTAAAGAGAAGAAAGGATTTCAAGATTCATTACCCTTGAAGCTCATTCTTGTTTACACAAGGGATTCACCCAAGTGGAAGGCCTTCAAGTCACCTCGTAGCTCCTTAGATCTTCCTTGTGATATTCTTCCTTTTGATACTCCTTTGCTCCTTGAGCATGTGAGGACATGATCTCCAAGAACACCAAAGGTTTAGTGTCTCTAAGTCTCCACACCAAGGATGTAGTGTGAAGAGAAGATGGATGACTTAGAGAGTTTTTGATGCTAGTAACAATCTCCCTAAATGGCCGGCCTCTATAGAGAAAAAGGAGAGAAAATGTTTCTTATCTTTGCCTCAAGAAAACCCTAGTGAGAGAATGACTATAAAGTTGCCTTTATACCACCTCACATGTGAGTGGCAAACTTGCAATTAACCCAAGTTTGCTACCACTCACCCTTGGCCGGTTTTGACTTTGTTTGTGGGTTAATTTCCATTTAGTTTTAGTTGTTACACAACCTAAACTCAATGGGGCCTTGTGGACCAAAAACCCTTTTGGGCCCCAAAACCCAAAACCAACTTAAAAGCCCAATAAGAACCTTTCTTAAGATTACTTAACTAATTAATTAATCTTGACCATTCTCAATTAAACTATTTAATTGCTTATCCATCTCATTTATATTTCTTCACTTTCATCCTTACTTGGTGTACGATCCATTAGGTTCCAATTAGCGAGGCAGTGGGCGATTGTTACTCTTAACTATTGATTGTGAATTGAAACTACATTTCAATTCTCCCTTTGATGAAGATTAGTGTTTGCTAATCCTCAGGGCTTCAACAAACCATGAGTGACACCTAGCAGCATGTCATGGCTACCCAAGCTAAGTAGAAGTGGTTGGAGAACCTATCCAGTTACAATTAAAATGCAATACGGTCTTTCTCTAATACAGTACTCTTAATCACATTGTTTGAGTGATAGTTTGTTTCATGTCTACTGCTAATATGTGATGAGACCTAAAACCCTCAACCAAACCATTATTAAGTTGACAAGCGTGAAAGTGCTTTGAACACTCTTTCGTGGCCTTCCACCGTGGTAGGCTTCGATCTTTTGTGACTCGTACACCGACTTCACCCTATCATGGGGGAGTACAAAGTGCGTGCTTACACTTAGGAGGAGTCCTATACGCATACATGATGTTGTGAAGGTAGGCAACTGAAGGGAAATAATGAGATTTATTTGGGATTTCTAGTGACTAGCATGCATATACAATTCTAAATTTATATACATAAGCAACGGAAGCGTATTATCACATATTATCAAAGCTATAGTCATGCAAATCCCCTTCAAGAAGCATAGGTTCATAAATGATGCATCAAATAAAATATTGAAGAACAAAGTGAAGGTTGAGTTTTATACCTCTTGATCTAGACTTTAGACCAAGGATGGACCACCTCCAAGCCCTTTGTTCTTGGAACTCCTTGAGCCTAGCCTCCCTCCTTGCTTCCTCCACCTTGATGGATTTGGATCTTCTTTGATTCTCCTTTAGTCTCCAAAGTAGAAGACCTCTAAAGATCCACACCCACTAGTGTAGTGAGATGGATGAAGGAATAACCAAGAGGAAGAGAAGATGATTAGTTAATCTCTCCTCTTGGTGGCCGGCCCTATGTGTTGGGAGAGAGAGAGAGTTGTTTTCTCCTTTTTGTTGAAAAGAACACACAAAACCCTAATGAACTTTTTCATTAAACTTTCTTTATAAATGTCAAAGAAGTGAGTCAACAAATTGACTCATTCTCTCTCTTCTTTCTTACCAATGGCCGGCCACTATGTGTTGGGTTTGGACTTTGGGCTTTTATCATTTCAAGTCATCCTATGTTTGAATAAAAGGACCCAATGGGTTTGGGCCCAATGGGCCCCGAATGAACCCGAACTTTTCTTTAAGTCCTAAACGATCTTTCATCGCTTTTATGATATCTTTAGACTTTCTAATTAATCATAACACTTAATTAATCCAATTAATTAATTCCATCATCCTTTAGTTATCTCACCACAAGAGTGTATCGGTGTACAATCGTTTTAGGTTCTAATTAGCAAGGCAGTGAGGTGATTGGCACCAATCCAATTGATTAGTATTAATTCAATCACTTAGTGAATTAAAACTTACTTTTAATTCTTCTTCTTCTTTGATAACTACCTATTTAATTATCTAGAAGAACCCACAAGCCATGAGTGACATCTAATCATATATCATGGCTACCCAAGCTAATGTAGAATATGTTCGGAGAACCTATTCAGTTGGAATTACAATGTAATTCGATCCTTCTCTAATACAATACTCACAATCACATTACTAGGGTATGGATACTTAATGTCAAACCCCTAATGTGATTATGTCAAGTTATATGATTCTATTGAGTCGTATAGGAACGCTTTCCATCATTACACTCGATACTTCGGCCGAAGATTCCTGAATCATATCTATGAGTATTCATCCTCTCATAACAAGGATTAGAGATCCCTTGTTGATCATTCACATGCCTCTGAGAATAAATCACTGACCCCAACAATGCATAGAACACATCCAAGATGAGATGTGGTCACGTCTCATTATCAAATGATCAGCAACGTATCCCCAAGACAACTATGATGTCTCAGGTCAAAGGATTACTTACATTATTCCAACCAGTAGAGTTACTTGCTTGACATGTGAGTAGACCTCCATGCAAGTACTCTCGTTTGATTGTATTCAGTGAACTCATTCCCTTAATGAGCACCTACATACTTGTCTTAGTGTCACTACACAAATGGGATGAGACTTTCCATCCTTCCAAATGAAGCAGACATAGTACGTACTAGTCTATCCGGATTGTTAGCGTCCCTCTAACAATCCTATGACTAGGAACCTTTTGGACACTATGGTTATGTAAAGAAGGTCTCTGTAATCCAACATCTTTAGATTACTTCTTCCATCAATCCATTGTCCATGGACTCACTAATTTTGGACGTATATCGTTCATTGAGATAGTCCTAATAAGTGACTTTGCCTTTTACTGTATTAGAGTTATCTACACATACAGACATTGTCCTGAAAAGTTTCTTCCAAAGATTGACTTTCAGGGCATATCTCCAACAATCTCCCACTTGCACTAAAGTCAATCACTAGTGTATCTTATAGATGCTAGTCGAGTGATCTTGAGCTCGTAGGTTAACTATGTTATGTATTAATCCTTTTAACTTAAAAGGGTTTACCTATCAAATGTTTGGCAAAACATTTGATGTTGTCTCTTTCTTGTGTTCAAATACTTTGATGAGACCTTGATTCCAAGGCTTGAGCTATCGCCCCATTACGTCGCAGTATCCTACTAACGACCTTATGGTTTGGATTCAATCATTGGTTCAAATGAACCCTGTCTATTCGAAACACATGTTGAAGCAGTTTCTAAAACTTTAATATATATATCGACATATATTTTGTTTGTATACTTTATACAAACTTTGCTCCAACTTTAAGACCATTGTAGTACCATACTAACAATACATTCATATGATTAGTACTTCATCCACCATGAAGTGCCATTTGTTAAAATGAGTTATTGTCACTTTGGTTTATAACCTAAGTGAATGCACGCTTCCAGAGTCTCACTCTGACATTCCTTTCTCAAAGGTAATATTACTCTATCAGTTGCTAGGGTTCTGATCCTGGGCTATAGCAATATCTAAAGTGACAACCTCGATGGTTATTCTCTTTTGGATATCATCTTACAAGTCCATACTTGTGTCCCTTTTGTGATTTTGTGGCATATTCTTTATAAGGGTCATGAAAGCAATTTTTCTATCATGAGTAGAAATACTTTCTCAAATCTTCAACGTTTGAGATTCAATTTCCCTATATAACATTTTGAGACAACCTTGTTGTACCATTAAGTCCATTTTAAGTCTATACTTCAAAATTGACCTTGTCACAATTTGGCATTTTGAGTAACATCTATTTTTCATTAAGTTTATCAAATAGACTTCACTAATAGCATGTTGCTCAATAGCATGACATCACTCCCACTGACCTTTGTTGTAACTAAGCATTCATTTGAAACTTTAAGAAAAACGTAACACTTATATTTTCTTTATTTGAATGCTTATAGCTCCCATTAACTTGTCTTGGATCTATTGACAATCTTTAAGATCCATTAGCTTATTGATGATGTCTCAACAGTTTTGGGACAATCAACAATCCTAGTAACACAAGTTATTTAAATGAACATACACAAAAGAATTCCTTCTCAAGTAATCCCATTTGAAATGTGTGACTTGTTTTATTAAGTCCATTCATTTAAATTATATGGTGTCATTCACCATACATCAAGTTTTAGTCATACTAAGATCTTTAAAGTAGTCATATAAGAATTATCCAAATCATTAGTGGAAGCATGGCTCCTACTAAGGATACAGAAATTCAACCATACCTCCTAGGTGGTAGATTTAATTCTTTATTAAAACTACTTAGAGCATTATAGTTACTTGAGGTGCCGAAATCGGATTGTCTTGTTGTTAAATTATATGTTGTGACTCATTTTGAAACTATTCCCTTTTGTTTCATCAACTTGTCCATTTGCTTTCGTTCTTAGCTTGTTCTCATAAAAGAGAATGATAGACAACTCCCAACATATAACCATTTTATGCTAGGTTGGTGAAACCAACATTCATAGGTTATTCTTAGAATGTTACACAACATACAATTTTAACGCTTTGTAGAGCTTGAGACCTTTAACAATTAAAATTACAAGCTCATTAATAATAGTGTTTTACTATTAATTTTAGACAACTATAAACCAATCATATTCAAGTTTATATATCCTTTTCTCACCTCCCACTGTTTCTCATGACCTTAATGAGGAATCGCATTATACATTCAAAGTGTATAATTCTAAAGTATACGGGTAGAGGACATTTTTGGAGTAGCTTAAAACCCTTTAAGCTTTCGTTTCAACTTCACTAAGTTGATGTCTTGTTATTAAGTGACTAAGGTCTTTAAACCTTTTATAGATTTTAGACACTCATTCTTTGTTTAGGTTACTACTAACACATTTGACATCTCTTAAAACAATTTAAGAATGTCCAATTAGTTGTTCAAAAACTACTAGTTGTACCAAGAGTGATCTTGGTTATTGTGGTTAAGTAGGTGATAACCATATATAAGAAACGTTTTCTCTTATGTATTATTCACTTCATTATAATGTGATCATCCTTTTCTTCAAGAAAGGAAACTCTAGACTTTCTCAATTCATATAGAACTCATATGTAGGCAATTGGAACCAAATCTAAAGATTTATTGTATCCATATATGGCCGACTTGTGAGATCTATCCTTAATTGATGGATCCAAAGCTTGGGTATCACATTACATATAAGTGATATATTTCTTGTATTTAACAAGAATACAACAAGACAATATTCAATTCATAACACTACTTTGAGGCACAATAATAGTAGAAGGCATTCATCACATTACATTGATATGATAAGTTAAACATTCATAATGTTTTATACAAAAGAATTAGCTCTTACATTAGAGACTAATTATATACCTTCATATAGGCACCAAAAGTGGGTCTTCCATCATATGAAGCCACATAATAAGTTCTTAGCAAAATAAGAAAGTTTAAAGACTATCTTTAAATGCCTAACAAACTTCCTAAGTAGTTAGCAAAAAATAATGGCCGAACTCTTCACTCCATCCTTTCTTTGCTCGTCCATCTTCTACTTAGCTCCTTCACCTACACACAATTGCATAAGTGATTAGCATTTTATATCAAATATAAAAATTAGAAGATCTAACAATTAGAATTGAAGATAAGAACAAAAACCATACCTTGTGGTTTGTCCTTCAGAGATGCAAGGTATAGCCTGCAATTCCTCTTCCAATGCCCGTCCTTTCCACAGTGGTGGCAGATTCCCTTGGGCTCCTTTGCCTTCTTTTTCTTCACTCCTCCTTGTGCCTTAGGAGTGGGTGACTTCTTCTCCTTTCCTTTGCCCTTGCCTTTCGGCTTAGCCTTGGAAGTGGATGGCTTGTTGTAGGCTACTGCAGCAGTCCCCACAACGTTCTCTTTCTTCATAGTCTTCTCAGCGGTTACTAACATGTTTAGTAACTCAGAGAGAGTGCTATCCATCTTGTTCATGTTGTAGTTCATAACGAACTGCGAGAACGAATCAGAAAGAGAAGCCAAGATGAAGTCCTGGGCCAATTCCCCGTCAAGTGGAGTACCTAGGTTCTCCAATTGTTCAATGAGTCCAATCATCTTCAGTACATGTTGATGCACTGGGGCTCCCTTGACCATTTTGGTCTTCACAAGTTCACTAACAGTGCTAAAGCGACGGTTGCGCGTCCCTTCACCATATAACTCCGTAAGATGGAGTATGATGGAAGATGCACTATCCATACCCTCGTGCTGTCTCTGTAGCTCCTCATTCATGGAAGCCAACAGATAGCACTTGGCTTGTGTATCATCCTCAACGTGCTTGTCATACTTAGCACGCTCATCCTCAGTGGCCTCAGGGCCGAGAGGTATGTGAGGTGGAGCCTTGTCTAGTACGTATACAATTTTCTCCAAGGTTAGGAGAATCTTGACATTACGGTACCATGATGGGAAATTGTGCCCCTCAAGGCAATGCTTGTCGAGTATCTTTGATAGTGTGCTTCCAACCATATCTAAATACATAACAATAAAAATAATTAGTTTGATTGTTGATTAAGTCAAACGATTCGGGTCTTTAAACCGAGTGACACCACCCACTATTTTTGGCAAATCCCATATCCCTCAAGATGGAATCCAGGAGATTTCAAAGAAAACTCCTAGCGGGTTATGGGAGACTCACTATTACCAAGCCCACCTAACAATGATATGATGTTGGCTAGCAAAAATAATAATGAGAGGGTAGAGTTACCCATTCACAACAACCTCTTGTGATTACCCATCTAGTTGGCCTCTAGAGAACAATGCCTCACAATGATATGATGTTGGCACCATTTCTCTTAGTTAAGTTTTGACCCACCATGCTGGTTTGGATAGGGGTCCAAGTATGACCTCACGATGATACGATGTCGGCCACACTCGTTGCCTACCTTCACCTCATCAAATGTTTGAAATAGACTCCTCCTGAGTATAAGCACATACTTTGAACTTCCCCATGATAGGGTGAAGGCGGTGTATGAGTCATAAACGATTGGAGCCTACCATGGTGGAAGGCCACGAAGAAGTGTTCAAAAAGCACCTCTCCGCTTTCAACTTAATATTGTTTGTTGGTTGAGGGATTTTAAGGTCTCATCATTTTATTTATTTAATCACATTATAATAAATTGTGTCCTATTACAACTACTAGTCCAAAGTAAATGAAATTAGTAGCATATGATATCTCCACTATTCGTTTTTGCAAAACAAATCAAATATCAAAACAATTTTCAAAATATTGGTGATATATATTACTACTAGTTGAGTTCATTTTATTTTAGTAGCGTATGATACTCCCACTATTTGTTTTGAGAAAAACAAATCAATATCAAAAACGAATTTTTCAAATATTGAAAGTAACTACTACTACCGAGGTTTTTGCATTCCTTTGAATTTGGACTTTATAGTTATCTTAGGCTCTTTGGATGACTATGGACTTATTAGGTTGATTCAACAACGAGCCAACATTGTTGAATAAGATCTAGGGAAGATTGTATCATTTTAATTACGCGCTTTCAATCCAATTAAAACATTTTTCATTGAGCCATTAGAAACGAAAGACAATCATTCATTGCTAATTAGGGCGTTGGACCCAACAATTCTTTAATCTCATGAAAACCCCTTTTAATATGTCTTCTTACCAATAGTTAAAGAAACTCTAGTCTAGTACTAGAGGGAATCAACTAATTGAAAGAGATAAAGAAGTAATAAGAATTACAAACCGATTTGTACAAATTCCTACAAATTACATATACTAAGAGGGAGAGAAAGATTAACGTCTAACGTGTTGTGGTCCAATTGAAATAGTAATTAAAACACATTCCCAAGGTTCAAACCATTTGAATTTAGCGGCCTAACTCGTAGCTCAATTATCGTTTAAGGCACTAGTCCATAGTCAACCATTTTTCTAACTACTTAATCACATTAAATAATTAAATTGGAATGCAACATAATCAATTAGATTTAGTACATATGGGCATGATTGTATGATGAGTTTAAACTACAAACAAAATTAAAATATCAAAATATTTAACCTCTTTAGAGGTGGGGCCGAAATGCAAATATAGAAAGTTAGGGGTCAAACCGTAAATACTAGAAAGTATAAACAACTTTTAAAATTGCAAAAGAGCCCATAAAGGACTCATCATTGGGTAGGCCGGCCCTATGTATTGGGGAGAGGGAAAATGTCAAACCTTTTCCTTTAATTCAAATGAAAGTAAAAACCCATGCTTTTCCTTGTCACCTTTTGTACTTGTTGACTTTAAAGGTATGGTTAGGGTATGGCCTCCTAGTCTTGTCTAGGATGGAGTAAATCTAGGGAAAGCTATTGATTGAAAGTTTATCACCCAAATTCAAAACAAAGTATGAACACAAGAATAAAACCATGAACACCAAGAACAAAACCATGAAAACAATTTCAAGATTTGAACTTTCTTGGTGACTTTTCAAACAAAAAACAAAAGTGACAAGGCCTTTACTTTCTAGCTTAAAAAAGTGTGTGTGTGACTTAAAATAAAACACAAACACAAGCCAAAAAATCTCCCCAAAACCGTGCCCTCCCCTATGGTACAAAACCCCAAATTTTGTTCAAAAAACTCACTCTTCATTCATGCATCCAAAACACTTTTTGCATACATATCTTTTCAACTCTTGCAACATATTTTTCAACACTTGAAAAAACAAAAAGATAAACATATTTTGAATGAAGAAATAATATGTCAAACATAAAATCAAAACCCATATGCATAAAATCCAAAAGGACACATCAAATATAAACCTTTGGCTCTGATACCACTTGAAGGGAAATAATGAGATTTATTTGGGATTTCTAGTGACTAGCATGCATATACAATTCTAAATTTATATACATAAGCAACGGAAGCGTATTATCACATATTATCAAAGCTATAGTCATGCAAATCCCCTTCAAGAAGCATAGGTTCATAAATGATGCATCAAATAAAATATTGAAAAACAAAGTGAAGGTTGAGTTTTATACCTCTTGATCTAGACTTTAGACCAAGGATGGACCACCTCCAAGCCCTTTGTTCTTGGAACTCCTTGAGCCTATCCTCCCTCCTTGCTTCCTCCACCTTGATGGATTTGGATCTTCTTTGATTCTCCTTTAGTCTCCAAAGTAGAAGACCTCTAAAGATCCACACCCACTAGTGTAGTGAGATGGATGAAGGAATAACCAAGAGGAAGAGAAGATGATTAGTTAATCTCTCCTCTTGGTGGCCGGCCCTATGTGTTGGGAGAGAGAGAGAGTTGTTTTCTCCTTTTTGTTGAAAAGAACACACAAAACCCTAATGAACTTTTTCATTAAACTTTCTTTATAAATGTCAAAGAAGTGAGTCAACAAATTGACTCATTCTCTCTCTTCTTTCTTACCAATGGCCGGCCACTATGTGTTGGGTTTGGACTTTGGGCTTTTATCATTTCAAGTCATCCTATGTTTGAATAAAAGGACCCAATGGGTTTGGGCCCAATGGGCCCCGAATGAACCCGAACTTTTCTTTAAGTCCTAAACGATCTTTCATCGCTTTTATGATATCTTTAGACTTTCTAATTAATCATAACACTTAATTAATCCAATTAATTAATTCCATCATCCTTTAGTTATCTCACCACAAGAATGTATCGGTGTACAATCGTTTTAGGTTCTAATTAGCAAGGCAGTGAGGTGATTGGCACCAATCCAATTGATTAGTATTAATTCAATCACTTAGTGAATTAAAACTTACTTTTAATTCTTCTTCTTCTTTGATAACTACCTATTTAATTATCTAGAAGAACCCACAAGCCATGAGTGACATCTAATCATATATCATGGCTACCCAAGCTAATGTAGAATATGTTCGGAGAACCTATTCAGTTGGAATTACAATGTAATTCGATCCTTCTCTAATACAATACTCACAATCACATTACTAGGGTATGGATACTTAATGTCAAACCCCTAATGTGATTATGTCAAGTTATATGATTCTATTGAGTCGTATAGGAACGCTTTCCATCATTACACTCGATACTTCGGCCGAAGATTCCTGAATCATATCTATGAGTATTCATCCTCTCATAACAAGGATTAGAGATCCCTTGTTGATCATTCACATGCCTCTGAGAATAAATCACTGACCCCAACAATGCATAGAACACATCCAAGATGAGATGTGGTCACGTCTCATTATCAAATGATCAGCAACGTATCCCCTAGACAACTATGATGTCTCAGGTCAAAGGATTACTTACATTATTCCAACCAGTAGAGTTACTTGCTTGACATGTGAGTAGACCTCCTTGCAAGTACTCTCGTTTGATTGTATTCAGTGAACTCATTCCCTTAATGAGCACCTACATACTTGTCTTAGTGTCACTACACAAATGGGATGAGACTTTCCATCCTTCCAAATGAAGCAGACATAGTACGTACTAGTCTATCCAGATTGTTAGCGTCCCTCTAACAATCCTATGACTAGGAACCTTTTGGACACTATGGTTATGTAAAGAAGGTCTCTGTAATCCAACATCTTTAGATTACTTCTTCCATCAATCCATTGTCCATGGACTCACTAATTTTGGACGTATATCGTTCATTGAGATAGTCCTAATAAGTGACTTTGCCTTTTACTGTATTAGAGTTATCTACACATACAGACATTGTCCTGAAAAGTTTCTTCCAAAGATTGACTTTCAGGGCATATCTCCAACAGCAACGAGAATGATCAACATCATATCATTGTGAGGTTGTTCTTGAACCCTTACCCGAAGTTGCATGGTGGGAATGACTTAACTAAGTGTAATGGAGCCAACATCATATCATTGTGAGGCTTCATTCTCTAGAGGCCAAATAAGATGGGCACTTGCAAGAGATGCAAATGAGTAAGGTTCTTTTTAGCGAGGCAGTGGACGATTAGAATTATTCAAATCGATTATGAATAGAACTTACTTTTCAATTCTCCCTTTAGTGAATATACATCTTTAAAGGCTTCCACAAACCATGAGTGACACCTAGCTATATGTCATTGTTGGAAATGTGCCCTGAAACCAATCATATGATGATACTTTACAGACATTTCACATGCTAAACTAATCTAGTTTAATATAAAGGGCAAAGATTATTGTTTCAAGCTGTCTCATATAAATGTTATATGCTTAAACGATAAGTCCAAGAAATATGTAATTGGGAGAATGTGATCTAAAGAAGTTAGATTCAAAAGACCATTCTTTTTCGTATACATATCCTAAATGTTCCTGATCATAGGATTGCCAATTGGGCATTAACAGTCCGTTAAGATCAGTACGTGCTATGTCTTCTCTTAGGGAGAGTGACTGGTCTCGAGTCATTGGTGTGACTGACACCAAGATAAGCATGTAGGTGCTCAATAGAGAATGAGTCTACTGAACATCATCAACAAAGAGTTCTCATATTCATGTCACATGAGAACTCATGGTTGGGATAATGCAAAGTAGTCCTTTGACTTGAGGCATCATAGTTGTCTTGTGGTTAGGTCCTTGATCTTTGACTATGTCTAAGGCACTCCGTCAGAGGGTGTCCACAACATGGTTGAGGTTAAGCCACTTAGCCATGAAGGCAGGTGAATGCGCAAGAAGGGATCTCTAACCTTCAAACCGTTTGAGGGAGAATACTCTATGATATGATTAAGAATCTCTGGCCAGAGTATGAATGAGATTTAGGAAGTCGTTCCAAATTACATTCAAGGTAACTATACAAGTAAGAGAATCGCATTGGATAGTAGACATGAATAAACTATCAAACCAAACAATGTGGTCAAGAGTATTGTATTAGAGAAAGACCGTATTGCATTGTAATCCTAAACTGAATAGGTTCTCCACCTCTTTTGATTAGCTTGGGTAGCCATGACGTACTGCTAGGTGTCACTCATGGTTTGTGGAAGCCCTAAAGGTGAGTAATCATTAAAGGGAGAATTGAAAGTATGTTTCAATTCAAAATCGATTTGAAGAGTTCTAATCGCCCACTGCCTCACTAAAAAGAACCTAATGGATCGTACACTATGTAAGGCAGAGATTGAAGAAACAACGGAGTTGAGTAAGAATAATTTGGTGCCATGTTTTTTGGGAAATTCGGCTAATATGTGATGAGACCTAAAACCCTCAACCAAACCATTATTAAGTTGACAAGCGTGAGAGTGCTTTGAACACTCTTTCGTGGCCTTCCACCGTGGTAGGCTTCGTTCGTTTGTGACTCGTACACCGACTTCACCCTATCATGGGGGAGTACAAAGTGCATGCTTACACTTAGGAGGAGTCCTATACGCATACATGATGTCGTGAAGGTAGGCAACGAGAATGATCAACATCATATCATTGTGAGGTTGTTCTTGAACCCCTACCCAAACTTGCATGGTGGGAATGACTTAACTAAGTGCAATGGAGCCAACATCATATCATTGTGAGGCTTCATTCTCTACATGCCAAATAAGATGGGTACTTGCAAGAGATGCAAATGAGCAAGCGTACTCTCTCATTATTATTGATGCTAGCCAACATCATATCATTGTGAGGTGGGCTTGGTAATAGTGAGCCTCCCATACACTACTAAGAGTTTCCTTCAAAACTCTTGAATTCTGATGAGGGATATGGAATTTGCCGAAAATAGTGGGTGGTGCTATTTGATTTAAAGACCCGGATCAAATGGCTTAAAATCAATCAATTTATATTCGTTATGTATTTATTTACCGATATATTTGCAAACACTATCCAAAACTTGACAAAGAAAAGCCGAAGGCTTTAGTTTCCATACTTGGTACCACAATCCCATAGATTGTCTTGAATGGCTTGTATATGTACCTATGTAGTCTTATCCTCACAATCTTCCTATTGATAATGTATCATTGGAAGAATATGTTAGATAAGTCTATCATAAAGAGGACAACACTTTTAGTGTCATAATTCTTCACTTACAAATCGTTGTATGAAGAAATAAGAGTTGCTTTGAGCAACCCTTAGTTAATGCAAACACTAGTGCTTGTTTCTTAGTTACATGAACAAGGAACTTGAGAAGTAAGCACAAGGGCATGGACACTTTATGTGCCATGATTCTTCACTTACAAATTGTTGTATGAAGAAATGAGAGTTGCCTTGAACAACTCTTAATAGTTTTAATTATGTTTAGAACATAATGGTTGGTTGAGAAAAATAGTCCATCAACATGGACATATGATGATTTTGAATCATTGAGTGTTGAAGTGTTAAACCACTTCACGAGACAGAAACTAGGCAAGGACTTCAGTTTTGAGTCCCTATCCAAATCGTTCACTAAGTTTATTATAAACTATATAGTGAACAATAACCGCACGCTCTCCAAATTGTTTGATGTGTATAACACAATTGAAATAAGTTTCAAGAGAGATAGTGGGAGCTTAGGGACCATGACTATTGTAGTCAATGGAAAAGTCAAATGAAGAAAGCTAAAATCTCCAAGGGAACAAACTTTCTTTATGAAAGGATGGACATTGGAAGGGGTATTTGTATGATATGTCTTGCAAGTGTCAAGAACACACCTTTCGAAGGTGTTGTAAAATGTTCTTGAATAGTTCAAAACAGTTGGTTCTTCTACTTGAATGTTTGATTCCATATTAGTAACTATGTTTTACAATCGTTGTAAAAGTGTGGCTAACAAGAAGTAGAAGATTAATGAGAGAAGAGAAAGTACTTCACATTCGGAACGTGAATCAAATATTGATCTCTGCGAAAGCAGGCGAAAACAGATAGTACTTACTTCCTCATATGAACTACCAAAGGGAACTTAATTCCGTCACTATAATGTTAGAAGATGGATGAATGTTTTGTTTGACAAGGGAACTTAATTCCGTCACTATAATGTTAGAAGATGGATGAATGTTTTGTTTGACAAAACAATTGTTCTTTATGAATGGTTGGATTATTGTAATCTGATTGATTGTCTCTATAGTGGAGACAATGTGGTAGTGTTAACCGTTTAGAATATAACGATGCTTAAAACCCAAAAGGTTGCAAGGTAGTGACTAATCCCACTGAGTTGTGACACCTCTAAAACATAAATTACGAGTTGATCATATATGGATGCTTTGGATCGTTAGTAGATCCGGATCCGATGCATTCTTGTTAAAATTGTATAAAGGCGAAATGTTCGAATCTTTATTCTTTTGGAAAGAAGAAAGAATAACAAAGTTATTGAGGTTAATTCACTTAGATGTTAGTGGCACTTGTCCACAACATAATACTACTCATGTTGTATTATGACATTCACCGAAGATCGCTCTCGGTTGGACTATTGTTTATTTTGAATAACACAAGTCCGAATACTTTGCAAAAGGTTTCAAAGAATTCAAGAATGTAAGTTGATGAGTAAAACGTCTAAAGTATTTACTCCTTAGATTTGATCCAAGGAAAACTAACACTTTAGATGAGTTTCCTTGAAAGATATCAAGGAATGTAGCATCATAAGATAATGGATTTCTCCATTGGGAGAAGAAGGAACTCGAATAAGATTTAGTTCATTGGATGTTATCAATTACCGATATATAGGATATATATTTCTAAGTCAATATGATTGTCAATTAGAAGATCTTCCAAAAACGTTTCATAACTCCATATGATGTAGTTGGAGAGAAAGACCAGTCTTAAGCGTGTTAAGACTTGAGGTTGTGTGCTAATTAGCAATATTTGTTTCAGAACAATCTTGTGGGATATCCTTAAATTAACTTTTGGATATCTCTTCTATGAACCAACTAACAAATGTTGTTTGTTAGGTAGTTCATTGTAATCCTACACTAGGATTTGCCTAATATAGAGCAAATGAACGAGAGATAGAATTCAAAGAATGGGTTCTTTGAGAGACAAGATGATAATCAACAAATATAACAACCTAGTTCCTACGCCACTAGCTCTGAGGCAGTCGAGAAGGATTTATAAACCGTCTTAGTTGAATGGTTTGAACTTATGACTATGTCATGGAGTTACACCTCTTAATTCGAAAGAAATAAGAATGAAAATCCTTATGACTACATTGAGTGTATATATGATATATACTCAAGGAAATGGTATAGTACCATTTGACCTGAAATATTGAAACCTTCATAGCTAATTAGTAGCTTAAGCTGACTACAATCAACGAGATTGGTTGACTTGGAAGAAACCATCTTTGATGTAGTCTTGATTTCTATTAATTTGAAGATTGGTACAACTAAACGGTGATTCAATGTTTAGATGCAATATGGGTTTCCGAAACCATTATCAAGATAGTCTTGATAGTATATATGTCTAAGACTAGGAATCACAAGACCTGTAAGTTGTAGAGATCCATCCATCATGAATCTTAGCAAGCTAGTGGGAGCTATAAGCATCTTTGGAGAGAGATCAAATCGTTTGATTTCTCGTAAAGATATAAATGAATCTTTTGTTTACTAGGTATACAAAAGATTAGCGGGAGTTAATAATATTCCTAAATTTGAACATATATATGATATATTAATTTTGGGAATGAAAGGAATTCTTCTTTGTTAAAGTTATGACTTTAAACGTTCTATAATGATATAATATATATGGGAGACATAGTCTATATACATAGGATGGAAATCTATAATGATCAATTTCAGGATATAATTGGATTATATCGAGCCCTAATGATAGACAAAAGATGCTAGGAAGTTTCTTATATGATGATAAACTTCAATCAGAAGGACAACTCTAGTGAGATTAGGAAGTTGCTCTTATCAAAAGGAACGTACCCTTTGACTCCCAAAGAAACATAATGCGTAACTAGAATCTTTTATGCATACGCATAAAGGTGATTTACGTATTTCATATTGTATGAAAACGTTGATATGAGTTGTATAAAGATCGTTTTAGACCTCGGGTTAGACCTCATGTTAGTTTTGGGCCTTAAGGCCCAATGGGCTTTGAATGTCAAGCCCATTGACTTAAGTTTTATGACAACTTAATGAATAAAGATTCAAGAGGGCCTAAACAGCCCAAAGACCATAGAAGGCCAGCCATGTTGATGAAATAGGGTTTTGGTTCTTTTTGTCACTTAAGTGAAGTGACTATGTAAAGAACTTTATAGCCAAAATTCATTTAGGGTTTTCTTTTGAGGAAATTGGAGAGAACATGTCTCTCCCTTTCTCTCTAGGAGGCCGGCCCCTTGGAGGAGATTTGCTAGCAATCTTTCCTCCTCCAAGGTCACTCACCTCTTCTTCAAGTCCCTCCTTGGTGTGGAGACATAGAGGTTCTCTATTTTCAGAACTTGGAGAATCCTTTCAACCATCCCCCTCCAAGAAATCCATGGAGCCAAGAAGCAAGGAATGAAGGGCCTCTCCTTGGGTGATTAGCCTTTGCTTATGCAAAGAGGAATCAACAAAGGTATAAGATTTCTCAACTCACATTGTTCTTGGGTTGAGTCTTGGTTCACACAACTACTAGGCTTTGAATTTCATGGGTAATGTTTTGTTTTGAGTGCATACAAGCATGATTCCGCGTTTAATTGTTAATTGCATGCCATAGATGTTGCTCAAATGAACATGTTTTTCACAAATTTTCCTTCAGTAATGGCTACCCAAGCTAATCAGAAGAGGTGGAGAACCTATTCAGTTTGGGATTACAATGCAATATGGTCTTTCTCTAATACAATACTCTTGACCGCATTGTCTGATTTGATAGTTTATTCATGTCTACTATCCAATGTGATTTTCTTACTTATATGTTTACCTTGAGTGTGATTTGGAATGAATTCCTAAATTTCATTCATACTCTGGCCAGAGATTCTTAATCATATCATAGAGTATTCTTCGTCAAATGGTTTGAAGGTTAGAGATCCCTTATTGTGCATTCACTTGCCATGGAGTTGGGGTTAAGCCACTTAGCCATGGAGGCAAGTGAAGGTCATGTGATAAAAGCTTAGCACTCAAATTAAACCCTCTTTTTAACAATTGTAGTATGGATAAGTAGGGATCGTTCTAGGCCGTGGATTAGGAGGGATGGCTAACCTACTCAAAACTGACTCAAAAGCACAAAACTAGACTTAAAAACACTTAACTAGACTCTAAAGACTCAAAACAAACTAAAAAGACTCAAAACAACACAAAACAAGCAAATTGACTCAAACTAGACACTAGGGATTACTTTGGACGAATTCTAACTTTAACTTGACTCAAAACACTAAAAAACACAATTGGACAGATTCTAACCTAATTGACACAACAAAGTAAAAGGGATTGGGTTTTGGATGAAATTAAGGTCAAAACAAGAACATTGTAAACTTAAACAAAGTTGCACGAAATTGGTGAATTGATGGGTGGTTGGCTAGCTATAGAGTCCTTCTCCACACATGACACATATGCACACGAATCTATTTCCAGTTACTTTTTCAATAAACCATGAACCTCAACACCCCAAATTAACCATGAACAACACTAATTAACCCTCAGATTTTCCTTAAGTCATTGAATTGGATGGATAACGCATCGGCAACCAAATTATTCTTCAAAGGTTCCCTACATGAATAGCACATTAGAGATACAATCAAAGATCATTACGCTCTATGAAAATCATAAGCATTGACAAGGCACTCGTATCTATGAACAGCATGATACTTATACTAGGAATTTACTTAACGCGATTGTGACTAGCAACCTCCACTACTTATGAATATAAGTTCATAACGATTAGGTGAAACTCCCTTATATTCTAGCATCAAATTCATGCATGCAAACTAAGTATGCATCCTTAATCGACATACAAGAATAAGTTATCAATCAAACAGTTAAGTAAATTGCATTCACGATTTATGAAATCACAACTGGAAGTAATCAATTCATATTGCAAATATGTTTATGGCTCTGAATTTCCCCTAGCTAAAACGAGTTTAGCTTCTCATGTTCGCAAAACAAAGACAATTAAATTTAAACATTGAAAACAAAGGATGGATTACACCTAGAAACGCTCCAACAATCCAAAGCTTGAATGGCAGCACGTCCAAGGGTCTCCTTCCTTCCCATTTGCTGCGACACAAGGTTGTTTGTGTGAGGAATGGTCTTAATTATGGTGGTGGGTGGATGTAGGTGAGTTATGGTGAATGGTGGATGTGGAATGGTATAGAATGCTGCATCAAAAGGCTTTATTTATAGGGCAAGGGATATGAACGACTTAATTAATTTAGAAAACATGTATTTACTCCAAATCCTAAGAGAAAAAGGGTAATTAAATTCAGAATCCAAGAGGAAAAGGGAAAGGAGATATGCGGCAGGATCCTAGGAGACAAAGGAATGTGATTTGCGGCAAGGAAAGAGAATGTAGGGTGCGGGAGGTGAACATCACGTGAAAGACTGGCCCCTAACTCTGGGCGGGAGCACTAACACCGGGGTGCAGGTTTATGATCTTTCGATGCATCTCAACAATCTCATCATACTCTTCTTAACTCAACTTGTATTTAAACACGCAGAGTCGAACCTGAACTTACCTGAGCGTCCTCAGCACCAACAATCATGCGCATACAATTC
The DNA here is from genome assembly GCA_036320875.1 of Cotoneaster glaucophyllus. NCBI lineage: Eukaryota > Viridiplantae > Streptophyta > Magnoliopsida > Rosales > Rosaceae > Cotoneaster > Cotoneaster glaucophyllus. The sequence continues at coordinate 12,483,609 of CM070060.1, forward strand.
ATAATGCAATCACATCTCATAATGCATAACCATTTCATGATGCATACCATTTCACAATGCATACCATTTCACAATGCATACCATTTCACGATGCATAAATCGATGTATAATTGTGTTGGCATGGCATTTCTTTTATAAAAGCATATTTTCCTTTAAAAAGCATTTCAAAGAATACTTAAACATAAGTATACTTAACATGGCATTTCTTCTCATCAATCATATAAAACAATTTCTGGGAAAACGCATGGTATATAGGTATATACGGAAAACAAAAGCCCACTCACCTGGAGTCCGCGCTACGGCTCCCTAACGTAAACATCGAGGCGTCCCAAAACGTTCGGCGCCTAAAACAAATATCAAACTACAACTTAGAACTCTTAACCATAGAATTCATAATTCACGTAAAACATATCCTCAAGGATATTCTAGAATCATTTAAGACCTTTAATCAAAAGTCAACCGTCGATCAACGATCGACGGTAGGGTCCACAGCCCCACAAACTTGATCCGGAAGATCCGTAACTCAAATCTTCGATCTGTAACTTCACAAGATGCATAAAATGCTCCTAGAGCAACATACTAAAATTTCGTTACGATCCAACGGTCGGATTGTCGGTTCATACTTCAACCTATTCACGTATCGTAATGAACTTAGGTTCAATTACTCAATTTACGTCCAACAATTATCAAAATGAACCTAGAGCATTAAACACAGCCCAAGAATGACATTGGAGGCCCACTGGCCACGCGCCGCCGCACGGGCCGCCGCGGGTGGCGGTCGGCCGTCCCGACTCGCCGGAAAATTCAACTATTTTTAAAAATTCTCAAAAATTGCAGAATTGAAGATCTCAAAGAGAGGAACAACTTTCATACCTTCGGCCAAGGCCAATTTGGCTTGGAGACACCTCAATTTCACCAAAACCGTGAAGAACCCTAGAATTGGGTGTTTTCAATTCGACCTCCAAAACCACTCCGATGCTCCAACTAATGCTTGGGCTTTGTTCCAGGTCCTAAGGAGATGCTATGGTTGTTAGTAATTCAAAGAAAACATTTCAAGATTTGAAGAATGTGCACATTAACCCACCGCACACACCGCACGGGTTCATCCAATTTTAAGGCCAAAATCTGTGATTTTTGGGGTGTAATAGGAAGAGGGAAGATCATAGAGGGTTTTCCAAGTCGATGATTTGAAGTAACTCACTGGAAAAATGAAGAAATGTCGATAGAAATGGGTGGAAAACCCACCGAGTCGCGCTGGTCGCGGGTTGAAGACCCATTTCTGTTCTTCTTCCTCCTCTTCTCACCCTCTCTCCTTTCCTCATTTCTCTTCCTCTGGTTGGCCGGTCTCTTCTCTCTCTTCTCCCCATTCACCAGCTCTCTCTCCTATTCTCTCCCAGAGCTTCTTCTTTCTTCTTCTGGTTGGGCAGCTTTGCCCAATCTGTTTTCTTCCTCTTTTCTTTCCACCAACCACGCACACACACATGTAACCTCCCCAACATAATATTTTCTTTCCATCTGTGCCATCCATTTCAGATTTCCTTTAATCTGGGCCATCAAAAATCCATAATTTCTAATATATAAAAAATTCCTAAAATGCCCAAACTTCAAATGTTAACAACTTCTTCGATATAGCTCCAAATCACGAACCGTCTGCGCCCACGCGTCCGTAGCGACGAGTACTACGAGGATATGCCAAGAAAACAAATCTTAGATGGCACGACACATCAAATAACCTCGAACAACGCACGTGCCTCAAAGGGCATTTTTGTAAAATCCTTTATTACAAATTATAAAATCGTAAAATCAGGGACGGGCTGTCACAAAACATGGAAAAATAAACGCAGTAAAGAGAAGGGTTTAGGAACACAAATCTGGTTGTGGAGCGATTCCTAGGTCTTCCTTATTTGAATGCATGGGTTGCCTCCCAAGAAGAGCTTGCTTTAACGTCTTCCAGCCGGACGATACCTCCTTTATCTTTGAATGGAAGGTGATACTTGAAATGATCCGGTAATGGTTTAAATTCAAGAGTAGGTGCCTGAAGCATTAACAACATGTTAGTATTAAATGAAATTGAAATTCGGGGAAGTGGCTTACTTGTGTGTTCTAACATGAATTCAAGAACAAACACCACTTCAAAAGTTTTAGGAGGCACATCTTTGCCGCACCATTGAGAAATTGAGGGACTGTTGCATTTGGACAGATTTATTGTGAGGGTTGTGACTTGTCCCGTGTCATAGAATCTAACTTCTTCGGGAATTGTTGTCTTAAGTACATCCTCTTTGACGAATTCTAGACAGTCCCTAGCCACTTCTTCCTCTTGAATGTTTGGAAAGGTTTCGAAGATGCTTTTCTCACCCTCTTCTTCCTTGGATTGCATGAACCTGCAAGGGAAAGGCACATTCCGTGGAATATGGTTAGAAGGAATTGAATATGGAACTACCTTACCTGAATTCGATGGTGTAAGAGCCTTAGAGGGCTGCGGCAAGGGTGGTTATTCCCTTGCTGTGGCCTTGTCATCCTCCTCTTCCTCGAACAACAGCTGTTTATCATGTTTAGGCTTGGTTTGGACGTCTTGGGTTCATCTCCAACCGCCATGCCACTTTCCAAGGTGATAGCTCGAGCGATTTCAAAATGTTCCGCTAAATTTTCAATAGTTGAGTAGGAGATTTCACTTTGTTCTTGAATTTGTCCCATGAATTCTGCGATCTCTCCCATTTGTTTCTTCAATTCGGCCACCTCTTTAGCTTGATTTTTCACCTCTTTGGCGTAATTGTGCATTTCTTTGGTTTGATTTTGCATCCCCTACGCCAAAGTGGTTAGTACATCAAGAATTTCATCATAATTCATTGACGAACCTGCATTTGTTTGGAATTGTTGCAGGGAGGGCTGTGGTGGCTGCATAGGACTTGAATAAAATTCCTCATATAGCTGCCAATATCCTTCTTGTTGAGCCTCTTTGGCTTGATTTTGTGTTCTCTGCGTCAAAGAAATTAGTTCATCAAAAATTTGATTACAAGCCATTGATGAACCTGAATTTGGTTGAAATTGTTGCGGGGGAGGCATAGGCTCTAAATAGAACTCCTCATATGGCTGCCAATATGCTTCGTGTTGAACTTGTTGAGGTTCCCACCACATAGAATTTGAATGATTGCTCCAATCTCGTTGATCAGCTTGATATCCATGCGTATAGGACACATCAAATGTAGGGGCTCCTTGCATTGTGGTCCTTTCAATATATTGCGTCAACCGAGAAGTAAGATTCGCCATTTGAGCTTGAACATTAGCAAATGCCATGTCTTGCTTCTCTAGTACCTGAAATCGAAGAAAGAAAGCTAAATCCAATATCAAAAGTAAAATAAACAAAACAAAACAGAAACTAAAAACAAAAGACACGAATAGAAACAAAGGGGGATTAGCAATGTTGCTAATCCCCGGCAACGGCGCCAAAAATTTGATGTGATAAAACCTTAGCACTCAAATTAAATCCTCTTTTTGACAATTGTAGTATGGATAAGTAGGGATCGTTCTAGGCCGGGGATTAGGAGGGATTGCTAACCTACTCAAAACTGACTCAAAAACACAAAACTAAACTTAAAAACACTTAACTAGACTATAAAGACTCAAAACAAACTAAAAAGACTCAAAACAGCACAAAACAAGCAAATTGACTCAAACTAGACACTAGGGATTACTTTGGACGAATTCTAACTTTAACTTGACTCAAAACACTAAAAAACACAAGTTTAGACAGATTCTAACCTAATTGACACAACAAAGTAAAAGGGATTGGGTTTTGGACGAAATTAAGGTAAAAACAAGCAGATTGTAAACTTAAACAAAGTTGCACGAAATTGGTGAATTGATGGGTGGTTGGGTAGCTAGAGAGTCCTTCTCCACACATGACACATATTCACATGAATCGATTTCCAGTTGCTTTTTCAATAAACCATGAACCTCAACACCCCAGATTAACCGTGGACAACACTAATTAATCCTCAGATTTTCCTTAAGTCATTGAATTGGATGGATAACGCATCGGCAACCAAATTATTCTTCAAAGGTTCCATACATGAACAGCACAATAGAGATACAATCACAGATCATTACGCTCTATGAAAATCATAAGCATTGACAAGGCACTCGTAACTATGAACCGCATGATACTTATGCCAGGAATTTACTTAACGCGATCATGACTAGCAACCTCCACTACTTATGAATATAAGTTCATAACGATTAGGTGAAACTCCCTTATATTCTAGCATCAAATTCATGCATGCAAACTAAGTATGCATCCTTAATCGACATACAAGAATAAGTTATCAATCAAACAGTTAAGTAAATTGCATTCACGATTTATGAAATCACAACTGGAAGTAATCAATTCATATTGCAAATATGTTCATGGCTTTGAATTTCTCCCTATCTAAAACGAGTTGAGCTCCTCATGGTCGCAAAACAAAGACAATTAAATTTAAACATTGAAAACAAAGGATGGATTACACCTAGAAACGCTCCAACAATCCAAAGCTTGAATGGCAGCACGTCCAAGGGTCTCCATCCTTCTCCTTTGCTGTGGCACAAGGTTGTTTGTGTGAGGAATGGTCGGAATTATGGTGGTGGATGGATGTAGGTGAGTTACGGTGAAGGGTGGATGTGGAATGGTATAGAATGCTGCGGCAAAAGGCTTTATTTATAGGGCAAGGGATATGAACGACTTAATTAATTTAGGAAACATGTATTTACTCCAAATCCTAAGAGAAAAAGGTTAATTAAATTCAGAATCCAAGAGGAAAAGGGAAAGGAGATATGCGGCAGGATCCTAGGAGACAAAGGAATGTGATTTGCGGCAAGGAAAGGGAATGTAGGGTGCGGCACCTTATTGTAATGGGATTAGGCCTATTTAAGTGTCCTAATATATTTAGGAAGCCTCTTGCAGCTGGAACCTAGGTGGAAAAGGATTAGGAAAGTTTAAGGACAAAATAAGGAAACTTGGCTACTTTCCTTCTTTCTTGCTGGGTTCCTTGTTCTTCTTGAATTTATTTCCTTTATCTCTTTAGCATATTCCTAGCCTCCTTTGGTCTTCAATTTCATCCATCCACCTTGCTCCATGCATGTGCTATCCATTCCATGCCCAAAACTGCTCCAAAAGGCACCAAAATGCACTTCCTTGCCACTTTAACCCTTTGGACCTAAAACACACGAAAATAGCTTAAAATACTAAATTAACTAAGAACTAACAACATAAATGCACGAAAATAAGCTAACTAAGTCTCATAAATATGCTCTTATCGCTTGGTGTCAGTCACACCAATAACTCGAGACCAGTCACTCTCTCTAAGAGAAGACATAGCACATACTGATGGTAAAGGACTATCAATGCCCAATTGGCAATCCTATGATCAAGAACCTTTAGGATATGTATGAATCTAACTTCTTTAGATCACATTCTCCCAATTACATATTCCTTGGACTTATCGTTTAAGCATATAACATTTATATGAGACGGCTTTAAACAATAATCTTTGCCCTTGATATTAAACTAGATTAGTTTAACATGTGAAATGTCCGTAAAGTATCATCATATGATTGGCTTTAGGCCACATTTCCAACAATCTCTCACTTGCACTAGAGCCGATCAGCTTGGTCATCAGTGATGATACCTCTTCTGAATTCATTTCAAAAATGGCTGAGTAGTAGGCCTAGACAATGGATATCTATATGTTATCCGTAGAAGCAACCTTGAGAATAACAATGTCACCATTATACATGTGTTCTCAATCATGTGGTTCAGTCTCTCATTTGAGTTCGAATCTTGATGAGACCTTGATACCCTGGCTTGAGCTATCGCTCAATTAGTGTCGTAGTGTGAGTACACTAGAGACACTTTCTGATTGGAACCAAATGGAGAGTTCATAAATGAACTTTCCCATCCAAACAACTTTGTTGTAAGATTCTATATGGAAATATATTTTGCATGCATGATGGAACAAACTAAGTCATTACTTATAACGTTTCCACCCAAATATCTCATTAGTCATAGTAAAGAGATATCCAATTATCTCTTCATTCATAATGAAGAGACATCCAATGATGGATACGATATTAGATTCATAATCTAATACATTTACGCTTCCATTGCGTTACTCTAATTCTTCCTCATTATTGAGGAATCTGTCCTTTAGTATTTCTTAAATACTTAAGGACTCACTTGACAGATCTTGAATATATGTCGTATATACACTCAATGTAGTCATAAGGATTTTCATTTTTATTTCTTTCGAAATAAGAGGTGTAACTCTATGACATAGTCATAAAGTTCAAACCATTCAACATAGACGATTCATAGATCCTTCTCGACTACCTTGGAGCTAGTGGTGTAGGAACTAGGTTGTTATATTTGTTGATTATCATCTTGTCTCTCAAAGAACCCATTCTTTGAGTTCTATCTCTCGTTCATTTGCTCTATCTTAGGCAAATCCTATTATAGGATTACAATGAACTACCCAACAAATAACATTTGTTAGTTGGTTTATAGAAGTGATATCCAAAGGTTAATTTAAGGATATCCCACAAGATTGTTCTCAAACAAATATTGCTTATTAGCACACAACCCCAAATCTTAACACGATTAAGACTTGTCTTTCTTTCCAACTACATCCTATGGAGTCATGAAAATTTTGGAAGATCTTCTAACTGACAATCATATTTTCTTAGAATATATCCTATATATGGGTAATTGATAACATCCAATGAACTACATCTTATTCGAGTTCGTTCTTCTCCCAATGGAGAAATCCATTATCTTAAGATGCTACTTTCCTTGATAACTTTCAAGGAAACTCTTCTAAATTGTTATTTTTCCTTGGATCAAATCTGAGGTAAATACTTTAGACTTCTTACTCATCAACTTACATTCTTGAATTCTTTGAAACCTTTTGCAAAGTATTCAGACTTGTATTTATTCAAAATAAACGATAGTCCAACCGAGAGCGATCTTCGGTGAATGTCATACAACATGGTGTGAATAGTAAAAAAGGTATGGGTGTTGTTTGAAAAATCATACCATCCATCACTAACAAAAACAAATAAACAACCAAACACCCTTTTTGAATCAAAACATCAAACTTTTTGTTCTTGGTATGAACAACAAGAACAAAGTAAGAACATTCAAGAACATCCATGAAAACCCATAAGAGCTCCATGATGTTTTCACTCAATAAAACTCAAATTTTCACTACTCAATAGAGGGTTAACATCCTAGGGTACTTAGGGGGTTCCAAAAGTCACTTTAAAATACTTTTAACAAGACAAACATGAACTCAAAAATCCACCATTTGGATTTGGCCGAAGTTCCCCATAAACATGGCACCAAATTTTAGTTCCAAAGTTCATGCCCATATGAACTACATCTACAACATTTGAAATGGAAAATTTTCAAGCAAAATTTATATTCAAAGAAGCAAGAATAAAGCTTGTAACAATTACAACATTCAAATCAAAGACTATGAACTACAAAACCCAAAAGGATTCACCAACTACTAGACCTAGGCTCTGATACCACTTGAAGGAATAATTTGTGAAAACAAGTTCATTTGAGCAACATCTATGCATGCAATTAACAATTAAAGGCGGAACCATGCTTGTATGCATTGAAAAATAAAACTTTACCCATGAAATTCAAGGCCTAGTAGTTGTGGTGAACCAAGACTCAACTCAAATATGAAAGAAAAGAGTTGGGAAACTTTTATACCTTTGAAGCACCTCTTTGCTTAGCAAAGGATATTCACCCATGTGAGGGCCTTCTTTCCATAATCTCCTTGCTCATTGGCTCCATGGATGTGGATGGAGGAACTTTGTTTTTTGACTTCTGGGATATGGATAAAGGAATGGATTCTCCAAGTTTTCAAGAAAGGGAACCTCTAAGTTTCCACACCAAGGACAGCATTGAGGAAGAGATGAGTGACCTAGGAAGAAATGGATGCTCGTCCATTCTTCCTAGGGTGGCCGGCCTCCTAAGAGAAGAGATAGGCTTTTGTGGCCGGCCATGTGGTTCATTGGGCTTTTATGCCCTTTTTCTTTTCAAGTTGTCATACAACTTGAGTTATTGGACTTGACATTCAAAGCCCATTGGGCCTTAAGGCTCAAAACTAACCCGAGGTCTAAAATAAACTTATTCGTTTGATTAATTAACATATCAATTAATCTTAGCCATAAATAATTAGACCATTTAATTATCTTTACTCATCCCCGTTGTTTCTTCAATCTCTACCTTACACAGTGTACGATCCATTAGGTTCCTTTTAGTGAGGCAGTGGGCGATTAGAACTCTTCAAAGCCATTGTGAATTGAAACTTACTTTCAATTCTCCCTTTACTGATAATACACCTTTAGGGCTTCCACAAACCATGAGTGACACCTAGCAGTATGTCATGGCTACCCAAGCTAATCAGAAGAGGTGGAGAACCTATTCAGTTTGGGATTACAATGCGATAGGGTCTTTCTCTAATACAATAATCTTGACCACATTGTTTGATTTGATAGTTTATTCATGTCTACTATCCAATATGATTCTCTTATATGATTACCTTGAATGTGATTTGGAATGAATCCTTAAATTTCATTCTTACTTTGGCCAGAGATTCTTAATCATATCATAGAGTATTCTCCCTCAAATGGTTTGAAGGTTAGAGATCCCTTGTTGTGCATTCACTTGCCTCCATGGCTAAGTGGCTTAACCCCAACTATGATGTGGACAACCTTTGACTGATTGACTTTGACATGAGTGACTTTGACATAGTCAAAGATCAGGGAGCTAATCATAAGACGACTATGATGCCTCAGGTCAAAGGACTGCTTTGCATTATCCCAACCATGAGTTTTCATGTGACATGAGTATGAGAACTCCTTGTTGATCATGTTAAGTGGACTCATTCTCTATTAAGCACCTACATGCTTGTCTTGGTGTCAGTCACACCAATGACTCGAGGCTAGTCACACTCTCTAAGAGAAGACATAGCACATACTAATCTTAACGGACTGTCAATGCCCAATTGGCAATCCTATGATCATAAACGTTTAGGATATGTATACGAATGAGAAAGTTTGTCCGACAAATATTACTTGGTCTATGACATCCTCTGTCATGTAAAGATTTTGCGTAAACCATAAATGTTGACCGTCTTCACGCTACCAACTGAAATATCCATCGGGTAAAGACATTTCACCGTATGAAAATTATTGCGTCCCGCAAATGTTTGTAGAGCGAGCCCTATTTTTTAAGTAGTGGCAACAAATGGAGCCCTTGAAAAATTTGGTTAAATACAACTCTATCTCACAATAAATGCCTTTCTATTTCACTAAATAATGTTACAAAAAAGATTAATTTAGTATTAACAAAAATGAATTCAATTCAGTGAGGAGGAGGTATATACTCATGCTCGATTGTTGGCGTTGTTCGAGTACCCGATGCTGTAGGAGCCCTTACATGTCCAACCATTGATACCTGTAAAGCTTCCTCTTCATAAGCCCTTCTCTCCATCTCCACCATCCTCGACTGCTTCTTCACCTTCACAAGCATTGCCACCAGAAGCAGCCCCAAAAGAAAAGCACCCAATGCAGATCCAACCGAGCTTCCAACCGCCACTTTCCACTGGCTCACTCTCTTCCTCAACTGCACCGGAATAGGTTTGTTGATGACCAACCCGAAATGTCCATGCCTTTTTGCAGCACAAATGTAAGGTTTAGTTTCCCTTGCCAATGTCATTTTGCCATCACCTTCAAAACTTGCACATAATGGCCTCGTACCGAATTCGTTGCTCATCCTTGTGATGTTTTTGAAGTCAATGCTGATGGGTTTTTCTCCGGCGTCAATGCCAAGCTCAAATGGGTTGCTGAATTTCACATCAGTTCCGGCATTATATGCTAAGAGGCCTAAAATTGGAGAAACAAGCTGATATCCAGATAGGTTATAGTTGGCATAATATATTGAAGACCAATTATAGCCCAAGTTTTGTCTAACTACCATGACCCTCTCAGCACACGGATGCACAGATACACCAGTGCTTAGACGAAATTCTTTTATCTGCGCGCCGTACCTTCGCAGACTTCCACATCTGAACCTTGCTGTATCAACAAAGATGCCAGAGAAGTTTGCCGGTAAATTTACAGTGTGTAGTGTTCCTGTCTTGATGCGTGTGTCATACGCCTTGAAGGTGATGTCTCGAATGAGAAGGTCGAGAAGACGGGCTGATTGGATCTTCTGAGCTTCAGTTTTTGTTAACACTGCACATATGAATAAAAGAACAACCAATGTGAGATAGAAGAGAGAGCCCATATGTGAGAATAAATAAATAAATCTACAATGGTTTTGGTTGATTTTCTTGGAAACTTGTACCCTAAAAGAATATGGCTTTGGCATATCAAATTCTATGAAAAACTAGATCTAAACAGGTACAGGGTTGCAAAGAGTTAGGCTTAAACTGTTTGAGGACTTTATATAACTCAGAAAAAGCAATGGTGGATTAAAGGATAAGCAAATAAAAAGGAAAAAGAAGGTTCTTACTTTGTTTCTCCCTTTCTGTAGGTCTTGGAGAGAATATATGTTAGGTGGTTTTGACATTTTCTGATCCTAAACAAAATGAAGTTTCTACAACACCAAAATATATATGCCTGTTTGTTTCATGAGAAAATGGAAAATTGGGTTTCTGAGAAAGAAAAAAAAATATTTGGTTGGCAAAGGAGAGTAGTCATATAGGACCATCATACGATAAGGTTTGAAGAAATGATGTTGGAGCCTTTGTGATGATGGCAAAAGGAAGTGGAAAAGGGAGGCTTAGCGTGCTTAGGGCAATGCAACGAGAGGGCATGGCTCTCTTTTGGGAGAGAATAAGAGATAATACTCCTAATTGTGTTTGATAACATGTTCCCCACTTTAACCACTTTATGCGTGGGGCTCACGTTTATAGCAAGCATGTCATTTCATTTGATTCCTCTCTAAATGGCCCACAATTCACATGGATGAAATAGCATACAAAAATGCAAAAAACATGGTAGCAATGACCATTGTCTTCAATGTATTGTGGGTGTTTTGGACAAAATATTGCGTTTTTGGTTATCTATTGAAGCTGTGTACGTGTCTATTCTAGTTGTCATTGACATTGATCAAACGCATCATTTTTGTCCCTGACATTGAAAATCAATAGAAATGGTCCATGAGATTGATCAAACACATCACAAATGGTCCTTCCGTTAAAAACTCTTTGGGCAATTTTCAAAGCTTCGTAACTCAATCGTTTCTTAACCAAATTCGACCCATAATATATCAAAATGAAGATAGGAAAGTGTAGAACAAGATTATACCTATTTGGAAGCCCAATGGTTTCCGGAGATGGCCGGAAAATAGCTCAAATATGACTGGTCCGCGGAAAAATTAGAAAACTCGCCGGAAACTGGGTAAACTTTAAACGTTCATAACTTCTTCAATCCTCAACGAAATTGAGTGATACAAAAATGAAAATCATACTTCTCGACGACAAAAAGAGAATGGTACCTTTATTAACTGCTAATTCACCGTGGTTTGGCTGGAAAACGGCTCGAAATTGGATAACCATTTTCGAGTTAGCCAATTTCGAGCCGTTTTCCAGCCAAACTACAGCGACTTGTCCATCAACAAATACACCATTCTCTTCGTCTCATCGAGAAGTAGGATTTTCGTTTTTGAATCACTCGATTGCGTTGATTATTGAAGAAGTTATGAATGTTTAAAGTTTACCCAGTTTTCGGCGAGTTTTCCAGTTTTTCTGCGGACCAGTCACATTTGAGGCTATTTTCCGGCCATCTGCGGCAAACATTGGGCTTCAAAATATATATAATTCTGTTCTACACTTTCCTATCTTCATTTTGATATATTATGAGTCGAATTTGGTTAAGAAACGATTGAGTTACGGAGCTTTGAAAATTGCCCAAAGGGTTTTTAACGGAAGGACCATTTGTGATGTGTTTGATCAATCTCACGGACCATTTCTATTGATTTTCAATGTCAAGGACCAAAATGATGTGTTTGATCAATGTCAGGGACCATTTGTGATAAAAACCCTATTAGAAAAGAAAAGAGTGAAACATACGACTTTGACTGCATGAGTAAATTCTTTTAACCAACCGAAACCCTTAGCATTTTAATTTAAGAGGGCAAACATAAAATACTCCTCTTATTTTTTATGATCACTTCCCAATTTGGGATTGACAGTCTAAGAGTGCATTATTATATGTTTGTGAAGTGGTGTTAGATCACCATTGACTAAAAGTGCTGTTTGATCACGGAAAGGGATCCTCTCCAGATCTCTTCCACCAAATCCTTCTCATCAATCAATCCGGGCCCTTGAAATTTGATATAACGGCTAAAGTTATTATAACTTTTAAAATGGGCCCCTGTTTTTAACCGTTGGATCAAATTTCAAGGGTCCGAATTAGTTGATGAGGAGGATTTGGTGGAAGGGATCTGGAGAGGATCCATTTCCTTTGATCAAAATGTCTTTTTATGTTTTTTATGCTATTTGCTGACAAGGCTGATGATGATGATGATCATATTGGTACTTTATAGGTAACATAAGTGTCTTCTAAATTAAACTTGTTATGGTTCTAAATGCTACAAATATTATTGGCACAAAAGCATTTTACAAATTCATACAAGAGTGGAAATGTGTGATATGAAAGATGATAACAACTTTTACTAGTAAGATGATATTTGCATTTTGTTTATGTATTACAAGCTATAAGCTAAAAGTGATTAAACCCAAAACGCCGCAGTAAGTTGAAGAAATGGTCTATCTACTAAGACAATCTACCAATTGCATTGCAAAACACTTGTTTCAACCTAATAATACTGGAAACAAGTTGTCCACTCTCATTGTGATCAGTCAAAATCCCTTTAGCAAAGGATATATCAGATGCAAATTAACAAAGGAAAATTTGCCAAGCCAAAGCTACTGATAAAGGCCTTGGGGCAAAAGAAGATTTTATTTTATTTATTTATTTTTTTTAGTACATCGATATTTTTACACTAGGGGAGGAGGAGTTCAGCTAAGCCACACAATGGGCAACCTAATTTGGTATCAAATTCGCTATCCACGAGATTCGAACCTAAGACCTCTCACTTCTACGTGAAGAGGAATACCACTAGACCGTAGTACTGAGTGGCGGGGCAAAAGAAGAAAATTAAGAAAACAAAAAAGTGTGGTAAATATTATATTAATTAATCTCATAATCTCGCATATTTGCGTGCTTCTTGTGCATCAATGAAAGTTCGCATTTGATTTGTAAGTCAAACCCACATTCCAGTTTGAAGGAGCAACATTCCATGCAAATATAGTCTCTTTGCTTGTGTAGGAAGTTAGCCTGAAAGAGAGAGCTTGACCTTTTAGGGTTGCAAATGCCTGGTACGAGGCTCCCCAGTTATGGCTCATTTTTATCCACCCTGATCTGGTTCCCTTCACCCACATGCTTGCAATGTCACCTCCTCCTGCTACATTCATCACATATACCAGCAACCAGTACCCGTTTCCTTGGAAAGAGAATCGAAGCCCGCCCAACCTCATGCACGGAACTCTGCAAGAAAATCACATAGAAGGTTTGCAGTCCAATTGTGAAAATGTGATCTTAACGTCATGCCAAGCCTCGCAAAATGTCGACCATGGCATGCCAATGACATGCCAAGCCCCGCCAAATGTCGACCATGGCATGCCAATGACGTGCCAATGACATGCCAAGCCCCGCAAATATGCAATCAACTATGTAGTTAAGGCCAAATCATAATTTTGGTTGCTATAGTTTAAGTGAAGTTTCATTTTAGTCTCTGTAGTTTACCAGTTTACCAAGTGTTGCAATTCAGTAAACCAACCATAATGTTTCCTAAAATTTTTATGCCCTACCTGCGGTACATGATGGGAACAATGCCGGCCTTCCACTGAGCAATTTTCATGAAGGCAGGTTTGGCCATGTCGAAGTGTGTGCGAGGAGGGTTGCACCAGCCTCCGGCATTGGAGTCTTTGGACCAGTTTGGCGGACAAAGGTTGGTGGCGGTGACAGTGGTGAATTTAACATTTCTAAAGCATGCACTTGCCCCGTAACATTTTATCTGGTAACAAGTTCCGCAAGCATATCCATTGTTGAATAGGGTTGAGCTCAGTGCTGCTGTATCTGTACCATACCCATTAGTGAACAAGTTTCCATAACCGCAAGCTCCTCCTGTACCAAGAAAACAGAATAGTTAAGCATAAGCGTTATTAATTAATTGATAAAGTACTTCATCCGAATATCAGTGTTCATCGTTTTTGCTAGCTACACTTTTCTTGTGTGGGAAGTCACCAATACAGTCAATGGAGAAATTCATATGCAATTAATTTCAACAAAACTATACATGGGTAACTTATTTTATGCCATGTTTGAATATGCAGTTTTAGTTTTTACTTTGATAATATAACATATTAGATATTTGGAAACAAATCATTTGGTCAAGATATTTAAATTGTGTAAAAAGCTAATTAAAAGCATAAATTAACAGCATACATACCCATAGTCTCGGAGGCGGTCTCATCACCGTAAAAAGTAGCATGGGCAAGGTGCCATGGACTCGGCCGGTAAACGACCTTTGCAGCCACTGTTGTGCTAATGGTTACCAGCATCAATGACATGAGAAGGAAGTTGAAGCTCCTTGAAGGAGGGAAAGAAGCCATGGCTGTGTTGATAGAGAGATTGCTTTAAGAATATTTAGGATGAAGTACAAGTGCAATGCCAATTGGTACGTTTTGCATGCCTTATATAGTGTTCAACTACTTTACATTTGATGTAGCTAGAAACGACTTCGTGACCCCAACGAAGGTTATGTCCTACAATTAGTCAAGTCAGAGTTTTGAATTATAGAATTTGCTTATAAAATCAATATTTTGGACATTAAATATTACAGTCTGGTGATATTCCTCTTCAATTGTAAATGAGAGGTCTTATGTTTGATTCTCGCAAAAAAAGAATTTGAACCGCATTATTGCTATCTCATTATGAGGCTAAGCTTGTCCATTCCTCTTTAGTGTAGATAATATCGTTTGTTAAAAAAAAAAAAAAATTATTTTTTGAGGCCTTCAATATTTTAAATATTTTCATGCTATCTAACGTGCTGGCAGGTAATGTCGTTTGCAATTTAGGCAGTTGACAAATAATTAAATATTGTGCTATGAATTATTTTTTAGTATTTGAATTCTCATTCTCCAAAGGGTTTTAAGTTTGTTGATGGAATTTTAAGTTGGTGACTGATTGCATGATAAAGGATACATTCTGTTTGTCTACAATAGTATTACTTGCTCTTGTTTTAAGTCAAAGTTTAAAAAATATCATTATCATATCACAAGGTGTTGAATAATCCAATGCCCAGAAGACAAATTTTGATTTGACATTGTTATGGAGTAAAAAATAATGAAGTGGAATATGGAGACGACATGTGAATTTTTTGAGTAAATAAGACAAACTTACCCTCGATGCACGCCGGAACTCCCACGTGCAAGTAGCGGACAATTACGACTCAATCACGGTCAAAAGTGATCAAAATAGGTATTTATTCAAAACCTATTTCATCTATCCTCATCAGATCTTCCCCACAAGGTAATTACCTAAATTAATTCAAATTAGGATTAATTACCTAAATTAATTGGTTAATTTCCTAATTAATTAATTAATTTCCTAATTGATTGTAATATATTATTTTGACATAATATCTTGCAATTACACCCAAAAATCATCATAAGTGGCCGGACTCCTTTTCTCCAAATAAGGGCTGGCCACACCCTTATAAGTAGCTCACATTTCTCCCAAAAACCTAATTCCAACTCTCGCAAAATTCTCTAAATTTCTCTAAACACTTTCCCCTCAAATTCTAACTTTGGTATCAGAGGTTCTTTGACACACCCCGACCGAGATCGAGGCATGCTAGCCGTCACGTGAGGGTGACGTAGCCATGTGCACAATGCGGAAGCAATATTATAGGAAGAAATACGAATGAATAAGAACAACTTCAAGGGGGTACTAAAACAGGAATAAGTGTGAATACACAATCAGAGCGTAAAAGTCTAGGTGCAGTCAATGCATAAGAAGTACTTAAACAATTAACACCCGAAGGTGGTCCTACATGGGTGATGTCTGTCAGAATCTCCGATATGTCTTTGTGAGCCACCAACAAAGCTACCTAATACCTGGAGGGGCGCAAAACAAAAGCGTGAGTGGGCAAAAACAAAGTCTTTCGAAAATCATTTCAAAAACAAGCTTTATATCCCCTCGCCGTAAAACCTGTATACTTTCCCAGAAAATAGTATATACATGTACTAAATCTCAACTGAACCATCATCATCAAATATATGCAAAGAAATCATGAATATGCCATGCCATGCCACTAGATCATCAGGTAAGCAATTCAAGTGTAATAATAACTGCAACAGCTCGTCAGCTGAATTCTAGCTCATAAATCATGCCTGCACACGAGTCGAACCCACTTATAGTGGTCTATACGACAGGACTGGGTGTAAAACAATACGCTCTAGTGCTACAATCACGTGAAGACTGTGCGAATAATCGCGGGTCACCTACGAGTCGAACCCACTGAAAGTGGTCTATACGACAGGACTGTGCACTTAACTTGGATCCAAGATAAGCGTGTGGTGCGGGAGGTGAACTTTGTTGGAAGTATGCCCACAAAGCCACTCATTTGATGTAATAGCTTTTGGAATACTTATTGTGTTAAACTATTATATTGTTTAATGAAGGGCAAAGCTTATTGTTAATCATTATTTATTGGATTATATGTTTAAGCAATAAGGGAATCCAAGGAATGTATTTAGTCTAAGAGAGAAGTGATCTAAGTAAGTTAGATTAACGAGACCTTTCTCTTATGTTCATTCCTAAAACGTTCCTAGCCATAGGATTGCCAATTGGGCATTGACAATCCGCTAAGGTTAGTATGTGTTATGTTAACTCAAGCGTGAGTATGACTAGTCTCAAGTCATTTAGTGTTGGACACTGAGACAAACACATAGGTGCTCGAAAGGTAATCGAGTACACTGAACAACGATCAAAAGAGAGTTCGAACATACATGTCATGTAAGAACTTGTAAGTTGCAATATGCAAAGTAGTCCTTTGACCTGAGGCATCATAGATGTCTAATGGTTAGGTCCTTGATCTTTGATCATGTCAAAGGCATTCCATCGAGAGTGTCCACGGCATTGTTGGGGTCAAGCTATCTAGTCATGTAGGCATATGAATGCACAACAAGGGATCTCTAACCTTCCATGGTGGAAGGAGAATACTCTGAGATATGATTCAGGAGTCTTTGGCCAAAGCATACGAATATGACTTAGGAAATATGTTTCAAGTCATATTCAAATGAATCATATAGAGAAGTATCACATTGGATAGTAGACATGAAATAAACTATCACTTAAACAATGTGATCAAGAGTATTGTATTAGAGAAGGACCGTATTGCATTGTAATTGTAACTGGATAGGTTCTCCAACCACTTATACTTAGCTTGGGTAGCCATGACATACTGCTAGGTGTCACTCATGGTTTGTGGAAGCCCTGAGGATTAGCTAACACTAATCTTCATCAAAGGGAGAATTGAAATGTAGTTTCAATTCGTAATCGATCGTTAAGAGTAACAATCGCCCACTGCCTCGCTAATTGGAACCTAATGGATCGTACACCGAGTAAGGATGAAAGTGAAGAAATATAAATGAGATGGATAAGCAATTAAATAGTTTGATTGAGAATGGTCAAGATTAATTAATTAGTTAATTAATCTTACGAAAGGTTCGTATTGGGCTTTTAAGTTGGTTTTGGGTTTCGGGGCCCAAAAAGGTTTTTGGTCCACAAGGCCCATTGAGTTTAGGTTGTGTGACAACTAAAACTAAATGGAAATTAACCAAAAAACAAAGTCAAAACCGGCCTAGGGTGAGTGGTACCCAACTTGGGTTAATTGCAAGTGTGCCACTCACATGTGAGGTGGTATAAAGGCAACTTTATAGTCATAACCTCATTAGGGTTTTCTTGAAGGAAAGAAGAGAAACAATTTCTCTCCTTTTCTCACATAGAGGCCGGCCACTTAGGGAGAGTTTCACTAGCATCAAAATTTGTCTAAGTCATCCATCTTCTCTTCACACTACATCCTTGGTGTGGAGACTTAGAGACACTAAATCTTTGGTGTTCTTGGAGATCCTTTCCTTACATCTACAAGGAGCAAGAGGAGCATTCAAAAGGAAGAAAATCACAAGGAAGATTCAAGGAGCTAGGAGGTGACTTGAAGGCCCTCCACTTGGGTGAATCCCTTGTGTAAACAAGGATGAGCTTCAAGGGTAATGAATCTCAAAACCTTCCTTCTCTTTAATGTTGTTAAAGAGTCTCATGGTTCACCATTCACTAGGCTTTGAAAGTCATAGGTTTTAGAATTGTTTTTGAATGCATGCCTACTTTAAAGTGTTATTAGTTTGCATATGTGTTCAAATGTTCTCACATGTTCTTAGCTAGGACAAAATTTTTCCTTCAAACTTCACGTGACAGACTATGCCCCTAACTCTGGGCGGGAGCACTAACACCGGGGTGCAGGTTAATGAGCTCTCAATGCATCTCATCATACTTTTCATAACTCAACTTCTTACTAACCACAGATAATCTTACCTGAAACTTACCTGAGTGCCCACAACACCAACAATCATGCGCATACAATTCATAATGCATATTCAATAGTATGAAATATATTGGCATGGCAATTCTTAGCTAAAAGCATTTAAAATGCATATTCTGGGAAAAAGACATAGTATATAGGTATATACGGAAAACAAAAGCCCATTCATTGGTATGTAGATGGATCGTAGCCCCCGTGCCTAGCCTGGCTACGCTCGTCCTCCGGATAGGTCTCGCCTATGTGAGAAACAACTGTTTTAACGTTATTTTAAAGCACATAAATGAAACTAAGAAATAACTTCTCATACATTGCTCAAATGAGATGTGTGAATATATCAAAATGATCTACACAACCTCAGGAACATCCCCATATTTTTAAAACAATTTTTGGATATGTCACGTGCCCTCACGCGCTGGCCAAGGCACGGCCAGACATGCCACCACGCGCAGGCATGTTCCTGGCACACTGACAGTAGCAGTTGACGCCGTCAGGAATATTCCGTTTAATCCTAACAAAAACCATCAAAGTTAACTGACGGCGTTAGAATATTCCTTCAGTTGTGACAGAATATTCCTTGTCTTCTTCCTCAGAACTCCGGCGATCGTCGCCGGAGCCGGAAACTGGGCAAAACTTTAAACTTCTTATTCTAGCTCGATCCTCAACCATTTTTCATGAAACTGGAACCAAAAGAAAGCTTACAACGAGTAGAATGACAATATACCTATTTTAAGTCTTAAATTCCACGAGATCACGTCGGAAAAACCTCGAAAGTCCGGCCAAAATTTGCAACTCCTCATTCTCGTTATTCCGACGTCCAATTTCCTCCAACGAAACACTCTTAAAACCAACAGTTTTACGTGAGCATGAACAGTGCATGAAAATGGGGTTCGGATTTCATGGGTTTTTGAAGGTTTCCTTACCTGAAAATGGCACCACTCGACTCGTGTGAACCTTAGGGACTCAAGGGAGGCCTTAAAACCTTCGATCCGTGAACTTTTAGTTGGGTTTGGTTGTAGTCCGTACAGTTGCAGAGAGAGGGAGAGAAAATGAGTCCGAGAGTGAAGGAGAGAGAGAGAGAGAGAGTTGTTTCAGTTTGGGTGTATGTGTGTGGTTCTCACACAACCAACCAATCCCACCAACAACTAAGTTTAGTTTCTAATTGGTCCTCAACTAATTTATTACAAAACCCTAACTAAAAATTAATTAATAGGTTCCCACTTACTTGGAACCATTCCAATTGGTCCAAAACCAACACTTTGGGCCTTCTAACTTAACCCAAAAAAAAAAAAAAATTTAACCCAACGCTCAAGGGTAGTTTCGTAATTTCACCTGCTCGAGGATAATATAATTACATAATCCGAGACGGGCTGTCACATTCTTCGGCCAAATCCCCCCCCTAATTTATCGTGGGCACGTGAGGCTCTTGGCCTTGACCTAAGGTGTTAATTATTTTGCAGGTTCAATTTCGTCTAAGAAGAAGAAGGCGAAAATTTGCATCCATAAATTGGTGCTTTCAGTGAGAGCTTGTGTCACACGCTCGTAGAAGACTCTCGTATTCAAGGATTTTCATTTTCTTGTTCATTTGTAGATTTTTCGTACGTTCTTACTCTTGGAATTTTTATTTATAAAAATTCTTAGATAAAACAGAAAAGAGAAGTACAATGACAAGAGATTCAGAAATCTCGACGAATAAAAATTCCAACGTTCAAGAAATAGGACCAGGCGATCCATGAGGCTAAACGTGACAACAAGTGGAAGAACACCACCACCACGTGGCAGCCACCACGGAAGCAACCGTAGCAAGTACCCTCGGCAAGGCCCAAGACACCATGGCCTTGGTCAAACCCGTGTCATTCAACCCCACACGGCCCCAAGCCCAAGGTGAGCTGGCCCAAGCCCAACGCGAGCCCAACGCGTTGCAGAGCCGAGCCTTAGACTCGCACCCATGTGCGCTGCATGCAATCCAACCGACTCTCATGGTGTCCCAATTTCCTAACTCAAATCTCGTGCCCAGAGTCTACCATAATTCAACTACCCAAGGAGACGCATTTCGTCCAAGCTCTTCCAACCCAAAAGGTGACCAACACTTGTCTCGACAAGTCATAGAGTTGATGAGCACCCTCACACAACAGACGACCTTGATTAATCAGCTCTTGCAGCGCACCAAGATGCAACGTGACCCAGACGAAGTGTCCCGAAGTAGGACAAGGGCAAGCAGCCACTCGACTAGCCATGAACCGAGCGTTCCAGCAATGTACACTCTCGACTGGGCCTATGAGATAGCGTATACTCCCGTCTTAGTGCGCAGAGAAGCGTGCACTCTCAACTAGGCCCACGGACGAGCATACATTCACGGTTAGGGCCATACTACGATAATCAACATGAGCAGCCTTCCAGGCGAATCGTTCATTCGTGGCTAAGCCCACAAGGAGCATCCTTCACCTCAGATCGAAGTAGGTAGCATGACTGACGGAGAAAAGCAATCACTAAATCCTGCTCAAGTTCAATCGACAGCCTACGAGAATTTTGCTCCCCTACTAGGAACGTACCACATGCATCGCAGTCAAGGGATACACGAGCCGAAAACATGGAAGAGCAACTGAGACTAGCAACTCACGATCGGGAATAGCTGAGAGCTCCGCTACCCCAACAAAGATAAATTTAGGAAGAGGTAGAAAAACTTTTAAACGAGCGATTGCGCAATTTCCAACGCAACAATATCACTGACGAGGCACTACGAAGGGACATGACCAACATAAGCAGGTCACCCTTCATGGACGAGATCGAGTACGCAGAGCCTTCACGTAATTGTAGCATGCCGCATTTCACATCCTTCAAAGGGGATGAAAACCTGGAGAAACACCTAAAGCATTACCGAAGCGCAATGATCCTCTATCGGAACAAGGACGCTTTCATGCACAAGATATTCACCACCACTCTACATGGTGAGGCGTAAGATTCGTTCCACACCCAGCCGCCACAATCCATTCAGAGTTTCAACGAACTTTCTTTGGTTTTCACCACATAATGTTCATCCTATCGCTCGATCAAGAAGAAGTCCGACCACTTGTTCAACGTCAAGAAGAACCCAAAGGAATCGTTTCGCGACTATATGAAGAAGTTCAAAGCAGAGAAGGCAAAGATAGTTGGATGCAACGACTCGATAGCTAGTGAAGCCTTCCAAAAAAGACTCTCAGCACACCACCCGCTGTTCGGAGAAATGATCATAGAAGAAGATCTAACTCTGGCAGACTCTTTCTCTTATGTTCATTCCAAAAACGTTCCTAGCCATAGGATTGCCAATTGGGCATTGACAATCCGCTAAGGTTAGTATGTGTTATGTTAACTCAAGCGTGAGTATGACTAGCCTCAACTCATTTAGTGTTAGACACTGAGACAAATACATAGGTGCTCAAAATGTAATCGAGTACACTGAACCACGATCAAAAGAGAGTTCGAACATACATGTCATGTAAGAACTTATAAGTTGCAATATGCAAAGTAGTCCTTTGACCTGAGGCATCATAGATGTCTAAAGCTTAGGTCCTTGATCTTTGATCATGTCAAAGGCATTCCATCGAGAGTGTCCACGACATTGTTGGGGTCAATCTATCTAGTCATGTAGGCATATGAATGCACAACAAGGGATCTCTAACCTTCCATGGTGGAGTGAGAATACTCTGAAATATGATTCGAGAGTCTTTGGCCAAAGCATACGAATATGACTAAGGAGGTTTGTTGCAAATCATATTCAATTGAATCATATAGAGAAGTATCACATTGGATAGTAGACATGAAACAAACTATCACTCAAACAATGTGATTAAGAGTATTGTATTAGAGAAGGTCTGTATTGCATTGTAATTGTAACTATAGGTTCTCCAACCATTTATACTTAGCTTGGGTAGCCATGACATGCAGCTAGGTGTCACTCATGGTTTGTGGAAGCCCTGAGGATTAACAAACACTAATCTTCATCAAAGGGAGAAATGAAATGTAGTTTCAATTCCCAATTGATCCTTAAGAGTAACAATTGCACACTGCCTCACTAATTGGAACCTAATAGATCGTACACCGAGAAAAGATAAAAGTGAAGAAATATAAATGAGATGGATAAGCAATTAAATGGTTTAATTGAGAGTGGTCAAGATTAATTAATTACTTAATTAATCATACGAAAGGTTCGTATTGGGGTTTTAAGTTGGTTTTGTGTTTCGGGGCCCAAATGGGTTTTTGGTCCACAAGGCCCATTGAGTTTAGGTTGTGTGACAACTAAAATTAAATGGAAATTAACCCAAACACAAAGTCAAAATCGGCCAAAGGGTGAGTGGTTGCAGACTTGGGTTAATTGCAAGTTTGTCACTCACGTGTCAGGTGGTATAAAGGCAACCTTATAGCCATTCTCTCACTAGGGTTTGTGTGACAGCGCGTCCCAATTTTTGTACTATTTGTTCCCTCGGCAATGTAAAAGTACGAAGCTACCCTTGAACGTTGGGTTTTATTTCATTTCGGGCTAAATTTAAAGGCCCAAAAGTTTTGGACTTTGGACCAATCAACTTATTCCCTAGTTAGTGGGAACCCTTTTGTTTGGTAGTGTGAGGACCACACACACACACACACCCCAAAACTGAAACAACACACACTCTCTCTCTCTCCTCTTCCTCACTCTCGGACTCATTCTCTCCCTCTCTCTGCAAGTGTACGGACCACACCCAAAATCACCCAAAACCTTGCAGATCGAGCAAGTTAAGGTCACCATCGTGATCCTTGAAGGTACACGAGCATAACCATGTTTCATTTTGGTCGTGAAACCTTCGAAAAACCCTAGAACTCGAGGGGACCGTCGAGGTGCAGTAGCACCTACTCGATCGTGGAAGTTTTACTTCATTTTAAGGCTCCTAAAGGTATTCTCTCTTTCTCCTAAGTACTCTGGATGAGTTTTGTTTAAGTTTGAACGTAAGAACACCTTGAAAATTGGATTTCCGAGAAGAGCACTATTAACCAACTTTTAAACCCAAGATTTTCTGTGAATTCTAGGACCATAGCAAGCTTTAGGAGGTTCTCACGATGCTCGGAGTGCATCGTTGGTGAATTTTGGACGCCGGGAAGCCCAGATACGAAGAGTTGCAGGTGTGGCCGGATATTCGAAGCTTTTCCGGTGACTTTGGAACTCGAGACAGGTATAACATAGTTCTACATGTCATAAGCTTCATTTTGGTACTAATTGCTTGAAAAATGGTTGAAAATTGAGAGAGATACGAAGTTTGGTAGGTTTTCCAGAAACCGGCGACTGTTGCGGCGACCGACGACTCGTCGGAGAAGAAAAGGGCAAATTCCGTCAACTTTGACGGAATATGCTAACTGCGTTAGAAGACGCCATTAGATTCTGTTAGGGTTTAACGGAATATTCCACGAAATATTCCTGACGGCGTTAACTGCTATCGTCAGTGTGCCGGGCACGTGCCTGTGCGTGGGGGCGCGTCAGGCCGTGCCTTGGCCGGGGCGTGAGGGCGCGTGGGGTCATGAAAAATTATTCTAAAAATTTGAGGATGATCCTGAGGTTCTGTAGATCATTTTGGTATATTCACACACCTTAATTGAGCAATGTATGAGAAGTTATTTCTTAGTTTCGTTTATGTGCTTTAAAATAATGTATTTATAGTTGTTTCTCACATAGACGAGACTTATCCGGAGGACGAGCGTAGCCAGTGAGTGGGCGCATGATTTTCCGTATATATACCAGTGAGTGGGCTTTTGGTTTTCCGTATATACCTATATACTAAGTATTTTTCCCATAATTTGCATGTTAAATAATTTTATAAATGAATTGCCATGCCAATGCATACAAACTTGTGATTATGCATTATGAATTGTATGCGCATGATTGTTGGTGCTGCGGGCGCTCAGGTAAGTTCCAGGTATGTTATTGTGTTGGTAATAAGAAGTTGAGTTATGAAAAGTATGATGAGATGCATCGAGAGGTCATTAACCTGCACCCTAGTGTTAGTGCTCCCGCCCAGAGTTAGGGGTATAGTCTTTCACGTGATGTTCACCTCATGCACCACACGCTCATCTTGGATCCAAGTTAGGTGCACAGTCCTGTCGTATAGACCACTTTCAGTGGGTTCGACTCGTAGGTGACCCCCGATCATTCACAAAGTCTTCACGTGATTGTAGCACTAGTGCGTATTGTTTACACCCAGTCCTGTCGTATAGACCATTATAAATGGGTTCGACTCGTGTGCATGCATGATTTATGAGCTGGAGTTCAGCTGACGAGCTGTTGTAGTTATTA
This sequence comes from Cotoneaster glaucophyllus, assembly GCA_036320875.1. Taxonomy (NCBI): domain Eukaryota; kingdom Viridiplantae; phylum Streptophyta; class Magnoliopsida; order Rosales; family Rosaceae; genus Cotoneaster; species Cotoneaster glaucophyllus. Next base: position 12,508,625 of record CM070060.1, read on the forward strand.
TTGCATTTGAAATACTTACCTGATGAATTGATTAGTATGGCATGGCATATTCATGATTTGTTGCATTATTGACGATGATGATTTTCATATGAGATTTAGTATATGTATATACTATTTTCTGGGAAAGTATGCAGGTTTTACGGCGAGGGGATATAAAGGCTGTTTATGAAATGAATTTTGAAAAACTTTGTTTTTGCCCACTCACGCTTTTGTTTCGCGCCCCTCCAGGTTTTAGGTAGCTGTTGTTGATGGCTCACGAGGATACATCGGATGTTCTGACAAACCATCACCTATGTAGGACCACCTTCGAGTGATGTTTAATTAAGTACTTCTTATGCTTGACTGCACCTAGACTTTTATGCTCTGAATGTGTATTCACACTTATTTCTGTTCTAACGCTCTTGAAGTTGGTTTTTTATTCATTCATAAATCTTTCTTTATAATGCTTCCGCATTGTGCACATGGCTACGTCACCCTCACGTGACGGCCAGCATGCCTCGATCTCGGTCGGGGTGTGTGAGTTTGGTATCAGAGCTTAGGTTTCGCAGTCCTGCATATTTTGTGAGTAATCTAAGCATTGGGATGTCTTCTGTCAGAATTATGCCGCCTCGTAGAGATCCACGTCCTTTTGTTGAGCTTAGTTTCCCGAATGTTTCTCAGTTAGGGGAAGCTATAGCTAATGCCATTCAGGCTTCACTTCGCCCTCCACATAGGACTCCCTTGGAAACATTGTATAATCTCAAGCTACCTACTTTTATGGGTAATGAGGGCCACAAAGGGTCCGAGCGTTGGCTTGAGCATGTGGAGAAGACTTTTCAGGTGATGCAGAGTCAAGGTAGTCTTCCTGCTGAAAGGTGGGTCGAGACCACTTCTTGGTTTTTGGGTAGAGAGCCTGCATCCTGGTGGAATCCGGAGACTTATGGGTGGTCATCGGAGGAAAAAGCAAGCTGGGAGAATTTTAGACGATCGTTCTATAAGAGATTCATTCCTCCTGCATACCTTGACCAGAAGAAACAGGAGTTCACAAATCTGAAACAGGGGAAGATGACCGCTAATGAGTATTACAGGAAGTTCACGGATTTATCCCGCTTCGCCGCTTTAAGTTGGGTACTAAGAAAAAGTGGCGCTTTATGGCGACTATTCTACCATGTGCTACTTATCAGGAGTTCTACGATGTTTTATTGAGGATTGAGGATTCTGATAAAATGCCGAGTGAGAGTGAAGAAGAAGAAGAAAGGGGTAGTAATCTGAAGAAGTTTGATAAGGGCAAAGGACAGTCATCTCAGGGGCCTCGCCATACGCAGAGTTTTAAGAAAAGTGGGACTAGTTCTAGTTCTTTTAGTGGGGGTTTTAGTGCCACCAGTCAGAGGAGAGGTGGTAGGCCCACCGGAGGATCTCGCTTTCAGAGGCCAAGAGAGGCAGGTGGTTCAGGTGGTTCAGGTGCTCCCTTGTGCCGTAGGTGTAACAATCGACATTTTGGAGAGTGTCGTAGAGGTAGTAGCGGATGTTATACATGTGGTCAGACAGGGCATTTGGCTAAGTATTATCCTCAAAACTCGCAGAGACTTCAGCAGCCACAGCAGCCGTCCTTACCACCTCCAGTACAGACCCAGCAGTTTTCAGGACCTAGTGGTTATGCTCCGACAGGTCGAGGTGGTGCGTACCATTATCAGGGGGATCCCGTTCCTTATGCTTCAAGGCAGTATTAGTAACCCCAGGATCCCTACCAGCAGAGCGGTTATGGCCAGTAGCTAAGAGGATATATGCCTTATCAGCGAAGTGGCATGGGTCAGTATTTAGCCGGTGGGTCCCAGTGGCAGTCAGGAGGATAGCCCCAGCAGATTGATAATGCGGCTAGTAGTGCTGGATCGTCGAGATAGCACAGTCAGGCAGGTCAGGGGCTTAGTACGCATGGCCGAGGTGTTTATACTGGTAGAGACCGAGGAGGACGACAGCAGGCCCAAGGGCGTATCAACAACATTACCTGTTGGAAATGTGCCCTAAAACCAATCATATGATGATACTTTACGGACATTTCACATGTTAAACTAATCTAGTTTAATATAAAGGGCAAAGATTATTGTTTCAAGCTGTCTCATATAAATGTTATGTGCTTAAACGATAAGTCCAAGGAATATGCTATTAGGAGAATGTAATCTAAAGAAGTTAGATTCATGAGACCATTCTCTTTTGTATACATATCCTAAACGTTCCTGATCATAGGATTGCCAATTGGGCATTGACAGTCCGTTAAGATCAGCACGTGCTATGTCTTCTCTTAGGGAGAGTGACAGGTCTCGAGTCATTGGTGTGAATGACACCAAGACAAGCATGTAGGTGCTCGATAGAGGATGAGTCCACTGAACGCGATCAACGAGGAGTTCTCATATTCATGTCATATGAGAACTCATGGTTGGGATAATGCAAAGTAGTCATTTGACCTGAGGCATCACAGTTGTCTTGTGGTTAGGTCCTTGATCTTTGTGAAGGAAAAATTTTGTCCTAGCTAAGAACATGTGAGAACATTTGAACACATATGCAAACTAATAACACTTTAAAGTAGGCATGCATTCAAAAACAATTCTAAAACCCATGACTTTCAAAGCCTAGTGAATGGTGAACCATAAGACTCTTTAACAACATTAAAGAGAAGAAAGGTTTTGAGATTCATTACCCTTGAAGCTCATCCTTGTTTACACAAGGGATTCACCCAAGTGGAGGGCCTTCAAGTCACCTCCTAGCTCCTTGAATCTTCCTTGTGATTTTCTTCCTTTTGAATGCTCCTCTTGCTCCTTGAAGATGTAAGGAAAGGATCTCCAAGAACACTAAAGATTTAGTGTCTCTAAGTCTCCACACCAAGGATGTAGTGTGAAGAGAAGATGGATGACTTAGAGAGATTTTGATGCTAGTAAAACTCTCCCTAAGTGGCCGGCCTCTAGATGAGAAAAGGAGAGAAAATGTTTCTCTTATTTCCCTCAAGAAAACCCTAATGAGGTTATGGCTATAAAGTTGCCTTTATACCACCTCACATGTGAGTGGCACACTTGCAATTAACCCAAGTTGGGTACCACTCACCCTAGGCCGGTTTTGACTTTGTTTTTGGGTTAATTTCCATTTAGTTTTAGTTGTCACACAACCTAAACTCAATGGGCCTTGTGGACCAAAAACCCTTTTGGGCCCCGAAACCCAAAACCAACTTAAAAGCCCAATACGAACCTTTCGTAAGATTAATTAACTAATTAATTAATCTTGACCATTCTCAATTAAACTATTTAATTGCTTATCCATCTCATTTATATTTCTTCACTTTCATCCTTACTCGGTGTACGATCCATTAGGTTCCAATTAGCGAGGCAGTGGGCGATTGTTACTCTTAACGATCGATTGCGAATTGAAACTACATTTCAATTCTCCCTTTGATGAAGATTAGTGTTAGCTAATCCTCAGGGCTTCCACAAACCATGAGTGACACCTAGTAGTATGTCATGGCTACCCAAGCTAAGTAGAAGTGGTTGGAGAACCTATCCAGTTACAATTACAATGCAATACGGTCCTTCTCTAATACAATACTCTTGATCACATTGTTTAAGTGATAGTTTATTTCATGTCTACTATCCAATGTGATACTTCTCTATATGATTCATTTGAATATGACTTGAAACATATTTCCTAAGTCATATTCGTATGCTTTGGCCAAAGACTCCTGAATCATATCTCAGAGTATTCTCCTTCCACCTTGGAAGGTTAGAGATCCCTTGTTGTGCATTCATATGCCTACATGACTAGATAGCTTGACCCCAACAATGCCGTGGACACTCTCGATGGAATGCCTTTGACATGATCAAAGATCAAGGACCTAACCATTAGACATCTATGATGCCTCAGGTCAAAGGACTACTTTGCATATTGCAACTTACGAGTTCTTACATGACATGTATGTTCGAACTCTCTTTTGATCGTTGTTCAGTGTACTCGATTACCTTTCGAGCACCTATGTGTTTGTCTCAGTGTCCAACACTAAATGACTTGAGACTAGTCATACTCACGCTTGAGTTAACATAACACATACTAACCTTAGCGGATTGTCAATGCCCAATTGGCAATCCTATGGCTAGGAACGTTTTAGGAATGAACATAAGAGAAAGGTCTCGTTAATCTAACTTACTTAGATCACTTCTCTCTTAGACTAAATACATTCCTTGGATTCCCTTATTGCTTAAACATATAATCCAATAAATAATGATTAACAATAAGCTTTGCCCTTCATTAAACAATACAATAGTTTAACACAATAAGTATTCCAAAAGCTATTACATCAAATGAGTGGCTTTGTGGGCATACTTCCAACAATCTCCCACTTGCACTCAAAGCCACCTTCCCATGTATCTAATACCCATCTTTTCCATGTGGCGGTCAAGTTGGATTTGAGACATTGGCTTCGTCAGTGGATCTGCTACGTTATCGGCTGAGGCAACCTTGAGGATGTTGACTTTCCCCTCGGCAGCATATCTTCTAATGATATTAAAGCGTCTGTCAAAATGCTTGTTCTTTTGATGAGCCCTAGGTTCCTTGGCTTGAGCTATCGCCCCACTATTATCACAGTACAAAGTTACTGGTGATGTAATGGTTGGAACCACTCCAAGTTCAGTAATGAACTTCTTCATCCAGAACGCTTCTTTGCCGGCTTCAGCTGCAGCGACATATTCAGCCTCCGTCGTGGAATCAGCAATTACATCTTTTTTCTTGCTTTTCCAGCTGACAGCCCCACCATTCAGAGTGAATACATATCCGGAGTTGGAACTTCTATCATCGACGTCAGATTGGAAATCTGCGTCTGTATAGGCTTCCACTCGCAACTCTGTCGCTCCTCCATAAACGAGGAACATGTCCTTAGTTCTTCTTAAGTACTTAAGGACCGTCTTGACAGCTGCCCAGTGTTCTGATCCTGGGTTAGATTGATATCGACTAGTGATGCTCACAGCATATGCGATATCAGGCCTTGTGCATATCATGGCATACATGAGACTTCCTATGGCGGAAGCATAAGGAATCATACTCTTTTGCCGTATTTCTTTAGGATTTTTCGGTCCCATGGATTTAGAAAGGTGAATTCCATGTCTCACAGGAAGAAGACCTTTCTTTGATTGTTCCATTTGGAACCTACTTAGCACCTTATCTATGTACATAGATTGGGATAATCCAATTAATTTTCTGGATCTATCACGATAGAGCTTTATCCCAAGCACATAAGATGCATCTCCCAAATCTTTCATGTGGAAGGTTTTGGACAACCACACTTTTACAGAAGAAAGTACTGCAGTGTCATTCCCGAATAGTAATATGTCATCTACATATAACACTAGGAATACAACTGCATCCCCAACGACCTTTTGATAAACACAATTGTCGTCTTCATTTTGAGTGAAACCAAACGATTTGATTTCAGTGTCAAAACGAATGTTCCAGCTCCTGGAGGCTTGCTTAAGTCCATAAATGGACCTCTGAAGCTTGCATACCTTAGTCTTTTCAGACTTGGACACGAAACCTTCGGGTTGAGTCATATAGAGCTCTTCCTCTAGGTAGCCGTTCAGAAAGGCCGTCTTCACGTCCATTTGCCATATCTCATAGTCATGGTACGCAGCTATAGCAAGCAAAATCCGAATGGACTTAATCATGGCTACAGGAGAGAAGGTTTCTTCATAGTCAATCCCTTCTCGTTGCCTGTAACCCTTGGCTACTAGTCTAGCCTTATAAGTCTCCACGTTCCCATCAGCGCCTATCTTTCTCTTAAAGACCCATTTGTTTCCAACAGGTACTATACCTTCTGGAGGGTCTACAAGAGTCCAGACCTGATTGTGATACATGGAATCCATCTCGGATTTCATGGCCTCTTGCCATCTCTTTGAATCAATGTCGGACATTGCTTCAGTGTAGTCTCTAGGGTCTTCCTTTGTGTCATTATCACCTAGAAGGTGCAACTCTCCAAAGTCGTTATCCAAGCCATACCTCTTAGGTGGCTTGCTGACCCGTTCGGATCTACGTGGAGCTAGGGTTTCAGGAACAGGGTTGTCAACTTGTTGAGTGCTTGTTTGTGGTTCATCATTAATCTCATTAATTTCCATCGTTTTACTTGTGGTTCCTTTGAGAACAAATTCATCCTCTAGAAACTTAGCAGTTCTGGCGACAAAGACTTTCTGGTCGTCAGGATGGTAGAACTCATATCCCATAGTTTCTCTAGGATATCCCACAAAATAGCACCTAACTGATCTTGCTTCAAGCTTAGTAGCTTCAAGCTTCTTGACATATGCTTCACAACTCCAAATCTTAATATGATTAAGACTTGGCTTTCTTCCATGCCATATCTCATAGGGCGTATGTGAAACTGACTTGGAAGGTACTCTATTAAGCAAGTAAGCTGCTGTATATAGAGCGTATCCCCAGAATGTTACTGGTAGATCTGCGGAACTCATCATAGAACGAACCATGTTCATCAAGGTTCGATTTCTCCTTTCAGAAACTCCATTAAGTTGTGGAGTTCCCGGTGGAGTCCACTGTGATATTATTCCACACTCTTTGAGATAATCTAGGAACTCGTTACTTAGATACTCTCCCCCTCGATCTGATCTTAGGATCTTTATCTGCTTCCCAGTTTGCTTCTCAACTTCATTCTTGAATTCTTTGAACTTTTCAAAGGATTCTGACTTGTACTTTATAAGATACACATAGCCAAACCGAGAGCGATCGTCGGTGAATGTGATATAGTAGGAGAAGCCTCCTCTCGATGTAGTGGACATAGGTCCACATACGTCAGTGTGGATTAACCCTAGAATTTCAGTGGCACGCTCTCCCTTCCCAGTGAATGGAGATTTGGTCATCTTCCCTTTCAAGCAACATTCACAAGTACCCATTTGGTCATTACCTAATGGGCGGAAATATCCATCTTTCGACATCTTGCGAATCTTATCAAGGTTCACATGTCCAAGTTTAAGATGCCACATCTTTTCTTGGTTAACTTCTTCTCTAGCCCTTTTGGGTTTTGAGGTATTCCCGCTTTCAATACAGTGCATTCCACTACTTGTCTCTAGATGAAAAAGTCCCTCTATCATATTACCATGAGAGATAATACGACCGTTCAAGTATAAAGTGCAGCTCATTTTGTCACTCATGGTTTGTGGAAGCCCTAAAGATGTACAATCATTTAAGGGAGAATTGAAAGTATGTTTCAATTCATAATCGATCGTTAAGAGTAACAATCGCCCACTGCCTCGCTAAGAGGAACCTAATGGATCGCACACCGTGTAAGGTAATGATTGAAGGATATAATGAAGATGAGTAAGGAAAATTAAATAGTTTAATTGTATGTGGCAAGGATTAATTAAAAGTTAATTAATCTAGAACGAAAGGTTCGTTTTAGGCCTTAAGTTAGTTTTGGGTTTCGGGACACAAAAGGGTTTTAGTCCACAAGGCACATAAGGTTTAAGTTGTGTGACAACTAAAACAAAATGGGCAATTAACCCACTAACAATAGGGAGGCCGGCCATGACTAGAGAGGGAGTGGGTTTTGGACTTATTACAAGTTTGCCACTCCAATGAAGGGAGGTATAAATATGACTTTATAGCTTTTTCTTCATTAGGGTTTTTCTTTGAGGAAAGATGAGAGTTTTTGGCTCTCTCTTTCTCTCTAGGGAGGCCGGCCACCATGGGGGAGTTTACTAGCATCTAACTCCTCCATGGCCACTCATCTTCTTCCTCAACCATCCTTGGTGTCGAAACTTAGAGGTCTCCAACTTTGGTGACTTTTGGAGAAACCTATTCTTCCATCCACATCCAAGAAGGCATGGATCCAAGAAGCAAAGTTCTTCCACCTTCATCCATGGAGCCAAGGAGCAAGGTGACAAAGGAAGAAGGCCCTCACATGGGTGATTAACCTTTGCTAAGCAAAGAGGTACTTCAAAGGTATAAAGTTTCTCAACTCTTTATCTTAGATCTTGAGTTGAGTCTTGGTTCACCATTTCTACTAGGCTTTGAATTTCATGGGTAATGTTTTGTTTTTGAGTGCATACAAGCATGATTCCGCCTTTAATTGTTAATTGCATGCCATAGATGTTGCTCAAATGAACATGTTTTTCACAAATTTTCCTTCATTACCTTCCAGGATGCCCAGAACCATCCGGATTTAATAATGGGTACGTTAAATGTTCTTGGTCTTTTTGCTAGAGTCTTAATTGACTGTGGAACTACCCATTCGGTTATTTCTCATACATTTGCTCAGTTAACTTAACCTCAGTCTACACCTTTGGGTTATGAGTTAGAATTCTCTATGCCTAGAGGAGAGAAATGCTTCATTAGCTAATCTTTTCCCATTAGATCTTGTGGATTTTGATGTGATTTTGGGAGCAGACTGGTTACACTATAACTATGCCGACATTCACTGTCGTGAGAAAACGGTGACTTTCCGTCGCCCAGGTTTATCCGAAGTTACGTTTGTAGGTGAGCGTAATGGAGTGACACAGGGGGTTATTTCTACCTTAAGGGCAAAGAAGTTGTTGAATAAAGGGTGCCAAGGGTACTTAGCTCACGTCTTGCTGAATGATACTACTCCCAGTAGTGTGGAGGAAGTTCGAGTGGTTAGGCATTTTCCGGATGTCTTTCCTGAGGATTTACCTGGATTACCACCTAATAGAGATGTGGAGTTTACTATCGATTTAATTCCAGGTACAGACCCTATCTCTCTAACTCCCTATAGAATGGCTCCTGCTGAATTAAGAGAATTGAAAACCCAGTTGCAGGAATTAGTGGATAAAGGTTTCATACAGCCTAGTGTTTCACCCTGGGGAGCCACAATGTTGTTCGTTCGGAAGAAGGATGGGACCTTGAGGCTGTGTATTGATTATAGGCAATTGAATCGGGTAACGATTAAAAACCGTTATCCATTGCCACGCATAGATGATCTTTTTTACCAACTTCGAGGTGCTTGTTTGTTCTCAAAGATTGATTTAAGATCTGGGTATTATCAGTTGAAGATCAGGAGTGATGATGTCCCTAAAACGGCTTTTAGGACTCGTTATGGTAATTATGATTCCTTGTAATGCCGTTCGGATTAACAAATGCACCTGCAGCTTTCATGGGCTTGATGAACAAAGTATTCTAGGAATATCTAGACTGGTTCGTTATTGTATTCATTGATGATATACTGGTATACTCTAGAACTAAGGAAGAGTGTGTACGACATCTCTCTCTGGTGTTGAGGAAGTTGAGGGAACATCGTCTTTATGCCAAGTTTAGTAAATGCCAATTTTGGTTAAATCAATTGCATTCTTGGGTCATATTGTATCAGCTCAAGGAATTCGAGTGGACCCTCAGAAGATTGCAGCTGTGGAAAGTTGGGAACAGCCACGAACCGTCACCGAGGTACGGAGTTTCCTGGGTTTAGCAGGTTACTACCGACGGTTTGTTAAGGACTTCTCAATGATTGCTTTACCACTTACGAGGTTGACTATGAAGGAAGTTAAGTTTGAGTGGGATGAGAATTGTGAGCAGAGTTTCCAGCAGCTTAAGTATTGTCTCACTCATGCACCTGTTCTGATACTTCCGGACGATAGTGGTAACTTTGAGATTTACAGCTATGCTTCTTTGAACGGCCTGGGATGTGTTTTGATGCAACATGGTGAGGTAATTGCTTATGCTTCGAGACAGCTGAAGCCTCATGAAAGGAATTATCCTACACATAATTTGGAACTAGCAGCCATCATTTTCGCTTTGAAGATTTGGAGACATTATCTTTATGGTGAGAAATGTAAAATTTTTACGAACCATAAAAGCCTACAGTACATTTTCACTCAGAGAGAACTTAACCTTCGGCAGCGGAGATGGATAGAATTACTCAGTGATTATGATTGCACGATTGAGTATCACCCTGGTCTTGCAAACGTAGTGGCTGATGCACTGAGTAGGAAGTCCCAAGGTCGAGTTAATGTCTTGTACGCATCTCGTGTTCCTCTTCTAGCAGATTTGAGGTCCACTGGAGTGAAATTGGGATTAGAAGAAACAGAAATAATCTTGGTAAAAGCACGAGAAGAAGCCTTACTTACTAATTTCCAAGTTAGGCCCATTTTGATTGACCGTTTGCTCGAAGCTCAAGGAAATAGTGAGAAAGTTCAGGAATTAATTTTTGCAATTTCTGAAGGTAAGAAAAAGGATCTCAGAGTTTGTGAGACCGATGGCATGCTTATGCAAGATAAACGGATGTATGTGCCAAATATTGCGGGATTAAAGAAAGAAATTCTTGACGTGGCACATATTTCAACATATGCCATGCATCCAGGAGGCACTAAGATGTATCATACCATCAGACCATTTTACTATCGGCCAGGTATGAAAAGAGAAATTGTTGAATATGTTAGTAGGTGTGCGATTTGTCAGCAGGTCAAAGTTGAGAGGAAGAAACCGTTTGGTTTGATGCAACCACTTCCCGTTCCACAGTGGAAATGGGAAAATATCACTATGGATTTTGTGTACAAGCTTCCTCGTACACGGAATGGTTATGATGGCGTTTGGGTGATTGTAGATCGACTTACCAAGTCAGCGCACTTCATTCTAGTGAGGGAAAAGTATTCTCTGAACAAATTAGCTGAGTTGTTCTTGTTGAAGATTCTGAAGTACCACGGAGTGCTAGTGAGTATTATCTCGGATCGAGATCCTAGATTCATTTCTAAGTTCTGGGTGGCATTCCCTGAAGCTATTGGTGCAGATCTACTTTACAGCGCAGCTTACCATCCTCAGACAGATGGTCAGTCAGAGAGGACGATTTAGACTTTGGAAGATATGCTAAGATCTTCGGTACTTCAGTTTGGTGATGATTGGCATGCAAAGTTGGATTTGATGGAATTTGCCTATAATAACAGCTACCATTCTAGCAGCGGGATGGCACCGTTTAAGGCACTTTATGGTAGAGTTTGTCGTACACCGTTGTGTTGGTCAGAAGTTGGTCAAAGACCATTAGTGGGTCCTGAGATAGTAGAGGAGACTACTCCAAGTGTTCAAGTTATTAAAGCTAATTTGAAAGCGGCCCAGGATCGACAAAAGAGCCTTGCTGATAGACATGCCACTGACAAAGTGTATAAGGTCGGTGATTGGGTATTCTTGAAGTTATCGCCTTGGAAAGGAATTGTAAGGTTCGGGAAAAAGGGTAAGCTAAGCCCTAGGTACATCGGACCTTACCAGATCATTGAACGAGTGGGTTAAGTTGCTTATAGGCTTGAGTTGCCTCCAGAGTTGGCTAGAGTGCATAATGTGTTTCATGTCTCCATGCTTTGTCACTATGTTTCGGATCCTTCGCATGTTATACCTCCTCAACCCTTAGAGATCAGTCCGGATTTGACTTATGAAGAGGAGTCAGTAACGATTTTGGATTGGAAGGACAAAGTGCTGAGGAACAAGACTATTCGTATGGTAAAGGTCTTATGGAGGAACCATTCAGTGGAAGAGGCTACGTGGGAAACAGAGGATAGAATGAGAGAGTTGTACCCACGTTTGTTTTATGGTTATTAATGGTTATTTTCTTATTGTATGGTTGTTCTTTGAAATTTTGAGGACGAAATTCATTAAGGGGGTAGATTGTGACAGCCCGTCCCGATTTTTGTACTATTTGTTCCCTCGGTAATGTAAAAGTACGAAGCTACCCTTGAGCGTTGGGTTTTATTTCATTTTGGGCTAAGTTTAAAGGCCCAAAAGTTTTGGACTTTGGACCAATCACCTTATTCCCTAGTTAGTGGGAACCCTTTTGTGTAAGTGTGAAAAAGGTTAGGGTTAGCTAGTTAGGGTTTGTAGGAAATTGGTTGAGGACCAATTAGAACCCAAGTGTAGTTTGTTATTTGTGTTGTTTGGTAGTGTGAGGACCACACACAAACACACCCCAAAACTGAAACAACACACTTTATCTCTCTCTCCTCTTCCTCACTCTCAGACTCATTCTCTCCCTCTCTCTGCAAGTGTACGGACCACACCCAAAATCACCCAAAACCTTGCAGATCAAGCAAGTTAAGGTCACCATTGTGATCCTTGAAGGTACACGAGCACAACCATGTTTCATTTTGGTCGTGAAACCTTCGAAAAACCCTAGAACTCAAGGGGACCGTCGAGGTACAGTAGCACCTACTCGATCGTGGAAGTTTTACTTCATTTTAAGGCTCCTAAAGGTATTCTCTATTTCTCCTAAGTACTCTGGATGAGTTTTGTTTAAGTTTGAACGTAAGAACACCCTGAAAATCGAATTTCCGAGAAGGGAACTATTCACCAACTTTTAAACCCATGATTTTCTGTGAATTCTAGGACCATAGCAAGCTTTAGGAGGTTCTCACGATGCTCGGAGTGCATCGTTGGTGAATTTTGGACATCAGGAAGCCCAGATACGAAGAGTTACAGGTGTGGCCTGATCTTCGAAGCTTTTTCGGCAAGTTTCCGATGACTTTGGAACTCAAGACAGGTATAATGTGGTTCTACATGTCATAAGCTTCATTTTGGTACTAATTGCTTGAAAAATGGTTGAAAATTGAGAGAGATACGAAGTTTGGAAGGTTTTCCAGAAATCAGCGACTGTTGTCGGCAACCGACGACTCGTCGGAGAAGAAAAGGGCATATTTCGTCAACTTTGACGGAATATGCTAACGGCGATAGGTGACGCCGTTAGATTCTGTTAGGGTTTAACGGAATATTCCTGACGGCGTTAACTGCTTCTGTTAGCGTGCCAGGCACGTGCCTGCGAGTGGGGGCGCGTCTGGTCGTGTTTAGCCAGCGCGTGAGGGCGCGTGGGGTCATGAAAAATTATTCTAAAAATTTAGGGATGATCCTGAGGTTGTGTAGATCATGTTGGTATATTCACACACCTTAATTGAGCAATGTATGAGAAGTTATTTCTTAGTTTCGTTTATGTGCTTTAAAATAACGTATTTATAGTTGTTTCTCACATAGGCGAGACTTATCCGGAGGACGAGCGTAGCCAGGCTAGACACGGGGGCTACGATCCTTGTACATACCAGTATGTGAACTTTTGGTTTTCCGTATATACCTATATACTAAGTATTTTTCCCAGAATATGCATGTTAAATGATTTTATAAATGAATTGCCATGCCAGTGCATACATACTTGTGATTATGCATTATGAATTGTATGCGCATGATTGTTGGTGCTGCGGGCGCTCAAGTAAGTTCCAGGTAAGTTATTGTGTTGGTAATAAGAAGTTGAGTCATGAAAAGTATGATGAGATGCATCGAGAACTCATTAACCTGCACCTCGGTGTTAGTGCATACATGATTTGAAATACTTACCTGATGATTTGATTAGTATGGCATGGCATATTCATGATTTGTTGCATTATTGATGATGATGATTTTCAGATGAGATTTAGTATATGTATATACTATTTTCTGGGAATGTATACAGGTTTTACGGCGAGGGGATATAAAGGCTGTTTATACAGGTTTTAGGTAGTTGTTGTTGATGGCTCACAAGGATACATCGGACGTTCTGACAGACCATCACCTATGTAGGACCACCTTCGGGTGATGTTTAATTAAGTACTTCTTATGCTTGACTGCACCTAGACTTTTATGCTCTGCATGTGTATTCACACTTATTTCTGTTCTAACACTCTTGAAGTTGGTTTTTTATTCATTCGTAAATCTTTCTTTATAATGCTTCCGCACTGTGCATATGGCTACGTCACCCTCACGTGACCTCCAGCATGCCTCGATCTCGGTCGGGGTGTGTCAGTTTGCTTAAGGCAAAGAAGTGAAACTCTTTTTCTTTTTTTTTTCTTTTTTTTTTTGTCATATAGAGGCCGCCCACTTAGGGGAGGGATACCTAGAAATCTTTCTTACTCTAAGTCATCCATTTCATCTTCACACCTCATCCTTGGTGTGGAGACTTAGAGACACCAAACATTTGGTGTTCTTGGAGATCATTTCCTCACATCCTCAAGGAGCAAAGCAGAACCGAAGAAGCAATCATCCAAGGAGCAAGGAGGTGACTTGAAGGCCCTCCACTTGGGTGAATCCCTTGTGTAAACAAGGATGAGCTTGAAGGGTAATGAAACTCAAACTCTCTATTCTCTTTAATTTGTTAAAGAGTATATTGGTTCACCATTCACTAGGCTTTGAAAGTCATGGGTTTTAGAATTATTTTTTAATCTATGCCTACTTTAAAGTGTTATTAGTTTGCATATGTGTTCAAATGTTCTCACATGTTCTTATCTAGGACAAAATTTTTCCTTCAAGTGGTATCAGAGCCTAGGCCTAGTGCAGGGTGAATCTTTTTGGGTTATGTGTTTTTCATGGTTTTTGATTTAAATGTTGTAAATGTTAGAAGCTTTGTTCTTGCTTTTTTTAATATAAATTTTGCTTGAAAATTTAGCATCTCAATTGTTGTAGATGTAGTTCATTTAAGCATGAATTTTGGAGCTAAAATTTGGTGCCATGTTTGTGGGAAATTTGGCCAAATCCAAAAGGGTGTTTTTTTTGGGTTCATGTTTGTCTTGTTAAAAGAGTTTTAAAGTGACTTTTGGAACCCCTAAGTACCCTAGGATGTTAACCCTCTTTCGAGTAGTGAAAATTTGAGTTTTATTGAGTGAAAACATTCATGGAGCTCTTATGAGTTTTCATGTGTGTTCTTCAATGTTCTTGATGTTCTTACCAAGAATAAAAAGGTTTGGGGTTTTGATTCAATGTGTTTGTTGTTTTTCATAAAGTTTTGGTTTGTTATTGATTGATGATGGATGATTGGTGATGGATGATTTGTGTCTTTATTGTTTGACAAACCTACATCTTACAACCCATACCAATCAGACTTTTCAACCGTGCCAATCAACTATTCAACCCATACCTTTCACTTTTTCAACACTCTTTATGAAATTTTGAATTTTCTACAAAATCAACCCCTCCACTCACACTACCAAACTAGCCACCCTATAAATTAGGGTACTTTTGGGGCCTTTATGCAATTACTTAAAGTTTTGATACTTTTGTGTATTTGCACTTTGACCCAAAAGTTTACGTTTTTACGTAAAGGCCCAAAATCACTAAAAGGACAAATTGTTTTGCTCCTTTAATGAAGTTTTTGTAATTATTGAAATTTTTGGATTCTAGTTGTAATTACATGAAGTTGTGGACTCTTGTGTTTTTACAAAGTGACCCCAAAAGTTTATGTTTTAGCTTTGTGGCCCAATAGTTGTAGTCATTACTTTTTTGGCCCAAATTATGATGAGAATAAAATGGTTTTGTCTCTGTAATGAGAATTGGATTTTCATTTCATTTAGCTCCATTTAAATTAATACTATAAATCCGAAAACCAATTGTTTAAGTTGTTTTCTTAGTTAATATGATTGATTAAGAAAATGGTGATTATGAACCAAAGGCCTCGATAATTGAGCTATGTGATTGGCGCTTTACATTATGAATGTTTGGGTTAAGTAGTTTAGAATTGAATGTAATTTGATTAGTTCAAATGTGTTGTAAAAGGGCATAAGTCCTTCAAATGTGTTGTAAAAGGGCATAAGCCCTCCTCTTCATTTCATGTATTCTTTTTGTTTATTTGTATGCAAATTGGAATAGTTGGGTCCAACGCCCAATAGGAAATTACGGTTTAACTAGATAAACGCGTAACTAAAATCAACAACAAACTGCCTTTGACCCAAGGTCCAACACAAGGCTCGTGTTGGATCAAATCAAACGGTTCAAAATTGTCCTAAGACCTAATATGACTATATAGTCCATATGAGGATGCAATGCATTCGTTAGTAGTTCCATATAGTCTCGCTTGTTTCATCGAAATAGTGGGAGTATTATATACTACTAATTCATATAAACTTAGACCAATGGTTATGATTGGCCCAAGTTCTTTTAATAAGATTAAAATAAAATTGATGTAGCCCAACACTACTCCCTCAACAAAATGAATATTAAGTTGATAAGCGAGTGATGCTTTGAACATTTCTTTGTAAGCCTTCCACCGTGGTGGGGTCCAAGCGTTTGTGACTCATACACCGGCTTCACCCTATCATGGGGAAGTTCAAAGTATGTGCCACCTTTAGGAGGAGTCCATATGTACATCCATGATGTGGTGAGGTTGGCAATGAGGATGGCCAACATCATATCATTGTGAGGCTATTCTTGGACCCCTACACGAACTAGTATGGTGGGAAAGACTTAACTAAGTGCAATGGTGCCAACCTCATATCATTGTGAAGCATCATTCTCTAGAAGCCAAACTAGATGGGTAATTACAAGAGTTGTAAATGACTAAAGCGTTATTCTCTCATCATTATTTTTGCTAACCAACATTATATCATTGTGAGGTGGGCTTGGTAATGGTGAGTCTCCCATACCCCGCTAAGAGTTCAACATAACTCTCGGATTCCATTGGGGGATGTGGAATTTGCCAAAAATAGTGGGTGGTACTATTTTAAGACCCAATCAAGTAGTTTTAAAATCAACAATCTAATACGATTTCTGTTATGTTATGTAGTTAACGACATGCCTAAAATTACACCTACCATTATACTTGACAAAAAGGGGCCTTAGGTGCCAACGTTTCCTTGCTTGGCATCATCACATTGAGAATGTCTCAAAGATGAATGACATATCGTATGTGCTCAAGCAATCCCCTCCTCATGTACCTCCTACGAAACTAGCTTCAAAGGGGGAGTGTAAAAATTATGCTAGACATCTTGAGGATGACTTACAAGCCAAATGCTTAATCCTCACTTCACTTAGTGAGGAGCTTAAGAAGCTACATAAGCACGTGGACACTTCTTGTGCCATGGTTGATAGTTTGCATAAGATGCATGACATTTAGACAAGTAAAGTACGATTCTCAAATGTTTGTAGTCTATTGAATGCCAAATGGAAAAGGGGACATCGGTCGAAAAACATGGAAAAAAGATGGAAAGGATCTTTCAAGATCTTGAGAGTTTAGGAACTTCCATCGATGGGAAAATGGCCCAAGATTTTTTCCTTGCATCTCTCTCAGATGATTTCACTAAGTTTGTAGTAAACTATAAAGTGAATAGATTCGATCATACTTTTACCAAGATGATTTACGTGTGCTGTGAGTTTGAACAAAGTTTCAATAAGGACAGTGGGAGTGAGAATACAATCACAAGGAAATGGTTGCATAAGAAGAAGGCAAGAAAATCCAAAGGAACATGCTTTCATTGTGGAAAGGATGAACGTTGGAAGAAGAAATACGGGGTGTGCATTGCAAGCCTTATGACATGAACTTTTGAAGGGACTATTTCTGTCATAAAGAGTGCTTTTATAGCAAGCTCCAATTCCTGGATATTTGATTCAGGCGCTAGTCAACATATCTGCAATTCGTTGCAGGGACTAACAGGGAGCAGGACACTGCGTAATGGGGAGATGATTGTGTGAGTTTGGAACGACACTATGATCTCTGCAAAAGCAGTTGGCACCTACATGCTTAAACTACCTTCTGGGGAAGTCTTGGAACTTAAAAATTGTTTACATTTTCCTTCATGTATAAAGAATTTGATTTCTATATCTATGCTTTTACGAGATGGGCAGTCAATATTGTTTGACAAAATGAGTTGTACTTTATATTTGAATAGTCGTATTATCTCTCATGGTAATATGATAGAGGGACTTTTTCACCTAGACACAAGTAGTGGAATGCACTGTATTGAAAGCGGGAATACCTCAAAACCCAAAAAGGCTAGAGAAGAAGTTAACCAAGAAAAGATATGGCATCTTAAACTTGGACATGTGAACCTTGATAAGATTCGCAAGATGTCGAAAGACGGATATTTCCGCCCATTAGGTAATAACCAAATGGGTACTTGTGAATGTTGCTTGAAAGGGAAGATGACCAAATCTCCATTCACTGGGAAGAGAGAGCATGCCACTGAAATTCTAGGGTTAATCCACACTGACGTATGTGAACCTATGTCTGCTACATCGAGATGAGGCTTCTCCTACTATATCACATTCACCGACGATCACTCTTGGTTTGGCTATGTGTATCTTATGAAATACAAGTAAGAATCTGTGGAAAAGTTCAACGAATTCAAGAATGAAGTTGAGAAGCAAACTGGGAAGCATATAAAGGTCCTAAGATCAGATCGAGGGGGAGAGTATCTAAGTAACGAGTTCCTAGATTATCTCAAAGAGTGTGGAATAATATCACAGTGGACTCCACCGGGAACTCCACAACTTAATGGAGTTTCTGAAAGGAGAAATCGAACCTTGATGAACATGGTTCGTTCTATGAAGAGTTCAGCCGATCTACCAATAACATTCTAGGGATACGCTCTATATACAGCAACTTACTTGCTTAATAGAGTACCTTCCAAGTTAGTTTCACAGATGCCCTATGAGATATGCCATGGGAGAAAGCCAAGTCTTAACATATTAAGACTTGGGGTTGTGAAGCAGATGTCAAGAAGCTTGAAGCAAGATCAGTTAGGTGCTATTTTGTGGGATATCCGAGAGAAACTATAAGATATGTATTCTACCATCCTGACAACCAGAAAGTCTTTCTCGCCAGAACTACTAAGTTTCTAGAGGTCCAAGTTGTTCTCAAAGGAACTACAAGTAAAACAATGGAAATTAATGAGATTAATGATGAACCACAAAAAAAGCACTCGACAAGTTGACAACCCTGTTCCTGAACCCCTAGCTCCACGTAGATCTGAACGGGTCAGCAAGCCACCTAAGAGGTATGGCTTGGATAACGACTTTGGCGAGTTACTGAAGGAAAAATTTTGTCCTAGCTAAGAACATGTGAGAACATTTGAACACATATGCAAACTAATAACACTTTAAAGTAGGCATGCATTCAAAAACAATTCTAAAACCCATGACTTTCAAAGCCTAGTGAATGGTGAAAAATAAGACTCTTTAACAACATTAAAGAGAAGGAAGGTTTTGAGATTCATTACCCTTGAAGCTCATCCTTGTTTACACAAGGGATTCACCCAAGTGGAGGGCCTTCAAGTCACCTCCTAGCTCCTTGAATCTTCCTTGTGATTTTCCTCCTTTTAAATGCTCCTCTTGCTCCTTGAAGATGTAAGGAAAGGATCTCCAAGAACACTAAAGATTTAGTGTCTTTAAGTCTCCACACCAAGGATGTAGTGTGAAGAGAAGATGGATGACTTAGAGAGATTTTGATGCTAGTGAAACCCTCTCTAAGTGGCCGGCCTCTTTTGTGAAAAAGAAGAGAAAATGTTTCTCTTATTTCTCTCTAGAAAACCCTAATGAGGTTATGGCTATAAAGTTGCCTTTATAACACCTCACATGTGAGTGGCACACTTGCAATTAACCCAAGTTGGGTACCACTCACCCTAGGCCGGTTTTGACTTTGTTTTTGGGTTAATTTCCATTTAGTTTTAGTTGTCACACAACCTAAACTCAATGGGCCTTGTGGACCAAAAACCCTTTTGGGCCCCGAAACCCAAAACCAACTTAAAAGCCCAATACGAACCTTTCGTAAGATTAATTAACTAATTAATTAATCTTGACCTTTCTCAATTAAACTATTTAATTGCTTATCCATCTCATTTATATTTCTTCACTTTCATCATTACTCGGTGTACGATCCATTAGGTTCCAATTAGCGAGGCAGTGGGCGATTGTTACTCTTAACGATCGATTGCGAATTGAAACTACATTTCAATTCTCCCTTTGATGAAGATTAGTGTTAGCTAATCCTCAGGGCTTCCACAAACCATGAGTGACACCTAGCAGTATGTCATGGCTACCCAAGCTAAGTAGAAGTGGTTGGAGAACCTATCCAGTTACAATTACAATGCAATACGGTCCTTCTCTAATACAATACTCTTGATCACATTGTTTAAGTGATAGTTTATTTCATGTCTACTATCCAATGTGATACTTCTCTATATGATTCATTTGAATATGACTTGAAACATATTTCCTAAGTCATATTCGTATGCTTTGGCCAAAGACTCCTGAATCATATCTCAGAGTATTCTCCTTCCACCATGGAAGGTTAGAGATCCCTTGTTGTGCATTCATATGCCTACATGACTAGATAGCTTGACCCCAACAATGCCGTGGACACTCTCGATGGAATGCCTTTGACATGATCAAAGATCAAGGACCTAACCATTAGACATCTATGATGCCTCAGGTCAAAGGACTACTTTGCATATTGCAACTTATGAGTTCTTACATGACATGTATGTTCGAACTCTCTTTTGATCGTTGTTCAGTGTACTCGATTACCTTTCGAGCACCTATGTGTTTGTCTCAGTGTCCAACACTAAATGACTTGAGACTAGTCATACTCACGCTTGAGTTAACATAACACATACTAACCTTAGCGGATTGTCAATGCCCAATTGGCAATCCTATGGCTAGGAACGTTTTAGGAATGAACATAAGAGAAAGGTCTCGTTAATCTAACTTACTTAGATCACTTCTCTCTTAGACTAAATACATTCCTTGGATTCCCTTATTGCTTAAACATATAATCCAATAAATAATGAATAACAATAAGCTTTGCCCTTCATTAAACAATACAATAGTTTAACACAATAAGTATTCCAAAAGCTATTACATCAAATGAGTGGCTTTTTGGGCATACTTCCAACAATCTCCCACTTTGCACTCAAAGCCACCTTCCCATGTATCTGATACCCATCTTTTCCATGTGGCGGTCAAGTTGGATTTGAGACATTGGCTTCGTCAGTGGATCTGCTACGTTATCAGCTGAGGCAACCTTGAGGATGTTGACTTTCCCCTCGGCAGCATATCTTCTAATGATATTAAAGCGTCTGTCAAAATGCTTGTACTTTTGATGAGCCCTGGGTTCCTTGGCTTGAGCTATCGCCCCACTATTATCATAGTACAAAGTTACTGGTGATGTAATGGTTGGAACCACTCCAAGTTCAGTAATGAACTTCTTCATCCAGAACGCTTCTTTGCCGGCTTCAGCTGCAGCGACATATTCAGCCTCCGTCGTGGAATCAGCAATTACATCTTGTTTCTTGCTTTTCCAGCTGACAGCCCCACCATTCAGAGTAAATACATATCCGGAGTTGGAACTTCTATCATCGACGTCAGATTGGAAATCTGCGTCTGTATAGGCTTCCACTCGCAACTCTGTCGCTCCTCCATAAACGAGGAACATGTCCTTAGTTCTTCTTAAGTACTTAAGGACCGTCTTGACAGCTACCCAGTGTTCTGATCCTGGGTTAGATTGATATCGACTAGTGATGCTCACAGCATATGCGATATCAGGCCTTGTGCATATCATGGCATACATGAGACTTCCTATGGTGGAAGCATAAGGAATCCTACTCATTTGCCGTATTTCTTCAGGATTTTTCGGTCCCATGGATTTAGAAAGGTGAATTCCATGTCTCACAGGAAGAAGACCTTTCTTTGATTGTTCCATTTGGAACCTACTTAGCACCTTATCTATGTACATAGATTGGGATAATCCAATTAATTTTCTGGATCTATCACGATAGAGCTTTATCCCAAGCACATGAGATGCATCTCCCAAATCTTTCATGTGGAAGGTTTTGGACAACCACACTTTTACAGAAGAAAGTACTGCAGTGTCATTCCCGAATAGTAATATGTCATCTACATATAACACTAGGAATACAACTGCATTCCCAACAACCTTTTGATAAACACAATTGTCGTCTTCGTTTTGAGTGAAACCAAACGATTTGATTTCAGTGTCAAAACGAATGTTCCAGCTCCTGGAGGCTTGCTTAAGTCCATAAATGGAGCTCTGAAGCTTGCATACCTTAGTCTTTTCAGACTTGGACACGAAACCTTCGGGTTGAGTCATATAGAGCTCTTCCTCTAGGTAGCCGTTCAGAAAGGCAGTCTTCACGTCCATTTGCCATATCTCATAGTCATGGTACGCAGCTATAGCAAGCAAAATCCGAATGGACTTAATCATGGCTACAGAAGAGAAGGTTTCTTCATAGTCAATCCCTTCTCGTTGCCTGTAACCCTTGGCTACTAGTCTAGCCTTATAAGTCTCCACGTTCCCATCAGCGCCTATCTTTCTCTTAAAGACCCATTTGTTTCCAACAGGTACTATACCTTCTGGAGGGTCTACAAGAGTCCAGACCTGATTGTGATACATGGAATCCATCTCGGATTTCATGGCCTCTTGCCATCTCTTTGAATCAATGTCGGACATTGCTTCAGTGTAGTCTCTAGGGTCTTCCTTTGTGTCATTGTCACCTAGAAGGCGCAACTCTCCAAAGTCGTTATCCAAGCCATACCTCTTAGGTGGCTTGATGACCCGTTCGGATCTACGTGGAGCTAGGGTTTCAGGAACAGGGTTGTCAACTTGTTGAGTGCTTATTTGTGGTTCATTATTAATCTCATTAATTTCCATCGTTTTACTTATGGTTCCTTTGAGAACAAATTCATCCTCTAGAAACTTAGCAGTTCTGGCGACAAAGACTTTCTGGTCGTCAGGATGGTAGAACTCATATCCCATAGTTTCTCTAGGATATCCCACAAAATAGCACCTAACTGATCTTGCTTCAAGCTTAGTAGCTTCAAGCTTCTTGACATATGCTTCACAACCCCAAATCTTAATATGATTAAGACTTGGCTTTCTTCCATGCCATATCTCATAGGGCGTATGTGAAACTGACTTGGAAGGTACTCTATTAAGCAAGTAAGTTGCTGTATATAGAGCGTATCCCCAGAATGTTACTGGTAGATCTGCGGAACTCATCATAGAACGAACCATGTTCATCAAGGTTCGATTTCTCCTTTCAGAAACTCCATTAAGTTGTGGAGTTCCCGGTGGAGTCCACTGTGATATTATTCCACACTCTTTGAGATAATCTAGGAACTCGTTACTTAGATACTCTCCCCCTCGATCTGATCTTAGGATCTTTATCTGCTTCCCAGTTTGCTTCTCAACTTCATTCTTGAATTCTTTGAACTTTTCAAAGGATTCTGACTTGTACTTCATAAGATACACATAGCCAAACCGAGAGCGATCGTCGGTGAATGTGATATAGTAGGAGAAGCCTCCTCTCGATGTAGTGGACATAGGTCCACATACGTCAGTGTGGATTAACCCTAGAATTTCAGTGGCACGCTCTCCCTTCCCAGTGAATGGAGATTTGGTCATCTTCCCTTTCAAGCAACATTCACAAGTACCCATTTGGTCATTACCTAATGGGCGGAAATATCCATCTTTCGACATCTTGCGAATCTTATCAAGGTTCACATGTCCAAGTTTAAGATGCCACATCTTTTCTTGGTTAACTTCTTCTCTAGCCCTTTTGGGTTTTGAGGTATTCCCGCTTTCAATACAGTGCATTCCAGTACTTGTCTCTAGATGAAAAAGTCCCTCTATCATATTACCATGAGAGATAATACGACCGTTCAAGTATAAAGTGCAACACTAAATGACTTGAGACTAGTCATACTCACGCTTGAGTTAACATAACACATACTAACCTTAGCGGATTGTCAATGCCCAATTGGCAATCCTATGGCTAGGAACGTTTTAGGAATGAACATAAGAGAAAGGTCTCGTTAAGCTAACTTACTTAGATCACTTATCTCTTAGACTAAATACATTCCTTGGATTCCCTTATTGCTTAAGCATATAATCCAATAAATAATGATTAACAATAAGCTTTGCCCTTCATTAAACAATACAATAGTTTAACACAATAGGTATTCCAAAAGCTATTACATCAAATGAGTGGCTTTGTGGGCATACTTCCAACAGTTACACCTTCTAGGGGACAATGACACAAAGGAAGACCGTAGAGACTACACTGAAGCAATGTCCGACATTGATTCAAAGAGATGGCAAGAGGCCATGAAATCCGAGATGGATTCCATGTATCAAAATCAGGTCTGGACTCTTGTAGACCCTCTGGAAGGTATAATACCTGTTGGAAACAAATGGGTATTCAAGAGGAGGGAACGTGGAGACTTATAAGGCTAGACTAGTAGCCAAGGGTTACAGGCAATGAGAAGGGATTGACTATGAAGAAACCTTCTCTCCTATAGCTATGATTAAGTCCATTCGGGTTCTGCTTGCTATAGCTGCATACCATGATTATGAGATATGGAAAATGGATGTGAAGAGGGCCTTTCTGAACGGCTACCTAGAGGAAGAGCTCTATATGACTCTACCCGAAGGTTTCATGTCCAAGTGCGAAAAGACTAAGGTATGCAAGCTTCAGAGGTCCATTTATGGACTTAAGCAAGCTTCTAGGAGCTGGAACTTTCGTTTTGATACTGAAATCAAATCGTTTGGTTTTACTCAAAATGAAGACAAAAATTGTGTTTACCAAAAGGTCGTTGGGGATGCAGTAGTATTCCTAGTGTTATATGTAGATGACATATTGCTATTCGGGAATGACACTGCAGTACTTTCTTCTATAAAAGTGTGGTTGTCCAAAACCGTCCACATGAAAGATTTGGGAGATGCATCTTATGTGCTTGGGATAAAGCTCTATCATAATAGATCTAGAAAATTAATTGGATTATCCCAATCTATGTACACAAATAAGGTGCTAAGTAGGTTCCAGATGAAACAATCTAAGAAAGGTTTTCTTCCTGTGAGACATGGAATTCATCTTTCTAAGTCTATGGGACCTATGACTCCTGAAGAAATACGGTAGATGAGTGCTATTCCTTATGCTTCCGCCATAGGAAGTCTCATGTATGCCATGATATGTACAAGGCCTGAAATCGCATATGTTGTGAGCATTACAAGTCGATATCAATCTAACCCAGGATCAAAACATAGGGTAGCTGTCAAGACAGTCCTTAAGTACTTAAGAAGAACTAAGGACATGTTCCTTATTTATGGAAGAGCAACAGAGTTGCGAATGGAAGCCTATACAGACGCAGATTTCCAATATGACATCGATGATAGAAGTTCCAACTCCAGATATGTGTTACACTCTAAATGTAGCAGATCCACTGACGAGGCCAATGTCTCAAATCCAACTTGACCGCCATATGGAAAAGATGGGTAATAGATACATGGGAAGGTGGCTTTGAGTGCAAGTGGGAGATTGTTGGAAGCATGCCCACAAAGCCACTCATTTGATGTAATAGCTTTTGGAAGACTTATTGTGTTAAACTTTTATATGTTTAATGAAGGGCAAAGCTTATTGTTAATCACTATTTATTGTATTATGTGTTTAAGCAATAAGCGAATCCAAGGAATGTAATTAACCTAAGAGAGAAGTGATCTAAGTAAGTTAGATTAACGAGACCTTTCTCTTATGTTCATTCCTAAAATGTTCCTAGCCATAGGATTGCCAATTGGGCATTGACAATCCACTAAGGTTAGTATGTGTTATGTTAACTCAAGCGTGAGTATGACTAGTCTCAAGTCATTTAGTGTTGGACATTGAGACAAACACACAGGTGCTCAAAAGGTAATCGAGTGCACTGAACCACGATCAAAAGAGAGTTCGAACATACATGTCATGTAAGAACTCGTAAGTTCCAATATGCATAGTAGTCCTTTGACCTGAGGCATTGTAGATGTCTAACGGTTAGGCCCTTGATCTTTGATCATGTCAAAGGCATTCCATCAAGACTGTCCACGACATTGTTGGGGTCAAGCTATATAGTCATGTAGGCATATGAATGCACAACAAAGGATCTATAACCTTCCATGGTGGAGGGAGAATACTCTAAGATATGATTCGGGAGTCTTTGGCCAAAGCATATGAATATGACTTAGGAAGCTGGTTCCAAATCATATTCAATTGAATCATATAGAGAAGTATCACATTGGATAGTAGACATGAAACAAACTATCACACAAACAGTGTGATTAAGAGTATTGTATTAGAGAAGGACCGTATTGCATTGTAATTGTAACTGGATAGGTTCTCCAACCACTTCTACTTAGCTTGGGTAGCCATGACATACTGCTAGGTGTCACTCATGGTTTGTGGAAGCCCTGAGGATTAGCTAACACTAATCTTCATCAAAGGGAGAATTGAAATGTAGTTTCAATTCGCAATCGATCGTTAAGAGTAATAATCGCCCACTGCCTCGCTAATTGGAACCTAATGGATCGTACACCGTGTAAGGATGAAAGTGAAGAAATATAAATGAGATGGATAAGCAATTAAATAGTTTAATTGAGAAAGGTCAAGATTAATTAATTAGTTAATTAATCTTACGAAAGGATTGTATTGGGCTTTAAGTTGGTTTTGGGTTTCGGGGCCCAAAAGAGTTTTTGGTCTACACGGCCCATTGAGTTTAGGTTGTGTGACAACTAAAACTAAATGGAAATTAACCCAAAAACAAAGTCAAAACCTGCCAAAGGGTGAGTGGTAGCAAAGTTGGGTTAATTGCAAGTTTGCCACTCACATGTGAGGCGGTATAAAGGCAACCTTATAGCCATTCTCTCACTAGGGTTTTCTTAAGGCAAAGAAGATAAACTCTTTCTCTTTCTTTTTTTTTCTTTTTTTCATATAGAGGCTAGCCACTTAGGGGAGGGATAGCTAGCAATCTTTCTTTCTCTAAGTCATCCATTTCATCTTCACACCTCATCCTTGGTGTGGAGACTTAGAGACACCAAACCTTTGGTGTTCTTAGAGATCCTTTCCTCACATCCTCAAGGAGCAAAAGAGAAGCAAAGAAGCAATCATCAAAGGAGCAAGGAGGTGACTTGAAGGCCCTCCACTTGGGTGAATCCCTTGTGTAAACAAGGATGAGCTTCAAGGGTAATGAAACTCAAACTCTCTCTTCTCTTTAATTTGTTAAAGAGTATATTGGTTCACCATTCACTAGGCTTTGAAAGTCATGGGTTTTAGAATTATTTTTGAATGTATGCCTACTTTAAAGTCTTATTAACTTGCATATGTGTTCAAATGTTCTTACATGTTCTTAGCTAGGACAAAAAATTTCCTTCAGGAGCAACATGTACTGGCAGCTGAGCACCACCTCCTGCTGA
The DNA here is from genome assembly GCA_036320875.1 of Cotoneaster glaucophyllus. Taxonomy (NCBI): domain Eukaryota; kingdom Viridiplantae; phylum Streptophyta; class Magnoliopsida; order Rosales; family Rosaceae; genus Cotoneaster; species Cotoneaster glaucophyllus. Next base: position 12,535,593 of record CM070060.1, read on the forward strand.
CCCTTGTTCCATAATTCAGCTCTAGAGCGGCCCGATACCAGCAGTTGAGCATCTTTTTCTACGTGTAACATGACCCCAGTTCCATAGCTCCTTACTGCGCCTTCATTCTTAGCCTAGGCGATGCAATAGAGCGACCCAACGACACTCCGGAGGCAGTCGAGAACACCCTAGCCATGCCTGCTTCACCCGATGAAGATTTCTGGCATTTGCATGTTAGCGACGCATCCAACTACAAGGGCTTGGAGGCCCTTGTCACCCCAAATGGTTCGATGCTTGAGTAGGCAATCACTTTAGGCTTCAAAGCATCGAACAACGAAGCAAAGTACGAAGCCCTAATAGCAGGTCTCCGAATGTTAAAAGACTTGGCGATGAAAAAGCTTGCAATTCATTCTGATTCCCAACTAATCACCAGCCAAACTATTAGGGAGTACACGGCAAAACATCTAAGGATGGCGCAATACTTAGAGAAAGTACGCAAGCAACTTGAGGCATTTCAGACTTACATCCTCACTCAAGTTCCGCGGGCAAACAACGCCCACGCGGACGCACTAGCCAGCCTAGGCTCCGCCCTCGACTACCAACTTAAACGCTCTATCTTGGTGGAGTATCTTGACCGGCCAAGCATAGAGGCGGAGTCAGTAGCCGAAGTGTCACAGGTTAGTACAACTCCCAACTGCCAAAGTTATATTATAGATTACCGAGTCAATGACACACTCCCCACAAAAAGGTTGGAGACTAGAAAACTCTAAATAAAGGCAACACGCTACAACATGTGGAACAACATTCTCGCTCGAAGATCCTACACTAGACCACATCTCCGCTGCCTAGCTTTTCTTGACGACCTAAAGGTTCTAAGCTCAATCCACGAAGATGTTTGTGGAAATCACTTTGTAGGCCGATCCTTAGTGCAGAAGGATCTTAACGCAGGCTACTACTGGCCTACCATGCATCAAGACACTAAGAAGTTAGTGCAAAAGTGCCATCGCTACAAGCTGATACCAGCATTGCTTGCCAGCGAGCTACACCCATAGGCAAGTCATTGGCTGTTCATGCAGTGGGCAATCGACTTGGTAGGGCCAATGCCGCTTACTATTAGGGACAAAGGCATGGTGATTGTGGCAACCGATTACTTCATCAAATAAGTAGAAGTAGAGCCCATGACAACCACAACTCAGCAGACATAGAGTGCTTCATATGGAGGAACATTATTTGCCGATTTGGCATCCTTAATCAATCGTCACTGACAACAGCCCATAATTCATAGGCAAAGATTTGGCGAAGTTCTTCCAAAAGTATGGCATCAAGCAGCACATGTCCACGCCGAGATATCCTCAAGGCAATAGGCTAGCCGGAGCATCCAACAAGATGATTCTAGACCGCCTCAAGAAATTCCTCTTAGACAAGAACGGAGAGTGGTCAGATGAACTCCCCAGATGTCTATGGGCATATCGCACGACCAAACAACGAGCCACCGGTGAGAATCATTTATCTTTGGCATTTGGTTTAGAAGCAATCATTCCTCCTAAATGTCATCATGCCAAGTACCAGCACTCTACTACCAAGCATTGAGCAGAATAGTAAGGAGATGGCCATAAGATTAGATCTGGCAGAGGATAAGTGTGAGCAGACCATCACCCGTAGTACAACCTACCAACATCAGCTCCTCTCCAGCTACAACAAAAGGGCCAAAATCCTGTAGTTCCAACATCAGCTCCTCATCACTGCCCGCATAGACGGCTCCAAAAAGATGGATTCCATCTGGAAAGATCCGCACAATATCAGCAAAGTAGGCTGCAAGGGTAGTTGCACCTTCGTCACCATGAACAACAAAGAGATCGAAAAGCAATGGAATGCCTACAATACGAGGAAGTACCATGTGTGACCTCTTGCCACATCAAAGCCTGAATACTTAAGCAGCTCGATGGGCACCACCTCGCAAGCCAAGGACTATCCAGTTGTTATGCAGTTCCTACCTTACAGCTACGTTCTTGTTCGTTTCACATGTTTATCAATCAGGAATTCAGAAGTAATCTACAACTTGGCTCGGCTCCATCCTTACAACAGCTGATCACTGCTGCACTTCAAAAAAAGATCTCGCCCTTTTGAGGGATTCATCGTAGGAATTGGTGTCACATCCCGGCCCGGGGTCCATCACATCCCGGGCCCGCTCCATCACCGTAGCACGATATTGTCCGCTTTGGGCCCCGACTACGCCCTCACGGTTTTGTTTCTGGGAACTCACACGAGAACTTCCCAGTGGGTCACCCATCATGGGAGTGCTCTTGCGCGCTACTCGCTTAACTTCGGAGTTCCTACGGAACCCGAAGCCAGTGAGCTCCCAAAAGGCCTCGCGCTAGGTAGGGATGGGAATATACATATAAGGATCACCAGAGGTGAAAAGTGCTCTGTTGATTACGTGTACCAAGGTTGCCCAGTTCTGGTTGATGAGGTAGTGATGCCAGCTAATCTTCTCCCAATGGATGTGGTGGACCCCGGGTCGGGATGTGACAATTTGGTATCAGAGCCTAACCCTGGTCGTGGTATGCCGACGAGGACGTCGGGCCCCTAAGGGGGGGGTGGATTGTGAGATCCCACATTGCCCAGGGGAGTGATCCTTATATGTATATTCCCATCCCTACCTAGCGCGAGGCCTTTTGGGAGCTCACTGGCTTCGGGTTCCGTAGGAACTCCGAAGTAAAGCGAGTAGCGCGCGAGAGCACTCCCATGATGGGTGACCCACTGGGAAGTTCTCGTGTGAGTTCCCAGAAACAAAACCGTGAGGGCGTAGTCGGGGCCCAAAGCGGACAATATCGTGCTACGATGGTGGAGCGGGCCCGGGATGTGATGGACCCCGGGCCGGGATGTGACAATTGGGCCCCTTGAAAGACCAACCATACTCTCTAGTACGAGAGTGTAAACCAATTACCCGACACCCATATGGGTCTGCTCTCTAGTGCGAGAGGGTAAACCAATTCTCTGACACCCACATGGGTCTGTTTTCCAAGGTGGGAAGATAAACTTACACTCTGAATATCTAGGCGTGGATGAGCCGGGTTGCCCTGGTATAACTAGGTGCACTATGGCTTGCGCTAGGATTCCTAGAAGTAGCTACTTTGTTTTTTTCAAGGCTTAGCTAACCGAAGGATTTTGAGTCTCTTGGCCTAATCCGCCAGGAACCAGGCCTCAGAGATGGAGGAGGCACATTACATAGTACACCCTATGGACGGTTGCCCTGGAACCCTAAAGCTGCTACCGAGTGCACTAAGGTAGCCTACGGTTTCTGAAAGACTACTTATGGCTTACCTTTCAAGCAGTAAAGCATTGCTAGACTTATACAACTGCACATTCTTGTGAAAGGTTAAACAAGCTACCATGCATACACGAAGCTTTATCCATTGCCGACATGCTACGCAGTCGATAAACTTCACCTTTGCCAAGCGCGAAATGATCAATTAGATCTACACTAATTCCTAAAGTTTTGTAATACTTGCTACGCAACCCACGAAATTGGTTACATAAAAGGCAAAAGGCAAGGAGTTCTCTCAAACCTTTACTTGCGAAATTCCATACAACCACATACTTTTGATATGAAAGGTTAGCTAATTTCATGACCCAAAAATCTTTGGTATGATGTGATGCAGACCACACAACTCAAAGGATTGAAGAAAGCCAAGGTTAACAACCAAGTGGTCACGCGGAGTCGTCTGCTTTTGTAAGTAAGGCGTTCGGCTGCCGGCCCTATGGTTAACAACCTTGCTAAAGTTCTACACCAATACCTATAGCTGCATAGGTTATGCGGGCCCGTCTACTTATAGGAAAGCAGGACACCTGCGTCTGGTCTAAAAGTCAAAGGTTAAATGTAAACAAAAGAAGCGAAGATGAAGAAAAACGAAGGAAGCAAGTTTATTTAATTTTCTAGCAAAATTGATAGACAAATAGCAAAGGCCAAATGAGTTTAAGCAAAATAAAAGCAACAAAAAAATCCTAGAGGCTACCTAGAAGACTACCCTTCAGCAGCTTGGACATCTCACGACTACTCGACTGCTATACCTTCAGCAGCCGCAACGCTCCCAACAACGACATCATCCTACGCTTCACCCCCGGCTGCTCCAGCTTGGGCATCAACCTCTCTCACTACTTCACCAATGAGGGCCTCAAAAGTAAAGGAAATCAAGTCTTCTGGAGAAATAGAGAAGGTTTTGAAGTCTTTCCTAGCAAACTCGAAGTCAAACAGCCTACCAAAGAGATAATCTATATAACCCAGCTTGTAGAAATCAGCTTGACTCTGAACAAACGAAGCCTCAAGCCTAGCTTTCTCACCTTTCATCTGCATGTTCTCCTCGAGCAGACCAACACAGAGGCGTCGCATCTCATCCACTTCTTTCTTCAAACTTTCGTTGAACTTCAGCGCACCTTGGATTTACAACACTTGGGGTTCAAGCCTATCAACAGCCTTCTTAAAGTGGATCACTTAGTTTTAAGAAGTAATCAACTCTTCATCCTTTGCATAAGTAGCAAAACGAAGCTCAGAAACGGCACGTTCAAGATCTTGAATCTGAGGTATGTAACATCTGATCGCCTTCTCTACACTTTTATACTTAACTTGGATCACGTCAAGCCTAGTCTTCAAGTCAACGATCTTTTGGCGAGTGGTCTCAAGCTGCAAAGAAGTGGTGGTAGAGATAATAGACCCTTTCAAGGCAACAAGCTTAGATTCCAACCTCTTGATCTTCTTTGCAGAAGAATAGGCTTGGGCTGCCATAACCTTTGCTACCTCATTGGCAGCCTTGGTATCCTTTTGGTCAAGGAGCATAGACTCGACTGCCACAATAGCCGTCTTCTGCATCATGGGAAGTAGGGTAGTCTTCCTATACTCGGTCGTACGCTTCATAATGAAACTTGGGCAAATAACCCCTCTAACGCTATCGACAAACTTGGCACAAGCGTTCATGTCTTCAAGAAAATCTGGTTTCAAAAGTGCACAGATCTCAGCAGCCTCCCCAGAAGCAGGCTTAGTGAATTTCTCACAACTGCCTACACAAGCAGTTTCATTCTTCTCAGCAGACGAATCAGTCTTAGCAGTAGGGGGAGTAGGCCTTGGCGCCACTTTAGCAGCAGAGTCCACCTTATCGCTATTCATATTAGCAAGCCTCTCCAAAGGTAAACCAAATTTAGCTCCCAAAGGACACCTTGGTGCTGGTTTCGGTACTAGGGGCATGATGAAGCCTCTACGCTGAGCAATCCTATCAGCAATCAAACTAGCCATCTTTGGCATGGCAGGCGTCACTAGCTTAGATCTAACAGCCCCATCTTTCGTCCCCATGGAAGAAGTCAAGTTAATCACAAGCCTAGGGGCAGCCGGCAACCCCTCGCAAGTAGGTGAAGAAGTATTTGGTTTTTTCTCAGTCATCACCTCTTGAGAAGGCGGGGAAGATCTCTGTTTCCCACCTTTATTCATAGCATGCTCTACTATAGCTATCGGACGAGCCAATGCATCCGCCTTGATCCTCTTTATCTTCTCTCTCGGGAGCAGCCCACCTTTCTCCTAGCGAAAATAACTAAGCAGCCAATGCCATTCACGGTACTCAGCAGAGGCGCTCAACCCATATTGACTTTTCCCTCATTTTTTCTCTCAGACCAGCACGCAAGAGGCCTGTATGCCCAGCATTCCAGTAGTCTATGAGTGTCGTGACCTCCTTATTTATCTCAATCGCCAACCTGGCCCGTGTCAGGTCCAAGAGCCCAAAGGACATGAGCCATACGGCTCACCTAGCATTGTGCCCTAGCGCCTCAATCTGTGACCCCAATCGCATAGCTGCCCTTGGCTTTAGCCAAACTAAGCAGCTTAAGTAGTGGTCCCTACCACAACACATCCTCAGCCCATGCTAAGCCAATCTTGGCCCCTGCCAGTCGACGTGCCGCACCACTCCGACGGCTGCCCCGCGGCAGCACTATCCAAGAAGAAGACAAGGAAAAGTAATTTTTTCTTACCTTAATACGGCGCGAAGAAGACGAAGAAAGCAACAAAATGGGAAAATGTATATGATTGCTAGGGGAGGGGGAAAAATATCCTCTAGCTTTCTCCCTTTGGTAGGGTAGAATAAATTGCTCTCTAAAGTTGGTTTAATAATCTACTTAAGGTAGACTTAAATAGAGGTTTGGGAGAAATTTATTTCCCTTTCCTAGAAGGACCTAATTTCCAATTAAAAAGGGAATTTACATCAAAATTGGAAGCAATCCAATGTTTCTCAAAGCAAGAAGATCTCTACACCTGTTGCCCTTTCCTGTGAGCAGCCCAATAGGTGTGGGGGCGTTTGTGGAGTCAAAAGTAATCCAGAAGAATATGGAGACGACATAGGGATTTTTTGGGTAAATAAGACAAAATTACCCTCGAGGCACACCAGAACTCCCACACGCAAGTAGAGGACAATCACGACTCAATCAAGGTCAAAAGTGATCAAAATAGGTATTTAGTCAAAACCTATTTCATCCATCCTCATCAGATCTTCCCCACAAGGTAACCCTCAATTATTCATTCAAATTAGGATTAATTACCTAAATTACTTGGTTAATTTTCTAATTAATTAATTAATTAATTAATTTTCTAATTATTTTCTTAATTGGTTGCAATATATTATTTCGACATAATATGTTGCAATTACACCCAAAAACCACCATAAGTGGCTGGACCCCTTTTCTCCAAATAGGAGTTGGCCACACCTCTATAGATAGCTCCCATTTCTACCAAAAACCTCATTCCAACTCTCTTGCAAAATTCTCCAAATTTCTCTAAACACTTTTCCCTCAAATTCAACTTTGGCATCGAAGGTTCTTCGGCCCAACCCCCCCCCCCCTAAACAAATTCATTGTGCGCGCGTGAGGCTCTTGGCCTTGACCTAAGGTGTTAATTGTTTTGCAGGTGCAATTTCATCCGAGAAGAAGAAGACGAAAATTTGCATCCACAATTGTATTATAGACTACTATATTTTAATTTCTGGAGGATATAGAGAACTAAATATAATGAATAATGGTCAAGGGATTTAAGTGGTTGTAACCAGAAACGTTGTTGCTGAATTCAATTTCTAATCCATACCTCTAATTTTATTAATCAAGTGTTGTTTGAGCCCAAAATATAAGTTTGGGCCGAGAATGAGTAATTTGAAGTCGTAAGACTTGATACTTGTCCCAACATTGGTTCTATAAGCCAAGGGAGTTCTAGTCCAAGATGATGTCAGCCCAACTGAGTCCTTAAGACTAAAGGACTGTGAAGGCATTACATTTGAGAATGGCTCGATCGAGCCCTTGATGGGTTGAAACTCTTAAGGATTGACAATTATTCTGGTAAGATTAGAATTATTCAAAGGATCAGAATTCATGTTTAATCAAATAAGAATGAATTGGGCTCATAAAGATACTACGTTTAAAATACTAGCTTGAATGAAGCTAAGACTTGATGAGGGTGAACTCAGAGACCCACCAAAGCATGAAAAATAGATTCCTATTCAAAGAGTACATAACTTCATGGATAAGCTCACACTCACCCATCAATTTGAGATACAATTCGGAAATTTTTCTAGTTTCGGCTAAGAGAAGATAATTTGGAATATTCAGGTAAATGTTGAGGGAGCTTAATCCTATTAGGACTCTGCCCAAATTTGTTTATCTTGAAAGCCTTGCTTATAAATAGAATAGGCTCTGCAATGAAAAAGCACCTTTAACTCAATACACAAATCAACACTCTACGTGAAACCCTCTCACATACTAAGAAAGCACTCTCTCCCTATTGGCATATATTCAGTTTGGTTAAACATCATGTGTTAACAACCGGTGACACCTTCAGTTTGATTAAACAACATTGGATCCGTAGAACCTACTTAGCTTAGGAGACCTTTAGTCTGGTTAAACAACATTCTTATATCCTTGTTGGTTACCTATCTAAGTCTCCGCCGACAAAGCGTTTCTGATTCTCTCGCCGAAAGAGACTACTTCATTAGCTTCCCAACAAAGTGAGGTGTTCTATAGCCTCATACCTATTCGACGTAGTATAGTTGAAGCCTTCAAACTCGACGCAGAGGATCCCAAACTTCACAACAAAATTAGCAACCTTATCTTCAAGTTCTAAGAACCCTAAGCAGAGATTTTTCCTTCCTCCGCTGTAGTCGCTTACTCCAGAAGTCAGCAACATGATAGATTCATCTTACTCGCCTGATTCACCTCGGTAGAGAGTTAGCATGCCCGCATCAATCACAAGAACATAGTTCGCTATTTGTTACTCCGCCTGTACACCACGTAGGCTTGGTAGTTTTTAGGGTCAACATTTTTGGCACGCCTGGTGGGACCCAATGCTAAAAGTTACAAAGTTCATGACCATCGAAACTCGCTCTGTCAAAAGGAAGACATTAATAAGGAAATGATCTATAAATAAGTTTGTAGAGCTAGCGCGGAACCTTTCTGTTGTCGTCATGCCAGATCCTGCAGCTCGCCAAGAGATAAAAATAAATTTAAGCAGCCAGATGTTATCGGCAGTGACTATTGCACAGATAACCAAGCTTGCTGATTTTTTATCCCCATAAGGGTTGGTCGATGAAGAATATGTTGAAGAGGAAGATGAGGCCTCTGAAACACCTTCTAAAGCTTTTATACGACACAAATTCACTGAACATACTAGGTTGCTTGAAACTGCTTTGGAATGTGAAATTGGTCGGCACAAATTCACAGAACAAAACTAACAATTTGCTGACTCCGCTATTCACTGAGTACAACCCACATGGGCTAACTGATTGTTTTTTGCCGTATGTCTGTTTTTCCCCTTAATCTTTTCAGATCGCTTTGAAGCTTGAGACGTGTCATGAGAGTTGAAAAATGAACCAAAGCTTTTGAAGTCAAGATCCCTAGCTAGTTCCTCAGTTCATTTGGGGGTTTCCGATTTTATTTCCTAGAGAGAGAAAGAGAGAATAGAGCATTAAGGCTTCACCTTCCTTTTTGCTCTTCATTTGTGAAACGATAGTTGCAAAAAAAAAGTTCATGCATTAAACACCCAATCATTGAGGAAAAGGGCTGCATTGTCTTTGTTGTTTTACATTAATTTTATGGTCAAGTGTTTCTAGTTTCAAATCTGTAAACTAACCCATTTTTGGATACTTGTCAGTTTCTTCCTTCAACTATTTGACTAGACATTAGAATCCAAATCTGCATATCATTCCCGTATCATCATATGCATAGTCGTGTGTTGGTCTTGGTGCCACAAGGTGGAGAGTTCAGGAGGAGCTGCCACCTTGTGAAGACTAGAGACAACACCGTTTCAATGCCACAATGTGAAGTGCTCAGGAGGAGCTGCCACTTCATGAAGACCGAAGGAATCCATCTTGTATAAGGCAAGGTTCCACAAAGGTAAAGCTGCTCCGTAGACTAGGCCTAGAAATTAAGCTTTGAGTGGTATTTTGTAAGAATCTTGATTATACTAGGGAATTGGACTCATTGAAGAATGACCCGGCTTGGCCACAAGAAGACAGGCAAAGTGGCGGGGCAATGGTGTCCCCGGTTTTTTAACCTAAAGGTGGGTTTTTCTAGCCAATAATATCTTGTGTCCAAAGTTATTTGTATTGTGTCACATATCTCACATACATATACATGCTACATGTATTACTTAAATATTCAATTGGTATGTGCTCACAATCATGCTCCCCTAACACATTACTAACTTGTAATGAATTGAGGCTTTGCTGACTATGATAGCTTTTAATATTTGAAATTGGTTATTGAATCTTTAATTTATTGACTAACAAATCTATCTTAGTTGACCAGCGGGCTTGACTAGTTAGTTCAGCATATTATAATTTTTATATACAGGTTATTGCGCCTGGTACCAATTTCAGGTGTAAATTTGAAATCATGGTCATTGGGCCGAAATTGGATCTTTGGTCAAACAATTGAAATCAAAGTCTTCCTTAGATCCCAAAAGGGCTGGTTCAAAATTTTATGCATCTCAACCTACCAGCCAGACTTTAGAGCATAATTAAACAAGGGTATTTGATTGTTAAGACTCGTCCCTTAAAATGCTATATTTTATTCCCGTGACATATAAAATGACTATTTTGCTCTTGAATGGGTGTCTTAATTAATATATCGAGCTATGACTCGAGAATTCTATCCTCGTACTTTCTTAAGTTTCATGAATCTAATTTGGTACGTTATTATAACGTTGATAATTGAATTTTAAATTGGAAGTTGAGGGCCTAATTGTAACTTACAATTAGTGGAGGGACAAGTTCGTGATTTCACCTAAAATAATCTTAAGTGGGATTTAATCCACATCCGGCCCACTCTCCCTCTCTTCTCACATTATTTTCAAAATTCACTCTCTCTAAACTCTCATTCTCTCTCAAATTCATTTCTCTCTCTAACACCAAGAGAAGAGAAGCTCCCAATCTCTCTCGTGCTTTCACAAATTGAGAAACTGAAACCTACATTTGGGATCCCTGAGATGGGAGGAACTTGGTGGTACCATTGCATGTAGGATCGAGGCACTTGGAACTGCTCTGCCATTGAAGCCGAGCGCTTCAAGCTTTGAAGCTTGAAACCCTGGTGACCTGTGACATGATTCTTACTTATATGTGTTTTATGCTTTCTTGGGATGTGTTTGTGTGAATTTTACTTCAAACCATGGGATTTAAGCCTTGCATTCTCTCTGAAACATTGCCCAGTTTTTGGTCACTTTCTTCAAGCAAACTCCTGCGAGTTTGAGGTTTTTGGAGCTCGCGTTCTGCTCAAATCAATCTTAGGTACTTAAGTACCTCTTTGCATGTGAAAATTAGTTGGAAATTAATAAGGTTTGACATGCATGCATACTGCTTCTCGTTTCAAGAATTCAGTGAGGGCTTTCGAAGGGAATCTGTCGAATTCAAGGTAGATTCGACCACCATTACTCTTAAACCTATTTTAAGTAAGTCCCAATGCCTTGTAGTTATGTTTTCTATAATTTTTGGAGTAAAATTTGGGACTGAAATCTCCTTTGCAACTCTTGGTGCATTTCTGCAGTTTCCGACGAGGCTCCGTTGACGGCAGCCGACGACGGTCGTCTTTAATTCTAACGGCAGAACCTGGAAATCCGTTAACTCTAACAAAATCTTCCAACGGCAGAGGTATATTCTGTAAACCTTTATCAAACCCTCACCATACCAGCACGTGACACTGGCGATGGCGAGTGTGACGTCTACTCGCCGAACCGTGACGACGAGTACAACGATGCGTTCGTGGGCGACGAATGCCCATGGCGGCGCGTGTTTTGCCAGGTGCGTGACACCACCTCAGCAGTGTGTGGTGGCTCGTGCAAAATCCGTGACCCATAACTAGGTTTTTCAGCGTTTTGAATCAAGTGGTGCCCTCCGTTTATGCAAATTCAATACTTAAATGGTAGTTTTGGACAATTTTCCATAAAATATCTATTAAAGCTTAAATTGACTTTTATGATTATCACAGGATTATTAGAGGATCGAAAGAGTATAGGCAAAGAGCCTATTGACGAGGGATGGACTCTTTGCTTACCTGTGAGTGGACTCCTTCGAAAAACTAAATGTTTTTTACAATTATATATATATATATATATATATATATATATATGTTGTGGACTATTTTATCTGACAAAGGGAGAGAGGGCCCGCGGCAGAGAAAGAGAGAAAAGAGAGATATGTGTTTGTAGAATTGTAGGGGAATTGTGTGTTTATCCCTCCTACATTGAACCTTTATTTATAATAATAAGATGATAGGATATTCCTTGGTCCGCAAGGAATATCAGTTACAATAGGAAAGGATAAACCCTAATCTAATCTAACCTAGGATTTACACAATCATACTTCGATTAGGAATGTTTCACAACACTCCCCCTTCAGTGTGTAAATACTCAAGGTAGATTTAGCATCATGCAGAAGTTGAGGAAGTCGACTCGTCAGTGCTGATTCCAAGGAACAATGCTTATTCTTAATAAGGTAGGAACTTGCATAAGTAGTAAGTCTCACTTAAAAACCCTAAGGCTATGGCAAAAACCCGAGTAGGGACAAAATCCATAGTCTAAGGAAAAATGCGTGAGAAAATGCAAAGTCAAAAGAAACGTCTAAATGACGTCATCAGGGATATGTCCAGCCCAAGGTGGGTGCCTCGTTAAAACCTAGTTAGGTAGCAAAAACCCAGTGGGCAAAATGCTCCTAATCGTAGGGAAAAAGAGTACATTAAGATCAAGCAAGTATCTACAGGATACTCCCCCTGAGTTTGACATAATTCCAAAGAGAAATAGCAAAGTTACAACTCAGAAAGTTTACGCATACCTATTCCATGAACAAGCTTCTGAAATGTCGTCTTCGGTAGTGATTTGGTGAAGAGGTCAGCCAGATTGTCTTGCGAATGGATTTGCGTGACTTCAATCTTCTGCTGCTCTTGTTGTTGATGTGAAAAGAAAAACTTTGGCGCAATAAGCTTGGTGTTGTCTCCTTTGATGTAACCCTTCTTGAGTTGTTCGATGCAAGCTGCGTTGTATTCAAAAATCGTCGTCGGGACATCAACGACGGGGTGAAGATCGCAGGAGCTTCGAATATGGCCCACTACTGCTCTCAACCAAAAGCATTCCCGAGTTGCTTCATGTAAGGCGAGGATTTCAGCATGGTTAGACGAAGTGGCAACTAAGGTCTGTTTAGTCGACCTCCAAGATATTGCGGTGCCTCCAACGGTAAAGACATAACCCGTTTGAGAGCACGCCTTGTGCGGATCAGATAAATATCCTGCGTCGGCATAACCAGCAAGGCGAGAATCAACTCGAGGAGTACATTGTGCGACACCATTCGAGGATCCGTAGGGATAGAACAAGCCCAAATTCGTAGTACCCTTAAGGTAACGGAAGATGTCTTTTACGCCAGTCCAGTGTCTGCCAAAAGATTAACAGCGAAGGAGATGTCGGGTCTAGTGCATTGAGCTAAGTACAATAAAGCGCCTATTGCACTTAGATAAGGAACTTCAGGCTCCAAAATCTCTTCATCATCCTCCTTCAGACGGAAGGGATCTCGTTGAAGGAAAATTTGTGAAAAAACATGTTCATTTGAGCAACATCTATGGCATGCAATTAACAATTAAAGGCGGAATCATGCTTGTATGCACTCAAAACAAAACATTACCCATGAAATTCAAAGCCTAGTAGAAATGGTGAACCAAGACTCAACTCAAGATCTAAGAAAAAGAGTTGAGAAACTTTATACCTTTAAAGTACCTCTTTGCTTAGCAAAGGTTAATCACCCATGTGAGGGCCTTCTTCCTTTGTCACCTTGCTCCTTGGCTCCATGGATGAAGGTGGAAGAACTTTGCTTCTTGGATCCATGCCTTCTTGGATGTGGATGGAAGAATAGGTTTCTCCAAAAGTCACCAAAGTTGGAGACCTCTAAGTTTCGACACCAAGGATGGTTGAGGAAGAAGATGAGTGGCCATGGAGGAGTTAGATGCTAGTAAACTCCCCCATGGTGGCCGGCCTCCCCAGAGAGAAAGGGAGAGCCAAAAACTCTCATCTTTCCTCAAAGAAAACCCTAATGAAGAAAAAGCTATAAAGTCATATTTATACCTCCCTTCATTGGAGTGGCAAACTTGTAATAAGTCCAAAACCCACTCCCTCTCTAATCATGGCCGGCCTCTCTATTGTTAGTGGGTTAATGGTACATTTTGTTTTAGTTGTCACACAACTTAAACATTATGTGCCTTGTGGACCAAAACCCTTTTGTGTCCCGAAACCCAAAACTAACTTAAGGCCTAAAACGAACCTTTCGTTCTAGATTAATTAACTTTTAATTAATCCTTGCCACATACAATTAAACTATTTAATTGTCCTTACTCATCTTCATTATATCCTTCAATCATTACCTTACACGGTGTGCGATCCATTAGGTTCCTCTTAGCGAGGCAGTGGGCGATTGTTACTCTTAACGATCGATTATGAATTGAAACATACTTTCAATTCTCCCTTAAATGATTATACATCTTTAGGGCTTCCACAAACCATGAGTGACACCTAGCAGTGTATCATGGCTACCCAAGCTAATCAGAAGAGGTGGAGAACCTATTCAGTTTAGGATTACAATGCAATACTGTCTTTCTCTAATACAATACTCTTGACCACATTGTTTGGTTTGATAGTTTATTCATGTCTACTATCCAACGTGATTCATTTACTTATATGATTACCTTGAATGTGATTTGGAACGACTTCCTCAATCTCATTCATACTCTGGCCAGAGATTCTTAATCATATCATAGAGTATTCTCCCTCAAACAGTTTGAAGGTTAGAGATCCCTTGTTGCGCATTCACTTGCCTCCATGGCTAAGTGGCTTAACCCCAACTATGTCGTGGACACCCTCTGACGGAGTGACTTTGACATAGTCAAAGATCAAGGACCTAACCACAAGACAACTGTGATGCCTCAGGTCAAATGACTACTTTGCATTATCCCAACCATGAGTTCTCATATGACATGAATATGAGAACTCCTCGTTGATCGCGTTCAGTGGACTCATTCTCTATCGAGCACCTACATGCTTGTCTTGGTGTCATTCACACCAATGACTCGAGACCTGTCACTCTCCCTAAGAGAAGACATAGCACGTACTGATCCTAACGGACTGTCAATGCCCAATTGGCAATCCTATGATCAGGAACATTTAGGATATGTATACAAAAGAGAATGGTCTCATGAATCTAACTTCTTTAGATTACATTCTCCTAATAGCATATTCCTTGGACTTATCGTTTAAGCACATAACATTTATATGAGACAGCTTGAAACAATAATCTTTGCCCTTTATATTAAACTAGATTAGTTTAACATGTGAAATGTCCGTAAAGTATCATCATATGATTGGTTTTAGGGCACATTTCCAACACTCGTTTTGCATCTAGTGTACGAACGACCATAGGAATACTCGAAGACTTCGCTTTATCCTCATTAAAGCGGCGCAACACCTTCTGGGTGTAGTTCGATTGATGTACTAGGATTCCATCCGAACAATGCTCTACCTCGAGACCGAGACAGTATCGAGTTTTACCTAGATCTTTCATCTCAAATTCCGACTTCAGGTGCACGGCAGTTCTCGCGAGCTCTTCAAGAGTTCCGATGAGATTCATGTCATCGACATATACTGCAACATTCGCAAATCCGGAATGTGACTTCTTAATGAACACACAAGGGTATAATTCGTTGTTCACATATCCCTGACTAGTCAAATACTCACTCAGATGGTTATACCACATTCTTCCGGATTGTTTCAAGCCGTAGAGTGAACGCCTCAGCCGAATTGAGAGCGTGTTCCGAGGTTTGGAAATATTTGAACCAGTCAATGTAAGTCCTTCAGGAACTTTCATGTAAATTTCCGTATCAAGATCCCCATAGAGATACGCGGTTACTACGTCCATCAGCTGCATATCCAGTTTTTCAGAAACTACTAAACTGATAAGGTAGCGAAAAGTAATCACATCCATAACGGGTGAATAAGTTTCGTCATAGTCAATCCCGGGGCGTTGTGAGAAACCTTGTGCAACAAGACGAGCTCTGTAACGCACAATTTCGTTCTTCTCATTACGCTTCCGAACGAAAACCCACTTGTAGCCAACGGGCTTCACATGTGGAGGAGTAGGAACTACAGGTCCAAACACCTTACGTTTCGCAAGAGAATCGAGTTCAACTTGGATTGCTTGTTTCCAGTTTGACCAATCAGCTCTACGTCGACATTCATCAATGGAACGCGGTTCAATGTCATCGCTCAACATGATCTCAGTAGCTACTGCAAATGCTAATGCATCGTCGACAATCATCTCATTTCTACGCCACACATCATCTAAGCTAGCATAATAGACCGAAATCTCACGCTTCCATAATCTAGAATTTCCTCATGAGTTGGGTAGAATGAGTAAGCGATAGCCGGATTCACGGTAGGTTCTTCAGGACCTTGTGCCGTGGTTTTCCTCTTCCGGGGGTGTGAATTCTTTGAATCAAGGGGTCTGCCACGCTTTTGTGTAGGGGCAGATGATTGGCTAGCCGTTAATGTACGTGGATCACCAGAATTGGTGTCCCGGGCTTCCAGGAGGGTAGTCCGTCGTACATTTGGTACATCTATCTTTGCAGGCGTATTCGCAGCTAGAATGTGTGATCTTGTCACGCGCGCTAGATCGGTGAAAGCATCTGGCATGCTCTGAGCTATGCTCTGAAGATCTAATATGCGCTGCACTTCAGTTTCAAACTGAGCGGTGCGGGGATCTAAATGAGACAAAGTGGGAGTCGTCCACGATAATTCGCGTCGTTCTTCGGGAATGTTGACGTTCTTATCTCCCCCTAACGACGGGAAGACTGTCTCATAGAAATGACAATCCGCAAGACGAGCGCTAAACAGATCGCCTGTCAAAGGTTCTAAGTAACGAATAATCGAAGGAGAATCATATCCGACATAGATTCCCATCCTTCGCTGAGGCCCCATTTTTGTACGTAAGGGCGGCGAGATCGGCACATATACCGCACAACCAAAAACGCGCAGATGCGATATGTCAGGTTCGTATCCGGTAACCAACTGAAGGGCACTAAATGGTTGTGTCGCAACAGGCCTCAGGCGGACCAACTTTGCTGCATGCAATATTGCATGGCCCCAAGCAGCGATCGGGAGCTTGGTACGTATGACCAACGATCGAGCAATCATTTGTAAGCGCTTAATGAAAGCCTCTGCCAAGCCGTTCTGGGTGTGAACATGGGGTACAGGATGTTCAACTTCAACCCCAACCGACATGCAATAGTCATCAAAAGTTTTAGATGTGAATTCTCCAGCATTATCCAATTGAATAGATTTGATCGGATAATCAGGGTGGTGAGCCCTGAGCTTGATAACCTGAGCCAACATTTTGGAGAATGCAGCGTTCCTTGTGGACAACAAGCACACGTGTGACAAACGTGTGGAAGCGTCAACCAAAACCATAAAGTATCTAAATGGTCCGCATGGAGGGTGAATCGGTCCACAAATGTCCCCTGAATCAGTTGTAGAAAAATGGGAGGATTCGAACGAATCTTGTCATAAGAAGGCTTAGTGATAAGCTTTCCCATTGAACATGTTTGACATGCGATTCCTTGGATCGAACCTAAACTGCGGGTTAGTGGATGCCCGTGTGAAGTTTTGAGGATACGGTGTTGGAAGTATGCCCACAAAGCCACTCATTTGATGTAATAGCTTTTGGAATACTTATTGTATTAAACTTTTATATGTTTAATAAAGGGCAAAGCTTATTGTTAATCACTATTTATTGTATCATGTGTTTAAGCAATAAGGGAATCCAAGGAATGTATTTGATCTAAGAGATAAGTAATTTAAGTAAGTTAAATTAACGAGACCTTTCTCTTATGTTCATTCCTAAAACGTTCCTAGCCATAGGATTGCCAATTGGGCATTGACAGTCCGTTAAGGTTAGTATGTGTTATGTCTACTCAAGCGTGAGTATGACTAGTCTCAAGTCATTTGGTGTTAGACACTAAGACAAACACATAGGTGCTCGAAAGGTAATCGAGTACACTGAACAACGATCAAACGAGAGTTCGAACATACATGTCATGTAAGAACTCGTTAGTTACAATATGCAAAGTAGTCCTTTGACCTGAGGCATCATTGATGTGTAATGGTTAGGTCCTTGATCTTTGATCATGTCAAAGGCATTCCATTGTGAGTGTCCACGGCATTGTTGGGGTCAAGCTATCTAATCATGTAGACATGTGAATGCACAACAAGGGATCTCTAACCTTCCATGGTGGAAGGAGAATACTCTAAGATATGATTCGAGAGTCTTTGGCCAAAGCATATGAATATGACTTAGGAAGTTTGTTCCAAATCATATTCAAATTGAATCATATAGAAAAGTATCACATTGGATAGTAGACATGAAACAAACTATCACTCAAACAATGTGATAAAGAGTATTGTATTAGAGAAGGACCGTATTGCATTGTAGTTGTAACTGGATAGGTTCTCCAACCACTTCTACTTAGCTTGGGTAACCATGAAATGCTGCTAGGTGTCACTCATGGTTTGTGGAAGCCCTGAAGATTAGCAAACACTAATCAAAAGGGAGAATTGAAATGTTGTTTCAATTCACAATCGATCGTTAAGAGTAACAATCGCCCATTGCCTTGCTAATTGGAACCTAATGGATCGTACACCGAGTAAGGATGAAAGTGAAGAAATAAAATGAGATGGATATGCAATTAAAAGGTTTAATTGAATTATGGTCAAGATTAATTAATTAGTTAATTAATTATACGAAATGTTCGTATTGGGCTTTTAAGTTGGTTTTGGGTTTCAAGGCCCAAAAGTGTTTTGGTCCACAAGGCCCATTATGTTTAAGTTGTATGACAACTAAAACAAAATGGGCAATTAGCCCAATACCAAAAGGGGGCCGGCCATAAGGGTGAGGGGTAGTAGGTTATGCTTTATTGCAAGTTTGCCACTCACCTAAGAATGAAGTATAAAAGCAACTTTATAGCTTTATTTTCATTAAGGCTTTTCTAAGAGAAAAAGAAGAGAAACATTGTCTCCAATTTTCTCCATAGAGGCCGGCCAACTTAGGGGGTTTTACTAGCATCAAAAATCCTTCTAAGTCATCCATTTCATCTTTACACTACATCTTTGGTGTGGAGACTTAGAGGTACTAAATCTTTGGTACTTTTGGAGATCCTTTCCTCACATCCTCAAGGAGCAAAGGAGCATACAAATCACAAGGTAGATCCAAGGAGCTAGGAGGTGACTTGAAGGCCCTCCACTTGGGTGAATCCCTTGTGTAATCAAGGATGAGCTTCAAGTGTAAAGAATCTCTAAATCCTTTCTTCTCTTTAAGTTTGTTAAAGAGTCTATTGGTTCACCATATGCTAGGCTTTGAAAGTCATGGGTTTTATGAATTGTTTTTGAATGCATGCCTACTTTAAAGTGTTATTAGTTTGCATATGTATTCAAATGTTCTTACTTGTTCTTAGCTAGGACAATATTTTTCCTTCATACGGCGCATCGCTATTCGTCCAGGATGTCCTAAACGATCATGCCAAAGTGTAATTTCGTGCGCGGTCCCAGTAGTAGGGCCGGCCATATAGTGGCATTCTATGGGGCGTATGGTCGTAGTATACAGACCACTCGGGGTACGCTCCATCTTTTCTAGAATACGCTTCTGGCCATATTCGTAGGAAGTTATGCACAGAAATTCAACTCCATTTTCTACGTAGGTTTCAGCGTGGTAATTGTTATCTCTAATATCCTTGAAACTTAGCAACGTTCTTCCGGAACGTGGAGAATAGAGTGCCTCAGCAATGGTCAAGATTGTACCATTGGACAACATTATACGTGCCTTACCGTATCCTTCGATCAGGTTGGATGGGCCTGAGAGGGTTGTCAGAGGTGCATTCTTAGGTATGAAGTTAGTGAAATAGATGCGCTCACGCAAAACTGTGTGCGTGGTTGCACTATCTGCCAGACAACTAACTTTCCCACTAGTCATACCTAGAATGAAAAATTAATTTGAATCGGTCACATGCATAAAAGTTTATAAAACAATTATCAATTCAAAATAATTTAATTTATTCAAGGATTAAAATTGAATATCCAAAATAAATCACCAACTGATAATCCAAAACATAAAGGAAAATTGTTCAAAAATCAACCAAAAACAAGGGGGGGTTCGGCCACTAGGTGGAATTCGGCCCCATTTGTCTTATTTTAACTAAAAATAAGTCTATGTCTAAGAGTCTAATCTTCCATAGGGGTGGTATCCTCCTGAAAATCAGAAACCTCCATCTTTGTAGTCTCCGGTTCGTCCACTTGCATGAAGTTTGATTCAAACTTCTTACGACGAGAATGATATTCATCTACAACCTTCTTGGGAGCACGGCAAACACGAGACCAATGGTCCTTTGAACCACAACGATAGCACATATCGTCATCCATGGTTTTAGGTGCTTTGCCTTTATTCTTGAAGTTCGGGGCCTGGGGAGCGAGGTTTGAGCGCTTCTGGGCTTTGTTTCCCCCCTTGGGTGGGCCTTGGCTCTATTGACCTTGGTGGGATGGCTTCTGGCCGCCCCTACCTCGCCTCTTTTGGCGTTGTGGGTGCTGGTTAGTGCTATATTGTGCTTCAGGCACAGCAGTAACCCCAGTTGGTCGAGCTTGATGATTCTTCATCAACAGCTGGTTCTGCTTTTCAGCAAGAAGTAAAACAGAGATCAAATCTGAGAACTTAGTGAACTTCTGAGCTCTATATTGTTGCTGCATGACAATATTAGAAGCAAAGAAGGTCGAATAGGTCTTCTCTAGGAGATCCTCGTCAGTCAAAGTTTCATTGCAAAACTTGAGAAGTGATCGGATTCGACAAACTTCAGAATTATATTCATTCACAGACTTAAAGTCTTGGAAGCGCAAGTGCTGCCAGTCGTGTCTTGCTTCAGGCAAGAATATGTCCTTTTGGTGATCAAAGCGATCAGCCAAAGCGACCCATAATGCACGTGGATCCTCTTCAGCAAGATACTCAGTTTGTAGAGCGTCATGGATATGTCTTCGGATGAAGATCATAGCAGTGGCTTTTTCAGCTTCGCCAACAGGTTTATCTGTTGCTTCTTCAATAGCCGGACGCAAGTTCTTTGCAGTGAGGTGGAGCTTCACATCTTGAACCCACTTGAGGTAGTTTCTTCCAGAAACCTCCAAAGCGGTGAAGTCAAGTTTGTTCAAATTTGACATGTTCCTATCACAAATAGATGGACAAGATGTGGTTAGTGTAATAGAGAAGAAAATCGATCCATTCACGTAGGAGTAGAACATACAGGTTCTAATAGACATGTATTGGTTTAATGTTGCATGAAAAACTGCGGGTTTTCATGGGTGAGTTGTTTAAGTGAAAACTTCAGGTTTTCAAACAAGGCATGTTTATAAGAAGAAACTTCAGGTTTCAAAAATAATTATGAACTTCAGGTTCATATATTCCTGCAGGCAAACACAAATATATATGCAACAAGTATATGCAAAAATATAGCTTTAGGTTTAGTATTATAATTGAATTAATTTATTTGGACTTCGGGCCAAATTAAAGTGTGGGTAAAAATATAAAAACCCATTTGGGCCTAAAAATAATTAGGCGAATAAAATTCGGGGCCCAAATAAAAAAACTAAGCCACGGGTGGCTTGAAAAATTTTGGTCTGTGTGACCTAGGCCCAAATTTGGGCTAGGGTTTTGTGTGGGGCTGCTGCAGGCAGACCAAAAAAAATTCAACTCGGGGCTGCTGCAGGCAAGCCCAGAAAAAAAAAAAATTGTTTTTTTTTTTCGTTGGGCCGAGGAGCTGGAGCCCATAGGGCTCGGGTTTGATAGAAGCAGGACGACCCAGCGGCGCTGGGTGTGCTTGGCCGGGGAAGAAGGCCGGATTTTAAGCCTCGACGCCACTGCAAGTGGTTAAAAATTGGATGGGAAGACTCGGGGGTTCTCTTCTAGGGTGTTTCGACGATTATTACAACATGGAGGTATTAAAATCGCAATATTTTAATAACCAAACCCTAAAAAAATTGAAATCGAATTTTCGAGAAAATTTCGATGAGATTCCGGTGAATCTCAGTTCAATTTGAGATGTGGGACGACTTCTGGTCGTCGGCGACATGAACCAAAAGTTTGAGGCAATGGCTGCAGGCCATGTCTAGGTCGAGGACACCGTGAAAGGTGTCGGCTTTGGTTGGTTTTGGAGCCTCGGAGCTTCTGGCTCCGTGGGTTTTCTGGAGAGAAAAGGGAGAGCTGCAGGCTCTCGGCTTGCGGCCCTGCAGGATGCAAAGGCATGGGTTCGAAGAACCCAGATATTTCCCGATTCCAATTTTTCATATATAATTCAATTATAGGCATATAAAATTCAATTCAATATATATTTCAATGAATCACAGATTTACAGTGGTGCATATGCAAAATAATATTTCAATGCATGTACATATGTAAGATTCAATTCATAACCAATATCAAATTCACATAATTTCAGCAATTATGGTTATGAGGCATACACAATTTATGTAGAATCTAAAATACGTAAAACGTAAAGTTGGGTCATGCATCATGGTGAATGTTCATGCTATCAGGGCTTGCAAAATATCGAGTTAAAAGCCGTTGTTTTGAAAGAACCTGATTGCGTGATGATATGGATGAACTGGTTTGATGCAGAAAAATTCTCCAACGTCAGATTCCTAAGCGCAGCGGTAGGAGCATGCTGATAACGTGTTGTGGACTATTTTATCTGACAAAGGGAGAGAGGGCCGGCGGCAGAGAAAGAGAGAAAAGAGAGATATGTGTTTGTAGAATTGTAGGGGAATTGTGTGTTTATCCCTCCTACATTGAACCTTTATTTATAATAATAAGATGATAGGATATTCCTTGGTCCCCAAGGAGTATCAGTTACAATAGGAAAGGATAAACCCTAATCTAATCTAACCTAGGATTTACACAATCATACTTCGATTAGGAATGTTTCACAACAATATATATCTATATATGCTTTTATATGCGGATGAATATTATCTATGTTAGTCTTTGATAAGATTTATACTCAAATTGTTTTAGATGATATCTTGAGATCATTGGTGATTTATTTCCATCACATAGTTATCATACATATCGTATAGTTACTTTCTTTGATATGATGAGCAAGATTGAGTTGATCTTGACTACTATTATGTTGAATGATTTTAAATGTGATAAAGCTGGTCCACTCCCGTTATTTTTTCGTGGACCCTTTCAGGATGTAACGAGAATAAGGAGAAAACCGGTGGTGACGAGTGGGCTTGGCAGTGAGGCTTTCATCATTTGGATTTAGGGTGATGGTTTATTTACTGCAGTTTTATCTATTTTTGTAATAATTGTATGATTGTACTTTTGATTATGCATTGCACTGCACTTTTATGTGTTTACTGTTGTGTGGAACTTTTAGTTGTTCGGATGTGACATAATAATGGGGTTTAAACCCAAAATAATTTGTGTCCCCAAGTGGGGAGGTTGATAAGTGAACTTTGTAGCAACTTTGGTTTTATTATTAATGAACATTTTTGTTCGAATTCTTGCACATCATAAATATCTTACAATGGCTTCATCATTAAGTTGGCTAGTGACGTCATCCTTCGATAGGGTCATATGGTCAATTTAGTGTCGGCCAGCACATCACAGCCTCGTAACTTGTGTTATTGGGGTCGGGGTGTGTCATTGATAGGCTTGGGGAAGGAAATTATTTGAGAAAATAAGTTCATTAAGCAACATATTGAATGCATTTGACAATTAAATGGTGGAAGCATGCTTGTATGCACTTTAAAACAAAACTTAAAACATAACATTCAAAGCCTAGTAATGGTAGCAAACCAAGACTCAACTAAAAAACAAAGTGAGTTGAGAAACATTATACCTTTAAAGCACCTCTTTGCTTAGCAAAGGTTAATCACCCATGTGAGGGCTTTCTTTCCTTTGCCTCCTTGCTCCTTTGCTCCATGGATGTGGATGGAGGAACTTTGTTTCTTGGCTCCATGACTTCTTGGATATGGATGGAGGAATGAGTTCTCCAAAAGCCCCCAAAGTTGGAGACCTCAATGTTCTGACACCAAGGATGAGAGGAAGGAAAATGATGAGTGATGTGGGAGGAAGAAGATGCTAGTATCTTCCTAGATAGAAAGAGAAAACTTGTGTTTTCTCATCTTTCCTCAAAGAAACCTAATGAAGGATGGAGTTATAAAGTTGCCTTTATGCCTCATGCTAAGTGAGTGGCAAACATGTAATAAGTGAGCCATCGCTCCTTTACCTCTTAGGCCGGTTTTGTGTGTGTTTTAGGTTAATTTCCAATTTGTTTTTGTTGTCATAGAATTTAAACTTAATAGGTCTTTTGGACCATAACCTATTTGGGCCCCAAAACCCAAAACTTACATAAAGCCCAATATAAACCTTTTGTATAATGAATTAACAAATGAATTAATCCTTGCCTTATACAATTAAATTATTTAATTGTCTTTACTCATCTTCGTTATATCCTTGAATCATTACATTACACATTGTGCAGTCTATTAGCTTCCTTTTAATAAGGCAGTGAACGATTAGAAATCTTACTAATCGATTATTCCATTTAGTGATTATACATCTTCAAGGCTTCTGCAAGCCATGAGTGACACCTAGCAGTATGTCATGGCTACCCAAGCTAATCAGATAAGGTTTGTAGAACCTATTCAGTTTGGGATTACAAATGCAATACAGTCTTTCTCTAATCCAATACTCTCGATTACATTGTTTGGTTTGATAGTTTATTCATGTCTATTATCGAATGTGATTCTCTTTTTCTATATGATTACCTTGAATGTGATTTGGAACGACTTTGATGGTCTGAAGGTTAGAGATTCCTTGTTGCTCATTCACCTGCCTCCATGGTTAAGTAGCTTAACCCTAATTATGTCGTCGACATCCTTTGATGGAGTGCCTTATACCTTGAGCACCTACATACTTTTCTTGTCTTGGAATCAATCACACCAATGACTCAAGACCAGTCACTCTCCGGGAGAGAAGACATAACATGTATTAATCTTAAAGGATTTTCAATGCCCAATTGGCAATCCTATGATCAGGAACGTTTAGGATTAGTGTGCGAAAGAGAATGGTCTCATGAATCTAACTTCTTTAGATCAAATTCTCCTAATTACATATTCCTTGGACCTATCATTTAAGCATATAACATTTAACGAGACAGTTTTAAACAATAATTTTTGCCCTCATATTAGACTAGTTTAGTTTAACATGTTAAATGTTCGTAATATGTCATCTTATGTTTGTCTTTAGGGCATATTTCCAACAATTTCTCACTTGCACTAGAGCCATTCAGCCATGTCAAATGTTCGTAATATGTCATCTTCTGAAGTCATTTAAAAAATAGTTGAGTAGTAGGCTTAGACTAGATATGTTAGCCACTAAAGGAACATTGAGATTAATGTCACCATCGTACAAGCTTCTGAATCATTTGGTTCAATCTCTCAATAATGTTCGGATCTTGATGAGACCTTGATTCGACGGCTTCAGTTATCGTCCTATTAGTGTCGTAGTGGTGTTCACCAGTGAAACTTTATGGTTGGAACCAAATGAAGAGTTTATAAATGAACTTTCCCATCCAAACAACATTATTGTAAGCTTCTATATGGCTATATATTTTGCATTCATGGTGGAACACATTACAGTCACTACTTTTAGTGTTTCCATCTAATTATCTCTTTGGACTTAATAAAGAGCTATCTAATTGTCTCTTTAGTCATAATAAAGAGATATCCATTGATGGATGTGATATTAGATTCATAATCTAGTATGTTTACTCTTCCATTTGTTACTTTAAATCTTCCTCATTCTTGAAGAACCTATCCTTTAGCATTTCTTAAATCCTTAAGGACTCACTTGACAATTGCCATGGCTTTGACCCTGGAACTACACTGATATTGTCTTGTACCATTCTAGGTACAACTCATATCAATGTTTTACATACTATATGAAATACATAAGTCACCTTTCTGCGCATGCATAGAGGATTCTATTTATGCATTATGTTTCTTTAGGAGTTAAAGAGCACATTCCCTTTAAGAAGACCAACTTCCCAGTCTGACTGGAATTATCCTTTCATTTGAAGTTTATCATTTGAGAAACTTCCTAGCATATTTTTTCTATCAATAGGGATTGAGATAATCCAATTATATCTTGAAATATATCATTATAGATTTCTATTCCAATTATATAGAACATGTCTCCCATATTCATCCTATCATTATAGAATGTTTAAAGTCATAACTTTATTGAAGAAGAATTCTTTTCATATCCAAAATTAATATATCTATATATGTTCAAATTTAGGAATATGATTTAACTCCCACTAATCTTTTTTAAACCTAGTAAACAAAAGATTCATTCACATCTTTATGAGAAACCAAACTATTTGATCTTTTCTCATGAGATGCTTGTAGCTCTCACCAGCTTGCGTAGATTCATGGTGGATGGATCTCTACATCTTATAAATCTTATGATTCCTAATCTTAGACATAAATCATCATGACTATCTTGATGATGGTTTCATAAACCCATATTAGCAAGCTATCTTCGAATTAATTGAAACCAAGACTGCGTCAATGATGGTTTCTTACAAGTCAACCAATCTCTTTTATTGTAGTCATCTTAAGCTACCAATTAGCTTAATAGATTTCAGTATTTCGGGTCAAATCGTAATATATCATTTCGTTAATTATATGTCATAAACACACTCAATGTAGTCATAAGGGTCTTCATTCTAATTTGTTTTGATTAAAGAAGTGTAACTCTATGACCTAGTCATAAAATTCAAATCTTTCAACAAAGACGGTTTATAGATTCTTCTTGTCTATTTGGAGCTTGTGATTAAGGGACTAGGTTACTAAGCTTGATGAGTATCATCTTGTCTCTCAAAGAACTCATTATTTGAGTTCTATCTCTCGTTCATTTGCTCTAACTTAGGCAAATACTATTGTAGGATTACAATGAACTACCCAACATACAACTTGTGTTAGTTGGTTTGCATAAGTGATATCCTAAGGTACTTTAAGGATATCCCATAAGATTGTACCCAAACAGACATTGCTTATTAGCATACACGCGTCAAGTCAATTCATATATGCATGGCAACCACAAATCTTAACTTGATTAAGAATTATCTTTATTTCTAACTACATCTTATGGAGTTATGAAATATTTTGGAAGATATTCTAACTGACAATTACATTGGCTTTGTGGGACCATAATTTTTCATAACCGGAGTAAGGCTAATCCAAATACAATTACCTCAGAAGTCCAGTTAAGAACTCATTAGCTCTGGGCGGAGATGTATTAGACAGAGTAGCGGTACCACCATTACTCTATTTCGGGGCACTAAGTGGAGTCCTAGTAGCTCCACTGGATGACCATCCTTGTTCCGCAAGATATGCAATTTGATCTTGATATGGACACAATCAGATCCTATAAGTCTTTGAGTTCCTACAGTCTAGGAATTGGATTGCGCCGCAGTTAATCATAAGTCTTAAGATGATGCAATATCTACTTCTAGATATCCTCTAGGATTCTCTTGGCTTAGAACGAAGATTCTATCCTTAAAAGGTTTCTCTCCCCACAGTATAAATACACCCATCTAGATTTCATCTATGCTAACACAATCTAAACACTTGAATTCTCTTGCCCTTTGCTTGAGTTTAAAATAATTCATTAACTTGACCGTCAGAAGGCCTTTGGCCAACATACCCTCCCCGGTCTTAGGCTTACTCATGGTTGTTTACTATTTTGCAGGTTGGTCGAGTTTGTGCTTAACCACCACTCACAGGGATGCTCAAATTAGTTCCAACAATTGGTGCAAAGTAAGGGGCAACATACCAACGACTCGTCAACCGAATCTTTATGGAGAAGATTGAAGACACGATAAAAGTCTATGTGGATGACATGGTCATCAAGAATAAAGAGAGCAATGACTATATAATGCATTTCTAAGAATCGTTTGACCTGCTACGGAAGTACAACATGAAGTTAAATCTAGAAAAGTGTACCTTCGGAGTAGCATCAAAGAAATTCTTGAGGGGTACATGGTCACTAATCGTGGAATTGAAGCTAACCTAGACCAGATCAAGGAAATGATGGAAAAGAGATTGCCCATGACCATGAAGGAAATACAAAGCCTAACAAGGTGAACGGCATCCCCATGACATCCCTTAGCAGATTCCACTCTTGATCCCACTGATAAGTGCAAACTGTTCTTCACGACAATAAAGAAGAGAAAAGGTCTACTCTGGATAAATGAATGCGAAGAAGCCTCCACGAAGCTCAAAGAATACCTCTCCAAACTAGTCGATGACAAGATTCGTATATGTACTTAGCTATATCTGATTGTGCTTTAAACGCAGCTCTAACCCAAGAAGACTCGGGGGGAGCAGAAACTAGTATACTACATATCAAAAGCTCTTCTCAAACCAGAGATAAGTTATCATAAAATGGAAAAATTTATCCTATAATAACGGAGGCCAGAAAACTCCGACCATTTTCCAGTCGTTCAGAATGATCTACATGAGGGAGTATTTGCTGAGATCCATCTTCCATGATGCCTCGTCTAGAGTCACTAAATAGGCCATTGAACTGGGGCAACACGAGATAATATACCGACCTAAGACATTAATCAAGGCTTACTTACGGACTTTGTAGCAGATCTCACACTAGCAACCCAAAATACCGTAGATACAGTAAGCACCCAAACCCCTTCGGAAAATCCCTGCCTTTGGAAGCTTTACGTAGATGGATGACTGAGGTTAAGCAATTCTGTAATATAAAATTCAGTATATGCTTCATTGACCAGCCAGTGTCACCAGTCAACTAAGATCAAATTTGTTAGTTTACCAAAAACAAGAATAAACAATTCTACCTAGTTTACTAACGTGGTCGTTGTTGAATATGGTCCAGTTCAACACACATTTAAACTCTTATAAGCTTGGATCAAAGCACATATCTATCTGCAAACCGATAGACCATATATCATAAGCAAATGGACAAGATATGTGGACAAGAGAAATGATAAACCACACAAGGAGTCTTTGGTTGGAAAAACTCACCTCTGGGTTAAAAAACCAAGGACTCTCCATTAAGTCTAGACCTAGCATTCGTGTCATGTTTTCCGTGTTCGTGTCGTTTTCTTGTCATACCCGATATCTTAACGGGTCGTGTCGTGTAACACCCGTTAAAATAAACGGGTAAAATGACCCAACCCAAAATCGATCCGATAATATTAACAGGTAATATGACTCGACCAGTTACCCGTTATGGAAAATATATTTTAAACCAATAAATAATCAAATGAAAAACATAATACTAAATAAGTATATACATACCATATTTTCACATCCAAAACATAAAAACGCATTTTTCTTTTAAGTATATATTTATATACCCAAAATAAGAGCATAATAAAAAAAACATTAGAACATTACAAAATATCAAATGTTCAAAAGACAAAATATCAAATGTTCAAAAAAAACATTAGAACATTACATGTGGGAGCAATATTTTTCACCACCATAAAAGCGAAGGCAACAAAATGACTTAGAAAATGACCTAGAACCTATGAAAGATAAGTCATCTCTATTACTTTCATCTCCATTACTTTCATCTCCTATTATGTATTCCAAGTCTGGCGAAGCATACGATAGAAACCCTAACTAGAACAAATAGTCCCTTGCAATTAGGATACCAAAAGAAAAATTGTAAGAAGATAATAACAAGTAAAGATTCAGATAAATAAAGGGTACCTAAACCCTTCACAACTTTCTTCTAGACACAAGCAACATAACAGATCATTTTAGAGACAAAATAGTAGTATTAACAAACTCGTCTAACCCGCCAATTAAAAGCAAGCTTCCTTCCCATCTAATCCCGATCTCCCTTTTCGTATCCTCTCTCTGATCGAACTCTCTCTCTCCCTCTTTCTTTCTCTCCAATTCGACAGGATATATAAATAGGCATCCCCATCCTAGGCTTCCCAAAATCCATATCCTCATCCTTTTTAACCTCTAAATTCCCTCCTCACATATGAATCTAAATCAACATCATGAGGCAATTCCAATTTCAGAAAAACTTTGTTCTTGCGGAGATCGATTAAAGTAGTAACGGAACTTAAAATGATAAAGCAATGATGGAACTTATTCACGAAATAGCCAAAGTCTTACATATTTTTCATCCAAGTAAATAGCCAAATTAAGAGGCAAAATTAAACCTGGAATGGAATCTGGAGAATGTAGAGATGTAGAGACGACCAGAGATGACAAGAATGATTTCGTCCACTGCACGAGGGAGGAGAAAAGAGATACTGAGAGAGGCTACCGGAAGAATATATGGCGGGAGAGAGGGGCTAGGAAGAACAGACGACGGGTCGGGAGAGAGGGTTACGGGAATGGGGAGAAAGGGATTAGGGCTTTTGTTTTGATTAGATGGTAAAATTGGAAAATAATGGAAAATATAAGTCAAATAGAATCCAACAGTACAGATTTACTCTCATTTATCTTATTGCTATTATTTAAGTAAAGTCTTTAATAGTTTTTTAATTAATGTAGGAGTGTAAACAATATAGAAAAAAATATATAAACGCTCGTAACGACAAGCTTTACAACTTTCGTGAAGTGCTTAACTTCGAAATTCACCACTATAATCATATAAATCATAGATCAAAATTTAACAGTTGATTGTTGTTTACATTTACGCTTCATTTTTCTCATCAATTTTTTTTTATTTGAAAACATGATCTATTAGAGCATGCAGGAAGGCGAACGGTTTGGATCGTTGATATTATGTTAAGAGTTTTACGGTTAGTGAAAATATTGCTTGATGTTTATAAAGTTTCTACAAACTATATGAGATCGACTCATATTTCAGTTAACCATAAATATCGAAACGTGATATCAAAGATCTGAACCGTTCATCTTCTTACCTCCGCCAGATGATCATGTTTTCAAAAAAGAGGATTTTAAAAATGAAATTTAGTAAGAAGAATAAAGTGTAAATGACAATCGACAGTTAAATATTAATTTAAGGTTTATGAATTATAGTTTTGGATTTTGAAGTTGACCCCTTCATGAAAGTTGTAAAGCTTGTCACTATGAGTGATTGTATATTATCTTTTTACATTTTTTACATTTCTACAATAATTATTATTAATTTTATTAATTTTTTCCTCAAATAAAAAACATTATTCATGAGGGTTTGGAGGATTTTAAAAATCTAAACGATAATGTAAGTGTAACCATTATCTACTCGTGGAGGAATAATGATGAATCACTAGTGTTTATATATTCTTTCACATTTTTCATACTTGTATGTATGTCTTCGTAGTTCATGCCTATACAAATACTATACTAGCTTATTTTAATTTTGGACAACAACATGTTAAGTAAAATTTATCCTAGTAATGATAATAAGGAACTCTCATAATAAAAATAAATAATGACTAAAACTTTTTTTTTAACTTATATAGAATAATAATACAAAACTATGTATTTAATATAGAATATATTGTATATATTAATATGGCTATTGCATTTTATAATAAATCTTTTAGTAATTAAACTTTAAAATTATCAAAATAATTTTTTTCTTAAAGGGTCAAAACGGGTTACCCACGTGTTACCCGCATGTATACCCGTTATTAATGGGTTCTTAATGGGTCACCCAATAATGACCTAATTAGTTATCGTGTTGACCCAAAACTCGTTATTTTCGTGTCGTGTAAAAAACTGCCGTGTCTAACTAAGTCCAATCCACTAATGCAAATAAGGTTCTTACAAAGGTTCACACAAAGCTCAATTTTTAGATCTAATCTAAGGAACAACTTTACCTTTGTGTAACCTTACTTTGCATAAGATAAGGATTTCTTCGATCATCACGAAGTGGCAGCTCCTCCTGAGCTTTTCACCTTGTGGCACCAAAATGGAGTCGTCTCTAGTCTTCACAAGATGAAACTAGCTAGAAGATCTTAACCCCAAAAGCTTTGGTTTGTTTTTCAACCCACAAAAGACATGTGTCAGGCTTCAAAACGATCTGAAAAGATCAAGGGTGAAAAACAAAGATTCAGCAAAAAGTTATCAGTTAGCGCATGTGGTCAGGTCTTAAATTACGTACCCAGCTTCTGAAAATCTGCGCGCAAGGCTAACTAGATAACTAAGCTTGTCAGAATGTTACAAGAATGTAGACGTGAAATACACAGGCATGAACAAATATTTTGAAGTGAGATGTGCCACATCCTTGAACATTTCTTCTCAGCAAACACATCCCATAAACAAAGAATATCCTAAAGCAGGATTTGAGCATGTGGTACAAGTACAATGTTGACGAGGAAAGCTGAACCTAAAAGTCTAGATTTCACAATCTTCCCCTTTGGCTTTCCTTGACAAAGTACTCCAGCCTAAAACTAATTTCACTCACCCACACTTAAGAACAAGTTAAATTTATCATAGGTAAAAATCATGCAAGGTATGTATGTAACACAACTAAAAATTTTCTCCCCTATTTTTTCATAGTAAGACACAGAAAAGGTGGAATATCCCACTCAATTTCCAAAATGACAGCAAGTATACAATGCAAGAACAGCAAAAGAATAGCGAATAAAGAATTAGCACCAGATCATATGAGCTTGTCCAAGCAAAGTGAAGCAACAATTAGACTAATAACAAAAGTGAAGCAACAATTAGACTAATAACAAAAGTGAAGCAACAATTAGACTAGCAACAAGTAAGCATATGTAAGTGAACCAAGTCTCCCAAAAAGGATGCATGCGATGAAATTGAAGTCCCCTAGAAATGATGCTCTTCATATAAACAAACTCCCTCATAGTCCTAGATCATGATTACACTTTTCTGAGGAGGGATAGTGACTCAACAAAAAAGGAAGATGTCCATTTGACAAACAGTTTTGAGCAGAAGCATAGACCAATGTACCTTAACAAACGAAGACATCACATTAAGAAGATAGAGATCAAGATAACAATTGTAATCTTTGCACCAACACATTATAGCTAAAGCACAAGCCATTAGAAGGGATAAGAAAAAATAGTTTGAATATCGATGCTTCCAAGAGATATTGATAAGACAAGTGCTTGACACAAAGGCATGAAATGCAATTGTCAAAAGACAACTCTTCAAAGGCATACGGAAATAGTAAAGCAGAGATGAACACTAGCTCATGATGCAACAATGATGTGTCAAGGTAAGGGTACATGATTGGTGACAACATCTTGAAAACATAGACCCAAGCATTTAATCTCAAAAGTATTTTCAAAGTTAACAAGCTTTTAATAATTCGTTAACTTTAAAAAACAACACTTCCAACATAATATGAACAAAGGACAAGACTTGCAAAAAGTAAGACACAAGCCTTGGAACAAAAGATAAATTTGACGAAGAACTTTGAGGGGGCACCAATTTGATAAATGCCAAGGTCATTGGAATGATGGTGAAATTTTGATAAGACACCTTTTTTATTTTTCAGAGAATTTGATTCATGACTTGTGGCGGGGGACCTTGAAGCACTACGTATGGGCATTGACAATCCGCTAAGGTTAGTATGTGTTATGTTAACTCAAGCGTGAGTATGACTAGTCTCAAGTCATTTAGTGTTGGACACTGAGACAAACACATAGGTGCTCGAAAGGTAATCGAGTACACTGAACAACGATCAAAAGAGAGTTCGAACATACATGTCATGTAAGAACTCGTAAGTTGCAATATGCAAAGTAGTCCTTTGACCTGAGGCATCATAGATGTCTAATGGTTAGGTCCTTGATCTTTGATCATGTCAAAGGCATTCCATCGAGAGTGTCCACGACATTGTTGGGGTCAAGCTATCTAGTCATGTAGGCATATGAATGCACAACAAGGGATCTCTAACCTTCCATGGTGGAAGGAGAATACTCTGAGATATGATTCAGGAGTCTTTGGCCAAAGCATACGAATATGACTTAGGAAGTATGTTTCAAGTCATATTCAAATGAACCATATAGAGAAGAATCACATTGGATAGTAGACATGAAATAAACTATTACTTAAACAATGTGATCAAGAGTATTGTATTAGAGAAGGACCGTATTGCATTGTAATTGTAACTGGATAGGTTCTCCAACCACTTCTACTTAGCTTGGGTAGCCATGACATACTGCTAGGTGTCACTCATGGTTTGTGGAAGCCCTGAGGATTAGCTAAGACTAATCTTCATCAAAGGGAGAATTGAAATGTAGTTTCAATTCGCAATCGATCGTTAAGAGTAACAATCGCCCACTGCCTCGCTAATTGGAGCCTAATGGATCGTACACCGAGTAAGGATGAAAGTGAAGAAATATAAATGAGATGGATAAGCAATTAAATAGTTTAATTGAGAATGGTCCAGATTAATTAATTAGTTAATTAATCTTACGAAAGGTTCGTATTGGGCTTTTAAGTTGGTTTTGGGTTTCGGGGCCCAAAAGGGTTTTTTGGTCCACAAGGCCCATTGAGTTTAGGTTGTGTGACAACTAAAACTAAATGGAAATTAACCCAAAAACAAAGTCAAAACCGGCCTAGGGTGAGTGGTACTCAACTTGGGTTAATTGCAAGTGTGCCACTCACATGTGAGGTGGTATAAAGGCAACTTTATAGCCATAACCTCATTAGGGTTTTCTAGAGAGAAAGAAGAGAAACATTTTCTCTCCTTTTTCACAAAAGAGGCCGGCCACTTAGAGAGGGTTTCACTAGCATCAAAATCTCTCTAAGTCATCCATCTTCTCTTCACACTACATCCTTGGTGTGGAGACTTAGAGACACTAAATCTTTAGTGTTCTTGGAGATCCTTCCCTTACATCTTCAAGGAGCAAGAGGAGCATTCAAAAGGAAGAAAATCACGAGGAAGGAAGAAAATCACGAGGAAGATTCAAGGAGCTAGGAGGTGACTTGAAGGCCCTCCACTTGGGTGAATCCCTTGTGTAAACAAGGATGAGCTTCAAGGGTAATGAATCTCAAAAACCTTCCTTCTCTTTAATGTTGTTAGAGAGTCTCTTGGTTCACCATTCACTAGGCTTTGAAAGTCATGGGTTTTAGAATTGTTTTTGAATGCATGCCTACTTTAAAGTGTTATTAGTTTGCATATGTGTTCAAATGTTCTCACATGTTCTTAGCTAGGACAAAAATTTTCCTTCAAGTGGTATCAAGAGCCTAGGTCTAGAGTATGGTGAATCCTTTTGGGTTTTGTGTTTTTCATGGTTTGTGATTTAAATGTTGTAAATGTTACAAGCTTTGTTCTTGCTTTTTGAATATAAATTTTGCTTGAAAATTTAGCATCTCAAATGTTGTAGATGTAGTTCATTTAAGCATGAATATTGGAACTAAAATTTGGTGCCATGTATGTGGGGAAATTCGGCCAAATCCAAAGGGTGGATTTTTGGGTTCATGTTTGTCTTGTTAAAAGTGTTTTAAAGTGACTTTTGGAACCCCTAAGTACCCTAGGATGTTAACCCTCTTTTGAGTAGTGAAAATTTGAGTTTTATTGAGTGAAAACATTCATGGAGCTCTTATGAGTTTTCATGTGTGTTCTTCAATGTTCTTGATGTTCTTACCAAGAACAAAAAGGTTTGGTGTTTTGATTCAAAGTGTTTGATGTTTTTCATAAAGTTTTGGTTTATTATTGATTGGTGATGAATGATAGGTGATGGATGATTTGTGTATTTATTGTTTGTCAAACTTTTTCTTACAACCCATACCAATCAACTTTTACAACCCATACCAATCAACTTTTCAACCCATACCTTTTGACTTTTTCAAAACACTTTAAAATTTTGAATTTTCACCAAAACCTTTCCCCCCTTTTTTACACTACCAAAACCGGCCACCCCTTAGTGGGGGTATTTTTGGGATTTTTTTTTGAGCAATTACATAAAGTCTTGATACTTATGTGTATTTGCACTTTGACCCAAAAGTTTACGTTTTTACGTAAAGGTCCAAAATCACTAAAGGACAAATTGTTTTGCTCCTTTAATGAAGTTTTTGTTATTGTTGAAATTTTTGGGTTCTAGTTGTAATTACATGAAGTTGTGGACTCTTGTGTTTTTACAAAGTGACCCCAAAAGTTTATGTTTTAGCATTGTGGCCCAATAAGTTGTGGTCATTGCTTTTTCGGCTCAAATTATAATGAGAACAAAATGGTTTTGCCTCTTTAATGAGAATTGGATTTTCATTTCATATTAGTTCCATTTAAATCAATTCTAGGAATCCGAAAACTAATTGTTTAAGTTGCTTTCTTAGTTAATGTGATTGATTAAGAAAAGGGTGATTATGAATGTTTGGCCGCTTTGCATTATGAATGTTTGGGTTAAGTAGTTTAGATTTGAATGTAATTTGATTAGTTCAAATGTGTTGTAAAAGGGCATAAGTCCTTCAAATGTGTTGTAAGAGGGCATAAGCCCTCCTCTTTATTTCATGTATTCCTTTTGTTTATTTGTATGCAAATTGGAATAGTTGGGTCCAACGCCCAATAGGAAATAACGGTTTAATTAGATTAAACGCGTAACTAAAATCAACAACAACCTACCTTAGACCCAAGGTCCAACACAAGGCTCGTGTTGGATCAAATCAAACGGTTCATAATCATCCTAAAACCTAATAAGATTAAAATGAAA
The DNA here is from genome assembly GCA_036320875.1 of Cotoneaster glaucophyllus. NCBI lineage: Eukaryota > Viridiplantae > Streptophyta > Magnoliopsida > Rosales > Rosaceae > Cotoneaster > Cotoneaster glaucophyllus. The sequence goes on from CM070060.1 coordinate 12,571,845, forward strand.
TTGATGTAGCCCAACACTACTCCCTCAACAAAATGAATATTAAGTTGATAAGCGAGAGATGCTTTGAACATCTCTTCGTAGGCCTTCCACTATGATGGGCTCCAATCGTTTGTGACTCATACATCTTCTTCACCCTATAATGGGGAAGTTCAAAGTATTTGCTTGCATCCAGGAGGAGTCTATAAACACATATGATGAAGTGAGTGTAGACAACGAGTGTGACCAACATGATATAATTCTGAGGTTATGCTTGAACCCCTACATAAACTAGCATGGTGGGAATGACTTAACTAAGTGCAATGACGCCAACATGATATAATTCTGAGGCAATCATTCTCTAGAGGCCAAAACAAGATGGGTAATTACAAAAGTTGTAAATGGCTAAGAGTTATCCTCTCATCATTATTGTTGCTAGCCAAAATGATATAATTCTGAGGTGGGCTTGGTAATGGTGAGTCTCCCATACCCCGCTAAGAGTTCAACATAACTCTCGGATTCCATTGAGGGATGTGGAATTTGCCAAAAATAGTGGGTGGTACTATTTGATTTAAGACCCAATCAAGTAGTTTTAAAATCAACAATCTAATACGATTTCTGTTATGTTATGTAGTTAACGACATGCCTAAAATTATACCTACCATTGTACTTGACAAAAAGGGCCTTAGGGGTCAACGTTTCCTTGCTTGGTATCATCACATCGAGAATGTCTAAAAGATGAATAACATATCGTATGTACTCAAGCAATCCCCTCCTCATGTACCTCCTATGAAACTAGCTTCAAAGGAAGAGTGTCAAAATTATGCAAGACACTATGAGGATGACTTACAAGCCAAATGCTTAATCCTCACTTCACTTAGTGAGGAGCTTAAGAAGCTACATAAGCACATGGACACTTCATGTGCCATGGTTGATAGTTTGCATAAGATGCATGACATTGAGACTAGTAATGTACGATTCTCAAATGTTTGTAGTCTATTGAATTCCAAAATGATAAAGGGGACATCGGTCCAAAAACATGGACAAAAGATGGAAAGGATCTTTCAAGATCTCAAGAGTTTAGGAACTTCCATCGATGGGAAAATGGCCCAAGACTTTTTCCTTGCTGAAGGAAAAATATTGTCCTAGCTAAGAACAAGTAAGAACATTTGAATACATATGCAAACTAATAACACTTTAAAGTAGGCATGCATTCAAAAACAATTCATAAAACCCATGACTTTCAAAGCCTAGCATATGGTGAACCAATAGTCTCTTTAACAAACTTAAAGAGAAGAAAGGATTTAGAGATTCTTTACCCTTGAAGCTCATCCTTGATTACACAAGGGATTCACCCAAGTGGAGGGCCTTCAAGTCACCTCCTAACTCCTTGGATCTACCTTGTGATTTGTATGCTCCTTTGCTCCTTGAGGATGTGAGGAAAGGATCTCCAAAAGTACCAAAGATTTAGTACCTCTAAGTCTCCACACCAAAGATGTAGTGTGAAGATGAAATGGATGACTTAGAGAGATTTTTGATGCTAGTAAAACCCCCTAAGTTGGCCGGCCTCTATGGAGAAAATTGGAGACAATGTTTCTCTTCTTTTTCTCTTAGAAAAGCCTTAATGAAAATAAAGCTATAAAGTTGCTTTTATACTTCATTCTTAGGTGAGTGGCAAACTTGCAATAAAGCATAACCTACTACCCCTCACCCTTATGGCCGGCCCCCTTTTGGTATTGGGCTAATTTCCCATTTTGTTTTAGTTGTCATACAACTTAAACATAATGGACCTTGTGGACCAAAACACTTTTGGGCCTTGAAACCCAAAACCAACTTAAAAGCCCAATACGAACATTTCGTATTATTAATTAACTAATTAATTAATCTTGACCATAATTCAATTAAACCTTTTAATTGCATATCCATCTCATTTTATTTCTTCACTTTCATCCTTACTCGGTGTACGATCCATTAGGTTCCAATTAGCGAGGCAATGGGCGATTGTTACTCTTAACGATCGATTGTGAATTGAAACAACATTTCAATTCTCCCTTTTGATTAGTGTTTGCTAATCTTCAGGGCTTCCACAAACCATGAGTGACACCTAGCAGCATTTCATGGTTACCCAAGCTAAGTAGAAGTGGTTGGAGAACCTATCCAGTTACAACTACAATGCAATACGGTCCTTCTCTAATACAATACTCTTTATCACATTGTTTGAGTGATAGTTTGTTTCATGTCTACTATCCAATGTGATACTTTTCTATATGATTCAATTTGAATATGATTTGGAACAAACTTCCTAAGTCATATTCATATGCTTTGGCCAAAGACTCTCGAATCATATCTTAGAGTATTCTCCTTCCACCATGGAAGGTTAGAGATCCCTTGTTGTGCATTCACATGTCTACATGATTAGATAGCTTGACCCCAACAATGCCGTGGACACTCACAATGGAATGCCTTTGACATGATCAAAGATCAAGGACCTAACCATTACACATCAATGATGCCTCAGGTCAAAGGACTACTTTGCATATTGTAACTAACGAGTTCTTACATGACATGTATGTTCGAACTCTCGTTTGATCGTTGTTCAGTGTACTCGATTACCTTTCGAGCACCTATGTGTTTGTCTTAGTGTCTAACACCAAATGACTTGAGACTAGTCATACTCACGCTTGAGTAGACATAACACATACTAACCTTAACGGACTGTCAATGCCCAATTGGCAATCCTATGGCTAGGAACGTTTTAGGAATGAACATAAGAGAAAGGTCTCGTTAATTTAACTTACTTAAATTACTTATCTCTTAGATCAAATACATTCCTTGGATTCCCTTATTGCTTAAACACATGATACAATAAATAGTGATTAACAATAAGCTTTGCCCTTTATTAAACATATAAAAGTTTAATACAATAAGTATTCCAAAAGCTATTACATCAAATGAGTGGCTTTGTGGGCATACTTCCAACACTTGCATCTCTCTCAGATGAATTCACTAAGTTTATAGTAAACTATAAAGTGAATAGATTCGATCATACTTTTACCGAGATGATTGACATGTGCTGTGAGTTTGAACAAAGTTTCAAAAAGGACAGTGGGAGTGAGAATGCAAACACAAGGAAAAGGTTGCATAAGAAGAAGGCAAGAAAATCCAAAGGAACATGCTTTCATTGTGGAAAGGATGAACGTTGGAAGAAGAAATACAGGGTGCGCATTGCGAGCCTTATGACACGAACTTTTGAAGGGACTATTTCTGTCATAGAGAGTGCTTTTACAGTGAGCTCCAATTCCTGGATATTTGATTCAGGCGCTAGTCAACATATCTGCAATTCGTTGCAGGGACTAACAGGGAGCAGGACACTGCGCAATGGGGAGATGATTGTGCGAGTTGGGAACGGCACTAAGATCTCTGCAAAAGCAGTTGGCACCTACATGCTTAAACTACCCTCTGGGGAAGTCTTGGAACTTAAAAATTGTTTATATTTTCCTTCATGTATAAAGAATTTGATTTCTATCTCTATGCTTTTACGAGATGGGCACTCAGTATTGTTTGACAAAATGAGTTGCACTTTATACTTGAACGGTCGTATTATCTCTCATGGTAATATGATAGAGGGACTTTTTCACCTAGAGACAAGTAGTGGGATGCACTGTATTGAGAGCGGGAATACCTCAAAACCCAAAAGGGCTAGAGAAGAAGTTAACCAAGTTAGACTTTGGCACCTTAAACTTGGACATGTAAACCAGGACAAGATTCGCAAGATGTCGAAAGATGGATATCTTAGCCCATTAGGTAATGACCTCATGGGCACTTGTGAACCTTGTCTAATAGGGAAGATGTCTAAATCTCCATTCACTGGGAAAGGAGAGCGAGCCAAAGATATACTAGCGTTAATCCACACAGATGTATGTGGACCTATGTCCACCACATCAAGGGGAGGCTTTTCTTACTATATCACATTCACCGACGATTACTCTCGGTTTGGCTATGTGTATCTTATGAAGTACAAGTCAGAATCATTTGAAAAGTTCAAAGAATTCAAGAATGAAGTAGATAAGGAAACTGGGAAACAGATAAAGACCCTAAGATCAGATCGAGGGGGTGAGTATCTGAGTACTGAATTCCTAGATTATCTCAAAGAGTGTGGAATAGTATCACAGTGGACTCCACCAGGAACTCCTCAACATAATGGAGTTTCTGAGAGGAGAAACTGAACCTTGATGAACATGGTTCGTTCTATGATGAGTTCTGCTGATCTACCAATATCATTCTGGGGATATGCACTACACACAACAGCTTATTTGCTAAATGCAGTGCCTTCTAAATCTGTTCCACAAACACCATATGAGATATGGTATGAGAAGAAGCCAAGTCTTAAACATCTTAAGATTTGGGGTTGTCCTGCATATGTTAAGAAGCAAGATGCAGGAAAGCTTGAAGCAAGATCTGTTAAATGCTATTTTGTGGGGTATCCTAAACAAACTTATGGATACGAATTCTATCACCCTGACGACCAGAAAGTCTTTGTCGCCAGAACTGCTATATTCCTTGAGGATGAAATCGTTCTTAATGGAACTAGCAAAAGAACGATAGAATTGAAGGAAATTCCTGATAAGCCACAAACAAGTAATCAACAGATAGACAACCCTGTTCCTGAACCCTTAGCTCCACGTAAATCTGAACGGGTCAGCAAGCCACCTAAGAGGTATGGCTTGGATAACGACTTTGGTGAATTGCACCTTTTAGGTGACAATGACACAAAGGAAGACCCTAGAGACTACACTGAAGCAATGTCCGACATTGATTCAAAGAGATGGCAAGAGGCCATGAAATCCGAGATGGATTCCATGTATCACAATCAGGTCTGGACTCTTGTAGACCCTCCAGAAGGTATAGTACCTATTGGAAACAAATGGGTCTTTAAGAGAAAGATAGGCGCCGATGGGAACGTGGAGACTTATAAGGCTAGACTAGTAGCCAAGGGTTACAGGCAACGAGAAGGGATTGACTATGAAGAAACCTTCTCTCCTGTAGCCATGATTAAGTCCATTCGGATTTTGCTTGCTATAGCTGCGTACCATGACTATGAGATATGGCAAATGGACGTGAAGACGGCCTTTCTGAACGGCTACCTAGAGGAAGAGCTCTATATGACTCAACCCGAAGGTTTCGTGTCCAAGTCTGAAAAGACTAAGGTATGCAAGCTTCAGAGGTCCATTTATGGACTTAAGCAAGCCTCTAGGAGCTGGAACATTCGTTTTGACACTGAAATCAAATCGTTTGGTTTCACTCAAAACGAAGACGACAATTGTGTTTATCAAAAGGTCGTTGGGGATGCAGTTGTATTCCTAGTGTTATATGTAGATGACATATTACTATTCGGGAATGACACTGCAGTACTTTCTTCTGTAAAAGTGTGGTTGTCCAAAACCTTCCACATGAAAGATTTGGGAGATGCATCTTATGTGCTTGGGATAAAGCTCTATCGTGATAGATCCAGAAAATTAATTGGATTATCCCAATCTATGTACATAGATAAGGTGCTAAGTAGGTTCCAAATGGAACAATCAAAGAAAGGTCTTCTTCCTGTGAGACATGGAATTCACCTTTCTAAATCCATGGGACCGAAAAATCCTGAAGAAATACGGCAAATGAGTAGGATTCCTTATGCTTCCGCCATAGGAAGTCTCATGTATGCCATGATATGCACAAGGCCTGATATCGCATATGTTGTGAGCATCACCAGTCGATATCAATCTAACCCAGGATCAGAACACTGGGCAGCTGTCAAGACGGTCCTTAAGTACTTAAGAAGAACTAAGGACATGTTCCTCGTTTATGGAGGAGCAACAGAGTTGCGAGTGGAAGCCTATACAGACGCAGATTTCCAATCTGACGTCGATGATAGAAGTTCCAACTTCGGATATGTGTTCACTCTGAATGGTGGGGCTGTCAGCTGGAAAAGCAAGAAACAAGATGTAATTGCTGATTCCACGACGGAGGCTGAATATGTCGCTGCAGCTAAAGCCGGCAAAGAAGCGTTCTGGATGAAGAAGTTCATTACTGAACTTGGAGTGGTTCCAACCATTACATCACCAGTAACCTTGTACTGTGATAATAGTGGGGCGATAGCTCAAGCCAAGGAACCCAGGGCTCACCAAAAGAACAAGCATTTTGACAGACGCTTTAATATCATTAGAAGATATGCTGCCGAGGGGAAAGTCAACATCCTCAAGGTTGCCTCAGCCGATAACGTAGCAGATCCACTGACGAAGCCAATGTCTCAAATCCAACTTGACCGCCACATGGAAAAGATGGGTATTAGATACATGGGAAGGTGGCTTTGAGTGCAAGTGGGAGATTGTTGGAAGTATGCCCACAAAGCCACTCATTTGATGTAATAGCTTTTGGAATACTTATTGTGTTAAACTATTATATGTTTAATGAAGGGCAAAGCTTATTGTTAATCATTATTTATTGGATTATATGTTTAAGCAATAAGGGAATCCAAGGAATGTATTTAGTCTAAGAGAGAAGTGATCTAAGTAAGTTAGATTAACGAGACCTTTCTCTTATGTCATTCCTAAAACGTTCCTAGCCATAGGATTGCCAATTGGGCATTGACAATCCGCTAAGGTTAGTATGCGTTATGTTAACTCAAGCGTGAGTATGACTAGTCTCAAGTCATTTAGTGTTGGACACTGAGACAAACACATAGGTGCTCGAAAGGTAATCGAGTACACTGAACAACGATCAAAAGAGAGTTCGAACATACATGTCATGTAAGAACTCGTAAGTTGCAATATGCAAAGTAGTCCTTTGACCTGAGGCATCATAGATGTCTAATGGTTAGGTCCTTGATCTTTGATCATGTCAAAGGCATTCCATCGAGAGTGTCCACGACATTGTTGGGGTCAAGCTATCTAGTCATGTAGGCATATGAATGAACAACAAGGGATCTCTAACCTTCCATGGTGGAAGGAGAATACTCTGAGATATGATTCAGGAGTCTTTGGCCAAAGCATACGAATATGACTTAGGAAGTATGTTTCAAGTCATATTCAAATGAATCATATAGAGAAGAATCACATTGGATAGTAGACATGAAATAAACTATTACTTAAATAATGTGATCAAGAGTATTGTATTAGAGAAGGACCGTATTGCATTGTAATTGTAACTGGATAGGTTCTCCAACCACTTCTACTTAGCTTGGGTAGCCATGACATACTGCTAGGTGTCACTCATGGTTTGTGGAAGCCCTGAGGATTAGCTAAGACTAATCTTCATCAAAGGGAGAATTGAAATGTAGTTTCAATTCGCAATCGATCGTTAAGAGTAACAATCGCCCACTGCCTCGCTAATTGGAGCCTAATGGATCGTACACCGAGTAAGGATGAAAGTGAAGAAATATAAATGAGATGGATAAGCAATTAAATAGTTTAATTGAGAATGGTCAAGATTAATTAATTAGTTAATTAATCTTACGAAAGGTTCGTATTGGGCTTTTAAGTTGGTTTTGGGTTTCGGGGCCCAAAAGGGTTTTTTGGTCCACAAGGCCCATTGAGTTTAGGTTGTGTGACAACTAAAACTAAATGGAAATTAACCCAAAAACAAAGTCAAAACCGGCCTAGGGTGAGTGGTACTCAACTTGGGTTAATTGCAAGTGTGCCACTCACATGTGAGGTGGTATAAAGGCAACTTTATAGCCATAACCTCATTAGGGTTTTCTAGAGAGAAAGAAGAGAAACATTTTCTCTCCTTTTTCACAAAAGAGATACATATAGAGAGCAAAATGAAATTATCTGATGAGATAGCTGTCTACACAAAAAGATGCACATTGATTGGACAAAAAAATAAATTCTTGGAAGCAAGGCTATACAACCTAATAAATTCACATCACAAAGACCAATGAACCGTTGAAGATCTTTGTACCTTCAATTATCTAGGGCTTTAGTGCAGACGTCAACTAGCTGTTTTTCAATTGGGACAAAGGTTAAGTTAATAACTTTACCTTCCACAAAATCTCTAATGAAGTGATGCCTAATGTCTATATATTTGGTAGAATGTCGGAAAGGATTCGTGGAAATGTCAATTTCACTCATATTGTCACAATAAACAAGAAAGCTGGATTGAGAAATACCATAGTCACTGAGCATTTGGTTTATCCATATAAATTGAGTGCAGCAGCTTCTAACAACAAAATATTCAACTTCAGGAGTAGATAAGGAGATGTAGTTTTGCTTCTTCCTGTGCCAAGTTACTAGATTGTTCCCAACATAGAAAGCTTCTCCAGAGGCACTCTTTCAATCAATAATGTAACAGCCCAAACAGCATTACTGAATCCAACTAGACTTATGTTGGTGTCATGAGTATATTGAAGCCTATAATCAGTTGTTTTACTCACATATTTGATAAACCTCTACAAAAGCAATATCAGGACTACTTGCAGTTAAAAAGAGTTGGTTTCTAATCATGCTTCTATACAGATTTGGTCAACATCCTTGCCACACAAGTCCTTGTGAATTTTGGCACTCGTACTCATTGGTGACCTAGTAGCTTTTGATTCTTCAAGACCAAATTTCTTCGCTAAATTCTTCGCATACTTGGTTTGAGAGACGAAAATGCCATCATTTTCTTGTTTGACTTGGCATACAAAGCTCATCTCAAACTCACTAGTCATCATATTAATGAACTGCTTCATAAGAGAATCAGAAGTAAAGTCAACAACAATATCATCTACATACACTTGGGCAATCACAACATAAGTGTTCACTTTTTTAGCAAGCAATGTCTTATCAACTGAGCCACATGTGTAACCATGAGTAAGAAGAAGAGAAGATAATCTTCATATCAAACACGAGCAGCTTGCTTAAGACCATAAAGAGCTTTCCTCAGTTTGTGCACACCATTAAGATTGTGAGGTTCTTTAAAGCCTTTAGGTTGATCCACATAGACTTCTTCATTCAGAAAACCCATTAGGAAAGGCGATTTTGACATCCATTTGAAATAGTTTTGTACTTTAAATGGCATACAATAACGCAAAGAAGTCTGACAGATTCAAGATGAGCAACATGAGTGAAGGTTTCATCAAAATCAACACCTTCAAGTTGAGAGTATCCTTGAGCAACATGTCTGGCATTATTTCTAATCACGTTTCCTAACTCATCAGACTTGTTCTTGTAAATCCATTTGTGCCAATAACATTAGTGTTCGATGGAAGGTTAACAAGAGACCAAATTTCATTCTTCTCAAACTGGTTCAGCTCTTCTTGTATGGCCAATATCCATTCTTCATCAATTAAAACATCTTTGATATTTTTAGGCTCAATTTAAGAAAAATAGCACACATTGACAACTTCATATTCAATTTGCCTTCGAGTTCTAACACCTTTGTCAATAGAACCCACTATTTCCTCATCTCAATGACTTTTGGTCCATTTCGGTTTATCCTTGAACAGGATGTGAGAATCTTGATCAGTGCTTGATTCACTCTTATTGTCACTTTCTGACAACACACCTAACTTAATAGAAGCATCATTGTTATCCTTCGAGGAGGGAGAAGAAAACAAATCAACATTTTCAATATCGAGAGTAGAAAGAACAATGGAGTCATCAACTTTGACATTTATGGATTCCATGATGGTATTTGTTTAAAGATTGTGAACTTTATAACTTGGTTTGTGTTGGAGTACCCCAGAACGATTCCTTCATCACTCTTTGTATCAAACTTGGTTAGGTGTTCTTGATCTCTCAAAATATAGCAAACACTTCCAAACATTCTATAGTACTTCAACATTGATTATTTACCTCCCCAAAGTTCATAAGGAGTCACATTAGTGCCTGGCCTGAGACATACACAATTTCAGATGTAGCATGCAGTGTCTATGGCTTCGACCTAAAAGTGTTTTGCTACATTCTTGCTATTCAACATCACCCTCGTCATCTCAATCAGAACAAGAATTTTCCTTTCAGCAATCCTATTTTGTTGAGGAGTGAAATGAGCAGAAAATTCATGTTTGATGCCATTGGTTGAACAGAATTCATCAAATTGAACATTCTCAAATTCAATACGATGATCAGTTTGAGTCTGACAAGAAAATGACGATTGGTCAGAGATTCATTTGGCATTACTTTATACAGGTGAGAAACTGTTGAAAAGTATCTAATTTTTCCCTCAAGAAACACACCCAAATATACCTAGAGTAATCATCCACAATTACCATAGTATACTTTTTTCCTTCAATGCACAAAGTCTGAAATGGACCAATGAGATCCATATGCACTAATTGAAAAGTCTTGGAAGTTGCAGTGTTAGTCATTCTCTTGTGAGCCATTTTGGTTTGTTTTCCCAACTGAGAAGATCCAAAAACACTCCTAGTCAGAGATTGAAAGATGAGGTCAACCCCATACAACTTCACGTTTAGATAATTTTTGGAGCTCTTTAAAGTTTACGTGAAAATGACCAAGCCTTCTATGCCACAACACACTAGCACCATCAATTGCTTTGTTGCACTTTGAGGAATCACCAACCTTTGAAGCATAAAGATCGTAACAATTGTCTCTAGATCTTGGAAGAACCAGCATATTCTTCCCATTTTCGTCCACAATTCGACAACCTTTCTTGGAAAATCAAACTTCATCGGCCACTTCATCACACGACTGGCTAAGGCTATAAGGCTTGACTTCAAACCTTCCACATAACAAACATCCTTAAGTTGAGGAAGACCAGGGATACTGACAACACCATTCTCTAGTAATTTGGGAGTTGTCTCCACTACCGAAAACAACACCACTAGGATTGAAAGGTAAAAAAGATAGAAAGGCATCCTTGTCCCCCAGATATGTGACGAGAACACCCACTGTCAAGATACCAGCCATTTGGTTTGGTGGTAGAGAGTGCATCGAGAATAACTAAGCATCTGTTGGAGACTGTTTGAACCGATTTGGAGCGAGGTTTGACACTTTCCACACTGGATTACTTAACAAGTTCAGCAATTTTGTTTACTTCATTGGCTAGTCGATACATTTGATTCGTCAAGGTATCATTCTTCCCAAAGTGAAGCTTGCTACACTTAGGACGAATGTGACTCAATTCATCATAGGGGTGACATAAGGGAATAAATCTATTCTTTGAACTTGGATTGACTTTAGGTCCCACAAGAATAGATTCTCTCACAAATTTCGATTTGGTAGCCATTGAGCTTGAGCCATTTTCCACATAACAAACATCACTTTTGTCACCATGTGGTTTTCACAAAACTCAGCATCTTGTCAATTTTTTCAGCCTCAATAGTAAGATGAATAACTTTGTCATTTGCCTCATTCAGCTCAAGTAGGTGTTTTCGGTTAGCCTCATGATATAACACATTATTTGCCTTCAACACATGAATTTGATTTCATCAGCTTTTCTTGAGATTCCAACAAGTTTTGAACCTAAGCTTCAAGAGCAACAATTACGTCATCTTTTTCATCTTTGTCATTGTAATTAGAATCCTTCTCAAGATAACCAATCTTTTCATCCAGTTAAGTTATGACTAGACAAAAATACTTGTTTTCTTTCTGTAACTCAGCAACCTTCTTAGTATATCATACTTAACTCCACTTACGTCTCATCAAAGAGTATATCATACTTAACTCAAACTTACGCTCATCAAGGAGTATATCATACTTAATTTAAAATTCATCATAAGTCATCTCCTCATTGTCATTCAAAACAAAATCATCATCACTTGGAGACTTCCTTTATTAGAGCAACAATAACAACAATTTTTTCTTCATCATTTGACGACTCATCAGAATACACGGACCCTTCACCTTCACTTTCACTCCAAGTAGCCATCACTGCTTTGTCCTTTTTTTTACTTGACTTTCTATTGTTTTCACACTCAACAACACGATGTCCATTACCACTATAAGAAAAACACATACCAGATTCACCAAAGGAAGATTTGTCCCTTCTACTTGCAAATCTTCCTTGTTTTCTACGAAAAGTTAACTTTCCATGTGATTGAACACTTGAATCTCTTGAAGATTGCTCAATATTTTTCACCTTCTTTCCTTTATTCTTAAAGATCCTTTTGAATAGCTTGACAAATAAGCCAAGATCATCTTCAGAGGGTACACTTTAAAGAGCAACTTCTTTCCCTTTCTTCATATCACCTTCTTCCATGTTCAGCTCCATCTTATAAGTGATAAGTTTTCCCACCAATTTTTCAAGTTTGATCTCATTTAGGTCTTGGAATTCTTAAATGCCAGCTCTCTTTGCTATGAATCAATGCCAGCTCTCTTTGCTATGAATCTCTTAGGCAGAGTTCTCAAGATCTTCTGGACAACTGTAACTTCATCAATGGTCTTTCCCAACCCCAAGGCTTCATTGGTTAACATTTCTACATTTTCATAGAATGTCGAGAAGGTTTTTGACCCCTTCATCCTCCCTCAAACTTCAAAAGAGTCATATGGAGTTTGAGATCCCTCACTTGTTTGTCACCTTCATGAAGAATACTGAGCTTGACTCATACTTGCTTTGCGTTTGAACAATACTGAATATGTACAAATTGAGTTGGAGAAATGGCAGTAACAATGGTATTTCTTGCTTTTTTATTTGCCATGGCAGAAGTTACTTGAACATGAGTCCAATCTTCTTTCGCTTTAATCATAGATTCACCATCATATATTCTTTTGCCATGGCTGGAATACTCCATGATCATCTCCATGCTTGCTTGTTCTTGAAGCACGAAGTGGTTGCATGCCACACTGAATCAATTAATAGTCATATATAAACAATTAAGATATTTGAAATTCTTATCCTTTCATAAAATGGTATTTTTGACTATTCCCAAGTATATTTAGATTAGATTTTGATTCTGATTTCGATTAGGTTTATTATACCTACAAAAATGTACCAAGAATAATATACTTACCAAAATTAACACATATATATCTAATGTCAAGTTCCAACAAAAGACACTCATCTTATTCAAACTCAACAATTAACTTTCTAGCCAATTTATGATGCCACATATGTGGCAATATAAGATGTTTATTTTATCATATTTACAGTTCGACAACATAACTTAACCATAATAACAGAAGCCTTTATGCCGATCCAATTGATTCACTTGTAGATATTGGAGATCATGAACCCTAGATTCAAAGTCGACAATTAACTTTCTAGTCAATTTATGATGCTATATACATGGCAATATAAGATGTTTATATATTTACAATTCGAGAACATAACTTAGCACTGATAAAAGTAGCCTGTATGCATATCCAATTGATTCACTTGTAGATATTGGAGATCATGAACCCTAGTTGAAAGTGCTCAAGAATTGCATTAACTAGGATGTGTATACAATGTTGATGTTCAACGTTACTGAAACCGGTTTGTATAAGATCTCAAGGGATGGGTTGTATGTATGGGTTGTCATCCTCACTTTAGCTAAGTCATAGGCTAGAGTGATGGTCTTAACCCTACTTTCATGACTTTCCATAACTTATCATTCACTTTACCTCCTTCTTGTCAACCTTTCTTAGTTGCTTGTAGAAGTTTCTTTCCTTGTAATTAGGTTTTGGCTTTTCCTCTTGTTAAGGCAGATTTTAGGGATTGTATTAGGGTAGTTAGCCTACAATTTCTTGTAGCTTCTTTTCGGCTCTCTATATGAGTGGCCTTCTTTTCCTTGTAATCTTGAAAGTGAGAAATACAACAAATATTTGAAACCAAAAATCAACATGGTATCAGAGCAGGAACCATAGGGTCCTGACTCTGTTCATTAATTTTTTTTACTTCTTTGTTTGCTCATCCTCAATAGAGATGGCAGAAGAAAATGCGTTTAGTGCTGATAGTGCCTCATCCTTATCCCCCAACTTAACTAAAGGGGGTGAGAACAACCCAAATCAACGTCTCTGCTCGATGCTACTGAACGAGTTCAACTACCTTCCTTAGTCAAGAGCTATGTCACTTGCTCCAGAAGGAAGATCGAAGCTAGGGTTTATCAATGGAAGCTCTGAGCCCCCAGAATCCACTTCACCAAACTATGATGCATGGCACGCCATTGATTAGCTGGTTATGTCCTGGATACTTAACTTGATGGAGCCAAAACTGTCTAAGCTCTTCAGCTACTCGGAATCTATTAAAGACATGTATGGCAGCCAAAACAACTCAATTTGCATCTTTCAACTAAAGAAGGGTGCTGCTAGTCTAAAGCAAGGTGATCTGTCTTTTGTTAAACACCTTGGAAGTATGAAATCCATGTGGAATGAACTTGATGTGTACCGACCACACACAACTAATTCCGCTGTGCTACTGAAGAAGGCTGATGAAGACAAGGTGTTTCAACTCTTAGCAAGCTTGGGAGCTAAATAACGTAGTCATTTGTTAATGACTCCAGAGCTGCCCTCCTTTACCAGTGTGTCTCATGCAGTCCAGAGAAAGGAAACTTGACAAAGAGTGATGAGCATTGAGCCCAAATCCAACTCTGAGGCTAGGGTTTTCACGAAAAATCACAAAGCAACTGGTGATAGGGTGCTTGGGAAGAAAGCAGACTGGAAGTGTTCTTATTGCAACATGAAGGGACATATGAGAGAAAAATGTTGGATTCTTCTTCCGGAGTTAAAGCCTAAATTTGATAAGGAAGGCAGGATGATCAAATATGGGAAGGGATGAGTCATTCCAAAAGCATTTCACTCAGCTTTCTCCACAGCTGATGGGATGGCCAATTTCTCAACAAATCCTATGTCCTTGATCAACGAGTTTGCTGCTTTTCTTCAAAGGAAGCAAGGAAGCATTGAGCATGATGAAGTGACGACTAAAAACCCTACTGCAATGCTAGGGAAATTTGTTGGATTCTTGGCTGATCGGATAACACATCGAAAGGCAACATTCCTGGTATTATCAGTGCCATTTCCACTGCTCTTAATGCAAATGTTACACTTGATTTTTGGATTATTGACTCTGGTGCCACTTATCATAAAACTGATAAACCCTTGAGTCTCCATGAATTTCAAAAAACTATTGATCCAATCCATGTGTTTGTTGCAAATGGGAAAGGGGAACCAATTCTAGGGAAAGGAAAGATTAGATTGTTGAGTGAGCATATTGATTCCACTGCTCTCTATGTACCATCTTTTCCATTTCAGCTTTTGTCAGTAGGAAAAATCACAAAAACTTTAGACTGTCTTGCCATATTTTCCCATCACAATGTTGTGTTTCAGGGCTGAGTTACACAGAAGAAGATTGGTGAAGGGTTCTTCTTAAATGGACTCTACTATCTCTCAAAGAAGTCCAATTTTGTCAAAAAGCTCAGTGTTAACTTAAGTCAAGTTCAAGAACACCAACTCTGACACCAACGTCTTGCCCATCCCTCAGAACCTATGATGACCAAGTTGT
This sequence comes from Cotoneaster glaucophyllus, assembly GCA_036320875.1. Classification (NCBI taxonomy): domain Eukaryota; kingdom Viridiplantae; phylum Streptophyta; class Magnoliopsida; order Rosales; family Rosaceae; genus Cotoneaster; species Cotoneaster glaucophyllus. Next base: position 12,587,223 of record CM070060.1, read on the forward strand.
TTCCCATTTTTTGTAAAAACACACTTGAGTGTGAAACTTGTCAAATGTCAAAAGCCACTAGACTCCCTTTTGCTTCCTTTAATTCTCGAACCAGTAGACTTTTTGAGCTTGTTCACTCAGATATCTGGGGTCCTTCTCGTGTAGAATCCTTTGATGGGTATATATATTATGTTACATTTGTTGATGACTATTCTAGAGTGACCTGGTAATATATTTTAAAACTCAAAAGTGATATGTTTGATGCTTTTAAGGACCTCCACAATCTAATCACCAATCAATTTTCGACTAAGTTATATATGTTAAGATCAGATAATGGCACCAAGTACACTTCCAGTAGCATGAGTACTTGAGCAATCATGGCATTTTGCATCAAACTAGCCATGTTAGTACGCCACAACAAAATGGAATCGAGAATTATTGGAGAAGACTCGATCACTTATGATCCAAATGAATGTCCCTAAGAAATTTTCGACATTAGCCCTACTCACTGCCACTTACATCATTAACAGACTGCCAACTTGAGTGTTGAATAATAAATCACCTTTTGAAGTCATGAAGAGCAAGTCTATAGACTTGTCTCACCTCAGGACCTTTGGTTGTACTTGTTACGTGCACCTTCAAGCTCTTCATCGGGATAAAATCGACCCTCGAGCTGTCAAATATGTGTTTATGGGATACTCCAGTTCTCAAAAGGGTTACAAAGTGTACAACCTTACCACTGGGAAGCTGGCAGTCTCTAGAGATGTGCGATTTGATGAATACTCTCCTTATTTCCACAAAGGTTTAGAGACCAATCCCAATAAGGAAGATCTTATGGACCTATTTCCACTTCCTACTCCAGCAGAAGTTCATGAAGTGACTCCTGCTCATATCAGCACTGAGAATTCTCAACCCACTGAGAGTGTAAGTGATGTAGTGCCAAGCTCATCTGGATCATCAGAAGCTCAACCAAATCAGCAAGCTATAAGTGCACCAAGAAGAAATCCTACATGAGATAGACATCCACCAGTAAGGTTACAAGAGTATGTTACTTGCACTGCAAGGCATCTTATCTCTGCTGCCATTTCTTATCACAAATTCTCATCTTCTCATGCTTTTTTTCCTTAACAAATTGTCTCACACTTTCGAACCAAGGAATGTTCATGAAGCCACATGCATGCCTAAGTGGTAAGATGTTATGACTAAAGAGCTCCAAGCTTTGAATGACAAAAACATGGAGTGTGGTGGATCTTCCAAATGGGAATAAGGCAATGGGAAATAGGTGGATATATAAGACCAAATTCAACTCCAATGGAAGCATTGAGAGACACAAGGCACGGTTACTAGCTCAAGGCTTTACAAAAACCTATGGCATTGACTACAAGGAGACATTTGCTATAGTTGCCAAAATGAACACAGTGAGGGTATTGTTGTTTGTGGCAGTCAATAATGCATGGCCCTTATACCAAATGGATGTGAAGAATGCATTTCTTCATGGGGATCTTCAGGAAGAAGTGTACATGAAGTTGGCCCCGGTTCATCCAAGAGAAAAGGAATCTAACAAGGTCTGCAGACTTCACAAAGCCATATATGGTCTCAAACAGTCCCCTTGAGCTTGGTATTCGAAGCTTAGTTCAGTCCTTGAAGCTGCTGGATTCAAAATGAGTCATATTGACTCTTCTTTGTTTGGTCGAAGTGGCATTGCTGGCAAATTAGTTGTGCTTATATATGATGATGACCTAATTATTACAGGTGACAATATGAGTGAAATCAACACACTTAAGCAGTCACTTCAACAAAAATTTGCCATTAAAAACTTGGGACCCTTGAAATACTTTCTTGGAATTGAAGTGGCTACCTCCTCAAAAGGACTTTTCTTGAATCGAAGAAAGTATGTTCTCGATCTTCTAGATGAAGATAACATGATGGAGTGCAAACCATCTCGGACACCCCTAGCTAGCAAGCTTCAGTGGCATGAAAAAGGTGAACCTCTCTTGTACCCTAGTGTTTATCAGCGAATGGTTGGGAAACTTATTTATCTCACCATTACTAGGTCTGATATCTCATATTCAGTTAGCCTAGCCAGTCAGTTCATGCACTCTCTTACTTTAGTTCACTGGGAAATCGTCAAGAGGATACTTTGATATCTCAAGGGCACAGTAGGTAGGGGCTAATTATGAAGAACAATGGATCAAATCACATTTTGGCCTACACAGATGCTGACTGGGCTGGAAATGCACTTGATCGAAAATCCACAACAGGTTTTTGCACATTTCTTGGAGGGAATCTTGTCACTTGGAAGAGCAAGAAACAAACTGGTATTGCTCGATCTAGTGCAGAAGCTGAGTATAGGGCCATGGCAGCAACGGCCTGTGAATTGATATGGTTAAAATGTCTTCTTTCCAAGCTCAGATTCACAACCATGGCACCTATATCCTTGTATTGTGATCACCAAGCTGCCATGCATATTGCTTCCAATCCAATGTTCCATGAAAGGACCAAACATATTGAAGTTGACGGCCATTATTCATGCTTAAGTTCAATCCAAGGTGATAGACACCGTGTTCACACGCAGCCACGATCAACTTGCTGATTTATTCACAAAAGCACTGGACTCTACTTAGTTTCAGCGTTTGTTGAGCAAGCTTGGATCAATCAATCCCCTTGATCCAGCTTGAGGGGGTGTATTGAAACCGGTTTGTATAAGATCTCAAGGGATGGGTTGTATGTATGGGTTGTCATCCTCACTTTAGCTAAGTCATAGGCTAAAGTGATGGTCTTAACCCTACTTTCATGACTTCCCATAACTTGTCATTCACCTTACCGCCTTCTTATCAACCTTTCTTAGTTGCTTGTAGAAGCTTCTTTCCCTGTAATTAGGTTTTGGCTTTTCCTCTTGTTAAGGCAGATTTTAGGGATTGTATTGGTGTAGTTAGCCTACAATTTCTTGTAGCTTCTTTTCGGCTCTCTATATGAGTGGCCTTCTTTTCCTTGTAATCTTGACAATGAGAAATACAACAAATATTTGAAACCAAAAATCAACAAACGTTTATGAGAGAATCTGAAATATTACCATTTCCCGTAGCTTTGTATTTTGTTGCAATAGCTTTTTCTCCTGATCATGGGAAGTTTAAGAACACGGCATATCAGCATTTTCAGACAAATAGAGGCATATGCACGCGAGTAATAATATGTAACAGAAACTTCTACTGGTAATTACATCTGCCTTCAGCTTATCTATCTGCTCCCTCAGTAACTGACTCTGATAAAGGAAAAACAAAGTGCATTACATGTTAGTAGCTTATAGTAATGATTCATATCCTATAGAGGGAAAGTTCATGTTTCAGTCTAAAATCAATTGGCAATATTGGAGAATGACTCAATTCTCCCTTAATTTTCGATGTGGGATTCACTCTCAACATATATCCCGACGCCACGTAAGAGGCATTTTAAGCTTAACATGTAGGCAACACATGTTGAAAGAAGTTAAGGTTACACCCTAAAACCAATTGACAATATTAGAAGTGGCCCGACTGTTTATAAGACACAAATGTCTCTTAATTCACCGCTGTAAGATTTACACTTCAAACACATATTACACACATAATATATGTACAACCTAAACCTTTAACATTTTGAACTTCTACTAATTAATTATCTTTTCTCTGCTATCCGGAATGATCGTTATATCAAGTCCACTGAATTGATGACCTAATTAATGCAAAATATAAAGAAATCCTGTATAATGAAGGAGACCAAGAGAAGGAAAAAGAATGCATATATATAGAACTCCTATAAATTAATCTGTACCTTTTTGGCCCTAATTTTTGTTAAGCTTCGCTCCAGTTGATTCTCTATCTGATGTAGTTCCTCCATGGATCATGATTCCAAATCATTACCTAACAGCTTCCTACACCATACGTATAGCATTTATCGATAATCTCCAACGAAAATGAAAATCTGATTGCAGTACAACACTAATTAAAACAAGCTTAAAACAAAATTTCCAGTTGAGCATTGAGTTAAACCTTTTAGAAGCTTCAATACACTCGATCTTTGTTGCCAAGGTTTGAGTGTCATCCTTCTCATGCTGCATGCAGTCCAAAAATTGCCAGAAATTTAGTAACGTTTATCCTGCATGCAGGTCTTAAAAGGCATTTCTTTTGATGAAAGAAGATATGTAATAATTAGCCCTTTCAGGATAGTTATTTCTCTTGTGGAGTCAACTGCGTTTTTTATTTTAATAATTCGAATCGTCGAATTTTTAGGTTTTATACACCAATAGTTCTCAAAAAGGGAAAAAAAACCAATTATATAGCAGCTGAAATCATTTATATTTTAATTGAATGAAGGGATAGATAGAACCAGTGTGCAGTGGCAGATACCTCCATATATTCTTCAAATGCTTTAGTGGTAATATGGCCTGCATCCTTCACTCTCATTTGGTAACGGTCTAGTGTATTGTTGATACTGAAAGCACAACAAGAGATAAGAATACCACCAACTCTGCTAATTTAATATGTTTACCAAGATCAACTACTTGCCTACAAGTCCAGATGTGAGATTCATGATCCACTATTAATTCTTCAACTATATATGAAGATTTATTTTCGATATTATGTATACAGATTCAAATTATAGGCAACTATAAACCCAGATAAAAGTTTAAAGAAGAGGGGTTGGGGAGGGAGGGAGGGAGGGAGGGAGGGAAGGAGAGGGGGAGGGGGGGGGGGGGGGGTGTTTCGGGGCTGGGCGGGGTGTGGACGATAGATTTGTGTGTATTCATGACAAGCCATGACGTTGTGATTGGAGCTTGAGATTAAAAGCTAATAAGATGACTAAGTACTACATGTAAATAATTATACATCGAAGAGAGTTGAGGTTCTACCATAAAATCAATTAGTAATATGGAGGTAGCTCAATTACTTATAAGCATAGGCAATGTCCCTTCTTTCCCTGATGTGGGATTAATACTCTCATCAAGCCACCTCATGATTAACGAATTTTCAAATCTAACACGTGGACAACACAAATTGGGTGGCGTAGGACAACTTACTATGATACCATGAAGAAAGTTAAGGTTCCACTATAAAACCAATTGCAATATATATGAGTATCTCAATTACTTATAAATACATACAAAGTTCGTTCTTTCTCCAATGTGGAATTGATAATCTCAACATAGATTGAGATATATCGAGTATGGAAAAAGATGACCTATTATATTTATGTGATTGAGTCAAAGGCAAGTCAGGTTCTAGTAGTCAAGTTATGCAGATGGTTTTTTAATAAGGTTAAACCACATTTACAATGATTTAAGAAATTAAATGTTAGATCAAGTTGAAGGCCATCCTAAATTAAAGAAAGAAAAAAAAAATCTAAATCTCTCTGAAAGTAGTGTACTATAAACTCAACCAATTTATCGTTCTTATATCCAGATCCTTACAAGTGTCACCTTCTAAGAGGAGATTCACTTTATACTGGTGACTGAGTGGTAACAACCTGTTTGGAATGTGTTTAGAAAAGGCTTATATAAGGCAACACTCCCTAAAACTCAACTCAAATCTTAATCTCCTGAAACACAAAATGTGTCTCATTGTGCCTCCTAACGTTAACGTCTATTAACAGGTCCGAAAAAATTGTTTATGTGGCACAAATAGGTCCCATTGTAGCTGAGATGTGTCATTTGTGCTAGGGGAACAATTTTAACTATTTTACTAATGGATTTTGACGATGGATATGCGAAAAATTGAGACCGAGTTGATTTAAAGAGAGTTAGGTAAGCACTTTTGAATTTAAAGGGTTAAATGAGACTTGAGTTAAGTTTCAAGGGGTGTAGATGTAAATTAAGTCGTAGAAAAAGGTAATAACTGAGAAAGAACTACTGTGGTAAATGATTGTTTACTTATAATTTTTTTAAGGAATTGTTTAGTTATCATACTACCCATCAGTGTTTTTTGTATAGATATAATGAGTTAGATGAACTCGCAAATTACGTACTGATTGATAATGAGGGGGTTCTTAGATAGATATAATAAGATGTACTAGCAAATTAAAATTGGATGAAACTGTCAAATTTTCCCAATTAATTGTTTACCATTTATATTATTTTGGATTATTACTCTCAAGTAATCAAACTAGTTGTGTGTGGAGACCAAGCTTTAGCGTACTATTATTTCACATATGTTCATTGACTAAAACCTTATTAGTTTTCAGATTTTGATCCAAGTCGCTAGCATTAATGTAATAATGAATTTACATGTCAGTTACATAATTTTTTAAAATAAAAATTAATAATTAATTTAGAATTTAATACTCACACATTTATTAAACGTCTACTAATTTTCAATTCAAAACATTTTCAAAATAAATAAAAAAATTAGAATAAGTTTTTACCCATTAGCTTTTTTTAAAATTGTTTTCAATTTTTTAATCTTATATGTACCCATTCATGTAATTTTTTCAAATTTTTTTATCTAAAAATGTACTCATATTTAACTATACCAATTTGTTATATTTTTATACAAAATCTATTCAATTTTTTTCTAATCCATTTTTAAACTTATATTGACACACCCCGAACTAAATCAAGGCGTGTTGGCCATCACGTGAGGGTGACGTAGCCATGTGCGCACTGCGGAAGTGATAAGAGAATAAAAATGCGAGTAAATAAAAACCAAATTAACTAATTTAGACCAGGCGAACACATAAGTGCAAGTGACGAGATCTAAGTGTGACATAGCCGAAGTGCAGTCTAACAGGACAAATACTAATTATACAATACCAGAGGAATGGTCCTACATTAATTATAGACTGTCAGAACCGCCGTCGTCTCCTCGTAAGCCACCAACAAGCACTCCTACCTGGAACCTGGAGGGGCGCAAAACAGAAAGTGTGAGTGGGCGAAAACAAAACTTTCAAAAACATTTCCTTTTCCTCAAAAGTTATAACCCCTCGCCGTAAAACCTGTATAATTTCCCAGAAAATAGAATATACATATATATATATCTCAAAAATCATTTCCACCATCCAAAAATCCCAACATGTATGCCATGCAAGATATCACAAGAATAATGAAGTCAACCAGATGAAATAATACGATGAATAATAAAGTGTCAGCCGGATCCACATAGGGTGGCCTATACGGCTGAACCTATAGCTCATCAAGTGTGCCTGCACAAAAGTCGGAACCACCTAATGTGGTCTGTACGACAGGGCTAGGTGTAATAAGTACGCTCAAGTGCTACGATCACGTGAAGGCTGTGCAATAAATCGCGGGTCATCTACGAGTTGGAACCAAGGTGAGCATATGGTGCGGGAGGTGAACATCACATGAAGGACTGTGCCCTGGCCACGAGCGGGAGCACTAACACCAAGGTGCAAGTTTATGAGCTCTAAATGTCTCTAAGTATAACCATAACCATACAACTTACCATTAACCACATATAACCTTACCTGGGACTTACCTGAACGTCCGTGGCATTAACAATAACTTATGCAACTATTAAATGCAAGTTCTAAAACATAAAGTATTTAGCATGGCATTTCAAAGCATAAAACCATTTAAGTAAGTTTTTTGGGAAAAATACCAAGCATATATACATATATAGAAAACCAAAATTCTCACTCACTGATATGTGGAGGGATCGTAGCCCCCGAGTCTTGCTTGACTGCGCTCGTCCTCAGGAAACGTCTCACCTATATGCGAAACAACTATTTTAATGTTATTTATAAGCACATAACCAAAACTAGGTAATAACTTCTCATACGTTGCTCAGTTGGGGTATTTGAATATACCATCGTGGCCTACTCAACTCCACGAACATCCCCACATTTTTAGAAAAAATTTCTGACGTCTTACGCACCTTCACGCTCCGGCCAAGGCACGACCACACGCGCCGCCCACGCGTAGGCACGTGCCTGGCACACTGATGGAATCCTTAACGGCGTTAGGGAATATTCCGTTAAATGACTAGAATATACCGTTAAATATACCTGATGTCATTAACTGCCGTTAGCATATTCCGTCAACTTTGACGGAATATTCTTCTTCTTCTCCAGTGAGTCACCGGATTCTGGCACCGGCCGCCGTCTGTATCGCCGGTTTCTGGAAAATTTTCAAACCTTTACTTCTCACTCATTTTTCAACCAAATTCCATGAAATTTGTACCAAAATGAAGCTTAGAGTGAGTAGAACACATTCTTACCAGTTTTAAGCCTTAAATCTCACGGAAATTGGCTGGAGAACCTTCGATATTTTCGGTCACCTCTGTAACTCGACGAACTTGAGTGTCCTGACGTCCAAAACTTTCCAAAATTGCTCCTTAAGCTTTGTGAAGTAGTTTTAGGACCTTCTCGAGCCTCAAAACGCCATGAAAAACGTGCGATCACGACGGAGCAACAGTGCCCTCGTCGAAGCTCACTGGTTCTCGAGTTTTTGAAGGTCTCACGTCTAAATAAAGGTATTGTTGTGATCGTAGGCTCGCAAGGAACTCAAAAGTAGTCCCTAAACGTTCGATCTGTGGATGGAAGTGAGTTTTGGGAGTTGTCCGTACAGTTGTACGGACATGGAAAAATCGAGAGAGAGAGAGAGAGGTGATGTCTGCGTGTGTGTGCACATGTGGGTGTGTGGTCCTCACGGGATAGGCCAAAACAAGGAAGAAATAGGCTTTAATTGGGCCACCACACTTAGAGCTAAAAAAAAATTAAATCTAAAACAAACCCTAACTTCTAATTGGGTCCAAAATAAAGGGAATTAAAGTAATTGGTCCAAACTTGTTGAAAGCAATATGATAGGACCACTTTTCTTAGCCCATTTACACAAATACAACCTAACGCTCAAGGGCAAACATGTCATTTCCACGCCATCGGAAATAAAATATAATAAATTTTGGGACGGGCTATCTGAAGGAAAAATTTTGTCCTAGCTAAGAACATGTTGAAGGAAAAATATTGTCCTAGCTAAGAACAAGTAAGAACATTTGAATACATATGCAAACTCGTAACACTTTAAAGTAGGCATGCATTCAAAAACAATTCATAAAACCCATGACTTTCAAAGCCTAGCATATGGTGAACCAATAGACTCTTTAACAAACTTAAAGAGAAGAAAGGATTTAGAGATTCTTTACCCTTGAAGCTCATCCTTGATTACACAAGGGATTCACCCAAGTGGAGGGCCTTCAAGTCACCTCCTAGCTCCTTGGATCTACCTTGTGATTTGTATGCTCCTTTGCTCCTTGAGGATGTGAGGAAAGGATCTCCAAAAGTACCAAAGATTTAGTACCTCTAAGTCTCCACACCAAAGATGTAGTGTAAAGATGAAATGGATGACTTAGAAGGATTTTTGATGCTAGTAAAACCCCCTAAGTTGGCCGGCCTCTATGGAGAAAAATGGAGACAATGTTTTTCTTCTTTTTCTCTTAGAAAAGCCCTAATGAAAATAAAGCTATAAAGTTGCTTTTATACTTCATTCTTAGGTGAGTGGCAAACTTGCAATAAAGCATAACCTACTACCCCTCACCCTTATGGCCGGCCCCCTTTTGGTATTGGGCTAATTGCCCATTTTGTTTTAGTTGTCATACAACTTAAACATAATGGGCCTTGTGGACCAAAACACTTTTGGGCCTTGAAACCCAAAACCAACTTAAAAGCCCAATACGAACATTTCGTATAATTAATTAACTAATTAATTAATCTTGACCATAATTCAATTAAACCTTTTAATTGCATATCCATCTCATTTTATTTCTTCACTTTCATCCTTACTCGGTGTACGATCCATTAGGTTCCAATTAGCGAGGCAATGGGCGATTGTTACTCTTAACGATCGATTGTGAATTGAAACAACATTTCAATTCTCCCTTTTGATTAGTGTTTGCTAATCTTCAGGGCTTCCACAAACCATGAGTGACACCTAGCAGCATTTCATGGTTACCCAAGCTAAGTAGAAGTGGTTGGAGAACCTATCCAGTTACAACTACAATGCAATACGGTCCTTCTCTAATACAATACTCTTTATCACATTGTTTGAGTGATAGTTTGTTTCATGTCTACTATCCAATGTGATACTTTTCTATATGATTCAATTTGAATATGATTTGGAACAAACTTCCTAAGTCATATTCATATGCTTTGGCCAAAGACTCTCGAATCATATCTTAGAGTATTCTCCTTCCACCATGGAAGGTTAGAGATCCCTTGTTGTGCATTCACATGTCTACATGATTAGATAGCTTGACCCCAACAATGCCGTGGACACTCACAATGGAATGCCTTTGACATGATCAAAGATCAAGGACCTAACCATTAGACATCAATGATGCCTCAGGTCAAAGGACTACTTTGCATATTGTAACTAACGAGTTCTTACATGACATGTATGTTCGAACTCTCGTTTGATCGTTGTTCAGTGTACTCGATTACCTTTCGAGCACCTATGTGTTTGTCTTAGTGTCTAACACCAAATGACTTGAGACTAGTCATACTCACGCTTGAGTAGACATAACACATACTAACCTTAACGGACTGTCAATGCCCAATTGGCAATCCTATGGCTAGGAACGTTTTAGGAATGAACATAAGAGAAAGGTCTCGTTAATTTAACTTACTTAAATTACTTATCTCTTAGATCAAATACATTCCTTGGATTCCCTTATTGCTTAAACACATGATACAATAAATAGTAATTAACAATAAGCTTTGCCCTTTATTAAACATATAAAAGTTTAATACAATAAGTATTCCAAAAGCTATTACATCAAATGAGTGGCTTTGTGGGCATACTTCCAACACATGTGAGAACATTTGAACACATATTCAAACTAATAGCACTTTAAAGTAGCCATGCATTCAAAAACAATTCTAAAACCCATGACTTTCAAAGCCTAGTGAATGGTGAACCAAGAGACTCTTCAACAATATTAAAGAGAAGGAGGGTTTTTGAGATTCATTACCCTTGAAGCTCATCCTTGTTTACACAAGGGATTCACCCAAGTGGAGGGCCTTCAAGTCACCTCCTAGCTCCTTGAATCTTCCTTGTGATTTTCTTCCTTTTGATTGCTCCTTTTGCTCCTTGAAGATGTAAGGAAAGGATCTCCAAAAGTACCAAAGATTTGGTACCTCTAAGTCTCCACACCAAGGATGTAGTGTGAAGAGAAGATGGATGACTTAGAGAGATTTTGATGCTAGTTAAAACTCTCTCTAAGGGCCGGCCTCTCTATGAGAAAAGGAGAGAAAATGTTTCTCTTCTTTGCCTCAAGAAAACCCTAATGAGGTTATGGCTATAAAGTTGCCTTTATACCACCTCACATGTGAGTGGCACACTTGTAATTAACCCAAGTTGGGCACCACTCACCCTAGGCCGGTTTTGGCTTTGTTTTTGGGTTAATTTCCATTTATTTTTAGTTGTCACACAACCTAAACTCAATGGGCCTTTTGGACCAAAAACCCTTTTGGGCCCCGAAACCCAAAACCAACTTAAAAGCCCAATACGAACCTTTTGTAAGATTAATTAACTAATTAATTAATCTTGACCATTCTCAATTAAACTATTTAATTGCTTATCCATCTCATTTATGTTTCTTCACTTTCATCCTTACTCGGTGTACGATCCATTAGGTTCCAATTAGCGAGGCAGTGGGCGATTGTTACTCTTAACGATCGATTGCGAATTGAAACTACATTTCAATTCTCCCTTTGATGAAGATTAGTGTTAGCTAATCCTCAGGGCTTCCACAAACCATGAGTGACACCTAGCAGTATGTCATGGCTACCCAAGCTAAGTAGAAGTGGTTGGAGAACCTATCCAGTTACAATTACAATGCAATACGGTCCTTCTCTAATACAATACTCTTGATCACATTGTTTAAGTGATAGTTTGTTTCATGTCTACTATCCAATGTGATACTTCTTTATATGATTCATTTGAATATGACTTGGAAACATTCTTCCTAAGTCATATTCATTTGCTTTGGCCAAAGACTTCCGAATCATATCTCAGAGTATTCTCCTTCCACCGTGGAAGGTTAGAGATCCCTTATTGTGCATTCATATGCCTACATGACTAGATAGCTTGACCCCAATAATGCCGTGGACACTCTCGATGGAATGCCTTTGACATGATCAAAGATCAAGGACCTAACCATTAGACATCTATGATGCCTCAGGTCAAAGGACTACTTTGCATATTGCAACTTACGAGTTCTTACATGACATGTATGTTCGAACTCTCTTTTGATCGTTGTTCAGTGTACTCGATTACCTTTCGAGCACCTATGTGTTTGTCTCAGTGTCCAACACTAAATGACTTGAGACTAGTCATACTCACGCTTGAGTTAACATAACACATACTAACCTTAGCGGATTGTCAATGCCCAATTGGCAATCCTATGGCTAGGAACGTTTTAGGAATGAACATAAGAGAAAGGTCTCGTTAATCTAACTTACTTAGATCACTTCTCTCTTAGACTAAATACATTCCTTGGATTCCCTTATTGCTCAAACATATAATCCAATAAATAATGATTAACAATAAGCTTTGCCCTTCATTAAACAATATAATAGTTTAACATAATAAGTATTCCAAAAGCTATTACATCAAATGAGTGGCTTTGTGGGCATACTTCCAACAATCTCCCACTTGCACTCAAAGCCACCTTCCCATGTATCTAATACCCATCTTTTCCATGTGGCGGTCAAGTTGGATTTGAGACATTGGCTTCGTCAGTGGATCTGCTACGTTATCGGCTGAGGCAACCTTGAGGATGTTGACTTTCCCCTCGGCAGCATATCTTCTAATGATATTAAAGCGTCTGTCAAAATGCTTGTTCTTTTGATGAGCCCTGGGTTCCTTGGCTTGAGCTATTGCCCCACTATTATCACAGTACAAAGTTACTGGTGATGTAATGGTTGGAACCACTCCAAGTTCAGTAATGAACTTCTTCATCCAGAACGCTTCTTTGCCGGCTTCAGCTGCAGCGACATATTCAGCCTCCGTCGTGGAATCAGCAATTACATCTTGTTTCTTGCTTTTCCAGCTGACAGCCCCACCATTCAGAGTGAACACATATCCGGAGTTGGAACTTCTATCATCGACGTCAGATTGGAAATCTGCGTCTGTATAGGCTTCCACTCGCAACTCTGTTGTTCCTCCATAAACGAGGAACATGTCCTTAGTTCTTCTTAAGTACTTAAGGACCGTCTTGACAGCTGCCCAGTGTTCTGATCCTGGGTTAGATTGATATCGACTAGTGATGCTCACAGCATATGCGATATCAGGCCTTGTGCATATCATGGCATACATGAGACTTCCTATGGCGGAAGCATAAGGAATCCTACTCATTTGCCATATTTCTTCAGGATTTTTCGGTCCCATGGATTTAGAAAGGTGAATTCCATGTCTAACAGGAAGAAGACCTTTCTTTGATTGTTCCATTTGGAACCTACTTAGCACCTTATCTATGTACATAGATTGGGATAATCCAATTAATTTTCTAGATCTATCACGATAGAGCTTTATCCCAAGCACATAAGATGCATCTCCCAAATCTTTCATGTGGAAGGTTTTGGATAACCACACTTTTACAGAAGAAAGTACTGCAGTGTCATTCCCGAATAGTAATATGTCATCTACATATAACACTAGGAATACAACTGCATCCCCAACGACCTTTTGATAAACACAATTGTCGTCTTCGTTTTGAGTAAAACCAAACGATTTGATTTCAGTGTCAAAACGAATGTTCCAGCTCCTGGAGGCTTGCTTAAGTCCATAAATGGACCTCTGAAGCTTGCATACCTTAGTCTTTTCAGACTTGGACACGAAACCTTCGGGTTGAGTCATATAGAGCTCTTCTTCTAGGTAGCCGTTCAGAAAGGCCGTCTTCACGTCCATTTGCCATATCTCATAGTCATGGTATGCAGCTATAGCAAGCAAAATCCGAATGGACTTAATCATGGCTACAGGAGAGAAGGTTTCTTCATAGTCAATCCCTTCTCGTTGCCTGTAACCCTTGGCTACTAGTCTAGCCTTATAAGTCTCCACGTTCCCATCAGCGCCTATCTTTCTCTTAAAGACCCATTTGTTTCCAACAGGTACTATACCTTCTGGAGGGTCTACAAGAGTCCAGACCTGATTGTGATACATGGAATCCATCTCGGATTTCATGGCCTCTTGCCATCTCTTTGAATCAATGTCGGACATTGCTTCAGTGTAGTCTCTAGGGTCTTCCTTTGTGTCATTGTCACCTAGAAGGTGCAACTCTCCAAAGTCGTTATCCAAGCCATACCTTTTAGGTTGCTTGCTGACCCGTTCGGATCTACGTGGAGCTAGGGTTTCAGGAACAGGGTTGTCAACTTGTTGAGTGCTTGTTTGTGGTTCATCATTAATCTCATTAATTTCCATCGTTTTACTTGTGGTTCCTTTGAGAACAAATTCATCCTCTAGAAACTTAGCAGTTCTGGCGACAAAGACTTTCTGGTCGTCAGGATGGTAGAACTCATATCCCATAGTTTCTCTAGGATATCCCACAAAATAGCACCTAACTGATCTTGCTTCAAGCTTAGTAGCTTCAAGCTTCTTGACATATGCTTCACAACCCCAAATCTTAATATGATTAAGACTTGGCTTTCTTCCATGCCATATCTCATAGGGCGTATGTGAAACTGACTTGGAAGGTACTCTATTAAGCAAGTAAGCTGCTGTATATAGAGCGTATCCCCAGAATGTTACTGGTAGATCTACGGAACTCATCATAGAACGAACCATGTTCATCAAGGTTCGATTTCTCCTTTCAAAAACTCCATTAAGTTGTGGAGTTCCCTGTGGAGTCCATTGTGATATTATTCCACACTCTTTGAGATAATCTAGGAACTCGTTACTTAGATACTCTCCCCCTCGATCTGATCTTAGGATCTTTATCTGCTTCCCAGTTTGCTTCTCAACTTCATTCTTGAATTCTTTGAACTTTTCAAAGGATTCTGACTTGTACTTCATAAGATACACATAGCCAAACCGAGAGTGATCGTCGGCGAATGTGATATAGTAGGAGAAGCCTCCTCTCGATGTAGTGGACATAGGTCCACATACGTCAGTGTGGATTAACCCTAGAATTTCAGTGGCACGCTCTCCCTTCCCAGTGAATGGAGATTTGGTCATCTTCCCTTTCAAGCAACATTCACAAGTACCCATTTGGTCATTACCTAATGGGCGGAAATATCCATCTTTCGACATCTTGCGAATCTTATCAAGGTTCACATGTCCAAGTTTAAGATGCCACATCTTTTCTTGGTTAACTTCTTCTCTAGCCCTTTTGGGTTTTGAGGTATTCCCGCTTTCAATACAGTGCATTCCACTACTTGTCTCTAGATGAAAAAGTCCCTCTATCATATTACCATGAGAGATAATACGACCGTTCAAGTATAAAGTGCAGCTCATTTTGTCAAACAATACTGAGTGCCCATCTCGTAAAAGCATAGAGATAGAAATCAAATTCTTTATACATGAAGGAAAATATAAACAATTTTTAAGTTCCAAGACTTCCCCAGAGGGTAGTTTAAGCATATAGGTGCCAACTGCTTTTGCAGAGATCTTAGTGCCGTTCCCAACTCGCACAATCATCTCCCCATTGCTCAGTGTCCTGCTCCTTGTTAGTCCCTGCAACGAATTGCAGATATGTTGACTAGCGCATGAATGAAATATCCAAGAATTGGAGCTCACTGTAAAAGCACTCTCTATGACAGAAATAGTCCCTTCAAAAGTTCGTGTCATAAGGCTCGCAATGCGCACCCTGTATTTCTTCTTCCAACGTTCATCCTTTCCACAATGAAAGCATGTTCCTTTGGATTTTCTTGCCTTCTTCTTATGCAACCTTTTCCTTGTGATTGCATTCTCACTCCCACTGTCCTTTTTGAAACTTTGTTCAAACTCACAGCACATGTCAATCATCTCGGTAAAAGTATGATCGAATCTATTCACTTTATAGTTTACTATAAACTTAGTGAAATCATCCGAGGGAGATGCAAGGAAAAAGTCTTGGGCCATTTTCCCATCGATGGAAGTTCCTAAACTCTTAAGATCTTGAAAGATCCTTTCCATCTTTTGTCCATGTTTTTGGACCGATGTCCCCTTAACCATTTTGGCATTCAATAGACTACAAACATTTGAGAATCGTACATTACTAGTCTCAATGTCATGCATCTAATGCAAACTATCAACCATGGCACATGAAGTGTCCATGTGCTTATGTAGCTTCTTAAGCTCCTCATTAAGTGAAGTGAGGATTAAGCATTTGGCTTGTAAGTCATCCTCATAGTGTCTTGCATAATTTTGACACTCCTCCTTTGAAACTAGTTTCGTAGGAGGTACATGAAGAGGGGATTGCTTGAGTACATATGATATGTTATTCATCTTTGAGACATTCTCGATGTGATGATACCAAGCAAGGAAACGTTGACCCCTAAGGCCCTTTTTGTCAAGTACAATGGTAGGTATAATTTTAGGCATGTCGTTAACTACATAACATAACAGAAATCGTATTAGATTGTTGATTTTAAAACTACTTGATTGGGTCTTAAATCAAATAGTACCACCCACTATTTTTGGGAAATTCCACATCCCTCAATGGAATCCGAGAGTTATGTTGAACTCTTAGCGGGGTATGGGAGACTCACCATTACCAAGCCCACCTCACGATGATACGATGTCGGTTAGCAAAAATAGTGATGAGAGAATAACGCTTTAGTCATTTACAACTCTTGTAATTACCCATCTTGTTTGGCCTCTAGAGAATGATGCCTCACAATGATATGATGTTGGCACCATTGCACTTAGTTAAGTTATTCCCACCATGCTAGTTCGTGTAGGGGTTCAAGGATAGCCTCACAATGATATGATGTTGGTCATCCTCGTTGCCTACCTTACCACATCATGTATGTTCATATGGACTCCTCCTGAAGGTAAGCACATACTTTGAACTCCCCCATGATAGGGTGAAGCCGATGTATGAGTCACAAACGATTGGAGCCCATCATAGTGGAAGGCCTACGAAGAGATGTTCAAAGCATCTCTCGCTTATCAACTTAATATTCATTTTGTTGAGGGAGTAGTGTTGGGCTACATCAATTTCATTTTAATCTTATTAGGTTTTAGGATGATTATGAACCGTTTGATTTGATCCAACACGAGCCTTGTGTTGGACCTTGGGTCTAAGGTAGGTTGTTGTTGATTTTAGTTACGCGTTTAATCTAATTAAACCGTTATTTCCTATTGGGCGTTGGACCCAACTATTCCAATTTGCATACAAATAAACAAAAGGAATACATGAAATAAAGAGGAGGGCTTATGCCCTCTTACAACACATTTGAAGGACTTATGCCCTTTTACAACACATTTGAACTAATCAAATTACATTCAAATCTAAACTACTTAACCCAAACATTCATAATGCAAAGCGGCCAATCACATAGCTCAATTATCGAGGCCTTTGGTTCATAATCACCCTTTTCTTAATCAATCACATTAACTAAGAAAACAACTTAAACAATTGGTTTTCGGATTCATAGAATTGATTTAAATGGAACTAATATGAAATGAAAATCCAATTCTCATTAAAGAGACAAAACCATTTTGTTCTCATTATAATTTGGGCCGAAAAAGTAATGACCACAACTTATTGGGCCACAATGCTAAAACATAAACTTTTGGGGTCACTTTGTAAAAACACAAGAGTCCACAACTTCATGTAATTACAACTAGAACCCAAAAATTTCAACAATAACAAAAACTTCATTAAAGGAGCAAAACAATTTGTCCTTTAGTGATTTTGGGCCTTTACGTAAAAACGTAAACTTTTGGGTCAAAGTGCAAATACACAAAAGTATCAAGACTTTATGTAATTGCATAAAAAGTCCCAAAATTACCCCCACTAAGAGGTTGGCCGGTTTTGGTAGTGTAAAAAGGGGGGAATGGTTTTGGTGAAAATTCAAAATTTAAAATGTTTTGAAAAAGTCAAAATGTATGGGTTGAAAAGTTGATTGGTATGGGTGAAAAGGTTGATTGGTATAGGTTGTAAGAAAAAGTTTGACAAACAATAAATACACAAATCATCCATCACTTATCATCCATCACCAATCAATAATAAACCAAAACTTTATGAAAAACATCAAACACTTTGAATCAAAACACCAAACCTTTTTGTTCTTGGTAAGAACATCAAGAACATTGAAGAACACACATGAAAACTCATAAGAGCTCCATGAATGTTTTCACTCATTAAAACTCAAATTTTAACTACTCAAAAGAGGGTTAACATCCTAGGGTACTTAGGGGTTCCAAAAATCACTTTAAAACACTTTTAACAAGACAAACATGAACCCAAAAATCCACCCTTTGGATTTGGCCGAATTTCCCCACATACATGGCACCAAATTTTAGTTCCAATATTCATGCTTAAATGAACTACATCTACAACATTTGAGATGCTAAATTTTCAAGCAAAATTTACATTCAAAAGGCAAGAACAAAGCTTGTAACATTTACAACATTTAAATCACAAACCATGAAAAACACAAAACCCAAAAGGATTCACCATACTCTAGACCTAGGCTCTTGATACCACTTGAAGGAAAAATTTTGTCCTAGCTAAGAACATGTGAGAACATTTGAACACATATGCAAACTAATAACACTTTAAAGTAGGCATGCATTCAAAAACAATTCTAAAACCCATGACTTTCAAAGCCTAGTGAATGGTGAACCAAGAGACTCTTCAACAATATTAAAGAGAAGGAGGGTTTTTGAGATTCATTACCCTTGAAGCTCATCCTTGTTTACACAAGGGATTCACCCAAGTGGAGGGCCTTCAAGTCACCTCCTAGCTCCTTGAATCTTCCTTGTGATTTTCTTCCTTTTGATTGCTCCTTTTGCTCCTTGAAGATGTAAGGAAAGGATCTCCAAAAGTACCAAAGATTTGGTACCTCTAAGTCTCCACACCAAGGATGTAGTGTGAAGAGAAGATGGGTGACTTAGAGAGATTTTGATGCTAGTGAAAACTCTCTCTAAGGGCCGGCCTCTCTATGAGAAAAGGAGAGAAAATGTTTCTCTTCTTTGCCTCAAGAAAACCCTAATGAGGTTATGGCTATAAAGTTGCCTTTATACCACCTCACATGTGAGTGGCACACTTGTAATTAACCCAAGTTGGGCACCACTCACCCTAGGCCGGTTTTGGCTTTGTTTTTGGGTTAATTTCCATTTAGTTTTAGTTGTCACACAACCTAAACTCAATGGGCCTTTTGGACCAAAAACCCTTTTGGGCCCCGAAACCCAAAACCAACTTAAAAGCCCAATACGAACCTTTCGTAAGATTAATTAACTAATTAATTAATCTTGACCATTCTCAATTAAACTATTTAATTGCTTATCCATCTCATTTATGTTTCTTCACTTTCATCCTTACTCGGTGTACGATCCATTAGGTTCCAATTAGCGAGGCAGTGGGCGATTGTTACTCTTAACGATCGATTGCGAATTGAAACTACATTTCAATTCTCCCTTTGATGAAGATTAGTGTTAGCTAATCCTCAGGGCTTCCACAAACCATGAGTGACACCTAGCAGTATGTCATGGCTATCCAAGCTAAGTAGAAGTGGTTGGAGAACCTATCCAGTTACAATTACAATGCAATACGGTCCTTCTCCAATACAATACTCTTGATCACATTGTTTAAGTGATAGTTTGTTTCATGTCTACTATCCAATGTGATACTTCTTTATATGATTCATTTGAATATGACTTGGAAACATTCTTCCTAAGTCATATTCGTTTGCTTTGGCCAAAAACTTCCGAATCATATCTCAGAGTATTCTCCTTCCACCATGGAAGGTTAGAGATCCCTTATTGTGCATTCATATGCCTACATGACTAGATAGCTTGACCCCAACAATGCCGTGGACACTCTCGATGGAATGCCTTTGACATGATCAAAGATCAAGGACCTAACCATTAGACATCTATGATGCCTCAGGTCAAAGGACTACTTTGCATATTGCAACTTACGAGTTCTTACATGACATGTATGTTCGAACTCTCTTTTGATCGTTGTTCAGTGTACTCGATTACCTTTCGAGCACCTATGTGTTTGTCTCAGTGTCCAACACTAAATGACTTGAGACTAGTCATACTCACGCTTGAGTTAACATAACACATACTAACCTTAGCGGATTGTCAATGCCCAATTGGCAATCCTATGGCTAGGAACGTTTTAGGAATGAACATAAGAGA
Organism: Cotoneaster glaucophyllus; assembly: GCA_036320875.1. Classification (NCBI taxonomy): domain Eukaryota; kingdom Viridiplantae; phylum Streptophyta; class Magnoliopsida; order Rosales; family Rosaceae; genus Cotoneaster; species Cotoneaster glaucophyllus. The sequence continues at coordinate 12,607,480 of CM070060.1, forward strand.
AAGGTCTCGTTAATCTAACTTACTTAGATCACTTCTCTCTTAGACTAAATACATTCCTTGGATTCCCTTATTGCTCAAACATATAATCCAATAAATAATGATTAACAATAAGCTTTGCCCTTCATTAAACAATATAATAGTTTAACATAATAAGTATTCCAAAAGCTATTACATCAAATGAGTGGCTTTGTGGGCATACTTCCAACACTATCACATATATGGTTACATTCTTTTTGCTTTGATTTGAGAATGTATCTATGTCAAGTTTAATCCAAGAAATTTACTGATGTTATTAAGCTTAATATCTTCTTCTTTTTTTCTTTTTTTTTTTTGTAATTTTGAAGAATGTACCCATGTTTTGGTACAATAATTTTTTGGTTAATTTTGATGAATGTACCCACATTTATATATATATAGACACACACACACGATAGTATATTTATATTTTAATATTTTTAATCCCACAAATTATGATTTTTTAGTTAAAATCTCATTAATATAAACAACTATTGTAACGACCCGTTCCATATTTTATGGTTTTTATAATTTTAATAAGTGAATTTACGAAAATGTCCTTCGAGGCAAAGTGTTGACTTTTGTTGACCGCCTTGTCATTTCACGTAAGGTTCATTTTCTTGGCGTATCTTCGTAGTACTCGTCGCTACGAACACGTGGGCGCAAACAGAACGTAGTTTGTAATTATAACGAAGGAGTTATTAACGTTTAAAGTCGGGGGCATTTTAGTAAATTGAATATTTTTGGAAGACTTTAGATTTTTAGAGCAAAATCTAATTGAGCCACGTGTGCGGCCCAGATTAAAGGAAAGAAAAGTGGGTGGTGGAGATGAAAAATAAAGGAGAGGTAAGGGAGGGTAGTCGGCCAATGAGGAAGAGAGAAGAAGGGAAGTGACCAATGAGAGATAAGAGGAAGGAGAGAAATGAGAGAAGAAGAAAAAGAAGAAAATGGACCAGCAAAACCTTTCGGACCCAACCCATTTAGCCATTTCTTGGTACTTTTCCGTCGATTTTCCGACGAATCAAACCACCTAACCACTTGGGAAACACTCTAAGACCTTCCCTCTTTCCATTCCACCCCAAATTTGATGGAATTTAGCCTTAAAAATAATGAAACCCGCAAGGTAGTGTCGTGTGTAAATTCCTCAAATCCTAAAATGTTTTCATCCAATTACCACCATCATTAGACTTCCTGTGAGGCCTGGAACAAATCCGATGCATTAGTTGGGGGCGTCAGAGTGGTTTTAGAAGCGAATCAAGAACACCCAAAAACATGGGTTTTCGGCGGTTCGTGGCCAATTTGAGGTGTTTTCTGGCCAAATTGGACTTGGCCACAGGTATGAAAATTGTTCCCCTCTCTGAGATCTACTTGCCTGTAAAATTTGGTAATTTTTAGAAATACTTGATATTTTTCGGTGATTCGAGCGGCCGACCGCCACGTGCAGCGGCGCGAGGCCAGTGGGCCGATGCTGCCTATTTGAATTAAATTTGATGTTATGATGTCGATTTGATAACCGTTTGTTATAGTTCGATGGTTTAAAACTAGTATGGAATATTAGGTCACTTGGTTATTATATGACTCGACAATTCGACCGTTGGATCATCACCAAACTTTAATACGTTATAGTACGTAATTTATGAGGATAATAGGAACTTGCGGATCGGGAATCCGACTTGTAGATCTTCCCGAATTGGATTTGTAAGTTCATAGAATAAAACGTTAACCGCCACTTGAATTTGCAATTGGCGGAGATCCAACCGTTAGATAATAATCAAACTTTAGTATGATGTTTTAGAAGCGTAATGTATATCTATGGAAGTACATATAGGAAATCAGAGATGCAGATCTTTTGATCTGTAACCGAAGGTTGACTTTTGTCAATGTCAATGGGTCTCAAATCATTTTAGAATGTCCTTGGGGATGTGTTTTCTGTAAGTTACGTGTTTTATCGATAAGAATTCTGAGACGTGACTAAATATTTGTTCTAGGGAACGTTCATTCGTGACACCTCGATATTCGTAATAGGAAGTTGTAGCGCGGACCTCAGTGAGTGGGTCTTTCTCCTTTTTATAATATATATATATATACACCTTACAGTTTTCCAAAAATGTTTTAAATTGATTATGCATAGCATGCCATGATTTAAATGTGTTACATTTTAAATATTGCATTGTTACACTTGTGAATTGTATCGTGTGATGTTGAGGAGACTCAGGTAAGTTTCAGGTGAGTATTATGGGATTGAATGGGTTGTAATTGCATTGGTATGCTTACATTTATTTTGAGCTCATCATGGCTGCACCCTGGTATTAGTGCTCCCGCCCGGGACTAGGGCCAGCCTTCACGTGATCGTTCACCTCCCGCACCACACGCTCACCTTGGATCCAAGTTTGGTGCCAGCCTGTCGTACACACCACAATAGGTGGTTTCGACTCATAGGTGACCGGCGATTTATCGCACAGCCTCACGTGTTCGTAGCACTTGAGCGCACATATTTATACCGAGTCTGTCGTACAGGTCACATTAGGTGACTCTGACTGGTGTGTTAGCCTAGATTGATGAGCTATAGATCCAGTCGTACAGGTCACGATAGGTGACTCCGACTGGCATGTCGGTTCAGACTGATTTCACACATGGGTTACATTTATTATTGCTGAGATATTACGACATGGCATGCGTCTGTTTTTACCGCACCTATGCATTCATTTTTCGTACCGACGTAGTATTTATTTATGGAAACTATACAGGTTTTACGGCGAGGGTTATACCGTTTTCAAAAGTTTTTTATTAAAACTTTATTTTCAGGCCCACTCACCCTTGTTTTTCACCCCTCCAGGTTTTAGCTGCTGAAAGTTCGTATCGACGAGGATTCTTGGCGAATCTCAGTATAGGTGGCCACCTCTAAGGGTATGGTCCTTACCCACACTACTGTACTTTACTTATTCTCTGATGTCGGGTGTGAAATGGGTTCATTCCCGCTCACAGCGCACTCATGTCTTTAGGCACTTTTAGGTTTAAATTTATTCACATTTTCCACATCACTATACTTTATGGCTTCGTCACCTTCCAAGTGTTGGCTAGCACAGCTCGATTCGAAGTCCTAATGGACATTTCCCGGTCAGGGTGTGCCAGGTAGGTATCAGAGCATAAATTAGGTAGTATTGCGTTCATCACACGCGTGATGAAAGTATTCTCGGTTCTTGAGCCTAATGCTTGAATATTGCACCTCGTCGAATACGAAAAATATGTTAGTTTTTCCTAACTTTTGGGCAGTTTTGTCGACTTGTCGACATTTTCAAAGATCACTTTGGCGAACACTTTTAGACTTAAAGCGACAAACTTCCCTACCAAGGAAAGGTGTAGATTGGAGATAAGTTGTTAGCCCTAAAGTAGGGCTAATGTATTGATAACGATGTATCATCAGGGAACTGTAAATCAATCCCATAATTATTTACATCCCACCATTATCAACCTTTCCGAAATAGGAAACCATAACTGATTTTGATTCCTTGGTAGCACCCGCTAGCATACTATTTATTAGGATTCCTATGAAGTTTACTTGATTAAGACTCCAAAATTGTCTTGAGTGACAACTTGGTGCTAAAGTGGTAGCACTCGATGAAAGAAACATCGGGGGAATAGTCACTTTTGATCCCCGATAGTACTAATCTTCTTAAACTCACTAGTTATCATTTCGAATCTTCAGGAGAAAGATCTACTTCCGTTTAAGCCAAATTCTTTTGGTAATGTACTCATCATTTCGATGAGTATAGGCACCAAAGTACGGGTTGTTATACGTATGATCTTCGAAGTAGTGAGTATTTCCTTTAGAATTATGGAACCTCCTCAAAGGACCAGTTCCTTATCAGTCGTCCAAAACCACCCACCCGAGCGGACTCTAGTTTGTAATCATCCTATGGTGGCGTTACTAATTGATGATATTGTTCGACATCTAGGAACTGTTAACCAGTATTCAAGCGGTATGATTTCTGATACCGGACACAGATGCTGGTATCTGGGAGTGATACCATTATACCAGAATATCGGTTCACAATTTCAGGGTAATAAATAATATCAAAATGTCATAAATCTGTTAAATAATGCGCAACTAATAGACTGATTAATAGTGACTGCTAGAGTCGAAGAAACTAAATCTCGGGAATTTAGGAGCAAGCTTTGTATTCGGATAGTAAACTCATAGTTGTTTTTAACTTATCACCTATATAGGTGTTTGGACCTAAATTTACAATTTGGACCGAGCTTGAAGTTATTCTCGGCCCGACAGTTTTTCAGGTATTATTGATCGGTTAGGTTACCATGGGTTATCCAATCAGGTCGGCCGAGTCCTATGGCAAGGAGGATTGATATGGATAAGAATGATGAGGTGGGGCGCTAGAAGCTTGGGAGTGAATCTGGCTCATATTTGAGCTTGCTTCAGAGACCCATTGAAACCTGGATTGGCTGAATCCTAATCGGATTAGATTTGGGAGTTTTAGTCTGAGTACATCTCTAGTTCGGCCAGGAGTAGGCTTATTACTATAAATACATGGGGTTGTGCAACATTCAAGAGACCTCCAACTCAACACACAAATCTGCCCTGCGCAAACTCTCGCTCTACGCGAAACCTCTCAACTTTGAGATTTCTATTTTCCTTTCGCCAACACATCTTCAGTTTGGATAAACAGCACTGTGGAGGTAATCGGTAAACATCTTCAGTTTGGATAAACAACACTGTTGCCGTAGAATCAGCCGATCGCGGAGCACCTTCAGTTTAGATAAACAGCACTGCGTCGGGACCGACTGGTTATCTATCCAAGTCTCGGCCGAGAAGGATTTTCGAATCCTTATTGGCAGAGGTCATCTCATCAGCCTTCTCGGCGAAGTGAGGTGTTACAGGTTACTACATTCGGCACATTGAAAGCCGAATTTGATATTGAACTTCGCAGAACTAGCAGCCTTGTCTTCAGGCTCTAGAACCCAAAGGCCGAGGCGTGTTCCTTCCTCGGCCGCAGTCGCAAGATCGAGAAGTCAGGCTCGCACCCAACGCAACATTAACATTTTACTCACCGGCCGAGCTCGGCCGTCGAGTTGGCACGCCCCGCATTCAACCGAAGGACGTAGTTAGCTCATAGATTATTCGGCCTGCACGCCACGTAGGCTTGGTAGTTTTTAGGGTCAACATTTTGGCACGCCCAGTGGGACCCAGTGCTAAAACTACGAGGTTCATATGATATATCAAGATTCTGATTCGGCTCCACATAGCCCATTGTATGAGGAAAAAGTTCTTTCTGGCCAAAGAGAGATGCAAAAGTCATTCGCTCACATGTTGAGAATAAAAGCTCTTGTTACCCTCCAAGAGCAATGGGTAAATGAAGACAGGGCTCGATTTAATGCGTGGCTAGATCGAGAACATTTTCCTTATGTTTTCGACTACAAATCAATTCCGTTTGATGAATGGTTGGTTGAAGAGGCCGGGGGGCAATTTTTCGCTCCGGCCACAACTAACTTTCGGCCTAAGAAGATTGTCGAGACGGCTGAAGAAGAACCTAGGCCACCTATTTTTTTCGGTCGAGACCGAATTTGTGGTAGGCCTAGAAGAAGAAGTTCACGTTTCTGAGCCACAAATTGACTTAGAAAATGATTCGTCAGAGGAGTACTCCAATGACGAACAAGGCCTAGCCGAAAAAGCTACACCAATCGATATGATTATTGGTGATAAGGCCGATATGGAGAAATCTTGTTCGGCTAAGTTTTTCGAATTACAAGCTGAAATTGGCAAAATTAATATGCCTGGGGGGCATAAATATTGTTCAACACATTCGGCGGCTGAGAATAAGAAATATTTCGCCAAGTCAAAGGTATTTGGCAGTGGTTCTTTATTCGGCCTAAAGCGAAATCACTCTGAACATTTTGATATAAAAAGATCTCGGCTTGGAATAAAGCATCGTTGGCCTCCTCCTGAGTATGGTTCGGTCACTGTTCTTTTCGTTTGTTAAAAATATATATATAATGAATAAATTATTTTCTTAACCATTCGGCCTATCGGCCGATGCATAAGAAAATTAGGGGGGCAATATTCTTAGTTGTCGGCGACCATTATCTGCTCCAATTGATGACTTTGATTGGTGATAGGCCGAGCTGCCATTTTGCTTGAATTCAAAAAGAAAAAAAAAAAAAAAAAAAATTCAACCTCGGCCTCCAAATTTTTCTCGACTTCGGCAGCCTGGAAGGAACAAGTTGCACTATCTCCCGCTTAGATTTTTTCACCTTGATAGAAATTGGGACTGGTGTTTGCAGACTTTCAATACAGCGATTTTTTCACTTACTTTTGACCAAAAGAAAAGGAAAGTGGGGGATTAGAGGACTATCAAAGTATGTATTTATAAGAGTCGACCGAGTCTAGGTTTTATTGCCCTTGACCATATGGCTCTGTCGAATTTGGGTTGTATTGTTCTTTTGTTGGGCCAACTTTTGCCAAGTTCGGTGAACATGAGCTGGTGCTCGGCGGTAAAATCATGGGTCTCTTCCATAGCATGATATCTACAATAAAAGGCTAGAAATCAGTTTGCCGAATAAATTTGTATTCGGCGATGGTTTCTCAGTAGTTTCCGGCCCAGTTTTCTTGGCTGTCGAGTTTTTCTCGGCCCCATTTGCCAAAGTTGCCGAGCTTTGTATAATTGTGGCAGCCGAGGAAGACTACAGCGTTGGCAGAACATAGGTTATTGCCGAGTACTGGTGCCCGGCCATGGGGTCATTCGGCTTGCAGTATGTGCTGTCATATAATTAATTTCCTCGGTGGATAGCCGCATGTTGAAAGCCAGGCACTAATGATTAATTTCCTCAACCATTCGGCTTCCGAGCCGAAGCTCGAGGAAACTGGGGGGCAATGTTTGGACCTAAATTTACAATTTGGACCGAGCTTGAAGTTATTCTCGGCCCGACAGTTTTTCAGGTATTATTGATCGGTTAGGTTACCATGGGTTATCCAATCAGGTCGACCGAGTCCTATGGCAAGGAGGATTGATTTGGATAAGAATGATGAGGTGGGGCGCTAGAAGCTTGGGAGTGAATCTGGCTCATATTTGAGCTTGCTTCATAGACCCATTGAAACCTGGATTGGCTGAATCCTAATCGGATTAGATTTGGGAGTTTTAGTCTGAGTACATCTCTAGTTCGGCCAGGAGTAGGCTTATTACTATAAATACATGGGGTTGTGCAACATTCAAGAGACCTCCAACTCAACACACAAATCTGCCCTGCGCAAACTCTCGCTCTACGCGAAACCTCTCAACTTTGAGATTTTTATTTTCCTTTCGCCAACACATCTTCAGTTTGGATAAACAGCATTGTGGAGGCAACCGGAAAACATCTTCAGTTTGGATAAACAGCACTGTTGCCGTAGAATCAGCCGACCGCGGAGCACCTTCAGTTTGGATAAACAGCACTGCGTCGGGGCCGACTGGTTATCTATCCAAGTCTCGGCCGAGAAGGATTTTCGAATCCTTCTTGGCAGAGGTCATCTCATCAGCCTTCTCGGCGAAGTGAGGTGTTACAGGTTACTACATTCGGCACATTGAAAGACGAATTTGATATTGAACTTCGCAGAACTAGCAGCCTTGTCTTCAGGCTCTAGAACCCAAAGGCCGAGGCGTGTTCCTTCCTCGGCCGCAGTCGCAAGATCGAGAAGTCAGCTGTGCACACAACGCAACATCAACATTTTACTCACCGGCTGAGCTCGGCCGTCGAGTTGGCACGCCCCGCATTCAACCGAAGGACGTAGTTAGCTCATAGGTTATTCAGCCTACGCGCCACGTAGGCTTGGTAGTTTTTAGGGTCAACAATAGGTAAATAGAACCTCTTCGATTAGCCACTTTTTCGATCACTTCCACGGGTAGGTAGTAAAATCGAAGTACGAGTTAATTTCTCACTGTTAGAGTGAATTAAGTATCGAGAAAGAGGTGAAGACCTATTAGCACGTGGCGTAGTGAAAGGAAGTATTATTGTACGTTTTGAGGACGTACATTCAGGCGTCATATTCCAAAGTCTTACCTAAGATATTATCATTGCTCCACTTTATCATACTACACTAGTTTCCTTGCGTCTTTTTGAGCAACTCCTACCGTTTGGAAGAACTTAGTTACTAAAGCTTACCGATTAGGAATTTATTCAACCAAGCTTCTTATCTAAGGAACTTCAAAACTTAGGGTCATACCTAGATTTTAGCAACTTCCTCGGGTGACAATTAAAAACCATTTAGATCCTATTTCGAATTAATGGTATGGCCGACCAACCTTTGTAACTTGAGTTTCCTTCCATAGCCTGACGAATTAGTAGTGGCCTTATCGATGACTTTCTCATCTACCCTAGCAACGAGACCAAATCTTCTTAACACTGGCAGTCAGCTTTATATCAAATTTCTCAATTGTAAACCTTGAATAAATTGGTACTTTTCTCAGGAGACGTGATCTCAGTAAACAATATCCTTTCTTTTTCCCAAAAAGGTTTTAGTGGAAGAAGGTTGAAGTTCTCGCAAAGTGTTGTGAAATTTGAGATATCCTTAGTTTTGTCGAGGTTATCGACAATTGGTTAGCGATTTTCGGCTATAGTGTTTTTCCTCACTTATCAGTCTAGGAAAGTTAATTAAACTTGGGGTGTTGATTATAAATAAAGTTTTTGTCAACCGAACTGTTGTTCTCACCTCACCATCGCTTTACACTTTTCTGTTGGAAGTATGCCCACAAAGCCACTCATTTGATGTAATAGCTTTTGGAATACTTATTGTATTAAACTTTTATATGTTTAATAAAGGGCAAAGCTTATTGTTAATCACTATTTATTGTATCATGTGTTTAAGCAATAAGGGAATCCAAGGAATGTATTTGATCTAAGAGATAAGTAATTTAAGTAAGTTAAATTAACGAGACCTTTCTCTTATGTTCATTCCTAAAACGTTCCTAGCCATAGGATTGCCAATTGGGCATTGACAGTCCGTTAAGGTTAGTATGTGTTATGTCTACTCAAGCATGAGTATGACTAGTCTCAAGTCATTTGGTGTTAGACACTAAGACAAACACATAGGTGCTCGAAAGGTAATCGAGTACACTGAACAACGATCAAACGAGAGTTCGAACATACATGTCATGTAAAAACTCGTTAGTTACAATATGCAAAGTAGTCCTTTGACCTGAGGCATCATTGATGTCTAATGGTTAGGTCCTTGATCTTTGATCATGTCAAAGGCATTCCATTGTGAGTGTCCACGGCATTGTTGGGGTCAAGCTATCTAATCATGTAGACATGTGAATGCACAACAAGGGATCTCTAACCTTCCATGGTGGAAGGAGAATACTCTAAGATATGATTCGAGAGTCTTTGGCCAAAGCATATGAATATGACTTAGGAAGTTTGTTCCAAATCATATTCAAATTGAATCATATAGAAAAGTATCACATTGGATAGTAGACATGAAACAAACTATCACTCAAACAATGTGATAAAGAGTATTGTATTAGAGAAGGACCGTATTGCAATGTAGTTGTAACTGGATAGGTTCTCCAACCACTTCTACTTAGCTTGGGTAACCATGAAATGCTGCTAGGTGTCACTCATGGTTTGTGGAAGCCCTGAAGATTAGCAAACACTAATCAAAAGGGAGAATTGAAATGTTGTTTCAATTCACAATCGATCGTTAAGAGTAACAATCGCCCATTGCCTCGCTAATTGGAACCTAATGGATCGTACACCGAGTAAGGATGAAAGTGAAGAAATAAAATGAGATGGATATGCAATTAAAAGGTTTAATTGAATTATGGTCAAGATTAATTAATTAGTTAATTAATAATACGAAATGTTCGTATTGGGCTTTTAAGTTGGTTTTGGGTTTCAAGGCCCAAAAGTGTTTTGGTCCACAAGGTCCATTATGTTTAAGTTGTATGACAACTAAAACAAAATGGGAAATTAGCCCAATACCAAAAAGGGGGCCGGCCATAAGGGTGAGGGGTAGTAGGTTATGCTTTATTGCAAGTTTGCCACTCACCTAAGAATGAAGTATAAAAGCAACTTTATAGCTTTATTTTCATTAAGGCTTTTCTAAGAGAAAAAGAAGAGAAACATTGTCTCCAATTTTCTCCATAGAGGCCGGCCAACTTAGGGGGTTTTACTAGCATCAAAAATCTCTCTAAGTCATCCATTTCATCTTCACACTACATCTTTGGTGTGGAGACTTAGAGGTACTAAATCTTTGGTACTTTTGGAGATCCTTTCCTCACATCCTCAAGGAGCAAAGGAGCATACAAATCACAAGGTAGATCCAAGGAGTTAGGAGGTGACTTGAAGGCCCTCCACTTGGGTGAATCCCTTGTGTAATCAAGGATGAGCTTCAAGGGTAAACAATCTCTAAATCCTTTCTTCTCTTTAAGTTTGTTAAAGAGACTATTGGTTCACCATATGCTAGGCTTTGAAAGTCATGGGTTTTATGAATTGTTTTTGAATTCATGCCTACTTTAAAGTGTTATTAGTTTGCATATGTATTCAAATGTTCTTACTTGTTCTTAGCTAGGACAATATTTTTCCTTCATTTTCGATGACGTTGATCATTTTAGGAATCCATGATGATGTGTTCCTTGGATATTTCAACTATGTATAGGTAGTATGATGGAGTATCACTTACATTTCCCAACAGTAGAAACGTTCAAAATGAACCATCATATATATCACCTAGAGTCAACAGTTTTCATCTTCATCTGAAAACCGAATGGTACTTCTCTGTGAAGAAATATGTCCAAAATCTTTATTAACCTTAGAACTTCCCAATTTCACTTATGTGTTTGGAAAGAGCTAAGTTTCTAACAGCAGCATTGGAAGAACTAAATCAACGTCTATGATTGCACTATCGTGGATCATTCCGGTTATGCAAACGTAATTATTAAGCATCGTAGCAAGAGTTTTTTCTACCCCTAAACATTTTCAGTCTTCCTTATCCCATTACAGTTGAAGTTCACGAGTATCAATATAACGTTACCTCTAACCCATCAAAAACCGTTTGAATGGTTATAATCACTTTTTGTATCCAAATAGGAAATATCACCATAAGCTCCTAGTACGAGGTATCTTGTACATGTGGAGATTGTGATGATGTTTCGATGTTTGTAGATTGACTGGACAAGTCTACCCATTTTTCATTGGTCCAGGGGGACTACATTTTAGACCACTTGGTAAAATTACCCATTCTTGAATTTATCAGATTTTCTGCCATTTTGATCAGCATCTTTTCTGACTGTGACTCCATATTAACTCTTTTGTACTGGAAAGACATTCTAGTTAATTTTGGGTACGTGTTTATGACACACCCAAACCGAGATCGAGGCGTGCTGGCCATTACGTGGGTGTGACATAGCCATGTGCACAGTGCGGAAGCAGTAATAAAGATAGAATTACGAATGAATAAAAACCAAACTTCAAGGAGTGCTAGAACGGAAATAAATGTGAATACACAATCACAGCATAAATAGTTTAGGTGAAGTCAAGCATAAGAAGTACTTAATTAAATAACATCCAAAGGTGATCCTACATATGTGATGGATTGTCAGAACCCCCGTTGTATCCTCGTGAGCCACCAACAAAGCTACCTAAAACCCAGAGGGGCGCAAAACAAAAGCGTGAGTGGGAAAAAAAAAGCTTTTTGAAAATGATTCATAACAACAATTATAACCTCTCGCCGTAAAACCTGTATACTTTCCCAGAAAATAGTATATACATATACCAAATCTCAATTGAAATCATCATCGTCAAAATATGTAAACAAATCATGAATATGCCATGCCATATAAACCAAATCATCAGGTAAGTAATCCAAATGCAACAATAACGACAATATTTCATCAACTGAACTTCAGCTCATACATCATGCCTGCACACAAGTCGAACCCACCTATAATGGTCTATACGACAGGACTAGGCGTAAAACAATACGCTCTACTGCTACAATCACGTGAAGACTATGCGAATGATCGCGGGTCACCTACGAGTCGAACTCACTGAAAGTGGTCTATACCACAGGATTGTGCACCTAACTTGGATCCAAGATGAGCGTGTAGTGCGGGAGGTGAACATCACGTGAAAGACTATGCCCCTAACCCTGGGCGGGAGCACTAACACCGGGGTGCAGGTTAATGAACTCTCGATGGATCTCATTATAATCATCATAACACAACTCCTCATCAACAACACATAAACTTATCTGGAACTTCCCTGAGCGCCCGCAGCGTCACAACCATGCATATACAATTCATAATGCATAAACAATAGTATAAATATATTGGCATGGCAATTCATTGATAAGGTCATTTAAAATGCATTTCTGGGAAAAATACTTAGCATTTAGGTATTTACGGAAAACCAAAAGCCCACTCACTGGTATGTAGACGGATCGTAACCTCCATGCCTAGCCTGGCTACGCTCTTCCTCCGGATAGGTGTCGCCAATTTGAGAAACAACTATAATAACGTTATTTTAAAGTACATAAACGAAACTAGGAAATAACTTCTCATACATTGCTCAATTGGGGTGTTTGAATATACCAAAGTGATCTACACAACCTCAGGAACATCCCCATATTTTTAGAATTAATTTTTGACCCCTCACGCGCCCTCACGCGCCGGCCAAGGCACGGCCAGATGCACCACCCACGCGCGGTACGTGCCTGGCACGGGGGACGGAAACCCTAACGGCGTTAGGGAATAATCCGTTCAAAATTGAGAATATGCTGTTAAAGTTACCGGACGCCGTCAGGTTCCATTAAGAATATTCCGTCAACTTGACCAAATATTCCTCTTTCTTCTGCGGCGATCCTCCGGTGTCGTCGCCATCTCCCGAAACTGGGAAAAATTTCAAAACTTCATAACTCGTCCATTTCTCAACCAAATTTCATGAAATTTAAACCAAACGAAAGCTTAGAACGAGTAGAACAAAACCTTACCAGTTTTAGGACCTAAAACTCACGGGATCTCGCTGGAGAACCCTCGATAATTCTGCCAAAAATTGAAAATGGCAGAACTCGACTTCCCGACGTCCAAATTCTTCCAACAAAGCACCTCAAGCTTCGTGAGGACCTCCTAAAGCTCCTTGTGAGCTTGAAATTTGAAGAAAATCCTCCGTTTAAAAGTTGGTGAATAGTGCCAACTTCGGAGGTTCGGTTTTCACTGAGTTTTCGAGGGTTTCCTTACTTGAAAATGGTACAACTCGACTCGTATGAACCTTAGGAACTCAATGGTGGTCTTAAAACCCTCGATCCGTGAAGTTTTGATTTGGTTTGGGTGTGGTCCGTACAGTTGCAGAGAGAGAGAGAGATGAGTTCGAAAGGAAGGAGAGAGGTAAGGCTGTTTTCAGAATGGGTGCATGTGTACCCGTACCTGATTGGGTACCAAAACCAAAAAGGCTAGCTCTAATTGGTCCAAAGCTAACTTTACAACCTAACTAACTTAAAACCCTAACCTAAACTAACACTTACCCTAATTGGTTCCCACTAACTTGGAACTACACTAATTGGTCCAAAACAATTATTTGGATCTTTAAACTTAGCCCAAAAATACCAATACAACCAACGTGCAAGGGTAATTCCGTCCATTCACACTTTCGAGGATAATAAAAGTACAATAATAGGGACGGGGTTGTCACAATCTACCCCCCTTAAGAAATTTCATCCTCGAAATTCAACAACAATAATTACAAAACAACTGCTAATAACCATAAAACAAACGTGGATACAAATCTCTCATTCTATCCTCTGTTTCCCACGTTGCTTCTTCCACTGAATGGTTCTTCCACAAGACCTTTACCATTCGAATAGTCTTGTTCCTCAGCACTTTGTCATTCCAATCCAATATCGTCACTGGTTCCTCTTCATAAGTCAAATTCGGACTGATCTCTAAGGGTTGAGGAGGTATAACATGCGAAGGATCTGAAACATAGTGACGAAGCATAGAGACATGAAACACATTATGCACCTTAGATAACTCAAAAGGGAACTCAAGCCTATAAGCAACTTCGCCAACTCGCTAGATGATTTGGTAAGGTCCGATGTACCTAGGGCTTAGCTTACTCTTCTTCCCGAACCTTACAACTCATTTCCAAGGCGATAACTTCAAGAATACCCAATCACCGACCTTATACACTCTGTCAGTGGCATGTCTATCAGCAAGGCACTTCTGTAGATCCTGGGCCATTTTCAGATTAGCTTTAATCACCTAAACATTCTGAGTAGTCTCCTCTACTATCTCAGGGACCACCAATGGTCTTTCACCCACTTCCAACCAACACAATGGTGTACGGCAAGCTCTACCATATAGTGCCTCAAACGGTGCCATGCCGATGCTAGAATGGTAGCTGTTATTATAGGCAAATTCCATCAAATCCAACTTTGCATACCAATCATCACCAAACTGAAGTACTGAAGATCTTAGCATATCTTCCAAAGTCTAAATCGTCCTTTCTGACTGACCATCTGTCTGAGGATGGTACGTTGTGCTGTAAAGTAAATCTGCACCAATAGCTTCCGTCGAACGCCACCCAGAACTTAGAAGTGAACCTGGGATCCCGATCCAAGATAATACTCACTGGTACACCATGATATTTCACAATCTTGATCAAGAACAACTTAGCTAATTTGTTCAGCGAAAACTTTTCCCTCACTGGAATGAAATGCGTTGACTTGGTAAGTTGATCCACAATCACCCAAACGCCATCATAACCATTTCGTGTACGAGGAAGCTTGTACACAAAATCCATAGTGATATTTTTCCCATTTCCACTGTGGAACGGGAAGTGGTTGCATCAAACCAAACGGCTTCTTCCTTTCAGCTTTGACCTGCTGACAAACTGCACACCTACTAACATACTCTACAATTTCTCTTTGCATACCTGGCCAATAGTCAAATGGTATGATGGTATGATACATTTTAGTGCTTCCTGGATGCATGGCATATGCTGAAATGTGTGCCTTATCAAGAATTTCTTTCTTTAATTCCTCAATATTTGGCACGTACATCCGTTTATCTTGCATAAGCATGGCATCAGTTTCACGGACTCTAAGATCCTTTTTTTCCCCTTGAGAAATTACAAAAATTAACTCCTGAACTTCCACATTATTTCCTTGAGCTTCGAGTATACGATCATTCAAAATGGGCCTAACTTTGAAACTAGCAAGTAAAGCTTCCTCTCGTGCTTCCACCAAAGCTTCTTCTTTTTCTTCTGGTCCCAATTTCACTCCAGTGGACCTCAAATCTGCAAGAAGAGGAACACGAGATGCGTACAAGGCATTAACTTGACCTTGGGACTTCCGACTCAGTGCATCAGCCACTACGTTTGCACGACCAGGGTGATACTCAATCGTGTAGTCATAATCACTAAGTAATTCTATCCATCTCCGTTGCCGAAGGTTAAGATCTTTTTGAGTGAAAAGATATTGAAGACTTTTTTGATCTGTAAAAATCTTACACTTCTCACCATAGAGATAATGTCTCCAAATCTTCAGAGCGAAAATGATAGCTGCTAGTTCCAAATCATGTGTAGGATAATTCATTTCATGAGGTTTCAACTACCTCGAAGCATAAGCAATTACCCCACCATGTTGCATCAAAACACATCCTAAACCATTCAAAGAAGCATCGCTATAAATCTCAAAGTTACCACTGTCGTCCGGAATATCAGAACAAATGCATGAGTGAGACAATACTTAAGCTGCTGGAAACTTTGCTCACAATTCTCATCCCACTCAAACTTAACTTCCTTCCTAGTCAACCTCGTAAGTGGTAAGGCAATCACTGAGAAATCCTTAACAAACCGGCGATAGTAACCTGCTAAGCCCAGGAAACTCCGTACCTCGGTGATGGTTTGTGGCTGTTCCCAACTCTCCACAGCTGCAATCTTCTGAAGGTCCACCTGAATTCCTTTAGCTGATATGACATGACCCAAGAATGCCCCTTAATTTAACCAAAATTGGCATTTACTGAACTTGGAATAAAGGCGATGTTCCCTCAACTTCTTCAACACCAAAGAGAGATGTCGCACATGCTCTTCCTTAGTTCTAGAGTATACCAGTATATCATCGATAAAAACAATGACGAACCTGTCAAGATATTGCTGGAATACTTTGTTCATCAAGCCCATGAAAGCTGCTGGTGCATTTGTTAATCTGAACGGCATCACACGGAACTCATAATGACCATAATGAGTCCTAAAAGCCGTTTTAGGGACATCATCACTCCTAATCTTCAGCTGATAATACCCAGACCTCAAATCAATCTTCGAGAACACACAAGCACCTCGAAGTTGGTCAAATAGATCATCTATACGTGGCAATGGATATCGGTTTTTAATCGTTTCCCGATTCAATTGCCGATAATCAATGCACAGCCTCAAGGTTCCGTCTTTCTTCCGAACAAACAACACTGGGGCTCCCCAGGGTGAAACACTAGGCTGAATGAAACCTTTATCCACTAATTCCTGCAATTGGGTTTTCAATTCTCTTAACTCAGCAGGAGCCATTCTATATGGAGTTAGAGATATAGGGTCCGTACCTAGAAGTAAATCGATGGTAAACTCCACATCTCTATCAGGTGGTAATCCAGGCAAGTCATTAGGAAAGACATCAAGAAAATGCCTAACCACTCGAACTTCCTCCACACTACTGGGAACAGTATCATTCAGCACAACGTGAGCTAAGTATCCTTGGCACCATTTATTCAACAACTTTTTTTCCCTCAAGGCAGAAATAACCCCATGTCTCACTCCACTACGTTCACCTACGAACGTAACTCCGAGTAAACTTGGGCAACAGAAGTCACCGTATTCTCACGACAGTGGATGTCGGCATAGTTATAGTGCAACCAGTATGCTCCCAAAATCACATCAAAATCCATAAGATCTAATGGAAGAAGATTAGCTGGCATAACTGCATCTTCAATCAACACAGGACAACCTGGGTAGACACAGCTAACATAACACTTTTCTCCTCTAGGCATACAAAATTCTAACTCATAACCCAAAGGTGTAGATTGAGGTTGAGTCAACTGAGCAAATGTATGAGAACTAACAGAATAGGTAGCTCCACAGTCAATTAAGACTCTGGCAAAATGACCAAGAACATTTAACGTACCCATTATTAAATCAGGATGGTTCTGGGCGTCCTGCAAGGTAATGTTGTTGATACGCCCATGGGCCTGCTGTCGTCCTCCTCAACCTCTACTAGCGTGAACCCCTTGGCCCTGCCCACTACGCCCCTGACCCGTCTGACTGTGCTGTCTCGACGATCCAGCACTACTGGCACCAACATCAACCTTCTGGGGCTGTCCTCCAGACTGCCACTGTGACCCACCGGCTGAATACTGACCCAAGCCACTCTACCGATAAGGCATATATCCTCCTGAGTACTGGCCATAACCACTCTGCTGATAGGGATCCTGAGGGTACTGGTACTGCCCTGAAGCATAAGGAATGGGATCCCCTGGTAATGGCACGCACCAGCACGACCTGTAGGAACATAACCACTAGGTCCTAAAAACTGTTGGGTCTGAACTGGCGGTGGTAAGGAAGGCTGCTGTGGCTGCTGAAGTCTCTGCGGATTCTGAGTACTTAGCCAGATGCCCTATCTGACCACATGTATAACACCCGCTGCTACCTCGACGACACTCTCCAAAATGTCGATTATTGCACCTCCGGCATAAAGGAGCGCATGTACCACCCGACTCCCTTGGCCTCTGAAAGCGGGATCCTCCAGTGGGCCTACCACCTCTCCTCTGACCCGTGGCACTAAAACCCCCACTGGAAGAACTAGAACTAGTTCCACTTTTCTTAAAACTCTGAGTCTGTCGAGGTCCCTAAGATGACTGTCCTTTGCCTTTATCGTACTTCTTCAGATTACTACCTTTTTCTTCTTCTTCTTCACTCTCACTAGGCATTTTGTCAGAATCCTCAATCCTCGACAAAACCTCATAGAACTCCTGATAAGTAACACAGGGTAGGATAGTTGCCGTAGAGCGCCACTTCTTCTTAGTACCCAATTTAAAGCGGCGACGCATCTCGACTGGATTGGCAGCAATTTCCAGATCGTAACGGGACAAATCAGTGAACTTCCTGTAGTACTCGTTAGCGGTCAGCTTCCCCTGTTTCAGGTTAGTGAACTCCTGATCCCACCAGGATGTAGGCTCTCTACCTAAAAACCAAGTAATTATCTCGACCCACCTTTCAGCAGGGAGGCTGCCTTGACTCTGCATAACCCGAAAAGTCTTCTCTACATGCTCAAGCCAACGCTCGGCCCCTTCATAGCCCTCATTACCCATAAAAGTAGGCAACTTTAGATTATACACCATCTCCAAATGAGTCATCTGGGGAGGGCGAAGTGAAGTCTGAATGGCATTAGCTATAGCTTCCCCTAACTGAGTAACATCGGGGAAACTAGGCTCCACATCTCTACGAGGCGGCATAATTCTGACAGAAGACATCACAATGATTAGATTACTCACAAAATATGAAGGACTGCGAAACCTAGGCTCTGATACCAAACTGACACACCCAGACCGAGATCGAGGAATGCTGGCCGTCACGTGGGTGTGACGTAGCCATGTGCACAGTGCGGAAGCAATAATAAAGATAGAATTACGAATGAATAAAAACAAAACTTCAAGGAGTGCTAGAACGGAAATAAATGTGAATACACAATCAGAGCATAAATAGTCTAGGTGCAGTCAAGCATAAGAAGTACTTAATTAAATAACACCCAAATGTGATCCTACATATGTGATGGACTGTCGGAACCTCCGTTGTATCCTCGTGAGCCACCAACAAAGCTACCTAAAACCTGGAGGGGCGCAAAACAAAAGTGTGACTGGGCAAAAACAAAGATTTTCGAAAATCATTTCATAACAACAGTTATAACCCCTCGCCGTAAAACCTGTATACTTTCCCAGAAAATAGTATATACATATACCAAATCTCAACTGAAATCATCATCGTCAAAATATGTAAACAAATCATGAATATGCCATGCCATATAAACCAAATCATCAGGTAAGTAATCCAAATGCAACAATAACGGCAATATCTCATCAGCTGAGCTTTAGCTCATACATCATGCCTGCACACGAGTCGAACCCACCTATAGTGGTCTATACGATAGGACTGGTGTAAAACAATACGCTCTAGTGCTACAATCACGTGAAGACTGTGCGAATGATCGCGGGTCACCTACGAGTCGAACCCACTGAAAGTGGTCTATACGACAGGACTGTGCACCTAACTTGGATCCAAGATAAGCGTGTGGTGCGGGAGGTGAACATCACGTGAAAGACTATGCCCCTAACCCTGGGCAGGAGCACTAACACCGGGCGTGTAGGTTAATGAGCTCTCGATGCATCTCATCATAATCATCATAACACAACTCCTCATCCACAACACATAAACTTACCTGGAACTTACCTGAGCGCCCGCAGCGTCGACGACCATGCATATACAATTCATAATGCATAAACAATAGTATAATATATTGGCATGGCAATTCATTGATAAGGTCATTTAAAATGCATTTATGGGAAAAATACTTAGCATATAGGTATATACGGAAAACCAAAAGCCCACTCACTGGTATGTAGACTTATCGTAACCTCCGTGCCTAGCCTGGCTACGCTCGTCCTCCGGATAGGTGTCACCTATGTGAGAAACAACTATAATAACCTTATTTTAAGCACATAAACGAAACTAGGAAATAACTTCTCATACATTGCTCAATTGGGGTGTTTGAATATACCAAAGTGATCTACACAACCTAAGGAACATCCCCATATTTTTAGAATTAATTTTTGACCCCTCACGCGCAGGCTAAGGCACGGCTTGACGCGCCACCCACGTGCGGCACGTGCCTGGCACAGGGGATGGAAACCCTAACGGCGTTAGGGAATATTCTGTTAAAAACTGAGAATATGCCGTTAAAGTTACCTGACGTCGTCAGGTTCCGTTAAGAATATTCCGTGAACTTGACGGAATATTCCTCTTTCTTCTCCGGCGATCCTCTGGTGCCGTCGCCGTCGCTGCAAACTGGAAAATTTTCAAAACTTAATAACTTGTCCATTTCTCAACCAAACTTCATGAAATTTAAACCAAACGAAAGCTGAGAACGAGTAGAACAAAACCTTACCAGTTTTAGGACCTAAAACTCACGGGATCTCGCCGGAGAACCCTCGATAATCCGGCCAAAAATTGAAACTTGCAGAACTCGACTTCCCGACGTCCAAATTCTTCCAACGAAGCTTTTCGAGCTTCGTGAGGACCTTCTAAAGCTCCATGTGAGCTTGAAATTCAAAGAAATCCTCCTTTTAAAAGTTGGTGAATAGTGCCAACTTCGGAGGTTCGGTTTTCACTGAGTTTTCGAGGGTTTCCTTACTTGAAAATGGTACCACTCGACTCATATGAACCTTAGGAACTCAATGGTGGTCTTAAAACCCTCGATCCGTGAAGTTTTGGTTTGGTTTAGGTATGGTCCGTACCATTGCAGAGAGAGAGAGAGATGAGTTCGGAAGGAAGGAGAGTGAGAAGGCTTTTTTCAGAATGGGTGCATGTGTACCCGTGCCTCATTGGGTACCAAAACCAAAAAGGCTAGCTCTAATTGGTCCAAAGCTAACTTTACAACCTAACTAACTTAAAACCCTAACCTAAACTAACACTTTCCCTAATTGGTTCCCACTAACTTGGAACTACACTAATTGGTCCAAAACAATTATTTGGGTCTTTAAACTTAGCCCAAAAATACCAATACAACCAACTTCCAAGGGTAATTCCGTCCATTCACACTTTCGAGGATAATAAAAGTACAATAATAGGGACGGGTTGTCACAGTTTACTTTACTGCAGTTCGCATTATTTCGAAGACAAGTAGATTATTCAGAAAAATTGCTTGAATATTGAAATCTAGTTATGATTATTAATTCTTCAATCACCCGTCAAATACTTTGTTGAATAGATCGTTACCGTTGGTGATTGAATATTCCGGAAGTTGTTTTTGTAGTGTGATGGTAGGAAATCAATATGGATATTTTGAACTTTAAATTTGCTGAACTTGTTTTGACTCTCAAATTCTTGAGTGTTCTTCTATCCTTCTCGACATGGTTTCTCACTCAATCAGTGAGGAATTCATGATGGATCGATTCGGTGGATGCGTACGCCCATTTCATCTCGAGGTCAGCAAGAACAATTGAAGCACAATTTTCTTGTGAGTTTACCAGACTTACCATGAAGAGTTTCATGTGGTTTTGAAGATTGAATAGTTTTCAGCATAGTATTGGTGAAGGTATAAAGCTCGATGATTGTGGCGTCAATCTTCATATGTGGCTTGAGACTGCAATTGTCATTCGAATGATGTCGTTAGAGATATGGTTTCTCTAATTCAGGATTTCAGAGGTTATACCCCTTGATTTGGTGAACAAGACTAGTGAATAGTCACAAAGTAAATATTTTACGATATGTGCTCGTCTCTACGCATCCTTTCATTATGTCACTCTTAGACTTGATGGTTCGAGCATACATGGATGTCGAAGCACTTCTAGCAGCTCGATTTGTGCGCTTTGGGATACTACAGCATCACGATTGAGGCATGAATCGGACGATATAGGCTCATTCGCACATGAGGAGCAAAACGATATTTCAGCATCCTCGGGAACTTCTCACTCGCTTACCGAGACGATGAGTTATCCACGTTTCATGTTGTAGACTGTAATATTGATGGCTTATTTATTGGGTTCGTTAAGTAAGTGAGCAAGTTTGCTCGTCTAGTTGCTAATTAGTGATGGTTTGGACTCGACTTGTGACACCCACGCTCATTCTCGAAGTTCGTGACACGACAAATGCTTGGAAAGGTCCATTTTCATTTTGGGTTTTGATTGAGTTACTTCGTTTTCGATTTTCAACTTCATACAAGTATTTTAATCGTACGTTTCTATATATCTACTTCTTGTTGTTATCATATTATATGCGTATATTTTTTACCATGTATCATTACGTAATAACTGGTGTTTTCAACCTTACGATTTATACGGGTATTATACTACTATATCATAGTGGAAGGAAGAAGGTATGAGCTTGGAGGAATGAAAGAGGAATAATTGCAATCCGATCGCGACGGAATGACATTCTCTTTTATGCAGCCGCTTTACCTCGATTTCTTCCTTGTGTATGTACTTGTATACATATTTTCTCCCTACTTTAAAGTGATTTATGAATAGAAAGTTATTTTAAATTTCGGGGACAAAATTTTCTTAAGGGGGTAAATTATAACGACCTTTTCCCAATTTTACGGTTTTTATAATTTTAATAAGTGAATTTACGAAAATGTCCTTCGAGACAAAGTGTTGACTTCTGTTGACCACCTTGTCATTTCACGTAAGGTTCATTTTCTTGGCTTGTTTTCGTAGTACTCGTCGCTACGAATGTGTGGGCGCAAATGTAACGAAGTTTGGAATTATAACGAATGAGTTATTAACGTTTAAAATCGGGGGCATTTTAGTAAATTGAATATTTTTGGAAGACTCCAGATTTTTAGAGCAAAATCTGATTGAGCCACGTGTGTGGCCCAGATTAAAGGAAAGAAAAGTGGGCAGGGGAGATGAAAAATAAAGGAGAGGTAAGGGAGGGAAGTCGGCCAATGAGGGAGAGAGAAGAAGGGAAGTGACCAATGAGAGACAAGAGGAATGAGAGAAAGGAGAGAAGAAGAATAAGAAGAAAAAGGGGAGCCGACCTGCAAAACCTCTCGGACCCGACCCGTTTAGCCCTTTCTCGGTGCTTTTTCGTCGATTTTCTAACGAATCAAACCACCTAACCACTTGGGAAACACTCTAAGACCTTCCCTTTTTCCATTCCACCCCAAATTTGATGGAATTTAGCCTTAAAAATAGCGAAACCTGCAAGGTGGGTGCGGCGGGCTCGTGTATAAATTCTTCAAATCCTGAAATGTTTACATCCAATTACCACCATCATTAGACTTCCCTTGAGGCCTGAAACAAATCTGATGCATTAGTTGGGGCGTCGGAGTGTGGCCATTTGGGGCGACCGACCGCCACGTGCTGCAGCTCGTGGCCAGTGGGTCGATGCTGCCTATTTGAGTTAAATTTGATGTTATGATGTAAATTTGATAACCGTTTGTTATAGTTCGATGGTTTGAACCTAGTATGGAATATTAGGTCACTTGGTTATTATATGACTCGACGATCTGACCGTTGGATCATCACCAAACTTTAATATGTTATAGTACATAATTTATGAGGATCATGGGAACTTACGGATCAGGAATCTGACGTGCGGATCTACCCGAATTGGATTTGTAAGTTCATAGAATAAAACGTTAACCTCCACTTGAATTTGCAATTGGCGGATATCCAACCGTTGGATAGTAATGAAATTTTAGTATGATGTTTTAGAAGCATAATGTGGATCTTTGGAAGTTACGGATCATAAATCTGGGATGTGAATCTTCTTAATCGAGTTATGTAGGGTTGTGGACCCTACCGTCAATCTTTGACCGACGGTTGACTTTTGTCAATGGGTCTCAAATCATTTTAGAACGTTCTTGGGGATGTGTTTTATGTAAGTTAAGTGTTTTATCAATAAGAATTCTGAGACGTGATTGAATATTTATTCTAGGCGACTTTCATTCGTGACGCCTCGATATTCATGTAAACACGGAAATTTCCTGAAACTAACTAGACAAGAACACGTGTACAAAGTAATATTTTGTATTAATTTTGGGGTTACAATCTCTTTTACAGTTTGATCCTCTGATTCTATCTTCGTAAGGTCTAGATTTGTGGATGGGCTGTTGATCCAAAAGGCCGTTAGGGCTTGGTCTAGGGATGAACAATGATGTGGATTTGTTGATATTGTTGATCCAAAGGGCCGTCGGGGTTTGATCTTAGGATGAACGAGTGATGAACGATGAACACTTTCTTCAAGGGCCGTTTGGGCTTGATCTTGAATTGGTGGAAGTTCTTCAAGAGCCGTTGGGGCTTGATCTTGAAGGTGGATTTGACGAAGAACGAAGAGAGCTTTCTTGATCCTTCAGAATTCTTGGGAATTTGGGAGGTTGGGTGCTTGAAAGCTTTTAGTGTTTCAAAGCTTTCAAGGATTTGGGGGAATTCTCTTCCAATTTGGGAGTAGAGAAATGTGTATGTGAATTGGTCCCCTGAAATGGATGAAATGGCCTTGTATTTATAGAATTTTTCAAGGTCTAACTTTGAATATAATATTGAGATGAAATAAATCATTTCTGCCAGTTGTTGACACGTGTCTTATTTGATGACTTTTCTGATTTCTTTCGATTTTTCGTTGAGTCACACGCTACATGTAAAATTTATGTGACATGTGAATATTGAAATTTTAATGCAATGGTCAACATTTATTTTAACGAAATTTCGATGTCTACAGATGCCCCCACTTCAAGGCGCGTCGTATACATGTGCTTGTCATGTATTGAAGATGCGTTTTGAAGTTCCTTAATGTAGATGTCGATCCGAGAGCTGTTGAGTCTTAATCTTGAATTGGGCTCGAAGTTTCTTCAAGGGCCGTCGGGGCTTGAATCTTGAATTTTGTGCTGCAAGTTTCTTCAAGTGTCGTTGAGGCTTGTTCTTGAATTCGGCTAGAAGATTTTCTGGTTTCCTCCAATTGTTGATTTTCCACAGGCTTAGTCTTGAACTAGGATGAAGGGTTTTCTGGCTTGATCTAATTGTTGATTTTCCACAGGCTTGCTTAATCTTGAACTTGGATGGAGGGTTTTCTGGCTTCCTCCAAAGGTCTGAACTTACTCCTTTCATCTGGAGCTAAATTTGATTCAAGGGTGGTGGACACTTGATCTTGAATCGGACTTGTGATTTCTTCAAGGGCCGTCGAGGCTTGATCTTGAATTTAAACAAGACCACGAGCGATTTCAGGATTTGGATACTTGTAAGGCAAGCAAGAGGAAGAGGCGATGGCCTGTTTCTTTGTTCATTCTTTCCAATTCGTATTGAAGAGGGTTAGGGGATGAATCAGCACATACAGTTGTTGCGTTTACTGATGATCCATAAGATTGATGCTTCATTGTCACTCGTCTTGTCTGTTCTCCAGGTAGATGTGGATGAGTACTCGAGAGCAATGCTAGGTAAGCAATCAGGGAAGGGGTTCCAGGCAGTCGGTTCCTGACTGGAAGCTTGATTCCAAATGCCGCCTGATTGCTCTCCTTCTTATTGTCCTGCAGGTAAGAACAAGGACAAAGAAAAGGACAGAGAGAAAGCATGATATGAGATACTTTTGCTTTTGAAGAAGCAGTGGTGATTTGATGGTGTTGCACAGCAAGGTTTTGCTCTTCGGTGACGGTGCCAGCGAAAGGTTGTTGAAGCTTCTCATGCTCTTCCATTAGAGTGACGACGCCGGACTTGGATTTGACTTAGACTCCTCCTTCTGGATTATGCAGTTCTGCAGTGAAGGGTGTCGTGCTATAGTGATTTGTTACAACTCATCACGCTGCATTATTCTCTGCTTGTTTCTTTTGCGTAGCAGAAGTGGTGCGCAACCTTTTGCGTTTGAATGGTCCTTCAGAGCATCACTTCTCAACGACTCGTCCATGCTTGGCAGCTTCAGTGCAAAGAGCCAACAGCATACCAAATATTCTGTGATGTCAGTGACTTAAGACCCAGCTCTAACAACAGTTTAAGATGACCACTTGAGAACAATGCAAGGAAGGCAATCAGGCAAAAGATTCCGAGCAATCAGTCCCAGATCGGACGTTTGATTTCAGGTTCGGACTGATTGCTTTCTTTCTCCCTGTCTTGCAGGTAAGAGCAAGGGTAAACGAAAGGACAGGGGAAAAGCATGATATGAGATACCTTTGTTTTCGACCCTGATGACATGAGATACGTTTGCTTTTGAAGAAGTAGCGGATGAACCAGCACATATATTGGTTGCCCTTGTCTCCACATGCTTCGATGTATCAATTTCACCTGCCTCATCTGTTCTTCAGGCAAATGTGGTATCTTCCCTGGAAGTACATCAACAGTTGAAGATGGGTACTTGAGAGCGACGCTAGGTAAGCAATCAGAGAAGGGGTTTCCAGGCAGTCTGTTCCAACTCGGAAGGTTGATTCCAAGCGTCGGCTGATCGCTCTCTTTCTCCTTTCCTGCAGTGAAGAGGGAGGACAAAGAAAAGGATAGGGAGAAAGCATGCTATGAGATACTCTTGCTCTCAACCCTGATGATATGAGATATGTTTGCTTTTGAAGACTTGGTTGAAGAGGTGTTTTTAGGGAAGAAGAAAACTGAGTATGTAAAGGGGTTTGGTTGCAGATGCATTTTTGGCAAGGAAGAAAAGTCATGCATTTTGGATGTGTGCCTTGCCATGGAAAATGAAGGTTGCCATATATAGGGATTTCCCACTTACAGGTAGTGGTGTGGACGTGACCTTGTCACCCACGCTTGTTGGCGACAGCGTTGTAGTGGGAATAGTAGGATTCACGCGTTTTCAACTTTGTCAGAGACCTTTGACAAAGTTTCACGTGATATCTGAAAAGTTGAGATTGCGTCTGAAAGGAGTTGACGGATTTTATGCAGGAAAATCTGGCTTTTGAAATTCGGGGAGTGGTGTCTCTTTGACTTTTGAACAGGTGGCTGTGTTGCTTCTCCTTTTATAGAGGCATTGATTGTATTCAAAATGCACACTTTGAAGATTTCCTGCCTGTGAAAATTATCTCTGCTGTATTTCTAAGATTTTACTCTATACAACCCTTCTCCTTTATCATTTCTGAAAATGGCTTGCCAGTCTAGCATTGGCTTAAATTTGAGTCTTTGGAATGATACAGGCGTGCCGCGTCAGGGTGATATATGGCACCCATCCTTCTTATCTTCTAATGGCCCTCTTACGGTTGAAGACTCCGTGATGAGGGATGCAACAATGGCTACGGTAGTAGCTAGGAAC
Organism: Cotoneaster glaucophyllus; assembly: GCA_036320875.1. Taxonomy (NCBI): domain Eukaryota; kingdom Viridiplantae; phylum Streptophyta; class Magnoliopsida; order Rosales; family Rosaceae; genus Cotoneaster; species Cotoneaster glaucophyllus. Next base: position 12,634,474 of record CM070060.1, read on the forward strand.
CTCCTTACTCCTAGAGATAATAGACTGCTTTCAAGACGGTCTGATGAGTTGGTTGTCCAAGACTCCCTGGCTTTCAGCATTCAGTGTGCGAGCTCTGTGTCCAACATGGGCCAACACTTACTTGCTCGAGCTCTCCAAGTTGAATTATTGATGGCCGAGGTGGCAACTCTTAGTCAAGAGATCAGACAGCTTAGGCGCGAGAATAAAGAGTTGCATGTGCTTGCAAATAGTTATTCGACGGGCATGAAGAGGAAGCTTGATCAGTTGCTGGACTCCGAAGGTCGGATTCAAAGTGACCATCAGAGGTTTGTGGATGTATTCCAGAGGCATTTTTTGCCTTCGTCATCTGGAATTCGACCAAGTATTGAGGCTTCGAATAATCTATCTTCAATGCTTCCCTCTTCTAGGGTTCCGCCGAGTACTGAGGCTTCACACAAGTGACATTTGTGAAGACTCCCTCCCTTTTTTTTTTTTTTTTTTTTTTTGTTGTACATATTTGTAATTTCTTAGAGATATCAATAGACGAGCTTTATTTTATTCAGTATATTGTGCTAAATACAAATAAAACGTATATCTCACCAAGATGCGTTACTTCCCTTTTATTTATTTATTTATTATCCTTTTAGATGGTGCCTGATGCACCCATTTCCTTTTAGATGGTGACTGGAAGCATCATTCTGTCGCCACCACCCATTTCCTTTTTCCTTTTTGACTTGCTAATAGTAGCATGCACTTCTAGATGGTTTGAAGATGGCACAGCTGGGTTCCTTAGTGGGTGCTTGAATTTGCATAAGACATCATTCCTCTTTAGAAAAATGTAAGCTCCACCTTTGAATTGGCATGCGGGAACTCATTTCAAATGGGTTGATGGGTCACTTTTGAACATGCGCGTTTGTCCTGCAGATTAATCCCACCTAAAACCCTTCACATGGTGCCGTGCACCATTCTTGAAATCTTCATATATTTTTTTTTTGTTTTTGTCGGCCAACACCTTCCCTTTCTATTCTATATATCCCTACATGGTGGAGGGAGAAAATGCAGAGGAGCTCGGAGCAGTGAGATGCCAGGCACGGAGCAAGGATGCAAGTAGGTGTGAGTTAACAAACTTTGGTTTTGTTAATCACATTCAAAGGCAGCAGCAGAGCAAAAGAGGCGAGTACATATGAGTTGACAAACTTTGGTTTTGTTAATCACATTCAAAGGCAGCAGTCATGGCGGAGGTGCAGAAACAGTTGGAGCTTGAGGCAGAGTGTAAGGCGTCGAGTTTCACGACCGGCTAGTCGTTTGACAGCGGTTGTTGGAGCTCTCCGCTGATTTTGATCATGGTGGCCAGAGTGACGAGCTCGAGGTTGTTGGTAGCGGCGAGGAGGAGAATGATGCAACCCATGTCCTACGGCACAACAGTGAGGCAGAGAGAGGGATGCAAAGCGTTGGTAAATCACATTCAAAGGCAGAAGCCAAGCAACAGAATCACACCAACCTTCGAACCCAAGCCCAAGACATCAACCCTCGAACACTTTCGGAGTTGAGGATCCTAACCAGGAGACTATCGAAGATCTGGAGGCAATTGAAGGCGGAGATGACGCCGGTGGAAGAACTTGTTGAGGTAATGGTGGAGAATAGTTTCGGCATTTGAGAACTTGAGTAGAGCAGAGAAAAAGGTCAGCGTCTGATCCAGCTAAGGCCCGGAGTACAGCCGGGTCGGGGTCGAAGACCTTGACCCGTTCCAAGCCATGGGACTTCAGAAGCTGCACCGCCTTGTACGTCGACGAACCACCAGCGCTTGGACTTGTTCTCGTCGGAGCTAAAGCTAGTGGAAGGGTTGATGCCGAGAGGGAAAAGGTGTCGCAGAGGAAGGTCTCTCATTACTGGATCCGCAGGTCGAAGCCCTAGTCGTGTTGTGGTGCACGCAGGAGGTCTCAGGGCATGTTTCGACGGTTTGGGGATGAGCAGCAGCGATGTTGATGATGTCTGCCACTGTTTATGGCTTCTTCTGTCGACTGGCGTGATGACGAGCAAAACAAGAAAGCCTACCTTTGCTTGCCGCAGTCGGCTGAGATGGCGGGTGACGAGGAAGCTGCAGGATTTGCGGGGCTCCGACGTCATGTGGAGATCGTCACTGCCGGTGTTGAAGGCACCTGGGAAAATGCCGCGACTTTCTTCGTCCACTTGTGGCTTTCAAACGGCGCCGGATCGATTGGAGTAGATGACGTGGTTGGTAGCGTGTAGAGGGAAAGGACCAACGGCAACGTCTGAAGGGAGAAGAAGCAGTCGAAGTTGGCGTCGGCGCGCGCGAGGTTGGTGGGGATCCTGGCATCAAGGGCTAAGCAAAGAAAGGGTAGATGGGTCGAGAATGGTGAGGCCTGGGCCGAGAATGGCTGGGAGAAGAAGACAAGCTGAAGCTTGGGCCTGGATTTGTAGCTGGGCCCATTGGTTTTGGAGAGATGGGTTGTCGGGCTCATTGGGCTCACTGATATCTTTTTATTTTTTTTTATTTTTTTTTTTTTTTGTGGGTTTTTTTTTTTTTTTTTTTTTGTAATGAAATTGTTGCCTTTTGTAATATTGACTCTTCAATAGTCAAACGTTTAATAAAACCCTTATTTTTTACTTTGATGTGACTGAACTGAAAGTTGAATGTTCGAGCTGCCTACGTACCCTTCCAAAGAAGAGATCAAGTCATAACGTAGTTCAAATACATATATATTTTTTTTTTTTTGGTATTTTTTTTGTGCCATACGTAGTTTATGCTCTTGCGGGCCAGGAGCATTTGGTGCCATTTGCAGTTTCAGCTCGTGCAGGCAAGAAGCGTTTGTTGCCATTTGCAGTTTCAGCTCGTGCAGGCAAGGAGCGTTTGGTTGTCGCCTTTTAGGCTCGTGCGAACGAGGAGCATTTGGTTGTCGCCTTTTAAGCTCGTGCGAACGAGGAGCATTTGTTGTTATGGATTTGTCAAGCGATCTGGGAGAGGCATTCCTCGCAATCTTTATAGCAAGGAGCCTTGACCGAGTAATTGAAGAAGTCTTCGGGGAAGAAGTCGCACATTGTGATGGGGATGGATGATCTTTGTGTTGAAATTTCATTATCTCCAACACTTTCACATTGCTTTGGAGGTTGACAAGAGTTGATTTGCCCCCTTTCCGACTGATGAACTTGTGAACGAGATGGTTGCTGCTTGTCCAATTTCTTCGAAGCGATCTTGGAGAGGCGTTCCTTGCAATCTTCATAGCAAGGAGCCTTGACTGAGTAATTGAATAAGTCTTCGAGGAAGAAAAGATCGCGCATGGACAATCTTTGAGTCAAAATTTCCTTATCTTCAACACTTTCACATTGCTTTGGAGGTTGGCGAAAGCTGCTATGCCCTCTTTCTGATTGGTGCACTTGTGGAGAAGACGTATGCTTCTCTTGCAGTTTGTTTGGAGTAACACAAGTCCATCCTTCAACTTCACTTGACTTGGAGTATGCCCCTAACGGTCGAGGTGAAGACTTTGAGTTGAAAGAGCCAAAAGTGACGTCTTCCTTAGGGATTTCATCTTTTTTGTCTTCTTGGATTATGATGGGGAAGACGTCTTGGACCTCTTTTGCAGTGTCGTCTTCTTGGGCTTGTTGGCGTGAAGATTGGCCAGTGTGGACGATGGTGCACCTCCTTACCTTCAATAGTCCTTTTGTGTCAACCTCCAAAGTTGCTTGGTGCTTCATCCTTGAAGGAATCAAGCTTCAAACGTCGTCTTTTTCTACTAGACTGTTGAGCTTTTCTTCATTTGGCTTCATCTTCTGATGTCATAAAAGTTAAGCACACAAATTAAACCCTCTTGTTGTCAATCGTAGTATATATGCAAGTAGGGATCATTCTAGGCCGGGGATTAGGAGGGATTGCTAATCGACTCTAAACTGACTCAAAAACACAAAAACAAACTTAAAAACGTTCAAATAGACTCAAAGGACTCAAAACAGGTTCAAAAGACTCAAAACAAGCTTAAAACACTCAAAACTGCTTAAAACAACAAATAGACAGTTTTTGACACTAAACACAACTTTGGACGAAAATTGGTTTTAACTTGACTCAAAACACTTAAAAACACACAATTGGACAGATTCTAACCTAATTGACACAAATAAGTAAAGGGGGATTGGGTTTTGACGAATTTGAAATTAAACAAACAGATTGCAAAGTAAAACAGATTTTGGCACTAAATTGGTGAATTGGATGGTTGATGGGCTAGCTAGGGAGTCCTTCTCCACACATGACACACTTGCACATAAGTTGATTTCCAGTTGTTCTTTCAATAAACAATGAACCTCAACGCCCCAGATTAACCGTGAACAGCACTAATTAACCCTCAGATTTTCCTTAAGTCATTGAATTGGATGGATAACGCATCGGCAACCAAATTATTCTTCGAAAGTCCCTTACATGAGCAGCATAACAGAGATACAATCAAAGATAATTACGTTCTATGAACATCATAAGCATTGACAAAGCACTTGTAACTATGAACAACATGATACTTATGCTAGGAAATTACTTAACGCAATTGTGACTAGCAACCTCCACTACTCATGAATATAAGTTCATAACGATTAGGTGAAACTCCCTTATATTCTAGCATCACATTCATGAATGCAAACCAAGTGTGCACCCATAATCAACATACAAGAATAAGTTATCAATCAAACAGTTAAGTAAATTGCATTCACGATTTATGGAATCACAACTGGAAGTAATCAACTCATATTGCAAATATTTTCATGGTTTCGAAATTCCCCCTAGCTAAAACAAGTTTAGCCTCTCATGTTCACAGCAAAGTAAAGAGAATTGAACTTAAACATTGAAAACAAAGAATGAATTACACCTAAACGTTCCAGCAATCCAACTTGAATAGCAAGCACGTCCAAGGGTCTTCCTTCTTCTCCTTTGAGGTCAGATGGTCGAATTGGAATGAAGGGATATGCGGCTAGGGTTGTAGAATGGCTGGGATTGTGTATGATAGTGAATGGATCCTCAAAAGGGTGCGGCATAAGCTCAAATATATAGGGAAAGGAAGGGGCACGGCTGGGAGTTATTTGGGTAACATAATTTATTGTGAATCCTAAGGGAATAAGTAATTGAAGGTCAAAATCCCAAGAGAAAAGGGAAATAAGGTGCGGCAACCTGGGGAGGGAAGGAAACCCATCTTCCTTGCACGGCAAGGAAGGATTCCTTGCAGATTTGGGTCTAATTGTGTCCTAAATTGACTGGGAGGATGGTTCCTTGTGCGGCAAGGGAGAGGGAGTGAAGATAAAGCCACGGCAAAGGACTAGGACTGAGATTTAGGTGTCCCAAAGTGTTTAGGACTCCTTCATGTGGCTGAAACCTTTGTACATTAGGATTAGGAAACTTTGACTTGGTCTACCCTTCTTCTTCTTGGATTCCTTTTCCTTCCTTGACTTGAATTAATTTTCTTCCTTTCTTTGGCAGATTCCTAGCTTGCTTTAGGTCTTCAATTTCGTCCATCTACATTGCTCCAAGCCTATGCTATCCATTTTATGCCCAAAACTGCTCCAAAAGGCTCCAAAATGCACTTTCTTGCTACTTTAACCCTTTGGACCTACAAACACACGAAAATAGCTTAAAAATACTAAAATAACTAAGAAATAACAACATAATTACACGGAAACAAGTTAATTAAGTCGCATAAATATGCTCCTATCATCTTCCTCCTTCTAGAAGACTTCTTGGTTTCTTCAAATCTTTCCAAAGCCAACCGTCGTGGAGAAGAGCTAAGCGTGTTGTTTTGTTTCTTAGGTTTTGACCAACCTTTCGAAAACAGAGCTTTGGGGTGTTGCCGTGTTAAGCCTCTTGAAGACGGAAGTTTGGTCTCGACCACCGATGTGATCAAGTACCGAAATTCTAGGTTTTGAACAATTCAGCCTATCGAAGACTGAAGTTTGAGGGGTGGGTTTAGGTTCCTCTTGATCTTGTTCAATGCTCACGCTGATGTGTTGAGTGCTAGTGTTTTTTGCTTTGCTTGAAATCTTCACAAGTGCATTTGGTGTGAAGCCAAGTCCAGCCTTGTTGTTGTCATCTCTGTAACGATGCTCCTTCAACTTCTTTTGAGTCTTGGTGAGGTCACGTTCTTTATCATTGACGGTGTTTGAAACCTTCTTTCCAGGATTCGAAGAGGAAGTGAAGTCGTACCCAGCCTTTGACATGAGTTTGTAGGCGTTTGGATCAAAACCTTATGCTGTCCTCTTGGTTGGAAGAAAGTTTGGTTTCACCCCATCTGGAAGAGCTTTTATGAAGCCTTGTGGTAGTCTTGCAACCTTAGCATCGCCTAGCTGTGTCAAAGGCAAAACTGCATTTGTCTTGAGCAACCTCACATTATCCTTGTGCCGCTATGTGTCGGCTTTGCTTTCTCCAGTTTCGAACAGGGATTGACCATTCTTTCTTCTCGACATAGGGATATATCAGAAGACGGGTGTGTTCGGTCTTTCTGAAGGAGTCCTACTCCCTTTGGTTGTTGTAGGTTTAGCAAGCTCATCATCATTTTTGCTTGAAGATGGCATGGCTTCCCCTTCTTGCTTCTTGGGCATGGCTTGCCACTCATGCTTTTTACGTACTGCTTTGTCCGTGGATTTGATCTCTTTTGGAAGAGCTACGGGCACCATGTCCTCATCCATGTAGAACTTGGCATCTGCGAAGTGTGATTCGGCTTTGGTATCACCTTGGATTACCTTCACTCATTCCCGGTAGAATTTTAAGCATTGATGGAAGGTGGGTGACACTACTCCATTTCCGTGGATCCAAGGCCTTCCTAAGAGCAAGCTGTAGGAAGTTCCTGCATCAATCACGTGGAATATCATGCTTGATGTAAGTTCACCAATGGTCATCTCCACTCGGATCATGCACATCGCTCTTTGTCCTCCTTGGTTAAAACCCTTGATCAGCAGACGACTTAGGGACAGTTCATCCATTTTGATGCCGATTGTGATCATTGTTGACTTTGGCATGATGTTTATGGCCGACCCACCATCCACGAGCATGCGGTTGATTTTGTGCTCCCTTACATCCCCCAAGATGAAGAGAGGACGATTGCGAGGCTTTGATCCCAGCAGTAAGTCTTCATCCGTGAAGTTGATTGCGTCCTGGGCGGCACAGCATGTGGCACACTCATGTGGCTGAATCTTCAAGCCTTCGTCCTTGTTTTCTTGCACTTCGTGATCGTCGGGACTTGCTAAGACCGCTGCTAGTGCTCTTCGCATCTTCTTTGGCAATCGTAGCGCTTCTTTTATGCTACAGTGTGTTGGCAGACCTTCTTTGGGTTTGAGGGTCTTTTTTTCCTTAGTGGCGATAGCTTTGCCTTTTGAGGGCTCTTCCATCTCTACTTCAACCATGTGACAGGCGACGGTAGTGCACCGTTGGAAGAAGTCCTTTGGGAAATACTCGTGCAAGGAGACAGGAATACGTGGCTCTTGCTCCATAGGTTCTCCACTGTATGTTGGCTTAGCAGTTCTTATGCTTCCTTTGGGTTTCCTATTGTTGCGGTGGTGGTGCTTTCTCCCTTGCTCCTTATTTGGCTTTGTGGCTTACTCCACCTTTGGCTTTGTGGCTTGCGGTCTTGGCTTCATCATTTTTTTGTAGGTCACCAATGTCCACCCTTCTTCATCGTCAGTAGGTGCATCTTGGTCGCTTGCCCCCAACGATGGTTATGCAGAAGGTGCCGGGTTTGAGCATTGGCGAGAATGGTCATGAATCATTTAGAGGGGAACGAGATTGAAGGATCCAAACATGATAGTAGTAGTGTGCGTTGCAGCCGTGTCTTCTAGGTCAAGTTCAATCCGCCCTTATTGTGCCAGCTTCATGATGAGTTCCTTGAGGATGAAGCATTTACCAACGGGATGACTTACGATACGATGGTACTTGCAGTACTTGGGATCATTGACGTGATTCATCTCTTCGAGGTGCTTTTACAAAGCGGACATTATCGTGCTACAATGGAGTTGAGCCAGGGATATGGTGGACCCGGGCCGGTAGTGGAATCTAACAATCCACCCCCTTAGGGGCCCGACGTCCTCGTCAGCACACTTTCACCAGGGATTGGCTCTGATACCATTTTGTCACATCACGACCCGAGCTCCACCATATCCCGAGCTCAGCTCCACCATAGCATGATATTGTCCGCTTTGGGCACCTACCATGCCCTTACGGTTTTGTTTCTGGGAACTCACGAGCAACCCATCATGGATTGCTCTAGCCTAAGCTCACTTAACTTCAGAGTTCCGATGGAATCCAAAGCCAGTGAGCTCCCAAAAGGCCTTGTGCTAAAGGAGGTGGGCATGTACATATAAGGCATAGAGGATCCACTCCCCTGGGCGATGTGGGATCTAACACCATTCTCTTTCGTATACATATCCTAAACGTTCCTGATCATAGGATTGCCAATTGGGGATTAACAGTCTGTTAAGATCAATACGGGCTATGTCTTCTCTTAGGGAGAGTGACTGGTCTCGAGTCATTGGTGTGACTGACACCAAGACAAGCATGTAGGCGCTTAATTGAGAATGAGTCCACTGAACATGATCAAATGGAGTTCTCATACTCATGTCACATGAGAACTCATGGTTGGGATAATGCAAAGTAGTCATTTGACCTAAGGCATCATAGTCGTCTTGTGGTTAGGTCCTTGATCTTTGACTATATCAAAGACACTCCATCAGAGGGTGTCAACGGCATAGTTGGGGTCAAGCCACTTAGCAATGGAGGCAAGTGAATGCGCAACAAGGGATCTTTAACCTTCAAACCGTTTGAGGGAGAATACTCTATGTTATGATTAAGAATCACTGGCAACAGTATGAATGAGATTTAGGAAGTCGTTCCAAATACATTCAAGGTAATCATATAAGTAAGTGAACCACATTTGATAGTAGACATGAATAAACTATCAAACCAAACAATGTGGTCAAGAGTATTGTATTAGAGAAAGACCGTATTGCATTGTAATCCTAAACTAAATAGGTTATCCACCTCTTCTGATTAGCTTGGGTAGCCATGATATACTGCTAGGTGTCACTCATGGTTTGTGGAACCCCTAAAGGTGTATAATCACTAAAGGGATAATTGAAAGTAAGTTTCAATTCACAATCAATTTGAAAGAGTTTTAATCGCCCACTGCCTCACTAAAAGGAACCTAATGGATCATACACCGTGTAAGGTAGAGATTGAAGAAACAAGGGAGTTGAGTAAGAATTAAATGGTTTAATTGCATATGGCTAGGATTAAGTAATATGTTGATTAATCAAACGAATAAGTTCGTTTTAGACCTCAGATGGTCGGCCATATGTTGAAGGAAAGGCTTTTTGTTCTTTTTGTCACTTAAGTAAAGTGACTATATATAAAGAACTTTATAGCAAATATTCATTAGTGTTCTTTTGAAGGAAATTGGATAGAACAAGTCTCTCCCTTTTTCTCTCTAGGAGGCCGGCCCTTTGGAAAAGATTAGCTAGCAATCTTCCCTCCTCCAAGGTCACTCATCTCTTCTTCAAGTCCCTCCTTGGTGTGGAGACTTAGAGGTTCTCTATTTTGGGAACTTGGAGAGTCCATTCTACCATCCTCATCCAAGAAATCCATGGAGCTAAGAAGTAAGGAATGAAGGCCCTATCTCTTGGGTGATTAGCCTTTGCTTATGCAAAGAGGAATCAACAAAGGTATAATATTTCTCAACTCACTTTGTTCTTAAGTTGAGTCTTGGTTCGCCACACTCACTAGGCCTTGAATTTCATGGTTAAAGTTTTGTTTTTGAGTGCATACAAGCATGATTCCACCTTTTAATTGCTAAATGAATGCATAGATGTTGCTCAAATGAACTTATTTTCACAAATATTTCCTTCATCAGAGCCTTCTCTACATCTTGAAAACTCTTGAGGCTAAAAGAGGCATTGAAGTCCCTCTGCATCCATTCTTGGAAGATCTTGTGCTGATCTTGAAGTGGTTGAGGAGTAGAAGGGCGCCTAGGAGACCTTAACTTTATTCTAATTTGCCCGAACTCTTTAACAAGCTCAGGCAATGAAGTTGTAGCTGTAATGGGTACAAGAACTGGAGGCATGGCTTCACTACTCCTAGAAGCAGTAGCAGCAGTAAGAGCAACCTTAATTGAAGAATGAGGAGGAGGACTAGAATTTGAAGAAGTAGCAACAATTCTTTTCTTCTTCTTCGGTTTAGGGACGGGAATTCATATAACCCCAGAAGCCAAGGAAGGCTTTAGGAGATCTGCTTTTTGCACCAGAGGTGAAGGGGAATGATCCAAGCCTTCTCCAAGACCCTATTACCAAGAAAAACAAAGTTAAGGAGAAAGACTACAATTCAGAGTAAAGGAAGGCATGATAAAGAAATTTTTTTTACCTGAATGAAACCGGAAGCCTTGGAATGAGGTGGAGGAGTTGTGTTCCTTAATGACTGAGGGTATCATTCTCATTCATTTGAGGAGGAGGAATGATGCCTGAACCCTCACCAAAGGCCTATAATATTAAGGATAAAGGGTAAATGTCAACAACTAGCTTAAGGAGAAAAGAAAAAAGAAGTAAAGTTACCTCTATACCTGAGAAGGATCTTGAATGGGAGGATGAAGCTCTTCTATAGTTGTTGTTTGAGGAGAAGCCCGCGGGCTAGTCACCTCTAAGACCACAGGGATCTGAGGGACTATGGGCTCCTTGAAGGTTGTTGCTACTGGTTGATGAAACTCCTGTGCTGGGGATGGCTAGGAAAAACAAGACAGAGAATAAGTATAAATAAAAGGATGATTAAAATAGAAAGATTCAAGCTAAAGATACTCACCGGAGTGATGTCATCCTCTATAAAAGTGCAGCATCTCCCCAGTTGTCTAGTCAAAACTGGGAAGTAGGAGCCATGATAGGAGCATATTTATGCGACTTAGTTAGCTTGTTTTCTTGCATTTTCGTAGTTAGTTATTACTTATTATAGTATTTAAAGCCATTTTCGTGCAATTTCAGGTCCTAATGACAAAGTATGCAAAAAGAAGCATTTTGGAGCATTCTAGAGCTATTTTGGGCCAAGGATGGATAGCTTATGATTCAAGCAAGAAGGATGGACGAATTTGAAGATCAAATGAGGCTAGGAATCAGCTAAAGAGATGGAGAAAATAAAGTCAAGATAAGAAGATAAGAAGTTAGCAAGAAACATGGAGCATTATCTCAAAACATTATCCAAACAACCTTATCTTATCCTTATCTTATCTAAACCTTATCCTACCTTGTTTTCAGCTACAAAGAGGGGTTCCTATCTACATTAGAACATCTAGAAGCTATTTCTAGAAGCCTAAAAACATGCAAACCTGGTCCCCTAAGTTTATGCCGCACATGCCTTCTAGAACCCTACAAAGGTGGCGCCTATGGTCCTTCTAGATGGTCCTAATCCTATTCCTACTTCCCAGCCGTGTGTCTCCCTTCTAGAAGCCCCAATTCCTGCAAAGAGAACATATCATTTTCCCCTTTGGATTTTGATTGAAGTGTTCCTTGTCCTTGTGGTTTTGGAGTCCAAATCCTTCACCTATTCTCAATCCCTCTTCTCTGCAAAGTTGTATCTTTCCCCTCTCCCTATAAATACATTGCCGCACCCCTTCATTCAGCACCACCCTCACCACAATTCGACATACCTTCATATACATCCACATTCATTCACTCTCAAGCCTCATTGTGCGCAATTGCAAGGAGAAGAAGGACCTAGTGTCGTGGCTGCATCCAAGCTTCTAGGTGTTTTCTATCCTTTTGTTTCAATGTTTAATTCAAGTTATTTTTGTGTAATTGCAAACATGAGAGGCTAAACTCTTTTTAGCTAGGGGCGATTTCAAAGCCATGATTATATATGTGACATGAATTGATTAAATCCAGTTATTATTTCATAAGTTATGAATGTAATTTGCTTAACTGTTTGATTCAAAACTTATTCTTGTATGTTGATTAAGAGGGCCCGCTTGGTTTGCATGCATGAATTTGATGCTAGAGTATAAGGGAATTGCATATAATTGTTATGAACTTGTATTCATGAGTAGTAAAGGTTGCTAGTCACAATCGTGTTAAGTTAAATTCCTGGCAAACGTATCATGCTTTTCATGAATGCCTTGTCAATGCTTATGGTTTTCAAAGAACATAATGACCTTTGAGTGTGTCTCTATTATGCTGTTCATGTAGGGAAATCGATAAGGATAATTTGGTTGGATGCGTATTCCATCCAATTCAATGAATTTAGGAAAATCTGAAGGTTAATTAGTGCAATTCACGGTTAATCTGGGGCGTTGTCATTCATGGTTTAGAAAGATAATAACTGGAAATTGATTTGTGTTGCATATGTATCATGTGTGGAGAAGGGTACTCTAGCTAGCCCATCAACCATCCAATTCACCAAATTCGTTTTAAAATCTGTTTTAATTTACAATCTGTTTGTTTTACTTCAAAATTGTCAAAACCAATCCCCCCTTTACTTTGTCTTGTTAAATTAGTTAGAATCTGTCCAATTGTGTGTTTTTAAGTGTTTTGAGTTAAGTCACAATCAATTTTCGTCCAAAATCTTTCTTAGTGACCAGTTTGAGTCTTTTTGGTTGTTTAAAGCTGTTTTGAGTCTTTTAAACTTGTTTTGAGTCCCTTGAGTCTATTTAAACGTTTTTAAGTTTGTTTTTGTGTTTTTGAGTCAGTTTAGTGTTGATTAGCATCTCTAGCTTTTCCCCGGCCTAGAACGATCCCTACTTGCATCATATACTACAATTGTCAAAAATAGGGTTTAATTTGTGTGTCAAGTAATTTTCACATCAAGCCACAACCAAGGGAGGAGAAGTTGAAGGAATAGAAGTAGAGCTTTGCCCGACTGAAGGTGCAGATTCTCCAACCTTAGCCTGCAAAAAATGAAAACCAAGTATTAAATCTCTAAAAATGATAAAAATACAAGTTCAAAATAGTGAAGAAGAGATATACCTTTAAAGATTTAACCCGAGGGGGAGAAACATGCGTCGTTCCGGCTGGGGGTGAAGAAGCCTTGGGCGAAGGGATCCTTTCTTCCCTTATGGCCTATTTCAGGCAGTCGGGCATAAAATTAATAAAAAAAGAAAAGGGGGAGAGAGAAGGTAAAACTTCAAAGGAGTGATTTGAGACACAGGCCATACCTCTAGTTCTTCAAGGGTGGTTTCAACAAGTTCCTTGGCCTTCTGATGTATCTTTGCACCTAATGGCTCTTCCCTCGAACAAAGGTGGGCTTCTTTATTACTTGAGGCCCTAGTGACAAGATAAAAAGCGAAAATCAGCTCACACTTTAAGAGAATTTAAAACTGCAACTAAACAAACAGAAGGGAGAACAACTTACTGGAGGCCTTCTGTTTCTTCCTGCCCGCTTCAGCTACAAATGCATGAGACTTGGAGGATTTGGAGGATTGAGCCCGAGTTCTTTTCTTCATGGGGCTTGCCTGCGAACCTAGTATGGAGATTCCAGCTCGAGGTTGCTCTTCGGGCACGAACTCTGTAGATTTTACTACGGTTGCCCTTGTCCGCCATGTTTCCCTAGACTTCACCACGGGCTTAACCACTCTCTTCGAGTCTCCAAGTAACTCGAAGACATCTCCTCCTTCTCCAAAACCTTACCTCGCCGCCTCAGCTGCAACTTCTTGGAGAACAAAGGCATCACCAACTTCTTCATCTGGCCCGACATCCACCCTTTCAGTGTTGCCTTGGGCTGCAAGTGCGAGGAAACCAAAGAAAAGTTTAGAAGAGGACAGACTATAAAAATAAAATAATAAAAAAAACAAGTTAGGAGAACTCAGGGTTACCTATTAGGAGAAGTTGGTTCTTCTGGTGAATCATCTACTTCCAATTCTCAAGCTCGCTCGAGCTAGGATAGGATTTAATGGAGAGTTGCCTAAAGAGGTGGTCATAGGCTTCACGCATCTCCTTCATACTTCTTAGTCCACTTTGCTTCCCACCAAGAAGAGAAGGATGAGGTGCATTAAAATTTTAGAGTCGTGGGCTTTCGGGCAATCCTTCTCATGACTTCCAAAGTACGTCGGGCAGCCCGAAAGGTGGTTTCTGGTGGAGAACAAAGACCATATGAGGTGCTGCAATGAACAGAGTTGCAGAAGGGTATATGAATGGCTTGTCTAGACCTCAAATGTCTAGTGCAGAACTTGGGGCGGTAAACCTCAAGCTCGTGCTCGTAGCAATTGCTGCGAACTCCCTATGCCAGATCCCTTGACTGGATGCAGCTGATAAATTTTTCTTTGCAAAAGGGGCTGACGTCTTCTCCAAAGGCATCTTGAAAAGCTTGGTCGGAGAACCAAGGATATCTCCTAAGCACTGAAGCACCCCACTCCAGGTCTACCCGAGTCCTACAGACTCTGAAAAAGTAAAGGCATGCAAATGTGGAATGATTAGTGGGAGAGGCCTCAGCAAGGATTCAGGCATAAACGACACCTTCTGGGAATTCTAGATTTAGTGCTCAAAGTTCAGGGAAAAACCACTGCAACCACAACTGAACCATCCAGATTGGTCCGTTGAGGTTGGTTTCAAATGGTCTACCCCTGGTTATTTCAAAGAGAAGGTGGTAAAGATGAGCAAGGAAGAAGGGGCCCATGGCCACGTCATCAAAGTTGTCCAGGGCTTCCACTAATGGGATCCACTCGACCTTCACTCCCTTAGACTTATTGCGGAAGGCATTTTTGTTGAGCCAATATAGTAGAAAATACATATACTCCTTATCTCTGTTAGCGTTAGATGAGGAGGGCCTAAAAGTCTTCTTAACAAACAGGATGAAAGTCGTGAAAGAGGTCTCATAACCTTGAAAGTAGGAGAGTTATAGTCTAGTTAGGTTATAGGATCAGAGGTTCCCGAGCTCTCAGCAGACGAGCGAGAAGATGGAGCCTAGTAGTGGGTGACATCCACGACTCTGCTCGAAGGCCTTAGCCGGAAGACCTGTGCCATGTCAATAATGGTTGGGGACATGGGGCCCATCCTGAAGTCAAAAGTGTTGGTGCTCGAGTTCCAGAAGAGAAGAGTCGTAGTGGTTCGACCACTTGGATGTCGAAATGCTAGCCTCGACCAAAAATGGGTTCGAAGTGCACCAATTCGCCTTAGGCAGATTGCTATCTACTGCAATTGGGACCTGAGAAGTCCATGCAGGTCCCAAGGAGTGCACTTCCTTTTCCTCAAAGAACAGTGAGGTCTGCAGACCTGCCCAATGGCGATGAAGGTCATTGAGTAAGCGGCGCATGGCAGCAATCCCCTCACCAATCTCATAGGTAAATTGAGTTTCAGCAGCTTTGGGTGCCACTGGGTGAGTTTAGAAAAAGCAGAAGAAATTCGAAGGCAGAAAGCAAGAAGGAGCAAGAAAATTCTGGAGATTCTGAGAAATATGGGATTCTGGAAATTCGAAGGTTTGAGATTGCTAAGTACTTGGCTGAGGGGTTTAAGTGAGGATTATATAGTAAACCGTTAGTTAACAATCAAAATCGTGGGTTAGTGAAAAGGTTTTGTTAAACAACGGCTGTCTTAAATGGTGCAAGTCCCGAGTGAAGGCGTGCCACGGCTGTTTAATCATTATTAACGCATTTACAGACTCAACAATGATTAAAGAGGGCATTGTTTAGGTTAATATTTGAACATTGGGCTTGAATAAAGGGAAGCCCACGAATGTCAATTAAAAAGGGAGAATTGCCTGAAGGCCAGCATCCTACCTGGAGACAAATTGGCGCCTCTCCATTAATGCATAGACCATATGTCTATGATTCAAATGACAAGTGATGGAGACTAACTCACAATCAGCCAAAAGGTACTTGTCAGTGGCAATACAAGTAAATAGCAAATGAGTCACTACCCTCCAAGTACTTTCGGGCAAGGACAATGCCATGACCTTCGGGCCAGATCGCCTATAAAAGGAAGAAGAGACAACAGGGACAAAGACACCCAACCAATCAAACAAACAAACATACAAACTCTGCTCTCAAGCCAGATTTGCATCCAAAAACTGAAATCAACTCAGATTCAGTGCTTTTAGCGATAGTTCTTTAGAAAAGCTATCTATTGTCTATTTTATAAGCTCTGATATCTCCCTTAGTGGTGTAGTATCGATTCTCACGTGTAAACTTGTTTACCATCCATACCTTTTTAACATATAAACCCCTATAAATACAAAGAGAAGTTACTGCAAGAGGTTCAACCTTGCCCGACAAGGTGAAAATCTTGCCCCAAGATCTTTGTTTGTTTTCTAAATTAGTAGATGTATTGCTTAACCCATTCTCCAGCATGTATTCAAGTCTTTTCCACTTTTTTTTATATTGTAAGAGTCTCATTTGCATCTGGATCTGGTTAGTTTAATGGATATGTTTTCATTAAAAGCAACCTATGACCAAACAAATGAGTTAAGGGGCTCTAGACTCCCTCAATTCACGCATACAAGATTATGAACTAAACGTCCTTGTTTAGAAGGCAAGAAAAAGAACTTAATGCAGACTTAACCTATCTGTGACAATCCTTTGATAACAAGAAGTTTCAGTAACTTGGGGCGCAAGTAATTGACTTAAAACACACTTGTTCTACATCTGCTATACTGAGATAGCAGTGGCACGCCTAGCACTTAGTTAGTTTTGATTGCGAGCCTCAAGGCCTACACCTAAGGTGTCGAAAATGTGCCCTAAAACCAATCATGTGATGATAATTTACGGACATTTCACATGTTAAACTAATCTAGTTTAATATAAAGGGCGATGATTATTGTTTTAAGCTGTCTCATATAAATGTTATATGCTTAAATGATAAGTCCAAGGAATATGCAATTGGCAGAATGTGATATAAAGAAGTGAGATTCATGAGACCATTCTCTTTTGTATACACATCCTAAACGTTCCTGATCATAGGATTGCCAATTTGGCATTGATAGTCCGTTAAGATCAGTACGTGCTATGTCTTCTCTTAGGGAGAGTGACTGGTCTCGAGTCATTGGTGTGACTGACACCAAGACAAGCATGTAGGTGCTCAATAGGGAATGAGTCCACTGCGATCAACAAAGAGTTCTCATACTCATGTCACATGAGAACTCATGGTTGGGATAATGCAAAGAGTTCTCATACTCATGTCACATGAGCTCTCCTTTTCTCTCTAAGAGGCCGGCCACCCTAGGGAGAGATTAATAGCATCTAACTCTTCCTAGGCCACTCATCTCTTCATCAATGTTCTCCTTGGTGTGGAGACTTAGAGGTTCTCTATTTTGGGAACTTGGAGAATCCATTCTACCATCCTCATCCAAGAAATCCATGGATCTAAGAAGTAAGGAATGAAGGCCCTATCTCTTGGGTGATTAGCCTTTGCTTATGCAAAGAGGAATCAACAAAGGTATAATATTTCTCAACTCACTTTGTTCTTGAGTTGAGTCTTGGTTCACCACAACTACTAGGCGTTGAATTTCATGGGTAAAGTTTTGTTTTGAGTGCATACAAGCATGATTCCACCTTTAATTGTTAATTGCATGTCATAAATGTTGCTCAAATGAACATGTTTTTCACAAATTTTCCTTCATAAGGCCCCACAAAGGCATCTTTCAGAACTAACTTTGTTCTCTTCTTGTAGCACATCAGCAAGCACGAGCCCGACTACACATCTGAAGTGTTAATCCCTTCAGGAGCTGTGCTGGGGTCCAAGGAACCTTCTCTAGAGAAATCTTTGCCCGAACAGTGATAGGAGCATATTTATGCGACTTAGTTAGCTTGTTTCTTGGCATTTATGTAGTTAGTTATTTTAGTATTTTAAGCTATTTTCGTGTGTTTGTAGGTCCAAAGAGCTAAAGAGTCAAGAAAGTGCATTTTAGTGCATTTTGGAGCAGTTTTGGGCTTGGAATGGATAGCACATGCATGGAGCAATGTGGATGGACGAAATTGAAGATCAAAAGAGGATAGGAATATGCTAAAGAGATGAAGAAAATAAATTCAAGACAAAGAAAAGAAGGAAGGTCAGCAAGAAGAAGGAATGTTAGTCAAACTTCCTTATTTTGTTCTTAACTTTTCCTAATCCTAATCCACCTAGGTTCCAGCTGCAAGAAGGATCCCTATACATATTAGGACACTTAATTACCTGTTTTCTAGAAGGTCTAAACCCCTCCCCACAAGGTGTCGCACCTTTCCTTCTTTAAACCTTTCCTTGCCGTGCAAGCAAGGCACTCCCTTTCCCTCCACTTCCTGCCGCACCAATCTTTCCCTTTTTCCTCTTGGATTCTGAATTTAATTACCCTTTTTCCCTTAGGATTTGGAGTAAAAACCTTTCCCAAATTAAATAGGGTCGTGCTACTCCCTCTCCCTATAAATATATGTCCTTGCTGCACAATAAGACCACCATCCTTCACCATAATTCAACACCATCCATCACCACAACTCGCACCAATCCATCCCTGACCATCCCATCCATTCTCCACCTCAATACAAACCACCATTCAGCCATCACATCCACCTTTGTGTTGCAGAAAAGAAGGAGAAGGAGGACCCTTGAAGCCGGGCCTGCCACTCAAGCTTGGATTGCTGGAACGTTTCTAGGTGTAATCCATCTTTTGTTTTCAATGTTTAAATTTAATTATCTTTGTTTAATTGCGTACATGAGGAGCTAAACTCGTTTTAGCTAGAGGATAATTCAAAGCCATGAACATATTTGTGATATGAATTGATTACTTCCAGTTATTATTTCATAAATCGTGAATGCAATTTGCTTAACTGTTTGATTCAGAACTTATTCTTGTATGTTGATTAAGAGGGCCCGCTTAGTTTGCATGCATGAATTTGATGCTAAAATATAAGGGAGTTTCACCTAATAGTTACAAACTTATATTTGCAAGTAGTGGAGGTCGCTAGTCACGATCGCGTTAAGTAAATTCCTGGCAGGAGTATCATGCAGTTCATAGTTACGAATGTCTTGTCAATGCTTATGATTTTCACAGAGCTTAATGATCTTTGATATGTATCTCTATTATGCAGTTCATGTAGGGAACTATTGAAGAATAATTTGGTTGCGATGCGATGTCCAATTCAATGAACTAAGGAAAATCTGAGGGTTAATTAGTGCTGTTCAAGGTTAATCTGGGGCATTGTCATTCATGGTTTATCGGAAGAGTAACTGAAAATCAATTCGTATGCATATGTGTCATGTGTGGAGAAGGACCCTCTAGCTAGCCAAATCACCCATTAATTCACCCAATTTCGTGCCAAAGTTGTTTTGAATCTTTAAGTTTATTTATTTTACATTAAATTCGTCAAAACCCAATCCCCCCCTTTATATTTCGTGTCAAAGTGTTTTTTTTACTTTAGTTTGCATTCAAATCTGTTTCTTTTAGTGTTTTGAGTCAAAATCAAATCAATTTTCGTTCAAAGTAATCCCTAGTGTCTAGTTTGAGTCAATTTGGTTGTTTTGTGTTGTTTTAAGTCTTTTTAGTTTGTTTTGAGTATTTAGAGTCTAGTTAAGTGTTTTTAAGTTTAGTTTTGTGTTTTTGAGTCAGTTTTGAGTAGATTAGCAATCCCTCCTAATCTCCGGCCTAGAACGATCTCTACTTACATCTTTACTACAATTGTCAATAAGAGGGTCTAATTTGTGTGTTAAGCTTTTATCACATCAAACAGCTACATACTAAAATAGTTTTGTACACAAATTTTTGTTTTGCCATATTTTACTTCAACTTTATCTTAAAAAATACAAGAAACGATTATTATATCACTTTCGTACCCAACTATTTTTATGCCACTACTACAAAATAGGGCTTCTATGACACTTAATTTTTTAATCACATTGTTTTATTTAAAACGTTGCTAAAATAAAATTATGACACACTTAAAAAAACACATGGGAAGAATTAAAATAAAAAAAAATAAAAAAAAGAGGAATATTATGCTGCGAATTCCTCAAAGCTTCCTAAACCCTCGCCACTCCCCCAGTCCCCCAGTCCCCCACTCCACTACCCAAAAAAAGAAGAACCGACTTTTTTTGTCAATCTCTCTCTCTCTCTTCACTTCCTTTCACAACTTCATCATGGAACATGTATAAATCAATTCTAGTTAAATATTAGTTGTCATGAATATCAGTGTATCTGATAGCCTAGGTTTAATATTGTCAGTTTTCATAATATTACTAGATCGTAATATTATTGGCAACCAAAAACTCAATTCTTTCATCATCTGAGATTAATACACAATGTTACACCAAGAATCGATTTAATAAATCAATAAAAAAATTAAGAAAATTATATATGGAAGAGAAATGTTACCTTATATATTTTTGATAACAAGAGAACATGATCATGAAATCGTTGCTGGAGCTGCATCTAAGTAATCTCAAGATCATCAACATTAGTCAACTGAATGCGTCGAGTCTACGGATCTTTTACATGTACATATATGTTGCTAAATGTAATTAAACATACATGTACTAACTCCGTTGAACTGGCAAAGAAACTATATAAAAATGAAAGCTGTACATGATCAGAACAAAATACACTTGAGCTATGGAACACATCAATAAAACTCCGGAATTGGACTTAGCACATCGACGTCAGTTCCATTTCCTCACCATAAGGGGTAGAAACCCAGGCCAAGGCCAACCCTACCTTTCTTATTTTTCACACTGTGTATGTGATGTTACAACCGTAATATTGTTTTATGGGATCACCATCCCTTAGCTTTTTCCTCATTAGTCATTGATGAACACAATAGCTTAATTCCTGTACTAGCTGGTCACATTAAATGCCAGGAGGTCGAATATCAATAGGGCCGGCCAGGGATACAAACACAGCTCACCAAACTTTTACAAAGGATATATATAATCAAATCTTCCAGTACCGTAATTGAAGCCAGGCTTGATCAAAAGATCTTGTCAATCTCTGTTGTAGTTCAGACATATCAATGATATTCCCATCACTTACCTGTGTATATATGCACACTAAATATGAACAGGACTAATTCTTAGCAAACAGAATATATTTTATGTTGCCAGATTATAGATCAATCTAAAACCATTGGTCATATTGATTTTTGCCTAAACATGTGACTAAAACTAACAATTTGGGAACATAAACATTTTGTCTAACCGTTTCTTAGTACGAAATTTGCAATTTCTATCAAAACGCATGCATGTATTTATAATCTTCTAATTAGATAGTTATTCCTATATATGTAATTGTTCAGCCAAAGTACTTTGTCTCTCGTGCTTTCGTCTCAAAAACGTATATTGATAGTATATTGATGTATGAAACTAAGGGGGAGAATTTTGAATTGCTTACTTCAAATTTGTTTCATAGGATTTGTTTTATGTTTTTCATCTCATACATGTTTCACGTGGAATGTTGTTTAGTGAGTCAATTTTAAGTAACAATTACATAGGAAGAACTATCTTAGTCGAAAAAGATTACAAACATGTATATGCATTTTGCTAGGAATTTGCCAGCTTTCTTACCAAAAAAACCTACAGTTACTTTGGCAATATTCGAGATATATAGGTAACCAGGAATAAAGGGAAGGAAATTAAATCCCTAGCTAAAGTTGATATCATGGGATTGATTACAATACCTCAGTTTCAGTTGTATAAATCGACCTTTCATTTACTTCGGTTGAGATTCAGCTGACCGTGCTAAGTCCTTCTCCGACCAGAATTTCGAGTACTGTAAAAAGGGGAAGCCCTTGTTTCAAGGGAGTATTCACAACAACTTCCATTCCTGCTCTACAAGGTCTAACAATTATTACAGAATCTTTCATTTTGCACCGTGTATTTTCGGTACTGGCAGAGCATAAAATATTGCACGACCTTTTCAATTCATCCCTCTTATTATGCAGTTCTTGGATATTGTTTTGTAGATGCTTTATATAATTTCCTGCCTGGTGCAATATTTTAAGGGGGAGTTGATATCGAAATTTGGTTCAAACTGCACTATAAATTCATTTTCTTAGTTATCAGACAAAATTTTAACCATTTTACCTTGAGATATTCAAGGGGGAGTTGAGATCGAAGAGATGCATAAAGGGTGCCCATTTCTTGTCTTCTTTGTCGTTCAATATCTCTATGCATGACTTTCTTGTTGCCCTTTGGTTTTTTATCATCAATTTCACTAAAACTGATGGACGACGATGATGCCTTCCGCTTTCCGCGGCCGGAGCTTGGCCTCCAAGTGAGATCACGACCATCCTGAAATGGAGTCGGCGGGAGTGCTTTTTTTGGTCAAGGTGGAATTTTATAACAAAGTCCAAATGGACATAGTACAAAAACAGCCGCCTCATAAATGAGGAATGTACAATAAAGACGTCACTTATGCATACATAGCATGAGCAAAGGTTCTTAATTATACCTAAAGCAAAAGAAGAACATTACAGAATATGTGGCTCGGCCCAAAAGCCAGAGACCACCCTAAGAGGCCCAAAAGTGACCCCCCCCCCCTGAAAAATCTGAAAACCTTAAAATGAGAAACACCCGCCGCCTCAACCACCGTGAAGACGACCGATGAACAAAAAAACCGAGAGATACCACCGCATAGTGCAATACACAAACCCATCAATGCTTCAAAGCTGGTGAAGAAAAGCCCAACCTGCAGATCAGGAACAAACCAACCCATCCGGAACGCCACACAACCGGTCCACAGACGAAACACAAACGCAAGCAAGTGCCTAGAACATGCAGTAACCATAAAGATCAGGTGGGAGTGCTTGATTGTCTTGGATTGTGCTCTCTATGTAGGAAAAGGTGGAAACTTGGAACAGGTCATCAGCATGTTGTGAATCTTGGTCAAATTGGAGTATATTGGTAGGAATATAATCCATGTTTAAAGCTCCAAATCTCTTTCTCTATTCTCTATAATCCAGCTTGCATTTTATTGGTCGACTTTATTTATAGCTCCCCGTCCCCCTCAATTTAAAAAAGTAAAACGTAAAACCAGAAAAAAAGATAAGTTCATTTGGGGAAATAAAATATCTGCTGTGGCTAGGGTTTCAAGATTTTGATGTGATGAGGTTTTTTAACTGGAACGGTGACATAGGAAGTGACCTCGGTAGCAATAGCTACATTACAGAGCTGGCTAAAATTCAGTGAAGTGACCTCAGTGAATTGTTTTTTTTTTTTTTTTTTTTTTTTTTTTTAAGGATTTAATCGTTAACTTGTTAATTTAATTAAAAGATAACTGTACATTTGGGGACTAATTAAATAAATGCCACACTACTTTCACATGTAGTAATGCTGACAAGATGATAAGGACATAGGATACGTATGGAACTGGGACGACCATGTATGGGATCCCACAATCAGAAAATCGATCACGCAAAATATTTCCCAAATTAATTGAACAGAAGATATCAGTCTCCTCAACCATGCGATTCATCACGTTCCATAAAGTCGGCAGGTTTTCTGCTTTTAATTTTGATTTAGGAAATTTTACGTGAGATATAATGGCGATACCTGCCTTTTATTTTAATAAAATTATTAGTGGATGCTATGAAATTATTTATTATCATTTTGCATATGATTCTGTATTTTAATGAATAGTATGTTGGATTTCTAATCATGCGTTTCAGGTTTGAAAGTTTTCCTTCTTATAAATTATTGTAATAGTGTCAACCTGCTTTATAAGTACATACAAAGTCTATTTTTTTCTTCTACGTAAGATTCATACTGTGAAGGAATTTCACTTATAAACAAGGTTTTAAAAAACGCTACGCGCTAGTCGGGCGGCGGGCTAGCGCCTAGCGCCTAGGCGGATTTAGGTATTTTTTTTGTATATTATGTGAATAAGTGCATATTGATACTTACAAAACAAGTAGAAAATGTACAAAAGAAATATTTCTTTCAACAAAATGAGCATTCTCAAAATTAGACACTACTTGTAAGTATGGAAGACTAGAACTATGGAAGATTAGAACTATGGAAACACTCAAGTCCAACATTACTATGAGTATGAGTCTATGACACACATACATCTCACATAATCTACTATCGATGAGTCAAATGTACAAATGTTGCACAAACATTTCATAGAACAAGATTAACATCAATGAGTACAAATGATGGGCATACATTTCATAGAATTAACGAGTCAAATGTTCGAATGCTACACATGAAAACACTGACAGAAAAGAAAATTAAGCTACGAAAGTTACTAGGCATCAAACTCTTCTTCACCATATCCCTCCAAGACTCTCTCCGTGTCGGACTCGAACTCAATTTCTTCATCATCTCCTTCTTCTTCTTCCGTATCCTCATCCGATATAAAATCTTCTTCATGAAGTTCTCTTACTTCTACATTTTTAGAACTCCCCCTAGGCTCTAGGGAACTACTACCTACCTCCGATGTCTCTCCAATTCCCGAGCCAAGCTCAAGTTCTTCATCACCACCCTCCACAATCCATCCTTGAGCCATACTAGCTTCACTTGCAAGTAGTATGTCCACTTTCTTCTCCTTCTCTCTTTTCTTCTTGTTCATAATCCTTGCATTAAATTGGACATAGACTAAATTATTTAACCTTGTTGTATCTAGTCTATTCCTTTTCTTTGTATGTATACCTTCAAAAGAACTCCAATTTCTTTCACAACCGGATGAACTTGTAGTCAATGAGAGTATCTTTATAGCCATCCTTTGCAAATTAGGCACACCATTTCCATAATTATACCACCATGCAACTAATAAAGAAAAAAAGCACACAATTAGTAATGAAAAATAAGTAGTAAACTCAAATTTAATAAATAAAATAATAATATAAGCATATGTGAATATCCATACCCGGATTATAGTTTTCATCATTCGCAACGCATCCAAGTTCAGCCAAATGTCTTCCAAATCCACCTTCTTTTACTCTATACTTGTGCATCTCAACATTTATCACTTGGTTTTGAACCTCATAGTTATCGGGGAAGAACTTCTCAACACAAGTAAAAATCCCCTCCATGACAATTGAATCATGTTGTATGCTTTGATCATTGAAGAAATAATAAGGGTTCAAGAGGTAGCCCGCCAAATGCAATGGACTATCAAGCCGCTCACGAGCTTTTTCATCAATAATTTGAAGAATTGGTTGATAGATGGCCTCATTGTTCTTGAATGTCTCTTTAATCTCCATCTTTGCTTTTTGTAGCTCTCCATACAAAAACCCCATTGAAGGCTTCTTATCCCCATCCACAATTCGAAGTAGCTTGAATAAAGGTCCAAACACTTTCAAGCAAAGTAAGACCGCACTCCAAAAATGTGAACTCAACACAGTAGCATATGCCGCTTTCCCCTTTGTAGTCTTGATATGTTTGCATTGTTCCCATTCTTCACTAGCAACCATAACTTTCAAGTTTTTTTTCTTATCCATCAAGCTTTGCAATGTGAGGAAAGAAGT
Organism: Cotoneaster glaucophyllus; assembly: GCA_036320875.1. NCBI lineage: Eukaryota > Viridiplantae > Streptophyta > Magnoliopsida > Rosales > Rosaceae > Cotoneaster > Cotoneaster glaucophyllus. The sequence continues at coordinate 12,659,820 of CM070060.1, forward strand.
TGCAAATCTAGTGACTCCGGGCCTTATTATGTCTCTTTTCTTGGTATGCTTCCTGATCAATGCCAAAGTTTTATGATGTGCATAAATGAAGATAGTGAAAGCCTTTGCCTTGTCAATAACTCCTTTGAACCTAGGGAGATTACCAATCCCTTGAAGCATGAGATTCAAAGTATGAGTGGCACATGATGTCCAAAACATGTTCGGCCTCTTTTTCTTCATAATGTTTGCCGCCGCCATATTGTTAGAAGCATTATCGGTTACCACTTGAATCACATTTTGAGGCCCAATTTCTTCAACACACTTGTCAACATATTCAAAGATATATTCCCCGGTGTGTGCTTCACTAGAGCATTCCTTAGAAGAAAGAAATATGGTGCCTTCCTTGCAATTCACACATAAATTCATTATGCTTCTTCTTTTCCGGTCACTCCAAGCATCGGTCATGATTGAGCAACCATTCAAAGCCCACTATTCTTCATGTTTCTTGAGTGACTGTTTTACTCTTTCTACCTCTTCTTTCAATAATGGCTCCCTTAATTCGTATTGGCTTGGAGGTAGGTAACCCGGGCCAAATTGATCAACCGCTTCCATCACACGCTTGAAGCTATCATTATCAATAGCATGGAAAGGAATACCGGCATCATGGATGTTTTGTTGCCGAGTCTTCTTACTTCCCTCATTTGAAGAATCGGGATTGATGGAGGATGCAAACCTATCCATAGGTCCAAAAGTGCGAGGCCTTTTCCTTGACCCAATCACTTCAATGTCGTCTTCTTCTTCTTGAATTTGTTGAAGTTGCACCTCTTCCCTCACTTCCACAATGTGCTTATCCCTTTGTTTCTTCTTATTTTTTGCTTCTTCTAATGTGGCTCGACATTTGGCTTTATCTTCATCCGAAGACTTTGTGCATGCCGCTACATTTCCCCTTATGTTGGCTACATGTTGTTTTAATCTATGTACTCCACCACTAATGATTTTGTTACACAACTTACATTTCACCTTATCTGAGTTTGTAGGATTTGCCAAGATCCCATATTCCCATCCCACATCTTCCGAGCTACGCTTCAACACATTTTCAGATTGGGAGGAGGACGACATTGCAGTAGATGCTCCAGAAGATGAAGTACCAGTCAATGTCATCACACAAGAGAACAAATGATGTGGATGATAGTTAAACACTCAAATTAAACCCTCTTGTTGTAGAATGTAGTATAGATGCAAGTAGGGATCGTTCTGGACCGGGGATTAGGAGGGCTTGCTAAAACCTCTAAACTGACTCTAAAACATAAAAACAAAGTTAAAAACGTAAGAAAAGACTCACGAGACTCAAAACAAGTTCAAAAGACTCAAAACGGGCTGAAAACACTCAAAACTGCCTAAAAACACTAATTGGGCAGTTTCTGACCTTAAACACACGTTGGACGAAAATATGGTTTTGGTTTGACTCAAAACCACTTAAAACATAAACAAAACATATTTAGAACACTTTAAAACAAGAAAGTAAAAGGGGGGTTTTGATTTGGACGAATTTAAAGAAAACAAACAGATTGTAAAACTAGGCAGATTTTAGAGAAAACAATGTTGAAAACGTTTTGGAACTCAGATGGTTGATGGATTGGCTAGAGGTCCATTTTTCACACATGACACACTTGCACATAAATCGATTTCCAATTGCTTTTCAATGAATTATGAAGCCCAACACCCCAGATTAACCGTGATGCACAAATTAACCCTCAGATTTTCCTTGAATCATTGAATTGGATGAATGCATGCGACAATCCAAATTATTCTCCAAAAGTCCTCTACATGAATGCATAATAGAGATACAATTAGAAATCATTAAGTTCCATGAAAATCATAAGTGTTGGCGAAACATTCGTAACTATGAATGCATGATACGTTTGTCAAGAATTCAATTAACGCGATTGTTTATAAGCAACCTCCACTACTTGTGAATATAAACTTGTAACGATTAGGTGAAACTCATTCATATTCTAGCATCAAATCTGTGCATGAAAACTAAGTATGCATCCTTAATCAACAAACACAAATAAGTTATCAATCAAATAGTTAATTGAATTGCATTCACGATTCATCAAAACACAACTGAAAGCAATCGATTTATTTCACAAGCATGTTCATGGCTACAAACTTCCCCCTAGCCAAATAGGGGTTTAGCCACTCATGGCTGCAACAAAATCAGAGAATAAGAGATTGAACATAAACATAAAACAAACTACACCTAGAACGCTCCAACGATCAAGCCTTTGCATCCAAGAGTAGTCTTCTCCTTCTTCTTGCTGCGGCACCAAGTGATTTGGGGATTTTCTGGGCTGTTTGGAATGACTGGAATTGATGGTTAAGGTTTGGGAAGGCTGCGGCAGAGAGGGGAGAAGTGGCTGAATAGGTTTATGTGAATGGATGGATGTCTCCAAGGTGGATGGGTGCGGCTGAGAGGGGAGAAGTGGCTGGTGATTGTGGCTGGAATGTATGGGTGGACGGTTGGTTGAATGGCTGCGGCACAAAGAGAAAAATATATATATAAGCACTTAAAAACCCTAAGTTATGCAAGGCTTTTGTTTCCTGACTCCATTCCTAAATTAAAAGGCCAAACAAATCAGAAAAGGAACATAAGGTGCGGCTAGGTGTTTTGGGAAAGGGAAAGATTTCAAAAATAAAAGGAAACCACCTTCCTTGCACGGCAAGGAAGGGAAAGGGAAGGGGATGGTGCGGCATAGACCTTTAGGCAAGGGGAAGGATGTCAAAAAGTGTTTAAGACTCTCCTTTTGTGGCTGGAACTTAGGGAGGTTTTGGTTTAGGAAAGGTCAACCAAAATAGGAAACCCTGGCTTAACTTTCCTATTCCAAGTAGGAGTCTTTGTACTTCTAGGAATCCTCATTTGAGTAGGAATCATCTTTCAACTAGGAATCCTATTTCACTTAGGAATCCTTCTTGAATTAGGAATCCTTCTTCAATTAGGAATCCTCTCATCTTCAAGTCTTCAATTTCGTTCATTCCTTTTGCTCCAAACATATGTCCTTCATTCCAAGCTCCATTATGCTCCAAAAAGCTCCAAAATGCACCTTATTGCTTCATAGGCCCTTTAAACCTACAAACACACGAAACTAACTCAAAACACTAAAATAACTAAGAATTCACAAAGCAAATGCATGAAAACAAGCATACTAAGTCGCATAAATATGCTCCTATCAAATTCCCCCACACTTAGCTTTTGCTAGTCCTCGAGCAAAACGAAAGAACAAAACAAAACAAAGTAAACAAACACACTCTAAACCTTCCAACATTTGCCTCAGGGATTTCCAAAGCACATGACATGTCAAAGATCATCATTCACATAGATTTTAGTCATTCTTACACTTGAGCGCATACTTAATCATAGTCACCACTTACTAGTTCACATTTAACCAATTAAAACAATGTTTTGACTGTAGTAACATGCCTTAGAGAATTCACTCAATTCCTTACAAGATACTCTCTATTTTCACTCCGATTTTCTGACTACACACCCTTCACTAGTTATATGTGAGAAGATTGATGTAAACATGAAAACGAACACTCACATATGTTTGTAGCAAAGAAAGCAATTTCTGGAGTATGTATAGATATGATCTCATGAATGGAATGCTACTACTTAGATGCGAGAACCAGTGACACCATATGCTCATACCAATCCCAAACTCCACAAATTGACACACACAACACTCAAGATTGAAGTTAAGGGTTGTAACGGGGCTAGGGTGATTTGCTAACAAAGAACGGATATGGAAAACAAACATTCTTGAAACAATAGTAATCATAGTAGTTGAATTGAAGTTTAGAATTCACTTTAATGGCAGAAACTAATTGAAACACAAAGGGGTTATGAATAACACATATTAGGGCCAAATTGAACGTTTTGGACCCTTCCTTCAACAAACAACACTTGTGAGTTCATTCTCACTTATTTTGAACCTCTTTTTCTTTCTTTTGCACAACTTTTTTTTGCTTTTTATTCCCAACCCGTGCCCTTTGTTTCTTGGGACACACACACACACGAATGGATTCCCCCACACTTGTTTTTCTGCCACGAAAAGGAATTCTTTTAAATCATGCTTTACTATGCTTCAAGAACAAGGGTATGGGTAGTCCTATTCTAGGCTAGGTGAGGATGATGTAGGTTCACAAAGAAAGTAGGCTAAACGAGGCTCAACGGGGTTAAACCTAAACACAATGCACGGGGGATGGCTGTTTGGCTCTTGGTTTTCTACACAACTTCATCTTGTTCGTGTGTTATGCAAATCAATATCATGCATTGAATGAAACGGATATGAGTTCTAGCATTTGGAACTAAATGATGAAACGCCTTCTAAGTAGCAACCAAGCAAAGAATAATGAGATCATGCAACGACTTTAGAAAACAATGAATGCACAGATTATTACACTCCAAAGAACGTTTTAGGCTCAAGTCTCTCAGGATTGTAGCGTTCATTTGAGTTCTTTCCTTCAAGCGTGTTACAAAAACTGATTTTTCCTTTGTGATTGTATGTGAATTCATAAGCTATAACCACAACCAAGCATAAATCAAAGAGTAAATCAAACTTCCATCCATGTTTACAACTCTCTCTAACAGTCATGCAATTAAAAACCAAATCCTCATCATTGTGTTGGAAGGTACCCTAAGACACAAACAAACACACAAAAACAACTCTTTTTGGCTTTTTGGATGGGTGCGGCTGAGAGGGGAGAAGTGGCTAGTGATTGCGGCTGGAATGTATGGGTGGATGGTTGGTTGAATGGCTGCGGCACAAAGAGAAAAATATATATATAAGCACTTAAAAACCCTAAGTTATGCAAGGCTTTTGTTTCCTGACCCCATTCCTAAATTAAAAGGCCAAACAAATCAGAAAAGGAACATAAGGTGCGGCTAGGTGTTTTGGGAAAGGGAAAGGTTTCAAAAATAAAAGGAAACCACCTTCCTTGCACGGCAAGGAAGGGAAAGGGAAGGGGATGGTGCGGCATAGACCTTTAGGCAAGGGGAAGGATGTCAAAAAGTGTTTAAGACTCTCCTTTTGTGGCTGGAACTTAGGGAGGTTTTGGTTTAGGAAAGGTCAACCAAAATAGGAAACCCTGGCTTAACTTTCCTATTCCAAGTAGGAGTCCTTGTACTTCTAGGAATCCTCATTTGAGTTGGAATCATCTTTCAACTAGGAATCCTATTTCACTTAGGAATCCTTCTTCAATTAGGAATCCTTCTTCAATTAGGAATCCTCTCATCTTCAAGTCTTCAATTTCGTTCATTCCTTTTGCTCCAAACATATGTCCTTCATTCCAAGCTCCATTATGCTCCAAAAGGCTCCAAAATGCACCTTATTGCTTCATAGGCCCTTTAAACCTACAAACACACGAAACTAACTCAAAACACTAAAATAACTAAGAATTCACAAAGCAAATGCATGAAAACAAGCATACTAAGTCGCATAAATATGCTCCTATCAACAAACAATCCTAAAATTCATATAAAATAAACATTACAAACTTTATAGGTCTTAATCTCCCACCAAAAAAAACTATCACAGTATTTTAACTTATAAGCCAACTCAGATTGTTTTGTTTTTCTACTTTAACTTATAAGCTAACTCCAATCTTTATATCCAAAACAAGATTTCTTTTACAAATACCAAACAAACACATTAAGTAGCATTCATGATCATGCAGTCATATGATATATGCATCTGTATATAAGAATTATAATTGATAGTGATAATAGACAATTAGGCTAAGATGTGCATTTGGAATTGGATCTAGCAAACAACCAATATGGTCTAGACTAGACTAGACCGTCTAGTTTTGTAGGACTTTTAAACTTTTGTGATCGAAGAAAAAGTGAAGAATTTGACATGTATTGGAACCAACATATTGGTTTTGCTGAAAAATCAACAATCTTTATCAAGAAAGGAATCTAGCAACTATCACAGATAGCTAAAATTGTGAGTTAAATCCTTGATATTCCAAAACAGATTGGTCCAAAACAGGCAGACAATTTAGTAGAGAGAAACTTTGTGCGATGCGCATTTAGCCAATTCACAATGAATGTCACTGAATATTCAACTACTAACCAACCAGCAGGAAAATAGAAGTTCATTCATACTAACAGTAACTAGCACGAAAATACTATCAGAAATTCAGAATTATCATAACAGGTCAGGTTCTCAGATTCCCCTCAATCCAATTGGTTTCAAAATTAAAATCCAAAACTCTGTAATTTTTCCAATACCATAACAAATTCAAGTTCAACATTTACAAATCTGTATGTAGAACAAAAACTCACTCTTTGGGGGCTTCGCAGCCTTCGCTGCTGTGCTGACCTCCGTTGCAGAGTGCAGCAGATTGCAGAGCTTCTCCTCTTCTTTGCAATCGACGAGCTCCTTGAAGTCCACGGCTCGGAGGTCGCAGGCTCGCAGCCAAGCTATGGAGATTGGAGAATCGAGATGCAAGACCGTGGAGACTGGAGTGGAGGCTTGCAGCCAAGCTATGGAGATTGGAGAAACGATCGATGACGATGGAGGCCCAGAAAAGCTCGTGAAGTCGCGCAGGTAAGTGCAGTGCAGATGAGGGGAACGGCGAAGAGACGAAGAGACGAAGTGGACGAACGGCGGCCCAGTAACCAGCATGAAGTGGATGAACGATTTATGAAATTAGGGTAGCTGCAGGGGGCACGGGGATAGAATTAGAATAGGAAAGAAGAAGGAAAAAAAAATCCGCCTAGCTCTGTCCAACCGCCTAGCATCGCCTAGGACGCCTAGATCGCTTAGGCGCCGCCTAGAAGTCGACCGATTTTTCAAGCCGATTTTCACAAAAACGCCTCGGATGGTGTCCGCCCAGCGCCTAGGCGGCCGCCTAGGGCGTTTTTTAGAACATTGCTTATAAAAAATAAAGTTCATTTAGAAATGCTTTTAAAATAGTTGAAAACAATTTTGGTGAATTATTTTTGGAACCAAACATAGTAAAAACACAAATGAATCTTGAAAAAGCACATATACCATAGTCTTATAGTGTTTCATGCAAGAATGATCAATTATATGCTTTTTGTAAGAAGCACTTCAAATGCTTTTAGAATCTAAAAAACATTTCCTGTAAAAGCGTTTTCAGTCATTTTAAAAGCATTTCTAAACAAGTCATAATTGGCAATATGAAAAGTAACTTAACTTTCTTATAAACAAATACAAGATCTCATTTTTCTCCTATAATAAAATTGTGAGAAAATTTCAAGATCATTTATATTATTTTGTTATTACATTTGATTGTAACTGCTGAACCAGTCATATCACAAAATAAATTTGAAGTAATAATAATAATCAACTAGACATAAGAAAAACAAGTGACGGATTGAGCAACCCCAACTGTATACCAAGAAGAGAGCTTCACAGAAATGTCAAGGTGGGAGTATCATATTATTAAGTACTAGATTTTTTTTTTTTGTTTTGGCAGAGCAAGTTACCAGTTCAAAAGCAAAAGCGAAAAAAATTAACAAAAGTAAATTTCCTGTCATACCGTAGGGTATTTTATACGGCACAATATATAAATACAATAATAGTAGTAGCCATGCATCCTTTATTATTATTGTTAGTTTGTTGTTGTGGCCTATATTTAACTGAAAGAGGAAGGAGGCCAGCGGCACAGAGAGAATAGAGAGAGATGTTCTTTGTAGGGTTGTGTAGAGGATGCGTGTTATTCCCCCTACGCAGTGCTTTTATTTATAGTAATAAGAGAGAGAATAAATCCTTCTCCTTCAAGGAATACAAGTCTTAATAGGGAAGATTAACTAAAATCAAATCTAATCTAATCTAATCTAGGATTTACACAATCACACGTAAACTAGAAGTTTACAACACTCCCCCTTGAGTGTGCAAATACTCAAGTAGATTCGGCATCATATAGAGGTTAAGGAAGTTGACTCGTCGGCACTGATTATGGGAACACGCTATTCTCAATAAGGTAGGAACTTGCATAAAGAAGTAAGTCTCACAAAAAAAACCCTAGGGCTATGGTAAAAACCCAAGTAGGGTCAAAATCCATAGTCTAAGGAAAAATACGTGAGAAATACAAAGTCAAATGAAATGTCTACGGGACGTCATCAGGGATATGGTCGGTAGCAAAAACCCAATGGGAAAGATGCTCCTAATCGTAGGGAAAAAGAGTACATTAAGATCAAGCAAGTATACTTCAGGATACTCCCCCTGAGTTTGACACAATTCCAAAAAGAACTAGCAATGTTACAACTCAGAAAGTTTATGCATACAAATTCCTTGAACAAGCTTCTGAAACGTTGCCTTCGGTAGTGATTTGGTGAAAAGGTTAGCCAGATTGTCTCGTGAATGGATTTGCATGACTTCAATCTTCTGATGTTCTTGTTGTTGATGTGAGAAGAATAACTTCAACGCAATGTGCTTGGTGTTGTCTACTTTGATGTAATCGTTCTTGAGCTGTTTGATGCATGTTGCATTGTCTTCATAGATCATCGTCGGGACATCAACGACAAAGTAAAGATCGCAGGAGCTTCAAATATGGCCCGCAACTGCTCTCAACCAAAAGCATTCCCGAGTTGTTTCGTGTAAGGCGAGAATTTCAGCATGGTTAGACGAAGTGGCAACTAAGGTCTGTTTAGTTGACCTTCAAGAGATTGCGGTGCCTCCAACGGTAAAGACATAACCCGTTTGAGAAATCACCTTGTGCGGATCAGATAAGTATCCTGCCTCAGGATAAACAACAAGGCGAGAATCGACTCAAGATACAGGGGTGCGACATCACTCGAGGATCCGTAGGGATAGAACAAGCCCAGATCTGTAGTACCCTTAAGGTAGCGGAAGATGTCTTTAACACCAGTCTAGAGTTTGCGTGTTGGTGCATTACTGTATCTTACCAAAAGATTAACAACGAAGGAGATGTTGGGTCTAGTTCATTAAGTTAAGTACAATAAAGCGCTTATCGCACTTAGATAAGGAACTTCAAGCTCAAAATCTCTTCATCATCCTCTTTTGGACAGAAGGGATCTCATTTTGCATCTAGCAATCAAACGACCATAGGAGTACTCGAAGGCTTTGCTTTATCCTCGTTAAAGCTGCACAAAACCTTCTGGGTATAGTTCGTTTGATGTACTAAGATTCCATCTGAACAGTGCTCTATCTCGAGACCATGATAGTATCGAGTCTTTCCTAAAGCTTTCATCTCAGATTCCGACTTCAGGTACGCGGCAATTCTCGCAAGCTCTTAAGGAGTTCCGATGATGTTTATGTCATCGACATATACTGCAACTATCGCAAAACCAGAATGTGTCTTCTTAATGAACACACAAGGGCATAGTTCGTTATCCACATATCCCTAACTAGTCAAATAATCACTCAGACGGTTATACCACATTATTCCGGATTGCTTCAAACCGTAGAGTGAATGCCTCAGCCGAATTGAGAGAGTGTTCCGGGGTTCAGAAATATTTGATCCAATCAATGTAAGTCCTTTGGGAACTTTCATATAAATTTTTGTATCAAAAACCCCATAGAGATATGCAATTACTACTTCCATCAGCTGCATACACTTTTTTTTTGAAACTACCAAATTGATAAGGTAGTGAAAAGTAATCACATCCATAACGGGTGAATAAGTTTCATCATAGTCAATCCTGAGGCGTTGTGAGAAGCCTTGCGCAACAAGACGAGCTTTGTAAGGCATAATTTCATTTTTCTCATTATGCTTCCGAACGAAAACCCACTTGTAGCCAACGAGCTTCACATGTGAATGAGTAGGAGCTACATGTCCAAACACCTTATATTTTGCAAGCGAATCGAGTTCGACTTGGATTGCTTGTTTTCAGTTTGACCAATCGATTATACGTCAACATTCATTAATGTAATGGGGTTCAATGTCATCGCTTAATATAATCTCAGTAGGTACTGTACATGCTAATGCATCGTCGACGATCATCTCATTTCTACACCAAACATCATCCAAACTAGCATAATGGATCAAAATCTGACGATTCTCGGGAGGTGGATTCGCCTCTTCAAGGATGCTTCCGTAATCTAGAATTTCCTCATGAGATGGATAAGATGAGTAAGCGACAGTCGGATTCACGGTAGGCTCTTTAGGTGCCTGTGTCGTGGGTTTCCTCTTCCGAAGGTGTGAATCTTTTGAACCAAGTGGTCTGTCACACTTTTGTGTAGGGGCAGATGATTGGCTAGCAGCTAATGTACATGGATCAGCCAAAGTGGTGTTCCGGGCTTCCAGGAGGGAAGTCCGTCGTACATTCGGTACATCCATCTTTGCAGGCACATTTGCAGCTGGAATATGTGATCTTGTCACTCACATTAGATCAGTGAAAGAATTTGGCATGCAATGAGCTATGCTCTGAGGATCTAATCTACGTTGCACTTCAGTTTCAGACTGAGAGGTGGGGGATCTAAATGAGATAAAGTGGGAGTCATCCACGATAATTTGCGTTGTTCTTCAGGAACGTTGACGTTCTTATCTCCCCCTAACGATGGGAAAACTGTGTAATAGAAGTGACAATCCGCGAGACGAGTGGTAGACCATATTGCCTGTCAAAGGTTCTAAGTAACGAATAATCAAAGGAGAATCATATCTGACATAGATTCTCATCCTTTGCTGAGGCCCCATTTTTGTACGTAAGGGCGGTGAAATTAGCACATAGACCACATAACCAAAAACGCACATATGCGATATGTCGGGTTCGTATCTGGTAACCAACTGAAGGGCGCTATATGGTTAGGTTCGCAACAGGCCTCAGGTGGACCAATATGACTACGTGCATTATTGCATGGCCTTAAGCAATGATCGGGAGCTTGGTACAAATGACCAACAATCGAGCAATCATTTTTAAGCGCTTAATGAATGCCTCTGCCAGGCCGTTCTGGGTGTGAACATGGGGTACTGGATGTTCAACTTCAACTCCAACCGACATGCAATAGTGATCAAAAGTTTTAGATGTGAATTCTTCAGCATTATCCAATCGAATATATTTGATCGGATAATCAGGATGGTGAGTCCTGAGCTTGATAACCCGAGTCACGTTGCTTGTGGACAACAAGCACACTTGTGACCAATGTGTGGAAGCATCAACCAAAACCATAAAATATCTAAATGGTCCACATGGAAGGTGAATCGGTCCACAAATGTCCCCCTAAATCCTTTGTAGAAAAATAGGAGGATTCGAACAAATCTTGCCATAAGAAAGGTTAATAATAAGCTTTCCCATGGAGCAGGTTTGACATGCGATTCTTTGAATCAAACCTAAACTTCAGATTAATGGATGCCCGTGTGATGATTTAAGGATACGCCGCATCGTTATTCGTCCAAGGTGTCCCAAACAATCATGCCAAAGTGTAATTTTGTGCGGGGTCCCAGAGGTAGGGTCGGCCACCTAGTGGTTTTATATAGGGCGTAAGGTCATAGTATACAACCCACTCGGGATACGCTTCATCTTCTCCGGAATACACTTATGCCCATATTCGTAGGAAGTTATGCACAGAAATTCAACTCCATTTTCTACATAGGTTTCAGCGTGGTAATTATTATTTTCTAATGTCCTTGAAACTCAACAATATTCTTCCGGAACGTGGAGAATAAAGTGCCTTATCAATGGTCAAAATTGTACCATTGGACAACATTATACGTGCCTTACCGTATCCTTTGATTAGGTTGGATGGGTATGAGAGGGTTGTCAGAGGTGTATTCTTAGGTAGGAAGATAGTGAAATAAATGTGTTCACGTAAAACGGTGTGCGTGGTTGCACTATCTGCCGGACAACTAACTTTTCCACTAGTCATACCTAGAATAAAAATGAATTTGAATCGGTCACATGCATAAAAGTTCTAAAAACAAATATCCATTCAAAATAATGTTAAGTATTCAAGGGTAGTAATTACTAAAAACTTAAGGGAGGGTTCGGCCACTAGGTGGACATTGTCAAAATTTCAACTACAAAAATAGTTTATGTATAAGATTCTAATCTTCCATAAGGGTGGTATCCTCCTGAAAATCAGAAACTTTCATCTTGGTACTCTCTGGTTCATCCACTTGCACAAAGTTTGATTCAAACTTCTTACGACGAGAATGATATTCAGCTACAACCTTCTGGGGAGCTTGGCAAACACAGGACCAATGGTCCTTTGAACCATAGCAATAACACATGTCCACATCCATGATTTCAGGTGCTTTGCCCTTATTCTTGAAGTTTGGGTCCTTGCGAGTGAGGTTAGGGCGCTTCTGGGTTTTGTTTCCTTCCTTAAATGGGCCTTGGCTCTTTTGACTTTGATGAGGTGGCTTCTGGCCGCCCATACCACGCCTATTTTGGCGTTTTGGGCGTTTGTTTGTGTTATAATGTGCTTCAGGCACAGCAGTCGCCCCAGTAGGTCGAGCTTGATGATTTTTCATCAACAGTTGATTCTGCTTTTCAGCGAGAAGTAAAACAGAGATCAAATCTGAGAACTTAGTGAACTTCTGAGCCCTATATTGTTGTTGGAGGAGAATATTAGTAGCAAAGAAGGTCAAATAGGTTTTCTCCAGGAGATCCTTTTCGGTCAAGGTCTCGTTACAGAACTTGAGAAGTGATCGAATTCGACAAACTTCATTATTATATTCATTCACAGACTTAAAGTCTTGGAAGCGCAAATGCTGCCAATCATATCTTGCTTAAGGCAAGAAGATGTCATTTTGGTGATCAAAGCAATCAACCAAAGTGACCTAGATTTCTCGTGGATCCTCCTCAGCAAGGTACTCGGTTTGTAGTGCGTCATGAATATGTCTTCAGATGAAGATCATGGCAGTGGCTTTCTCAGCTTCACCAATTGAGTTGTTCGTATCAACTTCAATGGCGGGATGCAAATTCTTTGCAGTGAGGTGGAGCTTCACATCGTGGAGGTAGTTTCTTCCAGAGACTTCTAAAGCGGTAAAGTCGAGTTTGTTCAAATTCAACTTGTTCCTATCACAAAATAGATAGACAAGATGTGGTTAGTGTAATGTAGAAAAATCAATCCATTCACATAGGAGTAGAACATTCAAGTTCTAATAGACATGTATTGGTTTAAATTCACATGAAAAAAAACTTTGAGTTTTCATGGGTGATAATTTTAAGGAAAACTTCAGGTTTTCAAACAAGGCATGTTTCTAGAAACTTTAGGTTTCGAAATAATTATGAACTTCAGGTTCATATGTTCCTGCAGACAAACACAAATATATATACAGAAATATGCAACAAGAAAATATGCAAATAGAACTTCCGGTCTATAAGTATAATTGAATTAATTATTTGGACTTTGGGCCAAATTTTCAAGTGTGGATGAAAACATTATAAAACCCAATGTGCCTAAAAATTGGGCATTTAAAACTGGGGGCCTAAAATAATAGGCTAAAGCTCAAGGGTGGGCTAAGTAGTTTGATAACGTGCGGCCCGGGCCAAAAAATGGGGCAGGGTTTAAAGTGGGCCGAGCCAACAGAAAAGGCTGCAGGCTTTTATGGGCTATAGGAGTAGGCATAGCCTTCTAGGCGAGGTCCAAGAGGGCATGGATCGGGTGTGGCACAGAGTAGTGCAACGATTCTCCAGCAGCAAGCTGGGATCGTGTGCGGTGCGGACAAATGAACCCAAGGGAAGACGCAATCCAGTGAGTCGCAGGACACGGGGACACCATAACCATGGGCTGGTGTCACGGGCTAAGTCCAACAGAGGCCCAATGGGGCTCTGTGATTTGGGCCGAAAGAAGCGTCCAAGCCTAAAAGGTTGATAATTGTTGAGAAACAAGCCAAACCCAAGTAGGCTTGGGTTTTTGGTCAAGACACCCTAGCTCAAGCTAGGTGAACTAGCCGGAGAAGAAGACCAGTGCCACCGCTTCAGGCGGTCGTGTCGTGGTTCACGACGAAGGCCGTGGGTTCAACGCCAACCCGTAAAATTGAACGGAGAGTGAAAAACTCTCAATGTTGTATAACCTTAGAAATTTGTGATTTGAATTTCAAAGAAAAACATCGAATTTTAGGCAAAGACTCGTCGGTGACTACTGTAGGTCGTCAGGGAAGTAGCAGAGGGGGCTGGGCATGGCTATAAGCCATGCTACTCGACGGTTCAAATGAGGCGACGCCATTTAGGCGTCGAGTTTAATAGGTTCTCGGCTCGGGGAAAAAAGAAGCCCATCTACGTGGATGGGTTTTCAATGAAACCCTAAAAAAATCTTTATAATAATTTTTCAATTCCAGATTAATTCAATGCTTATTCATATAAATAATTTAATGCATGAGCAGATATTTGATGCAATTCATGGCAATATCAAATTCACATAATTCAACAATTATGGATATAATGCATACACAATTTATGTAGAATCTATAATTCGAAAAACATAAAGTTGAGTCATGCATTATGGTTAATGTTTGTAGGGTTGTGTAGATGATGTGTGTTATTCCTCCTACGCAGTGCCTTTATTTATAGTAATAAGAAAGAGAAGAAATCCATCTCCTCCATGGAATACGAGTCATAATAGGGAAGAATAACTAGAATCAAATCTAATCTCGGATTTACACAATCACACTTAAACTAGAAGTTTACAATGTAAGATCCCACATCGCCTAGGGGTGTGGATCATGTAAGCCTTAAATGTATATTCCCATCTCTACCTAGCACGAGGCCTTTTGGGAGCTCATTGGCTTCGGGTTCCATCGGAACTCCGAAGTAAAGCGAGTTCGCGCGAGAGCAATCCCATGATGGGTGACCCACTGGTAAGTTCTCGTGTGAGTTCCCAAAAACAAAACCGTGAGGGCATGGCCAGGGCCCAAAGCGGACAATATCGTGCTACGGCGGAGTCAAGCCAGGGATGTGGTGGGGCCCGGGCCGGGATGTGACAACGTGGCTGCCAACTTTGCACCATGTGGATAAAAATAAATAAAAAGCTATTAATTAATAACAAATTTAAAAACAAGAATTGAAAAAAAAAGTTCATCTTCTTTGTCATATTTTCCCATGCCAAAATGGAAGCAATTCGAAGTCGATCCCTCGAAAATCAACGGAAGAGCCTTGAAATCTCTCCGGCATAAAACAATCAACATCCTATCAATAATATAAAGGCTTAAACCAATTCTTACTATTTTTTGGAATCGCTGAGGAGGAGAGTTAGTTTAGGGTTTTCCGTAATTTGCAAATCTCCCAAGTTCCCAACCGATTCGAGCCGTACCTTGAGGTATCGTTTGCTACGTGGGACGGGACGGGACGGGCCGTTCAGTCCCACGTTTGGTGCGCTTAAAAAGTGTGGAACGAATTGTCCCAGAAGATGAAATTTGTCTGATTTTTTGTTCCACCTCTCCCTCCTAGAACGACCCGTTCCACATCCGTGAAATACAAATTTATAACATTTTAAGACAAAATTTCTCCTTATCTTTTTCAATATTTACATCATCCATTCCGTCCCGTCCCATGTGCGTACCACAGGATGGTGGTGGCGAGAGATGTGAATGCTGGGTTCATTTGAGATGCGGTGGGAATGGAAATGGCTGAGAGGCGAATCCTAAGGCCTTTGCTCTCTCTTCTGCTCCGCTCCCCCAACTCTCTATGTAAATCAGAGCGGCGACGCTTTGTGCAGCGGTGGTTTCGTCAGATCGCAAGAAGGGCAGAGTGGTGCGGGCAGCAGCAGGTGATGGTGACGCAGGTCTGGGTAGAACTGAAGGTGCAGCGATTCTCGCACGACGATTTGTTGCGGTTAGTGGTGGTGGTTCAGGCAGAGTGCAGCAGAGGTCGATGACGAATTTGGTGGCGGTGGTTCAAGCAGAGAGCAGAACAGAGGTGAACACCGAAACTCCGGCCGACATATCTGGTGGTGGTTCAGGTAGAGAGCACAACAAAAGTGAACTTACAATTTGAAATGTGAATTCAGTGAATTTGGGGGCTGTGTTGGATTCGGTAAATTTGGGGGTTAGATTTGGTGAATTTGGGGATTGGATTCGTCTAAATCGAAGAGGATTAGACTGGGGTCGCCATCGAAGAGAGGGTTGGCAGGGCGAGGCATTGGAGCTGCATCGAAATCCAGTCGTCGATTGTGATGCGCTTCCAACTCCTCTTCGATTTGAATATGTATGCACTCCAATCCTCTTCGATTTGAATTTGTATGTGCTCCCAACTCCTATTCGGACGAGACCCCTCCTTGACGCCGAGTAGAACCAGATCTAAAGCCTCATCGTCTCCTATGCTCCGCGACCCAGATATGCTGAAGAAAATTGTATTGAGAGAGAAGGAGAGAGATGAGAGAGAAAGGAGGAGGGAGGGGGGTTTTGGTCCCAATTTGTTTGAAGGTACTGATTTTATTAGCACTCAGTTAGGGTTTAATTCAAATGGATTTTGATTTTTCACTTAAAGGAAGAAGATATTAGAGTTATGGAGTTTTGGAGAGAAAAGAAGATGGAATTGCAGAAGTCATAGTGGTGGGGCAGTCCGATGGGAAGGAACAGATGGGCAGGGGTGTGATGTTCCAGATTTTTTTGGCTTTTTTTTTATTTATTTTTTAAATTTCAAAATCAATTGTTTCTCTTAAAAAAAAAAAAAAAGGGTGTTTAGATATAGATGCCTTAGTTTTGAAATTTTTAGATTTAACATCCATAGGTTTTAGACTTTTAATCAAACATTATTATCTAACTTTTAATAACAAAAATTACATATATTTGAATTACCAATCAAATGACAAATTAATATCACCTAAATCCTAAAATATATGAGATATATTATCCCATAATTCATTTCAAACGACACTTTTCATTACTCGAATAAAAAATATCATTAAAATTCTAAAAATACAACTAACATCCTATTAAACATAACGTACCAATTATATGGACATTATACATGAATGCACATATGTATTATACATAACGTACCAATAACTTGGTACATAATTGGTACATTATATAATCTTAGTTTTGGTACGTATTAATATTTTGGTACATTACATATTACTAATTTTGGTACGTTACGTGATTCTTGTTTTAGTATGTACCATGGTATTGGTACAATGTGTTAACCTAACTTTGGTACGTACAATCTAGTGGTACGTTATGACCCTTAAAAAAAGAGAATTTTTCGTATTAAAACTTTGTACTGAAAATTAATTATATCAAATTATTAACAATTAATTAATGGGATAATGACTCAATCAAAATTTTCAAACTTATTTTCTTTCCACGAATTTAGGGATTTTAGATCTGATCAGTTTCAATATAAATAACTCTTATTTTCATTTTTTTGTTTTCTTTAAAATTTACTTAAAATGATGAGTTGGAAATTAAAAAATGACATGGCTAAAGATGGAAGCACCTTAATCAAAATACAACGCGTTTTAATAAAAAGTTGAAAACCCACAAATGTTTAATAAATAAGATGTAGAATTGAAGCGCTTTTATCTAATTTTGCCAAAAAAAAATCAATTGTTTCTCTTAAAAAAAAATCAATTGTTTCTAACCTTTTCTAAAATAATTGGGATTTTCTATCCATGTGGCAAATATATTGTGGAACCATTTTTACCATGTTAGCACTTAACATTTAAATTAACAGATTTTTTAATGGATGTATGATATTGAAATGAAATGATAAGTAATGTATGAAATTGAAACGTTTTAAAGATATTGTATGAGGTTGTAATTACACTCAAACCTAAGGGTGTAAAATGTAATTTACCTATTATTATTATTGGTGGGAGCTATTCATACATTTCTTTTTACTTTTTATACATTTTTCTCAATTTTCAATTGTCGAATTGAATGAATCGACAAAAATCAAATAACAATTTTTAACAAAGAGTGTATATGAGCTAAAAATAAAGGTGAATATAGCACCATCCTTATTATTTTGTGGGGAATATGATTAATTATCATGAAGGTGGGGCCCTCGAGGACAAATCATTGGGAGAACTATGGATGCTGTGTATCACATATCTTAAATCTTAAATCCTAAATCCAACTTCATTACCACTTGAAGAGGACAATCTGTCAATGCAATAATATGGTGGATTGACAGGCATATAAACCAATGCATTGAAATTTACGATTGCTATATCTGACAAAATGTTCAATCAATGTACAGTATTATTATCTTGGCAAACTATAAATCTAAACGAGTTTAATTCTTCTAATTAAGTTGACCTTGGGTTAGTGCTACTAAGTTCAATTTTGGAGGATACCCTTTTAAGAAAAAATATAGTATTACTTATTTGTTTCATATGCTGCTGTGGGACGATCAACCAATTTAAAATCAACAGCCGCATGACATGATTCATGAGGGGGCCAAAAAGCCGTCCACCACCTTCTCTCCTTCTATCTTCTTTCATTCCGGATGATCAAATGCATGGACTTTCTTGGCCATCACCTCTGTAAAAATAAAAAGAAGCTAACCAAACTGGAATTTTTTTAGTGATCTTGCTATTAGCTATGGCCCATGTACATAATTAATGTTCAAACATGCAATGTCTCCTGGATGGTATTCGCATCGGCCAGCGATGTGATAAGAACGTGGCTAATTAACGAGATCCAAATGGATGGCATGCGTCCGTTAAATCCTATATAAATCATTGTCTAATTTTGAGAAGAATGAGGATCACCATCCGATCCTTTTTGTGAGATCCTCAATTCGTGTCTATTCATCGTATATTATGCGGTCATAAATCATTTTAAATATTTTTATTTTAAATTAAACATGAACAGTACCTGACGGAAAGTGATCGCACGATGTACGATAAATGGATACAATTTAAGGATTCCGGAAATCTTCATAAAGAAGATCCGGAGAGGATCCTCGTTCTTTTGAGGACACGTGAGGTGGGTCGTCCTAGCTGAATCTGGATCCTCGCCATATCCTCTTTGTGAGGATCCCGGGAATCCGTGAATCGTGTCCGTTCATGGTACATCGTTCAGTAAGAAATCATTTTAAATTTTTTTATTTAAAATTAAACACAAGGAACAACTTGTTTATCAAGGCCATAATCAATCAAGGAACGACTTGTTTTCCAACACCTACAATTCAGATTGGAGCAATCATTCAAATTCTATGTGGTGGGAACCTCAACAAGCTCAACAAGAAGGATATTGGCAGCCATACGAGAAGTTCTATTCTAGCCCTATGCAGCCACCACAGCCTCCCCCGCAACAATTCCAACCAAACTCAGGTTCGTCAATGGATTATGATCAAATTCTTGATGTACTAACTCCTTTGACGCAGGGATCACAAAATCAAACCAAGGAGGCTCAACAAGAAGGATATTGGCAGCCATATGAGGAGTTCTATTCAAGACCTATGCAGCCACCACAACCTCCCCCGCAACAATTCCAACCGAATTCAGGTTCGTCAATGGATTGTGATCAAATTCTTGAAATACTAACCTCTTTGACACAGGAAGTACAAAATCAAGCCAAAGTGATGAGCGAATTGAAAAATCAAGCCAAGGAGTTTGGCAAATTGAAAAATCAATTTAGAGAGATCGCAGAATTCATGGGGCAAATGCAAGAACAAAGTGAACTCTCCAATTCGAATTCAACGGGAGATTTTGAAATCGATGAAGCTATCACGTTGGGAAGTGGTATAGAGGTTGAAGATGAACCCAAGACATCCAACCCAAGCCAAAACATGGATGAACAATTGCTGCAAGAAGAAGAAGAGATGGAGAAGGCCACGACAAGGGAAGAACCATCTTTGCTGCAGCCTACCCTTGCTCCACCACCTTTTCCATAGCCCTCTAAGGCTCCTACACCATCCAATTCAGGTAAGGTAGTCCCAAATTCAATTCTTTCAGACCCCATTCCACCAAATGTCCCTATTCCTTGCAGGTTCATGCAATCCAAGGAAGAAGAGGGTGAGAAAGGCATCTTCGAAACCTTACCAAATATTCAAGAGAAAGAAGTGGCTGGGGAATGTCTAGAATTCATCAAAGAGGATATACTTGAGACAACAATTCCCAATGAAGTTGGATTTTATGACACGGGACAAGTCACAACCCTTAAAACATCAAATCTGGTCGAATTTTCTAGTCCTAAAACTTTCGAAGTGGTGTTTATCCTTGAGTTTTTGTCAGAGCACACAGGTAAGCCACCTCCTCAAATTTCAATTTCGTTTTCTACTAACATCTTGATTTCAATGATTCAGGCACCCACTCTTGAGTTTAAACCATTATCGGATCATTTCAAGTACCACATTCCATTCAAAGATCCATTCCATGCCATGGGACATAGGGGAGTTTGAATGGAAGTATCATCTGGCTGGAAGACGTTAAAGCAAGCGCTTCTTGGTAGGCAACCCATGCATTCAAATAAAGAAGACATAGGAATCTTCGGCTCCAAAACCAGATTTGAGTTCCTTAACCCTACTCTTTATTGCTTTTACTTTGCCATTATTATCATGTTTGCTAGTTGTTTGTTTTGTTTGCTTGCTTGCATGTGAGTCTATGTTTGAAACATTGAGGACAATGTTTGGTTTAAGTGTGGGGGGTAAACAAAGTGTTTTTCATTGATTTTCGTGGGATTTTATCACCTATCACTCCTAAAGTTGTTTCTCACTGTTTGTAAGTATTTTTAGTGTGTTTTGAAGTGTTTTAATGTGTTTTGAAAGAAAAATACGAAAATTTGGAAAAAAAGTTGAAAAAATATTTTGAAAAACCCAAAAAGAGTCGTTTTTGTGTGTTTGTTTGTGTCTTAGGGTACCTTCCAACATAATGATGAGGATTTGGTTTTTACTTGCATGACTGTTAAAGAAAATTACAAACATGGATGGAAGTTTGATATGCTCTTTGGTTTATGCTTAGTTGTAGTTGTAATTTACGAATTCACATTTAATCACGAAAAGGAAAAAAAATCAGTTTTTGTAACATGCTTGAAGGAAGGAACTCAAACTAACGCTACAACCCTTAGAGACTTGAGCCTAAACTTTATTTGGAGAGTTATTAATCTGTGATGTTTTTGTTTTCTAAAGTCGTTGCATGATCTCATTATTTCTTTGCTTGGTTGCTACTTAGAATGCGTTTCATCACTATAGATCCAAATACTAGAACTCATACCCGTTTCATTCAAGGCATGAAATTGAGTGCATAACAAATAACAAGATGGAGTTGTTTAGTTAAACCAGAGCCAAAAAGCCTTACCCTTTGCATTTGTATTGTAGGTTTAACCCCGTTGAGCCTTAGTTAGCGTATTTTCTTTGTTAGCCCACATTTTCACTACCTAGCCTAGAATAGGACTATCCATACCCTTGTTCTTAAAGAATAGTGGAGCATGACTTAGAGGGAATTTCTTTTGATCGACATTATGCAGAAAAACAAGTGTGGGGGAAGGGTTTTTCGTGTAGAAAATCTGTTAGAAAATGTGCCAAAGAAAGAAAGGGCACGGGTAGAAAAGAAGAAAAAAAAATTTCGTAGAAAAAGAAAGAAAAAGAGAAGAAAATAAGTGAGAACGAGCTCACAAGTATTGGTTGTTGAAGAAAGGGTCCAAAAGTTTGAGTTTGACCCTAAAAGTTGTGTGAATCTTCCCTTGATGTTCAAAGTTGGTTTCTGCATTCAAGGATGAATTCTAAGTGTCAATATCATTACTTTGCTTACTATCGCTTTAAGAACTTTTGTTTATCCTTACCTTTCTTTGTTAGCCAATACCTTAGCCCCGTTACAACCCTTAGACTTCAATCTTGATTGTTGTGTGTTCAATAATGTGGAGGTTGGGATTGGTACGAGTATATGGTATCCCTGGTTCTCGCATCTAAGTAGTGGCATTCCGTTCCTGAGATTATATATATACATGTATTAATAATTCCGGAAAGTGCCTTCTTTGATTATAAACATATGTGAGTGCTAGTCTACATGTTTACATCAATCTTCTCACATATACCTAGTATAGGGAATGTAGTCAGAAAATCTGTGTGAAAATAAGAGAGTATCCGGTGAGGAATTGAGTGAATTCTCTAAGGCATGTTACTACATTCAAAATATTGTTTATTTGATTAAATGCGAGCTAGTGAGTGGCGACTGTGATTAAGTATGTGCTCGCGGGTAATTAAAGCTAAAATCTGTGGGAGTAGTGATTTTTAACATGTCATGTTTCATTGGAAATCCCTGAGGCGAAGGATGGAAGGTCTAGGTTATGTTTTGTTTACTTGTTTTGCTCGAGGACTAGCAAAAGCTAAGTGTGGGGGAATTTGATAGGAGCATATTTATGCGACTTAGTTAGCTTGTTTCCTTGCGTTTATTTAGTTAGTTTCTACTTCTTAGAGTGTTTTAAGTCATTTTTCGTGTGTTTCTAGGTTCAAATGACAAAGTTGGCAAGAAAGTGCAATTTGGAGCATTTTAGAGCAGTTTTGGGCTTGGAATGGATAGCACATGCATGGAGCAAGGTGGATGGACGAATTTTGAATTCAAAAGAGGCTAGGAATGTGCTAAAGAATTGGAGAAATTAATTCAAAGACAAAGAAGATAAGGAATCAGCTAAAGACAAGGAAACATTGTCCAAAACCTTATCCAACCTTATCTTATCCAAACATTATCCAAACTAATCTTATCTTATCCTATCCTATCCTAATCCTATTCTACCTAAATTCCAGCTGCAAGGGGGAGTTATTTTCATATTAGGACACCTAAAAACCTGGTTTCTAGATGGCCTATCCCTAGATATGTGCTGCACCTTCTCCTTTTCCCCTAGAAATCTGCCAAGCGCCCAAGTCCTTTTCTTATTTGGTTTGGAGTGTGCAATCCTTTTCCTTGACAACCTGGGCCATGCCCCTGCCTATATTAATACATCAATGCCGCACCAATTGAAGGGGGTAGCTGAGATAGACAAATTCAGAGAAATTAAACCCAATCTGCCGCAGCACAAGGAAGGAGAAGCTTGGAGCGTTTCTAGGTGTATTCTATCTTTAGTTTTAGTTCATTGTTTCTTTTAGATTGGTTGTTAATTTTTGTAAACATGTGGAATTAATTTTGTTTTAGCTAGAGGTGAATTCAAAGCCATGAACATATATTGCATATGAATTGATTACCTCCAGTTATTGTTTCATAAATCGTGAATGCAATTTGCTTACCTGCTTGATTGATAACTTATTCTTGTGTGTTGATTAAGGAGGCCTACTTAGTTTGCATGCATGAATTTGATGCTAAAATATAAGGGAGTTTCACGTAATAGTTATGAACTTATATTTACAAGTAGTGGAGGTCGCTAGTCCCGATCGCGTTAAGTAAAATTCCTGGCAGGAGTATCATGCTGTTCATAGTTATTGATGCCTTGTCAACGCTTATAATTTTCATAGAACTTAATGATCTTTGATATGTATCTCTATCATGCTGTTCCTGTAGGGAACTTGATTAGAATAATTTGGTTGCGATGCGATGTCCAATTCAAAGAACTTAGGAAAATCTGATGGTTAATTAGTGCTGTTCACGGTTAACTTGGGGCATTGTCATTCATGGTTTATTAGAATAATAACTGGAAATCAATTCATATGCATATGTGTCATGTGTGGAGAAGGACCCTCTAGCTAGCCATTCATCCATAAAACTACCCAATTTCGTTCAAGTTTAGTTTAGAGTCTTTAATCTGTTTGTTTAAGTTTAAATTCGTCCAAAACCCAATCCCCCATTATATTTCGTGTCATAGTAGTTAGATTCTGTCCAATTTAGTTCTTTTGAGTATTTTGAGTCTTGTTAGTTTTAAATTCGTCCAAAGTAACCCTTAGTGTCTGTTTTGAGTCAATTTGCTTGTTTTGTGCTGTTTTGAGTCTTTCTAGTTTGTTTTGAGTCTTTAGAGTCTAGTTTTCTGTTTTTGAATATAGTTTAGTGTTTTTAAGTTTAATTTGAGTAGATTAGCAATCCCTCCTAATCCCCGGCCCAGAACGATCCCTACTTACATTTTTACTACAATTGTCAACAAGAGGGTTTAATTTGTGTGCTAAGCTTTTATCACATCACCCGCACGACGAAAGGACCTATCCCCAAATGCCAATACCCAAACAAATTACAAGAAATCCCTAAGCAAATCAGGAGAATCTTCCACCCACCAAACATGCAGCGTATAACCATTGTTGTGCTATGAGCGTCAACCATGCGACAAAGCATGCGACCATGGCATCCATAGTCCTTTCCACACGCTGTAGAACCAGCTTGAACCACCAGCTGAAAATGTCTCCAACAAATTGGAGGTAACTCGAAGCCAAACGCCGAATACAATCTTCAGACAGGCGCTCTCCTAAAGAACCTAAGGAGACTTAGGAACCCTAGAGAGCAATTTTCCTAGGAATACCAGGACTAAACAATGAAAACTAAACTAAACTAAAATTACACAAACTCGCCCGAAGCGAAACAAAGGAAAAGATAGCAAGAAGGGAACCACAATCCGGCGCACCCGGCCAGTGGGATGCTGGCATCCACACACCAAAACCAAGCCGCACTAGCCGAAAGGGGGCCACAACCAGATCTAGAAACCACCTGCAGCGGGCCTCCAACCAGGTCGACCCAAACTGTCCACGGATGAACCCTAGAAAAATCGCTGGCAAAATCGAAGCGGATCTGCCAGCACCAAGAGGGAAAGGCAGAGGAGGCACCTACTGCCAACAACCCAAAAACCAAACACTAACACCGATTCGGACCCAAAAACAAAGAGACAGAGGAAGGCTAGGAGAAGAAGGAGATGAGGGACAGGGTGCCCACCAGCCCCCAACTTTAGCTAGAGGCCGGTGGCGGAGGCTAGGGTTTCTAAACCATATCTATTATTAATTAGTGTAAATATATCTTATAAAAATGATGTGATCATTTTCTTGTTGATTGCTTCTTAAATGTATGAAATGAGATTCGGAAATCTTTTAGTGAGCTGGACGTTCGTGTGCTTTTTTATTAATATAATGAACGATGGTTTGCTTTCCAGCTATAATCAATCAGCTTGGTTGAGGATGCTCATATGAGCAGCACACTGAAGATAAACATAACTATTCCTTATTCATTCATATATTCTACTTGTCGCATGAGAGAAAAAAAAAATTATGTCCTCGTTACCATATAGGAAAAATAATGTTATTCCCTTTTATTTTATTTTATTTTATTTTATTTTTGTGGGTGGGGGAGCAATGATATTCTTTTGATTATTGCGAAATCTGTGATTTGAAAGTGATTTTTTTCGATTTTTTGCTTTTTTTTGTCTTTTTTTCTTCATCTTGGTCGCTCTTGACTAGTTGGAAAATTGCCTTTCACATTTTGCAAATGGTAAATATTTGCTCATATTTTTTAATAAGGGAATGCGGTACATTAGCCAATTTAAAACTACTATCATCTTTCCCTTGTTTGGCATGTGGCTCCACCATTGGAGACTCTCATTTTTTTGCCTAATCTTCTTGTTTTGCAGCTTGTTCTGAAGGTACATACCCTTTAGGTGTTGTGTTAGAAGAGTTAGGTTTATCTCCCACTTGACTTGGGTGTAAATTCATTTTTCCTATATCAATAAAAAATTTCCACGTCCGACGAAATTTTTTGAAAAAACATTGTATTAAGAGGTTTAAGCCACCATCCTGAAAATTTTTGTTCACCATATATTTACTCTGACTGATGTCATCTGTGGGTTTAGAATTTATTGGTTAGGGTTTAGTCAACATTTTAGGAACCTGCTATGTTGTTTCAGTTTGCATGCAATGTTCATCTAGTACGTTTTTTTTTTTTGGAGTTATGTGAATTATTGATTCAGCAAGAAATTTGGAATATTTGTTGTTTCTTATTGATTGGTGGGTACTTTAGGTTGGAATATGTTCCCAAGTTGTTAGACGTTGCTATGCAACCCTTGCTTGGTTTTGGTACGTCATTCTACAAAAGTGAAATCATTTAAAGAACACACGGAGGCGTAAGACTATTCCACAGGTGGTGTGCTAGTATAATAAGGTAACCCTGTAGTATATGAGAGCCAAAAGCTCTATGAAATCGAAAGGCATGGTCCAAAAGAAGGAGATGACAACGATAGTGCACTACTTGAGAACGTAGAGGCGGGTCACGATTTGTGGTCAAGACGGATAGTGTTGTGACAGGTGACTTCCTGACCAAGAAAAAAACGATGCCAAAACAGGGGTGGTGGAAAGCAAGACAAACTTGCCAAGTTTTGATTGATATGGTGCTAGAGTATAAGCTTGGACCAACCAGGTCGAGCGTGGATGCCTAAAGCAGGAAGGCAAAGTTGGCGGCATTTAAGTGTGGAGCAGTGGCGACCTGTTGAGAAATCAACTATATCATCCCTGATATCTTGACATAGTTTAGGAAACTATTTTGTAATTTATTTGTGATTATTTGTAATCCTAAAATGTAGGCTAAATTACTTCCTTGATTAGGATTCTCATTGTATAAAGTCTCCATGTATCAATAGAAGAAAATTGCCTTTGCAAAATATTCTTTATACGTTTCTTTACATGGTATCGAGAGCTAGGCTGAAAACCTAGTTCTTCCCGCTGCCTTTTCTCTGGCTATTTTTACATAGCTTTTCTTTTCGTTGACTGCCATGGCCACCGACGTGATTTCTTGAAGCAATTCCAACGCCAAGGCTGATATTTCTAACCCATTATTCATCCATCATTCCGATCATCCATCCATGATGTTGGTTTCGAAACCCCTCAATGGGGATAATTATTCTACCAGGTTTCGTGCTATGAAGATTACATTGAGTGCCAAAAACAAACTTGGCTTTGTTGATGGCACTATCAAGTCACCTTTTGTCAAGACCAAGTCAGATAATCATGCTTCGTGGAAGAGATGCAATGACATGATCGTTGCATGGATTATCAACTCCATTGACTCGGGTATCTCTCACAGTATTTTGTATATGTCTGATGCTCATGCGATTTGGGACATTGCTTCACTTACACAAGACCAACTCTCATTGCTGCATACTACATGAAGATGAAGAGTCTGTGGGATAAATCGGCATCCTACAGTGACTCTGTCTCTTGCACTTATGGAGCACAGAATGAGAAGAACAAATTGATGCACTTTTTCTGGGACTTAATGACTCTTATAGTGCCGTTCGATGGCAGGTCTTGTTGATGAATCCCCTACCTACAATTTATCAGACCTATGCATCAATTTCCCAGGAAAAGAACCAAAGGAACCTTGCTTCTTCACGGGTTACTGCAGACATAACAACCATGGTTGTTTATCAAGGTGGCTCGAAGTCATCTTATTCTTCAGGCTCTTCCAATCACAAACCTCTACATTGCACTCATTTCAATCAAGGCTACCTTACCATTGATACATGTTATCAACTTCACGGATATCCATCAGGCCATGGTTTGCATAAGGTTAAGCCACAAAAAAGGAACAACCGTCCCCAGAAGGAAAAGAGTTCTTCCTCGACTAATCAAGTCTTGGAAAATGCAGCCACCAAGAAGGAGATGCAGCTTGTCATGTCTGGCTTTCTAACGTCCAGTTTCAACAAATTCTTCAAATTATGAATGGCCAGGGAAGTGATGCTCCACAGGCCAATATAACTCAGACAGGTTTGTCAAAATCCCCTTTGCAGTTCCATCGATGGATAATCAACAGTGGTGCAACGAATCATATCACTTCGTCACCAAAAATGCTTATTGATGGTGTTAAAAATACGAAAAGGTCTTATGTTTTGTTGCCCAATGGAGAGCAAGCTCACATACTCTTTATTGGTCACATTCCTTTGAGTTCTACTTTTAAATTGCAAGATGTGCTATGCGTGAGTACTTTTAAAGTAGATTTGATGTCGGTGAGTCGTATTACAAGTGGATTACATTGTTCTGTAAACTTTTTTCCTTCTTGGTGTGTCATGCAAGACTTAACGACATGGTGATTGGTTTGGGTAAGAGGAATGCTCTATTACTTGTGGCCTTGGCTCCTCCGAAGTCTGACCATCCTTGATGGTTATGCGACCTTCTGCTCCCACTTGCTAAGTTATGGCATCGGTGTTTAGGTCACTTATCAGCCCCTAGTTTAGATTTCATGTCAAAACAATGGTTGCATTTTCCTTTTGCGTCCAATAATGCTTGCGATATTTGTCCATTAGCTAAGCAAAGTCAATTACCTTGTGGTGTTAGTTCTATTTCAACTATAAAACCATTTGGTTTGATTTATTGTGACATTTGGGGTCCCTTTAAAGTTGCCTCTACTTCTAGGGCAAAATATTTTTTGACCATCGTAGATGATTATTCTCGTTTAGATGATTATTCTCGTTTTACTTGGACTTTTTTTATGCAACACAAAAACGAAACACAACATATCCCTAATAATTTTTTCTCCTTTGTCAATACTCAATTTAATACTTATATTTGCCAAATACGAGTCGACAATGGTGGGCAGTTTTTTCCCTTTCATGATTTCTTTAAAGATCATGGAGTTATTTACCAACATTCTTGTGTTTATACGCCTCAACAAAATGGGGTCGTAGAATGCAAACACCACCATATACTTGAAACAGCCTGTGCCTTGCATTTCCAAGCTAATCTTCCCCTCCATTTATGGGGTGAATGAGTACTCATTGTTGTTCATCTCATTAACCATCTTCCCACACCCATCCTTTCAAGGAAAATACATTTTGATGTTTCTACCCATTTTTTCACACCTTAGAGCTTTTGGATTCCTTGCTTTTGCCACTGATACAAATGTTTCTCACAAATTTTCTCCATGTGCACACAAATGCACTTTTATAGGATATCCCATTGGTCAGAAGGTATTTAATTATACAATCTTACCACACATCAAATTTTTACCAGTCGCTATGTTATATTTCATGAAACCATATTCCCATATTAAACCTCAGCATATCCAACTTCACATCAAAATGTGTCTCACCCCAACTCACTTATCATCCATGAACCTTTCCTCGTCCTTAACTTTCCTAACCCTGTGTCACCCTCTTCCACCACCATCTTCAAACACTGCAGCACTTGCCGCTCATTTTCTCCTGTTTCAGTGCCTACAACACCCCAATTAACCTACAACCATTAACCTTTCCATGCCAGCACCTGTCTTGCTTTCCATTGCTCTAGCACCAGTGCTCCATCGCTCTAGCCATCACTCTTCTCCGCCTCCTAAGTTGCATGACTATGTTTGCCCTACTATCAAGCTTACCCAACCAAGTTCTTCATTGTCTTCGTTGTCTGGTCACACCTCAAGTACACAACAGTCTTTCCTTGAAAATATTACTCATCTGGTTGAAACCCCGACTTATGAGGAAGCTGCCCATTTCCCTCATTGGCAAGCTACCATGGATTCTGAATTAGAAGCTTTGAAGGCTAATTGCACTTGGTCTCTCACTCCTCTTCCGGTTGGTAAACCTCTCATTGGCTGTTGTTGGGTTTACAAAATCTAGCATCATTCTGATGGCTCCATTGAACGCTATAAGGCATGTCTGGTTGCCAAGGGCTATACCTAACTTAAGGGTACTGATTTTCATGATACGTTACAATTCGATGTTTATTGGCTCTTGCTACCTTACAACATTGGTCTCTCCATCAATTAGATGTCAACAACGCATTTCTTCATGGTGACCTTATGAAGAAATCTATATGACTCCTCCTCCGGGTCTTCGACGACAAGGGGAGAACTTAGTTTGTTGCCTTAGCAAGTCACTATATAGGTTGAAACAAGCTTCTCATCATTGGTTTGCAAAGTTCTCCGAAGCTATTCAATCCACTGACTACATACAATCTAATGCCAACTGCTCTTTATTTACCCGGAAATGAGGCAAGTCTTTTACAGCCCTCTTAATTTATGTTGACGATATTTGATTACTGACAATGATTCGAGTGCCATTAATTCCCTAAAACGGTTTCTCAATTGTCGTTCCAAAATTAAGGATCTTGGCAATTTGAAGTACTTTTTTGGTATTGAAGTATCACGTTCAAAGAATGAGATCTTTATTTCCCAACGTAAATATGCTTTAGAAATATTGATGGATTGAGGTCTCTTGGGTGCACGCCCCATGGAATTTCCTATGGAACAAAATCTTAAGCTGTCAGACAATGGTGAAATCCTCAAATATCCAGCAAAATATAGAAGATTCGTCGGGCATTTGATATATCTAACGATCACTAGGCCGGATATAAGCTATTCAGTGCATGTATTGAGTAGGTTTATGCATGAGCTTCGCATACCACACATGGAAGTAGCCCTTCATATTTTGAAATATATAAAAAGTACACCTGGACAAGGTTTGTTCTTCCCTTCTCAGAATGAATTGGTCTTAAATGCATATTGTGACTCGGATTGGGTAGGATGTCCTACAACACAAAGATCAACTACATGGTATTGTATTTTTTTTAGGTTCTTCATTGACCTCTTGGAGGTCAAAGAGACAAAAGACCGTGTCATTGTCATTATTAGAGGCCGAATATCGAGCCATGGCTAGAACTTGTTGTGAATTATCATGGTTGCGATATTTATTGAAAGACATTGGTTTACTACATCCAAGACCAACATTGCTTCATTGTGACAATAAAGTAGCTCTTCACATTGCTACTAATCCAGTTTTTCATGAGCGAACCAAACATATAGAGATGGATTATCATTTCATCTGGGATAAAATACAAGATGGTTCAGTTGCCACAAGATTTGTCCTTTCTTCACACCAACTTGCAGATGTACTCATGAAGGCATTTGGGAAGGAAACTTTCTCGATGATTATTCACAAGTTGGGAGTTCTTAACACCCACTTTCCAACTTGAAGGGGACTGTTGAGAAGTCAATGATATCATCCCTAATATTTTGACATAGATTAGGAAACTATTTTGTAATTTATTTGTAATCGATTTATGATTATTTGTAATCCTAGAATGTAGGCTAGATTACTTCCTTGATTAGGATTCTCATTGTATAAAATCTCCTAGTATAAAATCTCCTTTTATACACAACCACCAGCAAGGTCACAAGTACCCTACCGCATCGAATTCGAGATTGCTAAAGACCCACGAGAAGCTTAAATTTCTCTGTTAATTCCTTATTTAGAATGATTTGATGTCAACAGAGGTCTTCAATTCAGCGCAAAAGATTCCCCAGAGTTTTCAATATCCTTCAAACAAGTGATAATAAAGCTTCATTTTAACCTATCATAGTCTTCTATCGAATCGGATGACTAATAACCAGATGGAATTTGCAGTATTTGGGATCTCAGCAATCTATGGTGCAGCTCATACTTAATAGTCTATGTAACACCTTATTAAGGTAATTCCTAAATCATTCTAAGAATGCTTTGCCTTTGGTAGACAAATATTGACAACATCTTCATTTCTCACGAGATTCTTTACAGGTACAGGAAAAAAAGAAAGGAAAGACGGGTGGAAAGTTGGCCTTTCTAAAGCTTATGATAGGCTTAGGTGGGATTAAAGTCCTGATATTGGAAATGGGTTGTTGTGAATAGTAAGTGCTCGGGGATGCTTTCTATCAGAGAATGCAAATAGAATAGTCAACCCACTTTTGTTGATAAAGATTCACAAGCTTTTTCACCTTCGGCGCCTTTCTATAGCTTGCATTACAACACAGTGCCTTTCTTTCGGGACCCTACTTTTGGGAAGGTACCATCACTAGAAGAAAGAAGAGTAGACTAAAGGAAATCTTTCAAACCAATAGAAGCAGCTGTTAGAGCAGAAGTTTTCCCTTCCCCCTAATGAGCAAGTAACTTCCCTTCTCCACAAAGGTCGAGTTACAACTCTAAGATCTAGATTATCCCTTTCCCACAAGCTAAATTAATATTGTCAGCTATACTACTACAAAACTATTTATTAGTGTCGCTATTATAACCGACAAGAAACGTGTATTCCTATTGGATATTAAGCAAAATCCGACAAAAAATGGATGCAGTGGAGGATATAATAAGCGACAAAATTGCCAACGTCAGGAAATGAATTTTCCGACAAAAAATACTAAAAAACCGACAGAAATTGTGTCGGATATAACTGACAGAGAATAAATTAATAATAAGTAAGAGCTTTCTCTGTCGGATAAAACGACAGAAAATATATAAAACCGACAGAACTTGTGTCGGCTATAACCGACATGGAATATATTAATAATAAGTAAGAGCATTCTCTGTCGGATAAAACTGACAGCAAATATATTAATAATAAAAAAATATATAAAAAGGACATGAGAGCATTCTCCCTTCTCCTTCTTGTTCTCGTTAAGCATTCTTCTCCCCTTCTGCTCGAAATGACCCAACATGCTTGAACCAGATTCTGCAGCTAATAAGCAAACCAGATTGAGCTAATAAGGTACACCATATTCTTCAATTCTTCAAGAAAGAAGATACTCTAGATGAATCAATCTTTCTGATAACTTTTAAGGATCACACCAAATGAACATATAATAAGAAGATGGACTTTCATAAATTATGAAGGTGCAACTTCCTAGTTGAATCCGACAGAAAAGAATGGCAAAAGCTGCATATATGGCAGCCCCAATGGGAAGCACATCCTCATCGAGGATGTAGTGAGGACTATGCGGTGCATGTATGGCTCCTATCTTCTCATTTCTTGTGCCTAAAAACAACATGAATCAGGCACCTTCTCTAAGTAAAAAGCAAAATCCTCACTCCCCATGAAGGTATGATGTTCCTTCCCAAAGAATTCGACCTCAGCAGAGCACCGGTGGACGGTTGCCTGCCATTTTACAACCTGTCAGCAAGAAGAATTTCAGTTGTATATTTACACTTAGCTAGACGTGGTTACAATTTACTAAACAAACAATAAGTTGCATAAATCAGGGTTTAGCATTCATATACAAATTTGTTTTTGATTAAAAATATATAATGAACAAATAAATACCTAAACATCTATGAAATCCCGATAAAATGGAGCCTTTATTGATATCTTCCAAAATATGAATTATTCATATCCAACAAAAACATAAATTAAATCATAGGTGGAAGCATGTGGAAGGACTTACAGCGCTTTACTTGTCTCTGTGCTCAAGGGCTTGCATAGCTTCTGCCTTGTTCATCCATGGTGATTGAAGCGAGAAGTAGAAGGGGAGAAGAGAAGGAGAAGGAAATGAGAAAAGGGGGAAGCGAGAAGCATCGGAGCAAGGAAGAGATGGAGGGGTTTTATTTGGGAAAATTTTCATTAATGTTGGTTAAAACCGACAGAAACATTTTTTTAAAATAAAAACCCACTGAAAATTTTCATTACTGTCGGTTATAACCGACAAAAAAATGGCGGAAAAAATCCCCCCAAAATTCCCTTCGAAAATTTTAAATTTCCCCAATTTCTGTCTGTTATAACCGCCGCCAATAACTTAAAAACCGCCAAAATATGTCAAAAATATTTTAAAAAAAATATTCAAAAATACTGTCGGTTATAACCGACAGGATTTTATTTATATCCGCCATTAAATATCCGCCAGGACTTTATGTCGGATATAACTGACATGATGTTTTCTAATATCCGCCACTAATTAAATGATGTGTCGGATATAATTTATCCGACATGATTTTGCTAATATCCGCCACCATCAACCACCACCTAAAGCTAATATTGTAGTAGTGCTATTTCATTTATGAATACGGGTCAAACAAAAAAACTTTTATTTGATGCACCTATACCTAACAAGATTAAGTGAATACCCAAAATTGTAGTCATTTTATTTCTATCTTTCCATACATAACTGAAGAATGGGAAAGATTCTTCAAGCGTTTGTTCACGAGAATGGATTCCTTGTCATGTCATTTTAGGGGGTCCAGGCACACTTGCGCGAATTTGGGTAACGACTAAACCAAATCCTATTTTGATCGGACCAAAGATGATGTAGATGTAGACTCTAAGAAATAGGTGAATATGGAATAAGCAAATGATGGATAAATCCAAGCAAATCTTTCTTAAATCCAAACGATCTTTTCGTAGGCTTTTGCCTCCGATCCAATCGGGGGATCGAATTGATTATGGAACATGACTATAGTTAGTTGAAGGAAAAGGTCAAGCCAGTAGCTAAAGGCTTTACTTAAACATATGGAATAGATTACAAGGAAGCCTTTGACTTGGTAGACAAGGTGAAGTCTCTTGGTCTCCTACTCTCTATTGTTGACCATTGGGATAGGCCTTTATTACAATTAGATGTTCTAAATGCCTTATGGAACAGGGACTTATATGGGGAAGTTCACATCAATCCTACATCAGCAGGGGGGACAACATTAGTTTATATGTTGCTTGTGAGCCGCCAAATACGTCTCGTAATAGTACCAGCAAAAAAGGATCGGTCCTTCACTTGCCAATCACCAATAAAGAATTTGAAGTTCTCGCGAGGGTCCATTTCGTCCATTTCATCTCGATACTTTTTTTTTTTGTTTATTCCATTAGCATAGCTAAATTTTAATAGGATGACTAAGTCCAGAAAAAGTAAGCAAAGTCTTTACGTCTATAGTGGTTTCTGACGATCCCGAACTTTCCAAAAGTGAGGGGTATGTGTTGTTTCTTGGCACTCTCTTTCTTTGTTATTGCTAATAAGCAAAAAAGGACCCCTTACAGCACTACACGGGTCGATAAGCACAAGGCCTAGTATCCATCTTTTACAACTAAGACTATAAGTTAAACGGTGAAAGAAATATTTGTGAAAACTAGTTCATTTGAGGAACATCTACGCATGCAATTAACAATTAAAGGCGGAATCATGCTTGTTTGCACTCAAAATTAAAACTTTACCATGAAATTCAAAGCCTAGTAGTTATGGTGTACCAAGACTCAACTCAAGAACAAAGTGAATTGAGAAACTTTTATACCTTTGAAGCACCTCTTTGCTTAGCAAAGGATATTCACCCATGTGAGGGCCTTCTTACCTCAGTCTCCTTGCTCCTTGTCTCCATGGATGTGGATGGATGAACTTTGCTTCTTGGCTCCATGACTTCTTGGATATGGATGAAGGAATGGATTCTCCAAGTTCCCAAATTAGGGAGACTCTAAGTCTCCACACCAAGGAGAGCATTGATGAAGAGATGAGTGACCTAGAGGAAGCAAGATTGCTAGCTATATTCCTCTAGGGTGGCCGGCCTTCATTAGAGAAGAGAAAGCTTCGTGTTTTCTTCTCTTCCCCTAGAAAACCCTAATGATGAAATGGCTATAAAGTTCCTTTTATACCACCTCACAATGGAGTGGCAAACTTTCAATAAATACAAGTTTGCTACCCTCACCAATATGGCCAGCCATTGTAGGTTAATTGGGCTTTGAAGCCCTTTGTGTTTTCAAGTTGTCATACAACTTGAGTTATTGGGCTTGACATTCAAATCCCATTGGGCCTTAAGGCCTAAAACTAACCCGAGGTCTATAACGAACTTATTCGTTTGATTAATTAGCATATTAATTAATCCTAGCCATAAATAATTAAATCATTTAATTATTCTTACTCATATCCGTTGTTTCTTCAATCTCTACCTTACACGGTGTACGATCCACTAGGTTCCATTTAGCTAGGCACTGGGCGATTAGAACTCTTCAAATTGATTGTGAATTGAAACTTACTTTCAATTCTCCCTTTAGTGATTATAAACCTTCAGGGTTTCCACAAACCATGAGTGACACCTAGCAGTATATCATGGCTACCTAAGCTGATCAAAAGAGGTGGAGAATTACAATGCAATACGGTGTTTCTGTAATACAATACTCTTGACCACATTGTTTGGTCTGATAGTTTATTCATGTCTACTCTCCAATGTGATTCTCTTACTTATATGATTACCTTGAATGTGATTTGGAACGACTTCCTAAATCTCATTCATACTTTGGCCAGAGATTCTTAATCATATCATAGAGTATTCTCCCTCAAATCATTTGAAGGTTAGAGATTCCTTGTTGTGCATTCACTTGCCTCCATGGCTAAGTAGCTTAACCCCAACTATGCCGTGGGCACCCTTTGACAGAGTGACTTTGACATAGTCAAAGATCAAGGACCTAACCACAAGATAACTATGATGCCTCAGGTCAAAGGACTACTTTGCATCATCCCAACCATGAGTTCTCATGTGACATGAGTATGAGAACTTGTTGATCGCGTTCAGTGGACTCATTCTTTATTGAGCACCTACATGCTTGTCTTGGTGTCAATCACACCAATGACTCGAGACCAGTCACTCTTTCTAAGAGAAGACATAGCACATACTGATCTTAATGGACTGTCAATGCCCAATTGGCAATCCTATGATCATGAACGTTTAGGATATGTATACGAAAGAGAATGGTCTCATGAATCTAACTTCTTTAGGTCACATTCTCCAAATTACATATTCCTTGGACTTATCGTTTAAGCATATAAAATTTATATGAGACGGCTTTAAACAATAATCTTTTCCCTTTATATTAAACTAGATTAGTTTAACATGTGAAATGTCCATAAAGTATCATCATATGATTGGCTTTAGGGCATATTTTCAACAATCTCCCACTTGCACTAGAGCTAATCAGCTTGGTCATTAGTGATGATACCTCTTCTGAATTCATTTAAAAAAAGGCTGAGTAGTTGGCCTAGACAATGGATATCTATATGTTATCCATAGAAGCAACCTTGAGAATAACGACGTCACCATTATACATGATTCTCAATCATGTGGTTCAGTTTGTCATTTGAGTTTGGATCTTAATGAGACCTTGATTCCCTTGCTTGAGCTATCACCCCATTAGTGTCGTAGTGTCGGTACACTAGAGACACTTTCTGGTTGGAACCGAATAGAGAGTTCATAAATGAACTTTCCCATCCAAACAACATTGTTGTAAGCTTCTATATGGCGATATATTTTGCATGATGGAACACACTAAAGTCATTACTTATAAGATTTCCCCCCAAATATCTCTTTAGTCATAATAAAGAGATATCCAATTATCTTTTCATTCATAATGAAGATGAAGAGACATCCAATGATGGATACGATATTAGATTCATAATCTAATATATTTATGCTTCCATTGCATTACTCTAATTCTTCCTCATTCTTAAGGAATCTATCCTTTAGTATTGTTTAAATACTTAAGGGCTCACTTGATAGTTGCCATGGTTCTGATCCTGGGCTTGCATTGATATCGTCTTATACCGATCTTGGTACAATTCATATCAACGTTTTTCATACAATATGAAATACGTAAATCACCTTTTTGTGTATGCATAAAGGATTCTATTTACGCAATATGTTTCTTTGGGAGTCAAAGGGCACGTTCCCTTTGAGAAGAGCAACTTCCTAGTCTCACTAGAATTGTTCTTCTGATTGAAGTTTATCATGTGAGAAACTTCCTAGCATCTTTTGTCTATAATTGGGCATTGATATAATCCAATTATATCCTGAAATCTATCATTATAGATTTATATCCCAAGTATATAGACTAAGTCTCCCATAGACATTCTATCATTATAGAACGTTTAAAGTCATAACTTTAACAAAGAAGAATTCCTTTCATTTCCAAAATTAATATATCATATATATGTTCAAATTTAGGAATATGATTAACTCCCACTAATCTTTTGTAAACCTATTAAACAAAAGATTCATTTACATCTTTATGAGAAATCAAACGATTTGATCTTTCTCTCATAAGACGCGTATAGCTCCCACAAGCTTGCTAAGATTCATGATAGATGGATCTCTACAACTTAGACGTCTTGTGATTCCTAGTCTTAGACATATATTATCAAGACTATCTTGATAATGGTTTCGGAAACCCATATTATGTCCAAACATTCAATCACCGTTTAGTTGTAGCTAGCAATCTCCGAATTAATAGAAACCAATCTCTTTGATTGTAGTCACCTTAAGCTACCAATTAGCCATGAAGGTTTCACTATTTCGGGTCAAATGGTAGTATACCATTTCCTTGAGTATATGTCGTATATACACTCAATGTAGTCATAAGGATTCTCATTCTTATTTCTTATGAATTAAGAGGTGTAACTCTATGACATAGTCATAAAGTTCAAATCATTCAACTGAGATGGTTTATAGATCCTTCTCAACTACCTTGGAGCTATTGGTGTAGGAACTAGGTTGTTATATTTGTTGATTATCATCTTGTCTCTCAAAGAACCCATTCTTTGAATTCTATCTCTCGTTCATTTGCTCTATTAGGCAAATTCTATTGTAGGATTACAATGAACTACCCAAGATTGTTCTCAAACAAATATTGCTTATTAGCACACAACCTCAAGTCTTACCAATTACATGTCATGAAACATTTTGGAAGATCTTCTAATTGTCAATCATATTGACTTAGAAGCATATATATATCCTTTATATGGGTAATTGATAACATCCAACGAACTACATCTTATTCGATTTCGTTCTTCTCCTAGTGGAGAAATTCATTACCATGATGCTACTTTCCTTGATCTCTTTCAAGGAAACTCTTCTAAAGTGTTATTTTTCCTTGGATCAAATCTAAGGAGGTAAATACTTTAGACATCTTACTCATCAACTTATATTCTTGAATTCTTTGAAACCTTTCGCAAAGTATTCGGACTTGTGTTTATTCAAAATAAACGATAGTCCAACCGAGAGCGATCTTCAGTGAATGTCATACAACATGAGTAGTATTATGTTATGGACAAGTGCCACTAACATCTAATTGAATTAATCTTAACAACCTTGTGATTCTTTCTTCTTTTCAAAAGAATAAAGATTCGAACATTTCGCCTCCACACAATTTTAACAAGAAGGCATTGAATCCGGATCTAACGATCCAAAGCATCCATTTATGACCAACTTGTAATTTATGTTTTAGACTTGTCACAACTCAGTGGGATTAGTCACTATCTTGCAACCTTTTGGGTTTTAAGCATTATTATATCCTAAACAGCTAACACTACCACATCATCTCTACTATAGAGACAATGAATTAGATTGCAATAATCCAATCATTCATTAATAAAGAACAATGTTTTGTCAAACAAAACATTCATCCATCTCATAAATGATAGTGACAGAATTAAGTTCCTTATTCAAACTGGAATGTAAAGACAATCTTTGTTTTTCCAATTTCTTTGGTAGTTCATATGAGGAAGTAAGTACTATCTGCTTTCGCAGAAATCTATATTTTATTCACGTTCCAAATGTGAAGTACTTTTTCTTCTCTCATTAATCTTCTACTTCTTATTAGCCATACTTTTACAACGATCATAAAACATACTTACTAACATGGAATCAAGCATTCAAGTAGAAGAACCAACTGTTTTGAACTATTCAAGAACAATTTACAACACCTTCGAAAGGT
Organism: Cotoneaster glaucophyllus; assembly: GCA_036320875.1. NCBI lineage: Eukaryota > Viridiplantae > Streptophyta > Magnoliopsida > Rosales > Rosaceae > Cotoneaster > Cotoneaster glaucophyllus. The sequence goes on from CM070060.1 coordinate 12,699,043, forward strand.
GTGTTCTTGACACTTGCAAGATATTTCTTGCAAATACCCCTTCCAATGATCATCCTTTAATAAAGAAAGTTTGTTCCCATTGAGTTATTTCGCCTTCTTCATTTGACTTCTCCATTGACTACAATAATCATGGTCCATAAACTCCCACTATCTCTCTTGAAACTTATTTCAATTGTGTTATACACAACAAAAGATTTGGAGAGAGTGCGGTTGTTGTTCACTATATACTTTACAATAAACTTAGTGAACCATTTGGATAGGGACTCAAAGGTGAAGTCCTTGCCTAGTTTCCATCTCCTGAAGTGGTTTAACACTTCAACACTCAGTGATTCAAAATCATCATAAGTCCATATTGATGGACTATTTTTGTCAATCAACCATTATGTTCTAAACATGATTACAAACTTTCGAAAATTGTTCATTCATACAACAATTTGTAAGTGAAGAATCATGGCACATAAAGTGTCCATGCCTTTGTGCTTACTTCTCAAGTTCTTTGGTCATGTAACAAAGAAACATGCACTAGTGGTTTCGTTAACTAAGGTTTGTTCAAAGCAAATCTTATTTCTTCATACAACAATTTGTAAGTGAAGAACTATGACACTAATAGTGTCCATGTCTCTGTGCTAATCTTCATAAGTTCCTTTGTTCATACAACAAAGGAATAAGCATTGGTTGTTTGTGTTGTCCTCTTTATGGTAGACTTATCTAACATGTTCTTCCATTGATACGTTGTCAATAGGAAGACTGTGAGGATGAGATTACTTAGGTACATATACAATCCATTCAAGACAATCTATGGGATTGTGGTACTAAGTCCGGAAACTAAAGCCTTCGGCTTTTCTTTATCAAGTTTTGGATAGTGTTTTCAAATATATCGGTAAATAAATAGATAACGAATATAAATTGATTGATTTCAAGATACTTGATATGGGTCTTTAAATCAAGTAGTATCACCCACTATTTTTGGCAAATTCCATATCCCTAATAAAACTCTGAACTTCAGTCACAAAACGAGGTGTAGGCCATTGAGAAATAACTTGTACTTTCTCTGGATCCACTTTCAGTTCTCTTGCACCAATGATGAATCCTAAGTATACAAGATGTTGCTTCCCAAATTCACACTTCTTACCGTTCAACCGCAACTTGTTTTTTGTAAAATGCCCAGAACTTGAGCAATATGAAGATGGTCCACCCATGTGACACTAAATATCAATATGTCATCTAAGTAAACAATGACATAATCGTCAATGAAAGGGCGGAGAACTCATTCATCAATCGCATGAAAGTAGCTGGAGCATTACATAAACCGAATGGCATAACCAACCACCCAAAGAGTCCTTGCTTCGTCTTGAATGTAGTTTTCCAAGTGTCTTCTTCATTGATGAGCACCTGGTGATAACCACATTTGAGATCTAGCTTCATAAAGTAGCGAGCACTATGTAGTTGGTCTAAATGATCATCAATCCTCAGTAATGGATACTGATTCTTGATGGTTATTTGTTAAGTGCCCTGAAATCAATACACATTCTCCAACCTCCATCTTTCTTAGGCACAAGCAACACTGGCGAACCACATGGTGAGATCTTCTTCTTGATCTCTTCTGATTCTGTCAGAGATGTGCGGTACAAACCTAGGTTTGGTAAAGGTAAATCTCCTACCAAATGGATCTTATGCTCTACAACTATCCGTGGTCAAAGTAAATGTAGTCGAAGTAATTGTAGACATGTAAATTTCGTTGCATCCAAATAAAGCATCACAAAGCTCCATGTGGCATGAGACTCATCACAAATGGACAAGTTATCAATGACATGTGGCACAAATCAAGCAAAGGAAGTATAAAACCTTCCCAAAATTCGGCTAAAGGGAGAAAACTCCCTTAAATTTGGCAAAAAGGTCCAAGTTGATCCTAAAATCGGAAAGAAAGTTAAGGCATCTTCACAAAACTAGCAAGAATTGAAGATTGTTCACAAAATAGTCAATAAAGCCTCTAAATTTCTGCCAAGGAGTAAATGTGGCTGAAATTAAGACACAAAATATGCCTAAATTATCCCATGGATGAATCAAGACACAAATCAATTTCTGCCTTGAGGGCAAAGAAGTTGTTGATTAAAGGGTGCCAGGGATACTTAGCTCACGTTGTGCTGAATGATACTACTCCCAGTAGTGTGGAGAAAGTTCGAGTGGTTAGGCATTTTCCGGATGTCTTTCCTGATGATTTTCCTAGATTACCGCCTGATAGAGATGTGGAGTTCACCATCGATTTACTTCCAGGTACAGACCCTATATCTCTAACTCCATATAGAATGGCTCCTGCAGAGTTAAGAGAATTGAAAACCCAGTTGCAAGAATTAGTGGATAAAGGTTTCATTCAACCTAGTGTTTCACCCTGGGGAGCCCCAGTATTGTTTGTTCAGAAGAAAGACGGGACCTTGAGGCTGTGCATTGACTATCGGCAATCGAACAAAGTAATGATTAAAAACCGTTATCCATTGCCACGCATAGATGATCTATTTGACCAACTTTGAGGTGCCTGTGTGTTCTCGAAGATTGATTTGAGGTCTGGGTATTATCAGCTGAAAATTAGGAGTGATGATGTCCCTAAAACAGCTTTTAGGACTCGTTATGGTCATTATGAGTTCCTTGTGATGCCGTTCGGACTAACAAATGCACCAGCAACTTTCATGGGTTTGATGAACAAAGTATTCCAAGATTATCTCTACAGGTTTGTCATTGTCTTTATCGATGATATACTGGTATACTCTAGAACTAAAGAAGAGCATGTACGACATCTCTCCTTGGTGTTGAAGAAGTTGAGAAAACATCACCTTTATGCCAAGTTCAGTAAATGCCAATTTTGGTTAAATCAAGTGGCATTCTTGGGTCATGTTGTTTCAGCTCAAGGAATTCGAGTGGACCCTCAGAAGATTGCAGCTGTAGAGAATTGGGAACAACCACGAACCGTCACCGAAGTATGGAGTTTCCTGAGCTTAGCAGGTTACTAACGACGGTTTGTTAAGGATTTCTCAGTGATTTCTTTACCACTTGACTTTGAGTAGGATGAGAATTGTGAACAAAGTTTCCAGCAGTTTAAGTACTGTCTCACTCATGCACCTGTTCTGACACTTCCAGACGACATTTGTAACTTTGAGATTTATAGCGATGCTTTTTTGAATGGCCTAGGATGTGTTTTGATGCAACATGGTGGGGTAATTGCTTATGCTTCGAGGCAGTTGAAGTCTCATGAAAGGAATTATCCTACACATGATTTGGAACTAGCAGCCATCATTTTCGCCTTGAAGATTTGGAGACATTATCTCTATGGTGAGAAGTGTAAGATTTTTACAGATCACAAAAGTCTTCAATATCTTTTCACTCAGAAAGATCTTAACCTTCGGCAGCGAAGATGGATAGAATTACTCAGTGATTATGATTGCACGATTGAGTATCACCCTGGTCATGCAAACGTAGTGGCTGATGCACTGAGTAGGAAGTCACAAGGTCAAGTTAATGCATTGTACGCATTTCGTGTTCCTCTTCTTGCAGATTTGAGGTCCACTGGAGTGAGATTGGGATTAGAAGAAAAAGAAGAAGCTTTGGTGGAAGCACGAGAGGAAGCCTTACTTGCTAGTTTCCAAGTTAGGCCCATTTTGATTGATCGTATACTCGAAGCTCAAGGAAATGATGAGGAAGTCCAAGAGTTAATTTTTTCAATTTCTGAACGGATGTACATGCCAAATATTGAGGAATTAAGAAAGAAATTCTTGATGAGGCACACATTTCAGCATATGCCATGCATCCAGGAAGAACTAAGATGTATCATACCATCAGACCATTTTACTATTGGCCATGTTTGAAAAGAGAAATTGCAGAATATGTTAGTAGGTGTGCGATTTGTCAGTAGGTCAAAGCTGAAAGGAAGAAACCGTTTGGTTTGTTGCAACCACTTCCCGTTCCACAGTGGAAATGGGAAAATATCACTATGGATTTTGTGTACAAGCTTCCTCGTACACGGAATGGTTATGATGGTGTTTAGGTGATTGTAGATCGACTTACCAAGTCAGCGCACTTCATTCCAGTAAGGGAAAAGTATTCACTGAACAAATTAGCTGATTTGTTCTTGATCAAGATTGTGACGTATCATGGTGTACCAGTGAGTATTATCTCGGATCGGGATCCCAAATTTACTTCTAAGTTCTGGGTGGCATTCTAGGAAGCTATTGGTGCAGATCTACTTTACAGCACATCGTACTATCCTCAGACAGATGGTCAGTCGGAGAGGACGATTCAGACCTTGGAAGATATGCTAAGATCTTTAGTACTTCAGTTTGGTGATAATTGGCATGCAAAGTTGGATTTGATGGAGTTTGCCTATAATAACAGCTACCATTCGAGCATTAAAATGGCACCGTTTGAGGCACTATATGGCAGAGCATGCCGTACACCGTTGTGTTGATCGGAAGTTGGTGAGAGACCATTGGTGGGCCCTGAGATAGTAGAGGAGACTACTCAGAATGTTCAGGTGATTAAAGCTAATCTGAAAGCGGCCCAGGATCGACAGAAGAGCCTTGCTGATAGACATGCCACTAACAAAGTGTATGAAGTCGATGATTGGGTATTTTTGAAGTTGTCGCCTTGGAAATGAGTTGTAAGGTTCGGGAAGAAGGGTAAGCTAAGCCCTAGGTACATCGGACCTTACCAGATCATCGAGCGAGTTGGTGAAGTTGCTTACAGGCTTGAGTTGCCTTCTGAGGTATCTAAGGTACATAATGTGTTCCATGTCTCTATGCTTCGTCACTATGTTTCTCAGCTATAAAAAGGATAGGCTGACCAATTGGGATAGGAAATATAGTGATTGGTCCAATTTCTTAGCTCGACTACGTAATCATGTATTCGTAACATTCTCGTTACAAACCCAACTCGGCCCTAACTCGCATCAACTGTGACAACCCGTCCCGAATTTGTACATTTATTTCCCTCGAAGTTATGAAAGTACAATTTTACCCTCGAGAGTTGGGTTGTATTTGTTTTGGGCTAAGTTTAAAGACCCAAATAATTGTTTTGGACCATTAATATTAGTTCCTAGTTTGTGGGAACCAATTAGTGTGAGAGTTAGGAGGTTAGGGTTTTAATTAGTTAGGTCAGTTTAGTTTTGGACCAATTAGGAACTAGACTTAGATTGTTGTTGGGTTGTTGGGTAGTGTGAGGACCACACACACACACCCATCAGAAACTCCCTCTCTCCTCTCTCCTCTCTCACTCTCGGACTCACTCTCCCCCTCTCTGCAATCTATACGGATCACACCCAAATCAAACCAAAAATTCATAGATCGAACCTGCATAGGCCATATTCGTGATCCTTGTTAGTCCACGAGCACAACCATAGCTTTAGCTAGTTGTGAGACCGTCGAAAACCCTGATAACCAAGAGCAGCGTTGAGTGTACAGTGAACCAGAAGAGATCGTGGAGGTTTTACATCATTTCAAGGCGTGGAAAGGTATCTCCTTCTCCTCCTAAGTGTTTTGGAACGTTTTTGGACAAGGTTTAACGTGGGAAAACCCCGTAAATCGGATCTCCGATTTGAGTACTGTTCACCAACTTTTTAATGGAGAATTTTCTTTGAATTTCAAGCTCACAGTTTCCGGTAGGAGATGACGGAATATTCCGTCATTCTGGACGGAATATTCCTAACGGCGTCAGTTATCTTTAACAGATTCCGTTAGTTTTAACGAAATATTCCTAACGGCAGTTAGAGATTCCATCAGTGTTGGCCGCGCGTGGGGGCGTGTAGTGCCGTGACCTTGCCGGCGCGTGGCGGCGCGTGGGACCTCGAAAAATTATTAAAAAAATATGGGGATGTTCCTGAGGTTGTGTAGATCATTTTGGTATATTCAAACACCCCAATTGAGCAATGTATGATAAGTTATTTCCTAGTTTCGTTTATGTGCTTTAAAATAACGTTATTATAGTTGTTTCTCACATAGGAGAGACCTATCCGGAGGACAAGCGTAGCCAGGCTAGGCACAGAGACTACGATCCATCTACTTATCAGTTAGTGGGCTTTTGGTTTTCCGTATATACCTATATGCTAAGTATTTTTCACATAAATGCATTTTAAATGATTTTAGCAATGAATTGCCATGCCAATATATTTACATTATTGAATATGCATTATGAATTGTATATGCATGGTTGACAACGCTGCGGGCGCTCAGGTAAGTTCCAGGTAAACTTATGTGTTGTTAATAAGAAGTTGTCGTATGAAGAGTATGATGAGATGCATCAAGAGCTCATTAACCTGCACCCCGGTGTTAGTGCTCCCGCCCAGGGTTAGGGGCATAGTGTTTCATGTGATGTTCACCTCCCGCACCACACGCTCATCTTGGATCCAAGTTTGGTGCACAGTCCTGTCGTATAGACCACTTTCAGTGGGTTCGACTCGTAGGTGACCCGCGATCATTCGCACTGTCTTCACGTGATTGTAGCACTAGAGCACTATAGGTGGGTTCGACTCGTGTGCAGGCATGATTTATGAGCTAGAATTCAATTAATGAGATATTGCAGTTAGTATTGCATTTGAATTACTTACCTGATGTTTTGGTTTAAATGGCATGGCATATTCATGATTTGCTTACATATTTTGATGTATGATGATTTCAGTTGAGATTTAGTATATGTATATATTATTTTCTAGGAAAGTATACAGGTTTTACGGTGAGGGGATATAACTATTGTTTATGAAATGATTTTTGAAAAGGTTTGTTTTTGCCCACTCACGCTTTTGTTTTACGCCCCTCCAGGTTTTAGGTAGCTTTGTTGGTTGGTGGCTCACGAGGATACAACAGATGTTCTGACAGACAATCACCTATGTAGGACCACCTTTGGGTGTTATTTAATTAAGTACTTCTTATGCTTGATTGCACCTAGACTATTTTTGCTCTGATTGTGTATTTACACCTAATTTTGTTCTAGCACTTCTTGAAGTTTGGTTTTCATTCATTCGTAATTCTTGCTATTTTATTGCTTCCGCACTGTGCACATGGCTACGTCACCCTCACGTGACGGCCAGAATGCCTCGATCTCGGTCGGGGTGTGTCATGAACACTCCCGTAACTTCGGGTATGATTTAATTACATCAAAGTGAAAATAATTTAAACCATATACATGCAATCACAACCGTCGTTTCAAGGATAATATCACACTATTGAGGATAAAATATATTTTAATTCGAGACCGGCTGTCACAACTATTTAAACCATATACATGCAATGTCACATCCCGGTCAGGGCCCCCACCACATCCCAGGCTCGACTCCGCCGTAGCACAATATTGTCCGCTTTGGGCCCCGACCACGCCCTCACGGTTTTGTTTATGGGAACTCACACGAGAACTTCCTAGTGGGTCACCCATCATGGGATTGCTCTCGCGCGAACTCGCTTAACTTCGGAGTTCCAATGGAACCCGAAGCTAGTGAGCTCCCAAAAGGCCTCGTGCTAGGTAGAGATGAGAATATACATATAAGGCTTACAGGATCCACACCCCTAGGCGATATGGGATCTTACAATCCACCCCCCTTAGGGGCCCGACATCCTCGTCGGCACACTTCCGGCCAGGGATTGGCTCTGATACCAAATTGTCACATCCCCGCCCGGGCCCCCACCACATCCCTGGCTCGACTCCGCCGTAGCACGATATTGTCCGCTTTGGGCCCCGACCACGCCCTCACAGTTTTGTTTCTGGGAGCCCACACGAGAACTTTCCATTGGGTCACCCATCATGGGATTGCTCTCGAACGAACTCGCTTAACTTCGGATTGACCTGAATATGTTTCAAATTGATTTCAATTTAAAATTCACATTTATATATCTCATGCCGAATAACACTAATCTCAGTCCAAAGACTCCAAACGCATCCTTTTTATCACCAACTTTTATATTTGGGTAAATTACACAAAACTACCTCAACTATTAGTGTCGCGACACTTTCATACTCGATCTTTAAAAATTGACAATGTCATACCTCATCTTACGAATTTGTGTCAATGTTATACCTTCCGTTACTTGGCCGTGAATTTTTCAGTTAAATGCTGACGTGGCTTGATTTGGGACCCACTTTCTATTAAAAAATTAATAAAATATTATTAAAAACAAAAAAAAAATATTTAATAATTTTTAAATATTAAAATAATAAAAAAAAGTATAAAAAAAAAATTAAAAAAAAAAAAAAAACACTCAGTACGTACCCTTCCCCCCTCCCGCCCCTCATTCTCTCTCTTCTCCCCATCTTCTTCTTCCCCTTCCTGCGATTGCAACCCAGAAAAGGAGGAAAAAAAAAAAAAAAATTAAATAAACCAATTTGTCTTCCCCCTCCCCACCCCCCCTCACCCAACCTCCCCACCTTCGCACACCCACCCTTCGCACCCAACCTCGCACCCACTACCTGCAACCCAAAAAAAAAAAAAAAAAAAAAACCCAGATCTCGTTGAGGTGGGATCGGGGGCGCGGCGAAAATAGGGGAAGAGGGCGGGTGCAGGGGGGACGGACGAACTGGGTTTCCTTTTTTTTTTCTTTTTTCTTTTTTTTTTCTTCTCTCTTTTCTTCTTCTTCTTCCGCTTCTTCTTCTGCAGGTTGGGTGGGGTGGGGGAGGGGGGACGGACGAATTTTATTTTATTTTTTTTCTTTTCTTTTCCTTTCTTCTTCCTCCTCCTCCTCCTCCTTCTTTCTGGGTTCCTCCTTCTTTCTGGGTTGCAAGGGATTGTACGGACGACAACGACGAGGAGGTTAAAAGGAGAGTGGCGGCGGGGGGGAGAGGAAAGAGAGAGGGTGGTGGAGGAAGGTTGGGGGGGACGGGTGGGAAGGGGTTTTGGGATGCAGAGAAGAGAGAGAGGCGGGGGGGGGGGATTTCTGGGATTTTAGGATGTTGCAGGGAGAGGGAAGAGAAAGGCGAGAGAGAGAGAGAGGTGAGAGAGGGTGGGTGGGGGGGGTACAGGTAGGATAGATTTTACATAATTTTTTTTTATTTTTTATTATTATTTAATTATATTTTAATCCAGTTGAATTAGTGATTGGGCCCCGTATCTAGCCACGTCAGCACTTAACAGAAAAACTAACAGAAAAACTGACGGAGGTCTGACATTGTCACAAATTCGTAAAATGAGATATGACATTGTCATTTTAAAAAGATGAGGTATGAAAGTGTCGTGACCCCAATAGTTGAGGTAGTTTTGTGTAATTTACCCTTTATATTTCAATAACAATTTTACCAACAAAAGGAGTATAAACCCTGAAGCCAATTTTTTTTTCAAAATTCAATGCTTATAGATAATATTGGTGATTTAGTTAATAGCCATTAATAATATCCCTAAAAAAAGGTATAAATCCTGACACGCCAAAAAAATTCCTCTTATCAACTAAAAGGATAAAGTGGGAAATCAACATATAGCATTTTTATTTTAAAAAATAAACTAATGACATGTAAATAAAATAAATTTAAAAATGATTAGGTGGACACTAGTTAAAGCATCTTAATCAAATTTTTAAAAGAAACAAATGCGACAGCCCGTCCTGAATTAAAATATATTTTATCCTCAATAGTGTGGAAATGACGATATTACCCTTGAAACGACGGTTGTGATTGCATGTATATGGTTTAAATTATTTTCACGTTGACATAATTAAATCATACCCGAAGTTACGGGAGTGTTGATGCGAGTTAGGGCCGAGTTGGGTTTGTAACGAGAATGTTACGAATACATGATTATGTAGTCGAGCTAAGAAATTGGACCAATCACTATATTTCCTATCTCTTTGGATCCAATAGAAATTGGGTTTTTATTTGGATTAATTTGTTAGCCTAAACTTGGTGGCCCAATTAGTGAGCCTATCCTTTTTATTTCTACAAAGCCGGACACACGTTTCCTTCTTCTCCCTCACCCTTCCGTTCTCGAATTCTCTCCGTCCGTACAATCCGTACATCCACACACCCAACCAACTTCATCTTGCACAGATCGAGCTATTAGAGGTCACTTTTGAGTTCCTTGCAAGCCCAGAAATCTAGTCATACCCTTAGTTGAGTGAAAGGACCTCAAAAACCCGAGAACACATAACCTCCGACAAGGTGCTCTGCTGCACCGTTGTGATCGTGTACATTTCACGGTGTTTCAAGGCTCGAGGAAGTCTTTAATCAACTTCATAAAGACGTAGGGACAATTTTGGAAGGTTTTGAACGTCGGAATACACGGGTTTGGGAAGTTGCAGGTTTTGGCCGGAATATTGAAGGAATTTCCGACCACTTTTAGTGGGTTTTAGGACTATAAACATGTAAGATCATGTTCTCTTAGTTGAGAGCTTCAATTTGGTACAAATTTCATGAAATTTGGACGAAAAATGAGGAAGATATTAAGGTTTAAAGTTTTTCCAGAAACCAGTGAGTGCAGAGGCGGCCGACGACGGATTCCGGCGAGCCACCGGAGAAGATAGAGCATATTCCGTCAACTTTGACGGAATATTCTTAACGGCGTTAGGTATATTTAATGGAAGTAAAATTAATAGGGTCTGTACCTGGAAGTAAATCGATGGTGAACTCCACATCTCTATCAGGCGGTAATCCAGGCAAATCATCAGGAAAGACATCCGGAAAATACCTAACCACTAGAACTTCCTCCACACTACTGGGAGTAGTATCATTCAGCACAACGTGGGCTAAGTATCCCTGGCACCCTTTATTCAACAACTTCTTTGCTCTCAAAGCAGAAATAACCCCATGTCTAACTTCACTACGTTCACCTACGAACGTAACTCCGGGTAAACCTGGGCGACGGAAGGTCACCGTCTTCTCACGACAGTGAATATCGGCAAAATAACCACTAGGTCTTGAAAACTGCTAGGTGTGAACTGGCGGTGGTAAAGAAGGCTGCTGTGGCTGTTGAAGTCTCTGCAGGTTCTGAGAACAATACTTAGCCAGATGCCCTATTTTGACCACATGTATAACACCCGCTGCTACCTCGATGACACTCTCCAAAATGTCGATTATTGCACCTACGACATAAAGGAGCACCTGAACCATCTGAGCTACCTGCCTCTCTTGGCCTCTGAAAGCGGGATCCTCCAGTGTCTGACCCGTGGCACTAAAGCCCCTACTGGAAGAACTAGAACTAGTTCCACTTTTCTTAAAACTCTGAGTCTGTCGAGGTCCCTGAGATGACTGCCTTTTGCCTTTATCATACTTCTTCAGATTACTACCTTCTTCTTCTTCTTCTTCGCTCTCACTAGGCATTTTGTCAGAATCCTCAATCCTCAACAAAACATCATAGAACTACTGATAAGTAGCACAGGGTAACTACTGATAAGTAGCACAGGGTAGGATAGTTGCCATAGAGCGCCACTTCTTCTTAGTACCCAACTTAAAGCGGCGAAGCATCTCAACTGGATTAGCAGCAACTTCTGGATCGTAGCGAGATAAATCAGTGAACTTCCTGTAATACTCATTAGCGGTCAGCTTCCCCTGTTTCAGATTAGTGAACTCCTGTTTCTTCTGGTCAAGATACGCTGGAGGGATGAATCTTTTATAGAACGACTGTCTAAAATTCTCCCAGTTTGCTTTTTCCTCAGGTGACGACCCATAAGTCTCCTGATTCCACCAGCATGAAGGCTCTCTACCCAAAAACCAAGTAGTGGTCTCGACCCACCTTTCAGCAGGGAGGCTGCCTTGACTCTGCATAACCTGAAAAGTCTTCTCCACATGCTCGAGCCAACGCTCGGCCCCTTCATGTCCCTCATTACCCATAAAAGTAGGTAACTTCAGATTATACGCCGTCTCCAAAGGAGTCATCTGGGGAGGGCGAAGTGAAGCCTGAATGGCATTAGCTATAGCTTCCCCTAACTGAGCAACATCAGGGAAACTAGGCTCAACAGAAAGACGTGGATCTCTACGAGGCGGCATAATTCTGACAGAAGACATCACAATGATTAGATTACTCATAAAATATGTAGGAGTGCGAAACCTAGGCTCTGATACCAAACTGACACACCCCGACCGAGATTGAGGCATACTGGCCGTCACGTGAGGGTGACGTAGCCATGTGCACAGTGCGGAAGCAATAAAATAGCAAGAATTACGAATGAATGAAAACCAAACTTCAAGAAGTGCTAGAACGGAATTAGGTGTAAATACACAATCAGAGCATAAATAGTCTAGGTGTAGTCAAGCATAAGAAGTACTTAATTAAATTACACCCAAAGGTGGTCCTACATAGGTGATGGTCTGTCAGAACCTCCGTTGTATCCTCGTGAGCCACCAACAAAGCTGCCTAAAACCTGGAGGGGCGTAAAACAAAAGCGTGAGTGGGCAAAAACAAAGCTTTTTCAAAAATCATTTCATAAACAACAGTTATATCCCCTCGCCATAAAACCTGTATACTTTCCCAGAAAATAGTATATACATATACTAAATCTCAACTGAAATCATCATACATCAAAATATGTAAGCAAATCATGGATATGCCATGCCATTTAAACCAAAACAACAGGTAAGTAATTCAAATGCAATACTAACTGCAATATCTCATCAGCTGAACTCTAGCTCATAAATCATGCCTGCACACAAGTCGAACCCACCTATAGTGGTCTATACGATAGGACTGGGTGTAAAACAATACGCTCTAGTGCTACAATCACGTGAAGACTGTGTGAATGATTGCGAGTCACCTACGAGTCGAACCCACTGAAAGTGGTCTATACGACACGACTGTGCACCTAACTTGGATCCAAGATGAGCGTGTGGTGAGGGAGGTGAACATCACGTGAAAGACTATGCCCCTAACCCTGGGCGGGAACACTAACACCGGGGTGCAGGTTAATGAGCTCTCGATGCATCTCATCATACTCTTCACAACACAAGTTCTTATTAACAACACATAAGCTTACCTGGAACTTACCTGAGCGCCCGCAGCGTCGTCAACCATGCATATACAATTCATAATGCATATTCAATAATGTAAATATATTGGCATGGCAATTCATTGCTAAAATCATTTAAAATGCATTTCTGGGAAAAATACTTAGCATATAGGTATATACGAAAAACCAAAAGCCCACTCACTGATAAGTAGATGGATCGTAGCCTCTGTGCCTAGCCTGGCTACGCTCGTCCTCCGGATAGGTCTCGCCTATGTGAGAAACAACTATAATAACGTTATTTTAAAGCACATAAACGAAACTAGGAAATAATTTCTCATACATTGCTCTATTGGGGTGTTTGAATATACCAAAATGATCTACACAACCTCAGGAATATCCCCATATTTTTAGAATAATTTTTCGAAGTCCCACGCGCCCCCACGCGCCAGCAAGGGCACAGCCCTTCGCGCCCCCACGCGAGGCCAACCCTGACGAAATCCTTAACTGCCGTTAGGAATATTTCGTTAAAACTAATAGAATCTGTTAAAGATAGCTGACGCCGTTAGGAATATTCCGTCCAGATTGACAGAATATTCGTCATCTCCTACCTTCAAACTCCGGCGACAGTCGCCGTCGCCGGAAATTGGGAAAAACTTCAAATCTTGTTTTCTTACTCGTTTCTTCACCATTTTCTAAGCAATTTGTACCAAAATGAAGCTTAGAGTGAGTAGAACAACTTATACCTGTTTGAAGCTTCAAAATCCACGGGATCACGTCGGAAAAAGCTTCGATAATCCGGCCAAACTTGAAACTCGTCGATCTCGCGATTCCGACGTCCAAATTTCACAAACGAACCACTCTGAGCCTCGTGAAGTCCTTCTAAAGCTCCATGTGAGCTTGAAATTCAAAGAAAATCCTCCATTAAAAAGTTAGTGAACAGTACTCAAATCACAGATCCGATTTACGGGGTTTTCCCACGTTAAACCTCGACCAAAAACGTTCCAAAACATTTAGGAGGAGAAGGAGATACCTTTCCACGCCTTGAAATGATGTAAAACCTCCAAGATCTCTTCTGGTTCACGGTACACTTGACGATGCTCTTGGTTCTCAGGGTTTTCGACAGTCTCACAACCAGCTAAAGCTATGGTTGTGCCCGTGGACTAACAAGGATCACGAATATGGCCTCTGCAGGGTCGATCTATGAAGTTTTGGTTTGATTTGGTTATGATCCGTACAGATTGCAGAGAGTGAGTCCGAGAGTGAGAGAGGAGAGAGGGAGTTTCTAATGGGTGTGTGTGTGTGGTCCTCACACTACCCAACAACCCAACAACAATCTAAGTCTAGTTCCTAATTGGTCCAAAACTAAACTAACCTAACTAATTAAAACCCTAACCTCCTAACTCTCACACTAATTGGTTCCCACAAACTAGGAACTAATATTAATGGTCCAAAACAATTATTTGGGTCTTTAAACTTAGCCCAAAACAAATATAACCCAACTCTTGAGGGTAAAATTGTACTTTCAGAACTTCGAGAGAAATAAATGTACAAATTCGGGACGGGCTGTCACAGTTGATGCGAGTTAGGGCCGAGTTGGGTTTGTAACAAGAATGTTACGAATACATGATTACGTAGTCGAGCTAAGAAATTGGACCAATCACTGTATTTCCTATCCCAATTAGTGAGCCTATCCTTTTTATTTCTACCAAGCCGGACACACACACACACACGCATGTGTCCTTGTTCTCCCTCACCCTTCCGTTCTCGAATTCTCTACGTCCGTACAATCCGCACATCCACACACCTAACCAACTTCATCTTGCACAGATCACGCTATTAGAGGTCACTTTTGAGTTCCTTGCAAGCCCAGGAATCTAGTCATACCCTTAGTTGAGTGAAAGGAACTCGAAAACCCGAGAACACATAACCTCCGGCAAGGTGCTCTGCTGCACCATTGTGATCGTGTACGTTTCACGGTGTTTCAAGGCTCGAGGAAGTCTTTAATCAACTTCATAAAGACCTATGGACAATTTTGGAAGGTTTTGAATGTCAGAATACACGGGTTTGGGAAGTTGCAGGTTTAGCCATAATATTGAAGGAATTTCTGACCACTTTTTGTGGGTTTTAGGACTCTAAACAGGTAAGATCATGTTCTCTTAGTTGAGAGCTTCAATTTGGTACAAATTTCATGAATTTTGGATGAAAAATGAGGAAGTTGTTAAGGTTTAAAGTTTTTCCAGAAACCGGTGAGTGCAGCGGCGGCCGGCAACAGATTCTAGCAAGCCACCGGAGAAGACAGAGCATATTCCGTCAACTTTGACAGAATATTCTTAACGGCGTCAGGTATATTTAACGAAATATTCCTTAACGACGTTAGGGTTACCGTCAGCGTGCCAGGCACGTGCCTGCGCGTGGCCGGCGTTTGGGGCCTTGCCTTGGCCGGCACGTGAGAGACCGGAAAATTATTTTTAAAATATGGGGATGTTCGTGGTGTCGAGTAGGCCACGATGGTATATTCAAACACCTCAATTGAACAACGTATGAGAAGTTATTACACGATTTGATATATGTGCGTAAAGTTAACGTTAAAATAGTTGTTTCACATATAAGTGAGACGTTTATGGAGGACGAGCGCAGTCAGGCGAGACTCGAGGGTTACGACCCGGCTACATACCAGTGAGTGGGTTTTTGGTTTTCTATACATATACATACAAATGCTTTACGTTTTTCCCAGAAATTGTTTTAAATGGTTTTTATGTTCTAAAATGCCATGTCATAGTTGCGTTATATTTTAGCATATGATTTAGTATAGCTTTGCATAATGTTGCACGCTATTGCGGAAGCTAAGGTAAGTTCAGGTGAGTACATATGGTTGGTATGGTTGCTTAGTAGCTAGTTATGAATCGATGTATGTGGATCTCATTGTCCTGTAGCCTGGTGTTAGTGCTCCACCCGAGGCTAGGGCCTAGCCTTCACGTGATCGTTCACCTCCAGCACCACACGCTTACCTTGGATCCAAGGCAGGTGCCAGCCTGTCGTACAGACCACCTTAAGTGGTTCCGACTCGTAGGTGACTTGCTATACTTCGCACAGCCTTCACGTGATCGTAGCACTTGAGCGTATTTATTTACACCTAACCTGTCGTACAGACCACTTTAGGTGGTTCTGACTCGTGTGCAGGATTTGATTAATGAGTTATAGACTCAACCATACAGGTCACGTTAGGTGACTCCGCCTGATATGGCATTTTATATTCATTCATTTTACATGGCTTACTTATGCATTGTTGAGATGATAGACATGGCATACACTTGGTGTTTCACTACTCTCGAGCGTGATTCTCATATACGTATGTAGTACTATTTTTCTGGGAAATTATACGGGTTTTACGGTGAGGGATTATTAATTTTGGAAAGATAAATGGTTTTGAAAAGCTTGGTTTTTGCCCACTCACATTTTCTGTTTTGCATCCCTCTAGGTTCTAGATAGAAGTTCGTGCTGGTGGCTCACGAGGACTCTACGACGATTCTGACAGACATCGATCTGAGTAGGGTTTCTTTTATGTTCTGTATAATTAGTATTTAGTCTTCTGGACTGCATTATGATACCTATGCTTTGATTGTGTGTGTATCTATGTCGTAAACACCTTTATTAGTACCTATATACTTATCTAGTGTAGAATAGCTAGTTGGTTTTTATTTACCCTCATTTTCACTTCAGTATCACTTCCGCACCACGCACATGGTTACGTCACCTCCACGTGACGCTGAGCATACCTCGATCGAGGTCGGGGTGTGTCAACAAATGTTTAATAAAAATTATGTAAAAAAAAGAGTGGGGGATTCTAATTTTCTCTAACTAACTTTAAAAATGCTGAGGTGGAATGGACCTACATCAATAATTACAATAATTGAATCATTTTTAATATTTGGTTCACAAAATTGGACAAAAATCAGATTAATTTTTTTTTTTAACAAACGATATTATCTACACGAATGAAAAGGGGGTGGACTAACAATGAACTAGCAATAATATGGTTTAAATTCACATTTGGTGAGAATCGAACATAAGACCTCTCACTTATAAGTGAAGAGGAATATCCGATTAACCCTTTTAAAAACCCCATTTGCAATCAAAGAGGATAATATTGTTATGATATTTTTTTTTTTTGAAAAAATAATATTATCTACACTAAAGGGGAAGAGGCGGGCTTTGCCTTACAATGGGCTAGCAATAATGTTGTTCAAACTCGCCTTTGGTGAGAATCGATGTCACATCCCCGCCCGAGCCACCACCACATCCCGGGCTCGACTCCGCCGTAGCACGATATTGTCCGCTTTGGGCCCGACCACGCCCTCAAGGTTTTGTTTCTGGGAACTCACGCGAGCAGAACTTCCCAGTGGGTCACCCATCCTGGGAATGCTCTAGCCCATTCTCGCTTAACTTCGGAGTTCCTATAAGGCCAACAGGATCCTCTTCCCTAGGCGATGTGGGGTTTTACAATCGAACCTAAGACCTCTCACTTACTAGTGAAGAGGAATATCACTAGACCACAGTACTAAGTGGCATTTCACATTCCAGGTCAATATGTAATATGGAATTAATTAAGGCATTTTCTATTTAAATCCTAAGCCTATAATAGGCACTCTAATGAGAAGAAAGACACTTGGATTTTCCCCTCCCAATCATTCTTTTGTTTCTCTCTATTCTCTCTTGTCTATCTTGTTTTCCATATTTCTTATACTTTATTTCCAACACATTATCAGCACGGTCTTTATAGATTTTATTTTTGTATGAGCTAGAGTCATTGCATGGTTTAGAGTTTTTCTATACTCAATGATGCTTTCAATTGTTCTTCCTTCATTCATACATATAAATCTTGTATCTGACAAGAGGAATCTGTATGAAAAAAATAAAATAAAAAAAAAAAAAAGCTACAAGATCAAGGGATTGGAGAAAAACAACTACGATTCGAAGGATCATAACATCTATGCTTCTTATTCACACTTTTTGTAGTCATAATTTTAGTTTTATATATTTCTTTTTTTTATATATTCTTTTTTTTTCTATTGTGTTTCTGCTAATAATATGTGGTTTCGTTGCAGATTTATTACAAAGAATGATATATGCAGTGCTTGTGAGATTTCTACCATGAATCGCATATCGTAAATGCATATTGTGGAGCCAAAAATAATCACAAGGCGACACGTGGACTTTCAGATTAAGGAGACAAAAATGCCCTTGAGAGGCATCAGAATTCCTACGCGCGAGCAGCTGGTAATTATCGTCGGTCAAGTCAAAAGCGCCCATAAAAGGTAAACAAATCCGAATTATTTCATCCATCCACATTTAAGGCAATTATCTCATAAATCTACCAATTATCCCACATAAATGGAGATAATTGGCAAATTAATGGGATTATTCTTCCTTGATTTGTCAATTAAATTAGCCTTGAAGACCAAGAAAATACCCCAAAGGGCCGGCCCTCTCTCTCCAAAGAGGGGCCGGCCACTCCCTCTTTATTTCCCATATTTTCCTTCCTCTTTTCCTCCTTTTTTAAGCCAATCATCCAATTACTCATTATAACCCTTTTTCATAAATACAAATACATTCCCTTTTGGTTTAATTAGCCAATAAATGGGCTAATTAAACCTAGATCACACCCAAAAATCCCTCCAAGGGGCCGGCCACCTTTTCTCCAAAGGGGACCGGCCATCTCCTATAAATACTCTCCCATTCTCACCAAAAACCTAATTCCAATCCTTTGGCAAAAATACTCTAAACACTTTTTCTCTCTAAAATTCTAACTTTGGCATCGGAGGTTCTTTGGCCAAAGCCCCCCCCCCCCCCCCCATTCATCATGGGCGCGTGAGGCTTTTGGCCTTAACCTAAGGTGTTAATTGTTTTGTAGGTGCAAAATCGTCCAAGACCGAAGAGGAGAAAATTTGCATCCACAAATTGGTGCTTTCATTGAGAGGAAGAAATCTACACTCGTAAAAGACTCTCGTACAAAAAGGTTTTTTCTCTAATTTCTAGTCCATTTGTATTTTTCATACGTTTTCATTATAAGAATTTTATTTGCAAAGGTTCTTTGATAAAACGTATAAAAAAAGAAAAAAAATATACAATGGCTAGAAATTTAGAAAATTCCACAAGTGACAATTCAAATATTCAAGAAACGAGACCGCGACGATCCACAAGATTAAATGTGATCCTAAGTGGAGCGGCACCACCACCACGAGTTTCCGCCACGGGAACCACCGCGGTGGCTACCACGGTAGCCCACCATGACGAGGTCCATGGCGCCATCACCACTGCTCGAGCCGTGCCATCTAAGGTCCCGGCCCAAGCCATGTTATTCCAAGCCCAACGTGAGCCCAATACGTTGCCTAGCCGAGCCCAAGCCTCGCACCCACGTGTGCCACACGCTAAGCAGCCCACTTTCATGGCCCAGCCTGCTCCCACTGAGCAGCCCACCCCCGTGGTCCAGCCTGCTCCCGACGAGCAGCCCGCTCTCGTGGTCCAGCCTGCTGCCGCCGAGCAACCAGCTCCCGTGGTCCAGCCTGCTCCTGCCAAGCAGTTCACCTTCGTGGTCTAGCCTGCTCCCGCCAAGCAGCCCGCTCCCGTGGCCCAGCCTTCTCCCGCCGAGCAGCCCACTCCCGTGGCCCAGCCTGCTCTTGTGGCCCGCCATGCTCTCATGATCTTTCAAGCAGCCCAAGCTTGCTCCACCATGAGAACCACCGCGGTGACCACCCGCGGCGAGGTCCATGGCACCGCTACTACGGCCCGGGTCGTGCCACCGAGGCAAGTCCAAGGCGTACCACCCAAAGTCCGTACCACCAAAGCCACGGCCCAAGCCTCACACTTGCGTGCATCACGTACTGAGCAGCCTGCTCCTGCAGCCAAGCCTGCCCCTGCAGGCCAACTTGCTCCCGACGAGCAGCCCACTCCCGTGGTCCAGCCTGCTCCCGCCGAGCAGCCCACTCCCGTGGCCCAGCCTGCTCTCGTGGCCCGTCCTACCCCCGTGGTCTTTCAGGCAGCCCAAGTCGGCCCAAGACTATCTCAGCCATCCGGACCTTCTATCGAGCCGGGGGCATTCTCACCATATTTCTCTGCGCATTTGACATTTCCCAACACAAATCTCGCTCCCGAAGTCTACCACCCTTCCATTACTCAAGGAGGCCCATTCCTTCCAAGCTCTTCCAATCCAAATGGCGAACAACACTTATCTCGACAAGTCATAGAGTTGACGAGCACCCTAGCACAACAGACGACCTTGGTAAACCAGCTCTTGCAGCGCTCCAAGATGCAACGTGTCCCAAACGAGGTGTCCCGAAGAAGGACAAAGGCAGACGAAGAACCTCTCCAGCAGCGTCCCGGCAAGCAGCCACTCTACCAGCCCCGAACCGAGCGTTTGGGCAGAGCACACTCCTAATTAGGCCCCCGAGATAGCGTATACTCCCATCTTAGCGCGCGGAGGAGCGTGCACTCTCGACTAGACCCACGGACGAGCATACACTCACGGTTGAGGCCACACTCCGATGATCAACATGAGCAGTCTTCCAGGCGAAGTGTTCATTCGCGGCTAAATCTGCAAGGAGCATCCTCCACATCACATCGGAGTAGGCAGCGTGATGGAGAGAAGCAGTCACTCAATCCGGCTCAAGTTCAACCAGCAGCTTACGAAATCCCTCGCCTGCTAGGAATCCACCACATGCACCGCTACCGCAGCATAGACGAGCCGAGCACGTAGAAGAGCAGCCTAGACTAGCAGGTCAAAACTGGGGGCAGCCGAGAGCTCCACTACCCTAACAAAGGCAAATTCAGGAAGAAGTAGAGAGAATCTTGACCAAGCGATTGCGTGATTTCCAACGCAACGAGGTCACCGACGAGGCACTACGACGGGATGTGACCAACATAAGCAGGTCACCATTCGCGGACGAGATCGAGCAGGCAGAGCCTCCACACAAGTTTAGCATGCCACATTTCACGTCCTTCAAAGGAGATGGAGACCCAGAGAGACACTTAAAGCACTACCGAAGCGCGATGATCCTCTATCGAAACAATGACGGTCTCATGTGCAAGATATTCGCCACTACTCTACAAGGCGAGGCGCAAGATTGGTTCTACACTCTGCCGCCACAATCTATCCGGAGCTTTGACGAACTTTCTTCGGTTTTCACCAAAGAATATTCATCCTATCGCTCGATCAAGAAGAAGTCCGACCACTTGTTCAATGTCAAGAAGAACCCAAAGGAGTCGCTCCGCGATTATGTGAAGAGGTTCAAAGCAGAGAAGACAAAGATAGTCGGATGCGACGACTCGATAGCTAGAGCAGCCTTCCAAAAATGACTTCCAGCAGACCACCCGCTGTTCGGAAAATTGATCATGAAAGAAGATCTGACTCTGGCAGACTCTCTCGCTTTAGCAGAAAAGCATGCACTTTGGGACGAGGCTCGCTGATCCAGATTCAAGGACCGAAAGGAATATCCGACATCACCTCCCAACTATCCAAACCGGAAACAACGGAGGACTTATTCGCATGTTTGACCGTATCTGAGGCTGCAATAAGCTCTACCATCATACGAGAAGAGCTGGAGGCCCGACTACCTGTATTCCACAGTTCAAAAGCTCTCCCCGATGCTACCAGAAATTCAAAAAATGAACTTTGGCGATAGTTGTTGCAACCTGGAAGCTCAAATCAAGCGCACGCAATCATCTTCATGACGCGCTATTCCGCCCAATCTAGACGCGTGACGATAAAGGCGCAGACACTGGCGATGCAAAGTTTTCCGACGAACGTAACAACTCAGCCCAAAAGGTGTGCCCAGGGCAGACGAACACTAGAAGAACGCACTCAGAAGCAAGTTTTGTCCTCGTCGCCCCAAAAGATTCTACGTAGGAGCATCATGTACCAGCAGTTGAGCACTACCTCCTGCTATGTGTCACACGGCCCCAGCCGACCTTTGTTCCATAATTCAACTCTAGAGTGGCCCAATACCGGTATTTGAGCACTTCCTGCTACGTGTAACATGGCACCAGCTCTACAGCTCCCGACCGCGCCTTCACGCCTAGCCTAGGCAGCGCAACAGAGCGGTCCAACGACGCCCCGGAAGCAGATGAGCACACCTTAGCCACACCTGCTCGCCCCGAAAGCAGCCGAGCACACCTTAGCCGCACCTGCTCCCTCAATGGAGATTTCCAACATTTGCATGTTGACGACACATCCAACTACAAAGGTTCGGGAGCAGACATGGTCCTTGCCACCCCAGACGGTTCAATGCTCGAGCAGACGATCACTCTAGGCTTCAAGGCACCCAACAATGAAGCAGAGTAGGAGGCCCTACTGGCAGGCCTCCGTATGGCGAAAGACTTAGCAGTGAAGAAGCTGGCGATTTATTCTGATTCTCAGCTGATTACTAGCCAAACCGCAGGGGAATACATGGGGAAGCATCCAAGGATGGCGCAATATCTAAAGAAGGTACGCGAGCAGCTGGAGGCATTTCGGACTTACACGCTCACTCAAGTTCCACGGACGGAAAATGCCCATGCAGATGCGCTAGCCGGCCTGGGCTCTACCCTCGATCACCAGCTCAAGCGTTCAATTCCGGTGGAGTACCTAGATAAGCCGAGCATAGAGTCCGAGCCAGTAGCCGAGGTGACGCAGGTTAGTGTAACTCCAAATTGGCAAAGTCCTATTATAGATTACTTCGTCAATGGCACGCTCCCCACAGAAAGATTGGAGTCAAGGAAACTTCAAACCCGAGCAGCTCGCTACAACATGTGGAAGGACATTTTAGTTCGAAGATCCTACAAGGGACAGCACCTCTGATGCTTGGCACCTCCCGATGATTTGAAGGTCCTAAGTTCAATCCATGAAGGCGTTTGTGGGAACCATTCTGGAGGACGATCTTTGGCGTAAAAAAGCTCTCAACGTAGGCTACTACTGGCCAGCCACGCATCAAGATGCCCGGGAGTTAGTGCAAAAGTGCGACCGCTGCCAACGTTACAAGCCTGTACCGGCCCTGCCTGCCATCGAGTTACATCCACAAGCAAGTCCCTGGCCGTTCATGCAGTGGGCAATCGACCTAGTAGGACCTATGCCGCCTACTACTGGATGATCGTGGCAACCGACTACTTCACCAAATGGGTAGAAGCATAGCCCACGACAACCACGACTCAGACGGACATAGAGTGCTTCGTATGGAGGAACATCATTTGCTAATTGTCATCCCTCAGTTCATCGTCACCAACGACGGCCCGTAATTCGCGGACGAAGATTTGACGAAGTTCTTCCAAAAGTAAAACATCAAGCAGCACATGTCCATGCCAAGACATCCTCAAAGCAACGGGCAGGTCGAAGCATCCAACAAGACGATCCTCGACTGCCTCAAGAAATCCCTCGCCAACAAGAAGGGAAAACGGCCAGATGAACTCCCCGGATGTCTATAAGCATATCGCACCACCAAGAGGCGAGCAACCGGAGAAACCCCTTTCTCTTTGGCGTTTGGCTCGAAAACAATCATTCCTCCCAACATCATCATGCCAAGCATCACCACCCTACTGCCAGATGTTGAGCAGAACAGTGAAGAGACGGCCACGAACCTAGACCTAGCGGAGGAAAGGCGCGAGCAGACCATAGCCCGCATCGCATCCTGCTAGCAGCAGCTCTTCTCTAGTTACAACAAAAGGTCCAAAATCCGGCAGGTTCAACCCGGAGATCTAGTTCTGAGGAAGGCTTTCATCACTGCTCAAAGGGAGGGATCGAAGAAGATGGACCCTATTTGGGAAGGACCTTACAAGATCAGCAGAGTAGGCGACAAAGGGAGCTACACCCCCGCCACCATGAATGATGAGGAGATCGAAAAGCAGTGGAACGCCTACAACTTGAGGAAGTACCACGCGTGATCTCCAACTACGCCCGAAGGCTCAAGCAGCTCAGACGGGCACAAACCTCGCAAGCCGAGGACTACCAATTGTCCCGCAGTCTTTACAATCAAGTTATTTGTTCACTTGTTTTTCAATGAGGAACGCTCTTACAACTTGATGCCATTACGGCAGCTGACAACTCCTGCACTTCAAAAGAAGATCGCGCCCTTCTTAGGGACTCACTGCAGGAATAGCGCTCCCCGAGGGACCAATCTGCTCTCCAAAGCGGGAGGATAAACTCTTCACTCCAAACATCCAGACGTGGATGAGCCTGGTTGCCCTAGTGTAACTAGATGCACGATGGCTTGCGCCGGAATTCCTAGAAGTAGCCACAATGGTCTTTTTCAAGGCTTAGCTAATTGAAGGATTTTGGGTCTCTTGGCCTAATCCGCGGGAAACCGGGCCCTAGAGACGGAGGGGGCACATTATCCCTGGAACCCTAAAGCTGCTACCGAGCATACTAAGGTAGCCTACGGATTCCGGAAGACTGCCTACGGCTTGCCCTTCAAGCAGTGAAGCCACACTAGACTTATACAACCGCACATTCTTGTGAAAGGTTAGACAAGCTAGCAGGCATATGTGAAGTTTTATCCACTACCGACATGCTACGTAGTCGATAAGCTTCACTTGTACCAAGTCCTAAAGTGTTGTGACACTAGCTGCGCAACCTACGGAATTGGGGAAAACCAAGGTTAACAGCCTAGTGATCACACGGATGTGGCTGCTACAGTGAGTAAGGCATCCGGCTGCCGATCCTACGGTTAACAACTTTGCAACGACTTGTACCAAGTCCTAAAGTGTTGTGACACTTGCTGCGCAACCTACGAAATTGGGAAAAACCAAGGTTAACAGCCTAGGGATCGCGCGGATGTGGCTGCTATAGTGAGTAAGGCATCCGGCTGCTGATCCTGCGGCTAACGACTTTGCGACAACTTGCACCAAGTCCTAAACTGTTGTGGCACTTGCTGCGCAACCCACGGAATTGGAGAAGGCAAAGGTTAATAGCCTAGTGGTTACGCGGATTTGTCTGCTTCTGTAAGTAAGGCGTCCGGCTGCCAACCCTACGGCTAGCAACTTTGCAAGGAAAAGTTCTACACCAACACCTACGACTATGTAGGCTACGCGGCCTGTCTGCTTATAAAAAAGTGGCGCGCCTGCTACTGGCCTATAAAGTCTAAAGGTTAAGGCATGAACAAAAGAAACGAAGATGGAGAAAAGCGAAGGAGACAATTTTATTAAATTTTCTAGCAAAATTGATAAACAACTGACAAAGACTGGAGGAGTTCAAGCAAGGCAAAAGCAACCAGGAAAAATAGATCCTAAAGGCTACCTAGAAGACTACTCTTCAGCAGCTTGGCCACCCGACGACTGCTCCATTGTCACACCTTCGATAGCCACGGCAACTCCAGCAGTGGTACCATCCGACGCTTCACTCCCGGCTGCCCCGCCGTGGACACTCCCATCTCCAACTATTTCACCGATGGAAGACTCGAAAGTAAAGGCGAGGAAATCTCCTGGAGAAATAGAGAAGGTCTGGTCTTAAGAGCACACGAATCTTATCAGCCTCCCTAGAAGCAGGCTTAGTGGAACTCTCGCAGCTGCCCACGCAAGCAGTCTCTTCCATCCCAGCAGACTTCGGCATTGGGGGCACATCTAGCAGCCTCATTTCTCTTCCCATTGGAAGAAGTCGTGCCAATCACAGACCTCTCGGCAGCAGGCGGACCCTCACAAGCAGCGGATAAAGTCTTCAGTTTTTCCCAACCGGCATCTCTTGAACAGCCTACCTTTCTCCCGACAAAGAGGACTAAGAAGCTAATGCCATTCATGGTACTCGGCAGAGGAGCTCAACCCAGCATTCTAGCAGGCAGGAGGTCTGCATGCCCAGCATTCCAGCAGCCCATGAAGCCCGCAACCTTCTCATTTCTCTCGATCGCCAGCTTGGCCTGTGTCAGGTCCTAAAGGATGTGAGCCGTGCGACTACCCTAGAACTGCGCCCCAGCGACTCAGTTCGCTGTCCCAGCCGCTCAAGCTGCCCTTGGCTCTAGGCAAGCCAAGCTGCCCAAACAGTGGTCCCTGCCAAGACATCTCCTCGGCCCCTGCTTAGCCAACTCCTGGCCTCTGCCAGCCGACGTGCCGCACCACCCCGACGGCTGCCTCGCAATAACACTATCCAAGGAGAAGACGAAGAAATCAACGAAAGACGGTCCTTTGCACGGGCAAGGTGTAGAAGATTGCTAGAGGAGGGAGAACAAATATCCTCTAGCTTTCTCTCTCTTGTAGGGTAGAATAAATTGCTCTCCAAAGTTGATTTAATAACCCACTTAAGGTGGACTTAAATAGGCTTTGAGAGAAGTTTATTTCCCTTTCCTAGAAGGACCTAATTTCCAATTAAAGAGAGGATCAACATCAAGATAGGAAGCAATCCTATGGATCCTGAAGCAAGAAGATCTCTACACCTGCTGCCCTTTCCTACGAGCAGCCCAACAGGTGTGGGGGCATTTGTGGAGCCAAAAATAATCCCAAGGCGACACGTGGACTTTCGGATTAAGGAGACAAAAATGCCCTTAAGGTGCATCAGAATTCCTACGCGCGAGCAGCCGGTAATTATCGTCGGTCAAGTCAAAAGCGCCCATAAAAGGTAAACAAATCCGAATTATTTCATCCATCCACATTTAAGGCAATTATCTCATAAATCTACCAATTATCCCACATAAATGGAGATAATTGGCAAATTAATGGGATTATTCTTCCTTGATTTGTCAATTAAATTAGCCTTGAAGACCAAGAAAATACCCCAAAGGGCCGGCCCTCTCTCTCCAAAGAGGGGCCGGCCACTCCCTCTTTATTTCCCATATTTTCCTTCCTCTTTTCCTCCTTTTTTAAGCCAATCATCCAATTACTCATTATAACCCTTTTTCATAAATACAAATACATTCCCTTTTGGTTTAATTAGCCAATAAATGGGCTAATTAAACCTAGATCACACCCAAAAATCCCTCCAAGGGGCCGGCCACCTTTTCTCCAAAGGGGACCGGCCATCTCCTATAAATACTCTCCCATTCTCACCAAAAACCTAATTCCAATCCTTTGGCAAAAATACTCTAAACACTTTTTCTCTCTAAAATTCTAACTTTGGCATCGGAGGTTCTTCGGCCAAAGCGCCCCCCCCATTCATCGTGGGCGCGTGAGGCTTTTGGCCTAAACCTAAGGTGTTAATTGTTTTGTAGGTGCAAAATCGTCCAAGACCGAAGAGGAGAAAATTTGCATCCACACATATGGTTCCTAATGAATCTTGAGTGCACATGGTTCCTAATGAAAAAAATAAAATTGGCATCTTTAATATTAAAGAAACAAGAAAAAAAATTGGAATACTTATTCTAAAGGTCAGTTTCTATTTTCATGATTAGTTTGTTTGTTTTAATTGCACGTTTTTGACGTTTTGCGTACCAATATAACAGTTCCATGACGGCCATTCATAATATGATCTTATTTCCTGTTTATTTTATGTTATTACCCCATTTTATTATTAGATCCATTGATCAAAGAGCTAAGGAAGAGTTGGTCCTCAATTTATATGAGTAATATGAGATGACGAGTTTTCAAGAGATCAGGATCTGCAGTTCCTCTTATCATATAATGAGATTGGATTTTAGGCTATTGATTTTCAAATCTCATACAATGATGAGTAGCGGCTTAAAGCCTCATATATACAATGTTTAAGCAATTGAGAGCTTATTGCTCGTTGTGTCAATAACCCAAATGGATATTGAATATGTGTGGAAGATCTAGTATTCGACACGGCCATGCATGCTATTCCATTACGATGCAACACGTCAAATATGAAAGGCATATTCATGTACTTGGGAGCCTGTGGCTCATTGCACCTATAACTAAATGTTTATATGAATATGTCAAACTCGGTGGATACTTTCCATTTTGAATATTTTTCTCCGATGTTCATGAGAAAATTAATTTCTCCCCTTTCTAGGAATGAAATTGCACAACCTAGTGACAAATTATTGAATCAGAACCTCAAAGTTCGCTAATTCTAAATAACTGAAAGCCAAAGGTTTCTTGGTTTAATAACATAAACAACCCAACCCAATATTTGACAGATTTGTGGTTATGCAATTAGGCATATTGTGTAACGACCCGTTCCTAATTTTACCTTTTTTTTTATTTTAAAAGCGTGATTTTACGAAAATGCCCCTAGAGGCGAGGGTATTGACCAACGTATAGGGCGATGTACGAAATATACTTTTAGAGTACTCCTGAAGTACTCGACGATACGGATGCTTAGGCGCAATTGGATTTGAATTCAGAGTTATTACGAAGTTTTTATGAATTTTTGAATGTAAGGACATTGTGGTAATTTCACATGTAGAGATTTTTTTTTATCCCACCCTTTACCCTGCTTATTTCTTCTTTTCTGTCATTCAAACACACACGCATAAAACCACCCTCTTAGCTCTCATTTTTCTCTCCCCGTGCAATCTTTAACCACCACCACAACCGCCTTATCACTCCGGCAAGCACACCCTCAAGCAACCATCATTCTAGGTCCTAAAATAAGCAAGGAAAACTCTTCTTCTCCTTCACATGGCACGGCACAGTTACTGTGCATCCATTTCAGGCGATGTATCGCCGTCTCGGGAGAAGGTGAGCTTCGAAACTCCTTCTATCTTCCTTCCCCGTAGACTAGATCACTTTATTGACTATTAAATGTGACTTTGGTGAAGGTTTTAACACAAAAATCAACTCGGGGAGCATTTTCTAGAAATCTGGAAATTCAAAACCGTGACTGTTTGGCCATATTCTAGACACTTTTCCGCACAATCCCGTATTCCAACGGGCCATCCAAGGGTATGAATCTCATCTCCACATTCCTAACTGCATTTTGGCTTTTGAATTATTGAGTTTGGTTAAGTATCGAACTAGAAATTAACCTTCAAAGTTGGGATAAAATATCTTAGATTCTGGAAAACTTATACCGTGGCCATTTGGCCATTTTCAGGCCATTGTTCTGACCAACGCCGATCTTATCTCGGCTCCACCTTGGTATGATTTTGTTACCTACATTTCCAGCTTCATGTGGGCCTTTGTAGCACTGATTTTGGTTGAGAATCGAGTTCGAAATGAGCTCTGGAAATCGTATGTCTAAACCCTAAATCCAAATCCGGGGTCCTTATATGAATTGACGATCTGACCGTTGGATCGTCACCAAACTTTAATACATTATAGTACGTAATATTTGAGGAATTTAGGAACTTACGGATCGGGAATCCGATGTACGGATCTTCCCGAATTGGATTTGTAAGTTCATAAAATAAAACGTTAACCGCCACTTGGTTGAGATCCAACCGTTGGATCGTAATGAAATTTTAGTATGATGTTTTAGAAGCATAATGTGGATCTTCAGAAGTTACGGATCGAGGATCTGACATATGGATCTTCCATTTTGGGTACGTAAGATTGTGTACCCTACCGTCAACCTTTGACCGACGGTTGATTTTTAGTCAATGAGTCATAAATTATTATAAGACGCCTTTGGGGTGCATTTTATGTATGTTACGTATTTATCGATAGAGATTCTAAGATATGCTTGAATATTTGTTTTAGGCAAAGATCGTGCGCGATGTTTCGATAGTCGTGCTAGGAAGTTATAACGTGGACCCCAGGTGAGTGGGCATTTACTTTATATTTTAGAATATGCTTTTAATAGTTAAATGTGCCATTGATGATGTTGCGAACGCCCAGGTAAGGTTATATGTGGTTAATGGTAAGATGTACGGTTGTGGTGATACCCAGTGACATTTAGAGCTTATAATTGGTGGTTCCGACATAATATTGTCATACAGACCACTATCGGTGGTTTCGACATAATATTGTCATACATACCACTATATGTGGTTCCGACTTAGTCTTGTCATACAGACCACTATCGGTGGTTCCGATTTGTGTGCAGGCTTAAGTGATGAGCTATAGATTCAGCCGTACAGGCCACTAGATGTGGATCTGGCTGACATATTATTATTCATTGTTTACTTCAGCTGGTTGGCTTGATCGTTTATGTGGTATCTTGCAATATATATATATATATATGTTGGGATTCTTAGATTATGGAAATAAGCTCGAGATATATATATTTGTGCATATTCTACTTTTTGGGAAATTATACAGGTTTTATGGCGAGGGGTTATACTTTTGATAATTTAAAAGGTTTTGAAAAGCTTTGTTTTCGCCCACTCACATTTTCTTGTTTTGCGCCCCTCCAGGTTATAATTTCTAAAGGTTCGTATAGACGAGGATTCTTGGCGAATCTCAGTATAGGTGGCTGCCTTTGAGAGTATGATTCTTACCCATACTACTTTACTTTACTTATGCTCTGACATTGCGTGTGAAATTGGCTCAATCCTGCTCACCGCGCACTTCTGCTTTTAGACACTTTAGGTTTAAATTTATTCACATTTTACACATCATCACACTTTATGGCTTCGTCACCTTCCAGGTGTCAGCCAGCACAGCTCGATTCGGAGTTCTAATGAGCATTCTGGGTCGGGGTCATATTGAGCATGACTTTGCCTTACCAAAACAGTTGGTGCTTTTTTTTTATTTTTTTTACCAAGTCTTGATTCAAAAAAAAAAAAAATGGAAAAATGGTTGAGGTAGTTTTACAATTCTGAATTTGACATGAGTGGACATAGCCCACTTTGAGGTATAAGACTTGCTCTCTATACACATGGAAAAATCATTTTATTCCATTCTTAGTGGTTGAGTTTATTCTCCCACTTTGAGCTTACAAACAATTAACGGTTGAGTTATCTCCCAATGGCTTGTCGCTTTATTCTATTTTATTTATTTTTCAGCACATTTATTATGTTAATTTCAGTTTTGTTTATTTTAGTTTTGTATATTATTATGAAGTTGTTCATTCAATTTCTTTTATTTGAGAAGCTCCTACTTTCTCTAATGAGTTTTATCGCACAATCATAGAAGTAGTGTACGCTTATATTGTCATGAACCAAAAGTTCATTGACCAAGTGATGGCATGATTATCATGGCCATTCATGATGCACAATGATGTGTCTGATAATTACAAATCCGTATGGACATGGTTTGAGGCCTCAACGCAGCGCATTGTGCATGTCCTTGCAAGGATTGCTCACACGAAAACTTGGTCCTCAGACCATCTAAAATTTACTTTGGATCTTGAATTTTTACTTGAGAATTTATAAGTGTATTTGTGAGCTTATTCAACATCTTATTGTGGATTATTTGACCAATGACCTAGGTGCATCTATAACATGGTCATTACTCGCAATTACAAGCAAAATTCCCAAATTTGGTAGGCTATTTCATGCCACTTGGGATTAATTTTGAGCACACAACTCTCATAGCTGACCACTAGCTTTAAGCATTTTATTCATTGCAAATTTTTGTTTGGGAGATGCATCTTGATCACACACATCATCATGATCATTTCGGTTGATGTTTATTTTCTAACCAACAAGTAATTGGGTACACAAAGATGGTTTTAATCCATTAAACTTGGTATTCAAGTCAATTTGTTTCAAGTTGATCTCATGTTATCGCAGTTTTGCGGATCATCACTTTGGTGAGACAATATTCTCATCGTTCGGGGGAGAAGTGATAGTTTTCAAAGAACATCAAGAATTAGTGTTGATACATCCGCATTTGTCTCATCCAAACTATATAAAGTCATAAGTGACATTGATTAATTTATTGCATGCTTAAAGCATGACAGATATATAGGTTCTAAACTTCGAACTCCTCGTAAGTAAAGATTAATAAAGTCCAAGCCCTAATTGAAAATAACACTCCATGGGAGGCTATCCCAATTCTCTAAGTAATTAATCTTAAGATGTTTGTTCTAAATGTGACAATAGAAGCCCAAAGAGGCATTGTACCCAAAGCAATGTAACTTATAAATTAAGCATGTGCTTGCAAATGAGAATTGTTGGATCGCAAATTGGTGATTATAGTAGCTACTCATATCATCAGGGTATTCTTTCATGTTTTCCCATTAAATGTCGACAATTGTAAAAGCGTTGGCCAAACTGGAAGTGGCATATTCCATTTTGAAAGCCATTGAAAAATGTGGAATAAGGGAACTTGCAATTTATACCCCAAACATTATTCCTATGTGTTTATACTGAAATAAACTCACTAATATGCATGGTGCTTCATAGTAGAGACATGAGTATTTTTCTGTCATCATATATGCAGCCACATTTTCATAAGTACAGTGTTATTTTAAAGGGAGAGACTCATAGCATGTGGAGACTGCTTACTATTTGAGATTTTTAAGTTATATCTCTCTCGAAGCAATTTTATAAAGAATAGAAAATGCCATAAATTCTTATTCAAATATTTCAAATGAAGAGCATAAAGCTCAAAATATGTACTCAATACCTATTCTAGATAAACTTGGTATAAATTGTCTGAACGAGCACTTTTGTTAGTTCGAACTGAAATATATTGTTGCAACATACTCTTAAAAGAGTTAAGAGTTTTTAGTATGACTCTTGAAGAGCCTACACGGCTATTTATTTATATGGTTTATATTTACCATGGAGTTTATACTACTCCTAGTTTTAAATCCTAGATTTTATTTTGTATTTGTTTTTTGCAGGAGCACAAACGGCTGTTGTCAACTAACGATAAACTTCCACACTTCCCCAAATCAAGCCCTACTCAAGCTTAATACTGAAGCACATTACTTCAAACCTGGCAGTGATGACTAGTGGAATCAAGACTTACAATCATCAGGGGGAGTTACTTATTTATCCGAGTTATTCATCCAGTGGAGTCCTCGACAACATGCTAAAATGGATATACAAGCGCATTGTGCACTTTCCCTTCGACTAGGTTTTTATCCCACTAGGTTTTTCTTGTCAAAGTTTTAGCGAGGCAACATTTGAAGGAAAATCTTTGTCCTAGCTAAGAACATGTGAGAACATTTGAACACATAAGCAAACTAATAACACTTTAAAGTAGGCATGCATTAAAAAACAATTCTAAAACCCATGACTTTCAAAGCCTAGTGAATGGTGAACCATAAAACTCTTTAACAACATTAAAGAGAAGAAAGGATTTTGAGGTTCATTACCCTTGAAGCTCATCCTTGTTTACACAGGGATTCACCCAAGTGGAGGGCCTTCAAGTCACCTCCTAGCTCCTTAGATCTTCCTTGTGATTTTCTTCCTTTTGATATTCCTTTGCTCCTTGAGGATGTGAGGAAATGATCTCCAAGAACACCAAAGGTTTGGTGTCTCTAAGTCTCCACACCAAGGATGAGGTATGAAGATGAAATGGATGACTTAGAGGAAGAAAAGATTGCTAGCTATTTTTCCCCTAAGTGGCCGGCCTCTATAGAGAAAAAGGGAGAAAAGTTTCTCTTCTTTCCCTCAAGAAAACCCTTGTGAGAGAATGGCTATAAAGTTGCCTTTATACCACCTCACATGTGAGTGATAAACTTGCAATTAACCCAAGTTTGCTACCACTCACCCTTGGTCGGTTTTGACTTTGTTTATTGGGCTAATTGCCCATTTTGTTTTAGTTGTCATACAACTTAAACATGATGGGCCTTGTGGACCAAAAACTCTTTTGGGCCCCAAGACCCGAAACTAACTTAAAAGCCCAATATGAACCTTTCATATAATTAAGGGTAAATTACATAGTAGCCCCTCAGGTTTAAGGTCTATTACAACCCCATACAACATCTTTAAAACATTTCACTTTCATACCTCACGTATTATTTTATTTCAAAATAATACATCTGTTACATTTTCCATCCATTGATCCGTTAAGTGCTGACGTGGCTGCCAAATGTGTGCTACGTGGCAAAAATAATAATTTTTTTAAAAAAAAAAACCTGAATCTTCTAAAATAATTTCAAATAAAAAAAAAAAAGCCAAAAGTTGCAACAAAATCCCACACCCGTGAACCCCCCAAACCACAAACCCAGAAACCCTTCCCCCCACTCCCACCCACATCCCTCCCTCTGCAAACCCCCCACCACCCCCCTCCCCCGGCGACCCACCTGTTGGAAATGTGCCCTAAAACCAATCATATGATGATACTTTACGGACATTTCACATGTTAAACTAATCTAGTTTAATATAAAGGGCAAAGATTATTGTTTCAAGCTGTCTCATATAAATGTTATGTGCTTAAACGATAAGTCCAAGGAATATGCTATTAGGAGAATGTAATCTAAAGAAGTTAGATTCATGAGAGCATTCTCTTTTGTATACATATCCTAAATGGTCCTGATCATAGGATTGCCAATTGGGCATTGACAGTCCGTTAAGATCAGTACGTGCTATGTCTTCTCTTAGGGAGAGTGACAGGTCTCGAGTCATTGTTGTGAATGACACCAAGACAAGCATGTAGGTGCTCGATAGAGAATGAGTCCACTGAACGCGATCAACGAGGAGTTCTCATATTCATGTCATATGAGAACTCATGGTTGGGATAATGCAAAGTAGTCATTTGCACAGTTGTCTTGTGGTTAGGTCCTTGATCTTTGACTATGTCAAAGTCACTCCGTCAGAGGGTGTCCACGGCATAGTTGGGGTTAAGCCACTTAGCCATGGAGGCAAGTGAATGCGCAACAAGGGATCTCTAACCTTCAAACTGTTTGAGGGAGAATACTCTATGATATGATTAAGAATCTCTGGCAAGAGTATGAATGAGATTGAGGAAGTCGTTCCAAATCACATTCAAGGTAATCATATAAGTAAATGAATCACGTTGGATAGTAGACATGAATAAACTATCAAACCAAACAATGTGGTCAAGAGTATTGTATTAGAGAAAGACAGTATTGCATTGTAATCCTAAACTGAATAGGTTCTCCACCTCTTCTGATTAGCTTGGGTAGCCATGATACACTGCTAGGTGTCACTCATGGTTTGTGGAAGCCCTAAAGATGTATAATCATTTAAGGGAGAATTGAAAGTATGTTTCAATTCATAATCGATCGTTAAGAGTAACAATCGCCCACTGCCTCGCTAAGAGGAACCTAATGGATCGCACACCGCGTAAGGTAATGATTGAAGGATATAATGAAGATGAGTAAGGACAATTAAATAGTTTAATTGTATGTGGCAAGGATTAATTAAAAGTTAATTAATCTAGAACGAAAGGTTCGTTTTAGGCCTTAAGTTAGTTTTGGGTTTCGGGACACAAAAGGGTTTTGGTCCACAAGGCACATAATGTTTAAGTTGTGTGACAACTAAAACAAAATGTGCAATTAACCCACTAACAATAGAGAGGCCGGCCATGATTAGAGAGGGAGTGGGTTTTGAACTTATTACAAGTTTGCCACTCCAATGAAGGGAGGTATAAATATGACTTTATAGCTTTTTCTTCATAAGGGTTTTCTTTGAGGAAAGATGAGAGTTTTTGGCTCTCTCTTTCTCTCTAGGGAGGCCGGCCACCATGGGGGAGTTTACTAGCATCTAACTTCTCCATGGCCACTCATCTTCTTCCTCAACCATCCTTGGTGTCGAAACTTAGAGGTCTCCAACTTTGGTGACTTTTGGAGAAACCTATTCTTCCATCCACATCCAAGAAGGCATGGATCCAAGAAGCAAAGTTCTTTCACCTTCATCCATGGAGCCAAGGAGCAAGGTGACAAAGGAAGAAGGCCCTCACATGGGTGATTAACCTCTGCTAAGCAAAGAGGTACTTCAAAGGTATAAAGTTTCTCAACTCTTTTTCTTAGTTCTTGAGTTGAGTCTTGGTTCACCATTTCTACTAGGCTTTGAATTTCATGGGTAATGTTTTGTTTTGAGTGCATACAAGCATGATTCCGCCTTTAATTGTTAATTGCATGCCATAGATATTGCTCAAATGAACATGTTTTTCACAAATTTTCCTTCAAGTGGTATCAAGAGCCTAGGTCTAGTAGTTGGTGAATCCTTTTGGGTTTTGTAGTTCATAGTCTTTGATTTAAATGTTGTAATTGTTACAAGCTTTATTCTTGCTTCTTTGAATGTAAATTTTGCTAGAAAATTTGCCATCTCAAATGATGTAGATGTAGTTCATATGAGCATGAATTTTGGAGCTAAAATTTGGTGCCATGTTTTTTGGGAAATTCGGCCAAATCCAAGGGGTGGATTTTTGGGTTCATGTTTGTCTTGTTAAAAATGTTTTAAAGTGACATTAGGAACCCCTAAGTACCCTAGTATGGTAATATGTTATTTCCCTTAAGTTTGAGAGTTTTTGGGATGTTTTTGGGTGAAAAATGTTCATGGAGCTTTTATGGGTTTTCATGAATGTTCTTCATTGTTCTTGTTATGTTCTTGGCAAGAACAAAAAGTTTGGGTATTTTGATTAAAAAGTTTTTGGTTGTTTACATAAAGTTTTGTTTATGAAAAGATGGTATGATTTTAATCATCACAAGGTATGGACTTTTCTTACACATCCATACCAATCAACTTTTCAAACCATACCTATTTTCTTACAACACTTTACTTTCCCATGATTCATGGAACCATGTTTCATGGAAATTGACTTTTTCAAACCAACCCATCACCTTTCACTTTGTTGAAAAATTCAAAAATTTTGACACCATCTCTCACACATCACATGGCCGGCCACTCCCTCAATGGGAGTACTTTTGGGGCTTTTATGCAATTACATAAAGTTTTGATACTTTTGTGTATTTGCACTTTGACCCGAAAGTTTATGTTTTTACGTAAAGGCCCAAAAACACTAAAGGACAAATTGCTTTGCTCCTTTAATGAAGTTTTTGTATTTGTTGAAATTTTTGGGTTCTAGTTGTAATTACATGAAGTAGTGGACTTTTGTGTTTTTACAAAGTGACCTCAAAAGTTTGTGTTTTGCAATATAGCCCAATGGTTGAGGTTATTGCTTTTTGGCCCAAATTAGGTTGAGAACAAAATGGTTTTGTCTCTTTAAATGAGAATTGGATTTTCATTTCATTTAGCTCCTATTAAATCAATTCTATGGATACAAAAACCAAATGACAATGTTGCATTCAAGTTTAATTAGTTAAAGCGTTAATTAATTGAAGAAAGGGTGATTATGAACCTAAGCCTACGATAATTGAGCTATGTGAAAGGCCGTCTCAAATTTGTTTGAACCATGGGAATGTGTAGATTAGATTTTGGTTGTAATTTGATATGATCAAATGTTGTAAAAGAGCATAAGCTCTTCTTTACTTTAAAGTACTCCTTTTATTGTTTTATTTGATATGCATGAAATTGGAGTAGAGGGTCCAACGCCCAATAAGAAAACAAGCCTTAATGTGATTAAACGCGTAACTAAAATCAATCACCATCCCTAGACCGAGATCCAACACTAGGCTCGTGTTGGATCAAATCAAAGGTTCATAGTCATCCTAAGGCCCTAAGGCAACTATATAGTCCATTAATGAATGCAAAGCTTATGTTAGTAGTACCATATATTCTTGCTTTAAAAACCGTTTTACAAACATAGTGGGAGTATCATATACTACTAAATCAATCACATGGACCAATAGTTGTAATAGGACCGAATTGTTTTAATGTGATTAAAATGCATGCTTATATGTGATGAGAACTAAAACCCTCAACAAACCATTATTAAGTTGACAAGCGTGAGAGTGCTTTGAACACTCTTTCGTGGCCTTCCACCGTGGTAGGCTCCAATCGTTTGTGACTCGTACACTGACTTCACCCTATCATGGGGGAGTACAAAGTGCGTGCTTACACTCAAGAGGAGTTCTATATGCATACATGATGTTGTGAAGGTAGGCAACGAGAATGATCAACATCATATCATTGTGAGGTTGTTCTTGAACCCCTACCCGAACTTGCATGGTGGGAATGACTTAACTAAGTGCAATGGAGCCAACATCATATCATTGTGAGGCTTCATTCTCTAGAGGCCAAATAAGATGGGTACTTGCAAGAGATGCAAATGAGTAAGCGTACTCTCTCATTATTATTGATGCTAGCCAACATCATATCATTGTGAGGTGGGCTTGGTAATAGTGAGCCTCCCATACCCTACTAAGAGTTTTCTCCAAAACTCTCGAATTCCGATGAGGGATATGGAATTTGCCGAAAATAGTGGGTGGTGCTATTTGATTTAAAGACCTGGATCAAATAGCTTAAAATCAATCAATTTATATTCGTTATGTATTTAATTACCGATATATTTGCAAACGCTATCCAATACTTGACAAAGAAAAGCCGAAGGCTTTAGTTTCCGGACTTGGTACCGCAATCCCATAGAATGTCTTGAATGGATTGTATTTGTACCTAAGTAGTCTCATCCTCGCAATCTTCCTATTGATAATGTATCATTGGAAAAATATGTTAGAAAAGTCTATCATAAAGAGGACAACACTTTTAGTGTCATAATTCTTCATTTACAAATTGTTGTATGAAGAAATAAGAGTTGCTTTGAACAACCCTTAGTTAACGCAAACACTAGTGCTTGTTTCTTTGTTACATGAACAAAGAACTTGAGAAGTAAGCACAAAGGCATGGACACTTTATGTACCATGCTTCTTCACTTACAAATTGTTGTATGAAGAAATGAGAGTTGCCTTGAACAACTCTTAATAGTTTGTATTTATGTTTAGAACATAATGGTTGGTTGACAAAAATAGTCCATCAACATGGACTTATGATGATTTTGAATCATTGAGTGTTGAAGTGTTAAACCACTTCTAGAGACGGAAACTAGGCAAGGACTTCACTTTTGTGTCCCTATCCAAATGGTTCACTAAGTTTATTATAAACTATATAGTGAACAATAACCGCACGCTCTCCAAATCGTTTGATGTGTATAACACGATTGAAATAAGTTTTAAGAGAGATAGTGGGAGTTTAGGGACCATGACTATTGTAGTCAATGGAGAAGTCAAATGAAGAAAGCTAAAAACTCCAAGGGAACAAACTTTCTTTATGAAAGGATGGACATTGGAAGGGGTATTTGCAAGAAATGTCTTGCAAGTGTCAAGAACACACTTTTCGAAGGTGTTGTAAAATGTTCTTGAATAAGTTCAAAA
Source organism: Cotoneaster glaucophyllus (assembly GCA_036320875.1). Classification (NCBI taxonomy): domain Eukaryota; kingdom Viridiplantae; phylum Streptophyta; class Magnoliopsida; order Rosales; family Rosaceae; genus Cotoneaster; species Cotoneaster glaucophyllus. The sequence goes on from CM070060.1 coordinate 12,737,920, forward strand.
TAGTTGGTTCTTCTACTTGAATGTTTGATTCCGTATTAGTAACTATGTTTTACAATCGTTGTAAAAGTGTTGCTAACAAGAAGTAGAAGATTAATGAGAGAAGAGAAAGTACTTCATATTCGGAACGTGAATCAAATAATGATCTCTGCGAAAGCAGATAGTACTTACTTCCTCATATGAACTACCAAAGAAATTGGAAAAACAAAGATTGTCTTTACATTCCAATTTGAATAAGGAACATAATTCCGTCACTAAAATGTTAGGAGATGGATGAATGTTTTGTTTGACAAAACAATTGTTCTTTATGAAAGATTGGATTATTGTAATCTGATTGATTGTCTCTATAATAGAGATAATGTGGTAGTGTTAACTGTTTAGAATATAACGATGCTTAAAACCCAAAAGGTTGCAAGGAAGTGACTAATCCCACTAAGTTGTGACACCTCTAAAACATAAATTACGAGTTGGTCATAAATGGATGCTATGGATCGTTAGATCCGGATCCGATGCCTTCTTGTTAAAATTGTATAGACGTGAAATGTTCAAATCTTTATTCTTTTTGGAAAGAAGAAAGAATCACAAAGTCATTGAGGTTAATTCACTTACATGTTAGTGGCACATGTCCACAACATAATACTACTCATGTTGTATGACATTCACCGAAGATAGCTCTCGGTTGGACTATTGTTTATTTTGAATAAACACAAGTTCGAATACTTTGCAAAAGGTTTCAAAGAATTCAAGAATGTAAGTTGATGAGTAAGACGTCTAAAGTTTTTACTCCTTAGATTTGATCCAAGGAAAACTAACACTTTAGATGAGTTTCCTTGAAAGATATCAAGGAATGTAGCATCATAAGATAATGTATTTCTCCATTGGGAGAAGAACGAACTCGAATAAGATTTAGTTCATTGGATGTTATCAATTACCCATATATAGGATATATATTTCTAAGTCAATATGATTGTCAATTAGAAAATCTTCCAAAACGCTTCATAACTCCATATGATGTAGTTGGAAAGAAAGACAAGTCTTAATCGTGTTAAGACTTGAGGTTATGTGCTAATTAGCAATATTTGTTATAGAACAATCTTGTGGGATATCCTTAAATTAACTTTTGGATATCACTTCTATGAACCAACTAACAAATGTTGTTTGTTGGGTAGTTCATTGGAATCCTACACTAGGATTTGCCTAAGATAGAGCAAATGAACGAAAGATAGAACTCAAAGAATGGGTTCTTTGAAAAACAAGATGATAATCAACAAATATGACAACCTAGTTCCTACACCACTAGCTACAAGGTAGTCGAGAAGGATTTATAAACCGTCTTAGTTGAATGGTTTGAACTTTATGACTATGTCATGGAGTTACACCTCTTAATTCGAAAGAAATAAGAATGAAAATCCTTATGACTACATTGAGTGTATATATGACATATACTCAAGGAAATGGTATAATACCATTTGACCCAAAATAATGAAACCTTCATAGCTAATTGGTAGCTTAAGGTGACTACAATCAAGGAGATTGGTTGACTTGGAAGAAACCATCTTTGATGTAGTCTTGGTTTCTATTAATCCGAAGATTGCTAGGTACAACAAAATAGTGCTTCAATGTTTAGACGTAATATAGGTTTCCGAAACCATTATCAAGATAGTCTTGATAATATATGTCTAAAACTAGGAATCACAATACTTGTAAGTTGTAGAGATCCATCCATCATGAATCTTAGCAAGCTAGTGGGAGCTATAAACATCTTATGAGAGAAAGATCAAATCGTTTGATTTCTCATAAAGATGTAAATGAATCTTTTGTTTACTAGGTTTACAAAAGATTAGTGGGAGTTAATCATATTCCTAAATTTGAAAATATATTTGATATATTAATTTTGGAAATGAAAGGAATTCTTCTTCGTTAAAGTTATGACTTTAAACGTTCTATAATAATAGAATGTATATGGGAAACATAGTCTATATACATAGGATGGAAATCTATAATGATCGATTTCAAGATATAATTGGATTATATCGAGACCTAATGATAGACAAAAGATGCTAGGAAGTTTCTCATATGATGATAAACTTCAATCAGAAGAACAACTCTAGTGAGACTAGGAAGTCGCAATTCTCAAAGGGGACGTACCCTTTGACTCCCAAAGAAGCATAATGCGTAACTGGAATCCTTTATGCATACGCATAAAGGCGATTTACGTATTTCATATTGTATGAGAAACACAGATATGAGCTGTACCTAGAACGGTACAAGTTGATATCAGTGCAAGCACAGGATCAGAACCATGGCAATTGTCAAGTGAGTCCTTAAGCATTTAAGAAATACTAAAGGATAGATTCCTCAAGAATGAGGAAGAATTGAAGTGACGCAATGGAAGCGTAAATGTATTAGATTATGAATCTAATATCGTATCCATCATTGGATGTTTCTTCATTATGAATGAAGAGATAATAGGATATCTCTTTATTATGACTAAAGGGGTATTTGGGTGGAAACATTACAAGTAATGACTTTAGTGTGTTCCATCATGAATGCAAAATATATCGCCATATAGAAGTTTACAACAATGTTGTTTGGATGGGAAAGTTCATTTATGAACTCTCTATTCGGTTCCAACCAGAAAGTGTCTCTAGTGTACAGACACTACGACACTAATGGGGCGATAGCTCAAGCCAGGGAATCAAGGTCTCATCAAGATCCGAACTCAAGTGAGAGACTGAACCACATGATTGAGAATCATGTATAATGGTGACGTCGTTATTCTCAAGGTTGCTTCTATGGATAACATATAGATATCCATTGTCTAGGCCTACTACTCAGCCATTTTTGAAATGAATTCAGAAGAGGTATCATCACTGATAACCAAGCTGATTGGCTCTAGTGCAAGTGGGAGATTGTTGGAAATGTGCCCTAAAACCAACCATATGATGATACTTTACGGACATTTCACATGTTAAACTAATCTAGTTTAATATAAAGGGCAAAGATTATTGTTTCAAGCTGTCTCATATAAATGTTATGTGCTTAAACGATAAGTCCAAGGAATATGCTATTAGGAGAATGTAATCTAAAGAAGTTAGATTCATGAGAGCATTCTCTTTTGTATACATATCCTAAATGGTCCTGATCATAGGATTGCCAATTGGGCATTGACAGTCCGTTAAGATCAGTACGTGCTATGTCTTCTCTTAGGGAGAGTGACAGGTCTCGAGTCATTGGTGTGAATGACACCAAGACAAGCATGTAGGTGCTCGATAGAGAATGAGTCCACTGAACGCGATCAACGAGGAGTTCTCATATTCATGTCATATGAGAACTCATGGTTGGGATAATGCAAAGTAGTCATTTGACCTGAGGCATCACAGTTGTCTTGTGGTTAGGTCCTTGATCTTTGACTATGTCAAAGTCACTCCGTCAGAGGGTGTCCACGGCATAGTTGGGGTTAAGCCACTTAGCCATGGAGGCAAGTGAATGCGCAACAAGGGATCTCTAACCTTCAAACTGTTTGAGGGAGAATACTCTATGATATGATTAAGAATCTCTGGCCAGAGTATGAATGAGATTGAGGAAGTCGTTCCAAATCACATTCAAGGTAATCATATAAGTAAATGAATCACGTTGGATAGTAGACATGAATAAACTATCAAACCAAACAATGTGGTCAAGAGTATTGTATTAGAGAAAGACAGTATTGCATTGTAATCCTAAACTGAATAGGTTCTCCACCTCTTCTGATTAGCTTGGGTAGCCATGATACACTGCTAGGTGTCACTCATGGTTTGTAGAAGCCCTAAAGATGTATAATCATTTAAGGGAGAATTGAAAGTATGTTTCAATTCATAATCGATCGTTAAGAGTAACAATCGCCCACTGCCTCGCTAAGAGGAACCTAATGGATCGCACACCGCGTAAGGTAATGATTGAAGGATATAATGAAGATGAGTAAGGACAATTAAATAGTTTAATTGTATGTGGCAAGGATTAATTAAAAGTTAATTAATCTAGAACGAAAGGTTCGTTTTAGGCCTTAAGTTAGTTTTGGGTTTCGGGACACAAAAGGGTTTTGGTCCACAAGGCACATAATGTTTAAGTTGTGTGACAACTAAAACAAAATGTGCAATTAACCCACTAACAATAGAGAGGCCGGCCATGATTAGAGAGGGAGTGGGTTTTGAACTTATTACAAGTTTGCCACTCCAATGAAGGGAGGTATAAATATGACTTTATAGCTTTTTCTTCATAAGGGTTTTCTTTGAGGAAAGATGAGAGTTTTTGGCTCTCTCTTTCTCTCTAGGGAGGCCGGCCACCATGGGGGAGTTTACTAGCATCTAACTCCTCCATGGCCACTCATCTTCTTCCTCAACCATCCTTGGTGTCGAAACTTAGAGGTCTCCAACTTTGGTGACTTTTGGAGAAACCTATTCTTCCATCCACATCCAAGAAGGCATGGATCCAAGAAGCAAAGTTCTTTCACCTTCATCCATGGAGCCAAGGAGCAAGGTGACAAAGGAAGAAGGCCCTCACATGGGTGATTAACCTTTGCTAAGCAAAGAGGTACTTCAAAGGTATAAAGTTTCTCAACTCTTTTTCTTAGATCTTGAGTTGAGTCTTGGTTCACCATTTCTACTAGGCTTTGAATTTCATGGGTAATGTTTTGTTTTGAGTGCATACAAGCATGATTCCGCCTTTAATTGTTAATTGCATGCCATAGATGTTGCTCAAATGAACATGTTTTTCACAAATTTTCCTTCACCACCTCACCCACATGCCCACCCGCCCACCATCCTCTGCCGCATCATGATGGTCACCGTCGCCGTCTTCACCATCTTGTCCATCATCTTCTTCATCTGTTAGCTCGCCCTCCTCCCTCAACTCCCCAAGTTCCGGGTCGAATCGGCCACCGTCTCCCGTTAGGTGCTGATTACCAATTGGTGCGTGAGGGAGGGAGGAAGGGTGGAGAGAGAGAAGCTTCAGACTTTGATGGACTTGTTGACGGATCTAGGCTATCGTGAGAATTGATTAAAAAAAAACCCAGAAGAGGAAGAGAGAAAAGATAGAAATTTGAAGTGGGTTTTTGGTTTTTGAAATTGTGAGGTTCTACAATTCCTTGAAACTATTGGATTCTGGGGTGGGTTAGGAGAGGCTTTGGTTTTGGATTGAGATAAAATGGGTGGGTGGCTGCACTGCATCTATTCGAGTGGTGAGGTGGGGGTGGCTCTTGTCTTTTGGGTTGATGAAATGAATAATGGTAGTGGCTTGGGTAAGAAAGAGAGAGGTGGTGTGGTGAAAAATGGCGGTTTGGGGAGCTTGGGAGTGGATAATCGGGATGAGATTCTCGTAGTGGTTAAAGGTCGAGAACTGGGGGAGGGAGGGTCACAGGGGGGTTTCTTCTTCTAGGTTTGTGATTTTGGGGGATTCACGGGGGGTGGGGTTTTGTTGCAGCTTTTGGTTTTTTTTTTTTTAATTATTTTAGAAGATTCAGATTTTTTTAAAAAAAATTATTATTTTTGCCACGTGGCACAAATGTGGCAGCCACGTCAGCGCTTAACGGATCAATGGATGGAAAATGTAACGGATGTATTATTTTAAAATAAAATAGTACGTGAGGTATGAAAGTGAAATGTTTTAAAGATGTTGTATGGGATTGTAATAGACCTTAAACCTGAGGGGCTACTATGTAATTTACCCTATAATTAATTAATCTTGACAATTCATAATTAAACCATTTAATTGCTTATCCATCTCATTTATATTTCTTCAGTTTCATCTTTACTCGGTGTACGATCCATTAGGTTCCAATTAGCGAGGCAGTGGGCGATTGTTACTCTTAATGATTGATTGTGAATTGAAACTACATTTCAATTCTCTCTTTGATGTAGATTTCTGTTTGCTGATTTTCAGGGCTTCCACAAACTATGAGTGACACCTAGCAGTATGTCATGGCTTCCCAAGCTAAGTAGAAGTGGTTGGAGAACCTATCCAGTTACAATTACAATGCAATACGGTCATTCTCTAATACAAAACTCTTAATCACATTGTTTGAGTGATAGTTTGTTTCATGTCTACTATCCAATGTGATACTTCTCTATATGATTCAATTGAATATGATTTGGAAAAAACGTCCTAAGTCATATTCGTATGCTTTGGCCAAAGACTCCCGAATCATATCTTAGAGTATTCTCCCTCCACCATGGAAGGTTAGAGATCCCTTGTTGTGCATTCATATGCCTACATGACTAGATAACTTAACCCCAACAATGTCGTAGACACTCTCGATGGAATGCCTTTGACATGATCAAAGATCAAGGACCTAACCATTAGACATCTATGATGCCTCAGGTCAAAGGACTACTTTGCATATTGCAACTTTTGAGTTCTTACATGACCTGTATGTTTGAACTCTCTTTTGATTGTTGTTCAGTGTACTCAATTACCTTTTGAGCACCTATGTCTCAGTGTCCAACACTAAATGACTTGAGACTAGCCATACTCACGCTTGAGTTAACATAACACATACTAACCTTAGCGGATTGTCAATGCCCAACTGGCAATCTTATGGTTAGGAACATTTTAGGAATGAACATAAGAGAAAGGTCTCGTTAATCTAACCTACTTAGATCACTTCTCTCTAAGATTAAATACATTCCTTTGATTCCCTTATTGCTTAAACACATAATACAATAAATAGTGATTAACAATAAGTTTTGCCCTTCATTAAATATTTTATAGTTTAACACAATAAGTATTCCAAAAGCTATTACATCAAATGAGTGGCTTTGTGGGCATACTTCACATTATGTACGTCTAACACCATATCAATATATCATAATTCATGGTGGGTTTTTTTCGATTGAGTTTTCCAAGTAAGGTTTTATCGAGGCAACTACCATTGATTGGTAAACATCCAATGGGGAGTGTTATGAATACCATTTATTATATGGCTAGTCACATTCTGGGTATTACATAAGACCTTTTCTATGTAAATCATCAGCCTATAAATAAGAATTCGAATTTTCTCCTCCCAATCATTCTTTTGTTTCTCTCTATTCTTTCTTGTCTCTCTTGTTCTCCATATTTCTTATACTTTATTTCCAGCAAAGATTTCCTATATGTGACCATATTAAATACACGTAAGTATTATAGACAATTCCAACAATTTAAGCTAGTGTGGTGCTAATTGTTAACAATATAATACTTTAGGTAATAAATTGAAAAAAAAAAATTGAAAGTTAGGTCTCCCAAATCTCATAGGTGCATTATATAATCGGAAGACCTCAAATGTTAATCAGGTAGTAGTTTATTATGGTGCTAACTACTCTTTAGGTCCGCTCCACAATGTGGATGCAAATTTTCGCCTTCTTCTCATTTGACAAAAATGCACCTACAAAATAATAACACCTAAGATTATGGCCAAGAGCCTTACGAGCCCACGATGAATGGGGGTCTTGGGCCGAAGAATCTCTGATGCCAAAGTTAGAATTTGAGAGAGAAAGTCTTTAGCAATTTTTTAGGGAGAGAATGAACTTCGCTTTTTGGAGAAAAAATGAGACTATTTATAAGGGAGTGGCTGGCCTTATTTGGAGAATAGGGACTGGTCACTTATGGTGGTATTATGAGTTTAATTGCAACATATTATGTGAAATAATATCTTGCAATTAACTTGGTAATCAATCCTAATTTAAATGGGATAATTAGGAGTTACCTTTTGAGTGAGGATTTGATGAGGAATGATGAGAGGGTTTTGAATAATTATCATTTTGATCACCTTTGACTCTTCCTTGATTGATCTGTTATTGTCTGTTGCATGCACATGGGAATCCCAATGTGCCTCGAGGGTAATTTTGTCTTTTTCACCCAAAATTCCACGTGTCGTCTCTATAATTTTCTTGACTATTTTTTGTTCCACAAATGCCCCCACACCTGTTGGGCTGTTCACAGGAAAGGGCAACAGGTGTAGAGATCTTCCTTTACTTTAGGAAACATAATATTGTTTCCTGTTTTGATGTAGATTCTCTCATTAATTGGAAATTAGATCCTTTTAGGAAAGGGAAATAAATTACTTCTAAAGTCTATTTAAGTCTACCTTAAGTAGATGATTAAATCAACTTCAGATAGCAATTTATTCTACCCTACAAGAGAGAGAAAGCTAGAGGATATTTGTTCCCCCTCCCCTAGCAATCTTCTACACTTGAGTAAGGTTGGCTACTTCAAGGCTGCCCACTTCATTAGCTCTGATGACTCGTTTAGATACTTTCTTCAGGCATATAGGCACGCCATTCCATTGGGGGTGCATGTGAAGCGTGTCAAGGAAGGCAGCAGCCGTGAGCCATGTAATAGGGCTCGGAGAGCCATCAAGTTTCACCCCTACTACTTCATGTTGGGATTTACTTCTCCCATTTCATGTTTCTTCCAAGAAATGCTTTGCTCCATGAAGTGTGCCCCCACTCAATTTCCTGTTACGGTTCCTCAATCTAAGCCAATTCTTCGACTTGGATTTGAATGTCAATCAATTATGGTACTTTTGACATAAGCCACATTGAAGGAGTTGGGTAGCTGCGATCCCGCCATAGGCTCTTCGATCATTCGAGCAAGGGAGATCATGACTAGGCCAAGGAGACTTTGGAGATAAGTGAAGAGTAGGAGTCTGGTTCTTCCCCTAAGCTGTGTGTTCCGATGATTTTCATTTTCGGTAAGTAGGCTGCTTAATCTCTAGGCTGCTTTGTATTTTTGTTGAGCTGCTCTCTGATTGACTGATTGTCCTCCTCTACTTATGTAGATTCGGAATTCAGCTCAACTCCCCAGACTTTTCTAGATATGAAAAAGGTGCATGTTGCTTTAGGTATCCCTTCTGACTACCGTGAATAGCGTTGGCTACTTAGTCCTCTTCGTTGGGAGAAATGTGGGTTGCCCTCGAGAGATAAGATAAAGCGGATCAAGGTAGAAGCATTGGCTTATCCGATCGCTGTCATGGAGCCTACTATGAATGAAGGTGGAAAGAAGAGATCTTCCCTAGCAGCTCAAGAGATGCCGACTGAGAAAAAGCCGAAGACTTGCTCCGCTGCTCGTGAGGGTCTGCTTGCTGCCGATAGGCTTACGATTGATTTGACTTCTTCCAAATGGAAGAAAGATAAGGCTGTTAGATCTAAGTTGGTGACGCCTACCATGCCGAAGGTGGCTAGTACGATTACTGATAGGAATTCTTAGCGTAGAGGTTCCGTCGCACCCTTAGTGCCGAAATTTATGCCAAGATGTTCGTCGGGAGCTAAGTCTAGTTCACCTTCTAAGAGGCTTAACACTATGAAGAACGATAAAGTGGACTCTGCTGTTAAAGTGGCACCAAGGTCCACTCCCTTCGCTGCTAAGACTGATTCGCCTGCCGAGAAAAAAGGAAATTGCTCACATGGGCAGTTGTGAGAAATCCACAAAGCCTGTTTCTAGGGAAGTTGTTGAAATTTGTGTGCTTGTGCCAAGCTTGTTGATGGCGTTAAAGGGGTTGTTTGCCCAAGTTCCTTTGTGAAACATACGATCGAATATAGAAGGACTGCTCTGCTTGCTATGATGCAAAAAACGGCGATTTTGGCAACCGAGTCTATGCTCCTTGACCAAGAGTATACTAAGGCTGCCCAGGATATGGCAAAGACTATGGTAGCTGAAGCTTGTTTCTCTACTGAGAAGATCAAGAGGTTGGAATATGTGCTCATCCCTTTGAAGGGGTCTAATATCTCTGCCCACACTTCTCTGCAGCTTGATACCGCTCGCCAAGAGATTGTTAACTTGAAGACTAGGCTTAACGCGATCCAAGCTAAGTATGTTAAGTATGAAAGTGTAAAGAAGGAGACTGGATGTTACAAACCTTAGATTCAAGATCTTAAGCGTACCGTTTCTACGCATAGGATGAAGAGCTGTTTGCTTTTTATAATCAAGTGATTTACTTCAAGAAGATCGTCAATAGGTTTGAACCCCAAGTGTTGGAACTCCAAGGAGCACTGAAGATCAATGAAAGTCTGAAGAAATAAGTGGATGAGCTACAGTGCGTTCGTGTTAGTCAGCTTGATGAAAACGAGCAGTTGAAGGGTAGAAGGCTGGTCTCGAGGCTTTACTTGTTCATAGTCAAGCCGATTTCTACAAGCTGGCATATGTGGATCATCTCTTTGGTAGGCCGTCTAACTTTGAGTTTGCTGGGAAAGACTTAGAGACCTTCTCTATTTCTCTGAAAGACTTAATTGCCTTGACTTTTGAGGTTTCCATTGGTGAAGTAGTCAGAAAAGTTGGTGCCCAAGCTAGGGCAGTTGGGGGTGAAGCGTCAAATGATTTCGCTGCTGATAGTGTGGCGGCTGTTGAAGGTGTGGCGACCGAGTAGTCGTAGGATGTCCAAGCTGCTGAAGAGTAGTATTCGAGGTAGCCTTTAGGATTTTCTTTGTTTTCCTTGTTTCTTTTTGCTTTCCTTGAAATCCTTCAATCTTTGCTATTTGTTTATCAATTTTGCTAGAAAATTTAATAAACTTGCTTTCTTCGTTTTTCTTCATCATCAATCCTTTGAGCTGTGTAGCCTGCATCACAACATACTAAAGATTTTTAGGTCATGAAATTCTCTAAACGTTCGTGTCAAGAGTACGTGGTCGTATGGAATTTCGTAAGCAAAGGTCCGAGAGAACTCCTTGATTTTTGTAACCAATTCCATAGGTTACGTAGCAAGTACCAAAACACTTTAGGAATTAGTGTAGATCTAAATGATCATTCCGCGCTTGGCAGAGGTGAAGCTTATCGATTGCGTATAATGTCGGCAGTGGATAAAGCTTCGTATATGCACGCTAACTTGTTTAACCTTTCACAAAAAAAATGTGCGGTTGTATAAATGTAGTGCAGCTTATTGCTCAAAGGGCAAGCCATAGGCAGTCTTCTGGAAACTGTAGGCTACCTTAGTGCACTCGGTAGCAACTTTAGGGTTCTAGGGCAGCCGTCCATAGGGCGTACTGCGTAATGTGCCTCATTCATCTCTGAGGCTCGGTTCCCCCCAGATTAGGTCAAGAGACCCAAAATCCTTCAGTTAGCTAAGCCTTGAAAAAGACCATTGTGGCTACTCATCCACGTCTGAATATTCAGAGTGTAAAGTTTATCATCTTGCATTAGAAAGCAAACCCATGTGGATGTCGGGGAATTAGTTTACCCTCTCGTACTGGAGAGCATGGTTGGTCCCCAGGGGGTGTAATTCATGCGATAAGTCCTTAAGAAGGGTGCGGTCTTCTTTTAAAGTGCAGGAGTGATCAGTTGTTGTAAGCATGCAGCTTAGCCAAGTTGTAAATTACTTCTGAATTCCTCATTGAAAAATGAGTGAAACGAACGAAAACTTAGCTGTAATGTAGGAACTGCATAACAATTGGATATTCCTTGGTTTGCAAGGTGGTGCCCGTCGAGCTGCTTGAGTCTTCAAGCTTTGATATAGCGGGAGATCACGCGTGGTACTTCTTCAAATTGTAGGCGTTCCACTACTTTTCGATCTATTTGTCGTTCATGGTGTCGAGGGTGTAACTACCCTTGCCGCCTACTTTGCTCATCTTGTACAGACCTTCCCAGATGGGATCCATCTTCTTAGAGTCTTCTATGCGGGCAGTGATGAAGGCTTTTCTTAGGACTAGATCTCCAAGCTGGAACTGCCGGATCTTGGCCCTTTTGTTATAGCTGGAGAGGAGCTGTTGCTGGTAGGCTGCGATGCGAGTGATGACCTTTTCGCGTTTCTCCTTTGCCAGATATAAATTTGAGGCCATCTCCTTTTTGTTCTGCTTGGTGCTTGGCAGTAGAGTGCTGATATTTGGCATGATGACATTGAGAGGAATGATTGCTTCCGAACTAAATGCCAAAGAGAAAGGAGTCTCACCGGTTGCTCGTCGTTTGGTTGTACGACACGCCATAGACATCCGAGAAGTTCGTCTAGCCATTTTCCTTTCTTGTCGGAGATGGATTTCTTGAGGCAGTTGAGAATCTTTTAGGCTTGATCTTGAAAGAAATTTTGAAAATGGATGAATCGGCACATACTTATTGTGCGTATTTGATTTCCCATAATCTTTGACATTTGGCGCATTTTGAATTTTTTTCCTTGTGGTTGTAGGAAAAATGTTTTCCTTCTTTCGATAGGAATCCCCTTCAATTTTGGTAACGAGGGTGACTTTCTTCAAAGTGTTGGAAAGCTTTGGTGATTTCCTTCAAGGTTTTGGAAAGATTTAATGATTGTCCTTAGGTAAGTAGGATGTGCATTTTTTTTCTTTCCTTTTTTCTTCCCCACGGCAAGGAGGAATTTTTTTTGTTTCCTCTTTGCTTTTTTTTTTCATGGCAAGGAAGGAGATGTTTTGTTCCTTGTTTCGATTTCCATGGCAGGGAGGACAATTTATTTCCATTTTTTTGTTTCCCATGGCAAGGAAGGAATTGTTTCCTTTCCCCTTTTGATTTCCTACAACAAGGAGGGGTTTTTTTTTATTCTTTTGACTCCCCACGGCAAAGAGGAATTTTTCCTTTCCTTTTTTTTTGTTTTGGGAAACATGTCATCTAACTTGCGCGCCCAGTTTGGGGTTGATTTCTTCCCTGGAAAATTCTGTAAAAATATGGGAAACTTAACCTTATCCCTTATCTTTTCAGGCATATATCGTATGCTATTAGGAAAAATCGGAAAAGCGTTCAACTTTGCGAGAATAACTTTGAAATCTGGAACGTTTGGCTTTAGGGAAAATTATGAAATTTGGATACAATGTTCCTCAGCCACTTAGCTTCCTTCTCCAATTGGTCTTGTATCAAAACTCCTTCGCAAAGTTGAATTATCATAAAAAACGTCCTGCTTACGCAGATTGGCTGAAACTTGCCATTTTTTGCTAGGGATTTGCTTCCTTGTTTCGATTTTTCTTTTGTTATTTGGGTATGTATTTTCCTTCTAGCATTAGCAAACAATTGACCCCTATTTATAAGACCATTGGGTGTGTATTTTTTCACACACATAATTCTTTGTCCTGGGCTTGCTTGGAGCTTTTGCCATGGGTTTTGCTTGTTGCTGCTGCTTGGAGCTTGTTGCAGTGCGTCATTATTTACCACGTGGTGCTGTGCAAAAGACTACAGGGTGTTTACACTGTGTAGTGCCTTTTGGTCACAGTATTCCCTTGGTAGTGACATTGTCGTGCGAATTTGTTGCTGTTACTGCCGTGTGCATTGTTGTTGCTGCTTGTCGTGCCCCTTATTGCTGTTTAGTGCAAGTTGTAGCTGCTTGAAGCTTGTTGCAGTATGTCACTTTTACCATGCGGGGCTGTGCAAAAGACTGCAGCGAGTTTATGCTATGTAGTGCCTTTTGGTCACAGTTTTCCTCGGTGGTGATATTGTCGAGCAGTGCAAGAAACTGCTTGGGTAATCACTGCGGGGTTGCGTAGTGCGATTACGTGGCATTTTGGTTTTCTTTGCTACTGTAGTGTGCTTTGAAGGACCGTCTTGAAGCTGCCCACTTTGTCATGCAGTGTAAGAAACTGCTTGCGTAATCACTGTGGGGTTGCGTAGTGCGATTACGTGGCGTTTTGTTTTTCTTTGCTACTGTAGAGTGCCTTGAAGAACCGTCTTGTAGCTGCCCTCTTTGCCGTGCTTGATCAAGCTTCGTGGCTGATTTCTTCTTGTTGTTGTGGTATTGTCATCATCATTCTTCAACGTTCACGAGGTTTGTCTCGCATGTCTTTTGCTTTAAGAGTAATACCATCACCATTCCTGTGAAGGAAGGCGATTCGCAAGATAGGGGGACGACGTTGAAGCTTTGCGCGCCGTTAACTGGCCCTAAGGCACTTGTTTTTCCTGCTAAACACAACTTGATGCATATCAAGTTGTGGTCTTTTGAAGTATCTTAGGAGGTGACATATTTTGGTCAACTAACTTCAAAGAAGAAGGCGTGTACATCAAGGATTCTTATTTTGAATCCTTCGCACCATGTTCGTGACAATTCACCGACTTCGTTTGAGCTTCTTGGTGATCGCATCTGTAGTGGAGCTGCGACTTGGAATAATACTTTGCCGACTAACTGAGAAGCTGTTTTTGTTGAGCTCATTTTGTAATATGGCTTGGTAGCCGAATTCTTCCTTTAAAGAAATAAAGTATTCACATTCTAGAATTTGCTCTTTATTCTTCAAAGTGTTTGTGTTTTTGTTGATGATGTGACTGTACTTGAAGTTTTTAAGTTTCAAGCAGCCTACATACCCTTGGTTGAGGAGGGATGAAGTCATGACGTAGTTCAAACGAGTAATGGGTTTTGGCGATTTTGATGGTGATTTTTTATTTGTGTTTTGTTTTGTTTTGTAGTACACAGTTTAAGATCTTGCGGGCCAGGAGCGTTGAGTGTCGCCTTTTAAACTCATGCGAATAGGGAGCGCAGGCGAGGAGCATTGCTTGTTTTGGTTTAAAGGTAGTAACGCTTCAAGAATATGCCATTGATGTGGCCGATCTTCAAGCCGTCTTCTGCGATGATTAGGTAGGCACCATTGGTGTAGACCTCTTGTATTACGTAAGGTCCATCCCACTTTGATGTGAATTTGCTTTTTGTCTCTAAGAGGCCGGCCACCCTAGAGGAACATAGCTAGCAATCTTCCTTCCTCTAGGTCACTCATCTCTTCCTCAATGCTCTCCTTGGTGTGGAGACTTAGAGGTTCCCTATTTTGGGAACTTGGAGAATCATCCATCCAAGAAGTCATGGAGCCAAGAAGCAAAGTTCCTCCATCCACATCCATGGAATCAAGGAGCAAGGAGACTAAGGAAAGAAGCCCTCACATGGGTGAATATTTTGCTAAGCAAAGAGGTGCTTCAAAGGTATAAAAGTTTCTCAACTCTTTTCTTTAAGATTTGAGTTGAGTCTTGGTTCACCACAACTACTAGCCTTTGAATTTCATGGGTAAAGTTTTATTTTTAAGTGCATACAAGCATGATTCCGCCTTTTAATTGTTAATAGCATGCATAAATGTTGCTCAAATGAACAAGTTTTCAAAAATATTTCCTTCAAATTGCATGCATAGATGTTTCTCAAATGAACTTGTTTTCACAAATATTTCCTTCAAGTGGTATCAGAGCCTAGGTCTAGTAGTTCGTTAATCCTTTTGGGTTTTGTAGTTCATAGTCTTTGATTTGAATGTTGTATTTGTTACAAGCTTTATTCTTGCTTCTTTGTATGTAATTTTTGCTTGAAAATTTGTCATCTCAAATGTTGTAGATGTAGTTCATATGAGCATGAATTTTGGAGCTAAAATTTGGTGCCATGTTTATGGGGAAATTCGGCCAAATCCAAAGGGTGGAATGTTCAGTTCATGTTTGTCTTGTTAAAAGTGTTTTAAAGTGACTTTTGGAACCCCTAAGTACCCTAGGATGTTAAACTCTCTATTGAGTAGTAAAAATTTGAGTTTTATTGAGTGAAAACATTCATGGAGCTCTTATGGGTTTTCATGGATGTTCTTCAATGTTCTTACTTTGTTCTTGTTGTTCATACCAAGAACAAAAAGTTTGTTGTTCATACCAAGAACAAAAGTTTGTCGTTTTGATTCAAAAAGGGTGTTTGGTTGTTTATTTGTTTTTGTTAGTGATGGATGGTATGATTTTTCAAACAACATACCAATCACTTACAACTTTCAATCACCTTTCAAACACAGAAATCAATTCACACACACCATCACTGCTCACCATAACCGGCCACCGCTATAATAGGGGTACTATTGGGGCTTTTATACAATTACATAAAGTTTTGATACTTTTGTGTATTTGCAGTTTGACTCAAAAGTTTACGTTTTTACGTAAAGACCCAAAATCACTAAAGGACAAATTATTTTGCTCCTTTAATGAAGTTCTAGTTGTAATTACATGAAGTAGTAGACTTTTGTGCTTATACAAAGTGACCTCAAAAAGTTTGTATTTTGCAATATAGCCCAAAAGTTGAGGTTATTACATTTTGGCCCAAATTAGTTGAGAACAAAATAGTTTTGTCTCTTTAAATGAGAATTGGATTTTCATTTCATTTAGCTCCATTTAAATCAATTCTATGGATACAAAAACCAAATGACAATGTTGCTTTCAAGTTTAATTAGTTAAAGCGTTAATTAATTAAAGAAAGGGTGATTTTGAACCTAAGTCTACGATAATTGAGCTATGTGAAAGGCCGTCTCTCAAATTTGTTTGAACCATGGGAATGTGTAGATTAATTTTTTGTTGTAATTTGATATGATCAAATGTTGTAAAAGAGCATAAGCTCCTCTTTACTTTGAAGTACTCCTCTCTTGTTTTATTTGATATGCATGAAATTGGAGTAGTTGGGTCCAACGCCCAATAAGAAAACATGTCTTAATGTGATTAAACGCGTAACTAAAATCAATCACCATCCCTAGACCGAGAACAAAAAGTTTGTTGTTTTGATTCAAAAAGGTCTATGGTTGTTTTTTTGTTTTTGTTAAGCAATGGATGGTATGATTTTTCAAACAACACCCATACCTTTTGTATTATTCATACCATACCAATCACTTACGACTTTCAATCACCTTTCAAACACACAAATCAACTCACACACACCATCCCCACTCACCAAAACCGGCCACCCCTATAATGGGGGTATTTTTGAGACTTTTATGCAATTACATAAAGTTTTGATACTTTTGTATATTTGCACTTTGACTCGAAATTTTACGTTTTTACGTAAAGGCCCAAAATCACTAAAGGACAAATTGTTTTGCTCCTTTAATGAAGTTTTTGCATTTGATGAAATATTTGGGTTCTAGTTGTAATTACATGAAGTAGTGGACTTTTGTGTTTTTACATAGTAACCTCAAAAGTTTGTGTTTTGCAATATAGCCCAAAAAGTCGAGGTTATTGCATTTTGCCCAAATTAGTTGAGAACAAAATAGTTTTGTATCTTTAAATGAGAAATGAATTTTCATTTCATTTAGCTCCATCTAAATCAATTCTATGGATACAAAAACCAAATGACAATGTTGCATTCAAGTTTAATTAGTTAAAGTGTTAATTAATTAAAGAAAGGGTGATTATGAACCTAAGCCCACCATAATTGAGCTATGTGAAAGGCCGTCTCTCAAGTTTATTTGAACCATGAGAATGTGTAAATTAGATTTTGGTTGTAATTTGATATGATCAAATGTTGTAAAAGAGCATAAACTCTTCTTTACTTTGAAGTACTCCTTTCTTGTTTTATTTGATATGCTTGAAATTGGAGTGTAACACCCAATAACAAAACACGCCTTAATGTGATTAAATGCGTAACTAAAATGAATCACCATCCCTAGACCGAGATCCAACACTAGGCTCGGGTTGGATCAAATCAAAGGTTCATAGTCATCCTAAGGCCCTAAGGCCACTATATAGTCAATCAAGGAATGGAAAGCTTATGTTAGTAGTACCGTATACTCTTGCTTTAAAAACCGTTTTACAAGCATAGTGGGAGTATCATATACTACTAAATCAATCACATGGACCAATAGTTGTAATAGGACCAAATTGTTTTAATAAGATTAAAATGGATGCTTATATGTGAAGAGACCTAAAACCCTTAACCAAACCGTTATTAAGTTGACAAGCGTGAGAGTGCTTTGAACACTCTTTCGTGGCCTTCCACCGTGGTAGGCTCCGATCGTTTGTGACTCATACACCAACTTCACCCTATCATGGGGGAGTACAAAGTATGTGCTTACACTTATAAGGAGTTCTATATGAATACATGATGTTGTGAAGGTAGGCAACAAGAATGATCAACATCATATCATTGTGAGGTTGTTTTTCAACCCCTGCCTGAACTTGCACGTTGGGAATGACTTAACTAAGTGAAATGGAGCCAACATCATTTCATTGTGAGGCATCATTCTCTAAAGGCCAAATTGGATGGGTACTTACATGAGATGTAAATGAGTAAGCGTACTCTCTCATTATTATTGATGCTAGCCAACATCATATCATTGTGAGGTGGGCTTGGTAATAATGAGCCTCCCATACCCTACTAAGAGTTTCCTCCAAAACTCTCGAATTCCGATGAGGGATACGGAATTTGCCAAAAATAGTGGGTGGTGCTATTTGATTTAAAGACTCAGATCAAATAGCTTAAAATCAATCAATTTATATTTGTTATGTATTTGTTTACCAATATATTTGCAAACTCTATCCAAAACTTGACAAAGAAAAGCCGAAGGCTTTAGTTTCCGGACTATGTACCACAATCCCATAGATTGTCTTGAATGGATTGTATACGTACCTAAGTAATCTCATCCTTACAATCTTCCTATTGATAATGTATCATTGGAAGAACATGTTAGATAAGTCTACCATAAAGAGGACAACACTTTTAGTGTCATAATTCTTCCATTACAAATCATTGTATGAAGAAATGAAAGTTGCCTTGAACAACTCTTGAAAGTTTGAAATCATGTTTAGAACATAATGGTTGATTGACAAAAATAGTCCATCAACATGGACTTATGATAATTATGAATCATTGAGTGTTGAAGTGTTAAACCACTTCAGGAGACGAAAACTAGGCAAGGACTTCACCTTTGAGTCCCTATCCAAATGGTTCACTAAGTTTATTGTAAACTACATAGTGAACAATAACCGAACGCTCTCCAAATCGTTTGATGCGTATAACACAATTGAAATAAGTTTCAAGAGAGATAGTGGGAGTTTAGGGACCATGACTATTGTAGTCAAGGGAGAAGTCAAATAAAGAAAGCGAAATAACTCCAAGGAAACAAACTTTCTTTATGAAAGGATGATCATTGGAAGAGGTATTTGCAAGAAATGTCTTGCAAGTGTCAAGAACACACCTTTCAAAGGTGTTGTAAATTGTTCTTGAATAGTTCAAAGCAGTTGGTTCTTCTACTTGAATGCTTGATTTCGTATTAGTAACTATGTTTTACAATCGTTGTAAATGTATGGCTAGTAAGAAGTAGAAGATTAATGAGAGAAGAAAAGGTACTTCACATTTGGAACGTGAATAAAATATGGATCTTTGCGAAAACAGATAGTACTTACTTCCTCATATGAACTACCAAAGAAATTTGAAAAGCAAAGATTGTCTTTACATTCCAATTTGAATAAGGAACTTACTTCTGTCACTATAAGAGATGGATGAATGTTTTGTTTGACAAAACATTGTTCTTTATTAATGAATGATTGGATTATTATAATCTGATTGTTTGTCTCTATAATAGAGATGATGTGGTAGTGTTAACTGTTTAGAATATAATGATGCTTAAAACCCAAAAGTTTGCAAGGTAGTGACTAATCCCACTGAGTTGTGACACCTCTAAAACATAAATTACAAGTTGGTCATAGATGGATGCTTTGGATCGTTGGATCCGGATCCAATGCCTTCTTGTTAAAATTGTATAGAGGCGAAATGTTCGAATCTTTATTCTTTTGAAAAGAAGAAAGAATCACAAAGTTGTTGAGGTTAATTCACTTAGATGTTATTGGCACTTGTCCACAACATAATACTACTCATGTTGTATGACATTCACCGAAGACCGCTCTCGGTTGGACTATCGTTTATTTTGAATAAACACAAGTCCGAATACTTTGCAAAAGGTTTCAAAGAATTCAAGAAGGTAAATTGATGAGTAAGACGTCTAAAGTATTTACCTCCTTAGATTTGATCCAAGGAAAAATGAACACTTTAGAAGAGTTTCCTTGAAAGATATCAAGGAAAGTAGCATCATAAGATAATGGATTTCTCCATTGGGAGAAGAACAAACTCGAATAAGATGTAGTTCGTTGGATGTTATCAATTACCCATATATATAGGATATATATATATATATACACTTCTAAGACAATATGATTGTCAATTAGAAGATCTTCCAAAATTTTCATGACTTCATAGGATATAGTTGGAAAGAAAGACAAGTCTTAATCGTGTTAAGATTTGGGGTTATGTGCTAATAACCTTTGGATATCACTTCTATAAACCAACTGACAAATGTTATTTGTTGGGTAGTTCATTGTAATCCTACAATAGAATTTGCCTAAGATAGAGCAAATGAACGAGAAATAGAACTCAAAGAATGGGTTCTTTAAGAGACAAGATGATAATCAACAAATATAACAACCTAGTTCCTGCACCACTAGTTCCAAGGTAGTCAAGAAGGATCTACAAACCGTCTCAGTTGAATGGTTTGAACTTTATGACTATGTCATAGAGTTACACCTCTTAATTGAGTGTATATATGATATATACTCAAGGAAATGGTATAATACCAATTGACCCGAAATAATGAAACCTTTATAGCTAATTGGTATCTCGAGGTGACTACAATCAACGAGATTGGTTGACTTTGAAGAAACCATCTTTAATGTAGTCTTGGTTTCTATTAATTCGAAGAATGCTAGCTACAACTAAACGGTGATTCAATGTTTGGACATAATATGTGTTTTCGAAACCATTATAAAGATAGTCTTGATAATATATGTCTAAGACTAGGAATCACAAGACATGTAAGTTGTACAGATCCATCCATCATGAATCTTAGCGAGCTAGTGCTCTATAAGCATCTTATGAGAAAAAGATCAAATCGTTTGATTTCTCATAAAGATGTAAATGAATCTTTTGTTTACTAGGTTTACAAAAGATTAGTGGGAGTTAATCATATTCCTAAATTTGATCATATATATGATATATTAAAAGAATTCTTCTTCGCTAAAGTTATGACTTTAAACATTCTATAACGATATAATGTATATGGGAGACATAGTCTATATACATGGGATGGAAATCTATAATGATAGATTTCAAAGATATAATTGGATTATCTGAATCCCTATTGATAGACGATAGATGTAGGAAGTTTCTTGAATGATAAACTTCAAATGAAAGGACAATTCTAGTGAGACTGGGAGTTGTTCTTCTAAAAGGAAATGTACCCTTTTGACTCCCAAAGAAGCATAAAGCATGAATAGAATCCTTTATGCATACGCAGAAAGGTGATTTACGTATTTCATATTGTATGAAAAACATTGATATGAGTTGTGCCAAGATTGGTACAAGACGATATCAATGCAAGCCCAGGATCAGAACCATGGCAACTGTCAAGTGAGTCCTTAAGTATTTAAGAAATACAAAAGGATAGATTCCTCAAGAATGAGGAAGAATTAGAGTAACGCAATGGAAGCGCAAATGTATTAGATTATGAATCTAATATCGTATCCATCATTGGTTGTCTCTTCATTTTGAATGAAGAGATAATAGGATATCTCTTTATTATGACTAGAGAGATGTTTGGGTGGAAACATTAAAAGTAATGACTTTAGTGTGTGCCATCATGCAAAATATATCGCCATATAGAAGCTTACAACATTGTTGCTTAGATGGGAAAGTTCATTTATGAACTCTCCATTCGGCTCTAACCAGAAAGTGTCTCTAGTGTACCCACACTTCGACACTTCGTCTTTGGGTATGTGAAGGAGCACAAAGTCAACCACATGCTTATGGATGATGGATCGGCCATAAACATTAGGCAAAAGTCAACAATGACCATAATCAACATCAAGGTGGATGAACTATCCTGAAACCGCCTCCTAATCCAAGGTTTTAACCAAGGAGGACAAAGAGCGATGGGCATGAACCGAGTGGAAATCATCATTGGCGAACTCAAATCAAGCATGATATTCCACGTGATTGATGTAAGAACTTCCTACAACTTGCTCTTAGGAAGGCCTTGGATCCACGAGAATGGAGTGGTGTCATCCACCGTCCACCAATGCTTAAAATTCTACCGAGAATGAGTGAAGGTGATACAAGATGACACCAAGCTAGTCACCGAAGTCGAATCACACTTCGCGGATGCCAAGTTTTACATGGATGAAGACATAGTACCCGAAGCTCTTCCAAAAGAGATCAAATCCACAGGCAAAACCACACCTAAGAAATAGGAGTGGCAAGCCGTGCCCAGAAGCAAGAAGCAAAAGCCGTGCCATCTTCAAGCAAAGACGATGATGAGCCTGCCCAACCCACAACAACTAAAGGGAGTGTTGACGCCCTCAAAAGGATCAAACACATATGTCTTCTGATACATCCCTTTGTCGAAAAGAAAGAATGGGCAATCCCCATTCGAAATTGGAACAAGCAAAGCTACACAAGGATGATGTAAAACTGGTCAAGACAAATGCAATTTTACCTCTAACACAGCTAGGCAACGCTAAAGTTTCAAAACCACCACAAGGTTTCATAAAACCCCTGCCAAAGGGGGCAGAACCAAGCTTTTTTCCAACCAAGAGGACTGAAGAAGGTTTCAACCCAAATGCCTACAAACTCATGCCAAAGGCTGGGTACGATTTCACCTCCTCTTCAAATCTTGGAAAGAATAATGGAAACACTGTTAACGACAAAGAACGTGACCTCATCAAGACTCAAAAGAAGTTGAAGGAGCATGGTTACGGAGTTGACAACAACAAAGCTGGACTTTGCTTCACACCAAATACACCTGTGAAGATTTCAAGAACAGCGAAAAGTGTTAACGCTCAACACATCAGAGTAAGCGTTGAACAAGATCAAAATGAGCCTAAACTCGCCCATCGAACGTCAGTCTTCAATAGGCTGAATCATTCAAAACCCAAAACTTTGGCACTTGATAACATTAGTAGTCAAGACCGAACTTCCATCTTCAAACAGCTTAACACGCTAACACCCCAAAGCTTTGTTTCTGAAAGGTTGTCAAAACCTAAAAAAACAAAGCACCACGGCTAGCTCTCCTCTACGACGGTCGGCCTTGGAAAGACTTGAAGAAACTTTCAGCCCAATTTAAGATCAAGCCTCAACGGCCCTTGAATCGGCATCTACGTTAAGGGACTTCAAAGCATAATGGTCAAATATATTCACTATACAAGGGACTTCAAAACACGTTTCCTACATGTGACAAGCACTTGCCTACAACGCTCCTTGAAGTGGGGGCATTTGTACACATGTAAATTTCATTGCACGCAAATGATGCATCACAAAGCTCCACGTGGCATATGACTTATCACACATGGACAAGTCATCAATGACATGTGGCACAAATCAAACAAAGGAAGAATAAAACTTCTCAAAATTCGGCAAAGGGAGAAAATATCCCTTAAAATCGGCAAACATGCCCAAAATCTCTCAAAACCGGAAAGAAAGCCAAGGCATCTTTACAAAATATGCAAGAATTGAATATTGCTAACAAATAAGCAACAAGGCCTATAAATTTTGGCCAATATGAGGAAGGTGGCTGAAATTAAGACACAAAATATGCCTAAATTCTCCCATGGATGAATCAAGGCCAAATCCATCCAAAGGCATAGCTTTGGAAGTCTATAAATACAAGGACCCAAGACACACAAAGGGATCGAAAATGTCTATAAATGGAAGGACCCAAGACACACAAAGGGATCGGAAATTACACATTGAGAAGAATCTCTACACAAATCTTTGAAGACTAATACGCTGCCAAAACTCTCTTAGGAGAACACAGAACCAAAGCCAAAGCTTTCTGTTGACCAAAGCCGAAGCACTCACTTGAAGAATCAACAAGCACTTGTGCCGATTCATTCAAGACTTTGTTGCAAGCTCAAAACTTGTAACGACGTTCGTTTTAAGATCAAGTCGCCAAGACTCTTGAATCAATGAAATCTTACATCAACTTCACCTTTGCGGCAGTTTTGAGGTGATGACCATCTAAGCATCGTTTCAAGCTCAAAACTTGAAGCAATCGTTTAATCGTTCGTCTGAGATCAAGTCATCACGATCCTTGGATCAACAACCTACGCATCTACGTCAAATTTGAAGACTGAATCAGAGGAAAATTGTAAACAGAGATTGTAACCTACAAATTCAAATCAATACAAAATTATTTTGTACACATGTTCTCATTTCATTCGATATAAAATTTTCGTGTTTACAGTTAGTTACCTTTTGATTGAGAGGGTTTTGAATAAATACTATTTTGATCAGGTTTGACTCTTCCTTGATTGAGCCGTTATTATCCGTTGCATGCGCGTGGGAATCCTGGTGTGCATCAAGGGTAATTTTATCTTTTTACCTAAAAATCCACGTGTCGTCTCCATAATTTTATTGATTATTTTTTCCTCCACACGCACAATATTTTCAATCATCTGAACTAACCATTTCTTAAGTTATTACTATAAGCTCATTCTTACAATATCTAACTAAAATTAGAATAAATCTAATTATTTAGTTGTGACCGATAAATGAATGAACATAATGTTGTTGATAAATTATGAAATGTTCACAATGATGTTTTAAAGGAGGACTTGAAAATGAAGGGCTCAGATCATGAGATCACGTAGTTAATGACTTGTTAAGTCACTAACTGACAGATTGATCGTATAAAAAGAATTATTAACTGCTTAATGCTTGAACACTTGTTTTGTTGTCAACTCAAAAAAATAAAAAATAAAAAAGGAAATGAAGCAGTTTTTTATTTTTTTTATTTTTTTGAACAAAGGATATTTATTTATGCTAAGAGGGCAGAGGGTGGGCTAAAATTCAGAATGGATTAGCAATAATGTGGTTCAAATTTGCTTTTGATGATAATCGAATTTAAAACTTCTCACTTATAAGTAAAAAAGAATACTAATAGACCGTAATACTAAATGATAAGAAATGAAGCAGTCTTAGTTCCTATTGGGGTTGTTTGGCCCGTTGGTTGTCAAGCAAAGCCTGGCCCGACCAACCTAAAACCAATAAAAATAAAATAAAATAAAAAGTCCATCTGACTTTTTAAAGCCTCAATAGTATCTGACACGTGGCAGTAGAATCCATATGGTCTTGGGTCCTGTGACGCTAGCAGAAGTGGGTTCGGGGGAAGCCGTGAAACTGTAGGTTACAACTACCAAGTACCTTTCGAGAACTAGGGCTCCTTCGAGGAGGAAGATTACACAACACTTCACAGCAGCAGAGACACACACTCCTCTGTACTCTTTTCACTCCCCCCTCCCTCTCCTCAACTTCTTCATCTCTCTCTCTAAAAAGGTATCAGTGCTTCTGTTGATGTTTTGCTTGGATGGGTATACTGTTTTGACCTTGTTAGCTCGTGTTTTGTGCGTTTCGCATTGGAGGGAAATTTGATTTAAATTAATTGATTGAGCTTTTGTATTGGGTTGGGGTAATTTTGTTTGAGTTCATCCGTAACTGAGTTAATCTTTATTTTTTGTATTTTAATTGATTTTCGAGAGAAATGTTGGAAGTAAATGTTGAAAATGATTTTTCCAATTCTCTTTTTATTATACAAATGTTATGTAACGAGTATGGATAAAAATTGTGCTGGAAGTTAATTTGATTTATTTAATTTGTATTAATTTAGTTTTGTTAACTGACTATTGTTGAGGTTTAGTGATCTTAGAGAGTGTTTTGAATCATTCCTTGGGCTTGTGGCTCTTAAGATTACATTGTTGTCTTAAAATAGGATTTAATAGACATATTTGAATGTTAGATGTTAGTACAAATTGCGGGATGCGGTAAACAAAATTGATGAGCTAATACAAATTGGTGTTTATACAAACTGAAATGTTGGAATTCCCTTGTCTATTGGTTGTTGGAAGCTGTTTTTTTTCATTTTTGGAATGTTATCGAAGAAAAACACTTAATATGAAGTTCTGGAGCATGCCTCATCTAAAGATACTTGAGAGGATTAGATTATGCTTTTAATCGGTTTATCTAAATTATAAATGAGAAATACTAAAAATATAGTTAAGGACTACCTGTATTTAATCAGTTTGAACGTCGTATGGTGGAGTGTACACTTTATAGTACGGACAAAGAAGAAACACGCTGCATGTTAGGAGCTGCAAGTGCTAAGGAGGTTTTTATTTTTATGCGTTATTGGTTGCTACGTCACTATTTATTTATGCTACAGAGAACTAGTAGCAGACTGCTTGTTTAATTGCACGTTGAAATCCCTCTACCATATTTTTCTTTAGTTGTGCCTATGTGGCTATTTGTACTTATTTGTTGTTCTTTGCTATTCAGAATGAATGAAAATTATACTTTTTTTCAGTAGGCTCTGTCTATTTTAGTGAGAAGAAGTTAGCTGAATAAAAAAATTTCTGATGCCTGTTTGAATATAAGAATTTTGGAAATGGTTTTTAAGATACAGGAGCATTCGGTCAGTTCTTCTTGAGAAATGTTTTTATTTTATTTTATTTTATTTTATTGTATTGAAAGTGTGGAAATGCCTTCTTAGCAAAAAAGAAAGGATAAGTTTTACCATTCCTTATGTTGAGTTGAAGCCGTGACCAAAAGACAATAATGATGCATCTGTGTTACTACGAAGGAAATTCTTGCTAACGAGAAAATGAAAAGAAAATAATTGTTAAAAAAGTTGTAGTTTCTGCTTAAACAAATGGATTTAGTTTAGTTGTTTTCTTTAGTAAAGTTATTCATTGAGGATTTAGTTTATTTGGTTTCTTTAGTAAAGTTATTCATTGAATTTTATTTGACCTTACCATTTGAATGCCATAGAGTTAGTTTGTGCTTACATTTCACCTGGTTTATGACAAATTAGGCTGATACGGATATGTCGTGTGATACTACGAAGGAAAATGCATCTGTAGTCGATTCATCTGTTACTGACTGGAAACAAGACATGGGCAATTCAGATGATCCAGGTAACAATAGTGCGAGTTCGTTCTTTTTTTGTCCCATTTAACTTGATAAAATTTACTTTGTTTGATATAGAGTAGCTGTTTTGAATTGAATTTAATTTATGCGTACTGTATCTGGTATTGTGGCTGTAACCCATGTTCAAAGAGTTGGTTGAAGTAGTAGTGGTTGGCATAATGCTACTTTGGAGATGGATGATGAGTATTGAAATTATCCCTGCGTAAATTTCCATGTATCTTCGTTTTGCATATTGGAAAGCTCTTAGTTCTTCTCTTTGTATGGATCATGACATTACAGTTTGGAGGTCTTATGCCTCCCAAATTTTGTAAGACACTTGATATTGCCCTCTTTTATTAATTTTTCTTACCATAACTTGCCACTGTTCTGATTGGAGATCACCCTAGGGTCGAACTTGAACATGTTTCCCCGTGTGTATCAAAAACATTTCAAACTTCAATTGCATACGTTCTCCATCGCTCTAGGGTGGGTGGCAGTAAATATCTGGCTTTTGCATTTCTCTGTCATTGGACATTCATATATGATTGCATAATTTGTTCATCATTCTAGGGTGGGTGGCAGTAAATATCTGGCTTTTGCATTTCTCTGTCATTGGACATTCATATATGATAATAATGTCTTCAGTAAGACAGTAACTTAGTTCTTTGGAATAGAGAATCTACACGTCTTGCCTGGGAATTGTCGTAAAACGTTTATGGCTTATAATCTCTAGTGTGATTTTTTTATATGTTTATACTATATAGTTTCACATCAGTGGGTAAGTTTCCTCTCTTGAGGTTCTCATTGTTGCTCTGTAGTCATTGTTGGTGTTAAAAAAATTGGACATCTTCTTAATGAAATTTTGTTTCCTATAAACTAGAAAATGCGGGCATCTTTCCTCTTGCCTGATAGGTAATAGAGTTTTTTTGTTTTCATTGTTTTGACAGGGTTAGCAAGTTGTGGGGTGGTAATGGAAGTGTCTAATGCTGTTAACCCAAGTAGTGAGAGAATTGACCAACTCCTCGTGCAATTTTATTTCATTTATAAGCCAATTGAAGCTTTAGGGAAAATATGTAGTGGGTAGAAGCCCCACTTGCTTTGGATCTCAGAAACTTTGCAAATTTTGAACGAAGAATTTTGTTCAAGAACAGTTTGAAGCATGCCTTTTATATTTGTAGTTACTGAAAATTTGTCTCTTTGTTGACAATGCTCTGCCCTAACCAATGTTTTGATGAGTGCATGCATAATCAAAGTCATTGCAGACTGATTTTACAAAAAAAAAAAAAAAAAAAAAAAAAATGGGATTGCAGATTATAAGGATTTGGTTGACTGGCGATATGGAAAGCAATATATAGTTTCGAAGTGATTAATTAAAGTGTTATAATTGTGGTTTGGAGTCTTTTCAGAGCTAGTCCATTAGAGCAGTTTGATAAGTTTGATAATTGTTGAACCTGCCATCCCTCACTTTGGTGCTTTTTTGCCTTCCCTAATTCTTGTTAAGTGCTGTCTTTTCTCAGAACTTTTTAAAATCAGATTATTACTTTATTCATTTGCATCTCATTAATTGTAAACTGACCCATTTTGTTCTCACAAGCAAGTATACGATTATCGATGTGATGGATGCAAAGTGATTCAAGCTTTGTAGCTACAACTGAAGTTTCAGATCTCTTTTGTGAAACTGTTGCTTTAGAAGTTCTTTGGTGGAATGTACAAAATATATGTTGTGCATCTACACTGCTTTTTAATTTGTGCATGTGTAGTAGATATACTCAGATAATTATTCGTTTGTGTTTAATGCATTCAGGATATTTCCAGTTTATGGCCTGATGTTGGAAGTTGCACCTAATGATTTTCATGCTGGACCTCTTTGTAGATGTTTGGCACTGATATATTTTCATTTATGTATTTGCCTACACATAGCGTTTACAGTTCTGTCGTCATTATGTAATATGTTGTTCTTGGAAGACGTGAACTTGTAGTAGCATATAGGTTGGTAGTTTGAGTTGTTATATCAGGTTTAGCTGAATTCTAGGAGTTTAATTTTAGTCTCCAACAATGTGTTAAAAGCGTGAGGCGTGGGCGAGGCGTCCGAGGGATAGCCCAGCCTAGGCGTGAGGTGTGAGGCAAAGCCTCATGGGACCTAATTTTTTTAATATATACACTGAGCGTACACATATATTACATTAAAAAAAGAAGAAGATTATTAATCAATAATCACCCTGAGCACACACATATATTATAAATACATATTTATACACACATATTTATACACACATATATATACATATATTATATTATTTATATAAAATAGAGGATGAAAAGCACAATGAGCACACATATAACAATGCACGTAGACAGCACACACATCCATTATATAAAAAAATAAAATTGCAAGGAAAAGGTATGAGACAGTTAAAACCCTAGGGCCTGAGACGCGCCTAGACGGCTCTGGCGATGCCTTCCGGCGCCTTCTGCCCACTCCCTCAAAACAGAGGCGGCAACCCTCAAGCCCAGCCTCACAGGGCGCCTAGGCGCGCCCTGAGGCGAGCCTTTTAAAACATTGGTCTCCAAATATCATCATTCTAACAAAAAAAATGACATTTTCCAATTAGTTAGATAGGCATTTTCAGTTTTCATTTCTAACTTTGATGTGTGAATAATATGATGTTTTGTTGTCAGAGAGTTCAAGTCACAAAGTTAATCAGGGGGTTGATCCACCTAAATCAGAAGAAGTGGAGCATTCTCGTGATCAGGTGGGGAATTCCACCTCACAAAAAAAGAGTACAGTGCATGATACTAGATATTTCATCATTAAGAGTTTGAATCATCAAAATATCCAACTATCAATACGGAAAGGAATTTGGGCTACTCAAGTCATGAATGAACCAATTTTGGAAGAAGCCTTTCATGTAAGATCGTCTATGTTTCGATATCGTGTTTTTCCTTTCCAATCTAGATACTTTATAGGGTAGCATATGGTTGTGTTGCAGAACTCTGGTAAAGTAATTTTAATATTCAGTGTCAACATGAGTGGTGCCTTCCAAGGGTATGCTCAAATGATGTCTTCTGTTGGATGGAGACGAGACAATGTATGGAGTCAAGGAAGTAGTAGAAGTAATCAATGGGGCCGCAGTTTTAAGGTCAAATGGCTGCAGCTAAATGATCTTCCTTTCCAAAAGACTCTTCATCTCAAGAATCCATTGAATGAGTACAAACCCGTTAAAATTAGCAGAGACTGCCAGGTTTTTTTAATTATTATATCATGTGCTTTCTGATTTCCTTTTGTTGCATTACCTTCTTGCAAGAATGATTTAAAATTTGACTTGATATTCTGTCTTATTTCAGGAGTTGTCTCCAGATGTTGGAGAAGCTCTTTGTGAGCTTCTTGATGGGACGAATGATGTGCACGGCTTACCGAGGGGGTAATAATTTCTGAACACTGGCAGATGCATTTATTTATTTATTTATAAATCTGGTCATGAGCATCTAGTTTCGATTTTATTGTGGAGCAGTATTCCCATGGATGATTTTCCTTCAAAAAGGCCTTGTATAGCGCCTCCATGTTCATTAGGGGAGGAAGAGTATAATGTGGGCCCCATGCATCTGTCGTGGTCCCAGACACCCATGATGTATCCTTCGTTTCTTTACCAACACCAGGCTGAAGCAAATAGATATCATTTAGCAAATCAGAGATCTACTGGTAAATTTGTCTGTCATTTTGTTATCCATTCTTATATACGAGTGGATAGGAATTTGTCATCTCAATTTGTTGTTTGGGGTTTGTCTGCAGAAAGTCGTCTAGCTAGCGTTCTGACTGAAGATGATTTTTTGGAAATGGTATTATTTCCAACTTTTTTCTCGACTTATCTTCTTTGTTTCCCATTTCTTCATTTTATACCGAAGGGCTGTTTGAAATCTTCCTTGCAGATGTAGAGCTCTACATGAAAGGTTATTGATGACTCTTGTTGAAAATAATTTGAATCTAAACTTATGACTTTGTTGTTGTAGACTTGTATTATATGTTAGAATTTATGGCTTTTTGCATCATCTATTTTTTTCTTGTTCAAAGGCTTTTGTAAAACATCTTAGGAAAGATGTTGAGGGTAAAAAATCTAACCAACATGACTTCGTCTTGATTTATTTCGGTTTAAATTGTCTGAGAGTTCCCAATCATGTTTTCTACTCTCTCTCTCTCTCTCAAGAAAAGCTGAACTAATTTACTGTTATCTTTGGTAAGAGTGATGTTGTTTTGCATGCTGAATGCTCTGTCAAGGAAGTTCACATTGTACATTGCTTTTTAAGCTTATTTCTAATGTTACTTTTTAAGCTTATTACTGATATAATAAAATCATTCTGTTTCTTATGCAACGAAATTTCCACTCTGATAATTTTCCATTTCTTCTTAACCCAGTCTTATGAAGAATACCTGGAGGCCCAAAGCAGAAGTAGCAAGGAATTATGTCTGCCTGTCAGTATACTATCTAAACTTGTGGTATATCATATTTACAATTTATTACCAGTTGATGCATATCTTGCTCACGATTTATGATTTTGGAAAAGCTCTCGTAGCCAAACTTGTATATTTCTTTTTTCTTGTTTTCAAGTTTACGTATTAAAGAGCAAATTTTTCATGGGAGTTACCGGTAGATTTAATAGCTCCATATGTGTTTAATGTTTTGATTTGAAACCTAGAAATCTATGAAACCCAATCAATTCATCATAGGAATTAACCTTATGTGTGGAGGGTTGGAGAGCAATACTCTTGGAGGCATGAACAGTGTCGGGATCAAAGATATTCGTCTTACCTCAAGGGTGGGATGGGTTTTTTTGAGGTGGCACATTTGAGGTGTCACCATTTGTAGGGCACTGTTGAGCTGTCACCTTTTTCCAGGTCCAACTGGACTGCGTGGCATCGGTCAAACATTATGCTGCTTTGGGCTAATGCAAGTTAAAGTGGAATTAATGAGGGGTTAAAAGATTACCAAGCCTGAATGGATGCTTGTTCTCTGCTCTCATTGGTATAAATGCTAGTTTATACAGGCAATCCCATAATCCATAATAAAATATCATAAAATAAAACCTCAAACGACAAAATATTTGACCTTAAATTACAACCTGTTGTAAAATATAGATACTTTGTTTTCCGTGAAACAGATCTGGGCGAACACAGTAGAACATTCCCCTGTGCTGGAATTTTGACCTTACTGTCGAGTCCTTTTATCCAGTTTAACCAGTCTCTCTAAAGTAACTCATATTTGGCAGGGTTCTAGACCAGAGGATTCATCAAGAAGTAGAATGCTGGAACATGATTCGGAAGTACAATTGTAATGCTTAAACGATGAACTAAAAGTTGAGTTTCAGGTTAATGCTTGTGTAGCTAGCTCATTGACATATATCGTTCTGTGCAGAAACTCAAGCTATGGAAGCGACCACAGCTGCTCAAGGAAAAGGCCTCATCATTCCTCCCACAAGCAATCACAATGCTGATGTAGCCAACCTCCCTTGGTCTTTTCGGATAATAGCTTTGGCATCTGATGGAGTTTTGCATTTCCTTCGTGGCAGAACATCCAGTGAAGTCATTTCAAATTTTCGTAAACCCTTGTGTCCTGTTGTAAACCTGTATACTGTTTTTTTTTCCCTGATGGGACTGTTCTTGGGGCTAGTTACTAAATTGTACAGTTATTGAATCGGCAACTGAGCCCCGACCATTCCTTCTTCATATTGACCTAGATTAGATGAATGAATGCTATGTCGATTTGATTTTTGGGCTGGTTCTATAGAATCCCGTACGGGCAGGGAAATCTAAGAGTTTTTCATTA
This sequence comes from Cotoneaster glaucophyllus, assembly GCA_036320875.1. NCBI lineage: Eukaryota > Viridiplantae > Streptophyta > Magnoliopsida > Rosales > Rosaceae > Cotoneaster > Cotoneaster glaucophyllus. Next base: position 12,770,380 of record CM070060.1, read on the forward strand.
AACACAACACACACAATGGCATGAATACCAAAGGTCTCTATCTCCACCTCTCATAGGGTTTCAAAAGCCGTATACGGCCCCATATGGAGAGATTTGATGAGTGTACCGAGAATACGATACACTTATAATATGACACGTGGTGTACCGACTCGTGTTTCGAAAATAGAAAGAAAAAATCTCCCACTTTGGTATGTCTTTAAAAAAAAGGGCAAAACAATTGTGAATACCCGCCGAGGGGCCCAGGGGTGCATCTTTAGTATACGCGCTACATGGTTGGACTTGTAGGGTCATCCAATAAGAAGTTGCAATGAGTGAGGTTGGAACTTGTCTCCATAATAACTTATAGTCGTAAGAAAAAACAACGCATGTGTGAGAGTGGACATAAAGAAAAGACCGTTGGCCACTACCAGAACCTTTTCCCTTTAACACGAACGAGTATGCAAGGTATGAGGATTAATCATTCTCATTTCTAACATGTATGCTTACTTGCATATAAAGAATCAAGAAATGAGTGGGGCTGTATTATTAGTTATTTCATACTTGAATAACCAAAGTATTAGATCGCCAAGAAAAGAATAATTTATTCCATACCTGAACAAACAAAGTACTGCCAAATTTAACTTTATATCAGAGCGATAGGGGGAAGATGTAAAGGTCTACAACTTTAAGAACTATTTTGTTAAATTTTTAAAGATAATTGTTACTTTGCACAACATCAGTACATGATATGATTTACTTAGCTTTCAGTAATTCTTTTAAGGCACGTTTGTTTGGCTTCTCTGTTTGTTGGCTACCAGGACTAAGTTTAATGGTATTAAGTGGGACTCGCTTCCACTAACTCCTTCGTTAGGTGGTCCTTGCGAGACCCCCAAATACGAGCTGACGAGCCAAGACCGTCGTCGTCGTCCTGCTCGCTCGTCTCTTCTTGTTCGTGTTGTTCGTCCTGCTCGCCCTACTCGTCATGTCGTCCTGATCGCTCGACTGACTACATCCGCTCGAGCAGGCGAAGAAATCGTCAGTCTCTCTCTCTCACTCATCATTTACAAATTCCATTTGTTGTTTTGATTATGTGAAATCTGGATTGGTTTGATTCTGTGAAATCTGGGTTGGTCTTATGCTGTGAAATTGCTTGTTCTTCAATAATTTCTGCTTCTGGGTGTTTTATGGATGTAGTTGTAGGGATTTGATTTTTGCTTCTGTGAAGTTGCAAATTCCATTTGCTGCCACTGTAAGTTAATTCATCTGTGTCTCTTGATTCAATCTTTGACTCCTGATACATTGTTTAGGTGGCTTTTAACCTCCTGCATGGAGCTACTTGATATTGTATCTGTCAATCTATGCGAGGTCCAAGGTTTATCTTTCTATTTACTAATTTATCTTTGGGGGGAATTTTGTCATAATGAGTTAGATAAAGGCGTTCTTAGGGCTTATTTAGCATTATAATCAATTAATAAATGGATCATTATTGTTGCATAAAGTAGTTAATTGGTTATCAATATCATCTGTAAGGAGTGATGTCTGGATTAAGCTTGCAGCTCTGTTCCTTTCTTTGGCAGTTTTGTATGGGTTGGATGTAAGCATGAATCCTGGATTGTAAGATTATGGTGCCCTTTAACTGAAGCTTGTCATGTATTTGATTGAAATAATATGAAATAAGCACAACTGGTTGCTGATGGTGATCCAATGTAGTTTTTGGGACCTAATGAGACAATGCTCTAGATACCTGAAACATCAGTACTGAAAATGAAACATGATTGAGAAAGTCTTAGAAAAACATCCTACCTTTATATATCGGTACGTCAGATAGGCACACTCTTTCTTTTGCTTTATTCTTACAGCCAATTCTCTGTTTCACTCTGATAAAATTGATGATATCGGAGCATTGATCTCCTTAACCTCCTTTCCTTCAATGATTGGCTATACTTTCTTATGATATCAGAATAGGTTTTGCAGAAGGGGTATGGATGGTGGGCGTGATTGATGAGATTCGAATGCCTGTTACGGAAACCAACCGAAACCCAATCCTGCTGAACCACAACAAAGAAATGGTAGGTATGCACCTTTATTAGCTTCTGTTTTGGGCTGATGTTTTGTTGCCATTGATGAGGAAATGCACCAGAGTGAAGTCACACTCTATTATGGCAGGCTTCAATTAATGTGCTACAAGTACATTTGGGATAATTACCACTGATGACATAGGTGAAAAATTTGTTTCATAAACAAAATTTGTTTTGTTTATTAGTAATTTGCATGTATAGGTAAAAAATTTCTCTTGGTTGCGCAGACCCTTGATGACATATAGTGAGATACTATGGAAACACATGTAGCATGCTGCCCTCTGCACATGACCAGCTGCTATTGAGGTGAGTATAAAATTTATACGCGAGATCTTTTGCATTTGCTTGGTCACAATACCTTTTGGGAATATACTGATATGACTATTTTTGAGTCAGATATGAGTTACAGAAAGATCATTCGTTACTTGGTGAAGATGAATTTGCATACGACTCTGATTGGGTCAAGAATCAAATACAGGGTTGTCTTGAGTTTTGGTTAGGAGAGCGAGAAGCAAGTTACACTCCTGAGGATGAGCGATGGAAATGCAGGTTCTGTCAATATTCTTCTGTCTGCCTCGCTAGAAGTGCGGAGTCTGCAGACTATACTAATACACCAAGTTAGAGAAAAGCAGTAGCATTGGTGATGTTTCAATCAGCATCCTCAGAAAGTGTACAAAGAAGCACAATTCTTGGAGTTGCTTCTTTGGGGTAATTGCTGTGTTGGTTGTGCCATGAATGTATCGTTCATGTTGTATCGTAGCCGCCGTTTGATTCAATTGTTTTGTATTGCAAGCTACGCTCAAATTGCAAAGGATGTCTCTCCATCAAATTTAGCAAAGTCAGATAGTGGGATTTTAGACCAAAAAGTGAGAAAGTTTGATGTACTGATTCTGAATTCCTAAGTTGTAGGAAAGCGTTGTTTGTTTTTGCAAATTGCAATGCTACAATGCACAAAAACTCAATATTTTCTTTCGTTTCCATAGCAATTGCCGTTGAGTTTAATGTAATTATCATTTGATTTGACTGTGGGTATTTTGCAGTTGAGTTGGATGTAATTCTATCGTTAAAATTTGTAATTTCACTATTTTTCATTATCCTGATTTTTAGTCCAATACTGTACCAAACGTTTCACTAAGTCAGTCCAGCTTAGTTTATTTTATGTCAGTCCAACTTAGTCCCTGAAACTAGTTCAGTCCGAAATAGTTCGGTGCAACAAACTTACCCTTACATGTTAAAGAACTTTACCTATGAGCATTTCTTTAACAATTATGGATAAACTTGCAAATTTTCGAGCAATGAAAATTATTTTAATGAGTTTTGTACTTAATTGTAAAATAAATGTACACAAGTACTTTTTCATGGGAATGAGGATCTCTCCAACCAAATCTCATTAATTAATTAATTTGGATCTTTGAAATTTAATCTAACTTAAAATTATTATAACTTTTTAAGAAATTCTCTGTTTGTAACCTTTGGATCAATCTATAAGGACTCGGTTTAATTGATTGATGGGCTGTGGCGGGACAAATCCGAAGATTCTCTTGCCCTTTTTCTTAAGGCTATATAAGTTGTAGCGGCAAATAAGTAAAGGGTTTTGGATGCAAAGAAGCAAAGCAAAAATCCAATGGAGTGCTCGCACGACCACAAGGTCAGCAAAGAGGAGGTGATCGCCAAGCTCAAGGACGACGGAGACTTCGACAGGCTCCGCCGCAGCGTCATCCTCAAGCTAAAAAACAATGTCCGTACCCTTCTCCCTCTCTCTCACATCTTTCTTAGGGTAACGAATTTCGCTAGTTTTTGTATTTGTTTGTATTTAAATTCTTATGATTATTCGCTAGTTTCTGTATTTGTTTGTATCTAAATTCTTATGAGTAGGGCTGCTGTTGCTGGGAATGCTGGAACAGATTTGTCTAAAATGCTTGTTAACAATTGTAAAAATCAAGCCTTTTTCTACTGATTTTTTTTTTTTTTTGTTTAAACTAATTTCACTGAATTTTCTGATTAAATTCATTGATTTATTATGGGAACCTTGTATTTTACTCAATAATATTCGATTTGATTTTTAATTTGGCCAATGTTTGGACTTTTGGATTGTATTGGAGTAGATTGAAAGTATGTTTGGACGGTTGGAAATTATTTATTTGTACGTTTTGAAAATTTGAACCAAATTTATGAGTGGGATTTCTGAAAGAGGGGCAATTAATCGCAGGAAGAATTGCGAGAAAATATTGCTTCTATTGTGAAGCAATCGGCCGCGCTTAATCGTGAAGGTGCTGAGAATATGAAACCCAGACAGCTCTCCGATGACATTTATCAGGAGGTTGGGTACGTAACTAATTTTTTGCTTTCTCTCGATGATTAAAATGTGACTGGTGACTGTGTAGGTTTATGTGGTGGTGGTTTCGTATCTCTTTGTTAAAATACTTTGAGCATTTTACAATTAAATGATTAAATAAGGGTGATATTTAGCCTTGGGGACTTCTAAGTGGTAGTTACAAACTTTATTCAATCTCTCTTTGAATGGTTACCGTCAGAGTATTAGAAATGTAAAGTTATGTGGGAGCTGATAATGCTGGATTTTTTCTTTTGGTGTGCTTCCAATTGCTAGGGACCAAGTAATGAGCCACATATCTGATGTGTTGTGGGGTATAATCAGATCAAGTGATGGCATGAAAAGTGAAATAGCAGAAACTGTTCAATCCGTCTACAATAAATTGACGAATCCAAATGGGGAGGCTGAGGGTGAACCCTCCACTCGTGATGTTCCAGTTCAAAACGAAGCTGACAGTAATGGCTTAGTTGTTGCTGCCGCCAGTGAAATTGATGATAGGTTGTCTGACAATGAGCCAAAAGTACCATCGGGATTTTGTTTTTCTGGCAATCATCAGAAAAATGATAATGATGTGTTACATCTACCTCATGTTAAAGGAGCCATTGGAGAACGGAAGGGAAGTTCACACCAGTTACGAGATAGGATGGATTCTGTTGATAACAGAATAGCACCTGGCATTTCTACAGACATGGAGCACAAGCAGGCATGTGATGGTAGTGATGAGGACCCTGATGTGCCTCCAGGTTTTGGTTGATGAGTTTTCATGCATTTCAGTTTTCACCGTTACTGTTTAACCATCAAATTCAGAGACAATGCAGTCGAGAATCAATCTATGGTAACTGCTTAATGAATCTTATATTGAGTCCCTACAATGGGAAAGTTTCTCTGTAATTCCCTTGATAGAATGCGATACTGTTGACATTGTATTGCATATGGGCATCTGGCTCCTGGGTATTTACTGTATTCAAAATTATTAGCTTCCTTAGATGTAGACCTGATGACTCGATGTGTGAGTTAACAGGAAATCTAATGTTTATCATTCTTGAGCAAGGATTCTTCTCACTTTCTGTATGTATTCTTTGCTGACAGTGTTCAACATCTACGTAAGGAGATTATAGGATCATCCCAGTGGAAGTTAAATTAGTAATTAGATTTCTATCAGCACTGTTTTACTGAAAAACTAACATAAAACCTAAGTTAGATGTGAGAGAGTGCACTGGGTTATGCGATTATTCTTTACCTTTTATTCTTTGGCATCTATTTTTGCAGCTTTTGTCTCTTTCAACATCCTGTTTATTATTGTTAACTTTATTACTATATTACTTTTTTAATTGTTTTTTCGACTAGAAGCAGATCCAAGATTTCTCCATCTCTGGTACCTTGTATGTGAGCTTTATTTCTGTCCTAGACTTAAATTCTTTCAGTCGTCATCTTCTTTAGAATGTTGCCATGTTATTGAGGGAAACATAAGGAAATGAGTAGGTATTTATATGTTTGATCGCACACAACTCCATAAAGTTTGTTAACACTACATGTCACCATGTGACCACTATACGATATGCATCCAATAGTCACTGTAATTTAACAGAAACTATACTCCTAACAACATATTTAGCAGAAACCCATGCTAGAAATCCTTGAGCGAATTCACCAGCTTTGCGTTTTGAACCAGTACGGATGAATGTCACTGAAAACGACATCTTCTGGTTCACTTTTGCAAAGTTAAGTGTTTTGGGCTTGACACTCATGTATACTCCTTCTGGTGCATTAACCTTGACTGCATCAGATGAATATGCCTCGCCAACATTTGTCAGAGTTAGCGTGAATGTCTGAGATGGTCCCATTGTGAGAGAAAATCAAGGATAGTTCAGGTCTCCTTCAGGTATGCTCGATACCTTTGAGCACTGTATTTGTCTGTGCGCAATGATACTTACTTCATCGTCTTTGTTGCCCAAGCCACAAAGATAAGGGATATAATCATCTGGTTGAATATCATAAACTAATCCTGGATCATTTGCCTTTGATGGATGGACATGGCCAGCACCGGTGGCTAAAACATCTGCAGGCTTAAATGTTTCATCAAGAATAGGGTTGCCTTCCAAATTTAGGTCAGCAGAAGTCATTATATCAGATTTAATGGCAGCTGGTGACCAGTAAGGGTGAGAGCTCTTAAGCAAAGCTGCAATTCAACTGAGATGCGGACATGACATTGAAGTTCCAGAAATTATGTTGAAATTGACTTTTAAGTTTGTGGTATTGTCAACAGGGAATGGCCATGCAGCAAGAATGCTTACACGTGGTCCAATAATGTCTGGTTTCAGAATACCTGGATTTGCTAGGTTAGGGCCTCTTGAAGAGAGGGAAGCAACAGCCGGAGTAGATGAGTCTCTGACGACAGTTCCTTTGATAAGATTGTTGCTGCTGGTGTTGCTGCTGAATTTATGTAAGCTTTGATCTTCAGTCCAGCTGCATGGCCCACATGTGTTGCGGGAAGAACATGAACATCAGCTGAAGTACTGACACCATCAGTTCCTTCATTCAAAAGAATCATGGCAGCCCTCCAGCGTTTTTCACCTCCTCTCCCTTAGCAATTCTTCCTATTCGTCCCCCTCGCTCACACAACTACCTTACCTTTAACAAGGAGACCTTTCAGGGATCCTTCAGCGCACAGTGCAGAATCGTTACCATTTACCCAGCATAAATAAGAGGCATTAATGTTGAAGGGAAATCCCTTGGCTCAAAGAGAGATTCACCATCAAATACTTCTCCATTTCCAAGCTTTGTTGTGGCTTCAATACGCCTCTATGGTGCTTGCTCCAACTCTTAGGATCCAGGGGGCTTCGTTAGATATTGTGTCGTTAAATGGGCCAGAATTTCCAGCTGCACAACTTACATATATTCCTTTTTGGATTGCCGCAAATGAGCTGATTGCATAGCTGTCCTCGAAAAATGGAAATCTTCACCAAGGGAGATTGAGATCATGTCAACACCATCCTGAACAGCTGCTTCAGGTGCAGCTAGTATATTAGCCTCGGGACAGGGTTCTCTGAAGCACACCTTGTATATTTTAACTGTGGAGGAATCGAAGAAGCTTAGGAAAGAAGAAGGAAGTACAAACAAGAAAATTAGAGAGAATATGCAATCTGACTTTTTATTATCCACGCTTATCTTTGAAGTAATTACATCAAGAGGTTATATAGTAGCAGCCCTCATTTGTCTATTACAACATTACCCTTATCAACCTTTTCTTATTACAATAGTGCCCTCAACAGTTTTAACAACCTCTCAACCGACTTACTAATTCAACTAATATACTACTCCCATTAGTATATTGCTCGGTAGGCATGAGGTGCGATCCCAATTGCCATACGTGGCATGTCCTAGAACATCAGCATTCTGCCCAAAAGCACCAGCAGCTATGCTTGCTGTGTGTGTCCCATGTCCGTCTCTATCAATCGGTGCCTCAGGCTTCTCTCCTTTCAGGGCCTCAGCTGCAATATTGAAAGCCCTTACACCGATTAATTTGTTGTTGCAGTTGATGCATTAAAGTCACACCTCCCTTTCCATTTAGCGAGTAGAGATGGAATTCCTGCACCACTAAATGAAGGATGGTTGGTCTCAATTCCACAATCCAGCACTCCAATGATCACTCCCTTCCCAAAATTTGAATCCTTCCATTTCCAGTTTGTTGGTGCAGCTGGGAAGTTGGGGGTGTGCGTAGTTTTCCGACGAAATACTCTTTCAGGATGTGCTGCCACAAAGCCATCCATCTCCTGCATTGCTTTTACTTCGTCCTGAGTTAGTCTGGCAGAAAAACCACTAATCACTTCTTGGCACGAGTAAAGCATGCATGGCTGTTCATCTGTGCTTTTTGGTAACGGGCAGAAAAGATTCATGCCAGCTCTTCAGGTCCTTGTTTGAGCAAAAACTCTGCCCTCTTGTTGCCTTACATGGACAATGTATGTCTGTAAATTGCTCGGTTTAGTGGCTGCTGGTGAGAGCTCATTTTTCTAAGCGGTAACATAACTGTTTGGGCCCAAAATGACGATTGGGCCGAGCTCAGATCATTCTCGGCCCAGGACTCGCGCAAACGGAGTAAATTGGCACCATGGGCCGCGGATTAGGAGGAACATATAAGCTGATAGAAGCCGAGACCCATTAGGAGAAGGAGTCTCGAGAAGAAAATGAATCAAACTCGCGATTGGAGTCAGGTTCAGAGTCCTGGTCGGATTGGGATCAGCCGAGATAGGATTGGATTGGTATCGGCCGAAGTAGAGTTGGATTAGGACGAGGAGTTCTATCCAAGGACGGTTCAGAGTGTTTGCACTACTATAAATAGGGAGGGGGAGCATAACATTAGGGCTCTCCAACTCAACACACAAAACTGCCCTGCGCAAACTCTCTCAACCTTTTGAGATTTTTATTTTCTTGTCCGTCGACACATCTTTAGTTTGGATAAACAGCACTGTGAAGGCAACCAGTGATATCTTTAGTTTGGATAAACAGCACTATCGCCGTAGATGAAGGAAAATTTGTGAAAAACATGTTCATTTGAGCAACATCTATGGCATGCAATTAACAATTAAAGGCGGAATCATGCTTGTATGCACTCAAAACAAAACATTACCCATGAAATTCAAAGCCTAGTAGAAATGGTGAACCAAGACTCAACTCAAGATCTAAGAGAAAGAGTTAAGATTTCTTTATACCTTTGAAGCACCTCTTTGCTTAGCAAAGGTTAATCACCCATGTGAGGGCCTTCTTCCTTTGTCACCTTGCTCCTTGGCTCCATGGATTTGGATGGAGGAACTTTGCTTCTTGGCTCCATTTCTTCTTGAATATGGATGGAAGAATAGGTTTCTCCAAAAGTCACCAAAGTTGGAGACCTCTAAGTTTCGACACCAAGGATGGTTGAGGAAGAAGATGAGTGGCCATGGAGGAGTTAGATGCTAGTAAACTCCCCCATGGTGGCCGGCCTTCCTAGAGAGAAAGAGAGAGCCAAAAACTCTCATCTTTCCTCAAAGAAAACCCTAATGAAGAAAAAGCTATAAAGTCATATTTATACCTCCCTTCATTGGAGTGGCAAACTTGTAATAAGTCCAAAACCCACTCCCTCTCTAATCATGGCCGGCCTCCCTATTGTTAGTGGGTTAATTGCCCATTTTGTTTTAGTTGTCACACAACTTAAACCTTATGTGCCTTGTGGACCAAAACCCTTTTGTGTCCCGAAACCCAAAACTAACTTAAGGCCTAAAACGAACCTTTCGTTCTAGATTAATTAACTTTTAATTAATCCTTGCCACATACAATTAAACTATTTAATTGTCCTTACTCATCTTCATTATATCCTTCAATCATTACCTTACACGGTGTGCGATCCATTAGGTTCCTTTTAGCGAGGCAGTGGGCGATTGTTACTCTTAACGATCGATTGTGAATTGAAACATACTTTCAATTCTCCCTTAAATGATTATACATCTTTAGGGCTTCCACAAACCATGAGTGAGTATCATGGCTACCCAAGCTAATAAGAAGAGGTGGAGAACCTATTCAGTTTAGGATTACAATGCAATACGGTCTTTCTCTAATACAATACTCTTGACCACATTGTTTGGTTTGATAGTTCATTCATGTCTACTATCCAATGTGATTCATTTACTTATATGATTACCTTGAATGTGATTTGGAACGACTTCCTAAATCTTATTCATACTCTGGCCAGAGATTCTTAATCATATCATAGAGTATTCTCCCTCAAACGATTTGAAGGTTAGAGATCCCTTGTTGCACATTCACTTGCCTCCATGGCTAAGTGGCTTAACCCCAACTATGCCGTGGACGCCCTCTGACGGAGTGACTTTGACATAGTCAAAGATCAAGGACCTAACCACAAGACAACTGTGATGCCTCAGGTCAAATGACTACTTTGCATTATCCCAACCATGAGTTCTCATATGACATGAATATGAGAACTCCTCGTTGATCGCGTTCAGTGGACTCATTCTCTATCGAGCACCTACATGATTGTCTTGGTGCCATTCACACCAATGACTCGAGACCAGTCATTCTCCCTAAGAGAAGACATAGCACGTACTGATCTTAACGGACTGTCAATGCCTAATTGGCAATCCTATGATCAGGAACGTTTAGGATATGTATACGAAAGAGAATGGTCTCATGAATCTAACTTCTTTAGATCACATTCTCCCAATAGCATATTCCTTGGACTTATCGTTTAAGCACATAACATTTATATGAGACAGCTTGAAACAATAATCTTTGCCTTTTATATTAAACTAGATTAGTTTAACATGTGAAATGTCCGTAAAGTATCATCATATGATTGGTTGTAGGGCACATTTCAACAATCTCCCACTTGCACTAGAGCCAATCAGCTTAGTTATCAGTGATGATACCTCTTCTGAATTCATTTCAAAAATGGCTGAGTAGTAGGCCTAGACAATGGATATCTATATGTTATCCATAGAAGCAACCTTGAGAATAACGACGTCACCATTATACATGATTCTCAATCATGTGGTTCAGTCTCTCACTTGAGTTCGGATCTTGATGAGACCTTGATTCCCTAGCTTGAGCTATCGCCCCATTAGTGTCGTAGTGTCTATACACTAGAGACACTTTCTGGTTGGAACCGAATAGAGAGTTCATAAATGAACTTTCCCATCCAAACAACATTGTTGTAAACTTCTATATGGCGATATATTTTGCATTCATGATGGAACACACTAAAGTCATTACTTGTAATGTTTCCACCCAATTATCTCTTTAGTCATAATAAAGAGATATCCTATTATCTCTTCATTCACAATGAAGAGACATCCAATGATGGATACGATATTAGATTCATAATCTAATACATTTACGCTTCCATTGCGTCACTTTAATTCTTCCTCATTCTTGAGGAATCTATCCTTTAGTATTTCTTAAATGCTTAAGGACTCACTTGACAGTTGCCATGGTTCTGATCCTGGGCTTGCACTGATATCAACTTGTAGCGTTCTAGGTACAGCTCATATCAGTGTTTTTCATACAATATGAAATACGTAAATCGCCTTTATGCGTATGCATAAAGGATTCTAGTTACGCATTATGTTTCTTTGGGAGTCAAAGGGTACATCCCCTTTGAGAAGAGCAACTTCTTAGTCTCACTAGAGTTGTCCTTCTGATTGAAGTTTATCATCATATGAGAAACTTCCTAGCCTCTTTTGTCTATCATTAGGTCTCGATATAATCCAATTATATCTTGAAATCGATCACTATAGATTTCCATCCTATGTATATAGACTATGTCTCTCATATACATTCTATCATTATAGAACGTTCAAAGTCATAACTTTAACTAAGAAGAATTCCTTTCATTTCCAAAATTAATATATCAAATATATGTTCAAATTTAGGAATATGATTAACTCCCACTAATCTTTTGTAAACCTAGTAAACAAAAGATTCATTTACATCTTTATGAGAAATCAAACGATTTGATCTTTCTCTCATAAGATGCTTATAGCTCCCACTAGCTTGCTAAGATTCATGATGGATGGATCTCTACAACTTACAAGTATTGTGATTCCTAGTTTTAGACATATATTATCAAGACTATCTTGATAATGGTTTCGGAAACCCATATTACGTCTAAACATTGAATCACTATTTAGTTGTACCTAGCAATCTTCGAATTAATAGAAACCAAGGCTACATCAAGGATGATTTCTTCCAAGTCAACCAATCTTGTTGATTGTAGTCACCTTAAGCTACCAATTAGCTATGAAGGTTTCATTATTTCGGGTCAAATGGTATTATACCATTTCCTTGAGTATATGTCAATATACACTCAATGTAGTCATAAGGATTTTCATTCTTATTTCTTTCGAATTAAGAGGTGTAACTCCATGACATAGTCATAAAGTTCAAACCATTCAACTAAGACGGTTTATAAATCCTTCTCGACTACCTTGTAGCTAGTGGTGTAGGAACTAGGTTGTCATATTTGTTGATTATCATCTTGTTTTTCAAAGAACCCATTCTTTGAATTCTATCTTTCGTTCATTTGCTCTATCTTAGGCAAATCCTAGTGTAGGATTACAATGAACTACCCAACAAACAACATTTGTTAGTTGGTTCATAGAAGTGATATCCAAAAGTTAATTTAAGGATATCCCACAAGATTGTTCTATAACAAATATTGCTAATTAGCAAATAACCTCAAGTCTTAACACGATTAAGACTTGTCTTTCTTTCCAACTACATCATATGGAGTTATGAAGCGTTTTGGAAGATTTTCTAATTTACAATCATATTGACTTAGAAATATATATCCTATATATGGGTAATTGATAACATCCAACGAACTAAATCTTATTCGAGTTCGTTCTTCTCCCAATGGAGAAATACATTATCTTATGATGCTACATTCCTTGATATCTTTCAAGGAAACTCATCTAAAGTGTTAGTTTTCCTTGGATCAAATCTAAGGAGTAAATACTTTAGACGTCTTACTCATCAACTTACATTCTTGAATTCTTTGAAACCTTTTGCAAAGTATTCGAACTTGTATTTATTCAAAATAAACAATAGTCCAACCGAGAGCGATCTTCGGTGAATGTCATACAACATGAGTAGTATTATGTTGTGGACATGTGCCACTAACATGTAAGTGAATTAACCTCAATAACTTTGTGATTCTTTCTTCTTTCCAAAAGAATAAAGATTCGAACATTTCGCCTCTATACAATTTTAACAAGAAGGCATCGGATCCGGATCTAACAATCCAAAGCATCCATATATGACCAACTCGTAATTTATGTTTTAGAGGTGTCACAACTCAGTGGGATTAGTCACTACCTTGCAACCTTTTGGGTTTTAAGCATCATTTTATTCTAAACAGTTAACACTACCACATTATCTCTACTATAGAGACAACAATCATATTACAATAATCCAATCATTCATAAAGAACAATTGTTTTGTCAAACAAAACATTCATCTATCACCTAACATTATAGTGACGGAATTAAGTTCCTTTTCAAATTGGAATGTAAAGACAATCTTTGTTTTTCCAATTTCTTTGGTAGTTTATATGAGGAAGTAAGTACTATATGCTTTCGCAGAGATCAATATTTGATTCACGTTCCGAATGTGAAGTACTTTCTCTTCTCTCATTAATCTTCTACTTCTTGTTAGCCACACTTTTACAACGATTGTAAAACATAGTTACTAATAAGGAATCATACATTCAAGTAGAAGAACCAACTGTTTTGAACTATTCAAGAACAATTTACAACACCTTCGAAAGGTGTGTTCTTGACTTTTGCAAGACATTTCTTGCAAATACCCCTTCCAATGTCCATCCTTTCATAAAGAGAGTTTGTTCCCTTGGAGCTTTTAGCTTTCTTCATTTGACTTCTCCATTGACTACAGTAGTCATGGTCCCTAAACTTCCACTATCTCTCTTGAAACTTATTTCAATCGTGTTATACACATCAAACGATTTGGAGAGCGTGTGGTTATTGTTCACTATATAGTTTACAATAAACTTAGTGAACCATTTGGATAGGGACTCAAAGGTGAAGTCCTTGCCTAGTTTCCGTCTCTAGAAGTGGTTTAACACTTCAACATTCAATGATTCAAAAATCATCATAAGTCCATGTTGATGGACTATTTTTGTCAACCAACCATTATGTTCTAAACATAAATACAAACTATTAAGAGTTGTTCAAGGCAACTCTCATTTCTTCATACAACAATTTGTAAGTGAAGAATCATGGCACATAAAGTGTCCATGCCCTTGTGCTTACTTCTCAAGTTCCTTGTTCATGTAACAAGGAAACAAGCACTAGTGTTTGCGTTAACTAAGGGTTGTTCAAAGCAACTCTTATTTCTTCATACAACAATTTGCAATTGAAGAATTATGACACTAAAAGTGTTGTCCTCTTTATGATAGACTTTTCTAACATATTCTTCCAATGATACATTATCTGCGAGGATGAGACTACTTAGGTACAAATACAATCCATTCAAGACATTCTATGGGATTGCGGTACCAAGTCCGGAAACTAAAGCCTTCGGCTTTTCTTTGTCAAGTTTTGGATAGCGTTTGCAAATATATCGGTAAATAAATACATAACGAATATAAATTGACTGATTTTAAGCTATTTGATCCGGGTCTTTAAATCAAATAGCACCACCCACTATTTTGGCAAATTCCATATCCCTCATCGGAATTCGAGAGTTTTGGAGGAAACTCTTAGTAGGGTATGGGAGGCTCACTATTACCAAGCCCACCTCACAATGATATGATGTTGGCTAGCATCAATAATAATGAGAGAGTACACTTACTCATTTGCATCTCTTGCAAGTACCCATCTTATTTGGCCTCTAGAGAATAAAGCCTCACAATGATATGATGTTGGCCCCATTGCACTTAGTTAAGTCATTCCCACCATGCAAGTTCGGGTAGGGGTTCAAGAACAACCTCACAATGATATGATGTTGATCATTCTCGTTGCCTACCTTCACAACATCATGTATGCATATAGAACTCCTCTTGAGTGTAAGCACGCACTTTTTACTCCCCCATGATAGGGTGAAGTCGGTGTACGAGTCACAAACGATTGGAGCCTACCACGGTGGAAGGCCACAAAAGAGTGTTCAAAGCACTCTCACGCTTGTCAACTTAATAATGGTTTGGTTGAGGGTTTTAGGTCTCATCACATATAAGCATGCATTTTAATCACATTAAAACTATTTGGTCCTATTACAACTATTGGTCCATGTGATTGATTTAGTAGTATATAATACTCCCACTATGCTTGTAAAACGGTTTTTAAAGCAAGAGTATATATTACTACTAACATAAGTTTTGCATTCATTGATGGACTATATAGTTGCCTTAGGGCCTTAGGATGACTATGAACCTTTGATTGGATCCAACACGAGCCTAGTGTTGGATCTCGGTCTAGGGATGGTGATTGATTTTAGTTACGCGTTTAATCACATTAAGGCGTGTTTTCTTATTGGGCGTTGGACCCTCTACTCCAATTTCATGCATATCAAATAAAACAATAAAAGGAGTACTTTAAAGTAAAGAAGAGCTTATGCTCTTTTACAACATTTGATCAAAACAAATTACAACCAAAATCTAATCTACACATTCCCATGGTTCAAACAAATTTGAGACGGCCTTTCACATAGCTCAATTATCGTAGGCTTAGGTTCATAATCACCCTTTCTTTAATTAATTAACGCTTTAACTAAACTTGAATGCAACATTGTCATTTGGTTTTTGTATCCATAGAATTGATTTAAATGAAGCTAAAAGAAATGAAAATCCAATTCTCATTTAAAGATACAAAACTATTTTGTTCTCAACTAATTTGGGCCAAATGCAATAACCTCAACTTTTTGGGCTATATTGCAAAACACAAACTTTTGGGGTCACTTTGTAAAAACACAAAAGTCCACTACTTCATGTAATTACAACTAGAACCCAAAAATTTCAACAAATACAAAAACTTCATTAAAGGAGCAAAACAATTTGTCCTTTATTGTTTTTGGGCCTTTACGTAAAAACGTAAACTTTCGGGTCAAAGTGCAAATACACAAAAGTATCAAAACTTTATGTAATTGCATAAAAGCCCCAAAAGTACTCCCTTTGAGGGAGTGGCCGGCCATGTGATGTGTGAGAGATGGTGTCAAAATTTTTGAATTTTTCAACAAAGTGAAAGGTGATGGGTTGGTTTGAAAAAGTGATTTCCATGAAACATGGTTCCATAAATCATGGGAAAGTAAAGTGTTGTAAGAAAATAGGTATGGTTTGAAAAGTTGATTGGTATGGATGTGTAAGAAAAGTCCATACCTAGTGATGATCAAAAAACATACCATCCATCACAAAACAACACTTTATGCAAATAACCAAAACCTTTGAATCAAAATTCCCAACCTTTTTGTTCTTGCCAAGAACATAACAAGAACAATGAAGAACATTCATGAAAACCCATAAAAGCTCCATGAACATTTTTCACCCAAAGACATCCCAAAAACTCTCAAACTTAAGGGAAATAACATATTACCATACTAGGGTACTTAGGGGTTCCTAATGTCACTTTAAAACATTTTTAACAAGACAAACATGAACCCAAAAATCCACCCCTTGGATTTGGCCGAATTTCCCAAAAAACATGGCACCAAATTTTAGCTCCAAAATTCATGCTCATATGAACTACATCTACAACATTTGAGATGGCAAATTTTCTAGCAAAATTTACATTCAAAGAAGCAAGAATAAAGCTTGTAACAATTACAACATTTAAATCAAAGACTATGAACTACAAAACCCAAAAGGATTCACCAACTACTAGAATATGGATGGAAGAATAGAGTTTCTCCAAAAGTCACCAAAGTTGGAGACCTCTAAGTTTCGACACCAAGGATGTATGAGGAAGAAGATGAGTGGCCATGGAGGAGTTAGATGCTAGTAAACTCCCCCATGGTGGCCAGCCTTCCTAGAGAGAAAGAGAGAGCCAAAAACTCGCATCTTTCCTCAAAGAAAACCCTAATGAAGAAAAAGCTATAAAGTCATATTTATACCTCCCTTCATTGGAGTGGCAAACTTGTAATAAGTCCAAAACCCACACCCTCTCTAATCATGGCCGGCCTCCCTATTGTTAGTGGGTTAATTGCCCATTTTGTTTTAGTTGTCACACAACTTAAACCTTATGTGCCTTGTGGACCAAAACCCTTTTGTGTCCCGAAACCCAAAACTAACTTAAGGCCTAAAACGAACCTTTCGTTCTAGATTAATTAACTTTTAATTAATCCTTGCCACATACAATTAAACTATTTAATTGTCCTTACTCATCTTCATTATATCCTTCAATCATTACCTTACACGGTGTGCGATCCATTAGGTTCCTTTTAGCGAGGCAGTGGGCGATTGTTACTCTTAACGATCAATTGTGAATTGAAACATACTTTCAATTCTCCCTTAAATGATTATACATCTTTAGGGCTTTCACAAACCATGAGTGACACCTAGCAGTGTATCATGGCTACTCAAGCTAATCAGAAGAGGTGGAGAACCTATTCAGTTTAGGATTACAATGCAATACGGTCTTTCTCTAATACAATACTCTTGACCACATTGTTTGGTTTGATAGTTCATTCATGTCTACTATCCAATGTGATTCATTTACTTATATGATTACCTTGAATGTGATTTGGAACGACTTCCTAAATCTCATTCATACTCTGGCCAGAGATTCTCAATCATATCATAGAGTATTCTCCCTCAAACGATTTGAAGGTTAAAGATCCCTTGTTGCGCATTCACTTGCCTCTATGGCTAAGTGGCTTAACCCCAACTATGCCGTGGACGCCCTCTGACGGAGTGACTTTGACATAGTCAAAGATCAAGGACCTAACCACAAGACAACTGTGATGCCTCAGGTCAAATGACTACTTTGCATTATCCCAACCATGAGTTCTCATATGACATGAATATGAGAACTCCTCGTTGATCGCGTTCAGTGGACTCATTCTCTATCGAGCACCTACATGCTTGTCTTGGTGTCATTCACACCAATGACTCGAGACCTGTCACTCTCCCTAAGAGAAGACATAGCACGTACTGATCTTAACGGACTGTCAATGCCCAATTGGCAATCCTATGATCAGGAACATTTAGGATATGTATACAAAAGAGAATGGTCTCATGAATCTAACTTCTTTAGATCACATTCTCCCAGTAGCATATTCCTTGGACTTATCGTTTAAGCACATAACATTTATATGAGACAGCTTGAAACAATAATCTTTTCCTTTTATATTAAACTAGATTAGTTTAACATGTGAAATGTCCGTAAAGTATCATCATATGATTGGTTGTAAAGCACATTTCCAACAGTAGAACCAGTCGATCGCGAAGCACCTTCAGTTTGGATAAACAGCACTTTGTCGAGGCCGGTTGGTTACCTATCCAAGTCTCGGTCGAGAAGGATTTTCGAATCCTTATTGACAGAGGTTATCTCACCAGCCTTCTCGGCGAAGTGAGGTATTACGAATTACCGAGCTCGGCACTTCGAACGCCGAGTTGTTTTATGATTGGATACTCACAGGTTGGTTTTAGAGTTCGGCATTCAGACGGCCGAACCACTTTCACAATCAAGACCTACATCTGTTTCGAGTATCTGTGCCCTTATACGTTGGTGTCGATTCGGCGTGCTTATACCTTCACGAATATAATCACCGTGACCGAATCCGGCGCCGACGAGTCGTGAACTTCGCAAGACTAGTAGCCTTGTCTTCAGGCTCTAGAACCCAAGGGCCGAGGCGCGTTCCTTCCTCGGTCGTGATCGCAAGATTTAAAAGTTAGCCGCGCACACAACGCAACATCAACATTTTACTCACCGGCCGAGTTCGGCCGGTGAGTTGGCACGCCCCGCATTCAACCGAAGGACGTTGTTAGCTCATAGATTATTCGGCATGCGTGCCACGTAGGCTTGGTAGTTTTTAGGGTCAACATTTTGGCACGCCCAGTGGGACCAAGTGCTAAACCTTCGAAGTTCATGACCATTGAAACACGGTCAGTAACAAAGAAATCAACCATGGGAAAATCGGTTGCTACCTACTCGAGTCAGAACCCTGGAGCCGAAGGTTCATTACGGATACAGCCCACTGCTGCCGGAACACCTGAGGCATCGAAAGGGACACGATGAGAAAGAGAAACGAGCGTTGGCGAACTACCTCGAGACACAGGGACCCTCGCAAAGATGACAAAGGGACCCGTGATCAAAGGCATAGTGGAGGATTGTGATGAAGACGGTGGTGAGGGATCCGACCCACCAACCAGATCATTTTTTCGACGAAGGCTAACGGAACAGTCTCGGCAGTTCGAACAGACATTCAGTCAAGGAATAAGAGGAATACTTGAAGAAATACATAGTCAAAATGCCATGCATACGAGATTGCTCGAGGCCGTGGTTAACAACACCCAGCATATTGGCTATTTTGATCATTCCAGACAACCTATGCCAAAAAATAATTTCGTATCAGTATCACCGGCCGAGGCAGGACCTGCTCGGCTCAAAATGGTCGATCTAGACAAGAGAGGTGGATCAAGCAGTCGGACATGCGATGTTGATTCAAGTATGGGAACAACGTCTGTGGATGTCGTTGAAGTTCAGAGAATGATTGATTCGGCTCTGAAGAAAGGGCCGAAGTTCCCAAAATTTATCCACCCATATCCAGCTTATGTGGAGAAGTTCGAGTATCCTAAAGGGTTTAAAATCCCAGATTTCAGCCTTTTTGCTGGGGAATCGTCTCTGTCCTCCTTAGAGCATGTCGCCCGTTTCACTGCACAGTGTGGAGACGTCAGTAATGACCTCTATAAGTTGCGACTGTTTAACTTCTCACTCACAGGTTCGGCATTCGCGTGGTACATTAACCTCCCACCCAATTCCATTCAAAGTTGGGAAGAATTGGTCGAGAAGTTTCACAAGCAGTTCTATCGGCCGGGGATGGAAATGTCAGTCTCTTCGTTGGCCCGAATGACACAAGACTCCGATGAATCGCCGATGGATTATCTTACGAGATTTAAATCGGCTAGGAACTGGTGCGGAGTACCCCTACCAGAAGTCGAGTTTGTTCGACTTGCGTTGAACGGTTTGGATGTGGAATATAAGAAGAAATTCCCGGGGGCAAACTTCCGCGACATGTACGAATTAGCTCAGCATGTTGAGCAATACGATTATCTGCTCCGCGAAGAGAAAGTCTCGAAAACCCCATCCCGAGGGACCATCTATAAAAATCCCACGGTCAGTTATGCATCGGCAGAATCTGAAGAGTACGCCAACATCGATGCAGCCGAGATAGTGATTGATAAACCATATATATGCAAGGCGTTGACCCACTTCAATCCTAAGGATGTCAAAGCTCGGCCAATATCTGAAGAAAACGCCGTCAAAACGACAAAAGTATATACGTTTGATATTACTAAGGCCGACCCTATCTTCGATCAATTGCTACTCGCCAAGATTATAAGACTTCGGCCGGGACACAACATTCCCAAGGCCGAAGAGCTGAAGGGGCAGATATATTGCAAGTATCATGATTCGAGCAAACACACGACAAACAATTGTGTCGTGTTTTGAGATACCATTCAGAGATGGATCGACGATGGAAAACTTAAGTTTCCAGATAAGAGAATGGGAGTTGATACTGACCCTTTCCCTACAACGACGGTGGGTATGGTCGATGCTCATTTACCTCGAGACAAAGGAAAAGGAAAGATCGAGATCGTCTCGGCATGACATATCCCAAGAAAGGGGACCAAACCGCGGCTTCAGATCGATTTGTTCTCGAATTCCCCACCTCGAGATTCGATCGGACCAGCCATCGTTGAACCCATGTCAAGTTCAAAGGTCGAGATCGTCCCAGCTCGGCACTTCTTAACAAAAGGTGGCCAACCTCGACTCAAGATCGATCTGTTCTCTAATTCACCACCTCGAGATTCGGTCAGACCGGCCATCGTCGAATCTATGTCAAGTTCTGGCGCCGAAGAAGCCATTGAATCTGTAGCCGTGTGCACACTGTGCAAAGCAGATGTCCCGATTAAACCAAGAGCATGGCGACAGGAAACAGAGGTGCCACGTGTGCGCTCAGTCACGACGACACTCCAGAAAACGCCCGGCTCGAGTCCGCGCAATACCGTTTTCAACAGGCTCGGTCCACAAGAGGTTAAGCCATCTTCGGCCAGAAGACGACTCGACTTTGATACTCAATTCTACAATGAAGAGTATTATTCCCGCAATTCTAGCAGCTCGAGTTCTTCCGCAAGTCGAAGAACCTTCAAACCTCCTGAGCCTCAAGACCAACGATGGTATACTTATCACTCGCCTAAGGGTGTGTACACCGCGTTATCCAAATCACAAAAGCGCCGGCGCCAAAGAATCGATTGCCTGGCCCACCAGCAAGCGGCACAAGAGATTTCGGCTACTTCGGGCCACAAATGGCAGCCGAAAGAGAAAGTCAGTGATAACGATAACCGGCAAACCCCTACGATTATGAGAGAGTTGGTACAAGGTAAACAGTCGGTTGATCACGCCCTGGAAATCACATTTGAGGAGGCCGAGAAGCGAATCAAACTTCTTATTCGACCTGGAGAAATGAAGGCACGACTTGAACATTTTAAGAAGGAGGCCGAAGATAAACTTCTTCCATTGCCTGTAGAAGAACCGTTGATCAAAGTCCGGCGAAATCTACATCCACCATTCCTCGGAGAAGCCTTACAGTACATGCGAGAGTTCCACAAAACTCATTCGGCCAATGATTTATATGGTTTGCCGAAAGCATGTCAAGACACGATCGACCTTGTTCTAGATGCCGAACGAATCATCCAAAAGAATTCCGATCTCGGGTTGAAAGCTAGGTTCCAACACATACGCGAGGCCAGAGTTCTCGGCTTCAGTGTCGATCCATATACGGACATTAACCCAGATGAACTTCCTTTTTCCCTAGAAGATCTCCAGTACTTGCGATATCATTTTGAGGTATTTTCAGCCGTCTCCCTCTTCGGCCTTACGATCGATGAAATACATCGTGTCGAACGTTTGGACGCCTACCTGGACATCAGAAATGCCCGAATAGCATATCAAGAACAAATCCAGGTCACGGCGCAAGTCCCAGACCCGGTGCCAGTATCAAGGAACCCAAAGGACAAGGAAACGAGTCAGGAGGAGAACCTTGGGGATGAGGAGGAAAACCTTGGGGATGAAGAGGAGAACCTTGGGGACGAGGAGGAGAACCCAAGGGACGAGGAAGAAATTCCGAAGGACGAGACTCCAGAGGAAGAGGAACCGATGAAGGAGGAAGATCCCAATTCGATGGGCCCTTCAATCCTCGATAACATGGAAATCAACATGGTCCATGTCTTGTCTGCCGATTTCCAGTCAACAACGTCCCAGTCGAGCTTCTTAGACGGCGATGTAGTGGCCGAAGAAGCTACCCAAGTCGACTTTGCTTCTTTCACCGACCTCGAGCCAACAACTAAGGATGATAATCTCAAGGCAGCTTTGGCCGAATTGTTTCCTCGTTCTTCAGCAGCCAACCTTTGTCACCTCAAACCTCTATACATCACAGCTCACATCGAAGGATACCCAGTCTCAAAAATCTTCGTCGATTGTGGAGCCACTGTCAATATAATGCCTGTATCCATCATGAAGGCATTACACCGTTCCAACGACGAACTTATCCCATCAGGCATTACCATGAGCAGCTTCGTCGGGGATAAGTCTCAAACCAAAGGAGTGCTACCGTTAGAAGTAAGCATCGCTGGTCGCAACCACATGACAGCTTTCTTCATAGTTGATTCGAAGACCGAGTACAATGCACTGCTCGGTCGAGATTGGATTCACCAAACCAGTTGTATTCCTTCTTCGTTATACCAAGTCCTCGTCTTTTGGGACGGTAAATCAATCGTCGTACATCTGGCCGACCATCAGCCATTTGAGGCCAACATGGTCCAAGCACGGTACTACGATGACCACGTCGGTTACATTACTCTACAGGGACTCAATGAAGAAGGACGACCGACTCGCATTTCCGTTCAGAAAGCCGTCGAGGATGGCGCCGAAACTGTCTATCAGGATTCGGCGAGACTCGGACTGGCTAACTTTATCACCAATCCTGATGTCTGACACCAGTCACACCCGACGCAGAGCCACGGTTTCATCGATTATGGAACGACTGCTGGCTCATTGGCATGTCATATCCAAACAGTCTCATTCAGGTATTAATCTTGTGGAGTTCCTGGCCAAAGATGATAGCGGTCCCATGCTCTCTTTTGACAATATTTCGGCCGCTCTGGCCGACCTTGAAGACACTCGGCCTCAGGTTAAGGATCCATTGGAGGAGGTGAATGTTGGAACGACCGAGGACCCTCGGCCATTATTTATTAGTACTCTGCTTCCCTAATCTATGAAAGCGGAACTTTGCAAGCTACTTCATGAATTTAAAGATTGTTTCGCTTGGAGCTATCATGAGATGCCGGGTCTTGATCGCACACTCGTCGAGCATGAATTACGTATCAAGCCTAGTTGCAAGCCCTTTCGGCAACCACCCCGACGATTCTCGACCGAGGTCCAACTCGGCATCAAAGATGAACTCGTTCGTCTTTTAAACGCCGGGTTCATTCGGACAGCTCGATACGTTGAATGGCTCGTAAATATCGTCCCCGTACTCAAGAAAAACGGCGCTCTCCGCATATGCATCAATTTTCGCAATCTGAATCTGGCAACGCCCAAGGATGAGTATACAATGCCGATCTCAGACTTACTCATTGACGCCGCAGCCAATCATGCCATATTATCCTTCATGGATGGACATGCCGGTTATAACCAGATCTTCATTGCCGAAGCCGACGTCCATAAAACTGCCTTTCGTTGCCCGGGGGCACTCGGCACTTATGAATGGGTAGTCATGCTGTTCGGCCTTAAAAACGCTGGTGCCACATATCAACGCGCCATGAACGCCATCTTTCATGATCTGATTAGCACGATCGTTGAAGTATATATCGATGATGTGGTAGCAAAATCCAAGAACCGCCGAACGCATCTTGATGATATTCGGCAGGCTTTCCTTCGTATGCGCCAACATCATCTCAAGATGAACCCTGCTAAATGAGCCTTCGGTGTGTCGGCCGGCAACTTTTTGGGCTTTCTTGTCCATCATCGGGGCATTGAGATAGACGAGAACAAGGCTCGAGAAATTTTGAGCGCTCCACCACCAACCACCAAAAAGCAACTCCAGTCGTTGCTCGACCAAATAAATTTTCTCCGCCGTTTCATAGCAAATTCGGCAGGCAAAATGAAGGCATTCTCCACACTTCTGAAACTCAAGGAATCAGACAAGTTCGAGTGACGTGAAGAACACCAGGCGGCTTTCACGCAAATTAAGGTCTCTCTTACGAAACCACTCATTCTCGTTCCCCCTCGGCGTGATAAACCTCTAAAACTTTACATATCTGCGGCCGAGGAATCTACTGGCTGCCTCCTCGCTCAAGACAATGACGCAGGACGTGAGCAGGCTATTTTCTATCTCAGCCGAGGCTCAACTCGCCAGAAATCAATTACTCCCCCGTAGAGAAGCTTTGCTTGGCTCTATTTTTCGCCGCATCCAAACTCCGGCACTACATGCTACCGACGGTCACTCATGTCATCGCTCAAACATACTTCATCCGATACATGCTCACTCGGCCAATAGTCAAAGGCCGAATTGGGAAATGGACGATGGCATTATCCGAATTTAGCTTACAATATGTACCTCAGAAAGCAATCAAGGGACAAGCTCTCGCCGATTTTCTTGCTCAACATCCCTCCCCATACGACTTCGGGGAGGACGCTGTCGAGATCGGTATGATAGAAGCACGCGACAATTTATGGACGTTGTACTTTGATGGTTCTAGCACCTCCACATCGGCCGCCGTCGGCATCGTCTTCCAGTCACCACAACGACATCGTTGGTATTTCTCCCTCAAACTCGACTTTGCGTGTACCAACAATCAGGCCTAATATGAGGCCCTTGTCATCGGGCTCGGCGTTCTCCATGAATTATGAGCCCCTCGCGTATTTGTTCTCGACGATTCTGAACTTTTCATCAACCAGCTCAATGGCACTTTTTGTTGCATGAGTTGCACTCTGGCACCATATCACATGGTTGCCAGCTACCTGGCCGAGTCATTCGACGGTATCACATTTAGCCATGTTTCTCGAGACCGAAACACTATCGCTGATGAACTCGCCCAGCTGGCCTCCGGAGCACAACTCTTGGGGGGCGAGGTAGGCCGGATGACACCCACAGTGCACCAGCCATATCCGACCTTGGTCAATCAACAAGCCCTCCATCACGACCAAGTAATTCGAACGCGCGTGATGTCTTTGCCATCGTTATTAGAACGAGAAAAATCGTTGGTTGTTTGTGCAGTCGAGGCATTACCAGACGATTGGAGAAGACCACTTATGCAATACCTTGACAATCCGAACGGCAAGCATGATCGAAAGACAAAGGTGCATGCCACGAACTACATCATCTATCAGAATGAGCTCTGACCACTGGAGGCCGTCCAAGCATGCCACGACCTTTTGCTATTATGCCTCGGACCACTGGAGGCCGTCCAAGCAGTCGCAGAAGTGCACGAAGGGACATGCGGATCCCATCAATCAGGCTGAAAGATGCGATGGCTGCTACGCCGCCACGGGTATTTTTGGCCAAGCATGCTGAAGGATTGCATCGAGTTCGCCCGAGGATGTGTACAGTGCTAAATCCATGGCCTCATACAAAGAGTACCAGCCGAGACACTACATTCAGTGACTAAACCTTGGCCGTTTAGAGGCTAGGCTATGGATGTAATTGGCAAAATTACACCATCCTCCGGAGCAGCAAAACACGCATGGATATTAGTGGCGACAGATTACTTCACCAAATGGGTCGAGGCAAAATCGTATGCCGAATTAACATCCAGAGAAGTTTGTAATTTCGTGGAAGAGAACATCGTGACAAGATTCGGTGTGCCAGAAACGATCATAACAGACAATGGTACAATTTTCACATCCGAGAGGTTTAAGGAATACACGAGTGGATTGAATATCCGACTCGAACAGTCTACGCCGTACTACCCACAGGCAAATGGACAAGCCGAGGCGAGTAACAAAGTTTTGATCGGTATCCTCGAGAAAATGGTGAAGGAGAAGCCTGGTTTGTGGCATCTAAAGCTAAATGAAGCTCTGTGGGCTTATCGAACCTCACCACGATCGGCGACTGGAACAACGCCGTATGCCTTGACTTATGGGCATGACGTGATGCTGCCAGTCGAGTTAAGTGTAAACTCTCTACGAATAATCGAACAGAGTAGTTTGTTCAGCGCCGAATACAGCCAAGCCATGAGGCAAGAGTTAGAAGATTTAGAGGGAGCTCGACTTGACGCTTGCAACCTATTAGCAGCGCAAAAGAAGATAGGCGAAGGAGATTTAGTTTGGCAGAAAACATTCGGCGAAGGAGATTTAGTTTGGCAGACTATATTACCGGTTGGTGTTAAGGATCCCAGGTTCGGCAAATGGTCGCCGAATTGGGAAGGGCCATTCGTTGTTCACAAGGTTCTCGGCAAGGGGGCATACCGTCTCAAGGATCGAACGGGTTTAATTCATAGGTTACCAATTAATGGGAAGTTCTTAAAGAAATATTACCCGGTTACTTGGGAAATGCAAGAATAGTAAGTGGTTCTCGACAAGAAGGGCAGATCGTATCAAAGACAGTAAAATCCGGATCCAGCCAATACAAGATTTGATAAATTCTTATTCAGATTTGCCAAAAAGGAGTACAAGTGTTTACAAATTAAAAGCCCTAAGGCGAAGAAGGAAGAACGGTCTCAAGGAAAGCTTTTAGCTCCAGCCACCTCACTTCGCCCAGATGACCTCCGCATGCCGAATCCCCTTGTCCATCTTCAGCTGGTCGACTCGCTTCGCGTTGGTGGCGTATTCGGTCAAACAAGATTTGTTTGACTCGAATTCTTTTGAAAGTTCAGAGGTGAATGCCGACCGCCGATCTTGAAGTTCGTCGATTTGTCGGTCAAGCTCGGCCAATTGCTCATTTTTGGCTATCAGCACCTCGACTTTTGGGAGAAGGGCTTCCTGCGCAGCGGAGGCGACCTTCCATTCATCCTTAGCTCGGATAGCCCTTGCAAAGATTCTGAAGTGCTCCTGAGCTCGGTCTAGGAGGGAAGATGCTCGTGTGACGGTAGCGTTGTCCAAACGACCATCGACAGCGAGATCGTTCAGACACGCCCCGACAGAAGCTAGGCCCTTGCGCTCCAAGATTTGAGAGGCTGACAGCGGTAGCAGTTCTTGCAACTTGACGAGCGCATCTGGGTCGACCGGGTCACGTGCTGCAGTGGTCGAAGGCCCGGCCGTCTTTTTCGACGTACTGGCTAGAAGAGCGTCGAACTCGGCCTCCCAGGAAGGCTACATGAAAAGAAAGGTGTTAGCATAAGTTAAGCCGCAAAGGATGGAAAAAGGGAAGGTAATAGACCTGACGTGACGAGACCTCGGCCATATCCCCTGGGTCATTGCTCGAACCCAGAGATCTTAAAGGCCGAGCCCAGTGTTTAAGACAGCTTCTCAATTCACGCGACCGATGGAGGTTATCTACATTCGATGGCCACTGAGGCGGCCAAGAGATATAAACAACGCCCCTCGATGCGTAGAATTGTCGGTGAAAAGAATGAGGAGGCACCTAGCAGTTAGTACATCCTTGATTTAGAGCTCTAAAAGGAAGGAATAGCTAAGAATTAAAGAAAGTACGAATCCTTACATAAGCCGACGACACCTCTTGAGGTGGAATACCGAGGTCGACGTCATGTGGGTGCACCGGGGTTTCTGCGGTCGCCTCTGGCTCGGCAGGAGCGACCGGGTCCTGGATAGCAACGCCCACCCCGGCCAGAGCAGTGGTTTTCGCTCCGGCAGGAGTAGCGACTGAAGCAAAGTCGGCCGCTGCTGGGGTGGTCACGATCGCCTCAACCACAGCAGGGTCGAAAGGTTGGACGACTTGGCTCGGCGGTTGGGGAGAAAGAACCGCCGGCTTGGATGGCCGAGCTCCGCGAGGGCGACGCGCCAGCGGAATCCCCTCACTGACATCATCCTGCAATAACAATGCGAGGACATTAGCAGCAGTTTAGAATAGGGCGCCATACTTAAATACTTATTCTAGATCGTCCATACCTCTTCCAAAACGATCGCCGTTAGTTTTGGATGTTGCGGGGATCGCCTCTCGACCACCACCTCCGGGACAGGCGCGGCAGGTGGCACCGGGGCTGCAAGCTCTCCACCCTGCGAAACGGCAGGAGGATCGACCGTCTTGGGTATATTAGAAGCAGCAGCTTGCTCAACTGTCTCCAAGACAGGAGGTGCTTGGGACGCTAGGACGGTCGACCTCCGCCGCGGCTCCAGCAGGTCCTGGGCGGAAGGAGCAGGAAAAGGAGTTTTCGAGACGGTCGCTTCGGTAGTCTGGCTGTTGATAACGTGGACCTCTCGCTCTCCCTTCTGTGCCAACTTCTTGGTGCGTTTTGGAGGGCGATGGGAGTCATGGATCGGCTCAACCTCTGGGCAGGGACGTTTGCTCGGCTGATTAAGCACAACAGCATTGTCTTTTTTGGAAAGAGCCGCCTTTTTCTTAGCCGCGACCGCGGCGATCACGACGGCTTGTTTCAGCATTCGACCACCTAAGCAAGGAAAACGAAGTTAGAATTAAAGATTAACCGAGTAACCAAGATAGAGAGGTCGAGTTAAAGACAGCCGTTCACCTAGATTCTTTTCCTTAGCAGGAGCGGCGGCAGTTTTGAGGGGACGGTCGCCAAAGATCTTGGTGGTAATGTCCTCGACCGACCCCTCAAAGAATTCCTGGGTGTACACCTCCCACCAATCTCCGAAGGTGTTGGTGCACAGGGTTTCAGGTGTGGCTGGCCGAAGACGGAGGCGTGTACACCTCTTTTGGAAGTTGTCTTCGGCATCCCGACACTCTTTCTCCGAGGAGCCGGAGAGTCGCCATCGGCTAAGAAGGGAGTGAGATAGGAGCAGGGGCACCGGGCAGCACTGCAAATAGCCGAGTTACCTGGCTGTGAAGTGTGGGTGGTACACTTCCCAGCTCGCCCGTCGAGCGTCGCAACCAAGAGGAAGGTCACGAGTCAGTACGAAGGACCCCCAGTTCTGGCGAAGGGCTGCGTCCTCATCTTCGCTCCAAGCTGAGGATGGAAGTTTGACGGAGGCAGGGTAGTCTCGACGACGCAAATCAAAAAATCATCGTCGGAGAGGTCCTTAAGGCTGAAAAAGAATTTAAACACTTCTTCAGCTCGGTGTGGGGGCACCGGTCAAGAAACCAGTTGGAGACCGAGGGCTTCGGTCGGTGAGAAAACAGGAACTTCTGGCCGAAGTGCAACGAAGTATGTCTGCAACCACAGCTGAAAAACCCAGAGAGGCCCACTCTGGTGCGGATCAATCTTCTCGGTGGTCGCCTTGGCCAGACAGCGCAGCAGGTGGGCAAGGATGGCCGAACTGAGCGATAGGGTGTGGCCACTGGCCAGGGCTTCGGCCACTGGCATGTTCTCGACTAGACACTTATTCGACTTGGTACAACAGATAAATTTGTTGTACCAGTAGAATAAGAAGGCTTCGTGCTCTCCTTTACGGAGATTCGCTTCCCATCGACCGGCAAAGTGGACGATAAGGGTGGAGTAATTGAAGAAGTTCTTGTGTAACTTCTGAACTTCATCCTTGGAGGGCTCATGGCCTTCTCGGCTCAACGTTTCGATGGCCCGGGCATTGAATAAAGCTTTAAGGTTAAGATTCGACGAAAGCCCAAATAGAGCAGCGTCGACCGGAAGACCAGAGGGGGATGTTCCGATGATGGCAGAGATGTCGAGAATAGTGTGGCCGATAGGCCCGAGAGGAAGAGTCATGGTGTTGGTTGCCGAACACCAGAAACTGAGGGCTGCCATCAGGAGCTCCTTGTCCATCGCCATCTCTATTGTCGAGAGTCTGATGGCATCGTAGATGCCGAGGGCCCTCCACTCTTGACCGAAGAATTTCTCCATCCGATCGACCCAAGCCACCCAGGTAGCGGTGGTCGAGGGCCAAGCTACTTGGGGCTTTGACGCATCCCACTTTGACCACTGGAACCCCTGACGTTAGGGTGTCAGGCAATTCCTCTTCATAAGGTCAGTAATGGAGGAATGGGTAGGTTTCTTGAACAAAGGGCCAAGAATTTGGTGGGTAGCGCTTGAGTCGCCGTCGAGGCGTAGAGCCTTGATGGCGCAGCGGTCAATGATATCCTCACATTTGTTGCATTCCTTGGAAATCTGAGAGATAAAGGAGGCCATTGTTGATGGAGAATGCTGAAGAAGGAAGTTCTAGATTTCTGGAGATTCGAGAAAAATGAGCAAGGCAATTTCAGAGATCTGGAAGCGTAAAATGGAAATGGAAGAAAATGGGGTATTTATAGATACTTCGTAGGAAGATCAATCGGTTAGCTTTTTGAAATTTGAAATGGGCCAATCAATGTGACTACGCGCCATGATTTGTTTCAGAAAATCCAGGTGAAAAGATCGAGAATCTCGCAGACTGACGGCGTATCGCGTGGTTTGAGGACACACGATTGCGTGTGACGGCGATAATTAATGCAACAGGACGCTTCGACGGTTGCGTGCGAACTGTTGGGGTGATCGAGGACTGACGCGTGGCGAGTTCGGGGAGAATTCGAGGGAAACATCATTGCTCATAAATGGGCGTGGCGTTATCTTTTGAGACAGCTCATCGGGCGTTTCGAGAAGAGTAATGCCGTTTCGCTTCTTCAAGGTCGAGGCTCGACCATAGGCGATAGGTCGACGACCTCAAAAGCAACGGGGCAGTGTTTGGGCCCAAAATGACGATTGGGCCGAGCTCATATCATTCTCGGCCCAGGACTCGCGCAAACGGAGTAAATTGGCACCATGGACCGCGGCTTAGGAGGAACAGATAAGCTGATAGAAGCCGAGACCCATTAGGAGAAGGAGTCTCGAGAAGAAAATGAATCAAACTCGCGATTGGAGTCAGGTTCAGAGTCCTGGTCGGATTGGGATCAGCCGAGATAGGATTGGATTGGTATCGGCCGAAGTAGAGTTGGATTAGGACGAGGAGTTCTATCCAAGGACGGTTCGGAGTGTTTGCACTACTATAAATAGGGAGGGGGAGCATAACATTAGGGCTCTCCAACTCAACACACAAAACTGCCCTGCGCAAACTCTCTCAACCTTTTGAGATTTTTATTTTCTTATCCGCCGACACATCTTCAGTTTGGATAAACAGCACTGTGAAGGCAACCGGTGATATCTTCAGTTTGGATAAACAGCACTATCGCCGTAGAACCAGTCGATCGCGAAGCACCTTCAGTTTGGATAAACAGCACTGTGTCGAGGCCGGTTGGTTACCTATCCAAGTCTCGGTCGAGAAGGATTTTCGAATCCTTATTGACAGAGGTTATCTCACCAGCCTTCTCGGCGAAGTGAGGTATTACGAATTACCGAGCTCGGCACTTCGAACGCCGAGTTGTTTTATGATTGGATACTCACAGGTTGGTTTTAGAGTTCGGCATTCAGACGGCCGAACCACTTTCACAATCAAGACCTACATCTGTTTCGAGTATCTGTGCCCTTATACGTTAGTGTCGATTCGACGTGCTTATACCTTCACGAATATAATCACCGTGACCGAATCCGGCGCTGACG
Organism: Cotoneaster glaucophyllus; assembly: GCA_036320875.1. Lineage (NCBI taxonomy): Eukaryota > Viridiplantae > Streptophyta > Magnoliopsida > Rosales > Rosaceae > Cotoneaster > Cotoneaster glaucophyllus. The sequence continues at coordinate 12,802,088 of CM070060.1, forward strand.
AGTCGTGAACTTCACAAGACTAGTAGCCTTGTCTTCAGGCTCTAGAACCCAAGAGCCGAGGCGCGTTCCTTCCTCGGCTGTGATCGCAAGATTTAGAAGTTAGCCGCGCACACAACGCAACATCAACATTTTACTCACCGGCCGAGTTCGGCCGTCGAGTTGGCACGCCCCGCATTCAACCGAAGGACGTTGTTAGCACATAGATTATTCGACCTGCGTGCCACGTAGGCTTGGTAGTTTTTAGGGTCAACAATAACAAAAACTAAGCATGAAAATGAGAGTGAGAAAAGGGATCACAGCCATGGTGAACAAAGCCCAACTGAATGAAGTCGTAAGGACTGTAGAAGATGTCTGTGTTTCTGTTATGAGTTGATAGTCGGAAATCATCATATATGGTTGAAGGAAACGAAGAATTGGCCAGCATTTTCACAGAAGCGTAGCAATATATCTGTTGGAGCTTTATGGTTCGGCTCCCTGTAAACTTTTTCCTATTCTTGCCTTGGTATTGTCTTTTGTCCCACGAAGAACTTTATTTAGTGATTCTACTTTTCCTCAAGGCGGCAACACGGATCTATGCAGGTTTTATTTTTACTTCCAAGTGGTAATGCTTTATTTGCATATCTTGCCTAGCTTGTTTAGTTCTATGCTACTTGTTTGGGCTGAAATCTGAACTTAGGAAGGAAGGCCTAAAAGGGAAATAAAAGGAAGTTTGCCCGAAGCCTAGTGACAAGTCCTGACCAATTCTCTCAAGACAAAGTGGTGGCTCCTCATTAATACAAAGGCTACATGCCTATAATCAAACAGGACAAACGATGGAGACCCGCCAGCTATCAGTCAAAAAGTACTTTACAGTGGCAGCTCCAGTAATTAGCTAGCGGTTTACTAACCGTAGTGGTTTTCGGGCAAGATTCAAGCCGCAAGCAGCCATGCCTATTTTTCTATAAAAGAAGGAAGAGGGCCTAGAGAATCGGACACTCAACTAATCAAACAAACATACAACTTGCCTCTCAGTCAAGCCAAATACCCAGAAAGCTGTGCCTTGTCCAGATTCTGCCTACTTTTAGCCTTAGAACTCTTATAATAGAGTACCTTCAGCCTGTGTAAAAGTTTTGCTACCTTTCTCTGAATGTTGTAGTATCGATTCCCTTATGTAAATTAGTCTACCTTCAATTCCCTTAGCTCCCAAAACCTGTGTAATCATAAAGAGAAGAGGCTGCACAAGATTCAACCTTGCCCGACTCTCTTTGTGTTGTCTTTTAATTAAGTAGATCTAGCATTTTAATGTATTCCTCAACATTTATGCAAGTCATTTCCGATCCTTCATAGATTCAAAGCATCATTAGATCTCAGATCTGGTTCGTTTAAAGGGTTTCATTGTTATAAGAAGATAAAAGTGGACCATAACTGATTAACTGATCAGATCTGGGCCTCCATCCTTTAGTATACAAGATGGATGAAAGTCCTTGATCTCAAGGCATAGAAAAGAACTTAATATAGACTTAACTCATCTACGACAATCTTTTGGTAAACAAGAAGTCAGAGTAACTTGGGGCGCAAGTAATCTGCTTAAAACAAACTTGTTCTACGTTTGTCATACGGAGATGGCAGTGGCACGCCTCAGCACATAGTTGGTTTTGATTGTGAGTCTCAAGGCCTATACCTAAGGCCCCATAAAAGCACCTTTCAGAACTAACTATAAACTCCAATTGCAGCCTCTTACAAGCAGGAGCCCGACAACCAACCAAAGTGTCAATCCCTCGGGGAGTTGTGTGCTCGAGCCAGGAACGTCTGCCATCCAGGATTTCTTGCCCGAACACTACTACTGCATGTCTGACCAGTTCAAGGATTGACTGAATGAGTCCATTTTTCCTTACCTTTTATGTTGTGAACCGGACGGTTCTTAGACGGTGCTGTCCCTTTCTGTTTTGTTATATTTTGTTAGTAGCATCAATCTCATATATATTAGACATGCCACATGCATTGCATTCGAAGTCATTTCTTGATGAATTACTGGTTTCTATGCATCCTCAAAGTTACCGTAATTTCAGTGTTGTTTGGATTAGCTTAGGTCAAATGGTTTGGTTCACTCTGATTGTAATTTAAAAAATGTACGTTGCTGGTACCATATGTTGGTTTGACATAAAAGTTGACCAGTGTTTTAAAAGCGAGGCGCGCTTAGACGCTATGGAGGCGGGGGCAACCATGAAATCACCTCTACCCATCAGGAGTAGGCGAAAAATGAAGTTGTAGAGCTGGGGGTGGCCAACTAAGAAGATGAAGATGACGACGAGGGTTTTTGTTTTTTTTTGTTTTTTTTTTGTCAAACGATAGACTTTGTTAAATTAGATGTTATATTAGCTACCGACGAGGTTTGGACCCACGTCATCATGCAAGGGTTCTACATATTTCCACCACTGTGGTAAATGGCCAATTGTGAGGGTTTTCGTTTTTTTATTATTTTAATTTTTTTTTATACTTTTTTCTCCTTAAAACTTAAAATGACCCATTTCACTGACATTTATTATTTCACTATCTTTTTTCTATTCCTCTTTTATTTTTATATTATTTTTTTCCTCATATACAAAATAGATAAATAAGTACTTTTTTTTTTATACCCAAGAAATAAAAAGATAAGCATCTTTTTATTTTTGTTGTATTTTAATTTTATATTATTCTTTTCTTAAAAAAATTATAGTGCTCGCCTAGACTAAGTGCAACCCAGCAGGACAAATACTAATTATACAATACCAGAAAGATGGTCCTACATAAAATACAGACTGTGAGAACCGCTGTCACGTCCTCGTAAGCCACCAGCAAGCACTCCTACCTAGAACCTGGAGGGGCACAAAACAGAAAGTGTGAGTGGACAAAAATAAAGCTTTTAAAAAACATTTCCTTTGCTCAAAAGTTCTAACCCCTCGCTGTAAAACTTGTATAATTTCCCAGAAAATAGAATACATAAACACATATGTATACCAAAAATCATTTCCACCATCCAAAGTCTCAAAATGTATGCCATGCAAATCTGATATGAATAATCGAATCAACCAGATGAAATAGAATGAAGAATAATAATATGTCAGCCGGATCTACCTATGATGGCCTATACGGCTGAATCTATAGCTCATCAAGCGTACTTAGCCAGATCCAACTAATGTGGCATGTACGGCTGAAAGCTCATCAAATATGCTCAGCCGGATCCACCTAATGTGGCCTGTACTGCTGAACTATAGATCATCAAATGTACTTAGCCGGATCCACCTAATGTGGCCTGTAAGGCTGAAAGCTCATTAAATATGCTCAGCCGGATCCACCTAATGTGGCATGTATGGCTGAACTATAGCTCATCAAATATACTTAGCCGGATCCACCTAATGTGGCCTGTACGGCTGATAGGCAATTTGTACGACAGTGTTGGAGTTGCCAATTATTGCAACCTGTACGACAGTGTCAGAATTGCATAAAACGTAAATATAATCATATCATAACTCTATCATTTCAAATAACACTATAAACTTACCTGAACTTACCTGTACGTCCGCAGTACCAATGATAGTATATGCAACTAATAAATACATAATCTAACTTATAAACATTTAACATACTATTTCAAAGTATATAACCAATTAAATGACTTTTCTGGGAAAACACAAGTCATATATACATAAATAGAAAATCAAAATGCCCACTCACTGATATGTAGAAGGGTCGTAGCACCTGAGCCTTGCTTGACCGCGCTCGTCCTCTGGGTATGTCTCCCCTATATGCGAAACAACTATTTTAACGTTATTTATAAGCACATAACCAAAACTAGTTAATAACTTCTCATACGTTACTCAATTGGGGTGTTTGAATATACTTTCGTGACCTACTCAACCCCACGAACATCCCCATATTTTTAGAAAAAAATTCTAGGGTCCCACGCATCGGCCAAGGCACGGCCACAAGCCCCGCCCACGCGCAGGCATGTGCCTGGCACACGAACGGAATAGTTAACGCCGTTAGGGAATATTCCGTTAAATAATAGAATATTCTGTTAAAGTTAACTGACGTTGTTAGTCTCCATTAGGAATATTACTGACGCCGTTAGTCTCCGTTAGGAAGATTTCGTCAAAGTTGACGAAATATTCGCCTTCTTCTCCGGCGAGTCGCGGGACTCCAGCGACTGTGTCACCGGTTTCTGGAAAAAGTTCTAACCCTAATTTCTTACTCATTTTTCAACCAAAATTCACGAAATTTGTACCAAAATGAAGTTTAGAGTGAGTAGAACACAATCTTACCAATTTGAAGCCCAAAATCTCACGGGAAATGGCTGGAAAACCTTCACTATTTCCGGTCAGTTCTGCAACACATAAAACCTAAGCATTTTAACGTCCAAAACTTTGAAAAATTATTCAAACAGCTTCTAAAAGTTGTTTTAAGACCTTTACAAACCTCAAAACAACGTGAAAGACGTGGGATCGACACAGAGTCACTGTACACCTTGTCGGAGCTCCCTGGTTCTCGGGGTTTCGAGGGTTTCACGTCCAAATACCGGTATAGTTGCGTTCGTAAGCTCGCAAGGAACTCGATACTGGCTTCTAATAGTTCGATCTACAAGGTTTCACAAGGGTTTGAAGATCGTCCGTACAGTTTGTACGGAGAGGAAAGAGTCGAGAGAGAGAGAGAGAGAGAGAGAGAGAGATGGTGATGGTCTGTGCGTGCGTGCGTGTGGTGTGCGTGTCTGTGTCCTGCCTCAGATTGGGCAAAGAAAATGGTAACAAAGCCCTAATTGGGCCACTTAGTTTTAGGGCTAAAACAATTTAAGTCAATACCAAACCAACACCTAAATGGTTCCTAAAATATGGGAAATTATGTGGTTGGTTCAAATTTTCTTAGCCCAATTACGCTAACACGACCCAACGCTCAAGGGTAAATACGTCATTTCCACACCAACGAAAAAGAAATGTAAACAATTTCAGGACGGGCTGTCACACTACATATTCCACTCAAATTTTACTCTCATATACATATAAATAGACACTTACTTAAGATTGTAGGGCCTCATTTGGTGAGCTAGATAAGATTGAGTCTTAGGGATATGATTGGGTTGGCAGGAACTTGTAAGACATGACTTGTAACCCCGTATAAATATAGGTTAAATAACCCACTTTATTGTGGATTCATAACCAGTCATGTCCAATACTGTTCATTTCACATTTTGAGACAATAAACAACGGCCTAGACTCAAGTCTATTTTAATTGATCACAACCTATCTCATCCAACCCGCCAAACGGGAATGTATGACTCTTATTTGTTTGAATGTTGATTAATTATTATTTTAGTTTTTTGGGCAAAATTGTTGATTAATTTGATTGCTTGGTTAAATTTGGCGTTTTGAGAGTTAAACTTATTTGTGGCTTGTGCACTTTCAAATGACAATTAACATTTGTTTTATAATGTATTATATTTTTTTATGTTATAATATATATTAAAAAAATTAGGTCATGTGAGGTGAAGGCTTTCATCTAGGCAGGGCTATATCCATGAAACGCCTCGCCCATTTGCCTTGCCTTTTAAAATATTGAAGTTGAAAGACATTCATAGACCTTTGATCATTTTCTTTGAGCCAGGGCCCAGGGTATTTTATTGTACATTTATGTACGTATTTTGTATATATTCTTACACAAGTTGCCAACTATTACTTGGAATTATGCAGATGGGAATTTTCCATAGTGTATAATACTACACTTCGTGATTTTATTTAAGTTTTCAGTTCTACCTAGTAGTCTCAAATCTAATGTTAGGAACTCGTGTTGCATTCACAAAATAATTAGATCATAATGAAACATATTTTACATAAGCTATATATAATTGGGAGTTCTAGTAGGGATCCCATCTAGCAAAAACAAAATAGGGATAAGACCATCGTAGGGATCATGTATTTACCATATAGAACCTCTTATATATTTGACTGTTTCTCTCATTTTCTGCTCCAGATTATAAGGATCCCATTTCGTAAATAAATGATCCCTACGAGGATCCTGTCGTCCCATTACAATGGAACGAGATCCCTGCTAAGAAGAGGTTGGTATTAGGAATTGATTTTACCTCTTATTCTCAGACTATAATATTATCTTTAGATCCTTTGCGAACATGTCAATTAAACATTGACAGATATTGGGCTTGTACTATGCTTAAAAGAAACCTAATGTAGATATCCTTCAGAAAATGGGTTGCTTGCATCACAAGTACTGTCCGAGTGAATGCCACTGAGAAGTTTTCCGTTGGCATAACCTCCATGAATGCAATCACACGAGGCACTATACTGATGTCTACTATAGGTGGTTGAACAAACCAAACATGGTATAATGAAGGGGCTGGACATTAGTCAATGTCCTTGTAAACGTCTAATGACACCAAACGGCACCGTGTGTTGTGCCCACTTTATGTTCCTTGCATCCCAAGCACTGTCACCTGTTCAAGTAAATGCCACAGAGAACGTTGTTGTTTGCTTTGTCTCCGTGAATGTAATTACATCGGGCTCTACACGGATGTCAACTCCTTGTGGCGGAACAACCCTAACATAGTAAAGTGAGAAAGCAGGGCCAACATTTGTCAGTTCTTGTAAATGTCTTGAGGACTCGGACCAAACGTAAAAGAAAACGAATGATAGTTGAGGTGCCTATCTCACACATCAACTATCATTCTGATAAGCAATCCCCAAATTTGTGTATTGGTTGAAAACTTTACTTGAAGCGCTTTGATTTTTTATTTTTTATTTTTTATTTTTTTTATTTTTATCAATATGATAAGCAATCCCCAAATTTGTATATTGGTTAATGCTGTTAAATTATTAGTTCTATCTGGGAAAAATAAACACCGTAGAACTCTTGTCCGTCAGTTGATACAACTGCAAGCAATCTGTGAGTCCATTTACTTCTTTTATCAATTTCAATTATTGCTCAAACAATATGTAAGCAATGATACAAAGGGTTTGTAAATTAAACATCAAATCTTGAATGACTAAAATGGCACCACTGGAGTAGCACTTATTTTTTGGGTTCAATTCCTTTTATCGTTCTCTGCTTTCTTGTGATATCTTTTTTTTTTTTTTTTTTTTTTGGCCAACAAACTCCATAGCAAACCGAACAAGAGAAACCAGTACACTGAAAGCCTACCCCGAGGCAAGCAAACAAGGCAGACTAGCCAATGAAAAAAAAACCAGTGCCAGGGGATACTAAGAAAGACACTTTTACTAAGTAAAAGAGTCACCCCAAAACACCAAACCCAACCTAATGAGGGCATGGGAGGCCATCATTCCTCAGAACACGAACTAACGAAGATGGGGGATTAATCTCCCACACAACATCGCACATCTCCGTAAAGTCAGCTGATGCAAGAGCATCGGCGGTCAAGTTAGCTGATCTTGGAACCCAAGACCAGCGACAGTCCTGGAAAGTCCTACTCAGCCGGATAACCATAGCTAAAACAGGAAAAGCATCCCAGCTGCCATTTTCGATAGAGCTCCTAAGAGCAGAGATAGAAGAGAGAGAGTCCGACTCCAAAATTATAGAATTTAAGCCCAAAGAAATACTCAGCTCACAACCCTTGAGAATTGCCATTGCCTCCGCGACCGCAACACTCAGAGCTCGAATGGGGTGTCTCGCACCAGCTACAAACCGGCCCAAATCATCCCTTATGACGATTCCCACAAACCCCTTCTTTGTCCCCCTTGCCCAGCTAGCATCGACGTTTACCTTAGAGAACGGAGGAGAAGGAGGGCACCAAGTAGTGGGCTGAACACCCGCCACCCCATCCCGAATGGTAGTAGGAATCGAGACACTAGTAGCACATAAGAATGACTCCATCGCCGAGGAAATGGCAAAGAGAACCTGTGATGGATTGATAGGAGTTAGATTGAACACAAAGTCACATCTTGCCTTCCAGATATACCAACAAGTGAATGCAATATAAGTTTGGAACCACTGGCGATTAGATGGAGGACCCTGAAATGACAAAACAACATCTTGAAACCAATTAACCCAAGAAGTGATAGAAGCGGTATTAACTTTATATGAGAGCACTCCTCCAAACCACACAGCACACACCCAAGAACATTGAAGAAGCAAATGTTCAATCGATTCGTCATGACTGAGGCAAATAGGACATGTTGGGGAAGGGGAGGACCTTCGTCTATGAAGAATGGCTCGGGTAGGAACACAGTTGTGCATCGTGAGCCAAAGGAAGTGTCGAATCTTTGGAGGCACTTTAATCCGCCAAATGCACTTCCACACCTCCATCGGGACCGCACGGGCACGAGGTAGACGGGGGTCCATCGCACCGATAGAATTAGATTGACACGATTTGTACCCGGATTTGACCGAATAAATTCCATTCTTATTCTTGGCCCAAACCAAACGATCCTTTCGGCTAGGATCACCAATAGGCAAGCAATGGATATCCTCCAGAACCTCCGAAGAGAGAAAAGGACGAAGAAACTCCGTATCCCACTGATGAGAGGAAGAATCAATTAAAGAGCTCACTCTGAGGTTGGGTGTGACTCTCACATCCCCCCTCGGAATTGGGTGACCCGACGGCAAAGTAGGCATCCACTTATCAATCCACACCCTCACATCCTCCCCCGACATGATTTGCCAATGAGTCCCGCTAATCAATAAATCCCTTCCGAAGAGAAGACTACTCCACGCCCACGAGGCCCTCGCACCTTTCTTAGCGTCCCAGAAAGCGCAATGGGGAAAGTATCGAGCCTTAATAACGCGAGCCCATAAAGAGTCCGGCTCCGTCACAAGGCGCCAACATTGTTTAGCTAAAAGAGCATCATTAAAGTCTTGGAAGTTCCGGAACCCCAGGCCCCCCAAATCTTTAGGGAGACCCAAAACTTCTTTAGCCACCCAATGGGTTTTGTTCACCTCCCCCTTGCAACCCCACCAAAACTTGGCAACTAGGACATCCAATTCTTGACAAACAGTAGTAGGGAACTTAAATAAACTCATTGGATACGCGGGAATAGCCTGGATCACAGCCTTAATAAGAACTTCCTTCCCCGCCCTAGACAAAGAACTCTGCATCCATCCATGAAGCTTTCCCATAATCTTCCCTTTTACATAGGCCAAACCACGCCTCTTGGACCGACCCCATATAGCCGGCACCCCCAAATAGGTTCCCGGATCATCCACCACTGTCATACCGAGCAGGCTGCCCAACACAATCGCCCTAGCCTTCGGAATGTTTCCCCCAAAGAAGACACTAGATTTATGGACATTAACCTTTTGGCCTGAAGCATCGCAATACCTATTAATTATATCTTTTCCTATGTGTCAAAGGTCATAGAGATGGGGCTAGTAACAGAGTGCTTATCAGAAATCCATCTCAGATACCCCTGATCAAACAGTACACCATCATTCCCAGCCCCTTCTTGCGCAATAAACTCCACACTGAATGTAATCTCCTGGTTAACCTCTGTGAATGTTAGCACCTCAGGATTCACACTTATGCCCATTTTAATGCCCATTTTATGTGGCACATTAAGATCTAGCTTGTAAGTTGAGCTAGCCGGCCCAACATTCTTCACCGTCCTTGTATAGTCCTGAGACTTAGACTCATCAGATGACCTTATTATAATAGAAAATGAAGGATAGTTTAGCTGTGCTTCTGGGATGGCTCCCACTTCTGAGAAGTTCACTGTTTGTTGGGTGACAACCTGTATCTGTTCGTTTGTGTAATTCAAACCACACATATAAGGAATGTAATCTGCTGGATCTATGTTATAGATGAGCCCCGGGTCAATTGCGTTTGAAGGGTTAACATGGCCTGCACCAGTGCCAAAGATGTCTGTTGGTTTAAGTGTTTCATCAACTATGGGCTGTCCTCCAAGGTTATTTATTTCTGTTGTTGTCATGATTGTAGACTTAATGGCAGCCGGTGACCAGTCTGGGTTGGAACTCTTGAGCAAGGCTGCAATGCCACTTAAGTGAGGGCGTGACATTAAAGTACCTGAAACCATGTTAAATGTTGCCTTGGGATTGGGAAGTGTGGCATTGTCCACAAAAATGGGCCATGCCGCTAGGATGCTAACACCAGGTCCAATGATGTCAGGCTTCAAAATTCCAGGGCTTGCAATGCTTGGTCCCCTTGATGGAAAGAAAGCGACTTGGGGAGCTAGAAGATCTCCAATGACAGTGCCTTTGAACAAGATTGTGGCTTGAGGTGTTACGGTTGAGTTTATGTAGGCTTTGATCATCAACCCTGCAACATAACTCACATGTGTAGGAAGAACATGAGCGTCAGCTAAGATGATGTAGCCACCAGCCTCTAGGTTCCCTAAAATCATGCCAGCACCACTAGCTCTTTTCACTTCTTCCTCTTTGGCAACTCTTCCTCTTCCTCCCTCACACAACACTATTTTCCCTTCAACATTTCCAAGGGATCCTGGAGCACATAAAGATAATGACCGGTCACCGTTCGCACTTGGATAAACAAGAGGCAACAATGTTGAATTAAAATCTTTAGGCTGGTTCAAAGATACGCCATCAAATTCTTCGTGATTTCCAACGAGCGCTATTGCTCTTATGCTTCTATCAATAGTGCTTGCTCCAACTATGAGTATCCATGGGGCCTCATTGGATAAAGACTCATAGTCAGGACCAAAATTTCCAGTTTCACAGCTGACAAAAATTCCCTTTTGAATTGCTGTGAATGCACCGACTGCAGTTGCATCGTCATAGAAAGGAAATGAAGCACTGTCAAGTGAGAGCAAGAGGACGTCAACGCCATCTTCGACAGCATTATCCATAGCAGCTAAAATGTCTGCATCAGAACAACCCGCCTCATCATAGACCTTGTACATTGCCACATGAGCATAAGGTGCCACGCCAGCCGTTGTGCCATTGGCCACTCCAAACGCATTGGCACCTTTCACAAAGTTTCCTGCAGCTGTGCTGGATGTGTGGGTGCCATGGCCTTCATCGTCAACTGGAGGGCCTCCAGTAGATTGTCCGTTTTTGAAGTTTCGTGCAACAATAAGCTTGTTATTGCACACCGGTCCATTGAAGTCGCACTTGCCTTTCCATTTAACTGGAGGAGGTGGTACTCCTTCATCACTAAATGAAGGATGATCAGGTCCAATCCCAGTATCCAACACTCCAATGATCACACCTGCACCGTAGTTTGCTCCTTTCTAGGCTCCCAATCTTGCCGCAATCCCAAGAAATTAGGACTGTGAGTAGTGTGCAAAGGCAGAATCCTCTCTGGACGAGCAGACACAAACCCTTCTTTGTTCTCCATCGCTCTTACTTCCTCTGCAGTCAGTTTTGCTGCAAATCCAATGACCACATTGCAGTATGTATGAACCATTCGTGGCTTCGTCACCTTGTTGGAGTCTGCAACTGTTTCAGGAAAAAATGTCTGGTACAAACTCTCCAAATCTTGATGAGATTTTGAAAAAAAAAATTATCTTAGACTGGCTTTTTCACCCAAACAATGCAAGTTTGAGTATCAGCAGCTGCTGCTACCGATAAACAAAACAGGAAACTTAAGGCGAGCAGACATGCAATCTGCAACAGCACTAGATACTTTATGTTCTCCATGTTTCAACGAAGAACTACTCCAAAGTGCGAGTGGTTGTGTTAGTCTACCGTACATGAGCAACTATATATAGTAGATAGCAATGGATCGAGCTGGAATGTGCCTGCATTTCTTGTACAAAAAATTGAAAAGAAGCCAAACGCTAGCTGCTGGGGAGCTGGAGTTTTGGAGTTAATACCAGACTTAGTAATGCTTGCTAATTTATTTATTTATACCAAAGCAGTCGATAAGCCTATTGACTGGGATGGCCTAAAATATCAGTCGAAATTTATTTTGAGTCATGCACCAATCATACCATCGTCATTGCCATTCAATCAAGTAAATAAACAAACAAAATATTTTCAATGAATGATGTTAGGGTGACCAAATTTAGTAGACTATAAGCGAACCACTTCTTTAATAAAGTTAGTGTCTACTATAACATGTGCGTCATACTTTAGTTAAAGAAGTGGTTCACATGTGGTGTACCAAATGTGGCCTCGTAAATATTTCATTTTCAATAATGTTAGGAATTTGGCTCCTCAATGTTAGTGTCCTATTTTGTTTAAGATTGTATTAGGTAAAGGTCCATAGGTTCTTGTCCTAAAAGAATTAGGAAAGAATTTTCCTTGTATAATTTAGATTAGGAATCATAGAAATCTAATTGGAATAAGAAACTTAATCAGAAAATAGAAGTGTAAACCACGAGAAAAATTTGTGTGGGGCTTTCCTTGCCAATGGATTATGCTGAGTGGCACTGCAATCCAATAAAAACTTGTCATGTGGCATGTCTTAAATATTATCTTATATCATTTTTTATGTTTAAAATGTTTATAATTATTTTTCCTACTAATTAATATCCACCATAAAATTAATTTAATGTTTATTTTTTTCTTCTTTCCCTCTATTTTTTTATTCCCAAATTTCCCCCTGGTACGTTAACTTTTTTCCGCAGGAGTCTTCAGTTTCTTTTCTCTCTCACTTCTGCCATGGATAATCAAGTTGTCAAATGCAAATAGATTGCACTTTGCGAAAGTGAAGAATAACAAATAGATTGTGAAAAGATCAACTTGATAATCTGGATTCAGTCTGCAAGTTTGTATTTAGAGTTTGCAACAAAAAATTCTAATCCTTATAGGAGAAACACAAATTACAACTCGGAGATATATAGAACAGGACGAGCTCGGCATGACATATTGGGCAATGAAATTTTGCTCATAGCAGAAAAATTGAATAAACAGCTTTTGTAAAAAATTAAAAAAATTTATGTGTTTGGAGTTTTCTTTTTTTCATTTCATGATATTTGGAGAAGATGACTTAATTTTTTTTGCCCCATATTCTTATGAAGAAAGGAAACATAGAGGGGGAAGAAGACTGCATATGACAGAGAAAATTGGGGAAGAAAAATGAGAGGGAGAAGAAGAGGAAAAAAATTGAAAAAAGGGACAAACAAATTTTGTAAAGCATGAAGTCTATGTTAGAATTATAGAATATATATATATATATATATATATATATATATATAAGAATGATAAAAGATAATATTTAAGACTTGCCACATGGCAAGTTTTGACTATATTATAGTGCCACTCAGCAAAATCCAATAGCAAGCAAAGCCCCACATAAGTTGTTATCGTAAACCACACCTATACTTATAAATAGGGTGTTGCAAGGCAAGAAAAAAGTGAGAATAGCCAAAGATAGTCGAGAGGGAGAAAAGGGATTACTTTTAGGGTTTGCCAAAGTACTGTATACTCTATCATTAATCAAAGAAGCTGTTGTTTCTTTACCCAGAGAAATCACAACTGGACGTAGGCAAAAGTTTTGCCGAACCAGCATGAATCTAGGGTTTCTTGTTATTTCTCTAATTTGCTAAGTTTAGTCTATTGTCAAATACTTCAAAGAGCAAGATCCAGTAGAGGAGAATCATAATTATAATATTTGGTATCGAGAGCTTCGTTCAAGGTGTTCTGCGATGGCAAGAAGAAATCAGACAACGGACCTAAGGCCTGCATTAAAACCTATTGATGGCAAGGATGACTCCATGACTGACAAACGATGATGAATATTTGAGGCACTTGCGGTTATCATCAATCTTTGAGTCTCAACGACGATCTATGAAGATAATGCCGCATGTTTCCATACAATAATATGATACATCCAAGAGGTCAATGCCTATTGGATCTACATCACATTAGAATGAGTATCAGAAGATTGAAGTCAAGCAAATCTCATCCCAAGACAACCTTCCCGACCTCTTCATCAAGTCATTGCCAAAGTCTACTTTCCAGAAGCTTGTTCGAGGAATTAGTTTGCATAACTATCTCACTTGTAATGCTTGTAGTTCTCATTTTGTAGTTTTGTCAAACTCAGAGAGAGTATCCAAAAGTATACTTACTTGACCTCAGTATACTCTTTTTCACTTAGATTAGGGAATTTTTCCCACTGGGTTTTTGCTACCTAACGAGGTTTTAACAAGACACCTATCCTTAATTGGTCATACGAAACGTGAAAGTTTTCTTGTCAAACTCCTCAAAATACCTCAACTTTCCGTCAAATTTGTGTGTGCAAAACAAGTATATATTATCGTGTTCATTACCTTTTCTATTTCTTTGAAGAATATTGAGATTTTGTTTTGTTTGTGTGGAATTTCTAAAATTATCATGACTACTCAATTTATCGAGGGTAACGAGTCCTTAATTTAATAAAGGGGAATGAGGAATTTGAATTTAAGACTTCTTCCAATAGAAAGAAGAGAAATATCACTAGTCTAAGACCTAGTATAACCTCCATGAGTGGATTAATTCCCACTAGACTATTTCTTATGTGTCTGTCGTAGGATTTTTGAGTGCCAATGTTAAAGACTTCCTTCATGCGAGGGTGCACTACAACGTCCTACATATGTTAAGTGGATTAATACCCAACAAACACATTGAAATGGATGTTTAAGGAATAGTCAAAATTAAGTGCACTGCAACGTCCTACATATGTTGAGTGGATTAATGCCCAACTAACACATTGAAATGCATGTTTAAGGAATAATCAAAATTAAGGATGCCAATTATCCTTAATCTTCACTAGTCCGGTTGCAGGCAAGTTCTCGCGGGGATGAGATAGGGCTTTCTAGTTCATCGTCAATTTGAAGTTTGGATATGTTTTTGTATAGCTTCTGCAGTATTATTGTATTGTTAGGCGTTGTATTACTTACATGTACTACATTATGATTTTATAATATTTAACCATTCTAGTGAGGAAAAAAAATTTGATTAAAGATTATGAGCCCTCCAAATGCTCTAGTTCATTTAGCTATTCAGTTAAGCCCATGAGTCGTGGTTGGTAGTTGAGCAATAACCACTTCATCCGACATATTTCTTAATTTCCATTAGATTTACATGTTTCATTAATGGAAACCTTTTGATATTGTTGAGAGTAATTACTCTAGTTGGTCGCTATTCAAGAATTCTTGTTTCGGCAGTTCATACCATGTGTACATAATGTTTCGGACAAGGTACTAAACTCAGAGTTAAATTCAGGAGCAAGGCTGTGAATAGCCTTGATTTTATTGTGTTCATTATTATTAATTCATAAATAAATATGCAGAGAAAACATAATTATCTACACCAAATTCAAATTTTACCTAGGGCCAATAACCACAGATATTGGACTTGTTACATTATAACTTGCAGAAAACCATCTCAAATAGCCTTGTGTCTGGGTATTAACCTTGTCTAGTGCAGTAAATTCCACCTGGTAGGTAATCGTCTGGTTAAGCCCCGTGAATGTAAGCACCTGAGGAGTCACGCTCATGATCGTATTATTTGGTACTAAAAGATCTGAGTTGTAAACTGAATTAGCCGGGCCAACGTTCCTCACTGTCCTTGTGTAAAGCAAAGACTTGGTCTGCATTTTATCCGGATCTACTATGATAGAAAACGATGGATAATTCAGCTGTGTTTCTTCTATGGCGCCGACTTGAGAGCAGTTCACTGTTTGTTGCGTGATGGTCCTTATCTGTTTTTCGGTGTAATTCAAGCCACACAAGTAAGGAATGTAGTCCTCTGGTTGTAGGTCGTAGATGAGCCCCGGCTCATTTGCTTTGGAAGGGTTAACATGTCCCGCACCAGTTGCAAAGATGTCCGCAGTCCTATTCCATTCATCAACAATGGGCCTGCCGGCAAGATTTAGAACATTTGCGGTTGTCATGATGGCAGATTTAATCGCAGCTGGTGACCAATCAGGGTGTGAGCTCTTGAGCAAGGCTGCAATTCCACTTAGGTGAGGAGTTGACATTGAGGTACCCGAAATTATGTTAAATGTTGCCTTAGGATTAGGAAGTGTGGCATTGTCCACTGATTTGGGCCATGCTGCTAGGATGTCAACACCGGGTCCAATGATGTCAGGTTTCAGAATTCCGGGGCTTGCAGTGTTTGGTCCTCTTGATGAAAAGGATGCTACCTTGGGAGCGAGTGGGTCTCCATTGCCATTATACAAGATTGTTTCTGTAGGATTTGGGTTTATGTTTAAAATTCTGTCAGTTGTGCTTGCTCCAACGGTAAGAATCCAAGGGGCCTCATTTGACAAAGAACCGGGTTCAGGACCAGAGTTTCCAGCTGCACAGCTGACAAAAATTCCCTTTTGAGTAGCTCCAAATGCAGCAATTGCAATCACATCCTCATAGAAAGGAATTGAGTGACCGCCAAGCGAGAGGGAGAGCATGTCCACACCATCCTCAACAGCAGCATCCATTGCAGCCAAAACGTCACCTTCTGCACAGTCAAATTCGCAGACTTTATACATAGCCAAGTGAGCATGAGGAGCCATGCCAGTAGCTGTGCCATTGGCCTCTCCAAACACGCTTGTGCCTTGTACAAAATTTCCTGCAGCTGTGCTAGACGTGTGGCTCCCATGGCCATCTGTGTCAATTGGAGGTTCTGGATCAGGTTTGCCTTTGCCTGCGCCAATGAAATTTCTTGCACCAATAACCTTGTTATTGCACGTCGTCCCATTGAACTCGCATTTGCCTTTCCATCTAGCCGGAGGAGGAGGTACTCCTTCGTCGCTAAATGAGGGATGACCTTGTGGGATCCCGGTATCCAAAACTCCAATTATGATGCCCTCGCCATAGTTTGTTTGTTGCCAAATTCCTGATCCTTGGTGTAAACCCAAGAAGTCAGGGCTATGAGTAGTAAGCAAAGGCAGCCTTCTCTCTGGATGAGCCGACACAAACCCTTCCTTCTTTTTCATCGCCTTTAGTTCCTCAGGAGTCAGTTTTACTGCAAACCCTGTGGCCACGTTATGGTATGCATGAATCAGTCTTTGGTTCATCCGCTGGTTTGAGTTTGCACGAGTTTCGAGCAAAAATGACTGGTACCAAATCTCCAAATCTTCAATAGATAGTGCGAAAAACTTCTGGGATACAGGCCTTTCAACAAAAACAATATAAGTTTGGAGGTGGTTTTCCTTCTCTTGCGCAACTGCTAGTGATGAATAAAACATGAAAGTTAAACCAAGAAAATATAAAACATGCAACGCTGTACCCTGTTTGTTCTCCATCTTTAATGGACAAGAGAAGAACTTGGAGTGCAAGTTGTTGATGTTAGTCAACCATTTCCAAGCAGCTATATATAGTTGAAATTTGAAGGAACATTGGCCGGCTTTTCTTGTAATTTCGTTGGGTGAGTAGTCACAATTTGGAGTTTTGTGTTTATATATTATTCAGAACTTGGTAATAACCGCCGAACTATAAGAAGGTGGTGAACTGGTGATGGACCTTATGTGATAGGACTACGTTGTGAACTTAGGTCAGACCACCTGAGGACAAAAACTTGACTCTGGAGATAACTAAACTGCAAGTGAAGCCTTTAAGTTATAAGGCTGCACAGCTGAACATTACAAGTACCGCCTGAGCATGGGGAAGAAGTTGGGGGTCTGTTATTTATCATCACATATGCACTTGTTTTTTGTTTTTAATACCGAACGTTATTGGGTAAGGATAAATATTCATAATCACTGAAGGTACATGCTCGTTGCTATATGTACTGCAACAACTTATCGGTTTATTGAAACTTAGCTAAATTTGCTTAATTTATCTTATCATGTTTCATTGGTGGAAGAGAATGGCTAGAACTTACACGCCGGCATAGGTTGATGAAGTGCGTGGTGAGGGGCCAGATTTTCTGGAGGATTTATGTAAGATGACTGAGCACACATTTGAGATGATGTATAAAGGTGCACTGATAGGATTTTTACCACCTGCACAAAAAGGGATAAAAACACTTAAAATACTTGCAAGAGAAACAAGGTTATTGTAGTATAGTTGGCTTGCAAGGTCGTTTTCCACAGGGATTGAATTAAACAGATTAAAGCGAAATCAATTCTCAACTAATTAATTAAAGCAAAGATTTTGAGAAAGGTGATTTAATGACCTAAATTAATTAAAACGAATTTAATTTAAAAGATTACTTAAAAACTGCAATTGTAAAGAGAAAGAAAGCAATAATTTTGTAGAATTCAAGATGAGAAAATACTAGGGTTCCGCCGTCACCCTAACAATCCTATGTAACTCTCCTAATTCCTCATGAATTACACATGCATATTTTGAAGGTTTGATTTTCCTAAAGTATGCCCTACTTGGGACCCCAACATAGAACGTATATCTAACATGCAACCCGTCCGTGGCGTCCAGATCGAATGTGAACATGCAAGACTCATTAAGTTTTGTGAAAACCTTTTGAAAAACCATATAACTCCCAAGACGTGTCGTCCATCCTAAGTAGTTACACATGTTAACCACAAGAAGCCTTAGCCAATTTTAGGGACAGCCCTCCGCCAAAATTGCATCCAATTACTTTTCTAAATATCCTAATGGTCGCGAATCACTAAGACAAATAGATAGTTTAAAGCACAGTGATTAACAATCCAAAACTCGCATGCATAAATTCATAAGGAAATTAAAAAGAGACTACATATTCTTGCTAGGGATCATGGCCTCACCCTAGCAAAAGAAAATTAGTTACGCATATTCATAATTAAAATCAACATAATTATATTGAATGAATAGGAATGAAAACACCTTGAATTAGAAGATCCAAAGCCTTGAAAACCCTTGAATTTCCTAGCTCCAAAATTGAAAAAAGAAATAATAGTCGTACAGAGAGTCCTCCTAAAAACTCACGGCCCCAGCAATTTATACTTGCTGAGCCTTTTCAAACAAAACCCTAGAACCCTAGGAGACTTAGTGAAACTAGGAAACTAATTAAATAATAATAAAATATCTTAGACCTAATTAAACTAGGAAAACTGCACATAAACTGCACAGTCACGTTCTGGACCTAATTCAGCTCCAAAACTGGCCCAAAATAGCTGGATTTAAAGTTTGAACTATTCTGAACACTTCTCCAGAAGGCCACGAACCCATCTGAGGTCATCTTGGGCTCCAAAAACGCAGTTTAAGCCCAGAAACGTCATTAAACTGCAACGCGCACTGCTTCTTCAATAAATCGCCAGAAAATAATCGCCTGGTAGAAAAATCCCAAATTTTGACACGAATAAGCCAAGAGACACACGAACGTCCTCCAATTTGAATCACTCCAAAATTCGTCCGTTTGGTCATGTTTTGCTCCAGAGGAAGTCGAATGTCCTATATTGGAAATATAAAGCAAAGTATCAAAATTCTACCAAAATAATCACCAAATTATACTAAGAAAAGGGTAAAACATATAATATAATATTGACTCATCAAAATACCCCCAAACTTAGCTTTTTGCTTGTCCTCAAGCAAAACAAAATTCAAAAACAAAAATAAAAGCTAACAAACCTAATAACTTAAACAAAAATAAACTAAAACAAAATTTCCACCTTCAAGTTGCAATCCATAGAAAACGTTAAAAATTAGAACATCTTTCCAAGAGTTCCAACTAATCCACTACAGAGTCTAAGCCATTTAGAATCAATTAGAAAAGAATTCATGAACTTCCTTTGGTGTAAAGTGAACCAACATGGTTAAGGAGACTCGACTAAAACCCTTACCTCTCGTCCTTTTATTTCAACACTTCACATACTTTCATATATTTTTTCTTCTTTTCTTCTTTTCGACTTTTCTTGCTTCTTTTTTTTTTTTTTTTTCTTTTTTTTTTTTTAGTAACAGTGGTGGTCATGTGATGCTCGTTCTCTCGGAACCAATCTAACCACCCTGCCCCATGCCAAGACTCTACTGTTTGACGCGAGAATCACTGTTGATTAGACAGGACTGGCCCGGTTACTAGGCAAAATCTCGGGTGGGACAATTATTACTTTATTCACAACAATAACGAACTTTACTTGAAACAAAAATTAAACTTAGACTAAAAGTAAGTCTTTCAATCTCACTCCCCACAAACCATGTTGATGTGAACGTGCAAATTTGTCAAAGTATAACTCATGAATTAGTGTCTAAGCAACGATAAATAGAAAAGACTCTAATGTGGGATTAATCTTCACCATGTCCATTTGTTCTAACGTTTAAAATAAACTATGGATATTAACTTAAAAAGAATGAAAATTTTTAACGACTCAAATTAAACTTGCCCACCCCCAAACTTATTTCACACTTTGTCCTCAAGGTGTGGAAAAGAAAAAATAACCAAAAAACGGGAACAACGATAAACTAAAACATGTAAAAACATAAACAGAAAAATAAAACGAAAAATAACGAACAAAACAAAATGAACTAACAGAAAAATAAAAGAAAATAAAAGAATAAGGAAAAGAAAAACGACCTGGGAAGGCGGGCGCAGGAAAAGAAGGGTCCGCAAGGTGTGGATTGGACCTCAGAGAAGGAAAGGAAAATGTGTAGATGCGCTCAAATATTCAGGCCCAGTAGGCCATCACGGGCTCACATGCCCACACACGTGCACCACAAAAACCTAGCAGCACTTGTGAAGAGCATTGGATGCTCTGCCGAGTTGCCTCGAGCCTGGCGCCGGAGCCAAACGGCTCTTTCTTTGTAAATCAACTTGCCTGCTGTCAGAAAAGCATGGGGAAGGATGTCCCTGGGTACACGTGGCAAGCATCCAAGCATGGATGCCCTTAGGATTTGAAATTAACGACCAGATTGCTTGTAACCTGCTGAATACATTTTAGAGAACCGGACCCGTCTCATTTGGCGAATAGAAAAGAAAAACATCAAAAAGCTTTCTCTCTTTAGAACCGGTGTTCCCTCGCTCGAAACACCTTTTCACTGCTCGCATTCATCTCTCTTCTTCATGGTTGCGACAGAAATCAAACTGCCCAAAGGTAAAAATCTCCTCGCGCTGCCATTGAGTTCTAACGCTAGTGAGTTTCATGGAAGAATTAACACAGGCAACCATTCTTTCCTCTTTTTTTTTTTTTTTTTTTTTTTTTTTTCGTGTGCGTGGGTTGCAGATCCACAACAAAAGTGAGTACACCACCCAATCTTCACAGATCCAAGGGCATGCATCTGAAACTCCGTTGTCTACATGTATAAACTCTAGCACCCCAAACTTCAGCTCTGATTATGACTCTGTGATTGCTGCATGTTGAAAAACTACTGGTGTGCAGGACGAGAACATGCGGAGTGGAGGTGTGGGTAGGATGTTCACTGATCCGTCGTCTGTAGGAAGAAAAGAACAAAAAGAAGCCTCGCGGACCACACAGATCCGAGCATGCAAAAGGTACAAACGTAGGTTTTGAAATGTTCTTACTACGAACCCCAAATATTCTGTGCTATGTCAGGGTATATCTCACAGTTCGGTCTCTCTGGGCATGTAGATGGCTCGGGTCGAGTGTATATCCGAGAGAAAAGGAAGCCCAAGCTGCGGATCCAGCGAGTCAAAATGTGAAAACAAACCACCCAGTCGCGAGGACGTAGGATGTGAAAGGTATAAATCCTGAGATCTGCTGTCATTTATGTTGGATGTGCTATCTGGGAAATCACCCCCAAACTTCAGATGAGTAATAACTGGGAACTGTAGTTGCTGGACAAAATAAAGAACAATTAGATCTATATAGGGACCCTTTATTCGGACCATATGGAACTTAGAACACAGTCTCCCTCTGTAATATACGTTAAGGACAACCTGGAGCACCCCGGAACAAATGTAGGAACCATGTGGACTTGAATCATTTTAAAGATGGATCTGCAGAGAATAAGTATGGTTCCTCAATGTCTAATCAACCTGATTGTTGTGTTGTAGGATGACGACTCAAGACCCGCATGGGAGCTCGACGGCGGCGAGGCGAGCACACTGAAGAATGGCCGCATAGCGAACCCCAAAGGTAGAACTTCTGATTCCTGCACTTTGTAATTTCTGCAGTCTGTTGAAGCATAGTCTAGGAATGTGGTTGATGGTCACGTAGACTTGCTGCTGGGTGCATGATTCCAGCCTAGGATAATCTGTGTATGACTGCTTGTTCTGCCCTGTTCGTGATCTGCAAAAATCCGAATTTTTAAATCAAAAATACAATAAAGAAAGTACGAACTGTAAATGAAAATTAAACAAGTAATATTTTTTTTTTTTAATTTTATTATTTTTTTTTTTGTTTTTGTTATTTTTTATTTTTATTTATTTATTTTTTTTTTGAAACTGATTGACAAACTAGGAATTGAAATGCATCTAGATGGAAAATAATAAACTAAAAGAGACAAAGAATAAAGACAAAGTTAGAAAATTGGGTTGCCTCCCAATAAGCGCTTTATTTAACGTCTGTAGCTAGACTGAACAAGGGCCCAGTGATTAAGTTGCTGGATCCTTCAGAGTCGTTGACTCGCTGAACTTCCTTAGGAATGGCTTTAGTAGATATTTCTTGACCTTGAGCACGCCACCCCTGCCCTCTGCTTCAATGTCCACCTTGCCGTTTTGAAACACTTGCTTAACCATATAAGGGCCTTTCCACCAAGACTCTTGTCTCCCTGGACTCAACAACCACACCTTTTTACGAGGCTGTATTTTCTCAAAATTTGGGCTGCCTTGCAATGGGTCATGTGTTGTCTTAGTGTGAATCCGCCGGACATCATGCATCACTTTGTGTTGCTTCGGTTTAGGACTTAGGCATTCAGGAATCAACTTAGAAGGTTTTATGGACAGATGGTCAGTGGATGATCTGTTCATGAATTTGGCCTGAGGTAAACCATCTAATGCATCAACCCGCATGCATTCTTTCTTATCATCTGGATGCGTAATGGCTTCAAACAACTTGAAAACAACCGTTTGATCTTCAACCCAGAATGTTAGTGTTCCAGCTTCAACGTCAATAAGAGTGCGGGCTGTTGCCATGAAAGGGCGGCCCAAAATGATGGGTGTTTTCAAATCTTCATCCATGTCTAGAACCATAAAATCCGCTGGCAAAAATAAGTTGTCCACCTTTACAATAACATCTTCAATGACCCCTCTAGGATAAGTAATTGATCGGTCAGCCAATTGAATAATGCTGGAAGTTGGCTTTAGCTCACCTGCACCCAAACGTTTGAAAACAGAATAAGGCATCAAGTTCACACTAGCACCTAAATCAATTAATGCACTACTAAAATCACAATTTCCAATGGTGCAAGGGATAGTAAAACTCCCTGGATCTTTCTTCTTTGGAGGCAATTTATGTAGTAAAACTGCGCTGCACTGTTCTGTAAGCACAATTTTTTCTGACTCAACGAGCTTTCTCTTCTTACTGCAAACATCTTTTAAAAATTTGGCATACAAAGGGATCTTTCGAATGGCTTCTAATAATGGTAAATTAATCTGAACTTTAGCCAATGTTTGCATGAAATCCCTTAATTGCTGATCTTTTGCTTTGGGCTTCAACCTCTCGGGATATGGCATCGGGGGCACATAAACACGTTCCGACTTTTCTGCAGTTTCTGCAGCAAGTACTGCAGTATTTTTGGATTTGTCCAGTGACTGGGTAGATTCTGTAGAACTTTCAGAACCTGTTTGTGGTTGCACAGGTGCTGCCCGTGAAGTTCCAGCACTGTTTTCTGCATTTTCTGCATCACGATTGTCATAACCTTTTCCGGATCTCAATATCCTTATTGCACAACAGTCTTCTGTACCTCTTGGATTTGGAACTGTTTGACTGGGAAATTTTCCTGGTTCTCTGCCTGAAAACTGGAGTGAAAGCTGCCCTATTTGTTGCTGTAGGTCTTTCATGGTTGCTTGTATGTTCTGAACGTTTTGGTTGGTCTTTTGAATTTCTTGTCTTGTTGCATCAAAACTTGCCTTAGTGTGATCTGCCAACTTTTCTATTGCGACTTCCCAAGAAGGTTTAACCTGAGTAGCAGGCTGCTGTATTTGTTGAAACTGTGGTTTAACCTGTTGATCTCTATCCCACTTGAAATTAGGGTGATCTCTCCACCCCAGGTTATAAAAATTTGAGTAGGGATCATTCCTGGGCCTTTGATAATTGTTGAATGCATTAATCTGTTCTGTTGCATGTTCTGGATATGCTTCTCTATGAGGGCAGCCCTTAAAATCATGTGTTGTGATGCCACAAATGGTACATGCAGCTGCAGTAGGCTGCTGGACAGCAACCTGCTGCACAGGTGCTGCCATTCTTTGTAAAAGCATGTCAAATTTTACATCAAAATTTTCTAACTTTCTCTCCATCTTTTCTATTTGTGCAGATACATGAGGGGAACCACTGGACATCTCAAAAACACTCCTGCTCTGAGGTAGATCAACTGCCCATTGTTGAGATTCTGTCGCCATTTTCTCAAACAATTGATATGCTTGCAGTGCATTTATGTCTGAATATGTTCCTCCACAAGAAGCATTAACCAGAGTTTTAGTCGTCAAATTCAGCCCTCTGTAAAATAAATTCATTTGTGTGTCACCATTAATGCCTGATGTGGACATCTTCTGAGCAGATCCTTGTAACGTTCCCATGCTTCATGAATAGCTTCATTAGGTTTCTGAGAAAATGTTAAAATCTGAGTGCTCAGATCAAGTGTTTTTGAAGCTGGGTAATATTTGCTTAAAAATGCCGCACTGAGTTGATTCCATGATGTAATGCTTCCAAATGGGAGAGTAAGTAACCATCTCCTTGCAGCATCCTTCAAAGTGTAAGGGAAAAGTCTGAGTTTAATAGATTCAGCCGGAAAACCTCTCACCAGAATATTTTTGCACCCCATCAGAAATTCAGTTAGATGCATGTTAGGATCATCTGTTGATAAACCATGGAAAGAAGGTAAAATCTCCAACATATGATGCCTAATCTCAAACGTAGACCCGTCTTCAACTTCAGGATAGGTAATGCAACTCGGGACCTCTGTGGCATGAGCTGCCAAAGATTCCCTCAGCGGCTGTCCTGCTGTTGGTAGAACAAACGCCATGCCCTCTTTGCTATCCAAAACCCCAGTAAATAGATTATGCAAAACAGTTCCCTGCAGTGAGGGTTCCCACTGCAAATTCTGCTCTCTACGTCTCTGTCTTGCTGTTCGTTCAATTTCTGGATCAAAATCTGTAAGTTGCTGTTTTTGTGATCTGGTACAGACCATGCAATGCACAATCTGCAGAAAATAAAAAAAAACGAAATTAATTTTTTTTTTTTTTTTTAATATATATACGGGATTAATCAATTGAGAATATGATAAACAAAAATCAATTTAAATTCAATCCCCGGCAACGGCGCCAATTTCTTGATAGGTATTTTTACCACCTGCACAAAAAGGGATAAAAACACTTAAAATACTTGCAAGAGAAACAAGGTTATTGTAGTATAGTTGGCTTGCAAGGTCGTTTTCCACAGGGATTGAATTAAACAGATTAAAGCGAAATCAATTCTCAACTAATTAATTAAAGCAAAGATTTTGAGAAAGGTGATTTAATGACCTAAATTAACTAAAACGAATTTAATTTAAAAGATTACTTAAAAACTGCAATTGTAAAGAGAAAGAAAGCAATAATTTTGAAGAATTCAAGATGAGAAAATACTAGGGTTCCGCCGTCACCCTAACAATCCTATGTAACTCTCCTAATTCCTCATGAATTACACATGCATATTTTGAAGGTTTGATTTTCCTAAAGTATGCCCTACTTGGGACCCCAACATAGAACGTATATCTAACATGCAACCCGTCCGTGGCGTCCAGATCGAATGTGAACATGCAAGACTCATTAAGTTTTGTGAAAACCTTTTGAAAAACCATATAACTCCCAAGACGTGTCGTCCATCCTAAGTAGTTACACATGTTAACCACAAGAAGCCTTAGCCAATTTTAGGGACAGCCCTCCGCCAAAATTGCATCCAATTACTTTTCTAAATATCCTAATGGTCGCGAATCACTAAGACAAATAGATAGTTTAAAGCACAGTGATTAACAATCCAAAACTCGCATGCATAAATTCATAAGGAAATTAAAAAGAGACTACATATTCTTGCTAGGGATCATGGCCTCACCCTAGCAAAAGAAAATTAGTTACGCATATTCATAATTAAAATCAACATAATTATATTGAATGAATAGGAATGAAAACACCTTGAATTAGAAGATCCAAAGCCTTGAAAACCCTTGAATTTCCTAGCTCCAAAATTGAAAAAAGAAATAATAGTCGTACAGAGAGTCCTCCTAAAAACTCACGGCCCCAGCAATTTATACTTGCTGAGCCTTTTCAAACAAAACCCTAGAACCCTAGGAGACTTGGTGAAACTAGGAAACTAATTAAATAATAATAAAATATCTTAGACCTAATTAAACTAGGAAAACTGCACATAAACTGCACAGTCACGTTCTGGACCTAATTCAGCTCCAAAACTGGCCCAAAATATCTGGATCTAAAGTTTGAACTATTCTGAACACTTCTCCAGAAGGCCACGAACCCATCTGAGGTCATCTTGGGCTCCAAAAACGCAGTTTAAGCCCAGAAACGTCATTAAACTGCAACGCGCACTGCTTCTTCAATAAATCGGCAGAAAATAATCGCCTGGTAGAAAAATCCCAAATTTTGACACGAACAAGCCAAGAGACACACAAACGTCCTGCAATTTGAATTACTCCAAAATTCGTCCGTTTGGTCATGTTTTGCTCCAGAGGAAGTCGAATGTCCTATATTGGAAATATAAAGCAAAGTATCAAAATTCTACCAAAATAATCACCAAATTATACTAAGAAAAGGGTAAAACATATAATATAATATTGACTCATCATGCACGTCTATACGTGACCAATTTTGTGGGTAACTGTTGTCTTAGAAACTGTTGCACTACACTAGCTATATATCAGTAAGCCTTTACAGAGACACCCCGTGTATAATACACAAGTTCATTTATTTAAAAATTCTAATTTAAGTACTTAGATAAATTTATACTATTTATGTTAGATTAAGAAATATTTAGTCAAATTAATTAATTTTGTCACTTGAATTGTTATGAGAAAATAGAAATGAATAATATTTATAAGCATTTATGTTAAAATTGTCACATCCCGGCCCGGGGTCCACCACATCCCGGGCCCGCTCCACCACCGTAGCACGATATTGTCCGCTTTGGGCCCCGACTACGCCCTCACGGTTTTGTTTCTGGGAACTCACACGAGAACTTCCTAGTGGGTCACCCATCATGGGAGTGCTCTCGCGCGCTACTCGCTTAACTTCGGAGTTCCCATGGAACCCGAAGCCAGTGAGCTCCCAAAAGGCCTCGTGCTAGGTAGGGATGAGAATATACATATAAGGATCACTCCCCTGGGCGATGTGGGATCTCACAATCCACCCCCCTTAGGGGTCCGACGTCCCCGTCGGCACACCACGGCCAGGGTTAGGCTCTGATACCAAATTGTCACATCCCGGCCCGGGGTCCACCACATCCTGGGCCCGCTCCACCACCGTAGCACGATATTGTCCGCTTTGAGCCCCGACTACGCTCTCACGGTTTTGTTTCTGGGAACTCACACGAGAACTTCCCAGTGGGTCACCCATCATGGGAGTGCTCTCGCGCGCTACTCGCTTAACTTCGGAGTTCCCATGGAACCCGAAGCCAGTGAGCTCCCAAAAGGCCTCGTGCTAGGTAGGGATGGGAATATACATATAAGGATCACTCCCCTGGACGATGTGGGATCTCACAATCCACCCCCCTTAGGGGCCCGACGTCCTCGTCGGCACACCACGGCCCAGATTTAATGAAGAAATAAATGGATGGCTGGGATGAAAAGAAATGAGGTTTTGGTGTGTGTGTGCGTGACGGCCAGCATGCCTCGATCTCGGTCGGGGTGTGTCAAAAATAATAATATTAAATATAACATAAACGTATAATATTTAGTAATATAAGAATATATTATGTTAAATTAATTTGTTTTGCACTCTAATTGTTATTTTAATTTGTTGTTATTTTAATTTATTTTTGTTGTTATTTTGATAACTTTTTGGTGTTATTTACTAGAATATATTAGATGAGGAAAATTTTGATTTCTCGCAAAAAGTGAGCTCATTTGGTCTCCTTACATCTCTAAGAAACAGCGAGGAAAAAATCATTTCAGCGAGAAAATTGTTTTGTTGCTGTACATAATGCTAGCGAGGAAAAATTGTTATAAGTGTTATAAGGATGATCGAATACGTTCATCGTACTCTTATAGGGTTGAGGAGTGTATTTGTAAAAAATCATCAAAATTGGAGTTAAAATAACCGTTAAATCGTGAGTTTTCGTTTATAATCGTCGAAAGGTTTCGTCCCGTTACCTAATATCTGAATGTCAGTTTGTTACTATTTTTTACGTATGCGATCT
Organism: Cotoneaster glaucophyllus; assembly: GCA_036320875.1. Classification (NCBI taxonomy): domain Eukaryota; kingdom Viridiplantae; phylum Streptophyta; class Magnoliopsida; order Rosales; family Rosaceae; genus Cotoneaster; species Cotoneaster glaucophyllus. Next base: position 12,830,358 of record CM070060.1, read on the forward strand.
TGGAGCATATATAAACAATTTTGACGGTTGGATCGTTGAAACTAGTTTGGTAGAATGTGTATTCCGTCAAAACTATAGATTCAACAAATACTTGGAGTTTATTTTATACTTCCATTAAGTAGAACATAATATTTTGTGATATCCATCAGTGCAAATATTTTAAATTGAAGATCGAATTTGTTCATCGTATTCTTATATGGTTGAGGAGTGTATTTGTAAAAAATCATCAAAATCGAAGTTAAAATAACCGTTAAATCGTGAGTTTTCGTTTATAACCGTCGAAAGGTTTCGTCCCGTTACCTAATATCTGAATGTCAGTTTGTTATTATTTTTTACGTATGCGATCTTGGAGCATATACAAACAATTTTGACGGTTGGATCGTTGAAACTAGTTTTGTAGAATGTGTATTCCGTCAAAACTATAGATTCAACAAACACTTGGAGTTTATTTTATACTTCCATTAAGTAGAACATAATATTTTGTGATATCCATCAGTGCAAATATTTTAAATTGAAGATCGAATTTGTTCATCGTATTCTTATATGGTTGAGGAGTGTATTTGTAAAAAATCATCAAAATCGAAGTTAAAATAACCGTTAAATCGTGAGTTTTCGTTTATAACCGTCGAAAGGTTTCGTCCCGTTACGTAATATCTAAATGTCAGTTTTTTACTATTTTTTACGTATGCGATCTTGGAGCATATACAAATAATTTTGACGGTTGGATCGTTGAAACTAGTTTTGTAGAATGTGTATTCCGTCAAAACTATGGATTCAACAAACACTTGGAGTTTATTTTATACTTCCATTAAGTAGAACATAATATGAATACAAAGAATGAATTCGATCTTCAATTTAAAATATTTACACTAGTGAATCTTATGTTATACTTAATGAAAGTATAAATAAACTCTAAGTGTTAGTGAATCTTATCGTTTTGATGACTTGGAATAAATATATTAATTATTTTATATATTTTAAGTGTTAATTAGACTATGTTTCAATAAGTATGTGATGATATTTTATAATAAAATTATATCTATGTTTTTTATTACGTATTTTATTCAAGTTAAATTTTATTTATTAAAATCTTAATATGTTACAAGAGATAACACAAAAAAAAAATGGTTATTTTTTTTCTTTGGGTTAAATATTATATTAGGCGGGAAATGGATGGCCGGACTGGAAATTTCCCAAACATTAGGCGGGAAATGGATGGAAATATTAGGCGGGAAATTTCCTGCTTGTTTTGGAGGGGAAATTTGGGTTAAACTTAGTGTCGGTTTTAACCGACGCTATAATCTTTTAAAGCGACGCTATTTGAACTTCAAAAAGTGTGTCAGAAGTTGGTGTCGATTTTAAACGACGCTATAATCTTTTAAGGTGACGCTACGTGAACTTCAAAAAGTGTGTCAGAAGTTGGTGTCGGTTTTAAACGACACCAACATTAATTTAAAGCGACGCCGTGTTTTCAATAAAGAGTGTCACAAAGTGATGTGAATATCAGTAAAGTGTGTCAGGTTGGCATCGGTTTTAACCGACGCCATGTGTATTTAATTTGACGCCATTGGCTTTTAATCCGACATCAGTCCATCAATGTCGGTTTAAACCGACGCCAACTAAGTACCCATATTTAAACCCCTCTCTTGCCCTTTTCATCCGTGCTTTCGTTTTCACCCAATTTCGGTCTTTCTTCTTCTCCTTCCCCATTTCATCCATGCTCCCCTTTCTTCCTCCTTTTTCAGTTTTTCCACTTCTCCTTCCTGATTTGCTATGGATCACCATTTTGAAGATCAACATTCTGAGGAACTCCAATTCGAAGAGGAAGAGCTCGAAGGTGGTTCATTTTTAAATTATTATGATTATTAGTTTTTGTTTATGTTTTGTATTCTAACTAGTTTTATGCTTAAATTGAAAATTTATTTTTGTTTCTTGGTTTTTAATTGTTTTTTCTGTATTTATAAGGATCAACTCAACGGAGACGCGAACCCTCAATTCTGAATTGGAAAGAACAACCTTATTCATTTGATTTGTCTGGAAAATGCATTAGTGATAATTCTAGTGCGTTTTCGAAACATGTAGCGGCAGAGGTTAGAGATTACAGAAATATTCCGATGATGGCATACTGGAATAAAGAAAAAACAAGGGTAAACGTTTCATTATAGCTTGAAATTTGTCTAATAAATTATTTTATTGTTCAGGAGATTGCCGAAAAAATAAGCATAATCGGTAGTTGAAAACTATGAACTACACAACCGGTTCAAAATCTTTCGCAAGAGTTCGGGAAGAATTTGTATTGGTTGTACATTTTTAAGAATTGTAGTTAATTTTAAATTTAATATATAGTTGGTAGAAATTTTATTTTTAATATGAAGTTTACTTAAAATTGTTTGTTTTTTCATTGACATATCGTGGGATTTATTTTAATATAATTTTTTTAATTATTATTAATTAAAAACGGAATTTTTTTTTATTATTAATATATTTGGTGTCGGTTATGGATGACATGAAGTGTGAGTATTTTGAGTATTTTATTGTTTAATTGTTACGTGATGTCGGTTTTGACCAACAGTAAGTGTGATATTTTAATTGTTTATTTGTTACTTAATGTCGGTTTGGACCGCCATCATATCAGATTTTCATGTCGCTTATAAGCGACGTAAGAGCCGATGTCGCTTTTAAGCGACGCCGTTGTTCTTTTTTATTTAATATTACTTTGCTTCTTGGTGGCGGATTAAGGGTACAAAGCGACGTCAATACCTTTTTGTGACGGTAGTATTGGTGTCGGTTTCTCTATGCGACATTGCACGATTTAATGTCGGATTTTTACCAAAAATCTGACAATAAGTGGTGTTTCTTGTCGGTTTTATACAGCCAGTGATACCCCGTTTTGTAGTAGTGCATGTTATGTTTTCTTCAATTCTAATTGAAAAGCATGCAAGTCGAAGTTCTTCTTGGAATAACACTTGGAATTTCTTCTTAAGGGAGTACATATACTAGGTGATTTAATAGAATAATCCTTACGCAAATACTGTCACTAACGCTTTTGATAATATAAAATTGCGTTGAATCATTCTGTCAAAACATTTTTAGGCATCTAAACGCTTTTATTCTTTATCAACTTGAATTTTCGTAGGAAGATTATTATTAAATTGTACTTATATTATGTACATTATTCTTTGTATGAACGTATAGCTAAGCTTCTTTAGGACCAAATATTAATCTTGCGGAGTGTCAACAATGACAGCTATAGGGGTAGTAACGTTATGCTTATCAGAAAACCATCTCAAGTATCCCTGACCATATGGTACACCATCCTTCCCAGCTCCTTCTTCTGTGATGAATTCAACATGGTATGTAATCTCCTGGTTAACCTCTGTGAATGTAAGCACCTGAGGGTTCACACTTATCCCCATTTTATGTGGTACTAAAAGATCCAAGTTGTATGTTGAATTAGCTGGGCCAAAGTCCTTTGTTGTCCTTGTATAGTACTGAGACTCTGTCTGATTGGGGCCTGCTTTAATAGAAAATGAAGGGTAATTGAGCTGTGCTTCTTGTATGACTCCGACTTCTGAGCATTACACTGTTTGCTGCGTGATAATCTCTATCGCTGTCTCATTGTAGTTCAAACCGCACAAGTAAGGAAAGTAATCTTCTGGTTTTACGTCGAAGACAAGCCCTAGGTCATTTGACTTTGTAGGGTTGACATGACCTCCGCCAATTGCAAAGACGTCTGCGGGTTTAAGCCCTTGGTCAATGATGGGTGTTCCTGTGAGGTTTAGTACATCAGCAGTTGTCATGATGGCAGATTTAATAGTTGCCGGTGATGGTGACCTGTCGGGGTGTGATTTCTTGAGCAAAACTGCAATGCCACTCAGTTGAGGAGTTGACATCGAGGTACCCGAAATTATGTTAAATGTTGCCTTACGATTAGGTAGTGTGGCATAGTCCACTGATTCAGGCCAAGCAGCAAGAATTTTAACGCCGGGTCCAATGATGTCGGGTTTCAAAATTCCAGGGCTTGCGCGGCTTGGTCCTCTTGATGAAAAGAAAGCGACCCTGGGAGCAAGAGCATCTCCAATTAGAGTGCCATAGGAGCTGAGCTACTCATCTTGTGATTTTAGTATTCTGTCAGTAATGTAAGAATGCAGAAGATGAAGCTTCTGCAATGGTGTTTTCAGAGAGATAAAGCATATATAGAGAGAGAGACAAGAGAAAGCTTCGAAGAGAACAAAATTATCACTGAATAATATCTCAATTGTATTCAATGAATTTTACAGTAGCAATACAAGTATATATATAGTTTCTTACACAGTAAGTATATTCCACTAACTGTTTTCAACAACCTAACAAGTTATTGCTTAACTTCTTGACACCTGTCATCATCTGGAACCTTCATATCCTTACATCCCCCCTCGATCATATGCTTAGATGATCCAAGCATAAGATTGGAACAGTGTTGATGAAACAAAGAATGAGACAAGCCCTTGGTTAAGATGTCAGCAAACTGCTCATTGGAAGAAATATGTTGAACATTGAGGTCTCCTCGAATAACCTTTTCTCTAACAAAATGATAGTCCATTTCTATATGTTTCACTCTAGAATGAAATACAGGATTAGAGGAAAGAGCAATAGCCGATATATTATCACAATATATCACTGGAGCAACACCAAGAGGGATATGCAAATCACATAGCAGCTGCCTAATCCATGCCAACTCAGCTGCAGCAATGGCAAGAGCTCGATATTCTGCCTCTGTGGAAAACCTAGAGACTGTATGTTGCTTCTTGGAAGCCCAAGAGATGGGACAAGAACCAAAATAAATAATGTGTCCAGATGTAGATCTCCTATCATTGGGATCACCAGCCCAGTCAGCATCACTATAAGCTTGCAATTGTAGTTTTCCAGATTGAAGATGAAGACCATAATCCAAAGTGCCACTAAGATACCTTAAGATCCTTTTGACAGCCATAACATGAGAATCCATAGGAGTATGCATAAACTGACAACACTGATTTACTGAGAAAGCAATATCAAGCCTAGTGAAAGTTAAATATTGCAAAGCACCAACTATACTCCTGTATTGTTCAGGACTGTGATAAGGAGTACCTTCAGATTTAAGTAACCTGTGATAGGGTAAACAAGGAGTAGCACATGGTTTAGAGTCCTGTAAATCAACCTTGTGAAGTAGATCCCTGATATACTTGGTTTGAGAAACAAATAGTCCTATAGACAAATTCCAAACCCAAAAAAATTTGCAATTGACCCAGATCTTTCATATCAAATGCCTTTGTCAAGTCTGTAATAACTGCATCAATTAACTCAGAAGAACTCCCTGTAAGGATGATATGATCCACATATAGCAAAAGAACCACAGTGCCAAGAGAGGAATGTTGAACAAATAAGGAAAGATCTGCAAGTGAAGATTCAAAACCCAATCCAGGCAAATAGCTAGTGAATTTCTCATTCCAAGCTCGAGGAGCTTGTTTCAAATCATACAAAGACTTGTTGAGCTTACAAACATAATGAGAAGGATGATTAGTACTCTGAAACCCCTGTGGCTGAGACATATAGACTTTTTCATGAAGATCACCATGCAAAAATGCATTTTTAACATCCAGCTGCCTTAATGACCATTTAAACTATGCAGCCAAGGCTAAGATTAACCTAACTGCAGTAGGTTTGACAACTAGACTGAAAATCTCATTATAATCAATACCCTCTTCTTGACTGTATCCCTTTGGCTACTAAGCGAGCCTTGTATCTGGCTAGAGAACCATCTAGATGACTCTTGAGTCTATAAACCCACTTCCAACCCACTAAATTCTTATCTGGAGGCATTGGAACCAATGTCCAGGTATTTTGAGCATGCAAAGCATCTACTTCTTCTTGCATAGCAACCTTCCATTCAGGAACTTTATTAGCTGCCTTAAAGGTTGTAGGTTCTATAACATCAATAGAAGACTGAACACTTGCATAGTAAGCCTTCTTTTTACTTATCCCACTTTTGGACCTAGTTTTCATAGGGTGCAGATTCACAATAGGAAGAGGAAGGACAACTTGCAGATTTTCAGTTTGAAAATCTAGATCACTAGGGACAGCAAACTGTGTAGATGATGCATAGGTTGATAATGTGGTAAGAAAAGACTCTGGAGCTCTAGGAATATGTGTATTAGAACACTCTGAGGCATTAGGGGTTGCAATAGAGGAAGACTCTGTGGCTCGAGAGGGTATAGGAGAAGATGGAATGGGAAATGATGAAACTATGACATTATGTGAAGTGACTAAAGGTGGAGTGTGTAGTGCAGATGATGATGGAGGTTTATATGATGAAGATGTACCAACAGATTGAATGAGAGAAGAATAAGGAAAACTCTCCTCATCAAACAATACATGCCTTGAAACAAGAATTTTGCCAGAGACTGGATTACGACATAAGTAACCCTTATATTGGCCTGCATACCCTATAAAAACACATTGTGCAGTTTTGGGTTATAACTTGGAAGAGTTGTAGGGTTTTAACAATGAAAAACATGCACAACCAAACACTCTAAGATGAGAGAGTGTTGGTAGAGTGCCAAACAAACAATAAAAAGGAGATGACATCTTTAAAGTTTGACAAGGCAACCTATTGATCAAATACACAGAAATGGCACAAGCATGAAACCAATACTTTGATGGTAAAGCAGCAGTTTGTAAAAGGGTAATAGTTGTCTCAAGAATGTGTCTATGCTTTCTTTCAGCTAGACCATTATGCTCTGGGGTATAGGGACACGACTTATGATGGATGACATATTTTTCCAGTAAAAACTGTGTAAATCTATGGCTTGTATACTCACCACCACCATCACTTTGAAAAACTTTCATGTTGGTAGAGAATTAGGTAACTAAGAAGTTATAAAAGTGAACAAATACACTGTAAAAAACTTCACTTTTATTTATTAATGGGAAGATCCAGGTAAACCTGGTACATTCATCAACAAAGCTTACATAGTATTTGTAACCTTCAACTGAGATAGTAGAAGAAGGCCCCCAAACATCACTATGTATTACTTCTAAGGGTTTTACAACTTTATTTGCAGGAAAAACAAATGGCAGTTTGGTTAACTTGCCTTCGAGACAATATGTACAAACAGAAGACACATTATCAACAGATGTAGGGATTTTAGATTGACTTAACATTGTAGAAACAACAATGTTGGATGGATGCCCTAATCGTTTGTGCCACAAATTTATTTTGACTTGATGTCCAAGATAGCATGCTTGTTGCTTGAAGGATGCAGTGTACTTTTGTGCTTGAGAAACTAGATAAAGTGGAACATGGAAAGGTATAGGGTAAAGACCATCTCTACACAGTCCCTGGAGAAAGATTGTCCCTGTGAACTTGTCTTGAATCCAAAAACATAATTCATCACAAATGAACCTGCATTTGTTGTCTTTACACAATCTATATATGGATAATACATGTTGAGACAAATGAGGCACATGCAATATTTTCTTCAACTTAAATGCATACCAAAGAGTTTTCAAGGTAGTAGAACCAATATGAGAGATTTTCAAACATGCACCACTCGTTGTAGTAATTGTTTCATTGCCAGGAAATGGTTCTACCAGATTGAGAGTAGCAAGATCCGAGGTCATGTGTGAAGTAGCACCAATGTCAGCCACCCAAAAATACTCTTGAGGTGCATAAGGCTGATAAGTTGTATGCTTGGCAGTGAGATTAGAGGAAGGTGGTCTCCCTTGGTAAGAGAAATTTGCTCTGTGATAGCACTGAATAGCTGTGTGGCCAAGTTTCCAACAAATTTGACACTGAACTCTGGAGGATGAAGAAATGGAGCTAGAATGCCTTTGAAAACAATCTGAAGCGAGGTAACCCTTCTTGTTACAGATTTGACACACAGGAATATCAAAGCCATGCTCGGGACAGGTAGAGACATGAGGCTTTGGTGAACCACAGATTCCAGCACCATTATTAGGAGCACCATTGAATCTGAAGTTAGAATGAAAATGGTTTCGTCCTCTTCCTCTTCCTTGAAAACAAGAAGTAGGAAAGCCTCCATTGTAATTAGAGGAACCATAAGAACCAGTAAAGCCTCCATTATGATGTGACAAACTTCCAGAGTGAGGACTATTAGAAGAGCTAGAATTGTAAGCCTGAGACTGAGATGAACCTCCAGAAGAACTACTAGGTACATTATCTCCAAGCATTAAGACTTTTCATTTCCCATTATTTCTTTGAGCAAGCATAGCAGTGAGCAAGCATAGTAGTTGCAAAATTCTCAGAAATTGTACTATTTTCAATAGTTGCTTCTTCTGCCAATAGTTGCGCTTTGAATTCTTTTAGGGAGATGACATTATCTCTACCTTGAATAACATTTCTAAAAATGTTGTATTCAACCGATAAACCTTTGAGGGCTAAAATGACCACATCATCATCTTCAAAAGTAACACCAGCAACGGACAAATGATCTCTAGCATCTTTGATGCGTTGAAGATATTGAGAAACATAATCAACACCTTTCTTAATGTTCTGCAACTCAATTTTCATCTGGAAAATACTAGCCTTGGTTACAGTAGAGAACCTATCCTTCAAATTGGTCCACATATCATATGAAGTCACACATCTAATGATACAGGACATAGCAGTGGAAGACAGTGTTGTAATGATGAGTTGCATGATAGCACGATCATGCATCTTCCAGATTTGAAAGTCATCAGTTTCAACGCCTTCAAGCTCAAAATCTTTCTCAAATCGAGTAGGACATCGACGAGATCCATCCACAAATCCAAGAATTCCATGACTTTCAAGTAACAATTGTAACTGATAGTGCCAAACAAGATAATTCGTATCATCTAACTTCATAGTCACGGATGTATTCACATTCCGTATTAGTAACTATGTTTTACAATCATTGTAAAAGTGTGGCTAACAAGAAGTAGAAGATTAATGAGAGAAGAGAAAGTACTTCACATTCGGAACATGAATCAAATATTGATCTCTGCGAAAGCAGATAGTACTTACTTCCTCATATGAACTCCGAAAAAAATTAGAAAAACAAAGATTGTCTATACATTCCAATTTGAAAAAGGAACTTAATTCCATCACTATAATGTTAGGAGATGGATGAATGTTTTGTTTGACAAAACAATTGTTCTTTATGAATGATTGGATTATTGTAATCTGATTGATTGTCTCTATAGTAGAGATAATGTGGTAGTGTTAACTGTTTAGAATATAACGATGCTTAAAACCCAAAAGGTTGCAAGGTAGTGACTAATCCTACTGAGTTGTGACACCTCTAAAACATAAATTACGAGTTGATCATATATGGATGCTTTGGATCGTTAGATCTGGATCCGATGCCTTCTTGTTAAAATTGTATAGAGGCGAAATGTTCGAATCTTTATTCTTTTGGAAAGAAGAAAGAATCACAAAGTTATTGAGGTTAATTCACTTAGATGTTAGTGGCACTTGTCCACAACATAATACTACTCATGTTGTATGACATTCATCGAAGATCACTCTTGGTTGGACTATTGTTTATTTTGAATAAACACAAGTCTGAATACTTTGCAAAAGGTTTCAAAGAATTCAAGAATGTAAGTTGATGAGTAAGACATCTAAAGTATTTACTCCGTAGATTTGATCCAAGGAAAACTAACACTTTAGATGAGTTTCCTTGAAAGATATCAAGGAATGTAGCATCATAAGATAATGGATTTCTCCATTGGGAGAAGAACGAACTCGAATAAGATTTATTTTGTTGGATGTTATCAATTACCCATATATAGGATATATATTTCTAAGTCAATATGATTGTCAATTAGAAGATCTTCCAAAACGTTTCATAAGTCCATATGATGTAGTTGGAAAGAAAGACAAGTCTTAAGCGTGTTAAGACTTGAGGTTGTGTGCTAATTAGCAATATTTGTTTTAAAACAATCTTGTGGGATATCCTTAAATTAACTTTTGGATATCACTTCTATGAACCAACTAACAAATGTTGTTTGTTGGGTAGTTCATTGTAATCCTACACTAGGATTTGCCTAAGATACAGCAAATGAACGAGAGATAGAATTCAAAGAATGGGTTCTTTGAGAGACAAGATGATAATCAAAAAATATAACAACCTAGTTCCTACACCTCTAGCTCCAAGGTAGTCAAGAAGGATTTATAAACCGTCTTAGTTGAATGATTTGAACTTTATGACTATGTCATGGAGTTACACCTCTTAATTCGAAAGAAATAAGAATGAAAATCCTTATGACTACATTGAGTGTATATATGATATATACTCAAGGAAATGGTATAGTACCATTTGACCCCAAATATTGAAACCTTCACAGCTAATTAGTAGCTTAAGGTAACTACAATCAACGAGATTGGTTGACTTGGAAGAAACCATCTTTGATGTAGTCTTGGTTTCTATTAATTCGAAGATTGCTAGGTACAACTAAACGGTGATTCAATGTTTAGACGTAATATGGGTTTCCGAAACCATTATCAAGATAGTCTTGATAATATATGTCTAAGACTAGGAATCACAAGACCTATAAGTTGTAGAGATCCATCCATCATGAATCTTAGCAAGCTAGTGGGAGCTATAAGCATCTTATGAGAGAAAGATCAAATTGTTTGATTTCTCATAAAGATATAAATGAATCTTTTGTTTACTAGGTATACAAAAGATTAGTGGGAGTTAATCATGTTCCTAAAATTGAACATATATATGATATATTAATTTTGAAAATGAAAGGAATTCTTCTTCGTTAAAGTTATGACTTTGAACATTCTATAACGATAGAATGTATATGGGAGACATAGTCTATATACATGAGATTGAAATCTATAATGATAGATTTCAAGCTATAATTGGATTATCTCAATCCCTACTGATAGACGAAATATGTAGGAAGTTTCTCGAATGATAAACTTCAAATGAAAGGACAATTCCAGTCAGACTGGGAGTTGCTCTTCTAAAAGGGAATGTACCCTTTTGACTCCCAAAGAAGCATAATGTGTAAATAAAATCCTTTATGCATACGCAGAAAGGTGATTTACGTATTTCATATTGTATGAAAAATGTTGATATGAACTGTACCAAGATCGGTACAAGACGGTATCAGTGCTAGCCCAGGATCAGAACCATGGCAACTTTCAAGTGAGTCCTTGAGTATTTAAGAAATACTAAAGGATAGATTCCTCAAGAATGAGGAAGAATTAAAGTAACGCAATGGAAGCGTAAATATATTAGATTATGAATCTAATATCGTATCCATCATTGGATGTCTCTTCATTGTGAATGAAGAGATAATTGGATATCTCTTTATTATGACTAAAGAGATATTTGGGTGGAAACATTACAAGTAATGACTTTAGTGTGTTCCATCATGAATGCAAAATATATCGCCATATAGAAGTTTACAACAATGTTGTTTAGATGGGAAAGTTCATTTATGAACTCTCCATTCGGTTCCAACCAGAAAGTGTCTTTAGTGTACCGACACTACAGCACTAATGGGGCGATAGCTCAAGCCAGGGAATCAAGGTCTCATCAAGATCCGAACTCAAGTGAGAGACTGAACCACATGATTAAGAATTTTGTATAATGGTGACGTCGTTATTCTCAAGGTTGTTTCTATGGGTAACATATAGATATCCATTGTCTAGGCCAACTACTCAGCCATTTTTGAAATGAATTCAGAAGAGGTATCATCACTGATAACCAAGCTGATTGGCTCTAATGCAAGTGGGAGATTGTTGGAAATGTGCCCTAAAACCAATCATACGATCATACTTTACGGACATTTCACATGTTAAACTAATCTAGTTTAATATAAAGGGCAAAGATTATTGTTTTAAGTCGTCTCATATAAATGTTATATGCTTAAACAATAAGTCCAAGGAATATGCTATTGGGAGAATGTGATCTAAAGAAGTTAGATTCATGAGACCATTCTCTTCTGTATACATATCCTAAACGTTCCTAATCATAGGATTGCCAATTGGGCATTGACAGTCCGTTAAGATCAGTACGTGCTATGTCTTCTCTTAGGGAGAGTGACTGGTCTCGAGTCATTGGTATAACTGACACCAAGACAAGCATGTAGGTGCTCGATAGAGAATGAGTCCACTGAACACGATCAATGAGGAGTTCTCATGTTCATGTCACGTGAGAACTCATGGTTGGGATAATGCAAAGTAGTCCTTTGACCTAAGGCATTACAGTTGTCTTGTGGTTAGGTCCTTGATCTTTGACTATGTCAAAGTCACTCCGTCAGAGGGTGTCCACGACATGGTTGGGGTTAAGCCACTTAGCCATGGAGGCAGGTGAATGCACAACAAGGGATCTCTATCCTTCAAATCGTTTGAAGGAGAATACTCTATGATATGATTAAGAATCTCTGGCCAAATTATTAATGAGATTTAGGAAGTCGTTCCAAATCACATTCAAGGTAATCATATAAGTAAATGAATCACATTGGATAGTAGACATGTTAAACTATCAAACCAAACACTGTGGTCAAGAGTACTGTATTAGAGAAAGGCCGTATTGCATTGTAATCCTAAACTGAATAGGTTCTCAACCTCTTTTGATTAGCTTGGGTAACCATGATATACTGCTAGGTGTCACTCATGGTTTGTGGAAGCCCTAAAGGTGTATAATCACTAAAGGGAGAATTGAAAGTATGTTTCAATTCACAATCAATCATTAAGAGTAACAATCGCCCACTGCCTCGCTTAAAGGAACCTAATGGATCGTATACCGTGTAAGGTAGAGATTGAAGAAACAACGGAGTTAAGTAAGAATAATTAAATGGTTTAATTATTTATGGCTAGGATTAATTAATACGTTAATTAATCAAACAAATATGTTCGTTATAGACCTCGGGTTAGTTTTGGGCCTCAAGGCCCAGTGGGATTTGAATGTCAAGCCCAATAACTCAAGTTGTATGACAACTTGAAAACACAAAGGGCTTGAAAGCCCAATGAACCCTTAATGGCCGGCCATATAGAGAAAGGAATGGGTTTTGGACTTATTACAAGTTTGCCACTTCATTGTGAGGTGGTATAAAGGCAACTTTATAGCCATTTCATCCTTAGGGTTTCTTTTGGAGAAAAGGCAAGAACACAAGCTCCCTTTTCTCTCTAAGAGGCCAGCCACCCTAGAGGAAATTAGCTAGCAATCTTACTTCCTCTAGGTCACCCATATCTTCATCAATGCTCTCCTTGGTGTGGAAAATTAGAGGTTCTCTATTTTGGGAACTTGGAGAATCCCTTCAACCATCCTCCTCCAAGAAATACATGGAGCTAAGAAGCAAGGAATGAAGGCCCTCTCCTTGGGTGATTAGCCTTTGCTTATGCAAAGAGGAATCAACAAAGGTATAAGATTTCTCAACTCACTATGTTCTTGAGTTGAGTCTTGGTTCACCACAACTACTAGGCTTTGAATTTCATGGGTAATGTTTTGTTTTGAGTGCATACAAGCATGATTCCGCCTTTAATTGTTAATTGCATGCCATAGATATTGCTCAAATGAACATGTTTTTCACAAATTTTCCTTCAACATGAAGATGTCATGTACATATACTGTGCATTTCATGTGCAGTACATATGCATGTTCATGTGCATTTACTGTGCATGGAATGTGCATTTTCTGTGCATGGAATGTGCATTTTCTTTGCATGTCAGTCATTCATGCACAATATCCAAAGAAAATAATAAAAAGATAGACAAGCATTGATGAGTGGGAAAAAGTGACGACAAGTTAGAGTGATGACATGGTAATGATGACACCTTGGGCTAGTTTTTTGTAATTATGCCTAATTTTTAAAGCTTGTTGTTTGTGTATCTGTACAAAGAAAAATTTAAAAGTCCATAGAGTTAGGAATTTAGTAGTACATGAGAGACAACAACATTAAACGCTAGAATTTAAACACTGCCATTACAACAAAATTAAACGAACAAAAAAACAAACTTAGTACCTATCTCTACCACATAATATATCACAAATATATTCATTTCTTGATGCCATCTACAGGCATTACAAGTAGTGAATTCTTCATGGTCACATGAATCCCCATGGGTTCGGAATGTGGCCGGATCCTGTGGACTTCCACAGTCGCTGCAAGATTTGATGGCAGCATTGTCGTGGTGCAGTTTTAGGATTCGGGCCCTTCCTTCTCTATGCACCCAAAAACCCAACAAACACAACCGAAACCTTTGTCGGCATTCCATTACACTCAACTGTCCCGAGTTGTGACGGTTAAAAGAATAGAGAAGTTTGAGCCCTTCGTGCTTGGAATCCCACTCGTGGCACACCAAGATCGCACCGTACAACGTTCGTTGCTACTTGATGGCCCTCCAAGATTGCACTCTTAAACTGTTGAATTCTGACTTCATCCTTGTTGTCTCAGAAGAAGTATCGCATCCCCACCATGTAGAAGGCCTTGGGGTGACGGCACTAGATGCAGCGATTGATGAAGGTTGAGACTTTGTTAGATGCGCCCCATTTTCTAAGCAAGTTGACAGTCTCAAAATATGTACTATAGATGTGTTGGCAGATGCGAGGGTCTTCGGCTATTTCCTTAAACTTCTTAGAGAACATCTTTGCCGAAAAGAGGTCTCTTAACAAGCGGGAAGCAATGATGATGAGAATTTTGAGAAGAATGTCGTCAGAAATAGATTGCATAGAGGAAGAGATTGTGTGGCCTTTCTTCATGATTTTCAACTTCCGGTTTTTTTTTTTTGCGAGGATGCAAATTGAACTTGTGGTTCTGTAATGAAATACAAACCCACAAAGACAACTTAAATAGATGGAGAATAAGGATCATTCAAATGGTGCAACTTCCCATTACAAAAAGGGTCATTCAAATGGTGCAACTTCCCATGACAAAAAGTTTATTTCTTATGTATGTAATAATTCAAAAACAAAACCACCCAATACCATTACAGAAGTAAATTAATGATAATTGTCCTCCGTATACAATGCATGCGCATTATATGCACAACGCATGCGCACTAAATCCACATGATATGCACATACTAAGCACACTGAATGATCTCCTATGGTCATGATATTATCACTGCATGCTGCGTCTTGAATACTAAAAACATATAATCTGGAATTGGGAAAATTAATAGGTTAGGAATGTGATTGTGTAAATTATAGGAAATCCTTATGAGATTCTACCATATTTTTTAGATAGTATTGTTTAAGTTGCAATTAATACATATTGGGAAATAAATTTACCTTCTCTACTACTATAAATAGAGGCACAATTGGCTGAGATGATACACACCTCATCATTCACCAAATTCTCTCTGTCTTGCTTGCCGCGCCTCTCTCTCTCCCGCTCTATAATTATTCAGTTAAATAGGCATACAACAATAACGGCAAACCAATTGACTAAAAAAATTCAAACACAAGGTCTATCGCCGCATTGCTCTAACTGTATACGGATTAGCAAGCAATTACCAAGTCTTCGCATATTCCAAAACTCCCGCATTGTACTCTTATGCCACATGTGACATGCTTATAACCCTAATTTGGAAATCTGTTAATCAACCAAATCACAGCTTAATTGAGTTAACCTTCACATTTTGCTTAAACTGAATCATCATATAGGTGTTTGGAATTGTATACTGAAACAAATCTTCACCTCTTTCGAGTTCATCCTAATCGAATTAAAAGATGGAGGGCAAAACGTTTGCTATAGTGTTGCAGATTATTAATCTTCTTGGCTTCATATTCGTGCTTGATCCGTCACTAGTAGCTGCAGATGAGGAGCAAAATGGCATGCAAACTTATATTGTTTGGGTAGAAAAGCCGCCGGTTTCTCTGGAACCTTCTGTTTCTGCACTGTCTCATGAAGATTTGGAGAGGTGGTATCGGTCATTTTTTCCAGAAAATACGATTGAAAGCTCAAAGCAGACGCGAATTGTCCATGCATACCACAATGTGGCAACTGGATTTGCAGCAAAGCTGACACCAGAGGAAGTGAAAGCAATGGAAAAGAAACAAGGGTTTGTTTCTGCTCATCTGGAGGCTATTCTGCCTTTGCACACAACTCATAGTCCCAACTTCTTGGGTTTGCAGCAAGGATCGGGATTTTGGAAAGGAGCAAATTATGGTAAAGGTGTGATCATTGGAGTTTTGGATACCGGGATTTCACCCGATCATCCCTCATTTAGTGACAAAGGAGTGCCTCCTCCTCCAGCTAAATGGAAAGGCAAATGTGAGTTTGATGGGGCATTATGCAATGACAAACTTATTGGTGCTAGAAGTTTTGTAGACGGGCAACCTGCAGGAGGTCCTCCATTTGACGGAGAAGGCCACGGGACACACACAGCCAGCACAGCTGGTGGAAATTTTGTGAAACGCGCCACGGTGTTTGGAATGGCCAAAGGCACAGCAGTTGGCATGGCGCCATATGCTCATTTGGCAATCTACAAAGTATGCTCAATTATGGGTTGCTTCGAGGGTGACATTTTGGCTGCTTTTGATGCTGCTGTTGATGATGGCGTGGATGTGATCTCGCTCTCAGTTGGCGGTCCCTCTGGTCCTTTTTATACAGATGGGATTGCAATTGGCGCATTTGGAGCAATTCAAAAGGGAATTTTTGTCAGCTGCTCAGCCGGAAACTCTGGTCCTTCCTATTCTAGTTTATCAAATGTGGCCCCATGGATTCTCACCGTTGGCGCCAGCACAATTGACAGAAGCACAAGAGCAACGACACGTCTTGGGAATAAGAAGGCATACAATGGGGAATCTCTCTTCCAGCCTAAGAATTTTAACTCAAATTCGAAATTAACGTTACCCCTTGTGTATGCAGGCGCGATTGGCAACACTTCTTCCCCCTCTTGTGAACATGGTACGCTTGAAAATGTTCAAGGGAAAATAGTGCTGTGCGAGAGGGGGGGAATGAGCGGAAGAGTCGACAAAGGGGCAGAAGTGAAAAGAGCTGGTGGTGCTGCCATGATTCTCGTGAACCAACAGATTGATGGCTACAGCACATCAGCTGACCCTCATGTGCTTCCCGCAACACATGTGAGTTATGCCGCAGGGTTGAAAATTAAGTCTTATATAAAATCATCCTCAAAACCTACAGCCACAATTTTATTCAAAGGCACTGTTATTGGAGATTCGCAAGCTCCCAGTGTCGCTTCGTTTTCATCAAGAGGACCAAGCATTCCAAGTCCCGGGATTTTGAAACCGGACATCATTGGTCCTGGTGTTAACATCCTAGCTGCATGGCCTGTTCCAGTGGACAATGCCACAAAGTCTAAAGCAACATTCAACATAATTTCGGGTACTTCAATGTCGTGCCCTCACCTAAGTGGCATTGCAGCTTTGCTCAAGAGTTTCCACCCCGACTGGTCTCCAGCTGCGATTAAATCTGCAATCATGACAACCGCAGATGTACATAACCTCGGAGGTAAGTCCATAGTTGATCAAACACTTAGGCCAGCAGACATTTTTGCAATAGGTGCAGGCCATGTTAACCCTACAAAAGCAAATGACCCCGGGCTCATATACGACACACAACCGAAGGATTATATCCGTTACTTGTGCGGTTTGAAATACACAGAGAAACAGATACAGATCATCACCCAACAAAAAGTAAACTGCTCAGAAGTAGGATCCATATCAGAAGCGCAACTAAATTACCCTACATTTTCTCTCATAGTAGGTTCCAATAACAAGACTCGGTCTCAGTTTTACACAAGGACAGTGAAGAATGTCGGGCCGGCTAATTCGACTTACAAGCTGGAAATTTTAGCACCACAAAAGATGAATGTCGATGTGAGTCCACCGGAGCTTAGATTCCCGAAGGCCAACCAGATCATTACATACCGTGTGAAGTTCACGGCACAAAAGGGTGCAGGGAAGGAAGGTGTATCATTTGGTCAGGGATATTTGAGATGGGTTTTTGATAAGTATAGGGTGACTAGCCCTATAGCTGTGCTCTTTGAGTCTTGAGGAAAATTAGAACTTGCTTTGGTCTGCTAGAAGAAGAATCTTTTCGAGATATACGAAGTATGAGATTTCACTAAGTTGATTCTTAAAAAATCTTGAATCAGATCATTTGCACTTACTCGAATAAAGGAAGAGTGGACCTTCTCAATAGAAGAATTTCTTTTTTATCTTGGTTCCAGTTCAATAGTAAACACGTCCGAATTAATTGAATATTTGTGCTATAAATTCCCCAAATTGGTATGGTTTACCAGTATTAGATTTTGCATGAAAATACTATTATTGTTTTCATTTCACCACATGGTCTTGGACTTATAATTGGCTTACTTTCTGCAATAATTATTCACACTTGTCAAGTTAATCGTTTTGGTGTCAAGAACTTGCAGTTTTAATTTTGTTTTTTGACGGTGTTTGGCTTACCCAAATCTGTTATCTGTTTAACGAACAGACTCTTTTGTGGCCAGTGGCTAGAGAAAACTTCGTATTTGTACACTTTTCAGATATATTCTACTGGATTTTGTAACGGTGCTAGATTTATCCAAATCTGCTAAATGTTTAGTGAACCGAGTCTTTCATGGC
Source organism: Cotoneaster glaucophyllus (assembly GCA_036320875.1). Classification (NCBI taxonomy): domain Eukaryota; kingdom Viridiplantae; phylum Streptophyta; class Magnoliopsida; order Rosales; family Rosaceae; genus Cotoneaster; species Cotoneaster glaucophyllus. Next base: position 12,848,918 of record CM070060.1, read on the forward strand.
GAATGGCTAGAAGAGAACCTTGTATTTTTTACGCTTTCTATGTTGGAATTTTAGATCAGTCGGGTCCGCACCCTACTTTAACGATAGCGATATTATTCATAACTTTATAATTACCACATGTCCAATCCGTTAAATGTGAGGTTTTATCACAAAAAGCCTTGACATTGGTTAGACTGGGGTAATCATATTTAAACTCTTTCTTCTTTCTCATTGGTAAGCCTACGCGCCCCCGCACCTGGAATCTCATTTAGTAGTATCTCCACACATCGACAATTGAAACTCATAGGTCGGCTTCAATGGAGTCCAAACTTGTTTCCATTGCTTTCAGAATTTGTTTGGTGCTTCTCAGGAACTCAAAGGCCGACTCTATGTTAAGAGTCAAGACTTATTTCCAATTCTACACTTCCTCGTGACAAGCCTTTGGCTTGCACGGGCCTGTAACTTGGCTTTGATACCATGTTGGAATTTTAGTTCGACAGGCCAGGAACCCCACTTTAACGATATCTATATTGTCCTCAACTTTATAATTATCGCCTGCCATTTCGTCAGGTGTGTTGTTTTATTACAAGGGTAAATTACACAGAACCACCTCAACCATTAGTCGTGAACAATTTCATACCTCGTCTTTAAAAAATTTCAATGTCATACCTTATCTTCGAATTTGTTGCAATTTCATACCTTCCGTCAGTTGTCAGTCAATTATTCTGTTAAATACTGATGTGGCATGTGACGTGGCACATTTTATATTAAAAAATTATTAAAAACTAAAAAAAATTTATTTAATATTTTTTTCTCTCTTCTTCTTCTTTTTTTTTTTCTCTTCTTCTTCCTTCCTCCTCCTCCTCCTCCTCCTCCTTCTTTCTTTCCGGGTTCCAGGCGCCGGCTTTTTTTTTTTTTTTTTTTTTTTTTTTTCTTCTTCTCCTTCTTCTCCTTCTCCCTCTCCTTCTCCTTCTCCTCCTTCTTCTTTCTTCCTGGGTTGCCGCGGGGAAGGGGCCCGATTTATTTTTTTCTTTTTTTTTTCTTCTTCTTCCTCTTTCTTCCTTCCTCCTCATCCTCCTCCTCCTCCACCTTCTCCTTCTCCTTCTTTCTTTCTGGGTTCCAGGCGCCGGCTTTTTTTTTTTTTTTCTCTCTTCTTCTCCTTCTTCTCCTTCTCCTTCTCCTTCTCCTTCTCCTCCTTCTTCTTTCTTCCTGGGTTGCCGCGGGGAGGGAGGACCGATTTATTTTTTTCTTTTTTTTTTCTTCTTCTTCCTCTTTCTTCCATCCTCCTCATCCTCCTCCTCCTTCTCCTTCTCCTTCTTTCTTTCTGGGTTCCAGGCGCCGCGTTTTTTTTTTTTTTTTTTTTTTTTCCTTCTTCTTTCTTCTTTCTTCTTTCTTCTTCTTATCCTTCTTCTTCTTTCTTCCTGGGTTTCCTCGGGGAGGGGGGACCAATTTATTTATTTATTTATTCCTTCTTCTTCCTCCTCTTTCTTCCTTCCTCCTCTTCCTCCTCCTCCTCCTTCTCCTTCTCCTTCTTTCTTTCTAGGTTCCAGGCGCCGAGTTTTTTTTTTTTTTTTCTTCTTCTTTCTTCTTCTTCTTCTCCTTCTTCTCCTTCTCCTTCTCCTTCTCCTTCTCCTCCTTCTTCTTTCTTCCTGGGTTGCCACGGGGGGGGGGGGGGGGGACCGAATTTTTTTTTTTCCCTTCTGCTTTCTGGGTTTGCAAAGAGGGTTGGGTTTTTTCGGGTAGGCGGGCGGGCGGGGGGGGGGGGGGGGGAGGGGGAGGGGACGGACGAACTGGTTTTTTCTTTTTTTCTTCTTCTTCTTCCTCTTCCTCCTCCTTCTTTCTGGGTTTGCAGGGGATTGGGATGGGGGGGGGGGACGGACGAAGACGAAGAAGAAGAAGCAGAAGCAGGAGGAGGAGAGAGAAGAAGAGAGAAAAAAAAAGAATTTTTAAATTTTTTTAATATTTAATTAATATTTTTTTAAGTTTTTAATAATTTTTTAATATAAAATGTGCTATAAGTAACGAGATAGGACCTTTTTTGGGCTATAAGTTGATTCGATACAAGTGAAAAGGATGTGAAGCACATTCTACATTGAAGTACATTGGTACAACTCTTAACTGGGGTGTATAAACCTCACAAGAGATCCATATATCTCACACAAAGTATCGAATCTAAGTGGTTAAGTTGGAGACGGAGCGTGACACAGCCGACTATCAAGAATAATGTGAACTGAGGTTCTACCAGATAGATCTCAAGTACTCCAATGATAGAAGGTGTTCTGGCTGTCTTGTCTTTACTCATATCTCAGCTAATTTGTTATTTGTTCCAAAAAGCAAGTAAATCCAGTTATTTAAATATTATTTTTTTTTTTAACAAAAGTTATTTAAATATTATTAAGTTAAAAAAATGTGGGGTTGTCCAAGAGGTCTTTCACAACGAGATAGGATCCTCGTTGGATTCTTTTTGTCAGGATTTTGGGAATCCTCCAATCATATTCGTTCATCGTATATCGTGCGGTCAGTTTGTTTATATTCAATTTTAAATAAAAAAATTTACAATGATTTCTGACCGCATTATGTACGATAAAGGGATGTAATTGAATGATCTCCAGGATCCTTACAAAGAGGACTAGTTCCACAACCAATAAAAAAATTACACCCAATTATTTTCCCTAAATATTTTGGCTTTTTATATTATCACCCCACAAAATGTTGAATGCGCACTACATTAAAATTTAATAGTAAATATGTGAGATCCCACATCGCCTAGGGGAGTGATCCTTATATATATATTCCCATCCCTACCTAGCGCGAGGCCTTTTGGGAGCTCACTGGCTTCGGGTTCCATGGGAACTCCGAAGTTAAGCGAGTAGCGTGCGAGAGCACTCCCATGATGGGTGACCCACTGGGAAGTTCTCGTGTGAGTTCCCAGAAACAAAACCGTGAGGGCGTAGTCGGGGCCCAAAGCGGACAATATCGTGCTACGGTGGTGGAGTGGGCCCGGGATGTGGTGGACCCCGGGTCGGGATGTGACAAAATAACTTATTTAGCCTACTATGCAATGACAATTTTGACCTTATTAGGTTAAAAAAATTCTAAATATACCTCAAATCACTTTTAACGTATTATTTATCTTCTTTAACTATCAAAACCCTTCCGACCCTTCATTGTTGAACAAAACTCTAGCCAATAAAACTACAAACATGTTGATTGAGAAAAATTATTTTTGACAAATGAAACACGAAATCAATGTTTCAGAAGCTTCACATGAGATAAGACTTCATATTTTTTATTGTTTTAGTGATTTTGTTCACATCGATAATTATTTAATCTTACTTTGTTGCATTATTCAAGCTTCTATGTTCGTATGCATCTTTTAGGGATCACATAGATTACATAAAGAATTAAACACCTAAAATTATCACAAAATATTAAAAACAGAAGACATGAGTTTTAATGGTGGAATTGAAAATAACCCACATATGCTTTAAATCCTAGACGGCATTTTTGTCAAAATTCCAGTTAGTACTTTTTGTCTAAATTAAAAGCTTTATAAGATTTGAGAAATGTGAGGTGTATATAAAATATGTGGTGCATGTCAAAAAATGTAAGGTATATATTGAGAATATAGGGTGTGAGAGTATTATGGGAAAATAAGTGGTGTGTATTAAAATATTTTTTAATTGAAAAAGTAAATATAAGCTGTATTAAGTATGTTGTGTTTATTTAATAATTTGTGGGATGTTAATATAATAAGTCAATATTTTTTAGGAAAACTAATGAAAAGGGCTTGAAAACTTTGAGTTTTAACGATAAGGACAAAATAAAAGGTAAAGTGAATAGTACCAAGTTTGACTTTTTAGTGTAAAAATGTGATTTTTCGTTAAAGTGAACAGTACCGCGGCTTTTCGTTAAAACTCCAATATTTTTTGTGATGGATGAATCAACAAACAAGCAGGAAGGCAGGTGAAAGGAAGATGACTGGTAATAAAAGAAAAACCCAAAATTACAACAAAATTTTTAACCAGAAAAAATTGAGATTGATGATGTATACAAATTGAATAGAAATCCAAATCACAAAAACGCAAATGCAAAAATAAAGAATAAAGATGGCATTTCTGAGGTCAGTGGCTACGACTACTGCCATAGCAGCTGCCTCTGCACTTCCTGCCGCCGTTGCCCTTTCTTCCCTCTCCTCCTCCTCCTCCTCTGTATCTTTTCGATTCCAATTCCCAAAACCCCAAAACAGAGCCTTCCTCTCCTTCGCGCCGTCTCGTCTCAACACAAACCCTCCGTTCCTCGCTACAAGCTTCGCCCACTCGCCCTCGGCTGTCCAGATGGACGCGCCCGCATCGGAGCAAAAGCCGTCCTTTCAGGTTCGTTGAAATTAATCAACTTTCTTGTTTCGTGATTAATTTTGTGGTTTTTGGTTAATGGGTCGTAATCTTTTCTCAAAAAAATTAATGGGTTGTAATCTGATTCTTTACTTGATTTGGATTTTTTTTTTTTATATTTTGTTTTGGATTGCAGAGTGATGGTGCTTTGCCAGAGCTACTGGTAAGTTTCAATCTTCAGAATTTTATTTACTTTTGATCCGAAATTTATTTATTTTCTAGATGTTTCAATGCTTTGGCAGACCTGGTCTTAGCCAAGTTGATTAGAGCATTATGCTCCTCTCTGCACCCAAGCTCGAATCCCCCTCCCCATAGTTTAGATAAATTCAGTGTAGGATATCGCTTGTATCAAAGAAAAAAAAAAAACCCATTTTTCAATGCTTCGAATTATTTATTAGAAAATTAAGGATGTAAATAATTGTTAGTGATGAAAGTTTAAGGGGTTTTGCTGAAGATAAATTTTTATTTTTGGTTTTGGTTTGGTATGCAGACAGAGTACATGGTGGATATGAAATGTGATGGTTGTGTTAAGTCTGTCAAGAACAAGTTAGAAACTGTTGAGGGTAAGTTTTTCTGAATATCTGCGTTACAATCGAAAATATTTGGTTATTTTTTCCCTTGTGTTTGTTAGTTTGATCTTCTAATATTGTTATTCAATTGGATCTTCTCTAGGGGTAAAAAGTGTAGAGGTAGACCTCAACAGTCAAGTCGTTAGGGTTCTGGGTTCAACGCCTTTGAAGACCATGACTGAAGCTTTGGAGCAGACGGGGCGAAAAGCGAGATTAATTGGGCAGGGGATCCCTGAAGGTTATATCTTCTTTCTTTCTCCATTCTCAAAATTACTTGTTGCATGACGCTATGACACAGATCGAATAAGGGTTCTTTTTCAAACAAGCATATTCTTTTTCCAGCCAATCATTCAAGCAAGTAGAGCTGCATCAACGTAAACAAACAGGACTGTGATTTGAGTATAGTTGGTGGATAAAATGCCAAATTTTACCGTTTATAAAATGTTTGAGTTGAACAATAAAAAACGACCTCATTTGCCAACTGTTAACATGAGTTTAAGCATTTAACAGTTAAATGATCTAAATCCTGTTTCTACTTAAGAATAAATCATTGCATGTTGAATCATATTTTGGTTCAGTGCTAAATTTTTTTAAGTAATTGTGAAAGTTTACGTTGCTGACATAGTTCGTATATTTTTTTCATGGCTTACAGATTTCTTGGTTTCTGCGGCTGTTTCTGAATTTAAAGGTCCATATGTGTTTGGTGTGGTTCGTTTAGCTCAGGTGAATATGGAATTGGCTAGGATCGAGGCCAACTTTAGTGGGTTGACGCCTGGGAAACATGGTTGGTCGATCAATGAATTTGGTGATTTAACAGAAGGAGCTAAAAGCACTGGAAAAGTGTTTAACCCATCAAATGAAGCAAACGAGGTTTGCTTTGATATTAAACTTCTCTCTGATATCTGTGGTGGTTTTTCCTAGTAACTAATTATCTGACTCGGTTGTATATACCTCAGTAAAAACAATTAGTAAAACTCTTGCCAGTAAACATTTAGATTAATGGTCTAGGGTTTCTATTATTCTATTTGAGGCACAAATAAGAAAAGAATGTTTTAATAATTAGGACTTAGTTGCGTTCGTTGTATTGGTTATCGACTCTAATATGTTTGTTCTGTTGCTGTGTTTCAATTGCTTCTTGTTAAAGAAGTTTGCATGCCTGTATATATTTCCCAAGACCTGTTTAAAGGTTTATTTATTACTCTATTTTCAGTTCATCCACGCCATGTTCTTGGGGAAATACATTAGTTTGTCTGGTCTCGTTTATTGATTACAAATTCAATGCTCCCTACTGCTTTCTGCTTGCCTATATGTATCTGTTGCAATTAAAAGATGGTATTGTGAACCCTCCAGTTATCCCGTCCTCCAGTTTCTTTTAACCTCTTGGGCTAATCTTCTGTTAGATTTTCAGCCATCGGTAATGATCTCTCGCTTCCTGTTTTATGTAATTTCTGCTTTGTTTTATGTTGCTGGCTTGTTGTTCACAGTGACTTTGAATGGCATTTTCTAAGTCGTTTTTATGCTTAATGATATTCAGCTGCTTGGTGACCTGGGAACACTGGAAAGTGATGAGAGTGGTAATGCCTTCTTCTCTGGGGTCAAAGAGAAGCTGAGAGTTGCTGATCTTATTGGGAGGTCAATAGCGATATATGAAACTGCTGATAAGTTGGACTCTGGTATCGCGGCTGCTGTGATTGCTAGAAGTGCTGGAGTCGGCAAGAACTACAAAAAGCTTTGCACTTGTGACGGAACCACCATATGGGAATCAACAGGCAACGATTTTGTCACCAGCAAGGTCTGATATCAACAACAAAACATACTTGAAGTCAAAGTATAGTTGAATTCATAGGCACTTTGTATAACCAGAAGAGTCATCATATCTGTTTTTATAGGAGTGAAAACATTGTTTCGTTGAATAAAGGAAATGATTAGACTGATTCGCATCTTGTTAGGCACCTTGTACAACCATAAGAGTCATCGTATTTGCAATACTTCATAAAACCATTGTCCGGTGTAAGAGAACACATTGTTTCATTGAATAAAGCAATTGATAAATAGACCAATACCAATGTACATCATCTTATCAAATTTGTAGCAACATCGACTAACACAGATTGTAAACTGAACATAACAGAACGAAAACAAACTTTACACAGCGGAGAAAAGAAATCTGGTCAGGATCTGCTACAAACTGTTGAATGGTGACGCGCGAAACCAAAAATAGGGTATAGTGGCTACAATTAGCAGCTCAGGCTTTCGCAGGAGGCAAGAGCCCTTCCCTTTTGCCCATTTCGTAGAGCGTGACTGCTGTTAAAACCTTTGCATCGATCGGCTGTCATGCACCAGAGTTTTCCATAGGAAACCACACGGAGCTTAATGAGCTCGCCGTGTTCACGAAGACCTGTTTCTTTTCCTTGCAGCTGCTCGACAATCTCTTTATCCACCGGCCCTCTGTACAAATAGAGGCTTAATGCTTCATCGGACCTTCCCTAACCATGAAAAAAATCCAAAATTAGCGACCTTTTAGTGGCGGCTGGTTAGAAACTAAAGATACTTTACTTAGTTTGGAGTCTTCTGCTCAACTTCCTCAAAGGTACGCCACCTTTACTAATTTTATTTTAGGAAGCGTTAACGCAAAGGGCTTGAGCTAACTTTCGTTTAATCAAAAACTACCATAAGCTTAAGTTTTAATCATAAGGATACAAAACTTATATCTCAGACCCTATAAAAACTAAAACACACAGGCTCAACAAAAAGCCCAAAACACATAACAATTAATATTCCAAAAATGCCCCTAACGGAGCCTAACCCATGCCCATTAGCCAAACTAGCAGTTACAAAATTCAATCATCCCTCAAACGCCATTAATATCAGAATACCAACCACCTTCTTCAAACCGTAACAAAAAATCAAACTTGAAATCCCTTCCATTGCTCGAAACCGCTAGTTCTCAAATCAATTTCAAGTTCGATTGAAGTTTTCATAATCTACACATCAAATCCGGAATTTCTTAAACCAAAAACCCCATTTGAAGAAGGAAAACTAAAAAAATTCGAAAAGCAAAATCGGAGAAATACAGGTACGAACCAAAAACCCCATTTACTACATATATATATTTGCATGTTTGAGATTCTTAAAAATGAATTATGTTTCTTAAATTTATGTTTCCAGTCCAAAGTATTTTGATTTGCATCCAGACGAAAACACACAAAAAAAATTGGGAAATAAAAGCAATAGAGAAGAAATAGAGGTACGTATCATAAAATTTATGATATTCTCGATGATTTTACAGTAGTATGTATGTTTGCATGCTTCGAATTCATTGAATGAGCAATGTTTCTGCAAAATAGTAATTTTTTACTTCACTTTGATAATTTCTCGTTTTCTTATAACCTTTAAATAGTCTTTTTTTCTCCTCATATGTTGGTTACTTTGCTTAAATAACTTAAATATAATCAACATTCTATTCCAGTGGTTTCAGAAACAATATAGTTTTTTGTTTCTGTTTGATAAACAATATGGATCCAGAATCAATGTGATGTTTTAGTTCATTTTCTTAAATAGCATGCCCTATTTTGATGTAGATCCATCAATACTTCAGCCTTTTAAGTTAAGTTTCGTAAGTACTCTGATTTATTTTGATTGATAAATAATGTGGCCATGTTGCTGTTGATCCAGAATCAATGTGGTTTTCTATTTGTGATCTATTCAGATATAGATCAGTAAATAGTTCAGTTTTCTAGTTCACTTTGATAAAAAAAAAATGTGGTTTTCTAATTCACTTTGATAAATAGTGTGGTCTATTCAAATATAGATCATTAAATAGTTTAGTTTTTTTAGTTCAGTATCACAAGTACTCTGGTGTAATTTTGTTCTAATTTAAGAAACAACATAGTTTTATTTTGGTTATGGTTGATAAACAGTGTAACCTATTTTGATGTGAATTCGGAATTAGTGTGGTTTCATAATTCAATTCATAATAAAAAAATTATGGCACATTTTGATATAGGTACAAAAATAGTTGTAATAATTAAACTTTGTTTATTCTTACAGATGTAGGGAGCCAAGAAACCCAGAATGAAGACTTTCGCTAAAAATACCTCCAACTTCATATGTGCAATACAGGTGCAATATTTTTGGATTTGCAAATTCAATGGAATTGTCTAAGCCGATGCTTCAAGAACGCCAGGATGTTTGCAATTAGTTGGGCAAGACAACATTTTGGAGTCTTATTAAGTTATACATGAATGATGACATCATTGTAACGAAAAGAAAAAATAAGTCTGATATGGATTTGATCAAGATTATAGAATGCTATGACTCCAAGCAACAAAAATTCAAATTCGGAGATCATGACCAAGAGGAATAAAAAGTGAAGATGTTGTTTAAATCTTTGGATTGAACAACCAAGAAGTGGAACTACCAAACACAGACAAATCCACCAAGACTATGGAGGACAACTTTGTCAAAACATATTTTGCAGAACAAAAAATAGTGAAAAAGGACATTCTTGAAGCGTACCAAAAATCACTCCAAGATGAAACTCCTGAAGAGGCGAAAGCTACTGCTTCAATCATATGTGCACATCTCATCCAATCCCTCTTACTTGCAACCTCCGGAACATACATCACATGGAGCTTCATAACAATCTGTGGGGCATTAGACAAAATAGGCAAATATAATTGGGCAAAAGGAGTGAGAGACTACTTGTTCAAGATGATTGACAAATCAAAGAAAAAGAAGAAAAATAGAGGAGAATCAGCAACAAGAAGCGATGCACTGTCCTTATTTTGATAAAAAAAAAAAATAAGAACTATAGTTTTAAAAGCATGAATTATGTCTTATAAATTTCACAAGAAACTAATTCAAAGTTTTTATTTCATGCAATATTGGATTTTTCTTTACACCAATCTGGTTGAGACAATAAGTGGACGAGAAAACATGGTTCCTGCAATTGAAAGATGGGACGTAACCAATATACACAAAGCAAGCAGAGATATACCAGATGAACAAATTGAGGTAAGGACCAATACTCAAACTATTTGAATCTACATTTCAATAAACAATGTATTTTTGCACTTTACAGTTTCATAAATAGTGATCTTTATAGTTTAAAATTTCAGAAATAGTGTCTTAATAATGATACATAAATAGTTCAAATTTGAAGTTCAATAAATAGTTTAACTTTGCATTTGTACCAAAAATGAAATCTGCATAGTCTCTAATATTACAAATCCAGCAATAGTTTCATTTATATAAAACAAAAATAGTGACAAACCACATATAGTTACAGTTTCTAAATTTCTTAAAGAGTTCTTGTTTGCAGTCTAAAAAAGGTGCATTTCAATAAATAGTGATTTGTGGATAATGTAATAATACAAAATCTAGAAAATAATGTGATGCTACAAATACTGATAGTTTACAATTTCAGAAATAATGATCTAGGAATAGTTTAAATTTGACGTTGTATAAATAGTTTCTCTTAGCATTTCTATAAACAGTGACATATTTGTAGTCTCTAATACTACAAATCCAACAATAGTGTCATGTTACAAAAAACAAAAAATAGTGCAACTCTAATTTATAAAAGTTTCAGAACTAGTGTCATACTAATAAACCAGAAATTGTTCACCTTTGCAGTTCCTATCTAAATCTATCTCATCAACAAAAAATAATGACATTATTATGTAATTTAATAGCTCTTTAATGTGTGACTATGTGCAGATTTGTGGTGGTATTCTTTTGCATAACCAAGTGAGTAGATTCATGCAGCTATACCTTTTGAAGAACCAACATATGACCATTCCAACATAAATCAACTAGAGGATAATGCCATTCCTTCTCCTAAACAAAGAAATGAGTCTTCCAAGAATAAAAGAAAAAAAGGCAACAGGAAGGAAAAGGAAGAGAATTGTAGCTCAAGAAGATCACAGTATCACCATCAATGAAGCTCAGTTACAGTTTGATCAGCTGTACAGTAAAGAATTGGTGAAACTTGATGCAATTTATCAAAAAGACATCATCGGGATTGATACAACATTAGGTGTGGAAGGTTTTGAAGCGTTTAAAAGATGTGCGAGCATAGATCAAAAGAGATATCTAGTCCTCATTCAAATAATGATATATGCACCCGACAATCTACACACAGATTCAATCGTAACGAATCAAACAATTGAAGCACTCAACAGAAACATCGAATGGCTTCTACGAGAACGAGATGAGGAAAGTAGAAGATTAGTTCAATGAAAATTGAAATGAGACAGTTGCAATTAAAGAACACATGAGCTTCTATGAAAGTAAATAAACTTCTGGATGAAATTGGAAGTTTGAAGAAGACGCTACCAGAAAACAACCAAGAGTACTAGATCTAAATGCTTCCGAACTTGAAATCTCAGAATAGTTCAATGAAAATGCTTCTACAAATGAGAAGAATCCAGTTGACAAAGATCCAACTGAGGAAGATCAAAATGTCGAGGATCCAAATGAAAAAGGATCCAGAAAATGAGGAACCATCTAAAGAAGATCTAAATAACGATGATCATGCTGAGGAGGATCAAGCTAAGGAGAATCAAGATAAAAAAAGATCCAAATGAATAGGATCTAGAAGAGGAGGAACCATCTAAGGAAGATCCAGTTAAAAAGCATGCACATGAGAATAATGCTACTAAGGAGGATCCAGTTCAGGAGAATTCAACTAAAAATGATATGGATATGGAGTATCTAGTACAAGAGCATGCAACTGATGATTATCCAGATGAAAATGAAAAGGTTGTTCACAATGATGTCCAAATGGAGAATCAAGCTGAGGAGGATCAAGAACATGAAGGAAAAGACAATGCCACCGCAAAAGAGACCTCTGGAGTTCAACAAGGTGTTCAAATGCAGACCTTAACTAGCAAGAATCCTAAAGAGGAAGGAAAAGAAATTTCCAAGAAAAAGACGAGAACACTAGTAAAAAATATACGAAAGAGGGATGATCGTAAACCAAATGTCGATCCAGACTAGACTATATCCTCGTCCAGAAAAAACAAAAGAAGGGCAAATACAAGCCAACCCTTGGAACCAATCATTGAGAAAGAAAAGGAGCATCCAAAGGTCCAATCACCCTTGAATCCCATTGCTAAAGAAACCTGCAAAAAAGACTGCAAAGAAGCCTCCAAATAAGCCAAAGCAAATGAAGGAAAAGCTTGACAAACGGTATCATCTACCTGTATCAACAAGGGCATACAAATTACTTGAAGATGACACAAAAGAAAAAATCAAGGAATATTACAGACAAGAGAAAATGTAAGTTTACATTATTAATCATAACTTAATGCATGTGTACACACACACACACGCACACACGTGCGCACACACACACACACATATATATATACACAATACTTTTTATTTTCTTATACAGGGACTACTTCTTGATGTAACCAAGGCAAGGGTCTATGGCAACATAGCTTATTGTCCTAAAAACAGATATGACATCATTGTTTGTGGACGAGGCAATCGACGCCAACATAATTGATGCTTCATTCTACATAATAGCAGAAAACGAATAAAAAACAGGACAACAACAAAATCTGTATCTTCCTTCCTTTATCTTTGTAAGTGCCAAACAGTTATGTTTGAAAAAATTTGTGTTTGTGCGATTAATAAATATTTTGAAAATTTCATTAACTTTCATAAATAATGTTTAGTGTTTTGGTTCATTTTAAGAAATAGTGTTACTTATTGATTAAGATTCATAAATAAATGTGTGTTGTTGGTTCAGAATGACATGGAGATAGAAAAAAAGCAAGAGTGATCAAGAGCATAGTGACCAAACATTGAAAAGAGTCTTACAAGATAATGTGGATAAAGTTGGAGAGGTCTTCATACAGATCAAGCATTACTTCCACTTTAGCTTGGTAGTTTGGGACATTAAAGATGGAAATATGAGAAAATGAAACGATGATAATATCTCAGGTAAGACTTTGGAATATGACGTCTGAATGTACATCCTCAAAACGTACCATAATATTTTCCTTTCACCACGCCACGGGCTAAAGGGTCTTCACAACTCCCTCGATATTCCATTCACTCTAACTGTGAGAAATTAACTCGTACTTCGATTCTACTGTCTACCAGTGAAGGTAATAAAAAAGGTGGCTCATAGGAGAGGTTATGATTACGTAGATAGGTGATAAGGTAAAAACAACTATGAGTTTACTACCCTAAATATTTTCAGCATTCCTCATCCCATTCTAGTTGACAATTTCGAGTATCGATGTGATGTTACTCTGACCCATCGAGAAATCATTTGAATGGGTTGTAATCACTTTCCATATCCAAATACAAATGGGAAATATCACCATAAGCTTCTGGTACGAGGTATTTGGTACATGCGGATATTGTGATGATGTCTTGATGTTTATAGATCGACTTGACAGTCAACCCATTTGTCCATTGGTCCTGAGGGACTACAGTTAGACCACTTGTTAAATTTACCCATTCTTGAATTTATTGAATTTTCTAACATGTTGATCAGCATCCGTTTTGACTGTGACTCCATATGCACTCATTTGTGCTGAAAAGACATTTTGGTTAATTTTGGGTACGTGTTTACTCTATTACTGTTCATATAATTTTGAAGACAGGTAGATTGTTCAAAAGCATTACTTGGATGTTGAAACCTAGTTGTGATCATTAATTCCTCAATCATCCGTCAAATACTTTGTCAAATAGATCAATATCATTGATGATTGAATATTTCGGAAGTTGTTTTGGTAGGGTAACGGTAAACAATCAATCTTGATAACTTGAACTTTGAATCTGACGACCTTGTTTTGACTCTCGAATTCTCGAGTGTTCTTTTAGTCTTCTCGACATGGTTTCTCGTTCAACCAATGAGAAATTCATGATAGGTCGACTTAGTGGATGTGTATGCCAGTTTCATATCGACGCTAGCAGGAATTATTGGAGTACCATCTCCTCGTGAGTTTACTAGACTTACCAAAAAGAATTTCATATGGTTTTGAAGATTGAATAGTTTTTAGCATAGTATTGGTGAAGGTATAAAGTTTAGCAATTGTAACGTCAATCTTCATATATGATTTGAGACTGCAATTTTCATTCGAATGATGTCGATAAAGATATGGATTCTTTAATTCTGGATTTCAGAGGTTATATCCTTGATTTGGTGAATAATGCTAGAGAATAGTCACGAAAGAAATATTTTACGATATGTGTTTGTCTCTACGCATCTTTTCATGACGTCACTCTAAGACTTGATGATTTGGGCAGTACACGGATATAGAAGCACTTCTAGCGACTAGTTTGGTGCATTCTTGGATATTACAGCGTCGCAATTGAGGTACGGATCGGACGATCTGAATATATTCGCATATGAGGAGCAAAACGATATTTTGGGAAGCTTTGGGAATTTCTCACTAGCTTATGAAACAACGATGAGTTATCGGCATTACAGGCTGCAAACTGTAATATCGATGGCTTAATTGTTGGGTTCGCTAAGCTAGTGGGCAAGACCGCTTATCTACGACAACACTTACTAGTTAGCTATGGTTCAGACTTATTCTCGAAGTTTATGACACGACAAATGTTTGGCGAGGTCCATTTTCATTTTGATTTTTGATTTTTCGTGCAAACATTTTTTACGAGGTTATTTTATTTATACGAGTATTTATGCTATTGCAAGTATTGGGTGAGTTATTTCCACTCTTGGTTTTAAACTTGATGCAAGTATTTGAATCGTACATTTTTATATATGTATCTATTTTTGATATTTTATTATATGTATATTTCTTCCTTATGTTATTACGTAGTAATTGGTGATCTTAACTTTACGATTTATATGGGTGTTATACTATTATGTTATCGAGGAAGGAAGAAGGTATGAGCTTGGAGGCATGAAAGAGGAATAAGTGAATTTAAAGTAGTTTGCATTTAACATGTTATTTGAAATTTCGGGGACGAAATTTTCTTAAGAGGGGAAGATTGTGACGACCCGTCCCTAAAAATTATGATTTTTATAATTTTAATAAGTGAATTTACGAAAATGCCCCTTTGAGGAAAATGCTTTGACCTTTGTTGACTGTTGTGTCGTGTCACGTAAGATTTGTTTTCTTGGCATATCCTCGCAGTACTCGTCGCTACGGACGCTTGGGCACAAACGGTTCGTGATTTGGAGTTATAATGAAGGAGATATTAACGTGTAAAGGCAAGGACAAAATTGTAAAATTATTATTTTTAAAAAACACCAGATTTTTGGAGTGAAATCAGGAAAGCCGCGTGTGTGGCTGGGATGGAAGGGAAGAAAGAAATGTACGGCTGTGATGCAAAGAAAAGAAGAGAAAATGGAGAGAAGTGGAGGAATGAGGAGATGAGAGAGAAAAGGGAGTGACCAATTAGACCAATTCCAATATGGGGGTCAAATTCCGACCCAATTTTAGGTCACAAAGCAAAATAGGCTCCACCAACTGAGACTGAAACCAGGGTTGTGAAGCCCACTGTCCAAATGCTACTCGCCTACGCGCTGCACGCGCTAGGCATCTTCTGAAATCAACAAACCCACGTGGGGTTGTTCCTTGGGGGTGTCAGGCCAATAGTAGCCGTTGGGATACTTTTCTTCATCCAACAGTTCAATTTAAATGGGCCGTTGGTTAATCCAACGGTCCAGGTTCAATTATTATTATTTTTTTAGTTTTATATTTATATATTTATTGAATCCAACGGCTTAGATCGAATATAATCAAATCTAACGGTAAAAAGGTCCAAATTTAAATCCAACGGCTAAAATAATTTAAAAAAATAATTTAACTTAAAATTCAACAAAAAATTATTGATTTAGTGATTTTTCAAAATTTATTGAAATTTAAATATTTTTAGGTTAAAATGTTCATAAAATTAATTTAGGATAGTCTATATAAATTTTTTTTTTAAAAAAGTTAATTTAAAAAAAAAATAGCCTTAATTCATTTTTTGATAATCTCGAGCTAAAATTTTAGGCCAGAAGGGTTGGAGCAGAAAAGCTGTTTCTGGGCAAAAACCTAAATTTTTTGGGCTAAATATTTTTAAGTTTTAGGTCATGGTTGGAGATGGTCTTAGGAGGAAGAGAAAGGGGGGAAATGAGGGAGGAAAAGAAGGGGGGATCGGCCGGATCCCTTTGACCCGCACCTTCGACCCGTTTTCACCATAATTTCTGATGGTTTTCCATCGGATTTTACACGAATTGGACTAAGTTAACACTCCCAATCATCAATTCTACTTCTCCTCTACCATTTCCACTTCAAATTTGAGAGGATTGGGTTCAAAATTGGGGGGTTTTGCACCGGTTGGTGCGACGGCTTCGAGGTGGCGATCAACCAAATCCGAAGGTACCTTAGTCAACCACCACTATCATTAGGCTCCCCTTGAGGTCTGGAACAAAGCCCAAACAAGTTTGGGGGCGTCAAAGTTCGTTCGAGTTCGAATTGAACACACCCAAATTCAAGGGTTTTGTACGGTTAGAGTGAAATTGGTGAAGGAAAATTTGTGAAAAACATGTTCATTTGAGCAACATCTATGGCATGCAATTAACAATTAAAGGCGGAATCATGCTTGTATGCACTCAAAACAAAACATTACCCATGAAATTCAAAGCCTAGTAGAAATGGTGAACCAAGACTCAACTCAAGATCTAAGATAAAGAGTTGAGTAACTTTATACCTTTGAAGTACCTCTTTGCTTAGCAAAGGTTAATCACCCATGTGAGGGCCTTCTTCCTTTGTCACCTTGCTCCTTGGCTCCATGGATGAAGGTGGAAGAACTTTGCTTCTTGGATGTGGTTGGTTGAAAGGATTCTCCAAGTTCTCAAAGTAGAGAACCTCTAATTTTTCCACACCAAGGAGGGACTTGAAGAAGAGATGAATGATCTAGGAAGATTTAGATGCTAGTAAAAACTTCCTAGAGTGGCCGGCCTCTTACAGAGAAAAGGAGAGCTTGTGTTCTCATCTTTTCTCCAAAAGAAAACCCTAATGAAGAAAAAGCTATAAAGTCATATTTATACCTCCCTTCTTTGGAGTGGCAAACTTGTAATAAGTCCAAAACCCACTCCCTCTCTAGTATGGCCGGCCTCCCTATCATTAGTGGGTTAATTGCCCATTTTGTTTTAGTTGTCACACAACTTAAACCTTATGGGCCTTGTGGACCAAAACCATTTTGTGTCCCGAAACCCAAAACTAACTTAAGGCCTAAAACGAACCTTTCGTTCTAGATTAATTAACTTTTAATTAATCCTTGCCACATACAATTAAACTATTTAATTGTCCTTACTCATCTTCATTATATCCTTCAATCATTACCTTACACGGTGTGCGATCCATTAGGTTCCTCTTAGCGAGGCAGTGGGCGATTGTTACTCTTAACAATCGATTATGAATTGAAACATACTTTCAATTCTCCCTTAAATGATTATACATCTTTAGGGCTTCCACAAACCATGAGTGACACCTAGCAGTATGTCATGGCTACCCAAGCTAATCAGAAGAGGTGGAGAACCTATTCAGTTTAGGATTACAATGCAATACGGTCTTTCTCTAATACAATACTCTTGACTACATTGTTTGGTTTGATAGTTTATTCATGTCTACTATCCAATGTGATTCATTTACTTATATGATTACCTTGAATGTGATTTGGAACGACTTCCTAAATCTCATTCATACTCTGGCCAGAGATTCTTAATCATATCATAGAGTATTCTCCCTTAAACAGTTTGAAGGTTAGAGATCCCTTGTTGCGCATTCACTTGCCTCCATGGCTAAGTGGCTTAACCCCAACTATGCCGTGGACACCCTCTGATGGAGTGACTTTGACATAGTCAAAGATCAAGGACCTAACCACAAGACAACTGTGATGCCTCAGGTCAAATGACTACTTTGCATTATCCCAACCATGAGTTCTCATATGACATGAATATGAGAACTCCTCGTTGATCGCGTTCAGTGGACTCATTCTCTATCGAGCACCTACATGCTTGTCTTGGTGTCATTCACACCAATAACTTGAGACCTGTCACTCTCCCTAAGAGAAGACATAGCACGTACTGATCTTAACGGACTGTCAATGCCCAATTGGCAATCCTATGATCAGGAACGTTTAGGATATGTATACAAAAGAGAATGGTCTCATGAATCTAACTTCTTTAGATTACATTCTCCTAATAGCATATTCCTTGGACTTATCGTTTAAGCATATAACATTTATATGAGACAGCTTGAAACAATAATCTTTGCCCTTTATATTAAACTAGATTAGTTTAACATGTGAAATGTCCGTAAAGTATCATCATATGATTGGTTTTAGGGCACATTTCCAACAATCTCCCACTTGCACTAGAGCCAATCAGCTTGGTTATCAGTGATGATACCTCTTCTGAATTCATTTCAAAAAATGGCTGAGTAGTAGGCCTAGACAATGGATATCTATATGTTATCCATAGAAGCAACCTTGAGAATAATGACGTCACCATTATACATGATTCTCAATCATGTGGTTTAGTCTCTCACTTGAGTTCGGATCTTGATGAGACCTTGATTCCCTGGCTTGAGCTATTGCCCCATTAGTGTCGTAGTGTCAGCACACTAGAGACACTTTCTGGTTGGAACCGAATAGAGAGTTCATAAATGAACTTTCCCATCCAAACAACATTGTTGTAAACTTCTATATGACGATATATTTTGCGTTCATGGTAGAACACACTAAAGTCATTACTTGTAATGTTTCCACCCAAATATCTCTTTAGTCATAATAAAGAGATATCCTATTATCTCTTCATTCACAATGAAGAGACATCCAATGATGGATACTATATTAGATTCATAATCTAATATATTTACGCTTCCATTGCATCACTTTAATTCTTCCTCATTCTTGAGGAATATATCCTTTAGTATTTCTTAAATACTTAAGGACCAACTTGACAGTTGCCATGGTTCTGATCCTGGGCTTGTACTGATATCATCTTGTACCGTTCTAGGTACAGCTCATATCAGTGTTTTTCATACTATATGAAATACGTAAATCGCCTTTATGCAAATGCATAAAGGATTCTAGTTACGCATTATGTTTCTTTGGGAGTCAAAGGGTACGTTCCCTTTGAGGAGAGCAACTTCCTAGTCTTACTAGAGTTGTCCTTCTGATTGAAGTTTATCATCATATAAAAACTTCCTAGCATCTTTTGTCTACCATTAGGTCTCGATATAATCCAATTATATCTTGAAATCCATCATTATAGATTTCCATCCTATGTGTATAGACTATGTCTCCCATATACATTCTATCGTTATAGAACGTTTAAAGTCATAACTTTAACGAAGAAGAATTCCATTCATTTCCAAAATTAATATATCAAATATATGTTCAAATTTAGGAATATGATTAACTCCCACTAATCTTTTGTAAACCTAGTAAACAAAAGATTCCTTTACATCTTTATGAGAAATCAAACGATTTGATCTTTCTCTCATAAGATGCTTATAGCTCCCACTAGCTTGCTAAGATTCATGATGGATGGATCTCTACAACTTACAAGTATTGTGATTCCTAGTTTTAGACATATATTATCAAGACTATCTTGATAATGGTTTCGGAAACCCATATTACGTCTAAACATTGAATCACTTTTTAGTTGTACCTAGCAATCTTCGAATTAATAGAAACCAAGACTACATCAAGAATGATTTCTTCCAAGTCAACCAATCTTGTTGATTGTAGTCACCTTAAGCTACCGATTAGCCATGAAGGTTTCATTATTTCGGGTCAAATGGTATTATACCATTTCCTTGAGTATATATCATATATATACTCAATGTAGTCATAAGGATTTTCATTCTTATTTCTTTCGAATTAAGAGGTGTAACTCTATGACATAGTCATAAAGT
The DNA here is from genome assembly GCA_036320875.1 of Cotoneaster glaucophyllus. NCBI lineage: Eukaryota > Viridiplantae > Streptophyta > Magnoliopsida > Rosales > Rosaceae > Cotoneaster > Cotoneaster glaucophyllus. Next base: position 12,868,769 of record CM070060.1, read on the forward strand.
TCAAACCATTCAACTAAGACGGTTTATAAATCCTTCTCGACTACCTTGGAGCTATTGGTGTGGGAACTAGGTTGTTATATTTGTTGATTATCATCTTGTCTCTCAAAGAACCTATTCTTTGAATTCTATCTCTTGTTCATTTGCTCTATGTTAGGCAAATCCTAGTGTAGGATTATAATGAACTACCCAACAAACAACATTTGTTAGTTGGTTCATAGAAGTGATATCCAAAAGTTTATTTAAGGATATCCCACAAGATTGTTCTATAACAAATATTGCTCATTAGCACATAACCTCAAGTCTTAACACGATTAAGACTTGTCTTTCTTTCCAACTACATCGTATGGAGTTATGAAACGTTTTTGGAAGATTTTCTAATTGACAATCATATTGACTTAGAAATATATATCCTATATATGGGTAATTGATAACATCCAACGAACTAAATCTTATTCGAGTTCGTTCTTCTCCCAATGGAGAAATTCATTATCTTATGATGCTTCTTTCCTTGATATCTATCAATGAAACTTTTCTAAAGTGTTATCTTTCCTTGGATCAAATCTAAGGAGATAAATACTTTAGACATCTTACTCATCAACTTACATTCTTGAATTCTTTGTAACCTTTTGCAAAGTATTCGGACTTGTGTTTATTCAAAATAAACTATAGTCCAACCGAGAGTGATCTTCGGTGAATGTCAAACAACATGAGTAGTATTATGTCGTGGACATGTGCCACTAACATGTAAGTGAATTAACCTCAATAACTTTGTGATTCTTTCTTCTTTCCAAAAGAATAAAGATTCGAACATTTCGCCTCTATACAACTTTAACAAGAAGGCATCGGATCCGGATCTAACGATCCAATGCATCCATATATGACCAACTCGTAATTTATGTTTTAGAGGTGTCACAATTCAGTGAGATTAGTCACTACCTTGCAACCTTTTGGGTTTTAAGCATCGTTATGTTCTAAACAGTTAACACTACCACATTATCTCTACTATGGAGACGATCAGTCAGATTACAATAATCCAATCATTTCTAAAGAACAATTGTTTTGTAAAACAAAATATTCATCCATCTCCTAACATTTTAGTGACGGGATCATGTTCCTTATTCAAATTGGAATGTAAAGACAATCTTTGTTTTTCCAATTTCTTTGGTAGTTCATATGAGGAAGTAAGTACTATCTGCTTTCGCAGAGATCATTATTTGATTCACGTTCCGAATGTGAAGTACTTTCTCTTCTCTCATTAATCTTCTACTTCTTGTTAGCAACACTTTTACAACGATTGTAAAACATAGTTACTAATACAGAATCAAACATTCAAGTAGAAGAACCAACTGTTTTGAACTTTTTCAAGAACAATTTACAACACCTTTGAAAGGTGTGTTCTTGACACTTGCAAGACATATCTTGCAAATACCCCTTCCAATGTCCATCCTTTCATAAAGAAAGTTTGTTCCCTTGGAGTTTTTAGCTTTCTTCATTTGACTTCTCCATTGACTACAATAGTCATGGTCCCTAAACTCCCACTATCTCTCTTGAAACTTATTTCAATCGTGTTATACACATCAAACGATTTGGAGAGCATGTGGAAATAGTTCACTATATAGTTTACAATAAACTTAGTGAACCATTTGGATAGGGACTCAAAAGTGAAGTCCTTGCCTAGTTTCCGTCTCTAGAAGTGGTTTAACACTTCAACACTTAATGATTCAAAATCATCATAAGTCCATGTCGATGGACTATTTTTGTCAACCAACCATTATGTTCTAAACATAAATACAAACTATTAAGAGTTGTTCAAGGCAACTCTCGTTTCTTCATACAACAATTTGTAAGTGAAGAATCATGGCACATAAAGTGTCCATGCCCTTGTGCTTACTTTTCAAGTTCCTTGTTCATGTAACAAAGAAACAAGCACTAGTGTTTGCGTTAACTAAGGGTTGTTCAAAGCAACTCTTATTTCTTCATACAATAATTTGTAATTGAAGAATTATGACATTAAAAGTGTTGTCCTCTTTATGATAGACTTATCTAACATATTCTTCTAATGATACATTATCAATAGGAAGATTGCGAGGATGAGACTACTTAGGTACTTTTACAAGCCATTATAGACAATCTATGGGATTGTAGTACCAAGTCCGGAAACTAAAGACTTCGGTTTTTCTTTGTCAAGTTTTGGATAGCGTTTGCAAATATATCGGTAAATAAATACATAACGAATATAAATTGATTGATTTTAAGCCATTTGATCCGGGTCTTTAAATCAAATAGCACCACCCACTATTTTGGCAAATTCCATATCCCTCATCGGAATTCGAGAGTTTTGGAGGAAACTCTTAGTAGGGTATGGGAGGCTCACTATTACCAAGCCCACCTCACAATGATATGATGTTGGCTAGCATCAATAATAATGAGAGAGTACGCTTACTCATTTGCATCTCTTGCAAGTACCCATCTTATTTGGCCTCTAGAGAATAAAGCCTCACAATGATATGATGTTGGCTCCATTGCACTTAGTTAAGTCATTCCCACCATGCAAGTTCGGGTAGGGGTTCAAGAACAACCTCACAATGATATGATGTTGATCATTCTCGTTGCCTACCTTCACAACATCATGTATGCATATAGAACTCCTCTTGAGTGTAAGCACGCACTTTGTACTCCCCCATGATAGGGTGAAGTCGGTGTACGAGTCACAAACGATTGGAGCCTACCACGGTGGAAGGCCACGAAAGAGTGTTCAAAGCACTCTCACGCTTGTCAACTTAATAATGGTTTGTTGAGGGTTTTAGGTCTCATCACATATAAGCATGCATTTTAATCACATTAAAACAATTCGGTCCTATTACAACTATTGGTCCATTTGATTGATTTAGTAGTATATGATACTCCCACTATGTTTGTAAAACGGTTTTTAAAGCAAGAATATATTGTACTACTAACATAAGTTTTGCATTCATTGATGGACTATATAGTTGCCTTAGGGCCTTAGGATGACTATGAACCTTTGATTGGATCCAACACGAGCCTAGTGTTGGATCTCGGTCTAGGGATGGTGATTGATTTTAGTTACGCGTTTAATCACATTAAGGCGTGTTTTCTTATTGGGCGTTGGACCCTCTACTCCAATTTCATGCATATCAAATAAAACAAGAAATGAGTACTTCAAAGTAAAGAAGAGCTTATGCTCTTTTACAACATTTGATCAAAACAAATTACTTTAAAGTAAAGAAGAGCTTATGCTCTTTTACAACATTTGATCATATCAAATTACAACCAAAATCTAATCTACACATTCCCATGGTTCAAACAAATTTGAGACGGCCTTTCACATAGCTCAATTATCGTAGGCTTAGGTTCATAATCACCCTTTCTTTAATTAATTAACGCTTTAACTAATTAAACTTGAATGCAACATTATCATTTGGTTTTTGTATCCATAGAATTGATTTAATAGGAGCTAAATGAAATGAAAATCCAATTCTCATTTAAAGAGACAAAACCATTTTGTTCTCAACCTAATTTGGGCCAAGAGCAATAACCTCAACCATTGGGCTATATTGCAAAAAACACAAACTTTTGAGGTCACTTTGTAAAAACACAAAAGTCCACTACTTCATGTAATTACAACTAGAACCCAAAAATTTCAACAAATACATAAACTTCATTAAAGGAGTAAAACGATTTGTCCTTTAGTGATTTTGGGCCTTTACGTAAAAACGTAAACTTTCGGGTCAAAGTACAAATACACAAAAGTATCAAAACTTTATGTAATTGCATAAAAGCCCCAAAAGTACCCCCATTATAGGGGTGGCCGGCCATGTGATGTGTGAGAGTGATGTGTGTGAGTTGATTTTAGTTTGAAAGGTGATGGAAAGGTGTAAGTGATTGGTATGATGTGAATAGTAGAAAAGGTATGGGTGTGTAAGAAAAGTACATACCTAGTGATGATTAAAATCATATCATCCATCACAAACAAAAAACAAGTAAACAATCAAACACCTTTTTGAATCAAAATTCCCAACCTTTTTGTTCTTGCTTAAGAACATAACAAGAACAATGAAGAACATCCATGAATACCCATAAAAGCTTCATGAACATTTTTCACTCAAAGACACCCCAAAAACTCTCAAACTTAATGGAAATAACATATTACCATACTAGGGTACTTAGGGGTTCCTAATGTCACTTTAAAACATTTTTAACAAGACAAACATGAACCCAAAAATCCACCCTTTGGATTTGGCCGAATTTCCCAAAAAACATGGCACCAAATTTTAGCTCCAAAATTCATGCTCATATGAACTACATCTACAACATTTGAGATGGCAAATTTTCTAGCAAAATTTACATTTCAAGAAGCAAGAATAAAGCTTGTAACAATTACAACATTTAAATCAAAGACTATGAACAACAAAACCCAAAAGGATTCACCAACTACTAGACCTAGGCTCTTGATACCACTTGAAGGAAAATTTGTGAAAAACATGTTCATTTGAGCAACATCTATGGCATGCAATTAACAATTAAAGGCGGAATCATGCTTGTATGCACTCAAAACAAAACATTACCCATGAAATTCAAAGCCTAGTAGAAATGGTGAACCAAGACTCAACTCAAGATCTAAGATAAAGAGTTGAGTAACTTTATACCTTTGAAGTACCTCTTTGCTTAGCAAAGGTTAATCACCCATGTGAGGGCCTTCTTCCTTTGTCACCTTGCTCCTTGGCTCCATGGATGAAGGTGGAAGAACTTTGCTTCTTGGATGTGGTTGGTTGAAAGGATTCTCCAAGTTCTCAAAGTAGAGAACCTCTAATTTTTCCACACCAAGGAGGGACTTGAAGAAGAGATGAATGATCTAGGAAGATTTAGATGCTAGTAAAAACTTCCTAGAGTGGCCGGCCTCTTACAGAGAAAAGGAGAGCTTGTGTTCTCATCTTTTCTCCAAAAGAAAACCCTAATGAAGAAAAAGCTATAAAGTCATATTTATACCTCCCTTCTTTGGAGTGGCAAACTTGTAATAAGTCCAAAACCCACTCCCTCTCTAGTATGGCCGGCCTCCCTATCATTAGTGGGTTAATTGCCCATTTTGTTTTAGTTGTCACACAACTTAAACCTTATGGGCCTTGTGGACCAAAACCATTTTGTGTCCCGAAACCCAAAACTAACTTAAGGCCTAAAACGAACCTTTCGTTCTAGATTAATTAACTTTTAATTAATCCTTGCCACATACAATTAAACTATTTAATTGTCCTTACTCATCTTCATTATATCCTTCAATCATTACCTTACACGGTGTGCGATCCATTAGGTTCCTCTTAGCGAGGCAGTGGGCGATTGTTACTCTTAACAATCGATTATGAATTGAAACATACTTTCAATTCTCCCTTAAATGATTATACATCTTTAGGGCTTCCACAAACCATGAGTGACACCTAGCAGTATGTCATGGCTACCCAAGCTAATCAGAAGAGGTGGAGAACCTATTCAGTTTAGGATTACAATGCAATACGGTCTTTCTCTAATACAATACTCTTGACTACATTGTTTGGTTTGATAGTTTATTCATGTCTACTATCCAATGTGATTCATTTACTTATATGATTACCTTGAATGTGATTTGGAACGACTTCCTAAATCTCATTCATACTCTGGCCAGAGATTCTTAATCATATCATAGAGTATTCTCCCTCAAACAGTTTGAAGGTTAGAGATCCCTTGTTGCGCATTCACTTGCCTCCATGGCTAAGTGGCTTAACCCCAACTATGCCGTGGACACCCTCTGATGGAGTGACTTTGACATAGTCAAAGATCAAGGACCTAACCACAAGACAACTGTGATGCCTCAGGTCAAATGACTACTTTGCATTATCCCAACCATGAGTTCTCATATGACATGAATATGAGAACTCCTCGTTGATCGCGTTCAGTGGACTCATTCTCTATCGAGCACCTACATGCTTGTCTTGGTGTCATTCACACCAATAACTTGAGACCTGTCACTCTCCCTAAGAGAAGACATAGCACGTACTGATCTTAACGGACTGTCAATGCCCAATTGGCAATCCTATGATCAGGAACGTTTAGGATATGTATACAAAAGAGAATGGTCTCATGACTCTAACTTCTTTAGATTACATTCTCCTAATAGCATATTCCTTGGACTTATCGTTTAAGCATATAACATTTATATGAGACAGCTTGAAACAATAATCTTTGCCCTTTATATTAAACTAGATTAGTTTAACATGTGAAATGTCCGTAAAGTATCATCATATGATTGGTTTTAGGGCACATTTCCAACAATTGGAGCTTGTATCGGCCAAATTAGCCTTAGTCATATGTATGAAAGTTGTTCCACTCATTGAGATCTTCATTTATGTGAAATTTGGTATTTTTGGAAATAGTTGGATTTTCCGGCGAGTCAGGGTGGCCGACCGCCACCCACGGCGGCGCGTGACCAGTGGGCCGTCAATGCTATTTTTAGGCTATGTTAGGTGTCCTGAATTCAGTTTTGATAGTGGTATGACGCAGGTTGATCGTTTGAACCTAATTTCATTACGATACGTGACTTGGTTAATATATGAATCGACTATCCGACTGTTGGATCGTCACCAAACTTTGATACATTATAATACGTAATATTTGAGGATCATGGGAACTTACGGATCTGGAATGTGAAGTACGGATCTTCCCGAATTGGATTTGTAAGTTCATAAAGTAAAATGTTAACCGCCACTTGGTTTTGCCAATTGGCGTAGATCCAAACGTTGGATCGTAACGTAACTTTAGTATGTTATTCTAGAAGTTTAATGTGGATCTTTGGAAGTTACGGAATGGAAATCTGAGATGCAGATCTTCCGGATCGAGTTATGTAGGGTTGTGACCCTACCGTCGAACTTTGATCGACGGTTGACTTTTGCTCAATGGGTCTCAAACCATTCTAAAATATCCTTGAGGATGTATTTTATGTGAGTTACATATTCTATTGATAAGAGTTCAGAGATATAATTTGATAATTGTTCTAGGCGCCGATCGTTCGGGACGCTTGGGTACTGGTATTAGGGAGTCGTAGCGCGGACTCCAGGTGAGTGGGCTTTTGGTTTTCTATATATATATACGTATGTATGTTTTACGTTTTCCCAGAAATTATTTTAAAAGGTTCTACGATTTAAATGCCATGTCAATTGCATTACATTTTTTAATATGCATTAGTATAGTTATGCACATTATTGCTTGATGCTGTGGACGCTCAGGTAAGTTTCAGGTGAGTATATATTGGTGGTAGTGATTGTAGTGGGTATAATTATGTTGGGTTGCACTTAGTGCTTAATATCCTGCACCCTGGTGTTAGTGCTCCTGCCCGTGGCCAGGGCATAGTCCTTCACGTGATGTTCACCTCCCACACCACACGCTCACCTTCGATCCAAGTTTGGTGCACAACCCTGTCGTACAGACCACATTAGGTGGTTCCGACTCGTAGGTGACCCGTGATTTATCGCACAGCCTTCACGTGATCGTAGCACTTGAGCGTACTTATTACACCTAGCCCTGTCGTACAGACCACCTTAGGTGGTTCCGACTCGTGTGCAGGAATTGATTTGTGATATATAGGCTCAGCCGTATAGGTCACGTTAGGTGACTTCGGCTGACGTATCATTTTCATTGATTTGTTTCACCTGGCTTACTTATTTCATTTCTGAGATATTTGACATGGCATATACTTGGTTTTCCCTACTCTCGGGTATGATTTCTGTATATATATATATATATATATATATATATATATATATGTATTTCTATTTTTTGGGAAATTATACGGGTTTTACGGTGAGGGGTTACTATTTATGGAAAAAGAAATGGTTTTTGGAAAAAGCTTTGTTTTTGCCCACTCACATTTTCTTGTTTTGCACCCCTCCAGGTTTTAATTGCTAAAGGTTCATATCGATGAGGGTTCTTGGCGAATCTCAGTATAGGTGGCTGCCTTTGAGGGTATGACTCTTACCCACATTACTGTACTTTATGCTCTGACATCGTGTGTGAAATGGGTCCATTCCCGCTCACCACGCACTTCTGCCTTTAGATACTTTTAGGTTTAAATTTATTCACATTTTACACATCATCACACTTTATGGCTTCGTCACCTTCCAAGTGTCTGCCAACACAGCTTGATTCGGAGTCCTAGTGGACAATCCGGGTCGGGGTGTGTCAACAACAACCTCACAATAGAAATTCATAGATGCTTGACTTGTGCACAATAAAAGGATGACTCGTAAGTACAAACAACAAATTGATCTCTATATTTTTCAATCAATTTATATATTCAAACACATAAAAAGGACAATGAAAATCATATATACAAACACAAAACACATCCTTGAAAAATATGGTATAACTTTACAGTTTGCAAAATAATGTCATAACCATTTTCAAAATTAGTTCTATTTTTCACTCTTTATACTTTACAAAATAGTATTACAAATCAACAAATAGTTCATTTTTTTAAAGTACTTATCTGTCATCTAAGTACAAATATATGGAAATAAAGCACATAAAAAATAGAAAACAAAATCATTCGAGGGAAATATAGTATAAATTTAGACTTTACAAAACAATGTCATAATCTAGTTTTAGAAATAGTTCCTGTTTGCAAAACAACGTTACAAACAAGAAATAGTTCTTTTTTTTCAGTACTTTTGTCATCTAATGAAAATACATGCAAAATAAAACACAAAAAAGAACAAAAAAAACAAAATCATTATGGCAAAAATATGGTATAAATTTACAGTTTCCAAAATAGTGTCATGATCGAATTGAAGAAATAGTTTCATTTTTCATTGTTTAGAGTAATAAAAAATAGTGTTACAAACAAAGAATAGTTCAATATTTTTTAGTACTTATCAATCATCTAATGTAAATATATGCAAAATAAAACACAAAAAAGAACAAAAAAACAAATTCATTATGGAAAAATATTGTATAAATTGATAGTTTGCAAAATAGTATCATGATCCAGTTTGAGAAATAGCTTCATTTTTCGCTTTTAATCTGTCATTGAATGTTATAATATGATCTCATTATCTGTCATACTTATTTTTTTTTCAAAAAAGAAATGCAAATTGGATTGTGGCATATTTGTTATTCAATTTGCAAACCAAGTGCAAAAGGGCAAACCAATATAAGCCACCATTGAGAAGGAATAAGTATTTGCCAAAAGAGCTCAATTTGCAACTATACTTGTGAATCACGAGAATAGTTCTGCAAATGGACTGAAGAAGATACTTGAAGAAAGAAGGGAAGAAAAGAAACATGGGCAATATGATGACATTCATGATGAGGATTTTATTACATTAGCATGAGTTTTACAAATTACATTTTATATTAATGTACAAATTACTTTGATGACACCTACAACAATTCCATTACATTTTATATTATCAATTTCAAATTATATATTCTACTCCAAATGATCCCAAAAATCAATTCCTATCTTTTTTAAATATAAATTTGTTTCATCTTTTACACAACACAATCAAATTAAATACTACAACTACCATACTAAAAAATTTATTCAACTATAATGTTGATAGAACTATTAAAAAAGCAACCACATTTAATTATCCAAAAAAATATAGTTATCAATTTAGATAAATTTATGCAACACCAAAATCTACATAACTTAAACTGTTTTTGGAATACGTGTACACACTATATCTGAAAATGGAAAATAACAACTATTTATTCGTTTTTATTTTATTTTATTTTATTTTTTTCAGTGACAGATCAGCGCCCAAACTTCCCATTGTTCATGCACAATTAACCCCATCAGAAATCATCATTTTACACTCTCATCCTAACTTCACCTTTTCTCCCCAACACTAACTTCAATTTCCATGCACAATTAAGCCATTCAGGATGAAGAAACTTCATGCACTATAGAAAAACCAGAAACCCAGCCCCCATCACAAATTATCCATCCTCATTTTTTCAATTTCGTACATCATTCCAGTTCTTTCACGTATGAATTCAGACAAATTTCAACTTCGATGAGCAACTTGGTCGTAGAAATACCTAAAAAATAAACTAAGGTAACAATCTTACAATTATTCTCAACATATTTCACAAAATCATACGCGGTTCATTGTTTATATAGCCAAAATCTACTGGAATCAAGCATATACAATAACATGCATGAACTTAAACAAAACCCAAATTATAATATTTTCGTAAATTTATTTTGTTATTTACTCTCAATACGAATCTATCCCAGATCCACCAAAGAAAAGACTATTTACTAGCCAATCACTTAATATATAAACATACATTATGCTATTACACGAACTAGTGTGATTCTTTGTTTATAATTTGTACACTTCAGCAAAATAGTTCATGATTTTTAAGTTTAATAAGCAGTGTTTACAAAATAGTTTACAATTTGGTTCATTTCTAAATAGAATTGAAATTTACGGAAATAGTATAATCTGGGATGGATTCACATTCTAGTATAAACATATATTACGCTATTACACGAACTAGTGTGATTCTCTATTTATAATTTGTACACTCAATAAATAGTTTGCGTTTTTAAAGTTTAATAGACAGTGTTTACGAAACAGTTTACAAATTGCTTCATTTATAAATAGAATTGCAATTTTTGCAGAACTTACACATAATACATCTCATATTGTACATTTTTATTTCTAATTTATTTAGTTATAGGAACCCTATAAAGATTGATGCAGTTATAAAAAATGTTTTGTATTTCCATACATAGTATTTCATTTTGGTATGTTTCAGATATAGTGTGTACTCATACTGACTTTTATTTGTTTACAATCAAGTTGCATTCTAATAAAAACTGTATTGACAGATGGTTTCAATTAGAATAACTCTACAAATGTCAACCTCAACCAAAACCAGTGTCAAAATGATATCGAAAACAACAAAGAGGACACAACAAAGGAAAATGCTTCGAGAAATAGAAAAGATATCACATACGAAAAAGGAGACAATTCATCTACAAATTGACAACACTACTAAAGAAGAAGTTGGAGAACCAATCCAAAGTGTAAAGAAAAAAGTGCAAAAAAAAACAACCACAACAAAGGAAGAGGAAGACATAAACTAAAGAAAAGAACAATTGTGAATCAAAGAGGTAAAAGAAAAGATGCCAAACACTGTAACCACCAACAACAATCAAGAGAAAGAAAAAAGAAAATGCCAAACTAGTTTCAAAATCAAACAAGCAACAAATTGAAGACGAGACAGTGCAAAAAGAGACAATACAACAAACAAATGAGCATGGTGGCAGAATCGACACATTGCAGGACAAAAATGTTTCACCAATGGTAAAAGAAAGAGAGCAAGAACCAGATATTGAAGCTCTAAAAAGCAACGATTATCTCAACAAGAATGATGTGCAAGGCAAAAAGCAAACATTCGGTCAAAAAGCAAGAAAGCCAATGAAAAAAAAACAGAAAGAAAGTCTTAGGTGAAACTCCATCATTCAAGTTGGCACTACAACATATCAGCTCATTTACCATGACAATTTTATCACGGGCTTACAAAGCCCGATATAAAAAAGTACAAATTCACCACAGGCATAATAAGCACGTGATGAATAATGACTTTTTATCACAGACAATTTTAGTCCGTTGTAAAATAACATTAAATGACCACAGACAAAGTTGCACGGTGTAAATATACCAAGTCACCACGGACAATACTTGTGATCAATATTGTTAATATCCACATCACTTTTCTTTCATCTACCACAGACAATACTCGTGATCAATATTATTAATATCCACATCGGTTTTCTTTCATCTACCACGTGCATTATGTGTGATAGAATCATTTACACTTAATTAAAAAATTTTAGAGAAGGCGGCAAATCAAATTTTTGAACATCTTTAAAATTAAAATTTTCACATAATTCTCGCACAGTGCTCAAAGTATAAAGGAAGTGAAACAATTAATCTCATCAATCAAACACTCGTCTCTCCAGTTCGAAGAAGAATCGAGGTCGGCCAGATTGTCTTCTCCCTCCCATCCTTTCTACCACAAAATCTTGAAACATTATCCTCTGAAAATTGCTCCCTTCTAACTATGTTGATCCTGCAATCACATTCACTTCAACATTTTCAAGTTCACTGGAATTGACATTGTTGTCCAATTCCACATTGCATTTTCATCATACAGCACACCTCTAGAGAGTATAATCTTTTTTGTGTAAGGAGTAAATATTCTTGACCCTTTTTCTGCCTTTCCATAACCAACAAAGTTCCCATTGATTGAAGCGCTTCATCCAACTTTTATCTCAGTTGTCTAGTAATGTGACTATAACAAACAAAACAAAAAACTTTTAGATGTTTAACTCCAGGTTTCCTCCCACTAAATGCTTCAAAAGGAGTTTTATCCTGTATTGCCTTTGTAGAACATCTATTGAGCAAATAGACTGCTCTGTTGACAACTTCCCCGAAAGACAGTAAGGCAACTTCTTCTCGTGTAAAATATTATTTGCCATTTCAACAATAGTTTTGGGTAGTAGGCAACAATCAATTGTCTTTCAAGACCACTATCTTCATATAAATTTAGAAATTCAATTAAAGGATACTCTCCTCCTCTATCACTTCTCAGTCTCTTAATTGAATAACCATACTGCAATTCTACCGTAACTTTGAACCTCTTGAACACTCCAAACACTTCTGACTTGCAAGTCAGGAAATAAATCCAACACATTCTAGTATAGTCATCTACGAATGTGAGAAAACATCTATTTTCTCCCATTGTGGTCACCTGCATTGGTCCACACGCATCAGAATGTATAATGGTTGTGTAGCTCTCCATACTCGTTCTCTACTAAAAGGCTCTCCTGCTGTTTTCTTGCATCACATCCTGCACGCACTCCACCACTTTCTTTTAGTCTGGTAGCTTATACACCATTTCTTTCTCTTCAAGTAATTGTAGACTTTGAAAGTTCAAGCGTCCCATTCTCCTATGCCAATCCCATGCATTCTCTTCTATCACAGCTTTTCTAGTCACTAGATTCATGTCTCTCATGAGTAAGGGAAAGTATCTATTCTCTTTCATCTATAATGTAGCCACATGATATTGAAGTTATCTATCTTCAAATATTGCCACCATATCATCTCCAAACACTAAGAAGTATCCATGTTGAATCATTCGACCCAAACAACAAATTTTCATCTAAGCCAGGAACTAGCATCACCTCTGTAATATAACTCGTTCCATTTTTTATATTATACCCTTCCATGTAGCTCAAACAATCTGTCCATTTCCCATCTTAATCATTGTAGTCACATAATTCCAAAGTCTCTAGCAATTTCTTTGTTTTCACGATCTCCGAACCGCCACACTACCTATTCCTAAACCAATGGGAAGTCTTCCCCCTCATTCCTCCTTTATCGTGTTGCAGTCCAGTTGTATCAAGCTTCCAAACCAAAAAGCCCATGCAACTTCTTCTTCATTTGCTCTACAAAACAAGACTGCATCATCGGTGAAGAACAAGTGAGTGATTTTAATGTTTGAAATTTATTATTATTATATTAAATTTATTAATTGAATGCTTAAAATCATTTGTAGAGAAAACTTAGATGCTAAAATTATCGAAAAATTTAATATTATTATTGTTATATTAAATTTTTTAATTGATTGAAAATTAGAAGTGATGGCTTTTGGTAGAAATATGTGTCTATCCTAATGAAGAGTTGCAACTTTTGACTCTTCATGAATGGTCACATGCTTTCCAAAAAGGTATCTCAAAATCTCTAACCTTTTTATTAGTTTCATAATTATACATAGAGTGCATTAACTATTAGAGAGTCTCATTGAGTCCATATGAGAGAATATTCAATACAATTGTAGTTCATTGGAGCCTTGTGATTTAGAGTGCTACTATTACAAGGATGTGGTCGTTGTATCTTGAGAGACATGACACCTTTATGCACTAGTAGAAAAAACAGCTTGTGCGATGAACAACAATTCGTTGCACAAGACGCACTTGCGCGACAGAAAAACGTATTCGTCGCGCAAAATAGAAAACATATTGAAAAAAATAAAAATAAAAACTTTTGCTTGATGAAAATGCGCTTTTGTACAACCAATTTTTCGTCGCGCATGTTCCAGTCAGCTTTGACCATTTAATGCAAGTGAATCAAAGGACATTTAATACAGATATTTGCGCGACAAAGCCTTTGTGACAGCCCGTCCCGATTTTTGTACTACTTTATCCTCGAGCATGTGAAAGTACGATTTTTCCCTTTAAGCGTTGGTTGGAATTTTTAATTTGGGCTAAGTTCCAAGGCCCAAGATCCTTGGTTTTGGACCAATTAGAATGGTTCCTAGTTAGTGGGAACCTATTAGTTAATTTTGAGTTAGGGTTTTGTAGTAAAGCTAGTTGAGGACCAATTAGAAACTAACTTAGTTGTTGGATTGATTGGGTGGTTGTGTGAGGACCACACACCCACACTCAAAAATCAGAAAACAACTCTCTCTTCTCTCACCCTTACTCTCGGACTGTCTCTCTCTTTCTCTGCAAACCGTACGGACAAGCACGGTTGACCATCATTCCTTTGCAGATCGAGCTAGTTAGGACCACCATTGTGATCCTGGTGAGTTCACGAGCACAACCATAGCTTTAGCAGGTTGTTACTCCTTCGAAAACCCTGGAAACCAAAGTCACCGTTGGGTGTACAGTACACCAAATCAGATCGTGGAGGTTTCAAGCCGTTCTAAGACTCAAAAGGTAATCTCCTAGTCCTTTTGAACGTTTTGGGATAATTTGGAATGAGTTTGGACGTCGAAAAACCACGAAAATAGGATCTCCGATTTGGGTACTATTCATCAACTTTTTATTGGTTGATTTTCTGTGAATTTTAGGACCACAGCGAGCTTAAGGAGGTCCTCACGATGCTCGGAGTGCATCGTTGGTAAGACTTGGTCCACGGGAAACTCAGATACGATGAGTTGCAGAGGTCGCCGGAGTGTCGAGCTTGCTCCGACGTGTTTTCGTGAGATTTGAAGTTTGAAAAAGGTTGAATAACGAACGAGATTAGTGACTTTGAAACTTTACCCAGTTTCCAAAGCCGGCGACGGTCGTTAGTTAGATTTAATGGTTTCTGTTTGGATTGGACGGAATATTCCTAACGGCGTCAATGTTCTGTTCCGTGTGCCAGGCACGTGCCTGCGCGTGGGAGGCGAGTCTGGCCGTGCCTTGGCCAGCGTGTGAGGGCGCGTAGGATCATGAAAAATTATTCTAAAAAAATGGGGATGATCCTGAAGTTGTGTAGATCATTTTTGTATATTCACACACCTCAATTGAGCATTGTACGAGAAGTTATTAGCTAGTTTTGTCTATGTGCTTAAAATAACGTTTTTTATAGTTGTTTCTCACATAGGCGAGACCTGTCCGGAGGACGAGCGTAGCCAGGCTAGGCACGGGGGCTACGATCCTTCTACTTACCAGTGAGTGGGCTTTTGTTTTCCGTATAGACCTATATACTATGTGTTTTTCCCAGAAAGTGCATTGTAAATGCTTTTATAAATGAAATGCCATGCCAATACCGATATACGTCTGATTATGCATAATGAAATGGTTATGCATCATGAAATGGTTATGCATAATGAAATGGTTATGCATCATGGAATGGTTATGCATCATGAATTTGTATGCGCATGATTGTTGGTGTTGTGGACGCTCAGGTAAGTATCAGGTAAGATTATGTGTGGTTAAATACAAGTTGAGTTAAGAAGAGTATGATGAGATGCATTGAGAGCTCATTAACCTGCACCCCGGTGTTAGTGCTCCCGCCCAGAGTTAGGGGCTAGTCTTTCACGTGATGTTCACCTCCCGCACCATACGCTCATCTTGGATCCAAGTTAGGTGCACAATCCTGTCGTATAGACCACTTTCAGTGGGTTCGACTCTTAGGTGACCCGCGATCATCCGCACAGTCTTCACGTGATTGTAGCACTAGAGCGTATTATTATACACCCAGTCCTGTCATATAGACCACTATAAGTGGGTTCGACTCGTGTGCAGGCATGATTTATGAGCCAGAGATCAGCTGACGAGCTGTTGCAGTGGTTATGGCATTTGATATACTTACTTGATGAGTTGATTATTATGGCATGGCATATTATGGCATATCATGGCATTATCTTGATTTGTTGGCATATATTTGACGATGATGAGTTTAAATGAGAATTGGTATATGTACATACTATTTTCTGGGAAAGTATACAGGTTTTACGAAGAAGGGATATAAATGTTGTTTTGAAATGATTTTCGAAAGACGTTGTTTTTGCCCACTCACGCTTTTGTTTTGCGCCCCTCCAGGTTCTAGGTAGGGTTGTTGGTGGTATCCAAGGCAGCAGCCATGATTCTGACATGATTCTGACAGACCTTCACCCATGTAGGACCCATGGGATGTTTTTCTTTAAGTACTCCTTATGTTCGACTGCACCTAGAGATTTATGCTCTGATTGTGTATTAACACCTCTTGTTTTCGGTTTTCTTGTACTCGTATTTCTTCTTATATTAATGCTTCCGCACTGTGCACATGGCTACGTCACCCTCACGTGACGGCCAGCATGCCTCGATCTCGGTCGGGGTGTGTCAGCCTTCGTTGCGCAAAGATCCTTACTTTGCTATAAATAGGCGCTTCTATTGTCCTTGTTCTTCACAATTATGTTATCCTTAGTCTTCACAATTCTGTTCGTGCTGAGATGGCGGATAAAAACAACGATAAGAGTGCGCGACGCCAACCCGCATGATTTGAGAGAGCATTTTGAGTTTGCTCATGCAATTGTTGTAGCTATGGGGAATAATTGCCCCACTGCTGAGTGGTGTTCTTGGAAAGATGTGCTCGGGAATTTGAAGGAGGCTGTGATGGATGAACAACAAGTATTTATTGATGGATCAATAATGAAGTTTGTGAAATTTTTAGTTATATGTTGGAATTAATTATATGCATATATGTGTAACAGTGTAAGTATGTTTTTGATGATGAACCGAAAGAACAATTGATGAAGTTGCTGGAGGATGCATTGGAGGGAGGTTATAATCGGTGGCGTTATGAAGTCTTGCGGAATGGAGCAGGATCATCGAAATAGTAGTTTAAAATTTATGTTTTGTATGACTATTTAAATTTCAGGGTTTTTTTATTTTTTATTTTTTTTTATTTTTATAATTTATGTATTTGGACTTAATTAGGTTTCAATTCCTGTTGGGATTTTTTTTATTGAGACATAATGTAAGCACCCTCGCTATCCTCGGTTTATATGTGTTTTTAATCTTTACTGAATATTGTACTTATGTTGAAAATAATTGTATGGATTAAGCCATTAATTATTTGTAGAATATATATTTAAGGTATTAACTATTTATAGAATAATATTTTAGGTATTAATTATTTATAGAATAAATATTTAAAGTATTAATTGTGAGATTCCACATCCCCCAGGGGAGTGATCCTTATATGTATATTCTCATCCATACCTAGCACGAGGCCTTTTGGGAGTTCACTGGCTTCGGGTTCCATGGGAACTCCGAAGTTAAGCGAGTAGCGCACGAGAGCACTCCCATGATGGGTGACCCACTGGGAAGTTCTCGTGTGAGTTCCTAGAAACAAAACCGTGAGGGCGTAGTCGGGGCCCAAAGCGGACAATATCGTGCTACGGTGGTGGAGCGGGCCCAGGATGTTGTGGACCCCGGGTCAGGATGTGACATTAATTAATTTTAGAATAAATATTTAAGGTATTAAATCGTTTGTGAATATTTTTTTTGTAATTATAAAGTTTACCTAAACATAGATATCTATGTTTACGTAAATTTTTTAATTACAGTTATTTTATTCGTCACGCAATATATTGCGCGACGACCCCTTTGTTTCGCAAGATGTTTTTGAGCGACGAATATGTCGTCGTGCAAAGGTGTCCTTGTGACGATCCGTCCCTAATTTTATGTTTTTTACAAATTTTAAAAGCGTGGTTTTACGAAAATACCTTTAAAGGCGAGGGTATTGACTTTTGTTGATTAACGTATAGTGAGGTGTATGAATTATTCCTTTAGCGTATTCCCGAAGTACTCGACATTACGGACTCGTAGGCGCAAGCAGAAGAGGATTTGGGGTAACGGTTAAAGTTTTACGGAACTGTAAACCCAAGAAGTACTTTTGTTTTAGTCACTATTTATATATATATTTTATAATGTTTATATTTTTTATCTTTTAGTTATTTTTTAAGTTGAAGAAGAAGAGAAAAGAAACAGGGGGAGGCTGCATGATGGCAGCGAAGGAGAGGAGAGAAAGAGAGCATGTAGAACCACGAGATAGGGTGGACGAATGGGGAGAGGAGAGAGGAGAGAGGAGAGAGTGACCAACCAGAGCAGGGGGAAATGAGGGAAATGAGGGAGAAGAAAATGAAGGGAAAACCGAGTTTCCCCTTGACCCGCTTGACTCGACAAGCACCACGGCCAAATTCGGTCATTTTTTCGGCAAATCAAAGCAAACCACCACCTAGAAACAACTTCCTAGCCTTCCCTCTTCCATTTCCATCCAAAATTAGAAGGAATTTGGTGGTAATTTTAGGAAAAGTGCACCGGTGGTGTGTGTAGGTGTACGATGACAATCCAGAAAACGTGAAGTTAACTCATCCAATTACCACCACCAAAACACTCCCCTAGAACCCAGGAACAAAGCCCAAGCAGTGGTGGAGGCGTCGGAGCAAGTATAGGGTTTTCAACGGGTTTTAACAAAATTGAAGCTCTTCCCCTCCAAATTGGCCTTGTTCACAGGTATGAAAGTTACTCTACTCATTGAGATCTTTATTCCTGTAAATTATGGTAATTTTTGGAAATAGTTAGATTTTCCGGCGATTCGGGGCGGCCGATCGCCACCCACGGCGGCGCGTGGCCAGTGGGCCGTCAATATTATTTTTAGGCTATGTTTGATGTCTTAAGTTCAGTTTTGATAATCGAATGACGTAGATTGATCAATTGAACTTAATTTCATTACGGCACGTGGTTAGGTAAAAATATGAATCGACGATCCGACCGTTGGATCGTCACCAAACTTTGATACGTTGTAATACGTAATATTTGAAGGTCATAAGAACTTGTGGATTGGGAATTTGATGTATAGATCTTCCCGAATTAGATTTGGAAGTTCATAAAATAAAATGTTAATCGCCATTTGGTTTTGGCAATTGGTCAGAGATCCGACCGTTGGATCGTAACGAAATTTTAGTATGTTATTCTAGAAGTATAATGTGGATCTCTGAAAGTTACGGATCAGAAATCTGAGATGCAGATCTTTCGAATCGAGTTATGTAGGGTTGTGACCCTACCGTCGAACTTTGATCGACATATGACTTTTGGTCAATGGGTCTTAAACCATTCTAAAATATCCTGAAGGATATGTTATGTGTGAGTTACGTATTCTATTGATAAGAGTTCTGAGACTTGGATAATTGTTCTAGGCGCCGATCTTTCAGAACGCCTCGATGCTCGTGTTAGGGAATCGTAGCGCAGCTTCCAGGTGAGTGGGCATTTTGGTTTCCAGTATATATATATATACATATATATATATATATATATATATATATATATATACACGCTGTGTTTTTCCCAAAAAACTTATTTAAATAGTTTTATACTTCGGAATTGCTATGTTAAATGTTTTATGCTTAGAATATGCATTTATTGCTTATGCATTTTTGTATCGGTGCTGCGGATGCCCAGGTAAGTTCCAGGTAAGGTTATATGTGGTTAATGGTAAGACGTACGGTTGTGGTGATACCTAGTGACATTTGGAGCTCATAAATCGGTGGTTCCGACATAATATTATCGTACAGACCACTATCGGTGGTTTCGACATAATATTACCGTACAGACCACAATCGGTGGTTCCGATATAATATTGTTGTACAGACCACTATAGGTGGTTCCGACATAGTCTTGTCGTACAGACCACTATCGGTGGTTTCGACTCGTATGCAGGCATACGTGATGAGCTATAGATTCAGCCGTACAGGCCACTAGATGTGGATCCGACTGACATATTATTATTCATTGTTTACTTCAGCTGGTTGACTTGATCATTTATGTGGTATCTTACAATATATATATATATATACATATATATATGTTGGGATTCTTAGATTATGGAAATAAGCTTGAGATATATACATTTGTGCATATTCTATTTTATGGGAAATTATATAGGTTTTACGGCGAGAGGTTATTACTATTTTTGGAAAAAAAAATGTTTTCTAAAAGCTTTGTTTTTGCCCACTCACATTTTCTTATTTTGCGCCCCTCCAGGTTTTAAATTGCTAAAGGTTCGTATCGACGAGGATTCGTGGCGAAACTCGGTATAGGTGGCTGCCTTTGAGGGTATGATTCTTACCCATGCTACTGTACTTTATTTATGCTCTGACATCGCGTGTGAAAATGGACTCAATCCCGCTCACCACGCAATTCTGCTCTTAGACACTTTAGGTTTAAATTTATTCACATTTTTGCACATCAGCACACTTTGTGGCTTCGTCACCTTCCAGGTGTCGGCCAGCACGGCTCGATTCGGTGTCCTAGTGGACGTTCTGGGTCGGGGTGTGTCAGTCCTAGTGCTATATAATCACAGTTTCAGAAGTGTAGTTTGAAAAAAAATTTGTTTAAAAAAGAATGGCCGATTCTGGAGAAGGTTTTGGCAAAAAGAAAGTTGTTGTGCGATTAGAGAGGTATAGACGGAAGCAAGTGCCGTACTTTAACTGCAAAAATTTGGATGAGGCGTACGCCGAATTTAAGTATGACATTGAGAATTTGGTGCGGAGGGATTGTTCTGCTAAGTTTGAATCTTGGAAAAAGGTTCCTGAGGAGTTGAAGAAGTCCATGCTGGGAGAGTTATCGGTAAGTGTATGGTAAATAATTAACAATTATTTTTGTTAAAACGTAATATTTTTTAATTACTAATTTATTGTTATTGGCATTAATGTAGGTTCATTGGGACGTTGATGAAACCGATGAGAAGCAACGGCTTTATGTGGATGGGTTTTTCAAGCAGAGTTTCCGGCAGTGGAAGTTTTATGTGTTGCGAGCGAGGGAGGATTGAAGTTGATGAGAGTTGTTTTTTATTTTAATTTTTAAATAAGATTTTGTGGACTTTATATTTAATTTAATGAATAAATATATGTTATGTGGATGAGTATTAATATTTGCATTAATTATAATTTCTATTTGGGATAGTAAATTAGTTTTGTTAATTAATTAATGTTTAATTAGGTTTGAGTTTTTGATTTATAATAAATAAAAATTTACAATACATACAAATAAAAAAAAAAACATAAAAAAAAAATGCATTGCACGACGAATGTTCCTTTTTCGTCACACAAATGGCATTTGCACGACAAAGACCTTTTTTGTCGCTCAAAGATATCTTAGGCAACAAATTACATGCTTCGTCACACAAAATCGTTCATCCTTTTTAATCTAGATTCAGCCATGTGCAGAGGCAAACTGCAAAAAAATTGCAGATTGTGCCTATGCACTCATACCTTTGATTTTGCTCAATCCGACATCTGTCATTTCCATTTTCTCTCAATTTCATCCTCTAATACTCCCTCCATCTTCTTCTCTAGGTTGATCGAGCTATCTCGGTGTCTCCATCTGTCATTCATACTAACGCCATTAATTTTGTTGTCTATAGGGATATTGTGTGCGAGTAGCGATTGGTGGAGTTGATTGAAATTAACTTCGTACTTGTTTTTTATTTTTAGTAAAACTTAGTTTCTCGTTCGAGGATTAGTGATGCGAAATATATTAAGCACTCAAATTAAACCCTCTTGGTGTGAATTGTAGTATAGATGCAAGTAGGGATCGTTCTAGGCCGGGGATTAGGAGGGATTGCCAATCGATTTAAAACTGACTCAAAGAGTCAAAAATAAAGTTAAAAACGTTTGAATAGGTTCAAAAGACTTAAAACAAGTTCACAAGACTCAAAATAGGTTGAAAACACTCAAAACTGCCTAAAAACACAAACTGGGCAGTTTCTGACTCTAAACACAATTTTGGACGAAAATAAGGTTTTGGCTTGACTCAAAACACTTAAAAACACAAACAAAATAAGTTTAAAACAATTTGAAACAAGAAAGTAAAGGGGGGGGTTTTGTTTGAACGAATTTAAAAGGAAAACAAGTTGAAAACAGATTTTAAAGTAAAACAAAGTTTGAAAACGTTTTTGAGAAGTTTGGATGGATGATGGGCTAGCTAGAGGCTCTTTCTCCACACATGTTATGTATGCAAACGAATCGATTCCCAGTTACTCCTTCATTGAATCATGAATGACAATGCCCCAAGTTAACCGTGACATCACTAATTAACCATCAGATTTTCCTTGAGTTATTGGATTGGATGACATCATTCGACAACCCAAAGCATTCTTCGAAAGTCCCCTACATGACATCATAATAAAGATACAATCAAAGATCATTACGTCCAATGAAAATCATAAGCATTGACAAAGCACTTGTAACTATGACATCATGTCACTCATGCTAGGAATTGAACTTAACGAGATCGTTTATATGCGACCTTCACCACTTATGAGTATAAGGTTGTAACGATTATGTGAAACTCCCTTATACTCTAGCATCAAATTCATGCATGCTAATTAAGTGTGCACCCTTAACCCACAAACATAAATAAGTTATCAATCAAACAGTTAAGCCAATTGCATTCACAACTCAAGAATTCGTAACTGAAACTTGTCAATTCATATTGCATCCATAATCATGGCTTTGAAATCACCCCTAGCCAAAAAGGGGTCTAGCCACTCATGTTCACAACAAAGCAACAAGAATTTAATTTAAACATTTAGAACAAAGAAAGAATTACACCTAGAACGCTTCAATGATCCAACGCTTGAAGAACAAACACGTCCAAGGCCTTCCTTCTTCTCCTTTGCTGCGGCACAAGTGGTTGAGGGAGGTTTGGGATGTGTTTTGGGGTGATGAATGGTAAGGTAGTGCGGCAGAGCTTGTAGAATGGCTGAATGTATGTGTGTTGTATGAATGAGTGAGTGATTGATGAATTGTGGTGCGGCAAGAGGTCATATATATAGGGGAGAGGTTAAGGCACGGTTTGGGCAATCTAGGAAACAAAAACTAAACCAAAACCTAAAGGGGAATAGGAATTAAAATCAAAATCCTAAGGGAATTGGGTAGAAAATTGCGGCAAAGGAGAAAACAAAAGGGAAAGGTCTTTTGAGACAAGGAAAAGTGTTTCCTTGCAGGTTTGGGTCCAAAATATAAAGGGAATGTGAGATTAAATGCAGCAAGGGTGTATGAGGGAAAGGGAATTGCGGCACTAACCAAAAGAACAAGGGAAAATGTCTTTCTTGTGCAGCAAGGAAGGAAAGGTTACAAGACATGTGCAGCTAAGTCCCAAACTGCAAAGGATTGATCTTCCTTGCACGGCAAGGTTGGGTAAGTGATGTGGAATATGTGGCTGGATCCTAAAGGAATAAGGGAAGTGTTTTACTTGGTTTAAGGATAGGGAAACATGGCAAGGGGAATTGTTGCACCAAAGGAGACAAGGAGGGAACACAAAGGGGACAAAACGCCACTTTTGTAGGAGATGCTGATTTTGTGTCTTTTATGCTTCCAAACTGACTTCTAACATCCTTCTAGGCTCTTTTGATCTTCAATTTCGTCCATCCACCTTGCTCCATTCATAAGCTATCCAAAACATGCCCAAAACAGCTCCAAAAGGCTCCAAAATGCACTTTCTTGATACTTTACCCCTTGGGACCTACAAACATACGAAAATAGCTTAAAATACTAAATTAAATACGAATAATCAACATAAAAGCATGAGAACAAGCTAACTAAATCGCATAAATATGCTCATATCAAATTCCCCCACACTTAGCTTTTGCTAGTCCTCGAGCAAAATGAAACAAAACAAAACAAAGTAAAGTAAACAAAACATATTCTAAACCTTCCAACGCTTTCCTCAGGGATTTCCAACGCACATGACATGCCAAAGATCATCATTCACATAGATTTTAGTCATCCTTACGCTTGAGCACATACTTAATCACAGTCGTCACTTATTAGCTCGCATTTAATCAATTAAAATAATGATTTGAATATAGTAACATGCCTTAGAGAATTCACCCAATTCCTTACAAGATACACTCTTTTTCACACAGATTTTCTGACCACACACCCTACACTAGTTATATGTGAGAAGATTGATGTAAAAATGAAAACGAATACTCACATATGTTTATGACAAAGAAAGCATTTTCTAGAGTTATTAAGCATGTTTAAATATGATCTCATGAATGGAATGCTACTACTTAGATGCGAGAACCAGTGACACCATATGCTCATACCAATTCCAAACTCCACAAATTGAAACACACAACACCCAAGATTGAAGTTAAGGGTTGTAACGGGGCTAAGGTATTGGTTAACAAAGAAAGGTAAGGATAAACAAACGTTCTTTAGGCAATAGCAAGCAAAGTGATGAAATTGACACTTGAAATTCAATTTAGAATGCAGAAATCATCTTTTAGACACAAGGGAAGATTCATGCAACATTTAGGGCCTAATTCATCTTTTTGGACCCTTTCTTCAATAATCAACACTTTAGGACTCTTTTTCACATATTTTTCAATCTTTTTCATACTTTTCACAACTTTTCTTTTTCTCTTTTCTTTTCATACGAATTTTTTTTTTTATTTTTTTTTTTACTTAAAAACACAAGAATCCCTTCCCCCACACTTGTTTTCTGCAAACAATTACTAAAAACGAATTCCCTTTAAATCATGCTTTACTATGCTTCAAGAACGAGGGTATGGATGGTCCTATTCTAGGCTTGGTGAGGATGATGTGGGTTAACAAAGAAATTGGCTAAACAAGGCTCAACGGGGTTAAAACCTAAACACAATGCACGGGGGATGGCTTTTTGGCTCTTGGTTCACTATACAACTTCATCTTGTTTATGTGTTATGCACTCAATACCATGTTTTGAATGAAACGGATATGAGTTCTAGTATTTGGAACAAAATGATGAAATGCCTTCTAAGTAGTAACCAAGCAAAGAATAATGAGATCATGCAACGACTTTAGAAAACAATGAATGCACAGATTTTTAACTCTCCAAAGAACGTTTAGGCTCAAGTCTCACAGGGTTGTAGCATTAATTTAGGTTCCTTCCTTCAAGCATGTTACAAAAACTGATTTTTTCCTTTTTTTTGTAATCAAATGTGAATTCATAAACAACGACGACAACCAAGCATAAACCAAAGGTATATCAAACTTCCATCCGTGTTTACAACTTTCCTTAACCGTCATGCAATTAAAAACCAAATCCTCATCATTGGGTTGGAAGGTACCTTAAGACACAAACAAACACACAAAAACAAATCTTTTTGGCTTTTTCAAAACAATTTTTCAAATTTTTATGAAATTTTCGGATTTTTAAATCAAAACACACTAAAATGCTTCAAAACACTTTAAAAACACATAAAAACAGTGAAAAACAACATTGTAAGTGATAGGTGAATAAAACCCACGAAATTCATTTAAAAATAGCTTGTTTACTCCCCCACACTTAAATCAAACATTGTCCTCAATGTTTCATACGAAAACTCACACACAAACAAGCAAACAAACAACAAATAAACATGCAATGCAAAGTAAAATTAACAAAGAGTAGAGTGAGGAACATAAACACCTGGTTATGGAGTGCTTTCGCGTGCTCTCTTTGTTGATTGCATGGGTTGCCTCCCACGAAGCGCTTTCTTTAACGTCTTGCAGCCGGACGAAGAACTTTATTCACTCTTCATTGGAGCCCACGGCATGGAAGGGGATTTCTTCCACAACTTGCTCCACGGCACTCTCATAATAGGGCTTCAATCGATGTCCGTTTACCTTGAATTCTTGCCCATTCCTTAAGCTTTGGACTTGAACTGTACCATATGGAAAAACATTAGTAACAACAAAAGGTCCAATCCACTTAGAACGTAACTTACCAGGGAATAAACGTAGACGGGAGTTGAAAAGCAACACTTTCTGCCCAATTGTGAATGTTTTGCCCCGAATCATCTTGTCATGAAACGCCTTGGTTTTCTCCTTGTAAATGCGGGCATTCTCGTATGCTTCATTTCTTATCTCCTCAAGTTCATTTATTTGGAGCTTTCTTTGAATTCCAGCAGCATCTAAGTCCAAATTGAATGCTTTCACCGCCCAATGTGCCTTATGCTCTAATTCCACAGGTAGGTGACACGGCTTGCCATAGATTAGCCGAAATGGAGACATCCCTAGGGGTGTTTTGTAGGCCGTGCGATATGCCCATAGTGCATCGTCTAAGCGCAAGCTCCAATCCTTCCGGTTTGGCCCAACGGTCTTCTCCAAGATTTGCTTGATTTCTCTATTCGAAACTTCGGCTTGGCCACTTGTTTGAGGGTGGTAAGGCGTGGCAACCTTATGCTTCACATTGTACTTCTTAAACAGCGCCGCAATGGTCCGATTACAAAAATGAGATCCTCCATCACTTATGAACACCCTTGGCATGCCAAATCTAGAGAATATGTTAGTTTTGATGAAATCTGCAACAACTCTAGAATCATTAGTACGGGTGGCTTTAGCTTCCACCCATTTAGAAACATAATCAACGGCAAGCAAGATGTAAATAAAACCAAATGATGAAGGAAAAGGACCCATAAAATCAATACCCCAAACGTCAAAAATCTCAACATTAAAGATAGGGCTTTGCGGCATTTGGTCTCGTGCACCAATACTTCCTGTTCTTTGACATCTATCACAAGTTAGGCAAAACATTCTAGCATCTTTAAACAATGTGGGCCAATAAAAACCAGATTCTAACACTTTGAGGGCCGTCCGTTGGGTGCCAAAATGACCCCCACATGCATAAGAATGATAAAAAGCAAGAATGGAATTAAACTCAGAATTATGCACACATCTTCGTATAATCTGATCCGGACAATATTTCCACAAGTATGGATCATCCCAAACATAGAATCGAGCATCCTTTTTAAGTTTCTCACGTTTTTGCTTCTCTAGGGTGCTCGGAACTTGCTTAGTCACCAAATAATTCACTAAATCAGCAAACCAAGGCTCACTTACCTCGAGGGTCAGCAATTGTTCATCTGGGAATGTGTCTAAGATGGGTACGGCTTCTTCCTCATGGACCATTCGGCTCAGATGGTCAGCCACTACGTTTTCACTCCCTTTCTTGTCTCGGATCTCTATGTCAAATTCTTGAAGAAGGAGCATCCAACGGATAAGTCTTGGTTTGGCCTCCTTTTTGGTGAACAAGTACTTCAAAGCTGCATGATCAGAGTAAACAATTACTTTAGTACCAATTAAATAAGAACGAAATTTATCTAAAGCAAAGACAACAGCTAGAAGTTCTTTTTCCGTTGTGGAGTAATTCAATTGAGCATCATTCAACGTCCGAGAAGCGTAGTATATGACATGCGGCTTTTTGTCCCATCTTTGTCCCAAAACGGCTCCTACGGCATAATCGGATGCATCGCACATGAGCTCGAAGGGAAGGTTCTAATCTGGTGACACAATGATTGGTGCCGTGGTGAGCTTCTCCTTGAGTTGCTTGAATGCCGATTCGCACTTCTCATCAAACTTGAAGGCCACCTCCTTTTGAAGCAAACGGCATAGGGGCTGTGCAATCTTTGAAAAATCCTTGATAAATCATCTATAGAATCCTGCATGTCCAAGAAAAGAACGAACCTCTCTCACCGAAGTGGGAGAGGGTAAGTAGCGTACAAGATCTATTTTTGCTTTATCAACCTCAATACCTCGTTCGGAGATGATGTGCCCCAAAACTATGCCTTGTTTTACCATAAAATGACATTTTTCCCAATTTAAAACAAGGTTAGTTTCAACGCATCGTTGCAAGATCAAGGTAAGATTATCCAAACAATTATCAAAAGAATCCCCAAATACGCTGAAATCATCCATAAATACTTCAATAATCTTTTCAACAAAATCGGAGAAGATACTTACCATACACCTTTGGAATGTGGCGGGTGCGTTGCATAAACTGAATGGCATGCGACGATAAGCAAAAGTTCCAAAGGGACACGTAAATGTGGTCTTTTCTTGGTCATCCGGGGCTATCACAATTTGGTTATATCCAGAATATCCATCAAGAAAACAATAAAAAGCATGACCGGCTAACCTTTCAAGCATTTGGTCGATGAAGGGCAGCGGGAAGTGATCCTTTCTTGTTGTGGCGTTGAGTTTCCGATAGTCAATGCAAACTCTCCATCCTGTTTGGATTCGAGTAGGCACAAGCTCATTCTCTGCGTTTGCGACTACAGTGACACCGGACTTCTTAGGAACAACTTGGACCGGAGAGACCCAACGGCTATCAGAAATTGGATAAATCACTCCACAGTCGAGTAGCTTGATTACTTCCTTCTTCACAACGTCCATCATGGGTGGATTGAGTCGGCGTTGTGCTTCTCTTGACGGTTTGGCTCCTTCCTCCAAAAGTATTCGATGCATGCAAGTAGTAGGGCTAATTCCCTTAATATCGGCCAATGTCCACCCAATGGCAGTTTTGTATTCCCGAAGCACCCTCACCAACTTGTCCTCCTCTTGAGCTGTGAGTGATGAAGAGATGATGACGGGCAACGTCTCTTGTTCTCCCAAAAACACATACTTCAAATGGCTAGGCAACGGTTTAAGTTCTAAAGAAGGTGGCTGTTCTATAGAAGGAAGCAACTTGTTAGTTGAAACGGAAATTGAATTTAAGTTAGGAGACTTACCAATATGCTTTGGATTTGACTCTAGGGCAGCAACCATCTCCACCATGTCTTCTTGAATAGGCACGGC
Organism: Cotoneaster glaucophyllus; assembly: GCA_036320875.1. Classification (NCBI taxonomy): domain Eukaryota; kingdom Viridiplantae; phylum Streptophyta; class Magnoliopsida; order Rosales; family Rosaceae; genus Cotoneaster; species Cotoneaster glaucophyllus. Next base: position 12,897,692 of record CM070060.1, read on the forward strand.
AAGGTCTTCCTTGTTGTTGCCGTGGGTATGCCTAAGTGCTAGCTCTTCATTTTTGACTCCAATGCCTTGTGTGAGTATCTTTTCAAGTGCATCCTCATTCAGATCATCAAAGAATTCCTGTGCCAAAGAGTTAATTACATCAATAGAGAAACAAGAGTGATCATCATGAGGATATCTCATAGCATCAGAAATATTGAAATCAATCACTTCCCCATCAAATTCCATGGTCAATGTTCCTTTGAAGACGTCAATCTTTGTACGGGCAGTCTTCATAAATGGGCGGCCAAGTAGTAGTGGTAATGGAGGGGAGCGTTCCGAGTCTTCCATTTCAAGTACGTAGAAATCTGCCGGAAAGATTAGGTGATTCACCTGCACTAAAACATCCTCCAAAACACCTTTTGGATAAGCGTTAGATCTATCGGCCAATTGAATAATCACTCCATCATTTTTCAATTCGCCCAAGTTCATAGATGCATAAATTGAATAAGGCATGACATTTATTGATGCACCTAGATCTAGCATGGCATGTTCAAAACGAGTATTGCCTATAACGCAAGGAATTGTAAAACTGCCGGGATCTTTGCACTTAGGAGGCAATTTTCTTTGCAAGACGGCTGAGACATTTTCACTTACTCTTACCACCTCTTTGTTCGAGGCCCTCTTTCTTGTAGTGCACAGCTCCTTCAAGAACTTGGCATACTTGGGGATTTGTTTAATTGCATCTAGAAGCGGAATGTTGACTTGTACTTTCCGGAATGTGTCAAGAATGTCTTTATCACTTTCGTCCTTCTTTGCTTGCGCAAACCTGCGAGGGAAAGGTGCATTGGGTGGAATGGGGTTAGAAATAACGGAATTTGAAACCAACTTACCTTTGGTGGCCGAGTTAGGATGGCTTTGTTGTTGCGGCAAGGATGGTTCAATCCTTGCCGTGGCTTGTCCTTGTTCTTCCTCCTCGGATTGCATTTTTTCGTTCTCCGTTTGGTTGGATTTGGATGGTTGGGGGTCAGATCCAACTTCTTTTCCACTTCTTAGGGTGATGGCTTTGGCAGATTCGAACCCTCCTTTCGGATTCATATTGGTTGAACTAGGGAGTTTCCCTTGCTCTCTAAACTGTCCAAGAAACTCAGAAATCTGCCCCATTTGTTTCTTCATGTCCATCATCTCCTTTTCATTGTTTTCTATCCTATCGTCTTGCTTTTGTAACCCCTGCGAAATAGAAGTTAATAATTGCATAGCTTGATCATTTCCCAAAGACGTACCTGATTGAGATGAGGCCGAAGGTTGTGGGGCTTGTTGTGGTGCATACGGCTTAGTGTAGAATCCAGGAGGGTTTTGCCGAAAGCCTCCTTGTTGGGCAGGTTGTTGTGGTTCTCTCCATTTGAAGTTTGGGTGGTCTCTCCATCCGGGGTTATAAGTATTCGAGTACGGATCGTACTTGGTTTGGTTTTGACCTTGGAATCCAATTGCATTGGCAGATTCCCAACCACCATTCTCGATCAATTGAGGGCACTTGTCGGATGGATGCCCTTGAATGGAGCACACGGCACACACTTGGGGTTCTTGTGTTTTTGGTGCAATCATAACCTGAGAAACATGAGAAGTAAGATTAGCTAATTGTGATTGAATTTCAGAAATGGCACTTACCTCATTCACACTTTGTTGCCGTGGGTTGCTCCTTTGTCCAACACCTTCATATTGTTGTGCATTGAGTGCTCGGTTGGCAATAAGAGTCTTGGCAGCCACCGGGGTCTTATCCACCAACGCACCACCCGCTGAGGCATCTAGCATTTGACGTTCAATGGGGAGGAGTCCTTCGTAGAAGTATTGAATGAGCAGCTCCTCCTTCATTTGATGCTGTGGACATGAAGCAACAAGAGTTTTAAAACGATCATAATAAGCTGGAAACGATTCACCTTCATTTTGTTCGATGCCACTAATCCGTTTCCTCAAGAGAATGACTCTGGAAGTTGGGAAAAACTTCTCTAAGAACGCTCGTTTCATACTTTCCCAAGATGTAACCGTTCCGGGTGCTAGTTCATACAACCAATCTTTAGCCTTCTCTAAAAGAGAAAAGGGAAAAGCCTTCATCTTCAAAATGCTGCCATCAACGTTCACCGGGGTCATGCTTGAGCAAACAACTTCAAACTCCTTGAGATGTTTGTTTGGATCCTCCATGGACAGCCCATGGTACTTTGGGATGTGATGCAACAAGCTTGATTTCAACTCAAACTCTTCGGTCTTCCCTTGAGTTGCCGTGGGGTATTGGATGCATAAGGGCATGGCATTGTCCACACCCGAGGCGGAAAGCTCTTTGATGGTTCGATTATCTGCTGCCATGTCTAGGACAACTCGTGCCGTGGGGATTTCTTCCTCCTCTACTTCGTGTTCTTCAAGCTCAGGTTCAGGGCTAGGTGGGTTAGATGCTTGCTGATTTCTTTGCCTTCTCAAAGTTCTCTCAAAATCGTCGTCAAAGTCTAAGATGTGCTCACGTACTGGTTGAGAACTTCGAGTCATAAACTAGTACCTACAAACAACAAAATAAAACAAGGTCAGAAACTTAAAACAAAAACAAACGAAAAAGAAACAAAAAGAAACAACGGGGGATTAACAAAGTTGCTAATCCCCGGCAACGGCGCCAAAAATTTGATGCGAAATATATTAAGCACTCAAATTAAACCCTCTTGGTGTGAATTGTAGTATAGATGCAAGTAGGGATCGTTCTAGGCCGGGGATTAGGAGGGATTGCCAATCGATTTAAAACTGACTCAAAGAGTCAAAAATAAAGTTAAAAACGTTTGAATAGGTTCAAAAGACTTAAAACAAGTTCACAAGACTCAAAATAGGTTGAAAACACTCAAAACTGCCTAAAAACACAAACTGGGCAGTTTCTGACTCTAAACACAATTTTGGACGAAAATAAGGTTTTGGCTTGACTCAAAACACTTAAAAACACAAACAAAATAAGTTTAAAACAATTTGAAACAAGAAAGTAAAGGGGGGGTTTTGTTTGAACGAATTTAAAAGGAAAACAAGTTGAAAACAGATTTTAAAGTAAAACAAAGTTTGAAAACGTTTTTGAGAAGTTTGGATGGATGATGGGCTAGCTAGAGGCTCTTTCTCCACACATGTTATGTATGCAAACGAATCGATTCCCAGTTACTCCTTCATTGAATCATGAATGACAATGCCCCAAGTTAACCGTGACATCACTAATTAACCATCAGATTTTCCTTGAGTTATTGGATTGGATGACATCATTCGACAACCCAAAGCATTCTTCGAAAGTCCCCTACATGACATCATAATAAAGATACAATCAAAGATCATTACGTCCAATGAAAATCATAAGCATTGACAAAGCACTTGTAACTATGACATCATGTCACTCATGCTAGGAATTGAACTTAACGCGATCGTTTATAAGCGACCTTCACCACTTATGAGTATAAGGTTGTAACGATTATGTGAAACTCCCTTATACTCTAGCATCAAATTCATGCATGCTAATTAAGTGTGCACCCTTAACCCACAAACATAAATAAGTTATCAATCAAACAGTTAAGCCAATTGCATTCACAACTCAAGAATTCGTAACTGAAACTTGTCAATTCATATTGCATCCATAATCATGGCTTTGAAATCACCCCTAGCCAAAAAGGGGTCTAGCCACTCATGTTCACAACAAAGCAACAAGAATTTAATTTAAACATTTAGAACAAAGAAAGAATTACACCTAGAACGCTCCAATGATCCAACGCTTGAAGAACAAACACGTCCAAGGCCTTCCTTCTTCTCCTTTGCTGCGGCACAAGTGGTTGAGGGAGGTTTGGGATGTGTTTTGGGGTGATGAATGGTAAGGTAGTGCGGCAGAGCTTGTAGAATGGCTGAATGTATGTGTGTTGTATGAATGAGTGAGTGATTGATGAATTGTGGTGCGGCAAGAGGTCATATATATAGGGGAGAGGTTAAGGCACGGTTTGGGCAATCTAGGAAACAAAAACTAAACCAAAACCTAAAGGGGAATAGGAATTAAAATCAAAATCCTAAGGGAATTGGGTAGAAAATTGCGGCAAAGGAGAAAACAAAAGGGAAAGGTCTTTTGAGACAAGGAAAAGTGTTTCCTTGCAGGTTTGGGTCCAAAATATAAAGGGAATGTGAGATTAAATGCAGCAAGGGTGTATGAGGGAAAGGGAATTGCGGCACTAACCAAAAGAACAAGGGAAAATGTCTTTCTTGTGCAGCAAGGAAGGAAAGGTTACAAGACATGTGCAGCTAAGTCCCAAACTGCAAAGGATTGATCTTCCTTGCACGGCAAGGTTGGGTAAGTGATGTGGAATATGTGGCTGGATCCTAAAGGAATAAGTGAAGTGTTTTACTTGGTTTAAGGATAGGGAAACATGGCAAGGGGAATTGTTGCACCAAAGGAGACAAGGAGGGAACACAAAGGGGACAAAACGCCACTTTTGTAGGAGATGTTGATTTTGTGTCTTTTATGCTTCCAAACTGACTTCTAACATCCTTCTAGGCTCTTTTGATCTTCAATTTCGTCCATCCACCTTGCTCCATTCATAAGCTATCCAAAACATGCCCAAAACAGCTCCAAAAGGCTCCAAAATGCACTTTCTTGATACTTTACCCCTTGGGACCTACAACCATACGAAAATAGCTTAAAATACTAAATTAAATACGAATAATCAACATAAAAGCATGAGAACAAGCTAACTAAATCGCATAAATATGCTCATATCAAATTCCCCCACACTTAGCTTTTGCTAGTCCTCGAGCAAAATGAAACAAAACAAAACAAAGTAAAGTAAACAAAACATATTCTAAACCTTCCAACGCTTTCCTCAGGGATTTCCAACGCACATGACATGCCAAAGATCATCATTCACATAGATTTTAGTCATCCTTACGCTTGAGCACATACTTAATCACAGTCGTCACTTATTAGCTCGCATTTAATCAATTAAAATAATGATTTGAATATAGTAACATGCCTTAGAGAATTCACCCAATTCCTTACAAGATACACTCTTTTTCACACAGATTTTCTGACCACACACCCTACACTAGTTATATGTGAGAAGATTGATGTAAAAATGAAAACGAATACTCACATATGTTTATGACAAAGAAAGCATTTTCTGGAGTTATTAAGCATGTTTAAATATGATCTCATGAATGGAATGCTACTACTTAGATGCGAGAACCAGTGACACCATATGCTCATACCAATTCCAAACTCCACAAATTGAAACACACAACACCCAAGATTGAAGTTAAGGGTTGTAACGGGGCTAAGGTATTGGTTAACAAAGAAAGGTAAGGATAAACAAACGTTCTTTAGGCAATAGCAAGCAAAGTGATGAAATTGACACTTGAAATTCAATTTAGAATGCAGAAATCATCTTTTAGACACAAGGGAAGATTCATGCAACATTTAGGGCCTAATTCATCTTTTTGGACCCTTTCTTCAATAATCAACACTTTAGGACTCTTTTTCACATATTTTTCAATCTTTTTCATACTTTTCACAACTTTTCTTTTTCTCTTTTCTTTTCATACGAATTTTTTTTTTTTTTTTTTTTTTTTTTTTTTTTTTTTTTTACTTAAAAACACAAGAATCCCTTCCCCCACACTTGTTTTCTGCAAACAATTACTAAAAACGAATTCCCTTTAAATCATGCTTTACTATGCTTCAAGAATGAGGGTATGGATGGTCCTATTCTAGGCTTGGTGAGGATGATGTGGGTTAACAAAGAAATTGGCTAAACAAGGCTCAACGGGGTTAAAACCTAAACACAATGCACGGGGGATGGCTTTTTGGCTCTTGGTTCACTATACAACTTCATCTTGTTTATGTGTTATGCACTCAATACCATGTTTTGAATGAAACGGATATGAGTTCTAGTATTTGGAACAAAATGATGAAACGCCTTCTAAGTAGTAACCAAGCAAAGAATAATGAGATCATGCAACGACTTTAGAAAACAATGAATGCACAGATTTTTAACTCTCCAAAGAACGTTTAGGCTCAAGTCTCACAGGGTTGTAGCATTAATTTAGGTTCCTTCCTTCAAGCATGTTACAAAAACTGATTTTTTCCTTTTTTTGTAATCAAATGTGAATTCATAAACAACGACGACAACCAAGCATAAACCAAAGGTATATCAAACTTCCATCCGTGTTTACAACTTTCCTTAACCGTCATGCAATTAAAAACCAAATCCTCATCATTGGGTTGGAAGGTACCTTAAGACACAAACAAACACACAAAAACAAATCTTTTTGGCTTTTTCAAAACAATTTTTCAAATTTTTATGAAATTTTCGGATTTTTAAATCAAAACACACTAAAATGCTTCAAAACACTTTAAAAACACATAAAAACAGTGAAAAACAACATTGTAAGTGATAGGTGAATAAAACCCACGAAATTCATTTAAAAATAGCTTGTTTACTCCCCCACACTTAAATCAAACATTGTCCTCAATGTTTCATACGAAAACTCACACACAAACAAGCAAACAAACAACAAATAAACATGCAATGCAAAGTAAAATTAACAAAGAGTAGAGTGAGGAACATAAACACCTGGTTATGGAGTGCTTTCGCGTGCTCTCTTTGTTGATTGCATGGGTTGCCTCCCACGAAGCGCTTTCTTTAACGTCTTGCAGCCGGACGAAGAACTTTATTCACTCTTCATTGGAGCCCACGGCATGGAAGGGGATTTCTTCCACAACTTGCTCCACGGTACTCTCATAATAGGGCTTCAATCGATGTCCGTTTACCTTGAATTCTTGCCCATTCCTTAAGCTTTGGACTTGAACTGTACCATATGGAAAAACACTAGTAACAACAAAAGGTCCAATCCACTTAGAACGTAACTTACCAGGGAATAAACGTAGACGGGAGTTGAAAAGCAACACTTTCTGCCCAATTGTGAATGTTTTGCCCCGAATCATCTTGTCATGAAACGCCTTGGTTTTCTCCTTGTAAATGCGGGCATTCTCGTATGCTTCATTTCTTATCTCCTCAAGTTCATTTATTTGGAGCTTTCTTTGAATTCCAGCAGCATCTAAGTCCAAATTGAATGCTTTCACCGCCCAATGTGCCTTATGCTCTAATTCCACAGGTAGGTGACACGGCTTGCCATAGATTAGCCGAAATGGAGACATCCCTAGGGGTGTTTTGTAGGCCGTGCGATATGCCCATAGTGCATCGTCTAAGCGCAAGCTCCAATCCTTCCGGTTTGGCCCAACGGTCTTCTCCAAGATTTGCTTGATTTCTCTATTCGAAACTTCGGCTTGGCCACTTGTTTGAGGGTGGTAAGGCGTGGCAACCTTATGCTTCACATTGTACTTCTTAAACAGCGCCGCAATGGTCCGATTACAAAAATGAGATCCTCCATCACTTATGAACACCCTTGGCATGCCAAATCTAGAGAATATGTTAGTTTTGATGAAATCTGCAACAACTCTAGAATCATTAGTACGGGTGGCTTTAGCTTCCACCCATTTAGAAACATAATCAACGGCAAGCAAGATGTAAATAAAACCAAATGATGAAGGAAAAGGACCCATAAAATCAATACCCCAAACGTCAAAAATCTCAACATTAAAGATAGGGCTTTGCGGCATTTGGTCTCGTGCACCAATACTTCCTGTTCTTTGACATCTATCACAAGTTAGGCAAAACATTCTAGCATCTTTAAACAATGTGGGCCAATAAAAACCAGATTCTAACACTTTGAGGGCCGTCCGTTGGGTGCCAAAATGACCCCCACATGCATAAGAATGACAAAAAGCAAGAATGGAATTAAACTCAGAATTATGCACACATCTTCGTATAATCTGATCCGGACAATATTTCCACAAGTATGGATCATCCCAAACATAGAATCGAGCATCCTTTTTAAGTTTCTCACGTTTTTGCTTCTCTAGGGTGCTCGGAACTTGCTTAGTCACCAAATAATTCACTAAATCAGCAAACCAAGGCTCACTTACCTCGAGGGTCAGCAATTGTTCATCTGGGAATGTGTCTAAGATGGGTACGGCTTCTTCCTCATGGACCATTCGGCTCAGATGGTCAGCCACTACGTTTTCACTCCCTTTCTTGTCTCGGATCTCTATGTCAAATTCTTGAAGAAGGAGCATCCAACGGATAAGTCTTGGTTTGGCCTCCTTTTTGGTGAACAAGTACTTCAAAGCTGCATGATCAGAGTAAACAATTACTTTAGTACCAATTAAATAAGAACGAAATTTATCTAAAGCAAAGACAACAGCTAGAAGTTCTTTTTCCGTTGTGGAGTAATTCAATTGAGCATCATTCAACGTCCGAGAAGCGTAGTATATGACATGCGGCTTTTTGTCCCATCTTTGTCCCAAAACGGCTCCTACGGCATAATCGGATGCATCGCACATGAGCTCGAAGGGAAGGTTCCAATCTGGTGACACAATGATTGGTGCCGTGGTGAGCTTCTCCTTGAGTTGCTTGAATGCCGATTCGCACTTCTCATCAAACTTGAAGGCCACCTCCTTTTGAAGCAAACGGCATAGGGGCTGTGCAATCTTTGAAAAATCCTTGATAAATCGTCTATAGAATCCTGCATGTCCAAGAAAAGAACGAACCTCTCTCACCGAAGTGGGAGAGGGTAAGTAGCGTACAAGATCTATTTTTGCTTTATCAACCTCAATACCTCGTTCGGAGATGATGTGCCCCAAAACTATGCCTTGTTTTACCATAAAATGACATTTTTCCCAATTTAAAACAAGGTTAGTTTCAACGCATCGTTGCAAGATCAAGGTAAGATTATCCAAACAATTATCAAAAGAATCCCCAAATACGCTGAAATCATCCATAAATACTTCAATAATCTTTTCAACAAAATCGGAGAAGATACTTACCATACACCTTTGGAATGTGGCGGGTGCGTTGCATAAACTGAATGGCATGCGACGATAAGCAAAAGTTCCAAAGGGACACGTAAATGTGGTCTTTTCTTGGTCATCCGGGGCTATCACAATTTGGTTATATCCAGAATATCCATCAAGAAAACAATAAAAAGCATGACCGGCTAACCTTTCAAGCATTTGGTCGATGAAGGGCAGCGGGAAGTGATCCTTTCTTGTTGTGGCGTTGAGTTTCCGATAGTCAATGCAAACTCTCCATCCTGTTTGGATTCGAGTAGGCACAAGCTCATTCTCTGCGTTTGCGACTACAGTGACACCGGACTTCTTAGGAACAACTTGGACCGGAGAGACCCAACGGCTATCAGAAATTGGATAAATCACTCCACAGTCGAGTAGCTTGATTACTTCCTTCTTCACAACGTCCATCATGGGTGGATTGAGTCGGCGTTGTGCTTCTCTTGACGGTTTGGCTCCTTCCTCCAAAAGTATTCGATGCATGCAAGTAGTAGGGCTAATTCCCTTAATATCGGCCAATGTCCACCCAATGGCAGTTTTGTATTCCCGAAGCACCCTCACCAACTTGTCCTCCTCTTGAGCTGTGAGTGATGAAGAGATGATGACGGGCAACGTCTCTTGTTCTCCCAAAAACACATACTTCAAATGGCTAGGCAACGGTTTAAGTTCTAAAGAAGGTGGCTGTTCTATAGAAGGAAGCAACTTGTTAGTTGAAACGGAAATTGAATTTAAGTTAGGAGACTTACCAATATGCTTTGGATTTGACTCTAGGGCAGCAACCATCTCCACCATGTCTTCTTGAATAGGCACGGCAAGGTCTTCCTTGTTGTTGCCGTGGGTATGCCTAAGTGCTAGCTCTTCATTTTTGACTCCAATGCCTTGTGTGAGTATCTTTTCAAGTGCATCCTCATTCAGATCATCAAAGAATTCCTGTGCCAAAGAGTTAATTACATCAATAGAGAAACAAGAGTGATCATCATGAGGATATCTCATAGCATCAGAAATATTGAAATCAATCACTTCCCCATCAAATTCCATGGTCAATGTTCCTTTGAAGACGTCAATCTTTGTACGGGCAGTCTTCATAAATGGGCGGCCAAGTAGTAGTGGTAATGGAGGGGAGCGTTCCGAGTCTTCCATTTCAAGTACGTAGAAATCTGCCGGAAAGATTAGGTGATTCACCTGCACTAAAACATCCTCCAAAACACCTTTTGGATAAGCGTTAGATCTATCGGCCAATTGAATAATCACTCCATCATTTTTCAATTCGCCCAAGTTCATAGATGCATAAATTGAATAAGGCATGACATTTATTGATGCACCTAGATCTAGCATGGCATGTTCAAAACGAGTATTGCCTATAACGCAAGGAATTGTAAAACTGCCGGGATCTTTGCACTTAGGAGGCAATTTTCTTTGCAAGACGGCTGAGACATTTTCACTTACTCTTACCACCTCTTTGTTCGAGGCCCTCTTTCTTGTAGTGCACAGCTCCTTCAAGAACTTGGCATACTTGGGGATTTGTTTAATTGCATCTAGAAGCGGAATGTTGACTTGTACTTTCCGGAATATGTCAAGAATGTCTTTATCACTTTCGTCCTTCTTTGCTTGCGCAAACCTGCGAGGGAAAGGTGCATTGGGTGGAATGGGGTTAGAAATAACGGAATTTGAAACCAACTTACCTTTGGTGGCCGAGTTAGGATGGCTTTGTTGTTGCGGCAAGGATGGTTCAATCCTTGCCGTGGCTTGTCCTTGTTCTTCCTCCTCGGATTGCATTTTTTCGTTCTCCGTTTGGTTGGATTTGGATGGTTGGGGGTCAGATCCAACTTCTTTTCCACTTCTTAGGGTGATGGCTTTGGCAGATTCGAACCCTCCTTTCGGATTCATATTGGTTGAACTAGGGAGTTTCCCTTGCTCTCTAAACTGTCCAAGAAACTCAGAAATCTGCCCCATTTGTTTCTTCATGTCCATCATCTCCTTTTCATTGTTTGCTATCCTATCGTCTTGCTTTTGTAACCCCTGCGAAATAGAAGTTAATAATTGCATAGCTTGATCATTTCCCAAAGACGTACCTGATTGAGATGAGGCCGAAGGTTGTGGGGCTTGTTGTGGTGCATACGGCTTAGTGTAGAATCCAGGAGGGTTTTGCCGAAAGCCTCCTTGTTGGGCAGGTTGTTGTGGTTCTCTCCATTTGAAGTTTGGGTGGTCTCTCCATCCGGGGTTATAAGTATTCGAGTACGGATCGTACTTGGTTTGGTTTTGACCTTGGAATCCAATTGCATTGGCAGATTCCCAACCACCATTCTCGATCAATTGAGGGCACTTGTCGGATGGATGCCCTTGAATGGAGCACACGGCACACACTTGGGGTTCTTGTGTTTTTGGTGCAATCATAACCTGAGAAACAAGAGAAGTAAGATTAGCTAATTGTGATTGAATTTCAGAAATGGCACTTACCTCATTCACACTTTGTTGCCGTGGGTTGCTCCTTTGTCCAACACCTTCATATTGTTGTGCATTGAGTGCTCGGTTGGCAATAAGAGTCTTGGCAGCCACCGGGGTCTTATCCACCAACGCACCACCCGCTGAGGCATCTAGCATTTGACGTTCAATGGGGAGGAGTCCTTCGTAGAAGTATTGAATGAGCAGCTCCTCCTTCATTTGATGCTGTGGACATGAAGCAACAAGAGTTTTAAAACGATCATAATAAGCTGGAAACGATTCACCTTCATTTTGTTCGATGCCACTAATCCGTTTCCTCAAGAGAATGACTCTGGAAGTTGGGAAAAACTTCTCTAAGAACGCTCGTTTCATACTTTCCCAAGATGTAACCGTTCCGGGTGCTAGTTCATACAACCAATCTTTAGCCTTCTCTAAAAGAGAAAAGGGAAAAGCCTTCATCTTCAAAATGCTGCCATCAACGTTCACCGGGGTCATGCTTGAGCAAACAACTTCAAACTCCTTGAGATGTTTGTTTGGATCCTCCATGGACAGCCCATGGTACTTTGGGATGTGATGCAACAAGCTTGATTTCAACTCAAACTCTTCGGTCTTCCCTTGAGTTGCCGTGGGGTATTGGATGCATAAGGGCATGGCATTGTCCACACCCGAGGCGGAAAGCTCTTTGATGGTTCGATTATCTGCTGCCATGTCTAGGACAACTCGTGCCGTGGGGATTTCTTCCTCCTCTACTTCGTGTTCTTCAAGCTCAGGTTCAGGGCTAGGTGGGTTAGATGCTTGCTGATTTCTTTGCCTTCTCAAAGTTCTCTCAAAATCGTCGTCAAAGTCTAAGATGTGCTCACGTACTGGTTGAGAACTTCGAGTCATAAACTAGTACCTACAAACAACAAAATAAAACAAGGTCAGAAACTTAAAACAAAAACAAACGAAAAAGAAACAAAAAGAAACAACGGGGGATTAACAAAGTTGCTAATCCCCGGCAACGGCGCCAAAAATTTGATGCGAAATATATTAAGCACTCAAATTAAACCCTCTTGGTGTGAATTGTAGTATAGATGCAAGTAGGGATCGTTCTAGGCCGGGGATTAGGAGGGATTGCCAATCGATTTAAAACTGACTCAAAGAGTCAAAAATAAAGTTAAAAACGTTTGAATAGGTTCAAAAGACTTAAAACAAGTTCACAAGACTCAAAATAGGTTGAAAACACTCAAAACTGCCTAAAAACACAAACTGGGCAGTTTCTGACTCTAAACACAATTTTGGACGAAAATAAGGTTTTGGCTTGACTCAAAACACTTAAAAACACAAACAAAATAAGTTTAAAACAATTTGAAACAAGAAAGTAAAGGGGGGGTTTTGTTTGAACGAATTTAAAAGGAAAACAAGTTGAAAACAGATTTTAAAGTAAAACAAAGTTTGAAAACGTTTTTGAGAAGTTTGGATGGATGATGGGCTAGCTAGAGGCTCTTTCTCCACACATGTTATGTATGCAAACGAATCGATTCCCAGTTACTCCTTCATTGAATCATGAATGACAATGCCCCAAGTTAACCGTGACATCACTAATTAACCATCAGATTTTCCTTGAGTTATTGGATTGGATGACATCATTCGACAACCCAAAGCATTCTTCGAAAGTCCCCTACATGACATCATAATAAAGATACAATCAAAGATCATTACGTCCAATGAAAATCATAAGCATTGACAAAGCACTTGTAACTATGACATCATGTCACTCATGCTAGGAATTGAACTTAACGCGATCGTTTATAAGCGACCTTCACCACTTATGAGTATAAGGTTGTAACGATTATGTGAAACTCCCTTATACTCTAGCATCAAATTCATGCATGCTAATTAAGTGTGCACCCTTAACCCACAAACATAAATAAGTTATCAATCAAACAGTTAAGCCAATTGCATTCACAACTCAAGAATTCGTAACTGAAACTTGTCAATTCATATTGCATCCATAATCATGGCTTTGAAATCACCCCTAGCCAAAAAGGGGTCTAGCCACTCATGTTCACAACAAAGCAACAAGAATTTAATTTAAACATTTAGAACAAAGAAAGAATTACACCTAGAACGCTCCAATGATCCAACGCTTGAAGAACAAACACGTCCAAGGCCTTCCTTCTTCTCCTTTGCTGCGGCACAAGTGGTTGAGGGAGGTTTGGGATGTGTTTTGGGGTGATGAATGGTAAGGTAGTGCGGCAGAGCTTGTAGAATGGCTGAATGTATGTGTGTTGTATGAATGAGTGAGTGATTGATGAATTGTGGTGCGGCAAGAGGTCATATATATAGGGGAGAGGTTAAGGCACGGTTTGGGCAATCTAGGAAACAAAAACTAAACCAAAACCTAAAGGGGAATAGGAATTAAAATCAAAATCCTAAGGGAATTGGGTAGAAAATTGCGGCAAAGGAGAAAACAAAAGGGAAAGGTCTTTTGAGACAAGGAAAAGTGTTTCCTTGCAGGTTTGGGTCCAAAATATAAAGGGAATGTGAGATTAAATGCAGCAAGGGTGTATGAGGGAAAGGGAATTGCGGCACTAACCAAAAGAACAAGGGAAAATGTCTTTCTTGTGCAGCAAGGAAGGAAAGGTTACAAGACATGTGCAGCTAAGTCCCAAACTGCAAAGGATTGATCTTCCTTGCACGGCAAGGTTGGGTAAGTGATGTGGAATATGTGGCTGGATCCTAAAGGAATAAGGGAAGTGTTTTACTTGGTTTAAGGATAGGGAAACATGGCAAGGGGAATTGTTGCACCAAAGGAGACAAGGAGGGAACACAAAGGGGACAAAACGCCACTTTTGTAGGAGATGCTGATTTTGTGTCTTTTATGCTTCCAAACTGACTTCTAACATCCTTCTAGGCTCTTTTGATCTTCAATTTCGTCCATCCACCTTGCTCCATTCATAAGCTATCCAAAACATGCCCAAAACAGCTCCAAAAGGCTCCAAAATGCACTTTCTTGATACTTTACCCCTTGGGACCTACAAACATACGAAAATAGCTTAAAATACTAAATTAAATACAAATAACTAACATAAATGCACGAGAACAAGCCAACTAATTCGCATAAATATGCTCATATCAATTAGTTGGATTTCGCACTTGGATGCGAAAGCATGATTGCGGTCCAATTAGTTCTTGAATTGTCCCATTATTCAGTGTCATCTCTGTACGTTCTTCGGGTCGTACACCTGAAGAACTGTATCGAGATGCTGCCGAAATTCAGCCACGTCGAAATCTAATCTGATGTAGCCGTAAATTACGTGATATGACTATGCATTCCCGAGTGGGATAGGGCCCTTACCGGAGGCATAAGGTGACATTATCATTTTGTATGAAGTTGTTTTGATTGTTGTATTGTTATTGTGGTTCCAGGAATTATGGACAGGACGTGGATACAGAACCCGAATAGATGTACGGATGAATACTTGGATGGAATCGAGGATTTTATTGACTTTGCACGTACACATAACCCGGGTGCAACTAGAATCCGGTATCCTTGTAGGAGGTGTAACAACACGTTAAAGGAGACAATTGAAAATGTTTGATTTCATTTAGTAAGGAATGGAATGATTGAGACATATAATACTTGGAACCACCATGGGGAACAATTAGACAATGCTTTGTCTTCAAACGCCATAATAGTGGATAATGTTGGACCTATTATGGATCCTATTGAACAAGTCATGGTTATTATAAATGATGCTTTTCTATTTGCATCGACAAACACCAATCAGGAAGGGGAAGATGACGTGCCTACACCAATGGACAGTGCAGAGTTCGAACAATATGAAAAACTATTAAAAAATGCCAACCAAGAGTTATACCCGGGGTGCGAGAGCTTTTCCGTTCTCACGGCCATTGTGGAACTAATGAATGGAAAAATAAAGTATCGTATGTCGAACCAGTGTTTCGATTCCTTTTTGTGGGTTTTCAAGAGAATGCTTCCGAAGGACAATTGTTTGTCGAAAGACCATAGACACGCGCAAAAGGTGTTGAATGGTCTTAGATTGGGTTATGAAAAAAATGCCCTGTATGCAATGAGTCGAGGTTCAAAATGACATCTCAGAATAGAACGACTAAGATCCCACAAAAAGTTATGTGTTATCTGCCCCTGAAACCTAGGTTGCAGCGATTGTATATGTCGACGCATACTGCCACAGACATGAGCTCCCGTATTGGTCCAAACTAAAATTGAGACACAACCTCGATGATATGCATGTTGAGAAAAATGTATCTGACACATTGGTTGGCACAATTCTAGATATTGAGGGCAAGACAAAGGACACGATCAAAGCTCGTCTTGATTTGGAATGAATGGGAATACGACGGGGTTTATGGATGAATAGGGACAATGATAAAGCCATAAGGGATCTTGCATTTTTTTCAATGAAACCGAATGACAAGAAAGAATTTTTAAAGTTTTTATCGTCTGTAAAGTTTCCCGATGGGTATGCTTCAAATATCGCGCATTGCGTGAACGTTGACAGGGGTAAATTAGCTGGTCTAAAGAGTCATAACTGCCATGTGGTTCTGCAATGCCTACTTCCTGTGGGTATTCGACATCTTTTGCCAGCCAATGTAGTGAAACCAATCATGTTGTTGTCCAGTTTTTTTTTTTCGCAATTGACGTCAAGAACGTTGCGAAAAATGGACGTTAATCAATTTTGCCATGACATTGTGCAAGTTCTATGCAAGTTTGAGATTATATTTCCTCCAACTTTCTTCACAAGTATGATACACGTGATGGTTCACTTCCCAGATGAGGCATTGCTTGCTGGACCAGTCAACGTTCGATGGATGTATCCAATAGAAAGGTATATATTCCTCGTCCTTTTTATTAATCAATATTAAATATATTACGATTAGTAATATGTGTATCATATCGTTTTCTTTTGGCAGGCTTCTCAGAGACTTGAAGAAAAGTGTACGAAACAAAGCGAAGCCCGGATGATCCATTATACAAGCTTGGGTGGCATACAAGACGCTTACATTTTGTGGAATGTATTTAAAGGATGTTGAGACAACTTTCAATCGTCCTCCTCGCAATAATGATGGAGGTGTGAGAAAGGAGATACTTTCAGCTTTTGCCCAAATCGCTCGATCATTCAGAGATCCGATTTCTGGCGAGTCATTTTCCAAGAAGGACATGGAGGTAGCACATTGGTTCGTACTCAACAATTATGAAGAGAAACTGTCATACCTAGACGAGCATGAAAATATGATGAAGTAGGCACATCCTTCACATTTGTATGCCAAGAAACACAATGAATTGTTTCCGTAGTGGTTTCTCGAATATGTAAGTTTGAAGTGTTTTGTATTGGACATATATATTGTACCAATTAAGTTGCTCGAACTAACAAATTTAAATTTTTGTCTAATATTAGGTGAATCAACTGAAAGCATCGAATTCCCCCGCGTACAGTGAAGAGTTATATAACTTGGCGTTCAGACCAATTCGCGTAGAATTGTACTCGGGTTGCCATGTCAACGGCGTCAAGTTCTTAGCGGGTGCACAAGATGACAACTTGTGTACACAAAATAGCGGTGTTCATATCCCCGAGGGAGGTGAAAGTACAGACGTTGAATTCTATGGTAAACTAATAATTGTCGTGCAATTGCTTTACAAAGACAGGTGCCAAGTGATCCTATTTAAGTGTCGATGGTTTGATACAAACCCAAATAAGCATTGAAGTGTGAAAAGAGATCATGGATTACTATCAGTGAACACTACCAAAACTTGGTACGATGATGACCCTTACATCTTAGCAACCATGGCAAAACAAATTGTGTATCTAGATGACCCTAAAGCCGGGAGAGGTTGGAAAGTTGTTTAGCCGATGGATCATAGGAACGTGTATGCTATACCATAACAAGACCATACTGACGACGACATCGACAATGTTGCTGACCAACGTCTTGAATCTTTGATGGAAAGTGGTGCGGAAACACTCCGAGATACTAATCTTATCCAAGAACCATTTCAGATAGAAGGAGTATCTTCAATAGAAATATCGATTCAGTCGATCATAATTGACCTCAGTAATATTCCAGTCCAGTGCGCACAAACGACAATGGTGACGTACCTATCGATGATGAGGAATGGGACACTGAAAATGATGATAGCGACGAAAGTGAAAGTTATTATAGTTCGGATGAAGATTGAGGCAATTTATTTGTAACTTTTTTTGTAAAACACATGAAATGGTTAATGCATTATATATTTGGTATGTTTGCATTTTATAATAAATTGTAAACAATATAAAAAAATTTTAAAACACATTTTAAAACATAATTGCGTGACGCATAACAATTTTTGGTTGCGTAAGCTAGGCCTGGCAATTCCTGACACAACTCGATAACCCGACACGACAAGCAAAATATTAATTTTATAATTTTATAACCCTAAAAAAAATTACTATAATAATTATATATATATATATATATATATATATTAATTTAACAATTTTATACCCCAAAAAACTATAATAACTATATATATATTAAATTAAATTTAAAAAATTGATGACCATTGGGTCGGCTTAAATATACATACCATTCAACATCTTAAGTGTTAACGTACAAAATAAATAAATTTAAATTTACTTAATAAATATATATAAATACCATTGAACTTGATGGAATACGCATTCTACGAAACTAAGTTGAACGATCCAACCATCAAACTTGTTTGTATATGGTTCGAGATCGCATACGCCAAAAATCGCAAAAAAAAATATTCAGAGATCAAGTAACGGGACAAAACTTTTCGTCGGTTCGAAACGAAAAATCACGATTTCACGGTTATGTTAACTCTGATTTTGATGATTTTTTACAGCTACATTCCTTGACCCTATATGAATACAATGAATGAATTCGATCTTCAATTTAAACTATTTACACTAGTGGATTCCACAAAATATTATGTTGTACTTAATGAAAGTATAAATAAACTCTAAGTGTTAGTGAATCTATCTTTTTGAAGGAATACGCATTCTACGAAACTAGTTTGAACGATCCAACCGTCAAACTTGTTTGTATATGGTTCAAGATCGCATACGCCAAAGATCGCAAAAACAAAACATTCAAAGATCAAGTAACGGGACAAAACTTTTCGACAATTAGAAACGAAAAATCACGATTTAACAGTTATTTTAACTCCGATTTTGATGATTTTTTTACAGCTACACTCCTTGACCCTATATGAATATAATGAATGAATTCGATCTTCAATTTAAACTATTTACATTAGTGGATACCACAAAATCTTATGTTGTACTTAATGAAAGTATAAATAAACTCAAGTGTTAGTGAATCTATCTTTTTTATGGGATACGCATTCTACAAAACTAGTTTGAACGATCCAACCGTCAAACTTGTTTGTATATGGTTCAAGATCGTATACGCCAAAAATCGCAAAAAACAAACGTTCAAAGATCAAGTAACGGGACAAAATTTTTCGACAGTTAGAAACGAAAAATCACGATTTAACAGTTATTTTAACTCCAATTCTGATGATTTTTTACAGCTACACTCCTTGACCCTATATGAATATAATGAATGAATTCGATCTTCAATTTAAACTATTTACACTAGTGGATACCACAAAATCTTATGTTGTACTTAATGAAAGTACAAAGAAACTCTAAGTGTTAGTGAATCTATCTTTTTGATAGGATATGCATTCTACGAAACTAATTTGAACGATCCAACTATAAAACTTGTTTGTATATGGTTCGAGATCACATACGCCAAAAATCGCAAAAAACAAACATTCAAAGATCAAGTAACGCGAAAAACTTCTCGACAGTTAGAAACGAAAAAATCACGATTTAACAGTTATTTTAACTCCGATTTTGATGATTTTTTACAGCTACACTCCTTGACCCTATATGAATATAATGAATGAATTCGATCTTCAATTTAAACTATTTACACTAGTGGATACCACAAAATCTTATGTTGTACTTAATGAAGGTATAAATAAACTCTAAGTGTTAGTGAATCTATCTTTTTTATGGGATACGCATTCTACGAAACTAATTTGAATGATCCAACTGTAAAACTTGTTTGTATATGGTTCGAGATCACATACGCCAAAAATCGCAAAAAAAAAACATTCATAGATCAAGTAATGAGACAAAACTTTTCGACAGTTAGAAATGAAAAATCACGATTTAAGAGTTATTTTAACTCCGATTTTGATGATTTTTTTACAGCTACACTCCTTGACCCTATACAAATACAATGAATGAATTTGAAATTTAATTTAAACTATTTACACCAGTGGATACCACAAAATCTTGTGTTGTACTTAATGAAAGTATAAATAAACTCAAGTGTTAGTGAATCTATCTTTTTGATGGGATACGCATTCTACAAAACTAGTTTGAACGATCCAACCGTCAAACTTGTTTGTATATGGTTCAAGATCGTATACGCCAAAAATCGGAAAAAACAAACATTCAAAGATCAAGTAACGGGACAAACTTTTCGACAGTTAGAAACGAAAAAATCACGATTTAACAGTTATTTTAACTCCGATTTTGATGATTTTTTACAGCTACACTCCTTGACCCTATATGAATATAATGAATGAATTCGATCTTCAATTTAAACTATTTACACTAGTGGATACCACAAAATCTTATGTTGTACTTAATGAAAGTATAAATAAACTCTAAGTGTTAGTGAATCTATCGTTTTGATGGGATACGCATTCTATGAAACTAATTTCAAAGATCCAACTGTCAAACTTGTTTCTATATGGTTCGAGATCGCATACGCCAAAAATTGCAAAAAATAAACATTTAGAGATCAAGTAACGATACAAAGGTTTTCGACGGTTAGAAACGAAAGATCACGATTTAACGGTTATTTTGAATTTACACTGGAATATTGCGCGACGAGTACATATATTTCGTCGTACAAAGTATACTTGCACGACAAAATATTGTATTCGTCGCGCAAGTGTCTGAAATTTCAATTAAGGCGTTTTTTTTCGTAGAAATTTTAAAAAACTTGCACGACGATTTTTTATCCTTGCGAGACAAAGGCTCTGTCGCGCAAGATTCTATTTTTTACCCCATCTCTCCTTCTTCCCCTCACTTCCCTCTTCTTCCTTTTTCCCTGAGCGATTCCCTCTCCCCTTCCTCTGTATCTCCTTCTGTCTCTCCATCCCTCTCTCCGACCGTCGCGACTCCCTCTTTTCAGATTTTATTTTCAATTTTCTTTATTTACAAATTGGGGGTTAGAATTAGGGTTTTATTGGTTTTTTTTCTTTTTCAAATTGGGGGTTAGAATTAGGGCAGTTAGGTTAGATTTAGGTTCGGGTTACATTTAGGTTCTTAAATTACAGTTTTTAGGGTTCTTAATTGGGGTTAGATTTAGGTCTTAAATTAGGGGAACGATTTTGGACAGTGAGGCTAGATTAGGTTTTCTTAAATTGGGGGTTAGATTTAGGATTATTAAATTAAGGGTTTTTTAATTTCAAGTACAGGGTTCGAATTAGGGTTTTTTTTTTTAATTTAAGTACAGGGTTCTTAAATTAGGGATTTGTTAATGTTTTCATGTGTTTTATGCATCCACAACATTGCACTTACACTTTTCGATATGCAACAATCCTTTTATTTATTTATCTTTATATCGTATAATTCACCTTTTTAATTCTCTTTGATTACAATTAGATGAAATATATTTATGTTTGTGGTTTTTTTGTTGGAATTTAAGATATTGTAGGATGTGTTCTCTATTGTAGGTTTGAAAGAAAAAAATTGAATTACACTGTACATTTGTGGAATAAGTTTTTAGAGATTTGCATTGCTGACTGCCATGATTTCTTGATATATGATGGGGTATTAGCCTTTGTTGTTGCCTTATTAATATGATAGACTCGGTTGCGTTGCTTGTTGAATTCGGCCTCCCAGTTTTGAAGTTACATTTTTAGGAATGTCATGAATGGATTCTCTCCTGGGTCTGGCTATACTTAATTCACCAAGGACAAAAAATGGGAAATTTATATGTAAAATATGTTTTCAGGAAGATAGGGCAATGTCATGGTGATTAGGTATAACAAACCAATAGGAACACATTAAATCAAATGAAATCTGTTTGTGAACTCCATTATTATTATTCAAAGATATGGGAACCTACATGATATAAGCAAATCTGGATTTTACTAGTAAATAATGATATGCTCTCTCTCACATTATTAGTTTGTTGTGAGGTTTTTATTTAAACATAAGGTAGTAAGGATATCCAAGGCACCTCACATTTCTTTGGTTTTAGGTAGTAAACTTGTAAGGATGTCCTTTATGCTAGTTTCTTCTTATAAGTTATAATTGCTAGGTCTATATCCTATCTGAATTGATTAGTTTGTGTATAGTATATCAGTTTTAAGTTTTATTTCTGCCAAACTTGAATTGGGTTTAGAATTAGGGTTTTTAAATTTCGTTTCAAATTTAAGTTCAAATTATTAGCATGTGTACGGTAAGTTAAATCTTTGTGTAAGAAACAAATTGATTTTCAATTTTGTAGATGTCACACCTCATTTGAACCCGGAGGGCGATGACTTCTACACCCAGTCCGACGGCTACACCTAGTCCGACAACTATACCTACTACTGCCGCCACTGCTCCGGCAGAGATGGACCATAGGTTGGTCAATCCGGTTGACCCAGTTAGTCCTCCAATCTCACAGGCACAGGCATTGTCGACTTCTTAGGTTGCGTTGCCTATTAGCGCCTGACGTACTCATCAACGCCCCCACACTACGGACCAGATGTCTCCATCGGGATCCACGACCGATGCCTCGGGTACACGGCCAGGTATACAATCCTAATTCACTCCCTCATTCCCATGTTAACTGAGTTTTGTTATTTTAGGTTCAATTTGTTATGTCATGTCATGTAAGGATTAAAAAGTTTCCATTGTTTTCTCTTTTTTTGTTCGCAATTTCTTCGCTTTTAGAAATGGGTTTCGTCATGAAATCGAAATTGTGTGTATTCCTTAATTCATGTTTGTTAATTTTTATGTTTTTGCAATTTTTTTGTTAATTTATGTGTCATTTCTTAGTTACCGTAATGGGTTTCGCACGGAATTGAAACGGTAGTGTTGTGGAAGAGATTTAATGCTGATCATGAGGAAATGGCGAAAATGTTTAATTGGGAAATGAAAACCTTGATAATTATCATGAAGCAAAGTTTTTAGAGTCGTAGAAGTTTCGGTTATGATTGTCCGAGTCTTATAAATGTCAATGTGGATGAGGTTATGGAATTGTTTGCTACGACAGCTTAGAATTCTTTGCCAAGCCTGTTGCCAGCAATGTCGAGAGCTTGTGTATACAAGGTCGAAAATTGGTTGTCTTGGATGGCAGTTGTCGCCATTTTTAGAAGTTTGTTGTGGTATTTGAAAACGCTCGAATTGGAAATATGTTCTAATCAGGAGAAAGGAAATAGTGGCCTCAAACAGAGAAGTAGCAGTGATGCTCTCAATAAGTAACTTTCAGGAGAAATAGTGGAAGAAAAGGTATGCGAATGTTAACTGATCAATTTTGTTATTTTAGGTTCAATTTGTTAAGTTATGTCATGTAAGGATTAAAAAGTTGTCATGGTTCCGAACCTTTTATTAAACTGTTGTGATCATTGTGTTGGATACATATATTGTTTATGTTATTTTCAGGGTTTTGGGAAATGTTTTAATTATAGAGGAGGTTATGCCGAAATTTTAGTAGGATTTATTATTAATTTTGGGTTAATGACATTTTTTTCCATCTCTTTGCATCGAAGAAAAACACCCGGCGACCTTGTCGGCAATTGAAGACGGCAAAGGTCACCCGGGTGACCAACGGTCGTATCCCAATCGGATACGATGAGCGACATTGGGCAGAACCAACGGCGGAGCAGCATAGTGCATTGGCCCACGACATTGGACATGTCGTGCGGACCTTTTGCCCTATGCGGTGGAAATCTTGGAAGGCGATGCCAGAGGAGACGAAGAACTCGGTGCGCAACCAATTGTCCATAGATAGCATCGCCTTTTTAGTGCTTTTCATGTAAAATTTATATATTTATATTTATTACTGTCTTTTATTACTAATACTTTCAAAATATTTGTTACATTGCAGACAAACTACAATTTGGAGGACATGGACGAGGACATGTTCGCGTACCTCAATCGGCTCTTCTCCGAACGCTACAAGCAGTGGAAAAGTGACCTGCACCAATGTTTCCAGCAATTTGATGATCCATAGGTCGCTCTCGTGGAGGGTTGTCCGAAGGAGTTGGAGGACCGACAAGATAGTTGGGTTTGGCTTTGCGGTCATTTTCAAGAGCTGGGCTATGAGAAGCATTTTTAATTACGACTTTTTTCATTTTACTTTTTTTTTAATTTTTACTAATGTTTTTTTTTTAATTTTCTTTAAGTATTACAACTAATAGATTTATTTTTTGTATAACAGAAGAAGGCAAAGGCGAACAAGATCAATTGGGAGAAGAAGACTCTTCTCCACCATTTGGGTTCGAGGCCTTTCGCCTATAGGATGGAGGCATGACGGAAGGTATATATTACATCTTTCATTTCCAATTTTAAAATGCTGCTAATATTTTTTTTTTCTTACTAACATTTTCCTTATCTTTTTCAATTTCAGGAGGGTTCAAAATTTCCGGAGATCGATGTCTTTGCTGACGTTTATGTTCGGCCTGGGGATGAGTTGACCGAGTCCCTTCATGTAATGCATTCAACATTTATACTAATTATTTCAAATTCTTTTCTATTAATAATCCATGTTTTTTTTCACACGCGACTATGGTAGAGAAGAGTCAGTCGGTGCTTCAAGAGCAGTGGCGGAGCCACATGGAGACTAGGGTAGTCCAGGGCCCATCCTGGAATTAAATTTATATGGATTGTGTAGTGAATTTTGCAATAATGTGCATGTGGTGTGTTGGTATATCAGGTTTTAGAGGTTTCATTAGGTCCTGGGGTCGACGCCTGCTGACGGAAAGCTACTTTTTGGTATTTGTTTAACCAATTACCTTATATAACTACCCTTCTACCAACATTCTGATTTCTTTTAAACCAATTATTTTTTTGTTAGTTCATATAAAATAAGGTATATATATTCGAGAGGAAGATTCAGTAATATTAAAAGAAAAATATTGTAATAATAGCTTATTTTTTTGTTAGTTCATATAAAACAAGGTATATATATTCGAGAGGAAGATTCAATAATATTAAAAGAAAAATATCGTAATTATAGTTTGAGCTAGTTATAACGTTATTATCAATGTTGCGTTAGATGTCAACACAGGTTCTATTTACTATGACATCTCTGAATACTAATTTTTTCATACAAATTTTAAAGCTCCATCACTCTTGTTTGATTCAAATTTTCCATGATAGTACTAAATTTTTTTCTAATTTCTTTCATTAGTTTAAAGGCCCCTCCTGGCATGAATTTCTGGCTCCGCCCCTGTTCAAGAGTCTGCCTCCTAGCTTCCCTCGGACACGCCGATTGAGTCTGTGGATCCCCCTGAGGATGCAGGGTTTCACATCGTGATAGAGACGTTGGACCAAACTTTCGGTTGGAGGCCAGGGACTTATTGTCGGAGGATGGGAAATGCTAGGCGGGAGATTAAAGCCTCGTCATCCTCGCAGTCAAAGGGCCAGGTTACGGCTTTGACGCAAGAAGTCGCTGGCCTGAGGAGTGAGCTGGCATTGTACAAGTCTCAAATGTCGATGCTTGTACAAGCCTTCAGTTCCTCCGGAATACATCTCCCAGGTTTTTCTGAACCATCGCCCTCACAACCCTTCCACACCGAGCAAGCACAGCAATCAGGCCCGTCGACCTCCGACCCTATCCCCAACCAGCAGCAAGATCCTTCGAACGACATTCTTATAGATATTTTCACTTTTTTTATAGTTTGTTCATGCTTTCTTTTATAACTTTATATTTTTACGTACGTTTTTATTTATATTATAAATAAAATTGTTTTTTTATTCATTAATTTGGTTTTTTTTTGGTCATTAGTATGAAATCTTTTATTTTTATTTTTTTTTTAATTTTCCTTTTATTCTATTGTCTTTTTTTTTAATAAAAATTACACTTGCGCGACGTCGACCAATCGTCGCGCAAAATTAAGTGCGTCTTATAACTTCGTCGCGCATTACCACTCGTTTCTTACATTTTTCGTTGCGCAAACTTTTCGAGACGAACTAGTCACAAAGCGCACTTGTACCCTTTTATATCGTATGACGAAAACCTTCGTCCGTATAACTTTGGTGACGAGTAGTAAAGCGTCGTGCAATTTTTTTTTGCTTGACAAGTTTGAAATTGTTTGTCGCGCAGTGTCTTTTTTCACGACCTTTGCACGACAAAATACGCGCGACGATTTTCTGGTCACCATAGTTTTTGTGCGACCTAATAATGATTTGCGCGACAAAATCTCCCCCGTCGCGCAAACTGTTTAATTTAGTAGTGATGCTTCTCTAGATTCTAGACCGTGATGAGATAGCATCAACCGCTGCATTTATGCTGTGGTATTAGCAAATGATATCGTCACTGGGACGAAGATATTGTCTCAGTTTAACTTTAAATACATGAGTAATGCAATGAAATTCATTTCAGAGTGCTGCTTTCCTTGGATGATCCTCTTACTTAAAGAGAGTAGTGTATACGTGTACTACTCTACACACTTCGATATTTCAAATGCATGCAGATTCACCTCTATATCAAAAGTGAGGTAGATGGTAACAAGTTACAAGAGATGGAACAATAAGTTTGACTCGTACGGGTCAGAGGCAAGTAAATTTTACATGTTTAATCTAAATGTTCGCTTCCTTTCCTTCGGCTTCCCTCAAACCTCAATCTTGAGCTACTTTTTTAACTAGAACAAACCAAGTTTTTAACTACAATTAAGCAATTGAATTATGCATGTAAAATTCAAGCCATGATAGCAACGCATGTGATATGAAGCAGAATTAAAATAAACATGATAGTAACGCGTGTGATATGAAGCAGAATTAAAATATGGATTCTTTAGAAAAAGGCCCTTGAAACTTCTATTTTCCAAACAAAAACCCATATAATATTAAACATCCAAATAAAATTCAAATTTCAAATAGAGTACCATGTCGACAAATATGTAACCAATTATTATCACATATTTACAACTTATGGCACAAAACTCTAATTATGTCAATAAATATTATTACTCACCCTAATTATGATTAGCAATTAACCCCATATGGAAATTTTACCTTTCTTGTACGATAAATATTAGGAATACACACACACACACACATATATATATTGACACACCCTGACCCGGAATGTCCACTAGGACTCCGAATCGAGCTGTGCTGGCCGACACCTGGAAGGTGATGAAGCCATAAAGTGTGATGATGTGTAAAAGTGAACAAATTTAAACCTAAAGTGTCTAAGAGCAGAAGTGCGTGGTGAGCAGGATTGAGCCCATTTCACACGCGATGTCAGAGCATAAGTGAAGTACAGTAGCATGGGTAAGAATCATACTCGTAGAGGCAGCCACCTAAATTGAGATTCGCCAAGAATCCTCGTCGATACGAACCTTTAGCAATTAAAACCTGGAGGGCGCAAAACAAGAAAATGTGAGTGGGCGAAAACAAAGCTTTTCAAAACCTTTCTAAATTATCAAGAGTATAACCCCTCGCCGCAAAACCTGTATAATTTCCTAGAAAATAGAATATACATAAATAAATTTATATATGTCTCAAGATCATTTCCATAATCCAGAAATATCAACATGTATATCCTGCAAGATACCATATAAATAATCAAGCTAAATAGCTGAACTAAAACGGTGAATAATAATGTGTCAGCCGGATCCACTTATAGTGGCCTGTACGGCTGAACCTATAACTCATCACATATGCCTGCACATGAGTCGAAACCACCTATAGTGGTATGTACGACTAGATTGTGTCAGAACCACCTATAGTGGTCTGTATGACAAGATTATGTCAGAACCATCAATAATGATCTGTACAACAAGACTATGTCGGAACCACCTAAACTGGTCTGTACGACTCATAAATCAATCTATAATAACACATGAGTCGGAGTTGCCTAATGCAACCTGTACGACTCATAGGCAACCTGTATGACAATGTCGGAGTTGCTTACTACAACCTGTACGACAATGTCAGAGTTACCTATTAATGCAACATGTAGTCATGCCATAACCTAGTCATTTCAAATAACACCATAAACTCACCTGAACTCACCTGCGCGTTCTGCGAAGCATTCACGACAATTATAGGTAGGTAATATGCATATGGGTATGCCATAATGCAAACTAAAACTCATTCATATCATAGTATTTAAGAGTGTATAAATATATATATGACATGGCATAAAATGTATAATTCAACTTAAAAGCGTTTGTGGAATTATCAATCATATATATATATATATATATATATATATATATACAATAAAGAGGAAAATACCCACTCACCTGGAATCCGCACTACGATTCCCTAGCATGAGCATCGAGGTGTCACGAACGATCGGCGCCTAAAACAATTATCAAATCACATTTCCGAACTCTTATCAATAGAATAGTTAACTCACATATAACACATCCTCCAGGACATTTTAGAATGATTTAAGACCCATTGACCAAAAGTCATCCGTCGATCAAAGTTCGACTGTAGGGTCACCACTCTACATAATTTGATCCGGAAGATCTGTATCTCAGATTTCTGATCCGTAACTTCTAGAGATACACATTATACTCCTAGAATAACATACTGAAATTTCGTTATGATCCAACAGTCGGATCTCGGCCAATTGCAAAAACCAAGTGGCGGTTAACGTTTTATTTTATGAAATTCCAAACCCAATTCGGGAAGGTCCGTACGTCATATTCTCGATCCGTAAGTTCCTAGGATCTTAAAATATTATGTATTACAATGTATCAAAGTTTCATGACGATCCAACAGTTGGATCGTCGATTCATATTTTCACCTAACCACGTAACATAATGAAATTAGGTTCAATTGCTCAATCTACGTCATTCGATTATCAAAACTGAATTTAAGACGTCAAACACAGCCTAAAAATAACATTGAAGACCCACTGGCCACGTGCCACTGCACGCACGCACCACCGTGGGTGGCGGTCGGCCGCCCCGACTCGCAAGAAAATCCAATTATCTCCAAAAATTACCAAATATTGCAGAAATGAAGATCTCAATGAGTAGAGTAACTTTCGTACAAGTGACCAAGGTCAATTTGGCTTGGAAACACCTCAATTTCCTCAAAATCCGTACGAAACCCTAGAATGGGTGTTCGTCGATTCGTTCTCAAATCAACTATGATGCTCCAACCAAAGCTTGGGCTTTGTTCTTGGGTTCTAGAGGATGCTATGGGTGGTGTTAATTGGAAGAAAATGTTTCAGAATTTGGTGGATTTTTGAACAAGTCTCCCGCAGCACCCACGGGGTAATCCTCGTGAAATCTCCACCATTTCGGGTCAATCTTGGCTAGAATTGGATGTTGGGATATGATACTGAGGTTTGATGATGGTGAATGGGTGAGAATCACCTGAAAACTTGGTGGATATCGTCGGCAAATTCCACCAGTGCGAAACCGGGTCGCGGTAGTGTACGGGTCAGAGGTTAGGTGTTTCTCACCCCTTCTCCTTTCTCTCCCCCACTCTCTTCTTCCATTGGTCCTTCCTTTCTCTCTCTTCTCCTTATTCCTCTACTTATTTCTCATCTCTCTTCTTTCCTTTGCATCACAGCCATCCATTTTACTTTCTTTCAATCTGGGCCACACATGTGGCACCCCAGATTTAACTCCCAAAATCTGAAATTCTCCAATATTTAGTTAATTTCCTAAAATGTCCCCAACTTCAAACACTAATATCTTCTTCGTTATAGCTCCAAATCGTACTCCGTTTGCGCCCACGCGTCCGTAGCAACGAGTACTACGAGGATATGCCAAGAAAATAATTCTTATGTGACACGACATGTCAACAAAGGTCAAAGTATATGCCTCGAAGGACATTTTCGTATATTCACTTATTAAAATCATAAAAATAATAATTTCTAGGGACGGGTCGTCACAATCTTCCCCCCTTAATAAATTTCGTCCCCAAAATTTCCAATAGCTTGTTAAATATAAAATACTCAAAAATAGTAAAAAAAAAACATATTTATCTAAATACTTACACAAAGAAGAAATCAAGTTAGAGCGGCTGCATAAAAGAGAGTGTCATTCCGTCGCGATCGGATTGCAATTATTCCTTTTTCATGCTTCCAAGCTCATACCTTCTTCCTTCCTCGATAACATAATAGTATAACACCCGTAAAAACCGTAAAGTCGAAAACACCAATTGCTACATACTAACATAAGGTCCAAAATATACAGATATAAAATATTGAAATTATATATACATAAAACTTACCATTCTAACATTTATTTCAAGAGTTTAAAATCAAGAGTAGAACTAACTCACCCAACCTCTGCAATAGCAGAAATACTCATATAAATAGAATAATCTCGTAGGAAAATGCTTGCACAAAAATCAAAACTCAAAACGAATATGGGCTACACCAAAACATTTGTCGTGTCATGAGTTTCTAGGATAAGTCTGAACCATAGCTAACTAGTAAGTATTGTCGTAGATATGCTATCTTACCCACTATCTTAGTGAATCCAACAATCAAGCCATCGATATTACAGTCTGCAACCTGTAATGCCAATAACTCATCGTTGTCTCAATAAGCTAGCAAGAAATTCCCGAGGATGCAATATTACCATATTGCCCCTAATTGGGAAATAAACATAACTCGTCAGAACAAAGCCTTAATCGTGCTCACGCACTACCTCCTCATGCAATATCGTCAATATCATAACCTTGATCATTCCAATACCTGCTCACAATACTCTTCTGTAAACCACATATTGCGCATAAATATTTATACCATTTCTCAAACGATGCTATGCTCATAATCAGGAGTGTAACCACAGTCACACATAACCTTAACAAGGATAAGTGTTTATCAATCATATATTGTGCACAAAATCTCTGCATATCAGCTCCAATGGTAACATAGCTAAACCAAAATTGTAACCGTAGTTACAACCACTAAAATAAAGATAGTGTTATGTCATAATCAAACTAATAGTAGGACGAACAAAATGCAACACGTCTACTAAAATCTGAGTAACTAGTTTTAGACTAATCGTTAGTCTCAGGGTAATAATATGATATTGAACAAAGTCTAGTACTCATAACCTCCTAAAAGGCTTCCAAAGACTTGGAAGTGAAACGAGTATCACGGTGAGATAGAATTATGCCAAGACGATAATCTGGTCTGGTTTCTGTTTACCTAAACTAGCATAGAAATCCAGAAGCAGCTTTCTCATAATGTGATCATCCTCTAATAGAAAACATATAGAAAACTGTAGTTGTCCAGGGAGTTTGAACTTTGTTTCCTCAATCATCCTTTCTACTCTAACTAACGGCGGAGCTTGTCTAGACTAAGAATTCTTTTCAACACCTCAAGCGGAGCCTCAGTTTTAATTCCTTTCATATCTCCACATTTGATTAGATCTCAACCAAGGGCTCTTAGATCACATCGAATAATAATATGGTTTGATAAAAACAACAAAGAATCAATTAGTATTCTTTTATGTTGTAGGTAAATTATTTTACCTAGATTATTACATACATTAGGCATTTTTGTTTGTTATCATATATGCTTGTTAAAAGTAATTTATCTATATTTATATGTAAAATATAAGTAAATTAATTTTGAATCAAATAGCATTTATTTTGACACACCCCGACCGAGATCAAGGCATGCTGGCCGTCACGTGAGGGTGACGTAACCATGTGCACAGTGCGGAAGCATTAAAATAGCAAGAATTACGAATGAATAAAAACCAACTTCAAGAGTGTTAGAACAGAAGTAAGTGTGATTACACATTCAGAGCATAAAGTCTAGGTGCAGTCAATGCATAAGAAGTACTTAATTTTAACAACACCCGAAGGTGATCCTACATGAGTGATGGTCTGTCAGAACGTCCGATGTATCCTCGTGAGCCATCAACAAAGCTACCTAATACCTGGAGGGGCGCAAAACAAAGGCGTGAGTGGGCAAAAACAAAGCTTTTGAAAATCATTTCGTAAACAACATTTCTATCCCCTCGCCGTAAAACTTGTATACTTTCCCAAAAAATAGTATATACATATACTAAAACTCATCTGAAATCATCATCATGCTAATATGCCAATAAATCATGAATATGACATGCCATGTCAATCAAATCATCAGGTAAGTAAGTCAAATGCAATATTAACTGCAACAGCTCGTCAGCTGGTTCTAGCTTATAAATCATGCCTGCACACGAGTCGAACCCACTTATAGTGGTCTATACGACAGGACTGGGTGTATACAATACGCTCTAGTGCTACAATCACATGAAGACTGTTCGAATAATCGCGGGTCACCTATGAGTCGAACCCACTGAAAGTGGTCTATACGACAAGACTGTGCACTTAACTTGTATCCAAGATGAGCGTATGGTGCGGGAGGTGAACATCGCGTGAAAGACTATGCCCCTAACTCTGGGCGGGAGCACTAACATCGGGGTGCAGGTTTATGAGCTCTCAATGCATCTCATCTGACAAGGCCAATTTGGCTTGGAAACACCTCAATTTTGCCAAAATCCGTATGAACCCTAGAAATGGGTGAGCTTCAATTCGACCTCCAAACTTGTTCCAACGCCTCTACCACTTCTTGGGCTTTTTTCCTGGGTTCTAAGGGAGTCTAATGGTGGTGGTGGTTGATGGAATTTACTTTAGAAATGGTAGAATCGCCACCACACCCATTTCGGCACACCCTCGTGAAAACCCTTGAAATTCCCTCAGTTCCCTTCCAAATTTGTTTGATACTAGAAGAATGAAGGGTTAGATGATGATTATGAGTGGTGGTTTGGTATAATTTTTAAGAAATCCGGTGGAAAACCACCGGAAAACATGGCGCCGGTCTTCGCGGGTCACGGGTCCTCCCAACCCGTTTCTCTTCTTTTCCTCCGCTTCTCGCCTGATAGGAGCATATTTATGCGAGTTAGTTAGCTTGTTTTCGTGCATTTATGTTGATTGTTCGTAGTTAATTTAGTATTTTAAGCTATTTTCGTGTGTTTGTAGGTCCCAAGGGGTAAAGTATCAAGAAAGTGCATTTTGGAGCCTTTTGGAGCAATTTTGGGCATATTTTGGATAGCTTATGCTTGGAGCAATGTAGATGGACGAAATTGAAGGCCAAAGCATGCTAGGAATCAGCTAAAGAGAAGAGGAAAAATAAATTCAAGTTAAGGAAGGAAAAGGGATCCAAGAAGAAGAAGGGTTGACTAAGTCAAAGTTTCCTTACTTTGACCTTTGACTTTCCTAATCCTAATGTACAAAGGTTTCAACCACAAAGAGGGAATCCTAGACATTTTGGGACACCTAAATCCAAATTCTAAGAGGGTGCCGCACATGCCTTGCAGCTACATCTTCCTTGCCGTGCAAGGAAGTACTCTCCCTTGCCCTTTAGGACCAATGCCGCACCTTTTCTTTCCCCAAACCTTTCTTGCTGCACAAGCTTTCCTTTCCCCTTTCAATTTAGGACACTTTCCTTTTATTTTGGACCCAAATCAGCAAGGAAAGGTCTTTCCCTTTCCCTTGCCGCATTCATCTTGCCTTTCCCTTTATTTTCCTTCACAGCCGCACCCTATTACCCTTTTCCCCTTAGGTTTTGACTTTAATTCCCTATTTCCTTAAAGTTTTGGAATAAATTAGGTTACCTAGAATCCTCCCAGCCGTGCCTTAACCTCTCCCCTATATATATGACCTCTTGCCACACCATTCAAGGATCCATTCACCAATTCACACAACCTTACACCATTCTACATAATCCCAGCCATCTCTACACCCTTGCCGCAGCCCCATTCAACCTTAAACACATACCTGACCCCAAAACACATCTCATACACTCCATCCACCTTTGTGTCGCAGCAAGAAGAAAAAGGAAGGACTCTTGGATGTTCGAGCTTGATCGTTGGAGCATTCTAGGTGTAATTCGTTCTTTATTTACAATGTTTAATTTCTTTTTCTTTTGGTTTGCTGTGAACATGAGTGGCTAAACCCCTCTTGGCTAGGGGTGATTTCAAAGCCATGATTATGGGTGCAATTTGAGTTGATAAATTCCAGTTATGAATTCTTGAATCGTGAGTGTAATTGGCTTAACTGTTTGATTGATAACTTATTTGTGTTTGTTGATTGAGGGTCGACACTTAATTGGCATGCATAAATTTGATGCTAGAGTATAAGGGAGTTTCACATAATCGTTACAAACTTATATTCATATGTAGTGAAGGTCGCTGGTCACGATCGCGTTAAGTTTAATTCCTAGCATGAGTGACATGATGTCATAGTTACAAGTGCTTTGTCAATGCTTATGATTTTCATTGAACGTAATGATCTTTGATTGTATCTTTATTATGATGTCATGTAGGGAACTTTTGAAGAATGTTTTGGGTTGTCGAATGATGTCATCCAATCCAATAACACAAGGAAAATCTGAGGGTTAACTAGTGATGTCACGGTTAATTTGGGGCATTGTCGTTCATAATTCAATGAAGGAGTAACTGGAAATCGATTCGTTTGCATACATGTCATGTGTGGAGAAAGAACCTCTAGCTAGCCCATCATCCATCCAACTTTCCAAAATCGTTTTCAAACTTGTTTTACTTTAAAATCTGCCTAGTTTTGCAATCTGTTTATTTTACTTTCAAATTCGTCAAAACCAAAAACCCCCTTTACTTTCTTGTTTCAAATTGTTTTAAACTTCTTTTGTTTGTGTTTTTAAGTGTTTTGAGTCAAGCCCAAACCTTATTTTCGTCCAAAATTGTGTTTAGTGTCAGAAACTGCCTAGTTGGTGTTTTTAGGCAGTTTTGAGTGTTTTTAGCCTATTTTGAGTCTTGTGAACTTGTTTTGAGTCTTTTGAATCTATCTAAACATTTTTAAGTTTGTTTTTGTGTATTTGAGTCAGTTTAGAGTCGATTAGCAATCCCTCCTAATCCCCGGTCCAGAACGATCCCTACTTGCATCTTTACTACAATTGTCAACAAGAGGGTTTAATTTGTGTGCTTAACTTTTATCACATCATCGCCCTCTCTCCTTTCCTCCTTTCCCTGTTCCGATTGGCCGGTCTCTTCTCTCTCTTCTCCCCATTCGCCCAGGTCTCTCTCCTTTCTCTCCCGGAGCTCCTGCTCTCTTCCTCTGGTTGGGCAGCTTTGCCCAATCTCTTCTTCTTCTTTTTCTTCCACCAGCCACGCACACACACACACGTAACCTTCCTTTATCTTTTTATTTTCTTTCCTTTCCATCCGTGCCATCCGTTTCAAACTCCTTTTAATCTGGGCCATCCAAATGGCACACCAGATTTTATAATAAAACTCTGAAATGCCCAAACTTCAAAAGTTAATAACTTCCTCGATATAGCTCCAAATCACTAACCGTCTGCGCCCACGCGTTCGTAGCAACGAGTACTACGAGGTTATGCCAAGAAAAAAAATCTTAGGTGGCACGACACAATGATTAACCTCGAACAAAGCACGTGCCTTAAAGGGCATTTTGTAAAATCCTTTATTAAAAAATTTAAAACTCTTAAAATCAGGGACGGGCTGTCACGAAAGATGACTTCTCGTCTTCTGCTTGTTTGACTCGAGCTTTGAGGTCTACTCTAGTGAATTTTGATTTGATTTTGAAAGCAGACTGGTTACACTGTAATATTGCTGACATCCACTGTCGCGAGAAGACGGTGACTTTCCGTCGCTTAGGTTTATCCGGAGTTACGTTCGTAGGTGAACCCTTGAGGATATCCTTGAGCATATGTTTTACGTGATTACGAATTCGATGGTTAAGAGTTCTAAGTTGTAGTTTGATAATTGTTTTAGGCGCCGAACGTTTTGGGACGCCTCGATGTTTACGTTAGGGAGCCGTAGTGCGGACTCCAGGTGAGTGGGCTTTTGTTTTCCGTATATACCTATTTACTACGTGTTTTTCCCAGAAAGTGCATTTTAAATGCTTTTATAAATGAAATTGCATGCCAGTGCATACGTACCTTTGATTATGCATCATGAACTGTTTATGCATTATGATTTGTATGCGCATGATTGTTGGTGCTGTGGGCGCCCAGGTAAGTACCAGGTAAGTCTATGTGTGGTTATTACGATGTTCAGTTAAGAAAAGTGAGATGAGATGCATTGAGAGCTCATAAACCTGCACCCCGGTGTTAGTGCTCCCGCCCAGAGTTAGAGGCATAGTCTTTCACGTGATGTTCACCTCCCGCACCATACGCTCATCTTCGATACAAGTTAGGTGCACAGTCTTGTCGTATAGACCACTTTCAGTGGGTTCGACTCGTAGGTGACCTGCGATTATTCGCACAGTCTTCACGTGATTGTAGCACTAGAGCGTATTGTATACACCCAGTCCTATCGTATAGACCACTATAAGTGGGTTCGACTCGTGTGCAGGCATGATTTATGAGCTAGAACCAGCTGACGAGCTGTTGCAGTTAATATTAGCATGATGATGATTTCAGATGAGTTTTAGTATATGTATATACTATTTTTTGGGAAAGTATACAGGTTTTACGGCAAGGGGATAGAAATGCTGTTTACGCAATGATTTTCAAAAAGCTTTGTTTTTGCCCACTCACGCCTTTGTTTTGCGCCCCCTCCAAGTATTAGGTAGCTTTGTTAGTGGCTCACGAGGATACATCGGACGTTCTGACAGACCATCACTCATGTAGGATCACCTTCGGGTGTTGTTAAAATTAAGTACTTCTTATGCATTGACTGCACCTAGACTTTATGCTCTGAATGTGTAATCACACTTACTTCTGTTCTAACACTCTTGTAGTTGGTTTTTATTCATTCATAATTCTTGCTATTTTAATGCTTCCGCACTGTGCACATGGTTACGTCATTCTCATGTGACGGCCAGCATGCCTCGATCTCGGCCGGGGTGTGTCAGTTTGGTATCAGAGCCTAACCCTGGCCGTGGTGTGCCGATGAGGACGTCGGGCCCCTAAGGGGGGTGGATTTTGAGATCCCACATCGCCCAGGGGAGTGATCCTTATATGTATATTCCCATCCCTACCTAGCACGAGGCCTTTTGGGAGCTCACTGGCTTCGGGTTCCATGGGAACTCCGAAGTTAAGCGAGTAACGCGCGAGAGCACTCCCAGGATGGGTGACCCTCTAGGAAGTTCTCGTGTGAGTTCCCAGAAACAAAACCGTGAGGGCGTGGTCGGGGCCCAAAGCGGACAATATCGTGCTACGGTGGTGGAGCGGGCCCGGGATGTGGTGGGCCCGGGCGGGCATGTGACATATTTTGTAGGTAAATTAAAATAGTAATTCCATTATTTTAGTAAAGTTAAACAGTGCCTAAATTATTTTGTAAAAATTAAACCAAGACAAATTATCTCCATTAAAATAAAACAGTACATACTCGACAAAAAAATAAAATAAAAAATAAAACAGTAGATGCATTATTTTCTTATAAGACTAAACAATAGGTAAATTATATTGTAGGTACATTATATTTGTAATATAAAAAAAGAAATTGAAATTCATAAACAAAAAGTAGTAGATATATTATTTTTTAATCAAATTTCCTCTATTTGTAGGTGAATTATTTTCATGCATTATTATATATATTGGGCACATTTTACTACTAATATATATGTGTGCAATAATTTACCTATGTTATTATATAAAATATAGATAAATTTATTTTGAATCAAATAACATTTTTTATTTTATAAGTAAATTTTTTTTTTTTGAGTTGAAACGATAGCGATTTTATTAATGTCAAGAAGACGACATACAATCATCCAAGAGGTACCCTGGAGTAAATTATTTTGCATGTATCATTACATATATAGGGCAAATCTATTACTAATACACATGTACAAATAATTTACCTATATTTTTTAAATACAGGTAAATTATTTTATAGTGCTCTTTCAGATTTTCATTTGGTAAGAAAATGACAAAATGAAATTAAAATTGTCTAATTTTATGCAAATTTGAAAAACAATTACGAAATGTTAAGGAAAGTATTGTTGTAGGCATAATTTACTGAAACAATTATGGAGGCCAAAAGAGAGAGAAGGGGTGCGGCACATAGAGAGAAGAAGAGAGAGATGTGTAATTGTGGGTGTGTGTTATCTCACCCCATTGTGCCTTTATTTATAGTAGTAGAAATGGTAAATACCTTTCCCTTTAGGATTACAACATTTAATAGGTAATCTACTCCTAATAGGAATATAAGATACATTCCCATATCTACTAGGATTTACACAATCACATTCCTATTCCAATAGGACTGCAACACTCCCCCTTGAGTGTGTAAATACTCAAGTAAATGGCGCATCAGGTCTTCAGTGATGAAGCAGGTACAGTTGATGAAGTCATCGGCACAACGGGCGATCGCGAGTCTCAAATTTACTTTGAAGTATGCATGTGTAAAAACTCACAAAAACCTCGCTATGGTAAAACCCAAGATATGGGGAAAACCCATAGACTAAGGGAAAAGTAAGAAAATATGCATAATGTCTAAAACAAACGTCAAATTGGACGAGTGTAGTGAGCTCAACGAAGTATGATCATCCCATGATGGGTGCCTCATTAAAACCTCGTTAGGTAGCAAAAACCTAGTGGGAAAAATGCTCCTAATCGTAGGAAAAAGAGTACATTAAGATCATGTGAGTATGCTTCTGGATACTCCCCCTGAGTTAGACATAACTTCTAAATAAGAGAACTACAAGTGATTCAATTCAGATAATTTGCGCATACCGATTCCTTGGACAAGCTTCTGGAAGGTTGACTTCGGAAGTGACGTCGTGTAGAGGTCGGCAAGGTTGTCTGGGATCGGCTTGCATGACTTTAAATCTCTTGATGTTTTGCTGATGTAGATGTAGACGCAATATGTCCTGGTGTTGACTTCGTTGATGTATCATGGCTTGGTCGGGTTGATACATGCGGCATAGTCTTCATGGATCGTCGTTGGGACTCAACGATGGATGAAAACACAGCAAGTACTTCGAATATGCTCAACAAGAACTCCTAACCATGTCACACTTGTGGCGTAGTGAAGTGAGTTGAGTCTTGGAACGATTCAAAGATTTCGCAACTAAGGTCATATCGTGGACCTCCAAGATATTGCGATATCCATAATGGTAAAGACATAACCATTCGGGGATTTTGCCTTGTGCGGGTTTGATAAGTAACCTGCGTCAGCATAACAAACAAGGCAAGCATCATTCTGAGGATCAGGGGGTTGGATCTGCTCGAGATGCGTTGGGATTTGATTTACCCAAATTTGTAGTACCTTCAGGGAACGTCTTTAATACCAATTCAGTGGTTGCGTGTAGGCGTGGTGCTGCATCTTTACCAAGATCAACAGCGAAGGAGATGTCCTGTCTAAATACAATGAGCTAAGTACAACGAAGCGCAAAGTTGAACTTTAGATATGGAATTTCGGATTCCATAACCTCTTCAAGAGTCTCATTTGTATATAACGTATGGACGATCAAAGGTATAATCAAAGGTAACACATTCGGGGTGTAGTTCGACTGGTAGACCAAAATACCGTCAGAACAATGCTTCAACTTCAGGTCAAGGCATAAACGAGTTTTCCTAAGATCCTTCATCTCAAATTTCGTCTTCAGGTGCGAGGCAGTTTTCTCAAGCTCTTCTAGAGTCTTAGTGAGATTCGTATTAACGACAAAAACTGTAACTATAGCAATTCGGAATAAGACTTCATAGTTTAACACGCAAGGGCATTCATTCATATCCCTGACTGATCAAATAATCACGTAGACGGGTATACTACATCCGTGAGATTTTTCAATCCATAAGTGAACGACTCAAAACGAGTTAAGAGGATGTTCCGGGTTTTGGAACTATTTGAACTAGTCCATGTAATTCTTCAGGAACTTACATGTCAATCTCCGTATCTATATCCCCATGGAGAAATACTAACCACATTTCGTAATGCTGCTATCAATCACAGGACGTTTGAGAGAAACCTTGCGCCGTGAAGCGTGCATCGTATCGCACTTATTTCATTCATCTCATAACGCTTCCTTTCCCACTTGTAACACAACAGGGTTACATTGGGCAGTGTAGGAACTACGGGTCCAAACACACTTTGGTAAGGAATTTGACCTGGATTGTAACTTCAGTTGTCCAATCAGTTCTACATTGTCACTTAATCAATGGAACACGGTTCAATATCGTCGCTTTTCATTTATGTCGGTAGCTACCATATAAGTGAAAACATCATCGATGATAATCTCATTTCAATTCCATTTAGCTCACCCAAACTAGTATACTGGACTAAGAACTTCATGTCTTGGGAGTAATCTGGATTAATCTCATGAGCTGGAAATGATTTGAGACAGCGATCGAGTTCAGATTCATTGTTGTGCCGTGTCTTCCTCTTCCAGGGAAGTGAATCCTACGAACCGAATGATTTGTCATGCTCCAGGCCAAGATAGATTGATTGGCTATCCGCCGGTGTACCGGACCGTCCAACAGGGGCGTCCAAACCGTCCAACAGGGGTGGCACACCCTCCAGGGATGTTGACTCGATGTTCGTTAAGTACGTCTATCCTTGCAGGCATGTTTGCAGCTGGTATATGATCTCGTCACTTTAGTTAGATCAGAGGAATGCGTCTGGAGCAACATTTTGAAATCTAGAATTCATCGCACTTGCTTATCACACTTGTGCGGTATGGGGATCGAGATGAGACATAGTGGGCAACGTCCACGCAAATTCACGCCTTTCATTAGGAACGTTGATGTTCTTATCTCCCCCTAACAGCGAGAAGACTGTCTCATTAAAGTGACAACCCACAAATGAGCGGTAAAGAGATCGTGTGCAAGGGCTCGAAGAGAGCTAGTGTGAAGGAGAATCATGATCGACAAAAGATACACATCCTTCTTTGAGGACCCATGGTGGTACGTTGTGGCGGCGCAACTTGGCACATGGAATGCACACCCAAATGCGTAAATACGAAAATCGTCAGGTTCGTACCCAGTAACCAACTGTAACGTCATATAGGTTGGGTGGCAATGGGCCGCAAGGCGGACCAACATCACTGCGTACAAGGATTGCATAGCCCTAGGCAGAAATCGAAAACTTGGTACGTTTACCAAAATTCGGGCGATCATTTAAATTGCGCTTTATGATCGCTAGGCGAGGCTATTTGGGGTGAACATGGGAATTCGATGTTCAATTAGAAACCCAAAACGACATACAATACTTTATCGAAAACCGTCGATATAAACTCTCTAGCATTATCCAGTCTCCCGGACCTTAAGGGATAAGTAGGGTGGTGAGCCCATAATCGGCCAGAGGGTTTAGCAGTAATGTGTGTGGACAAACATGTGACCAGTTTGTCGATTCATCAACCAAAACCATAAGTCTTTATATGGTCCACATTTTGGTTGGATTAGTCCACATATATTCCCTTGAATCCACTGTGAAAGGAGAGTCGTTTCGTATCTTTGCAAGGGATGATTTAGAAAATCAAATTTCACAAATGAGCAGACTTTGGCAAGTGTGCTTGTAGGCACAAGATCCTTACTTCGGGTAAGGAGATGCGTTGTAGCATCATTGATCAACCTAAGTGTCCCAAAAGATCGTGCCAAAGCAAGTAAACTGTTCAATCACCAGGCTCTAGGCCGGCCATATATGGCGTGTTTCCAGTTCAGAGACAACCCATTGGCCCCAAATCAAAGCTGCAGGCTCATTTTTGGAGGTGGTGCAAAGATATTTCACCCTATTTTATTCAGTGGTTTCATTTATGATCATTGTCATCTCGAATCTCCTTAAAAATTCAACGTCAGGGAGAATTTAAGGTCCCTTAAATGGTGATTCAGTACCATTCATACAATGAGGAGCGTGCCATTGCTCTTAATTAGGTTGGATAGACCTGAAGTCGTTGTTAGAGATGTGATTTAGGTGTAAAGTTAGTGTGCGTAGTACGCATTCATCCAGACAACTAACTTTCCCACATTCCTACCTAATCACGTGTTTAATTGAATCGGTCACATGTCCTAAGAAACATGATTCAATTAACTCATATTCGAGGACAATATCAATAAGATTATCCATAAGTAAAACATACACCAAACTTGAATCCCAGAACATGGAAAAATGTTCTCAGAGTAAATGATTCACTAAGGGATTCGGCCAACAAGGCCATCCATGTCAAAATTTTATTCTTCCAACGATGTTCGGTGGAGCAAAATTAATCTCACATATTGACTACTAGAATGGTACTCCTCAACGACATTGGTAGAGGCACAAACAGGTGCATAACCAATGATCTATTCCATCGAGACGGAAGTAAATTTTGCAGGGTTGAGGTTTGGGAATATTATTCCTTATTCTTGAAGTTTTAGGTCTTAGGTACCAAGGATCATGCTTCGGGCATGATGCCACACCTTGGCAAGCCCTGATTCTACCATATGTTGTAAAAACAAACTTGAAATTGGATTGTGAGAAAGTATGCCATTCGGTGTATCATTGCCGAAGCAGTGTATCACCATTTGGTAGGCTTTGACCGAACTGGGTCGAGCCATTCGGTAGACTCCAGCCGAACTGGGTCCATACCTTTCTCTCACGTTTGTGGTAGTAATCAGATCCGAGAATTTGTCAAACTTCGCCTTTCTACACTACTTGTTTCAGAGACGAGTTAGAAACATGGAAGGACGAGAAAAGTATTCTCTAGTCAAAACTCGATCGGATTTATAAAGTTCAGAATTGTACTCATTCATGGACATAATCATGGTGTGCTTCAGGCAATTTCTTTCATAATTAGACAGTCCGTAGGAGCGAGCCAAAGAGCCATGGAATCCTCGATCGAGAGGTATTTCCATTTGTAATGCTTTGGGCATAGGTCTTCGAGTGAAGATCATGGCAGAGGCTTATTCAGCTCTTCCATGCCATTGTTGGCTTCAATGGTTTCTCAACTTCTTAATAGTCAATGGGAGATTCACATCTTGTACCCCACATTAAGTGGTTTCTATTAGAAACGTCCAAATCAGGAAAATCGAACTTGTGACTGTTTGACAATCTACTGAATTGGAGGGAACAAGGTTGTGATTAGTGCTATGGGAATGAAACATCCATATGCATCAGGTTTTCATGGGTGTATTGTTTTATGAAAACTTCGGGTTTCAAAGGCACTAAATTCGAAACTACAGGTTCGATTTAGTTTATAAACATTTAGTTCATAAAAGAGTGGTTCCTGCAAGAAACACATAATACAATATACCAACTAAGTGTAGTGGATTTGGGGTTCTTCAGGAACTCAAGTGTGAGAGCTTCGTTACTACGAAAGTATGTGACGGTTCAAAGTAGAAAGATAAATTATTGAATCGTTAATGTCCAAAAGTGATCTTCAGGTCAATAATTTTGGATTCATTATCAGATTAATGGACTGCAGGTCACTTTTAATTAATTCAATAAATCGGGACCATTCGGGGTCGATCGTAGAAGCAAAAATAATACAAAGTTTCAAGCCTTATTATGGGCTAGATGGCTGCGGGCCATTCGAAAAAGGAAAAAAAAACCCAAAAATTTGTTAAGGCCGGGAAAGTGGGGCACCTAAAATATGGGTGCGAACCAAAAACATGGCTTTGGGCCGAGAGAAGGTGGTAGCCCAGCATTAGATTGTTGGCTGCTTGTCTAATTTGCAAAGCCCAAGTTGGGCCGTGTGATGCTGCTGCAAGCAGCCCAATCACCTGCAATTGCAAGCTTGCAGGCTTGTTGTAGTCACGGGCCGAGAAGAAAAATAGGAGCCCAGCTTACTACAATCAGAGCATGCCGAAAAGAGGGGTAGCCCAGCAGCATTAGGCTGCGTGCTGTGTAACCAAGGCTGTAGGTCTGTCAGATGATAAACCCAGCGTGTAGGTTTAGGTTCGTGCACAGAAAGGCCCAAAAAAAAAATGGGAGCTGCTGCCTTGGCTTGGCTTCAGGCCAGCTAGGCGCGGCTCAACGATTTTCCTCTTTTTTTTTCTTCTTTTTTTTCTTTTTTCTCTTTTTTTTTTCAAATCCCTTAGGGTTTAGGAAACCCTAACTTGCTTCTAATTTGTTTTTATACTTTGACTCACAAATTCCACATAACAATTTAATTGTGCGATACATGAAACAAATATATATATGAATATATATATCGGAAGGAAAATATAAACATAGGGGGTTCATGCATCATGGGGAATGTTTTCATGCTTCATGGGTCGTTTCAAATATCTTACTTTATTTTAAGCGTACCTGAGTAGCAGAAAACAAATAAAGCCTTTGAATTTGTAGAAGTTCCTTCGCAGAAAGCCGGAATAACATCTCCAATGCGTTGTATCACGTTCAACACAGAAAAATTAAATTGAATTAATAGCGTGTAGATCAATTCAAAATAATAATAAATTAATCATGGAAAGAATGATTAAAACGTAATACTCCCCTAATTGAAGATCAAACTCTCTTTAGCGCAGCGTCAAGAGCGTGCTGATAATGTGTTGTAGGCATAATTTACTGAAACAATTATGGAGGCC
This sequence comes from Cotoneaster glaucophyllus, assembly GCA_036320875.1. Taxonomy (NCBI): domain Eukaryota; kingdom Viridiplantae; phylum Streptophyta; class Magnoliopsida; order Rosales; family Rosaceae; genus Cotoneaster; species Cotoneaster glaucophyllus. The sequence goes on from CM070060.1 coordinate 12,941,763, forward strand.
AAAAGAGAGATAAGGGGTGCGGCACATAGAGAGAAGAAGTGAGAGATGTGTAATTGTGGGTGTGTGTTATCTCACCCCATTGTGCCTTTATTTATAGTAGTAGAAAGGGTAAATATCTTTCCCTTTAGGATTACAACATTTAATAGGTAATCTACTCCTAATAGGAATATAAGATACATTCCCATATCTACTAGGATTTACACAATCACATTCCTATTCCAATACGACTGCAACAAGTATAACATTATTAGTTCTTTTTTGCCTTAACATACAATTTGTTTTGATATGTTAATGCAATGATTTTAAACATTAATACATTTTTTTTCATTAATCTCTCCCTTCAAATATGCATAGAATTAAATGTCTACATCAAAACTGTAATTAGGGGTATTTTAGGCATCTCAAAAATGCAAAATGTGTTAAGGCAAACAAAATTAATGAATTTGCTTATGTGGAGCCTAGTCATTGGGTTTTATTCAGATAAAAAGACTATGTCGGGTTTTATGTTAAGAAACTTGAGTTTTAGGAACTAAAATCATATTTTCAGTTAAAATAAACATAATAGAAAAAGTTGTAAACTTCTATATCCTAGTAACAAGTACGCACACTGTGAGCTAGAACCGCCCAACATCTCTAGGATTAGGAGGTCTAAAATTTAGAGGATGAGTTTCCGGGGTGGCCTTTTCGTCTTGTTTCCACAGCTTGATTCTCTTGTCAGCTTCACAATTAACCAGCCTTGTGCTAGTGACATCGTAGCAAAGAGCATAAATCCCAGCTTCATTCTCGAGCGAGGCCGGTTGTGCAATTGTTTGGGATTGCTGGAAGTTGTGGCCGCTCTTCCAATCCCAAAACCGCAAGCTACCGTTGTCGCCTCGGAGGTCGACGGGCCTGATTGCTGTGCTTGCTCGGTGTGGAAGGGTTGTGAGGGCGATGGTGCAGAAAAACCTGGGAGATGTATTCCGGAGGAACTGAAGGCTTGTACAAGCATCGACATTTGAGACTTGTACAATGCCAGCTCACTCCTCAGGCCAGCGACTTCTTGCGTCAAAGCCGTAACCTGGCCCTTTGACTGCGAGGATGACGAGGCTTTAATCTCCCGCCTAGCATTTCCCATCCTCCGACAATAAGTCCCTGGCCTCCAACCGAAAGTTTGGTCCAACGTCTCTATCACGATGTGAAACCCTGCATCCTCAGGGGGATCCACAGACTCAATCGGCGTGTCCGAGGGAAGCTAGGAGGCAGACTTCATGCCAGGAGGGGCCTTTAAACTAATGAAAGAAATTAGAAAAAAATTTAGTACTATCATGGAAAATTTGAATCAAACAAGAGTGATGGAGCTTTAAAATTTGTATGAAAAAATTAGTATTCAGAGATGTCATAGTAAATAGAACCTGTGTTGACATCTAACGCAACATTGATAATATCGTTATAACTAGCTCAAACTATAATTATGATATTTTTCTTTTAATATTATTGAATCTTCCTCTCGAATATATATACCTTGTTTTATATGAACTAACAAAAAAATAAGCTATTATTACAATATTTTTCTTTTAATATTACTGAATCTTCCTCTCGAATATATATACCTTATTTTATATGAACTAACAAAAAAATAATTGGTTTAAAAGAAATCAGAATGTTGGTAGAAGGGTAGTTATATAAGGTAATTGGTTAAACAAATACCAAAAAGTAGCTTTCCGTCAGCAGGCGTCGACCCCAGGACCTAATGAAACCTCTAAAACCTGATATACCAACACACCACATGCACATTATTGCAAAATTCACTACACAATCCATATAAATTTAATTCCAGGATGGGCCCTGGACTACCCTAGTCTCCATGTGGCTCCGCCCTGTAACCATGACTCCATCTTCATTGACGGCCATCGCGGTGATAATGGACTTCTGTTGGGAGAGCATGTTGTGCAAAAACTCACCCCTCGGAAGGTTGAACTTTTTGATGGTGTTTGTTGAAGCCGATGCGAAGCAATTACCCCGATCTAGCTTAGGAAGATGTGTCAGTGCCCGCACCGATTTCTTATGATGCGTTAACCCTTTCTAAGGTCCAAAAGCTTGACCGTTGTATTGTGAGACCCGCTAATAACTTGTGGATCCGTTGGGGGGGGGGGGGGGGAGAAGGGAGGACACCGTATCTTCGTGTCCAGTCAAGACATGAACTTGCACATTCTTGAGACGAATATCCCAAACACGGCATACGCTATCCCGTCGGCCGGTGACTAAAACGTCAAGAGTCGGATGGAGAGCCATGCTGTTGACGGCACTAAGATGACTGGGGTACGAACGGATAACCTTGTTCTGTTCAAGATCCCAGCATTTGACTTGTTTATCATCGCCACCCGAGAACAAATAGGGCTGCCTGGTGCTAACGGCAAGGCTTCTTATTTGCCCAACGTGTCCTGTAAGAGAAAGTTCTAGCGTCCCGCTTGCTACGTCCCATATTTTGATTGTCCGGTCTGCAGATCCTGTACAGAACCATCTGTTGCTTGGATCAAAAGCAACAGAGCTAACCCATCCTAGGTGGCCGCTGATGACCCTGTAAATCTTCCATGGGCTATGCCAAACAGGACGTGGCCAATTTCGGGTTATATCCAGCGTTGTTGTTGGACAGCTCTGATCGCGGAAACGGGACGAACCAGGAGCAGAAAAAACCGAAGTGCTATACGTAATATTAATCGGCACCTTGGCCCTGGGGGGTGCAGATGGACTCAAAAACAAATCAGCGTTTTGAGCTCCTTGGGTGCTTTAATGTCTCCTAGCAGTAGCAGGAAGGGATTTGGAAATCAACTTTTCAATTGACGACTCCATTGGCTCCTTGCTTCGAACAAAAGTTGATCAACTACTCTATATATAATCGGTATATAAAAATCCAACTGGGAAACAAACACTAATTCTACTCGGAATTGGAATATAAAATAGTTTCCTGCAAGTAGTAGGATTCCTTCATAAACCTAATTCCTAGTGGGAAAGTAAAGAGAACCCTAAATAATGAGAGGGGAAACGAATTAACATTTGTATTAGGAAATCTAGTATCCAGGGGTAATTAACGAATTAACATTATGTAAATAGTTACTGAAATTTGATGAGGTATATCACAATGATGACTGATCAGATCTCTCTTTTTTAGAACGAAAGATATACAACTTGCCCAGTATGCATGGTGGACATCAATTATAGGCCATCAACTATATGTAATACATCAAGTTTGGATGGCAATTTTTCATTGTGACAGTCGCGACATGGCATAATATTATTTAATAATCAAGTGATAACATATGTGTTTTTATTATCAAAATTACACCTTAAATCCACAACGCATCAATCATCATCAACAAAGGTGCCTCCACATATGAACCAAGGACGTGGTCGTTGTATCCTAGGAGACAAGCGTTGATCAACTATAAGCACCGTAGTGGGGCGTAAACTTGTCTTAAAGATAGAGTGTCCAACACTTACCTCAACATATTTTCCATGTTTTTCTAATCCATTATGTCATGTTCATTTAACATTTGATTGATCATGTGCATGTATTACTTTTATACATAATTGCATGCATTATTTTTTGATTTTATATGTGATTTAATATAGCAATTAGACCCTATTTTTCTAACAATTTTAAGACAAGTTTATTGGTTTGATTGCTATGTTTGTTTTGAGAATAATATGCTCACGTGACAAAGTAACTAGGTTGATCCTAATGGCATGATCTTTCTTTCAGATTTATTCTATTATGTTTTTGTTGCTATAGATTAATTTTTGTGGTATAATAGTCTGGTATATATGTAGTCTTGGTTTACTACAAAACTGTTTGTTTATATTATTGCCTAGTTGGTTATTACTTCTTTGCCATGCATTAAGTTTCAATTTGTAAAGTAAGTAATGCTTGGGAGTGTCTTGTTTATGACTAACCCTTATTTATATCACAAATGATCCTTGAAATTGACCCCATCAATCATGATGGTCCCTGAAATTGAAAATCGATTTATGTAGTCCCTGAATTTTAACCCCGCGAATCAATGTAGTCCTCCTGTTAGTGTTCGGTCCAAATTAACTTTAAAAAAAGTTAGAGAACCAATTTTTCATGGTAAAATGACCAAAAAGAACCCTGTTACTTATAATTTTACTTGAAAAAAAAGGTGGTACCCAATTTCTTTTACAAGATAAATGATCAAAGGTGGACTTTGGCAGTAGCTTTTGGAGCTAACCCAATTTCTTTTAAAAAAAAGGAATGGAGCTAACCTAGTTAGAATTCTTTTTTACTTGATATTAAAAAAAATTGAAATTTCCCACTTTTTTTTGTTTTTATTTTAGTTTTAGCACCAAATCCATGAAAAAATGGAGAGAAAAGTGAAGATAGAAAAAGGAAAAGAGAGGTAGTAAGTAAAATTATAAGTAAAAGGGTTATTTTTGGTCATTTTACCATGAAAAATTGGTTCTCTAACATTTTTTAGAGTTAATTTGGACGAAATACTAACAGAAGGACGACATTGATTCGCAAGGTTAAAATTCAAGGACTATATTGATCGATTTTCAATTTCAGGGACCATCATGATTGATGGGGTCAATTTCAGGGAGTTTGACAGATTTCCAAGTGGTTGACATGCCAATTGGAAAACAATTGTAAAGCAACAGAGAGTGTTGCAAAAGATTCATAGAGAGCAGAGAAAGAAGATTTAGTGAGAGAGAGAAAGCTTGTATAGGAAGAAAAGGGAATCTGTATATTTCTTGTAACTTACAAAGAGAATGCTATTACGTGAGATATATATATCTCTTACAATTGCTTAACAACTAAATTAACATAACTGCCTAACTAATCTTGCGCCACATGGCATATTATAGAACCATTGATTCATTATAGTTATACTGTTATCATCCCCCCTCAAGCTCAGAAGAGGAAGGTCCAAGCCTGAGATTGTAGCAATGGGTACGAAACAATTGTGATGATAGTCCATTTGTCAAGATATCTACAAACTGCTCATTAAAGGACACAAATTGCTCATTAAAGGACACAAATTGCATTTGTATCTTGGCAACTCTCTCTCGGACAAAATGAACATGAATTTCTATGTGTTTTGTCCTCTGATGCATGACAGTATTGCAAGTAAGAGCAATCACAGACAAATTATCACAAAACATAGTTGTTGGAGTAGGGGCTGTAATATGCAGAAAAATGATTAATTGCCCAATCCAATCAATTTCAGATCGTGTGGAAGCAATAGCCCAATATTCAGCTTCAGTAGAAGATCGAGAAACAATATTTTGTTTCTTGGAGGACCAAGAAATAGGATTTGAGCCCAAGAACACCACTAAACTTATTGTTGATCTTCTATCATTGGGATCCCTTACCCAATCAGCATCACTATATGCATGCAAGTCTAAATCCCCTTTGCCAAACTGAATACCATAAGATTATGTTCCCTTTAAGTATCGCAAAATATGTTTAACAGCTAATAAATGGGACTCCATTGTATTTTGCGTAAACAAACATACTTGATGAACCAAAAACGCAATGTTGGGTCTTGTGAAAGTGAGGTATTGAAGAGCTCCAACCACACTTCTATACAGTTTTAGGTTATTGAAAGGAGTGCCATCATCCCTTAACAACTGATTATAGGGCAAACAAGGTGTTGCACATGGTTTAGAATCAACAATTTATGTTTTCGTAAGTAAGTCAGGCACATATTTTGTTTGAGACAAGGACATACCTGATACATTTTTTGTATAAATTGAATGCCAAGAAAATAATATAAAGCCCCCAGATCTTTGAGATCAAATTCTTGAGACAATAACTTCAGTGATTGCACTATTGGAACTGCCTGTTATTATAATGTCCTCGACATAAAGTAGGAGAATGACAATATGCGGACCAACACACTTCACAAATAGAGATGAGTCTGCATAGGTAGGTTGAAACCCCAATGTAGGCAAGTACCCCGAGCATGTAACGCAGCTAGTTCTTCTTTCATTGCATCACATCACACATATGACTTGAATGCAAATCATCTTCAACACCATCAGTAACAGTAGTAAAGAAAGCCTTTTTCTTTGAAATTCCACTCTTGGACCTTGTTTGCATTAGATGGAGATTCAAACAAGGAGTAGGAAGTACAACTTGTAACTGTTGAGGTTGAAACTCACAAGATGCAGATATACTCTCAGAAGACTGTGAAGAACAAGGTGAAGATAAACTTTCTGAAGAATTGACAGAGGGCACAGGGATTGATGATGAGAAGGATTTTGTTGATATATTTTGTAAATGTTGTGATGTTGCAGTAGTGGACTGAGATGAACTAGCAGATGTGCTTCTGTACTTGGAGATGCCCTTCCAGTATCCAAATTAATTAATTGCACCAGAGATGATCCTAGAATGTGGAACAACAGTATTGGTATGAGTAACAGTGACTAAAGGAGAAGGTACACCTACTTGTAGGTTTAATTGGAGCAACTAACAAGGGATATGGGAAGGTGTTCTCATAAAAAAAACATGTCTAGAGATGTAGACTCTTTTTATGGTAACTTCATAACACACATTCCCCTTATACTTAGAGGCATACCCCAAAAAAAGACATTGTGTAATCTTTGGTTGTAGCTTAGTACGATAATAAGGCTTCAATAATGGAAAGCAAGAACAACCAAAGATTCTAAGATAATGTATGTAAGGAACATGTCTATATAGTGCTTCAAAAGGAGATTGGTTGTTTAACACAAATATGGGCATTCTGTTAATCAGATAAATTGCAGTTTGGCATGCAAAGGACCAAAAACTACAAGGTAATGAAGCAGTTTGCAAAAGAGTGATAGAAGTCTCTATAATGTACCTATGTTTCCTTACAGCTATGCCATTTTGATCTGGAGTATAAGGGCAAGAAATCTAGTGACTAATCCCTTTATCAAGAAAAAAAGTTTGAAATTAATTACTAATATATTCCCCCCCTCCATCACTTTGCAAAGTTTTAATGGAAATTGCAAAATGATTGAATGCAAACTTATAGAAACCAAGGAACACAGAATAAACTTTACTATTATTATGTAGGGGAAAAATCCAACAATATCTTGTGCATTCATCGATGAATGTCACATAGTGTTTGTAACCATCTACAGAATTACAAGGAGCTGGACACCACACATCACTATGTACTTCTGCAAAAGGATGAATATACTTAGACACTGATGTAGGGAAGGGTAACTTGCTAAACTTGCCCACTAAACAAGCATGACACAGTAAAGGGGATGAATCTGGTACACAGGACACATTAGACTTTTTCAACATTGCAGAAACAATGGGATTATAATGGTGTCTTAACGTACTGTGCCACAAACTGGAAGTAACTTGCTGTCCAAGAAAAGAAGCTTTGAATACTTGTGGCCTTATCATGTATCCAGAAAAAAAATGCATTGAATATTAACCAACAGTTGTCCAAATAGATCCTATCTACAGAAAGAAAATTCTGTGTAATTTTAGGCACAAAAAGAATGGAGTTTAATTTTAAAGGTTTCATAGGAGTTTGGAGAATAGAAGAACCAATATGAGATATTGGTAAACCTGCACCATTAGCTATCTGAATGGTTTCAGTAGAGGGGAAGGGTGTTGTCAAAGATAGATTCTGCAAATCAGTAGTCATGATTTGTAGCTCATGAGTCAGTGAGCCACATTTGTTAAGGTGGTACGGAATGAGCAACATGCATAGCAGACATGGATGAAGATGCAGAGTTAAGATTAACATTTCGAAAATGACAAAAATTGAGCAGTGCGGTTCATCTTGCCGCAAATTTGACAACCTTCAACTGGAGATAAATAAGTTTTTCTATATCTTCAAGTATCAACATAATAACCATATTTTCCACAAATTTGACATTGTTGTGCAGAAGACCTTGGTGGAGAAGTGCCAAGAATTCCAGGAGAAGAATTGTTGAAGGAAGGCCTTGAATTCCCAAACAAAAAATTAGAGTTGTAATTGTATTTGCCCCTTCCTTTGTTCTTGTTGTAATTGTTCTTGAAGTAGGCATCCCATACGACATTCCCTGAGAAGAGTTCCCAGAAGAATAATGCTAACCACAATTAGATGACCTCGAGTTAGGCTCTTTTGAACTAGATCCACTGTTCTTAGCAGCCATTGCAGACAAAAGTTAGTAGCACGAGCATTATCAACCATGGCTTCCTTCGTAAGTAATTTAGACCTTAAGTCTTTCATGGAAATAACATTTTCCCTTCCTCGGATAATAGATCGAATTTGTATTGTACTCTGTAGACAGACCATTCAAAGTGAGGATAACAATATCATCTATCCTCAAATTGTCCTCCAGCAACAGAAAGGTAATCTCAAGCTTCTTTGATTCTTTGAAGATACTGAGAGATAGAGTCAGTACCTTTCTTAATATTCTGCAATTCTAACTTCATCTGAAAATAGTGGTCCGAGTAACAATGGAGAATTTCTTATTCATTCGTATCCACAGATCACGAGCACTTGTACTCCCAATTGCACCGGACACAGCAGAGGGAGACAATGTAGTAGTAATTAATTGCATCAAAGCCCTATCATGGAGTTTCCAAATCTTATATTCATTAGTCTTAGTCATGGAGGAAGAATTACCAGAATTAAGCTCGGAATCACTGGAATTTGATGCTATAAAACAAGCATGACATTGATGTGAGCCCTCAACAAACCTTAAGATGCCATGACATTCGAGTAGTAACTCCATCTGAAAATTCCATGTAAGATAATTGGAATCATCGAGCTTAACCGTGACAGATGAAGAAACCGTAGAAATCAGAGAAGTTACCGGAGATTGCACAATCTGCAATTGAGCTGCAGTCACCGTTCTTGTAGTTGTAGAAGAAATTTTGATGTAGATTCAATGAGGAATACCAACAAACACTTGGTGTGCATTCTGATATGAAAGAACCCTCACATAATTGGGGAAGAACATAAACCTTAGAATCCCAGAGATCCAAGAAAAACAAGAAAGTATGTTCAATGGAACTTACTGACTTGAGCGGAAGCAGAAGAAATCCAAGATCGAAGAACCGCAAGCTACGTGGCTTGTGCGGTGATTGATACCATGTAAAGCAACATAGATTGTTGCAGAGATTTACAAAGATCAGAGAAAGAAGATTTAGTGAGAGAGAGAGGTTGTAAAGGAAGAAAAGAGAATATGTATATTTCTTGTATTGTAAACTTACAAAGAGAATATTATTACATGATAGATATATATATATATCTTACAATTGCTTAACAACTAAGCTAACAACCTTAACATAACTGCCCAACTAATCTTGTGCCACATGGCATATTATAGAACCATTGATTCATTACAATTATACTGTTCTCAACAATTACATACATTTACTTTGTATATTATTATAACTGATGGGTTGATTTTTTTGTCTGGAAAATAAATTTTCTGTATCTTATTTTCAGAAAGGGTTCCTTGGAGAGCCTCCACAGACAAAATGACCCTTTCAAACTATAGGGAAATTAACCCATATGAGATTTCGAGCAGATGCATAAGATTATGGATTTAATTGGCTTTTAAGCTAAAAATGGTGCCTGAGATTTGTATAACTCCTCACTTTGGTGCTTGAGATTTGAAATCAATAGAAGTGGTCCCTGAGTTTGTCCACCATCAATCATTTCGGTCATTCTGTGAAATTTTTTATTAAATAAGGACTGAAATGACAAAAATACCCTCAATTTAGTAATCAATTGGCCAAAATATTTAACAAAAAATGAGGGTATTTTTGTCTTTTTATCTTTATTTAATGGAGATTTTTCAGGGAATGACCAAAATGATTGATGGTGGACAAACTCAGGGACCACTTCTAGTGATTTCAAATCTCAGGGATCAAAATGAAGAGTTATGCAAATCTCAATGATCATTTTGGCTAAATAGCCGATTTGATTTGTATGGAACAGTCGTGTGTATCTTTCAAAGTGCACATCACAGAGATGGTGCCAGTTGGAAGAGAGTGGGTCATCATGGCACTATATGGCAGTTGTTCCAAAAAGTGCAAAAAATTGCAACTCTCTTTGGAAGAACTAATATGCAGAAATTAAGGGCTGCTTTTCGTTGTAAATTCCTAGTACATTGCATTCTGAGATGGTGCAAGTACTTGCACAACATTGCATCAATGCACACATATTCGACAGACGGCAATATGGTTATCTATCCTTTCTGATATACAATATGACAATAGCCATAGACTTGAATTTAACTTTGGGTTATATAACATGAAAGGTTGTGGTTCTTTGTCAAATCATAGAGTTTGACTCATTTAGATGAGTTGCTCGTCTTGAAACGATGACGACATAATTGTGGGCGTCATACCTACTTTGTAAGGATATAGCCCTATGGTAAGGCACTAGCCATAAGAACTTTAAAGATTCTACAAGAGAAGGGCTAATGAGGGTTTTAAGGCCCGGGAAATGAAAATAGACCAGGGGAACATATCTTTATAAGTTCCTAGTTCTTAAGTATGATAAATACGTTATTGATAACATTAAAGCAACCACAATGTGTGTGAACTGTCGGGGAATGACTTAGCTTTTTTTAAGATTATATGTCAACTTAAGAAAAATGAAAAACTAATTTGCTTCTAGAAAGAGATAACGATTATCTCTTATAATTGAAGTTTTAAGGTATTGAAAGGTTGAAGGTCTTCTAGCAAGTACCTCAAATGTGGGGGAATTTACCCAAGTGTTAGCAAATTACGTACCAAGTCCTAACACATGTTTTGAGGAATTACGTTGGAAAACAACTACATTCAATGAAATATAATTACATAAATGGAAGTGTGCACCATAAGAGATAGTCATCAAACTAGTGGATCCAATTAATTAAAGGTTTGACTAAAGAGTAAGTTGTATCATCAAGGGGAATGGGTTAAAAGCCGGTAATTAGAGAAATAGTGCAACCCAACCTAGTTGACTAGAGATCCCAATATCTAGGTTCAAAAGGGACAACTAAATTATGACAACTCGAAGTAGCACTGAGGAGATATATTCTCCTTCTACCTATGTCCCATGATGATAATAGTGCTACTTGCCATTGAGATTAGGTTAAGCTTTATGCTTTTAATGATTCTTATAGCTTGGAAGACTTAGACGTCTAAGTGGGGCATTGCAAGATACTCTTAATGGGAAGTCACCTATCTTGAGTGAGGAATGGGACCCGTTCCTATGAAAATTTTCTGAAGGGCTTAATTTTCTATAGCACTCATGCGAAACCAAGAGTTATTCAGGGCCAAAATGAACACAATTGAACAACCATGAGGTGTCTGGAAGAGTATTGTGTGATTACTATTGTCTTGGTATACATAAACGGTTGAATAGTTCAAGACATCGCGTTCACTGATTAGCCAAGTAAATATGATAGTAATTCACAATGGAAGGTTTAAAGCCAAAAACTACCTATCCCGATGTAATACTTTTCCAACTGAATTCTCTTTCTAGTGTCTGCACTGTCATTTGCATAGTATTGAGTCAATTTCCATTCATGTGGGGGGTTGTTGGAAATTGTAAAATAATTATAATTATTATTATATTAAATTTATTAATTGAATGGAAATTAGAAGTGATTGATGTATATTTAAACTAACTTAAATAATAGATTAATTTAAACCAAATTAAACTAGCAAGCGCATGAATTAATTGTAGGAATATATGCAAATACAAGGTTGATCTCACAGGGATTGCTTTTAACACCAACTTAACCAGCTAATTACGTGAAACTTAACTTAGAAAAATGAATGATTGATTGATTATGACAAGTAATTAAAACTACAACTTATAATAAAATCTGAAAGATGAATAATCAAAACACACGACAAATGAAAGTTTAAATAAATTAAGATGATGAAAGCTTAAGGTCATGAATCCACCAATAACAATCTTATTCCATTTTCTTCAAGCTGATTACTATCCAATTATCATGCCAATATTTAAGGTTGTTCTTATTAAGATATGAATTAATCTGTGGTTAGGCATCAACTCGTGGATCTATACGTGACAACAATATCCTATTGGTTAGGCATACAGTTAAACACATAAAAACCAATTAAGCAATGAAGAATCATGTCAACCAAAGTAGGACTAGTTTGATATTGGTCATCCTCACTAGTTTTTCTACTCTTCTTAATCTTAATTTCAATAAATCTAATTGATTGGTCGTCCTCTAAGATTTACCTAAATATCTAGCAACAAGTTCACAATGATGGCCAATCATGTAAGATTCCACATCACCCAGGGGTGTGGATCCTGTAAGCCTTATATGTATATTCCCATCTCTACCTAGCACGAGGCCTTTTGGGAGCTCACTGGCTTCGGATTCCATTGGAACTCCGAAGTTAAGCGAGTTCACACGAGAGCAATCCCATGATGGGTGACCCACTGGGAAGTTATCGTGTGAGTTGCCAGAAAAAAAACCGTGAGGGCGTGGCCGGAGCCCAAAGCGGACAATATCGTGCTACGGTAGAGTCGAGCCCGGGATGTGGTGGGGGCTCGGGCTGGGATGTGACAATTTGGTATCAGAGCCAATCCCTGGCTGGAAGTGTGGCGAGGAGGACGTCGGGCCCCTAAGAGGGGTGGATTGTAAGATCCTACATCACCCAGGGGAGTGGATCATCTATGCCTTATATGTACATGCCCACCTCCTTTAGCACGAGGCCTTTTGGGAGCTCACTAGCTTCGGGTTCCGTAGGAACTCCGAAGTTAAGCGAGTTCGCGCAAGACCAATCCCATGATGGGTGACCCACTGGGAAGTTCTCGTGTGAGTTCCCAGAAACAAAACCGTGAGGGCGTGGCCGGGGCCCAAAGTGGACAATATCGTGCTACGGCAGAGTCGAGCCCGGATCTTGTAAGCCTTATATGTATATTCCTATCTCTACCTAGCACGAGGCCTTTTGGGAGCTCACTAGCTTCGGGTTCCATAGGAACTCCGAAGTTAAGCGAGTTCGCGCGAGAGAAATCCCATGATGGGTGACCCACTGGGAAGTTCTTGTGTGAGTTCCCAGAAACAAAACCGTGATGGCGTGGCCAGGGCCCAAAGCGAACAATATTGTGCTACGGCAGAGTCGAGCCTGGGATGTGGTACGGGCCCGGGCCAGGATGTGACAATTTGGTATCAGAGCCAATCCATGGCTGGAAGTGTGCCGACGAGGATGTCAGGCCCCTAAGGGGGGTGGATTGTAAGATCCCACATTGCCCAGAGGTGTGGATCCTGTAAGCCTTATATGTATATTCCCATCTCTACCTAGCACGAGGCCTTTTGGGAGCTCACTGGCTTCGGGTTTCCGTAGGAACTTCGAAGTTAAGCGAGTTCGTGCGAGAGCAATCCCATGATGGGTGACCCACTAGGAAGTTCTCGTGTGAGTTCCCAGAAACAAAATCGTGAGGGCGTGGTCAGGGACCGAAGCGGACAATATCGTGCTACGGCAGAGTCGAGCCTGGGATGTGGTGGAGGCCCAGGCCGGGATGTGACAAATCACAAGAACGTTCGAAACTAGAATAAATTACCCACAATGATTAAGAATTAAACATGGCAGGTAATCGGATAATAATAAAAAAAATTGGTCGGAAATAATCATGTCATGGTTTCATCATAAACCTTAGAAAAGTAGTTTAGTTAATCATAGTCATCATAAATATCACAAAAAGAAGTCATGGAAGAAGATAAAACCCGGAACAGAATGGTAAAACGCACGCTAAGTTTCCTTCCTCTCCTTTGAATGAATTTTGTGTTGGAAGTGTGCCCTAAAACCAATCATATGATGATACTTTATGGAAATTTCACATGTTAAACAAATCTAGTTGAATATAAGGGCAAAGATTATTGTTTAAAGCCATCTCATATAAATGTTATATGCTTGAACAACAAGTCCAAGGAATATGTAATTAGGAGAATGTGATCTAAAGAAGTTAGATTCATGAGACCATTCTCTTTCGTACACATATCCTAAACTTTCCTGATCATAGGATTACCAATTGGGCATTGACGGTCCATTAAGATCAATACATGCTATGTCTTTTCTCCGGGAAAGTGACTGGTCTCGAGTTATTGATGTGACTGACACCAACACAAGTATGTAGATGCTCAATAGAGAATGAGTCCATTAAACGCAATCAACAATGAGTTCTCATACTCATGTCACATGAGAACTCAAGGTTGGGATAACGCAAAATAGTCCTTTGACCTAAGGCATCATAGTTGTCTTGGGGTCCTTGATCTTTGACTGTGTCAAAGGTACTCCATCAAAGGGTGGCCATGACACAGTTGGGGTTAAGCTACTTAACTATAAAGGCAGGTGAATGCACAACAATGGATCTCTAACCTTCAAATCGTTGAGGGTGAATACTCTATGATATGATTAAGAATCTCAGGCCAAAGTATGAATGAGATTTGGGAAGTTGTTCCAAATCACATTCAAGCTAATCATATAAGTAAGAAGATCACACTGGATAGTAGACATGAATAAACTATCAAACCAAACAATGTGGTCAAGAGTATTGTATTAGAGAAAGACTGTATTTCATTTGTAATCCCAAACTGAATAGGTTCTCCAACCTCTTCTGATTAGCTTGGGTAGCCATGACATACAACTAGGTGTCACTCATGGCTTGTGGAAGCCCTGAAGATGTATAATCACTAAAGGGAGAATTGAAAGTAAGTTTCAAATCACAATCAATTAGTAAGAGTTCTAATCACTCATTGTCTCGCTAAAAGGAACCTAATGGATTGTTCACTATGTAAGGTAATGATTGAAGGATATAACGAAGATGAGTAAGGACAATTAAATAGTTTAATTGTATATGGCAAGGCTTAATTAAAAGTTAATTAATCAAGGACGAAAGGTTCGTTTTGGTCTACAAAGCACATAAGGTTTAAGTTGCGTGACAACTAAAACAAAATGGGCAATTAACCCACTTACAATAGCATGGCCAACTATAGAAAGAAGGGATGGTGTTGATGGACTTATTACAAGTTTGCCACTCATTTGGTAGAAACTATCCTAAAAAAAGTCTGGTAGAAACTGTGGAGCCAAAAATAATCACAAGGCGACACGTGGATTTTCGGATTAAGGAGACAAAAATGCCCTTGAGGTGCATCAGAATTCCTACGCGCGAGCAGCCGGTAATTATCGTCGGTCAAGTCAAAGGGGCCCATAAAAGGTAAACAAATCCGAATTATTTCACCCATCCACATTTTAGGTAGTTATCTCATAAATCTACCAATTATCCCACATAAATGGAGATAATTGGCAAATTAATGGGATTATTCCTCATTAATTTGTCAATTAAATTAGCCTTGAAGCCAAAAAATACCCTAAAGGGCCGGTCCTCTCTCTCCAAAGAGGGGCCGGCCACTTCCCCATTATTTCCTATATTTCCTTCCCTTTTTTCCTTCCTTTCTTAAGCCAATCATCCAATTACTCATTATAACCCTTTTTCATAAATACAAACACATTCCCTTTTGGTTTAATTAGCCAATAAATGGGCTAATTAAACCTAAATTAAACACAAAAAACCCTAGCAAGGGCCGGCCACCTTTTTGAAGGAAAAATTTTGTCCTAGCTAAGAACATGTGAGAACATTTGAACACATATGCAAACTAATAACACTTTAAAGTAGGCATGCATTCAAAAACAATTCTAAAACCCATGACTTTCAAAGCTAGTGAATGGTGAACCAAGAGACTCTCTAACAACATTAAAGAGAAGGAAGGTTTTTGAGATTCATTACCCTTGAAGCTCATCCTTGTTTACACAAGGGATTCACCCAAGTGGAGGGCCTTCAAGTCACCTCCTAGCTCCTTGAATCTTCCTTGTGATTTTCTTCCTTTTGAATGCTCCTCTTGCTCCTTGAAGATGTAAGGAAAGGATCTCCAAGAACACTAAAGATTTAGTGTCTCTAAGTCTCCACACCAAGGATGTAGTGTGAAGAGAAGATGGATGACTTAGAGAGATTTTGATGCTAGTGAAACCCTCTCTAAGTGGCCGGCCTCTTTTGTGAAAAAGGAGAGAAAAATGTTTCTCTTCTTTCTCTCTAGAAAACCCTAATGAGGTTATGGCTATAAAGTTGTCTTTATACCACCTCACATGTGAGTGGCACACTTGCAATTAACCCAAGTTGGGTACCACTCACCCTAGGCCGGTTTTGACTTTGTTTTTGGGTTAATTTCCATTTAGTTTTAGTTGTCACACAACCTAAACTCAATGGGCCTTGTGGACCAAAAACCCTTTTGGGCCCCGAAACCCAAAACCAACTTAAAAGCCTAATACTAACCTTTCGTAAGATTAATTAACTAATTAATTAATCTTGACCTTTCTCAATTAAACTATTTAATTGCTTATCCATCTCATTTATATTTCTTCACTTTCATCCTTACTCGGTGTACGATCCATTAGGTTCCAATTAGCGAGGCAGTGGGCGATTGTTACTCTTAACGATCGATTGCGAATTGAAACTACATTTCAATTCTCCCTTTGATGAAGATTAGTGTTAGCTAATCCTCAGGGCTTCCACAAACCATGAGTGACACCTAGCAGTATGTCATGGCTACCCAAGCTAAGTAGAAGTGGTTGGAGAACCTATCCAGTTACAATTACAATGCAATACGGTCCTTCTCTAATACAATACTCTTGATCACATTGTTTAAGTGATAGTTTATTTCATGTCTACTATCCAATGTGATACTTCTCTATATGATTCATTTGAATATGACTTGAAACATATTTCCTAAGTCATATTCGTATGCTTTGGCCAAAGACTCCTGAATCATATCTCAGAGTATTCTCCTTCCACCATGGAAGGTTAGAGATCCCTTGTTGTGCATTCATATGCCTACATGACTAGATAGCTTGACCCCAACAATGCCGTGGACAATCCCTTGTTGTGCATTCATATGCCTCTCGTTAATCTAACTTACTTAGATCACTTCTCTCTTAGACTAAATACATTCCTTGGATTCCCTTATTGCTTAAACATATAATCCAATAAATAATGATTAACAATAAGCTTTGCCCTTCATTAAACAATACAATAGTTTAACACAATAAGTATTCCAAAAGCTATTACATCAAATGAGTGGCTTTGTGGGCATACTTCCAACACTTTTCTCCAAAGGGGACCGGCCATCTCCTGTAAATACTACCCTATTTCTCACAAAACCTAATTCCACTCCTTTGGCAAAAATACTCTAAACACTTTTTCTCTCTAAAATTCTAACTTTGGCATCGGAGGTTCTTCGGCCAAAGCCCCCCCCCCCATTCATCGTGGGCGCGTGAGGTTTTTCGCCTTGACCTAAGGTGTTAATTGTTTTGTAGGTGCAAAATCGTCCAAGACCGAAGAGGAGAAAATTTGCATCCATAAATTGGTGCTTTCATTGAGAGGAGAAATCTACGCTGGAAAAAGACTCTCGCACATAAAAGGTTTTTTCTTCAATTTCTAGTCCATTTGTATCTTTCGTACGTTTTTATTATTAGAATTTTTTATTCGTAAAAAGTTCTTTGATAAAGCGTATAAAAAAGAAGGAAACGAAAAATACATAATGGTTAGAAATCTAGAAAATTCCATGAGTGACAATTCAAACATTCAAGACATGGGACCGCGGCGATCTACGAGATTGAACGTGATTCTAGGGGAGATGGCGCCACTACCACGAGGCTCCACCATGGGAACCACCGCGGTGACCACCCGCGGCGAGGTCCATGGCACCGCTACTACAATCCAAGCCGCACCACCCAAAGTCCATACCACCAAAACCACGGCCCAAGCCTCGCACTCGCATGCATCTCGTGCTGAGCATCCTGCTCCTGCAGCCAAGCCTGCTCCTGTAGCCAAGACTGCCCTTGCAGCCCAGACTGCCCCTGCAGCCAAGCCTGCCCCCGCAGCCCGGCCTGCCCCAGTGGTGTCCCAAGCAGCCCGAGTCGGCTCGAGGCCATTTCAACCATCCGGACCGACCGTTGAGCCGGGAGCGATTTCACAGCCTTTCTTCACAGATTTGACATTGACCAACTCAAATCTTGTGCCCGGAATCAACCATTCATCCATCGCTCAAGGAAGAGCATTTCTTCCTAGTTCATCCAATTTGAGTGGCGAGCAGCACTTGTCTCGACAAGTCATGGAGTTGACGAGCGCCCTAGCACAACAAACAATCTTGGTGAATCAACTTTTGCGGCGCACCGAGATCCGACGTGCCCCAGACGAGGAACCTTTCCGGCAACGTCCTGGCAAGCAGCCGATCAATCAGACCAAGCAGTCGGGCGGTGTGCAATCTTGGCTGGGCCCCCGAGATAGCAAGGACTCCCGCCTTAGCGCGAGGAGGAGCATGCACTCTCGGTTAGGCCCGCGAGCGAGCATACAATCAAGGTTGGGGCCACGTTTTGAAGAACCACATGAGCAGCTTTCCAGGCAGAGCATCCATTCACGCTTAGGCCCTCAAGGAGCATATTCCATGTCACTTCAGAGGATGCAACATGACACACGAAGGCAAGCAGCCACTCGATCCGCTTCAAGTTCAACAGGCAGCCCGCGGAGAGACCTCTCAGCAGCTAGGCAGCCGAGGCAACGACAAGTGGAGCGTCCGAAGGAGCAGCCTAGACCGATAGGCCAAGGCTTGGGACAGCCCAGGGCTCCGCTGCCCCAACAGAGACAAATCCAAGAAGAGGTGGAACAGCTTTTCAATGAGCGATTGAGCGAGTTCTGACGTGGCGGCACGGCCGATGAAGCATTGCGGCGAGAAATGACCAACATAAGCCGATCAACCTTCACAGATGAGATCGAGCAGACGGAACCACCGCGTAAGTTTAGCATGCCGCACTTTACCTCATTCAAAGGAGATGGAGATCCAGAGAGGCACTTAAAGCATTACCGAAGTGCAATGGTCCTTTACCGGAGTAATGACGCCCTTATGTGCAAAATATTCGCCACCACCTTGCAAGGCGAAGCGCAAGATTGGTTCCACACCTTGCTGCCACGATCCATCCAGAGCTTTGATGATCTTTCCTTGGTCTTCACCAAAGAATACTCATCTTACCGCTCGATCAAGAAAAAATCCGATCACTTGTTCAACGTGAAGAAGGACCCGAAGGAATCACTCCGCGACTACGTGAAGAGGTTTAAAGCTGAGAAGGCGAAGATCGTGGGATGCGACGACTCAATAGCCAGTGCAGCCTTTCAAAAGGGCCTCCTTGCGGATCACCCCCTATTTGGAGAGATGATCATGAAAGAAGACTTGACTCTAGCAGATTCCTTCGCCCTAGCAGAGAAGCATGCATTCTGGGACGAGGCCCGACGAGCAGAAAAAGCGCCCGAGCAGCCTCAAAAAGAATTGGTGATGGCTCAAAGAAAGGAGGATGGAAAGCAGCCCAGTAAGAGCAGACAGGAGGCCAAGCGGAGGGACAGGCCCATGACCAAAGAAGGATCCACGACCAGGAATTACTCGAAGTTTTCAATTCCAATCCATCAAATTCTCTGCGATGTAAAAAATGAGCCATGGTTCAAGTTGCCGAGGCAATCAAAAGGTGATACTTCCAAGCTGGACCACACCAAATATTGCGCATTCCACCGAGGACCAGGTCACAGCACTGAAAGCTGCTTCAATTGGAAGAATTATCTGGAAAAGCTTGTGAAGGAAGGCAAGGTCGACAAGTATCTGGACAGGCCATCAGCGCAGCCAAGAAGGAATACGGAGGAGGAAGAGGAGCCACCAGCCAAGACAATTCAGATTAATGGTATTTTTGCCGAATCCGAGCACTTGGGGGCCACCAACAACTTGAAGAAGAGGAAGATCCAGCAGGCCATATTGATCTCACAAGTCCAGACAGCCGACGCATTACCAGGGCCCATCATCGGCTTCACCAAGCAGGATGCAGAAGGCGTTGACTTACCGCATGATGACGCGCTGGTGGTATCTGTCCAAATAGCCCATGGCATAATCGATCGAATGATGGTGGATAACGGAAGTGCGGTCAATCTACTTCAATTCTCAGTCATCCAGAAGATAGGCTTGGAGAGCACAATAACACGTCGAGCAGAGGTACTCACTGGATTCAATGGACACACCTCAACTGCAATCGGCCAAATCACACTTGACGTGAAAACATCGCCAGTAGTCTCGAAGCAAACATTCACGATCGTGAGCGACCCATCCCCTTACAACGGGATCTTTAGGAGGCCTTGGTTGATCAAGCTAGATGCTGTCACTTCAGTCAAGTACCAAAAGATCCGCTTCCGCGTCCCGGGCGGAGGAATTGGAGAAATTAAGTCCGACCAGGCCGCATCCCGACGATGCACCGTGCAAATGTTGAAAGAATCAAGGAAGAAGACCTTCACTCCCGTGGAAGTCATCGAAGTCCAAAAGGATGACGAAGCTGCCAAATAGCAATTACAGCAGGAGGATCGAGAAGATGGCGCTCAAGCAGACGAGATAGGCTGGAAACCTGAAGAAGACACTGAAGAAATCATTCTCGATCCGCAACAGCTAGAAAAGACGGCTAGGATTGGCTCTCGCCTAAGCCCAACCGAGAAAGAAGAGCTCACCACCTTCCTCAGGAAGAACCGGTACATCTTTGCATGGTCACCATCCGACATGCCCGACATCGACCTAAAGGTGGCTTGCCATAAATTACATGTTGACCCCGCTGCTAAGCCAGTAATCCAGAAGAGAAGGCACTTTGCGCCCGAACGAGTAGCGATCATCGAGGCTGAGATAGACAAGCTGCTGGAGGCCGGATTCATAGAAGAGGTAGCACACTCCGCATGGCTCGCCAACGTTGTGCTAGTTATGAAGAAGGAGAAAGGCAAATGGAGGGTTTGCGTAGATTACACTGACCTCAACAAAGCATGCCCGAAGGATCCTTATCTGGTCCCCCGAATAGACCTTTTGGTAGACTCAACTTCTGGAAACCAGCTGCTCAACTTCCGGGACGCATACTCTGGCTACAACCAAATAGCCATGCACGAGCCTGACAAGGAGAAAACCGCGTTTGTGATCGAGTGAGGCACATACTGCTACAAAGTCATGCCTTTTGGCCTCAAGAACGCGGGAGCAACCTACCAAAGGTTAGTGAATATGATGTTCAAAAAGCAAATTGAGGTTACCATGGAAGTCTATGTCGACGACATCATGGTGAAAGGCAAGCAGCGGTCAGACCACATTCACAACTTGGCGGAAACATTCGACATCCTTAGAAGATACAAGATGAAGCTCAATCTTGCCAAATGCACATTTGGAGTATCTTCAGGCCGATTCCTAGGGTACTTAGTCACTCAACGAGGGATCGAGGCGCATCCCAAGCAGATCGAGCAATTCTGGAAATGAAGTCTCCCACAACCCTGAAGAAGATCCAAAGCTTGACCGAACGAGCAACCGCCCTCAACCGTTTCCTCTCGCGATCTACCGATAGATGCAAGCCCTTCTTCAAAGCCATCAAGAGGGCGCAACGTGACAAATGGGATGGAGAATGCGAAAAAGCCTTCCAAGACCTGAAGAAGTATTTCACATCACCTCCATTACTATCCAAGCCGGAAGCTGCGGAGGACTTATACATCTACTTGGCAGTCTCCGAAGTAGCGGTGAGCTCTGCCCTCATATGAGAAGAGCTGGGGGCCCAACTACCGGTGTTCTACACTTTTGGCTCTAGTTGTGGCAGCTCGGAAACTCAGACAGTACTTTCAAGCCCATACAGTCATCGTCATGACTCAATATCCTCTACGATCCATCCTGCATGGTCCGGATACTTCTCAACGAGTGATGAAGTGGGCACTTGAACTAGGCCAATATGGTTTAGTCTTCCGACCCCGTACAACGATAAATGCCCAAGCCTTGGCAGATTTCATAGCAGAGTTTGCGCCTGGCCTAAGCAACGCAGTAGAAGAGCCCGACGATGTCCTAAGAGCAGCCGAGAGCCTAGCTCCGCCCGCCTCCCTCAATGGCGACATTTGGCATCTGCACATCGACGGCGCCTCCAATCATAAAGGTTCGGGAGCAGGCGTGGTTCTCATTACCCCAGATGGCTCACTGCTCGAGCAGGCGATCACTTTAGGCTTCAAAGCATCCAACAATGAAGCAGAGTACGAAGCCCTACTGGCAGGCCTGCGAATGGCGAAAGACTTAGCAGTGAAGAAGCTGGTAATCTATTATGATTCTCAGCTGATTACTAGCCAAACCACGGGGGAATACACGGTGAAACATCCAAGGATGGCGCAATATCTGGAGAAGGTACGCGAGCAGCTGGAGGTATTTCAGACTTACACGCTCACTCAAGTTCCACGGACGGAAAATGCCCATGCAGATGCACTAGCCGGCCTGGGCTCCGCCCTCGATCACCAGCTCAAGCGTTCAATTCCGGTGGAGCACCTAGATAAACCAAGCATAGAGTCTGAGCCAGTAGCCGAGGTGACGCAGGTTAGTGTAACTCCAAATTGGCAAAGTCCTATTATAGATTACTTGGTCAACGGCACGCTCCCCACGGAAAGATTGGAGTCAAGGAAACTTCAAACCCGAGCAGCGCGCTACTACATGTGGAAGGACATTTTAGTTCGAAGATCCTACACCGGACCGCACCTCCGATGTTTGGCGCCTCCCAATGATTTGAAGGTCCTAAGTTCAATCCATGAAGGCGTTTGTGGGAACCATTCTGGAGGACGATCTTTAGTGCAAAAGGCTCTCAACGCAGGCTACTACTGGCCAACCATGCATCAAGATGCCCGGGAGTTAGTGCAAAAATGCGACCGCTGCCAACGTTACAAGCCTGTACCGGCCCTGCCTGCCAGCGAGTTACATCCATAAGCAAGTCCCTGGCCGTTCATGCAGTGGGCAATCGACCTGGTTAGGCCCATGCCGCCCGCTGCTGGGGGCAGAGGAATGATGATCGTGGCCATCGATTATTTCACCAAGTGGGTAGAAGCGGAGCCCATGACAACAACGACTCAGGCGGACATAGAGCGCTTCATATGGAAGAACATCATTTGCCGCTTTGGTATCCCTCAGTCCATCGTCACCGACAATGGCCCGCAATTCATGGGCAAAGACTTGGCGGGATTCTTCCAAAAATACGGTATAAAGCAACATATGTCTACACCAAGGTATCCGCAAGGTAATGGGCAGGCCGAAGCTTCCAACAAGACGATCCTCGACTGCCTCAAAAAATCCCTCACCGACAAAAAAGGAAAGTGGCCAGATGCACTCCCCGGATGTCTGTGGGCGTATCGTACCACCAAAAGGCAAACAACTGGAGAAACCCCTTTCTCTTTGGCGTTCGGTTCGGAAGCAATCATTCCTCCCAACATCATTATGCCAAGCATCACCACCCTGCTGCCAGATGTCGAGCAGAACAGCGAAGAGATGGCCACGAACCTAGACCTAGCGGAGGAAAGGCGCGAGCAGACCATAGCCCGTATCGCATCCTACCAGCAGTAGCTCCTCTCTAGTTACAACAAAAGGTCCAAAATCCGGTAGTTTCAACCCGGAGATCTAGTTCTGAGGAAGGCCTTCATCATTGCTCGAAGGGAGGGATCGAAGAAGATGGACCCTATTTGGGAAGGACCTTATAAGATCAGCAGAGTAGGCGGCAAGGGAAGCTACACCCTTGCCACCATGAATGACAAGGAGATCGAAAAATAGTGGAACGCCTACAACTTGAGGAAGTACCATGTGTGATCTCCAACTATACCCGAAGGCTCAAGCAGCTCAGACGGGCACCACCTCGCAAGCCGAGGACTATCCAGTTGTTCCGCAGTCTTTACGATTAAGTTATTTGTTCACTTGTTTTTCAATGAGGAACTCTTTTACAACTTGATTCCATTGCGACAAATGCTCACTCCTGCGCTTCAAAAGAAGATCGCGCCCTTCGTAGGGACTCACCGCAGGAATAGCACCCCCCGAGGGGCCAATCTGCTCTCCAAAGCAGGAGGATAAACTCTACACTCCGAATATCCAGACGTGGATGAGCCTGGCTGCCCTAGTATAACTAGATGCACGATGGCTTGCACCGGGATTCCTAGAAGTAGCCACAATGGTCTTTTTCAAGGCTTAGCTAATTGAAGGATTTTGGGTCTCTTGGCCTAATCCGCGGGGAACCGGGCACTAGAGACGGAGGGGGCACATTTCCCTGGAACCCTAAAGCTGCTACCGAGTTAACTAAGGTAGCCTATGGATTCCGGAAGACTGCCTACGGCTTGCCCTTCAAGCAGTGAAGCCACACTAGCCTTATACAACTGCACATTCTTGTGAAAGGTTAAACAAGTTAGCAGGCATATACGAAGTTTTATCCACTACCGACATGCTACGTAGTCGATAAGCTTCACCTCTGCCAAGCGCGGAACGACTTGCACCAAGTCCTAAAGTGTTGTGACACTTGCTGCGCAACCTACGGAATTGGAGAAAGCCAAGGTTAACAGCCTAGTGGTCACGCAGATTTGTCTGCTTCTGTAAGTAAGGCATCCGACTGCCGACCCTACGGCTAACAACTTTGCAAAAGTTCTACACCAACACCTACGACTACGTAGGCTACGCGGCCTGTCTGCTTATAAAAAAGTGGCGCGCCTGCTACTGACCTATAAAGTCTAAAGGTTAAGGCATGAACAAAAGAAGCGAAGATGGAGAAAAGCGAAGGAAACAAGTTTATTAAATTTTCTAGCAAAATTGATAAACAACTGACAAAGACTGGAGGAGTTCAAGCAAAGCAAAAGCAACAAGGAAAAATAAATCCTAAAGGCTACCTAGAAGACTACTCTTCAGCAGCTTGGCCACCCGACGACTGCTCCATTGTCACACCCTTGGCAGCCACGGCAACTCCAGCAGTGGTACCCCATCTGGCGCTTCATTCCCGGCTGCCCCGCCGTGGACACTCCCATCTCCAACTATTTCACCGATGGAGGACTCGAAAGTAAAAGACGAGCAAATCTTCTGGATAAATGGAGAAAGTCTCAAAGTCTTTTTCAGAAAACTCAAAATCAGACGGCCGTCCGAAGAGATGATCAACATAACCAAGTTTGTAGAAATCAGATTGGTTTTGAGTCAGCGAAGCCTCAACCCAGCCTTCTCACTCTTTAGCTGCTCAACTTCCTCAAGCAGACAAGCACGGACCCGCTGCATTTCCTCCACCTCTTTTTTCAGACTATCGTTAATCTTTAAAGCACCTTGAAGCTCCAGCACTTGAGGCTCAAGCCTGTCAACGATTTTCTTGAGGTATATCACTTGGTTGTAGGCGGCGATCAGTTCTTCATCTTTAGCATAAGCAGCGAAGCGGGTTTCAGAGATGGAGCGTTCGAGATCCTGAATCTGAGGTATGTAACGTTTAATCTCCTTCTCTGCACTTTCATATTTTACTTGAGTCGCGTCAAGCCTAGCCTTCAAGTTCGCGATCTCGTGGCGAGCGGTCTCAAGTTGCAGAGAAGTGGGGGCAGAGACGTTAGACCCCTTCAAAGCAGCAAGTTCAGACTCCAAATTTTTAACTTTCTCGGCCGAGGAGTAAGCTTCAGCAGCCATAGACCTCGCCACCTCCTGGGCAGCCTTAGTATCCTCTCGATCAAGAACCATGGATTCGGCAGCCAAGATCGTCGTTTTTTGCTTCATGGTCAGCAGAGCAGCCCTCCTGTACTCAGGCGTATGCTTCACGAATGAGCCTGGACCAATGATCCCCTTGACGCCATCAACAAATTTAGCACACATATCCATATCCTCAAGAAGGTCCGGCCTTAAAAGCGCACAAATCTCAGCAGCTTCCTTGGAATTAGACTTGGCGGATTTACTAGGACCGTTGGCGCAAGCAGTCTCACTCCCCTCAGAAGGCAGCTTGGTCTCAGCAGCGAAAGGGACAAGATTTGGCGCCACCTTAGCAGACGAGGATGTCGTGCCATTCTTCACAGAAGCAGGCCTTTCCGAAGGAGAATCAGATCTAACCCCGGACGGACGTTTTAGCACAAACTTCGGCACTGATGAACCTCGGCGTTGAGCAATCCTATCGGCGATCGAGCTAGCAGCCTTCGGAATGGCAAGCGTCACTGGCACAGGTCTGGCAGTCTCTTTTGACTCGTTCTTGGAAGAAGTCAAGTCAATCACAAGCTTGGGAGCAGCTGGTGAACCCCCGCGAGCAGCAGAGGAAGTCTTCGACCTATTCACATCAAACACCTCCTGAGCAGCCCGTGGTTTCTTTTCAGCAGGCGACTCCTGGGCAGGCGAGGAATGCCTCTTCCTTCCACCATCGTTGGCGGCAGGCTCCACTACGGTGATAGGACAGGCCAATGCAGCTGCCTTGATACGTTTTACTTCTTCCTTTGGGGGCAATCCATCTTTCTCCCTACGAAGAGGACTTAGCAGCCAGCGCCATTCACGATACTCAAAAGGAATACCTAGAGCAACATGCACTTTCTTCATGTCTGGGGAGACCTTGGGAGTTGAGCCAAACTCCGAATCTACAAGGATGGCAGAGAGCAGTCAGAAAATTGAAGAGCAGTTTAGCATCAAAATCAAGCAGCTGAGAATGAAATTAAAGCAGCCTGCTTACCGGATATGAAGACTGTTGACACCTGCAGCTCAGGGGAGTGATCGGACTCCCACTCGCCACTTATCTCCAAGGTCTCTTTGGCCCAATCATGATCACCCTTACTTGAATTGTCAAAAAGTCTATGACGAGTCCGCAGCTGCCCAACTCCATCAACACGACCTATGTCGAAGAAGTACCAGAATTCGTTGGTAGTTAGTCCCAAATTAAAGAATCGGCTCAAATTGTGGAACCCCACCATCACTCGAACCGCATTCGGAGAACATTGAGCATGCGCACATTTCATGGAGCAGAGCACTTCTTGGAAAAAGCATGGCATGGGAAAGGTGAACCCCAGCACGAAGTAGTAAGGATGGAATTTGATGACTCTCCGAACTTCATCGCATGGCTCACGGCTGCTACCATCCTTGACCCGCCTCACACGCACTCCAGATGGAATTGCATGCCAATATGTCTCAAGGAAGTCTCTGAAGGGGTCATCAGAATTGATCTTGAAGTGAGCAGCCTTGAAATAGCCAACCTTGCTCAAAGACCCGCCTTGACGATACAATGGCGGCACACCGTCATCATTCTTGAGGCTCGAGGAAGACATGGAGGAGAAGACTCTACAAGGAAGGGTACGAGAAAGATTCGTTAGAAGGTTGCAAAAAAAAAAAAAAAAAAAAAAAAAAAAAAAAAAATTTTAGGCCTTTGCCGCAGGACCCAGCAACCAGCCAGGCCCCACGGCCTGGTCTTCCTTCTCCAAACAACAGCGCCCCGCGCCCAACAAAAGGAGCAAAATATATATATATATATATATATATATATATGTATATGTATATATATATGTATATGTATATGTATATATATTTTCCATGGATTGACGAATACCAAGATTCATGGAAGAATAGAAAATTAATTTTTTCTTACCTAGAAGCAGCGAGGAGCGATCCTTTGCACGGGCAAGATGTGGAAGACTGCTAGAGGAGGGGGAACAAATATACTCTAAGCTCTCTTTCTCTCTTGTAAAGGTGAAGTAAATTCTTCTCTGAAGGTTGATTTAATAATCCACTTAAGGTGGACTTAAATAAGCTTTAAGAGAAATTTACTTCCCTTTTCCTAAAGGGATTTATCTTCCTATTACAAGAGGAAAATCAACAAAATAGGAAGCAGCTTGAAGTTTCCCAAGGTGGGAAAATCTCTACACCTGTTGCCCTTTTCTGCGAGTAGCCCAACAGGTGTGGGGGCATTTGTGGAGCCAAAAATAATCACAAGGCGACACGTGGATTTTCGGATTAAGGAGACAAAAATGCTCTTGAGGTGCATCAGAATTCCTACGCGCGAGCAGCCAGGTAATTATCGTCGGTCAAGTCAAAGGTGCCCATAAAAGGTAAACAAATCTGAATTATTTCACCCATCCACATTTTAGGTAGTTATCTCATAAATCTACCAATTATCCCACATAAATGGAGATAATTGGCAAATTAATGGGATTATTCCTCATTAATTTGTCAATTAAAGTAGCCTTGAAGCCAAAAAATACCCTAAAGGGCCGGTCCTCTCTCTCCAAAGAGGGGCCGGCCACTTCCCCATTATTTCCTATATTTCCTTCCCTTTTTTCCTTCCTTTCTTAAGCCAATCATCCAATTACTCATTATAATCCTTTTTCATAAATACAAACACATTCCCTTTTAGTTTAATTAGCCAATAAATGAGCTAATTAAACCTAAATTAAACACAAAAAACCCTAGCAAGGGCCGGCCATCTCCTATAAATACTACCATATTTCTCACAAAACCTAATTCCACTCCTTTGGCAAAAATACTCTAAACACTTTTTCTCTCTAAAATTCTAACTTTGGCATCGGAGGTTCTTCGGCCAAAGCCCCCCCCCCCCCATTCATCGTGGGCGCGTGAGGTTTTTGGCCTTGACCTAAGGTGTTAATTGTTTTGTAGGTGCAAAATCGTCCAAGACCGAAGAGGAGAAAATTTGCATCCACAGAAACTAACCTAAAAAAAAAAAAATTCCTATATAATTAATAAAACAAACTAGGAAACAATCCTTCTTGGCTTGGGAAACACGTCATCTGATTTTCACGCCAAATTTGGGTCAATTTATCTTCTAGAAAATTCTAAAAAAATATGAGAAACGTAGCTTTATCTCTTATCTTTCTAAGCATATATTGCATGCCACTAGAAAAAATTGGGAAAGCCTTCAAATCGATCGTCATTCTCTCATAGCTGCGCAGTACTGACAGGATTGCAACTTCTGTGTGATTAACTTGCAAAACTAGAACGTTTCGCTTCATGAAAAAAATTATGAAATTTAGACACAATAGTCTTCAGCCTCTTAGCTTCCTTCCAAAACTCCTCCAAAAAGTCGAATTAACACCAAAAACATCCTGAGTGCGCAGATTAGCTAAAACTAAGAAAATGAAAGTAATAAGGTTCTTTTAAGACCAATTCCTTAACAATACGTAAGGATAATTAACAGGAAATAATAAGAAATAATGGACATATCAAATACCCCCGAACTTAACTTTTGCTAATCATCGAGCAAAACAAAAATAAATGAGAAGAAGCAAAATAATTGACCTTCCACAAATTAGCCTCAAAGCAATCTAAAATGGGTCACCAAACTTAAGAGACTTAAACACATTTCCATATATAATTAACTAAACCTTACACAATATTCTCAAGTGTAGTAAGTGAAATAACCAATATCAATACAACTCATTCAACCCGGATAGGTATATGCAAACCAAAGCTTCCACTTCAAATCCTCCACCATGAATATCACTCAAAAGGAAATCACATATTAAAGGGTAGAGTGTTTCACTCAAAATCATGATAAGCAATTTGAACCCCATAAGCTTGCTCTTCATATCAACTGTCCACTAATGTAAGTTAATGCTACACCAAAGATCAAAAGTCTTTATAAGGGTTGTAACAATAGGCAAGGTTATGGGATATGGAAAAAAGGATAGGAAATAATTGTTGCGAGTTATATATTTATATATTAGTTGAAGTGTAAATAGTAGTATGTTGTCCCACATTGACAAAGTGCATATGTAATACCAATTGTAACTCCTATATATACTCCAATTTGGAGATTAATGAATATACAAGAAATTCTCAAATATTGTCATATATATTTTTGTTATTTACCATGTTTAATTCAACTTGGCATTAGAGCAGTTCGCTCTTAGTGATCTGTGTACTTTAACTTTATGCCCACTTTTGTTAGTATCGTGCCCTAAGTGTTCAACATTTAGGTTTGTTTTGTCGTGATTTCCTTTGTTAAAAAAAAATAAAAATAAAATAAAATGTGAACAGTGTCAGTGCATTGCTACAGGTCGTGAATAGTGCTCCGTTACAGTGTCAGTGTCGTGAACAGCTATTCAACTACAATGTTCTGGTACATTGTCTTAATTCCACCACGTATCTTTTTTGCCTTTATTGTTCGTGTTTTAGCTAAATGGCTCAATATAATTATAGTGTTGTTATGCGTCTTGGTGGAACAAATATGTAGATAATTGATACTGGAGCCACTGATCATGTGACTGGTGACCCTAGAGTGTTTGATGAGTTCCGTGACTATGTTCGTGATCTGTATATACTAGTGCAAATGGAGCACCTTCCCCTATGAAGGGTGAAGGCATTATCTCTCTTACTCCGACCTTACCACTTGTCCATGCTTTACTTGTTCCTAATGTTAAGTGCAATCTTTTGTCGGTAGGAAAACTACTTAATACCTTGTATTGTTATTTTCAAGATATTCAAACTCAGAAGATAATTGGTTATGGTAAAAGAATTGGGGGTTTGTACATCTTGACTATGGAGGATAATGTTTTTTCAGGTTCAAATATTCATCAAGTTCTAAGTGCTAAAGTGGACGACAAACATCAAATTTGGTTGAGGCATCGACGTTTGGGACATCCATCATTCAGTTATATGAAGTATCTATTTCCTTCTCTGTTTCACACTTGTAGTGATTCAGAGTTCAAGTGTGAAACATGTGTCATGGCTAAGAGTCATCGTGCTTCCTTTCCCATAAGTGATTAAAAAGCTACTTTGCCATTTGATTTGATACATTTTGATGTGTGGGGTCTGACGAAGGTTACTTTTAATGGATTTCGTTGGGTTGTTACTTTTATTGATGACGGTACTCGATTAACTTAGGTGTTCTTGATGAAGAATAAAAGTGATGTCCCTTTGCTTCTTATAGAATCGTGATCAGGGTATTATTCACCAGACGACTACTTCGTTTACACCCTAACAAAATGGTGTATCTAAACGGAAGAATCGTCAAATAATGGAGGTCACTCGCTTATTCATGTTGGATAAATGTGTTCCTTATCATTTGCTGGGTCATGCTATTTTGGCTGCTGTGTATTTGATAAATCGTGTTCCCAGTAGGGTTCTTAATTTTCAAACACCGCTTGATGTGCTACAAAAATATGTTTCTCTTGTTTCTGTATCCAAACTTCCTCCGAATGTGTTTGGGTGTGTGGCGTATGTGCATGTCTACTCTCATCAATAGAGTAAACTTAATGCATGTGTTCTCCGATGTGTATTTATTGAGTAAACTTAATGCATGTGTTCTCCGATGTGTGTTTATTACCATGGATGTCACCTTCCACAAGTTTCGTATTTTGTGAAGCCATCTTCTAACTCCCCACTTCAGGGGAAGAGGGGGAGTAAAGTGAAGATTCGAAGAGATGGAATGGATAATGTGTTACAGGCAGAGTTAGGACAGAATCTGTTATGCTACGTGATACCCACCAGTCGACTATAGATAATGATTGGTCACCTATCATTCCCGAAACTAGTTCTACTAACGACCAGTCAGATGTGCCCAACGAGTTGCTTGCTGTTAGTTTGTCTGATGAATTGATTTTTGATGGCCAATTGCCTGCTAATGGTTCGTCCAGTGATGATTCTTCTAATGGTTTGGTACAAGATGGTGACACACATGAGGTAAGTTCTGATGATTCTTATACTCATCAATTGCCTCCATGAGTTAATCATGGAAAACCTAAAGTACAATATGAGCCTGATATACATGCCAAAGCCAAGTATCCTACCAACAATTATGTGTCTACTCATCGTTTGTCCAAACCATATGCATCTTACATATGTTAGCTATCTAGTGTATCAGTTCCAACAAAATTGGAGGATGCTTTGTCTAACCTTAAATGGGTTAATGCCATGAATGTTGAGATAGAAGCTTTGGAAAAAAATTCCATTTGGTATTTAGTTCCTTTGCCAAACGGGAAGAAAATTGTTGAATGTAGATGGGTGTTCACTATTAAGCATAAAGGAGATGGTTCTATTGACCGGTCCACAGCCAAATTAGTTGCTAAGGGTTATACTCAAACCTATGGTGTGGACTATTAGGAGACTTTTGCTCCTGTTGCCAAACTTAATAATGAGTGTGTTCTTCTATCCTTAGCAACATACTAGGATTGGCCCCTATTGAAGTTTGATGTTAAGAATGCTTTCCTTCATGGTGATTTCAAGGATGAAGTTTATATCGATCTCTCACCTGATACAGGGATATCTCCTGGAAAAGGTGTTGTGTGCAGATTGTGAAAGGCTTTGTATAGTTTGAAACAATCTCCTAGAGCATGGTTTGGAAAGTTTAGTTCAATGAAGAAGTTTGGGTATTTTCAAAGTCATTCAGATCATACTTTGTTCCTAAAGCGACGAAATGGTAAGCTAACTTCATTGATTATTTATGTTGATGACATGATAGTGATTAGTGATGATCAGAATGAGGTATAATGCCTTCAAAGGTACTTAGCTACTGAATTTGAGATGAAGGAATTGGGTGAATTGAAGTATTTCCCTGGAATCGAGGTTGCACGATCTAAGCATGGTATTTTTTCCATCTCAACGAAAGTATGTTCTTGATTTGTTAGCCGAAACGGGTATGTTAAATTGAAAACCTGTTGATACTCATTAAGAATGGTATCAGAGGTGGAGAGAATAATTTATTTTTGTCTCACACTTGCTTTGACATTGCTTATGCAGTTAGTGTGGTAAGCAGTTTATGCACTCGCCTAGCGAAGCTCATATGGATACAATAATCCGTATTTTGAGGTACTTGAAGATGGCTCCTGGCAAAGACTTGGTTTTCTCCAATAATGGTTATTTGAATGTAGAAGGGTATACAAATGCAGATTGGGCAAGTTCTATCACTAACCGACGATCTACATCTGGATACTTTACTTTTGTTGGTGGTAATCTAGTTACTTGGAGAAGCAAGAAACAAAAAGTGGTGGCTAGGTCATGTGTTAAAGCTAAGTTTCATGGTATGTCTCATGGTGTATGTGAGTTCTTGTGGTTGAAAAAATTGTTGAGAGATCTTGGATTTAAACAAGGGTGCAATGAAACTTCATTGTGATACAAGGCTGCTATTGGATTTAAACATGTGTTGGAAATGTGCCCTAAAACCAATCATATGATGATACTTTACGGACATTTCACATGTTAAACTAATCTAGTTTAATATAAAGGGCAAAGATTATTGTTTCAAGCTGTCTCATATAAATGTTATGTGCTTAAACGATAAGTCCAAGGAATATGCTATTAGGAGAATGTAATCTAAAGAAGTTAGATTCATGAGACCATTCTCTTTTGTATACATATCCTAAATGTTCCTGATCATAGGATTGCCAATTGGGCATTGACAGTCCGTTAAGATCAGTACGTGCTATGTCTTCTCTTAGGGAGAGTGACAGGTCTCGAGTCATTGGTGTGAATGACACCAAGACAAGCATGTAGGTGCTCGATAGAGAATGAGTCCACTGAACGCGATCAACGAGGAGTTCTCATATTCATGTCATATGAGAACTCATGGTTGGGATAATGCAAAGTAGTCATTTGACCTGAGGCATCACAGTTGTCTTGTGGTTAGGTCCTTGATCTTTGACTATGTCAAAGTCACTCCGTCAGAGGGTGTCCATGGCATAGTTGGGGTTAACCCACTTAGCCATGGAGGCAAGTGAATGCGCAACAAGGGATCTCTAACCTTCAAACTGTTTGAGGGAGAATACTCTATGATATGATTAAGAATCTCTGGCCAGAGTATGAATGAGATTGAGGAAGTCGTTCCAAATCACATTCAAGGTAATCATATAAGTAAATGAATCATGTTGGATAGTAGACATGAATAAACTATCAAACCAAACAATGTGGTCAAGAGTATTGTATTAGAGAAAGACCGTATTGCATTGTAATCCTAAACTGGATAGGTTCTCCACCTCTTCTGATTAGCTTGGGTAGCCATGATACACTGCTAGGTGTCACTCATGGTTTGTGGAAGCCCTAAAGATGTATAATCATTTAAGGGAGAATTGAAAGTATGTTTCAATTCACAATCGATCGTTAAGAGTAACAATCGCCCACTGCCTCGCTAAAAGGAACCTAATGGATCGCACACCGTGTAAGGTAATGATTGAAGGATATAATGAAGATGAGTAAGGACAATTAAATAGTTTAATTGTATGTGGCAAGGATTAATTAAAAGTTAATTAATCGAGAACGAAAGGTTCGTTTTAGGCCTTAAGTTAGTTATGGGTTTCGGGACACAAAAGGGTTTTGGTCCACAAGGCACATAAGGTTTAAGTTGTGTGACAACTAAAACAAAATGGGCAATTAACCCACTAACAATAGGGAGGCCGGCCATGATTAGAGAGGGAGTGGGTTTTGGACTTATTACAAGTTTGCCACTCCAATGAAGGGAGGTATAAATATGACTTTATAGCTTTTTCTTCATTAGGGTTTTCTTTGAGGAAAGATGAGAGTTTTTGGCTCTCTCTTTCTCTCTAGGGAGGCCGGCCACCATGGGGGAGTTTACTAGCATCTAACTCCTCCATGGCCACTCATCTTCTTCCTCAACCATCCTTGGTGTCGAAACTTAGAGGTCTCCAACTTTGGTGACTTTTGGAGAAACCTATTCTTCCATCCACATCCAAGAAGGCATGGATCCAAGAAGCAAAGTTCTTCCACCTTCATCCATGGAGCCAAGGAGCAAGGTGACAAAGGAAGAAGGCCCTCACATGGGTGATTAACCTTTGCTAAGCAAAGAGGTACTTCAAAGGTATAAAGTTTCTCAACTCTTTATCTTAGATCTTGAGTTGAGTCTTGGTTCACCATTTCTACTAGGCTTTGAATTTCATGGGTAATGTTTTGTTTTGAGTGCATACAAGCATGATTCCGCCTTTAAATGTTAATTGCATGCCATAGATGTTACTCAAATGAACATGTTTTTCACAAATTTTCCTTCAAGTGGTATCAAGAGCCTAGGTCTAGTAGTTGGTGAATCCTTTTGGGTTTTGTAGTTCATAGTCTTTGATTTAAATGTTGTAATTGTTACAAGCTTTATTCTTGCTTCTTTGAATGTAAATTTTGCTAGAAAATTTGCCATCTCAAATGTTGTAGATGTAGTTCATATGAGCATGAATTTTGGAGCTAAAATTTGGTGCCATGTTTTTTTGGGAAATTCTGCCAAATCCAAAGGGTGGATTTTTGGGTTCATGTTTGTCTTGTTAAAAATGTTTTAAAGTGACATTAGGAACCCCTAAGTACCCTAGGATGTTAACCCTCTTTCGAGTAGTGAAAATTTGAGTTTTTGGGGTGTCTTTGGGTGAAAAATGTTCATGGAGCTTTTAAGGGTTTTCATGGATGTTCTTCATTGTTCTTGTTATTTTCTTGTCAAGAACAAAAACTTTGTAGTTTTGATTCAAAAAGGTGTTTGGTTGTTTACTTGTTTTTGTAAGTGATGGATGATGTGAATTGTTTTAATGTGATTAAAATGCATGCTTATATGTGATGAGACCTAAAACCCTCAACAAACCATTATTAAGTTGACAAGCGTGAGAGTGCTTTGAACACTCTTTCGTGGCCTTCCACCGTGGTAGACTCCAATCGTTTGTGACACGTACACCGACTTCACCCTATCATGGGGGAGTACAAAGTGCGTGCTTACACTCAAGAGGAGTTCTATATGCATACATGATGTTGTGAAGGTAGGCAACGAGAATGATCAACATCATATCATTGTGAGGTTGTTCTTGAACCCCTACCCAAACTTGCATGGTGGGAATGACTTAACTAAGTGCAATGGAGCCAACATCATATCATTGTGAGGCTTCATTCTCTAGAGGCCAAATAAGATGGGTACTTGCAAGAGATGCAAATGAGTAAGCGTACTCTCTCATTATTATTGATGCTAGCCAACATCATATCATTGTGAGCTGGGCTTGGTAATAGTGAGCCTCCCATACCCTACTAAGAGTTTCCTCCAAAACTCTCGAATTCCGATGAGGGATATGGAATTTGCCAAAATAGTGGGTGGTGCTATTTTGTAATATCCCTCGTTTAATTAAGAGTGAAGTGTGATTATAATTGTTTCTATACAAAATTTTAGTCTGCTTAGTTTTTATTTGTTTAGTAGCTTTTAACACTATACTTATTATTTATCTATTATTATTGTTGTTTAAAAGCAAATAAGGATTTTTTTTTATTATTTTAATTTTTTTGGGTACAGCAATTAAGTAGTTTAAAAAAAAAAAAAAAAAAAAAAAAAAAGGGGCATTTACGTAGAAAGAAAACAGGAAAGGAAAGCCATTTCATTTCCTTTCTTCCTTCCTGAGCGATAGAAACAAGGAAGCCTTGAGAAGCTTCATGATTCTTCCATAGCTTTAGGAAAAAAATCTTCTTTCCTCACACTTAGATCGGGTAGAAATTAGGATTTAGTGTGATGGGTCGACGTCTGATTGATCTAAGGAGTGTGTTTAGGGAGCTGTTCATCTCCTGTTTCACCAAGGAGTGTGTTCGACAGAGGGTGAACGGAGAAGAGCCACAGAGGTCTACAAGCAGGAGGTGGATGGCCTAGGAAGCTAGTTTTCATCATGATTCTGATAGGTTTGGGTAGGATTAGAGAAGCTATAAAAGGGGTTGCAGAAAAGTGGGAAAAGCATCAGAAATCGAAAAGGGCAGAGAAATTGAGAGTTAGAGAACGTGATTTGGGAGGAAGGATTTGAAGTTTTAAAGGGTAAATTCTTGTTCTTTGTTCATTTTCATTTTTTTCGAATTTAATTTCTTTAAGTGGAATTGAAACTGCCATGATTTATATTTGGAGTTCTTAGTTTTATTTAGGGTTTTCAATCATTCAACGAACGAATTTGAACAAGAATTAGAGTTTGGTAACTCGGATTGGGTGTGTAAATCAAATTTCTTGATTAAGGGTTTGGTTAAAAAGGGCAATTTCTTGTTAATTTTGAGTCATGTTATATTTGGGTATTGTATATATGATTTCTGGACTACCTGGAAGTGTTTTGGATTCTGTTATATGAATTGGAAGTGTATTGATGTGAGTTGCAGAAAAAAATTGATTTAATTTCAGAGAAAACTCAAGTTTCAAGTAGCCTTATTTTGCTCTTAATTTATAGGTCTATATGTGCTCCTTTGGAGAAGATTTTTAGTGTATTAAGAATACATGTGTTTATGATCGTAACCCAATTGATTTCACTCAGTTTCGTTGAGTTTTGATCAACCAAAACCTTGTTCAAACTTGGGTCGCGAGCTGCCAGACAGCAGCAGAAAACTGGATTTTCAGTTTCAAAACCCCATCTTTGTTTGGACATAACTTCCAATTTAGAGTTCCGTTTTCTACAAAATTTATATGCTTTTAAAGTACAGAACCTAAACTTCAAAACCCATGTAATATTACACGATTTGGTTTAGTTTTGATTGTTCAAAAAGGAGTCTAAAGTTGGTTCAGTAATGCTGTTTTTCTGCAGATTTTCTGGAGATGTAAAACTTTGTTTTTTTTACCACATCTAACTTCTATCTCAGATTTCTTTCTAGTCTTTTTATCTTATTTGAATGGCATGATTTGAGTATAAGATTCCAGAATTTATGTACTTTCTTTTGATAATATTAATTTTGTGATCTAGTACTTAGTTTGGTTTCTAATATTGGTTACTTGTGTTTATACTTTTGGTTGTGTTTTTGTGTGATCTGATTAGGTTCTTCAGAAGAGCAAAATTAATCGAATTCAAGGTAGGGGGTTCTGGGAAACCTTCTATATGTATGAATCTGATTATTTCTTACTTAAGTACGCATACAAGTTTGATATTCATATTGAATTCCAATTGATTGCTGATTCTGATGACTGTTTGAGTATAAATGTTTGAAATGAAATTCAGATTTGTGATATGGGAGTAAAGTAGGATTGTCTTTGGGAATTTAACGTAGTGGCTGTTAGTTTTTGTGTAGTTGAGCCAAACTCTTAGTAGGCACCAGGTCTCAGGCGAGCCCACAGTGCACAGATTTTTTTAAGGGTAATTCGGGACTGGAGACGAAGAGTTTAGGCAAGATGACTAACAAAAAGGGAAGTTCAGGGATGTTTAGGGATGGGGGTTAGTTCATATACTTAAATACTCGGGATCAAGTGGTATAAGTACGGAATGGGACGTACGAGGTCTGGGTGTTTACTTATGTGGATTAACGGGTACAGTTAAGGCATTTGCATTGCATTCTCATGCCTCATTCTGATTTTAGCCTAAATTCTGCTATGTTAACTATTCTCTGATATTTTAGTAATGAAGGTATAGGTCCCTACTGAGCTTTTTAAGCTCACCCTAACTAAATTTTGCAGGTACAGAACCAGAAACTTAAAGTCTGCTTGCTGTCCGTTGTGTAAATGTGTATAAAGAAATAAAAATATGAACTTGTTGGCTTTTGTTTTCTTATTTGAATAAAGAACTACTTTTGTGTGAACTTTGAGTAGTTCATAACTTGTAATCTGGACAGAAATATTAAATAATGTTATGTTGTTCAGTTGAATTATATTCCAAGTGGGTTAAACCTGTTTTTATTTCAAGTCACACACTTAGTTATATTAGTTAAGTTATAATTAAGGTGTGACTCACGTCCTAAGCCAAGGTTTACCCTTAATCCTTGTTTTGGGATGTGACAACTTGGTATCAGAGCTCTAGGTTCTGTTTAATTGTTTGTGTTTATTTGTTATTTGATTACTAACTTTATATGTTGATATTTAAATGCATCCTGCAAATGGAAATGATGCATGGGGTGGATTTAAACTTGGACCCAATGGTTTAGAGCCTTATGATGAAGACTTGTACCATAGCCGCATTCGTAATGAAGCCTTTATGGAGTTGGTGATGGATACATACGAAAGCAACCGTAGAAGGATGTTTTACAGGCCAGAGATGCAACGGGAAGTAGTTAGGCATATAAACCAGTCGCTGAACCTCAAGACTCAATACCGTATCATGATAGAGTCTAGTGAAAATCTTTATGGTGATGTGATGAACCATGTGACAGCTTTAGGTGGAAATGAATGGCCTCCACCAGGTGTTAACTTAGCACAGGTTCCAGCTCAAGGAGTACCAGAAATTCCAGAAGACTTATCTGCTAGTGTAGCCTTTATTCCTGCACCGTTGGTTACTCCTCCACCTGTTATCTGCATCAATTCTGAGCTTGATGATGAAGAGGACCCTGAAGAGGACCATGTTGAACCTTCTGAAAGTGTTGGACTTCCCGAACGACAGTTCGACTTAAATAAGGACTAAGTTCAGGTTTGGGAAGTGACTGGTGTAAATATTTTGCAGTGAAGGGCTGATATGAATGGCTGATTTTTGGTGTAATTAGTGTGCAGCCTTATAGATGTTTTTGGGAGAAGTAATAGCCTTAAGAGGATAGGTGTTGATGTGTTTTTGCTGCTGTTTGTAACAGAAGTTTCGATGTGCTTTTGTAGTTTATGAAACATGTTTCTTAAAGCTTTCGGGAAAGCCTTGTAAATTATGTAATGCTACTAATGTTAGCCTATAACCAATAGGTTAGCAATGTATAATAGGAGTGTTTATTTTAATCTAAAGTCTGATTTACACTTTTGAGATTGTATGCTTTTGTTTTGCTTGGTTCTATGTTGATTGAACTATAGTTGGAAAGAAAACAGGGTGAATCAGACTTGTTTCACATCTTTTGTACAAGTATGAAAAGAGAAAGTAACTATTGATTGGTTATATAAACGTAGTATTGCATTCTAACAAAGGTAGCTTTTATTCAATATATGATACTATGTATATGAATGATTGTTTTTCGTTGTTTTATTATTTCTTAAGGTACTGCTACAAATTATATTTTGTAAACGAATGTGATCAGGTTTCTTTAAGTGGTTTACTCTTATTGGTTTGCTTGGTCATAATTGAATTTACAGACTTCTTGTTTTAATTCTTTTTAAGTTCTCTATTCTTTAAGGTATTTTATTTTAAATATTATTATGGTATGTTTATTTTCAAATTTTGGTTATAGAGATGGCGGAAGTAGAAGGACATGGTGATAATGGTATGAACAATAATACGGAAGTATTATTAGCTATTCATGATATGGCATCAGCGATTCGTGAGACAAGTCAACATAACCATGAACCTCATGAGGAAACCGAAAGTGATCAAATAATGAGGATTCAAGGGGAATTTCGTAAGACCCGACCATCAATATTTAAAGGTGACCCAAACCCAATGCAAGCGGAGGAATGGTTACGCCAGATCAGGAGAAAATTGAATGATCAGAGGGTTCCGGAACATCTGAAAGTAACAATTGCTTGTACTTATTTGGAAGGACAAGCTTATCACTGGTGGGAATCTGTGCTAGTTAATCCTGATCTTCAAATTACAACTTGGACAACATTCGAGGTTATATTTTTGGAAAAGTATTTTCCTGAAACTATGAGAGCCATGAAGACTAGAGAATTTGCAAATCTTTGCCAGAATGAAATGACTGTGGCACAATATGTGTCGAAGTTTGAAGAATTAATGCGTTTTGCACCTTACATGATCCCAGATGAGATTACTAAAGCAACAAAGTTGGAAGAAGGATTAAGAGCAGAGATCAAAGAAAAAGTTGAACTCTTTAAACTAAAGAGGTATGCTGAGGTTGTTGATCGTGCTTTAATGGCAGAACAGAGGATTTTAGGTTCTAAAAGAGCTTGGGAGTATAAGAACCCAGGTGGAGGGCAAAGTAGTAAACGCTCAAGGTTTGTTCCACCTCGCTTTCAACATAACCAAACACTCTTTGGTCAAACTCGAGGACGATCTTGTTTTCATTGTGGACAATTAGGACACTATCAAAGGGAATGTCCAAGGTTGCAAATGAATCAAGCACCTAGAATTCCACATCCACAATATCGTACTCCGTACCAACCTCCCCTGAATCAATTTAGAGGACCTGTTAATCAACAGGCACAACGTCCAAGAGGACAACCTGCACCAGGGAGACCTAGGGCACCGTTAGGTGCTAGGAGACCCGGACAACTTGCTCAGGGTCGAGTTTATGCTGTTGGTCAAGTAGCTGAACAACAAGATCCAAGATTGGTGGAAGGTACATTTCTAATATTCAACTCTTTGGCTAGGATATTGTTTGACACTGGTGCTACGAATTCATTTATATCTACATCATTTGCATCCATTCTCGAGTTAAGGTCTGAATCTATAAAACATCCATTTTTGGTCGGATCTCCTTGGGGAAGTTGTGTGGAAGTAAACCAGGTATGTAGATCATCCGCAATAGATATATTACATCATAAATTGGATTGCGATTTGTTGTTGTTGGACTTGTTGGATTATGAGGTAATATTTGGAATGGATTTGCTTAAGCGATTTGAAGCTATTATTGATTGTGGAAAGAAATTGATAACCATGACAACCCCAGATGGTGAGAAGTTTAGTTTCTATGGTGATACAGAGGTCTCAAAACCTTATTCGATTTTGGATAAAAGAGAAGTGAATTATTTGAGACAGGTTGCTCATATGATTGTAGAAGGTATAAGTGAATCCAAAATTGAATCTATTCCTGTGGTAAGGGATTTCATTGATGTATTTCCAGAAGACTTACCAGGATTACCACCTATTAGAGAAATAGAATTTTCTATTGAGACGTATCCAGAAACATCTCCTATTTCCATACCTCCATATCGTATGGCACCAGCGGAATTGAAGGAACTCAAAAAACAACTTCAAGAGCTTCAAGAGAAAGGTTTTATTCGGCCTAGTACATCACCTTGGGGTGCTCCTGCCTTATTTGTAAAGAAAAGTGATTTAACCCTTAGGTTATGTATTGATTATCGTTTACTAAATAGAATCACAATAAAGAATAAGTACCCTTTGCCTAGGATTGATGATTTATTTGATCAATTGAGAGGTGCTAGGTATTTTTCGAAGATTGATCTTCGTTCTGGTTATCACCAACTTAGAATAAAGGCGGAAGATATACCAAAAACTGCTTTCAGAACTCGATATGGACATTATGAATTTTTGGTCATGCCGTTTGGATTAACGAATGCTCCAGCAGCATTCATGGATTTAATGAATCGAGTTTTCCAGCCATATTTGGACCAATTTGTTATTGTCTTCATTGATGACATTCTTATCTATT
The DNA here is from genome assembly GCA_036320875.1 of Cotoneaster glaucophyllus. NCBI lineage: Eukaryota > Viridiplantae > Streptophyta > Magnoliopsida > Rosales > Rosaceae > Cotoneaster > Cotoneaster glaucophyllus. The sequence continues at coordinate 12,983,733 of CM070060.1, forward strand.
CCAAGTCTAAGGGAGAGCATGAAGAACACTTGTCAATCATTTTACAGACATTAAGAGAACATAAATTGTTTGCCAAGTTAAGTAAGTGTGAGTTCTGGCTGACTGAAGTAACATTTTTAGGACATGTTATTTCAAATAAAGGAATTGCAGTAGACACTTCAAAGGTAGAAGCAGTGTTGAATTGGAGTCAACCAAAAAATATTCATGAGATACGAAGTTTTCTAGGTTTGGCTGGCTATTATAGAAGATTTATTAAGGATTTTTCTCGATTAGCCGCTCCAATGACCAGATTGACACAAAAAGGAGTTAGATTTGTTTGGACTAATGAGTGTGAAGAAGCATTTCGAGAGTTAAAAGTTCGATTGACAACTGCTCCTGTATTAATCATTCCTGAAACAGGAGTTGGCTACATAGTTTACACAGATGCATCATTACGTGGATTAGGATGTGTTTTGATGCAATCAAATGGAGTTGTTGCTTATGCTTCTCGTCAACTAAAACCACACGAAAGAAATTATCCGACACATGACCTTGAATTAGCAGCTATCGTTCATGCATTGAAGACGTGGAGACATTACTTGTATGGGGAACGATTTGAACTCTATTCTGATCATAAAAGTTTGAAATACTTATTCACACAGAAAGAGTTAAATCTAAGGCAACGACGGTGGATGGAATATTTAGAAGATTATGACTTTGGTTTACATTACCATCCAGGAAAGGCTAATGTTGTAGCAGATGCCTTAAGTAGAAAACCCCAAGGATTTGTAGCTAATTTGTATTATCAAAAGTCAAAGTTGATCGAATGCCTTTATGACTTTGAGTTGCATGTGGGAATACGAGAAGGTTGTGCATATTTATGTAATTTGGTTACACACCCATCTTTAGTTGGAAGGATTATTGATGCACAACAAACTGATTCTCTATCTCAATCCATTCGAACAAAAATTTCAACTGGGGAGACAGTTGAAGAATGGAAACTTCATGCAGACGGTGGATTGAGGTATTTGAATAGATTGTACGTACCGAACTTTTCTAATCTTAGAAATGACGTTCTCCGGGAAGGTCACTATTCATCTTATACAATTCATCCTGGAGGAACCAAGATGTATCAAGATCTTCGACGTCAGTTTTGGTGGAACGGTATGAAAAGTGACGTAGTGGGTTTTGTTGCAAAATGTCTCACTTGTCAGCAAGTAAAAGCTGAACATCAGAAACCATCAGGCCCACTACAATCGTTACCTGTAGCAGAGTGGAAATGGGATCATATAACTATGGATTTTGTTACAGGTTTACCAAAATCTCCAAAACAACGAGACGCGATATGGGTTATTGTGGATCGTTTGACCAAGTCAGCACATTTCTTACCAGTCAAAACCACATATTCTACAGAAATTCTTGGAAAACTTTATGTTCAAGAGATAGTAAAATTACATGGAATTCCTATCTCGATTGTGTCAGATAGAGATTCTAAATTTACTTCTCAATTATGGGGAAGTTTACAAAAAGCTTTCGGAACAAAGCTCAATTTCAGTAGTGCTTTTCATCCACAAACAGATGGGCAGTCAGAAAGAACTATTCAAATTTTGGAGGACATGTTGAGAGCTTGCATTTTAGACTTTGGCGGAAGTTGGGAAGATCATTTAACTTTAGCAGAGTTTGCTTACAATAATAGTTATCAATCAAGCATCCAGATGGCACCGTATGAAGCATTGTATGGAAGACCTTGCCGATCACCTTTATGTTGGACAGATGTAGGAGAAACTGCGTTAATAGGACCCGATTATGTACAAGAGACTACCGAAAAGATCAAAGTCATCAGACAACGTCTCTTAACAGCTCAAAGTCGACAAAAAAGTTATGCAGATAGAAGGACAAAGCCTTTAAAGTTTGATGTTGGTGATAATGTATTTCTTAAGGTATCACCAAGAAAAGGAATCAAAAGGTTTGGAAAGTCTGGAAAATTATCCCCACGGTTTATTGGACCATTTGAAATATTGGAAAGAATAGGCGAAGTCGCTTACAAATTAGCACTACCTCCGCAACTTTCAAGCGTACATAATGTATTCCATGTCTCTATGCTTAGAAAGTATGAACCAGATCCGTCTCATGTGATCGACTGGGGAGAACTCTCAATGGATGAACAACTATCATTTGAGGATAGACCGATTCAAATACAAGATCACAAAACGCAAGTGCTACGTACAAAAACTATCCCATTAGTTAAAGTTTTATGGCAACATGGCAATGTAGAGGAAGCTACATGGGAATCAGAAAAGGAAATGCGTACGAAATATCCAGAACTCTTCATTGTTTCGAGTAAGTTTAAATTTCGAGGACGAAATTTCTTTTAAGGAGGGTAGATTGTAATATCCCTCGTTTAATTAAGAGTGAAGTGTGATTATAATTGTTTCTATACAAAATTTTAGTCTGCTTAGTTTTTATTTGTTTAGTAGCTTTTAACACTATACTTATTATTTATCTATTATTATTGTTGTTTAAAGGCAAATAAGGATTTTTTTTTATTATTTTAATTTTTTTGGGTACAGCAATTAAGTAGTTTAAAAAAAAAAAAAAAAAAAAAAAAAAAAAGGGGCATTTACGTAGAAAGAAAACAGGAAAGGAAAGCCATTTCATTTCCTTTCTTCCTTCCTGAGCGATAGAAACAAGGAAGCCTTGAGAAGCTTCATGATTCTTCCATAGCTTTAGGAAAAAAATCTTCTTTCCTCACACTTAGATCGGGTAGAAATTAGGATTTAGTGTGATGGGTCGACGTCTGATTGATCTAAGGAGTGTGTTTAGGGAGCTGTTCATCTCCTGTTTCACCAAGGAGTGTGTTCGACAGAGGGTGAACGGAGAAGAGCCACAGAGGTCTACAAGCAGGAGGTGGATGGCCTAGGAAGCTAGTTTTCATCATGATTCTGATAGGTTTGGGTAGGATTAGAGAAGCTATAAAAGGGGTTGCAGAAAAGTGGGAAAAGCATCAGAAATCGAAAAGGGCAGAGAAATTGAGAGTTAGAGAACGTGATTTGGGAGGAAGGATTTGAAGTTTTAAAGGGTAAATTCTTGTTCTTTGTTCATTTTCATTTTTTTCGAATTTAATTTCTTTAAGTGGAATTGAAACTGCCATGATTTATATTTGGAGTTCTTAGTTTTATTTAGGGTTTTCAATCATTCAACGAACGAATTTGAACAAGAATTAGAGTTTGGTAACTCGGATTGGGTGTGTAAATCAAATTTCTTGATTAAGGGTTTGGTTAAAAAGGGCAATTTCTTGTTAATTTTGAGTCATGTTATATTTGGGTATTGTATATATGATTTCTGGACTACCTGGAAGTGTTTTGGATTCTGTTATATGAATTGGAAGTGTATTGATGTGAGTTGCAGAAAAAAATTGATTTAATTTCAGAGAAAACTCAAGTTTCAAGTAGCCTTATTTTGCTCTTAATTTATAGGTCTATATGTGCTCCTTTGGAGAAGATTTTTAGTGTATTAAGAATACATGTGTTTATGATCGTAACCCAATTGATTTCACTCAGTTTCGTTGAGTTTTGATCAACCAAAACCTTGTTCAAACTTGGGTCGCGAGCTGCCAGACAGCAGCAGAAAACTGGATTTTCAGTTTCAAAACCCCATCTTTGTTTGGACATAACTTCCAATTTAGAGTTCCGTTTTCTACAAAATTTATATGCTTTTAAAGTACAGAACCTAAACTTCAAAACCCATGTAATATTACACGATTTGGTTTAGTTTTGATTGTTCAAAAAGGAGTCTAAAGTTGGTTCAGTAATGCTGTTTTTCTGCAGATTTTCTGGAGATGTAAAACTTTGTTTTTTTTACCACATCTAACTTCTATCTCAGATTTCTTTCTAGTCTTTTTATCTTATTTGAATGGCATGATTTGAGTATAAGATTCCAGAATTTATGTACTTTCTTTTGATAATATTAATTTTGTGATCTAGTACTTAGTTTGGTTTCTAATATTGGTTACTTGTGTTTATACTTTTGGTTGTGTTTTTGTGTGATCTGATTAGGTTCTTCAGAAGAGCAAAATTAATCGAATTCAAGGTAGGGGGTTCTGGGAAACCTTCTATATGTATGAATCTGATTATTTCTTACTTAAGTACGCATACAAGTTTGATATTCATATTGAATTCCAATTGATTGCTGATTCTGATGACTGTTTGAGTATAAATGTTTGAAATGAAATTCAGATTTGTGATATGGGAGTAAAGTAGGATTGTCTTTGGGAATTTAAGGTAGTGGCTGTTAGTTTTTGTGTAGTTGAGCCAAACTCTTAGTAGGCACCAGGTCTCAGGCGAGCCCACAGTGCACAGATTTTTTTAAGGGTAATTCGGGACTGGAGACGAAGAGTTTAGGCAAGATGACTAACAAAAAGGGAAGTTCAGGGATGTTTAGGGATGGGGGTTAGTTCATATACTTAAATACTCGGGATCAAGTGGTATAAGTACGGAATGGGACGTACGAGGTCTGGGTGTTTACTTATGTGGATTAACGGGTACAGTTAAGGCATTTGCATTGCATTCTCATGCCTCATTCTGATTTTAGCCTAAATTCTGCTATGTTAACTATTCTCTGATATTTTAGTAATGAAGGTATAGGTCCCTACTGAGCTTTTTAAGTTCACCCTAACTAAATTTTGCAGGTACAGAACCAGAAACTTAAAGTCTGCTTGCTGTCCGTTGTGTAAATGTGTATAAAGAAATAAAAATATGAACTTGTTGGCTTTTGTTTTCTTATTTGAATAAAGAACTACTTTTGTGTGAACTTTGAGTAGTTCATAACTTGTAATCTGGACAGAAATATTAAATAATGTTATGTTGTTCAGTTGAATTATATTCCAAGTGGGTTAAACCTGTTTTTATTTCAAGTCACACACTTAGTTATATTAGTTAAGTTATAATTAAGGTGTGACTCACGTCCTAAGCCAAGGTTTACCCTTAATCCTTGTTTTGGGATGTGACATATTTGATTTAAAGACCCGGATCAAATGGCTTAAAATCAATCAATTTATATTCGTTATGTATTTATTTACCGATATATTTGCAAACGCTATCCAATACTTGACAAAGAAAAGCCAAAGGCTTTAGTTTCCGGACTTGGTATCGCAATCCCATAGAATGTCTTGAATGGATTGTATTTGTACCTAAGTAGTCTCATCCTCGCAATCTTCCTATTGATAATGTATCAATGGAAAAATATGTTAGAAAAGTCTATCATAAAGAGGACAACACTTTTAGTGTCATAATTCTTCAATTACAAATTGTTGTATGAAGAAATAAGAGTTGCTTTGAACAACCCTTAGTTAACGCAAACACTAGTGCTTGTTTCTTTGTTACATGAACAAAGAACTTGAGAAGTAAGCATAAAGGCATGGACACTTTATGTACCATGCTTCTTCACTTACAAATTGTTGTATGAAGAAATGAGAGTTGCCTTGAACAACTCTTAATAGTTTGTATTTATGTTTAGAACATAATGGTTGGTTGACAAAAATAGTCCATCAACATGGACTTATGATGATTTTGAATCATTGAGTGTTGAAGTGTTAAACCACTTCTAGAGACGGAAACTAGGCAAGGACTTCACTTTTGTGTCCCTATCCAAATGCTTCACTAAGTTTATTATAAACTATATAGTGAACAATAACCGCACGCTCTCCAAATCGTTTGATGTGTATAACACAATTGAAATAAGTTTCAAGAGAGATAGTGGGAGTTTAGGGACCATGACTATTGTAGTCAATGGAGAAGTCAAATGAAGAAAGCTAAAAACTCCAAGGGAACAAACTTTCTTTATGAAAGGATGGACATTGGAAGGGGTATTTGCAAGAAATGTCTTGCAAGTGTCAAGAACACACTTTTCGAAGGTGTTGTAAAATGTTCTTGAATAAGTTCAAAATAGTTGGTTCTTCTACTTGAATGTTTGATTCCGTATTAGTAACTATGTTTTACAATCGTTGTAAAAGTGTTGCTAACAAGAAGTAGAAGATTAATGAGAGAAGAGAAAGTACTTCACATTCGGAACGTGAATCAAATAATGATCTCTGCGAAAGCAGATAGTACTTACTTCCTCATATGAACTACCAAAGAAATTGAAAAAACAAAGATTGTCTTTACATTCCAATTTGAATAAGGAACATAATTCCGTCACTAAAATGTTAGGAGATGGATGAATGTTTTGTTTGACAAAACAATTGTTCTTTATGAAAGATTGGATTATTGTAATCTGATTGATTGTCTCTATAATAGAGATAATGTGGTAGTGTTAACTGTTTAGAATATAACGATGCTTAAAACCCAAAAGGTTGCAAGGAAGTGACTAATCCCACTAAGTTGTGACACCTCTAAAACATAAATTACGAGTTGGTCATAAATGGATGCTATGGATCGTTAGATCCGGATCCGATGCCTTCTTGTTAAAATTGTATAGAGGCGAAATGTTCGAATCTTTATTCTTTTGGAAAGAAGAAAGAATCACAAAGTTATTGAGGTTAATTCACTTACATGTTAGTGGCACATATCCACGACATAATACTACTCATGTTGTTTGACATTCACCGAAGATAGCTCTCGGTTGGACTATAGTTTATTTTGAATAAACACAAGTCCGAATACTTTACAAAAGGTTACAAAGAATTCAAGAATGTAAGTTGATGAGTAAGATGTCTAAAGTATTTATCTCCTTAGATTTGATCCAAGGAAAACTAACACTTTAGATGAGTTTCCTTGAAAGATATCAAGGAATGCAGCATCATAAGATAATGTATTTCTCCATTGGGAGAAGAACGAACTCGAATAAGATTTAGTTCATTGGATGTTATCAATTACCCATATATAGGATATATATTTCTAAGTCAATATGATTGTCAATTAGAAAATCTTCCAAAACGCTTCATAACTCCATATGATGTAGTTGGAAAGAAAGACAAGTCTTAATCGTGTTAAGACTTGAGGTTATGTGCTAATTAGCAATATTTGTTATAGAACAATCTTGTGGGATATCCTTAAATTAACTTTTGGATATCACTTCTATGAACCAACTAACAAATGTTGTTTGTTGGGTAGTTCATTGGAATCCTACACTAGGATTTGCCAAAGATAAAGCAAATGAACGAAAGATAGAATTCAAAGAATGGGTTCTTTGAAAAACAAGATGATAATCAACAAATATGACAACCTAGTTCCTACACCACTAGCTACAAGGTAGTCGAGAAGGATTTATAAACCGTCTTAGTTGAATGGTTTGAACTTTATGACTATGTCATGGAGTTACACCTCTTAATTCGAAAGAAATAAGAATGAAAATCCTTATGACTACATTGAGTGTATATATGACATACACTCGAGGAAATGGTATAATACCATTTGACCCGAAATAATGAAACCTTCATGGCTAATTGGTAGCTTAAGGTGACTACAATCAACAAGATTGGTTGACTTGGAAGAAATCATCCTTGATGTAGTCTTGGTTTCTATTAATTCGAAGATTGCTAGGTACAACTAAATAGTGATTCTATGTTTAGACGTAATATGGGTTTCCGAAACCATTATCAAGATAGTCTTGATAATATATGTCTAAAACTAGGAATCACAATACTTGTAAGTTGTAGAGATCCATCCATCATGAATCTTAGCAAGCTAGTGGGAGCTATAAGCATCTTATGCGAGAAAGATCAAATCGTTTGATTTCTCATAAAGATGTAAATGAATCTTTTGTTTACTAGATTTACAAAAGATTAGTGGGAGTTAATCATATTCCTAAATTTGAACATATATTTGATATATTAATTTTGGAAATGAAAGGAATTCTTCTTCGTTAAAGTTATGACTTTAAACGTTCTATAATGATAGAATGTATATGGGAGACATAGTCTATACACATAGGATGGAAATGTATAATGATCGATTTCAAGATATAATTGGATTATATCGAGACCTAATGGTAGACAAAAGATGCTAGGAAGTTTCTTATATGATGATAAACTTCAATCAGAAGGACAACTCTAGTAAGACTAGGAAGTTGCTCTCCTCAAAGGGAACGTACCCTTTGACTCCCAAAGAAACATAATGCGTAACTAGAATCCTTTATGCATACACATAAAGGGGATTTACGTATTTCATATTGTATGAAAAACACTGATATGAGCTGTACCTAGAACGGTACAAGATGATATCAGTACAAGCCCAGGATCAGAACCATGGCAACTGTCAAGTTGGTCCTTAAGTATTTAAGAAATACTAAAGGATAGATTCCTCAAGAATGAGGAAGAATTAAAGTGACGCAATGGAAGCGTAAATGTATTAGATTATGAATCTAATATCGTATCCATCATTGGATGTTTCTTCATTATGAATGAAGAGATAATAGGATATCTCTTTATTATGACTAAAGGGATATTTGGGTGGAAACATTACAAGTAATGACTTTAGTGTGTTCCATCATGAATGCAAAATATATCGCCATATAGAAGTTTACAACAATGTTGTTTGGATGGGAAAGTTCATTTATGAACTCTCTATTCGGTTCCAACCAGAAAGTGTCTCTAGTGTACAGACACTACGACACTAATGGGGCGATAGCTCAAGCCAGGGAATCAAGGTCTCATCAAGATCCGAACTCAAGTGAGAGACTAAACCACATGATTAAGAATCATGTATAATGGTGACGTCGTTATTCTCAAGGTTGCTTCTATGGATAACATATAGATATCCATTGTCTAGGCCTACTGCTCAGCCATTTTTGAAATGAATTCAGAAGCGGTATCATCACTGATAACCAAGCTGATTGGCTCTAGTGCAAGTGGGAGATTGTTGGAAATGTGCCCTAAAACCAATCATATGATGATACTTTACAGACATTTCACATGTTAAACTAATCTAGTTTAATATAAAGGGCAAAGATTATTGTTTCAAGCTGTCTCATATAAATGTTATGTGCTTAAACGATAAGTCCAAGGAATATGCTATTAGGAGAATGTAATCTAAAGAAGTTAGATTCATGAGACCATTCTCTTTTGTATACATATCCTAAATGTTCCTGATCATAGGATTGCCAATTGGGCATTGACAGTCCGTTAGGATCAGTACGTGCTATGTCTTCTCTTAGGGAGAGTGACAGGTCTCGAGTCATTGGTGTGAATGACACCAAGACAAGCATGTAGGTGCTCGATAGAGAATGAGTCCACTGAACGCGATCAACGAGGAGTTCTCATATTCATGTCATATGAGAACTCATGGTTGGGATAATGCAAAGTAGTCATTTGACCTGAGGCATCACAGTTGTCTTGTGGTTAGGTCCTTGATCTTTGACTATGTCAAAGTCACTCCGTCAGAGGGTGTCCATGGCATAGTTGGGGTTAAGCCACTTAGCCATGGAGGCAAGTGAATGCGCAACAAGGGATCTCTAACCTTCAAACTGTTTGAGGGAGAATACTCTATGATATGATTAAGAATCTCTGGCCAGAGTATGAATGAGATTGAGGAAGTCGTTCCAAATCACATTCAAGGTAATCATATAAGTAAATGAATCACGTTGGATAGTAGACATGAATAAACTATCAAACCAAACAATGTGGTCAAGATTATTGTATTAGAGAAAGACCGTATTGCATTGTAATCCTAAACTGAATAGGTTCTCCATCTCTTCTGATTAGCTTGGGTAGCCATGATACACTGCTAGGTGTCACTCATGGTTTGTGGAAGCCCTAAAGATGTATAATCATTTAAGGGAGAATTGAAAGTATGTTTCAATTCACAATCGATCGTTAAGAGTAACAATCGCCCACTGCCTCGCTAAAAAGAACCTAATGGATCGCACACCGTGTAAGGTAATGATTGACGGATATAATGAAGATGAGTAAGGACAATTAAATAGTTTAATTGTATGTGGCAAGGATTAATTAAAAGTTAATTAATCTAGAACGAAAGGTTCGTTTTAGGCCTTAAGTTAGTTATGGGTTTCGGGACACAAAAGGGTTTTGGTCCACAAGGCACATAAGGTTTAAGTTGTGTGACAACTAAAACAAAATGGGCAATTAACCCACTAACAATAGGGAGGCCGGCCATGATTAGAGAGGGAGTGGGTTTTGGACTTATTACAAGTTTGCCACTCCAAAGAAGGGAGGTATAAATATGACTTTATAGCTTTTTCTTCATTAGGGTTTTCTTTGAGGAAAGATGAGAGTTTTTGGCTCTCTCTTTCTCTCTAGGGAGGCCGGCCACCATGGGGGAGTTTACTAGCATCTAACTCCTCCATGGCCACTCATCTTCTTCCTCAACCATCCTTGGTGTCGAAACTTAGAGGTCTCCAACTTTGGTGACTTTTGGAGAAACCTATTCTTCCATCCACATCCAAGAAGGCATGGATCCAAGAAGCAAAGTTCTTCCACCTTCATCCATGGAGCCAAGGAGCAAGGTGACAAAGGAAGAAGGCCCTCACATGGGTGATTAACCTTTGCTAAGCAAAGAGGTACTTCAAAGGTATAAAGTTTCTCAACTCTTTATCTTAGATCTTGAGTTGAGTCTTGGTTCACCATTTCTACTAGGCTTTGAATTTCATGGGTAATGTTTTGTTTTGAGTGCATACAAGCATGATTCCGCCTTTAAATGTTAATTGCATGCCATAGATGTTGCTCAAATGAACATGTTTTTCACAAATTTTCCTTCAACATGATCGAACGAAACATGTGAAGATTGATCGACATTTCATCAAGGAAAAATTGGATGCTAGAATTATTATTTTTCCATTTGTGGGATCTAAAGATCAACTTGCTGATGTGCTTACTAAGGCTGTGTCTAATAGTGTGTTCTCCAACTCGCTTAACAAGTTAGGCATGTGTGACATCTTTGCTCCAACTTGAGGGAGAGTGCAAGAAAAACTATTGTGAGTTATATATTTATATATTAGTTAAAGTGTAAATAGTAGTATGTTGTCCCTCATTGACGAAGTGCATATGTAATACCAATTCTAATTCTCATATATACTCCACTTTGGAGATTAATGAATATATAAAAAATTCCTAAATATTGTCATATATATTTGTGGTATTTACCATATTTAATTCAACTAAAACTAAAACTTAAGAAATACCAAGATATCTTATGTACTTCGGTTGGCTCTTTTCTTTTTCTCTTGATCTTTGATTATTGGCATCCAGGACTCATGTTGTAAGAATGGAACAATTTCAAACTCTTATTTTCTAACTTCTTTGGTTTTTTCTTTCGATTTTTTTTAAATAAGAATAAAATAAAGATAATACTACACATGGTACCTCGATACACGACACTTCTTTATTGTGGAACCCAACCTTTATCTGATGCCCCCTTTGTATCCCTTAAGCTATAGGGTATGGCTAATATAGGTCAAATGGGTAAAGATTAATATGGGTGGTGAAAAGAAAAGGCCAAGCGTTTGACTTCAAAAGGTAACTAGAGATAATATAACATAAAAGGTTGGTTAGAAAGGCTCCAACAATCCAAACGTGGCCAAAATCATCTCCCTAATGTTGCATGACTTAGGATTTCGCCTCAATAGATATTGAAGCAAGTTCTAGTGAATGATAACGCTATCATGAAACTTACAAAAAAGAATATCCCAAGAAAGAATATCCAAGAGGCTCAAAATCTCACAAGGGTTCAATAAGTTTTCACTAAAAATTCACATAATTCTTTAAGTGAGAGATAATCATACTAGCATTGGTTATTTGTCGAATAAATTTGAGAATGATCATGTAAGAATCTAATTAACCATATAAAAACAGTTGAAGTTTTACACAAGAAGAATCCATTCAAATAAGCTTGTGACCTAGAAGAAAGCAAAGTTATGGAATATTTAACTAATACAAAAACAACTCAAGAAAAAAAATCTTTTTTATGGACTTTTATAACATTAAGGCTTAACAAAAAGAACCAAAAATGGAACAAAGAACCTCAAAGAAATATGCCAACAGAAATCTCAAACAGCAAGTTACAAATATGAGCACTACCACAGGCAGTTTCGACCTTCAGACAAAGATTTGATCATAACTTTTGAAAGAAAAATCCAACTTTCATTGTCTTTGTATGGCTAGAAAGTGGACAAAAAATCGAAGAACACCATGTGAACAAAATCTTCAAATACTTTCCCAGTTTTAAGCAAACATATACATCATGAACACTAAACGAAAACAGAACATAGAAACTGGAAACAAAAATCTACATCCTCTCCTAAACTAAAATCAAACATTGTCCTCAATGTGTAGAACAAAAAAAACATAACAAATAACACAATTAAAGAGAGGGTGCAAAAACTTCCCTGGATTTTTCATAGGAGTATGAATGAACGATGTTGACGTGTCATACAACATGCCTTGTAACCAAGTCCCCCAAACTTGAATCTTTGCAAACCACTGTTCCTGAAAGCATGAAGGAAATTAAAAGCTTACTCCAAAAAAAAAAATGACAACTACAAAAACAAAAGAAAGATTTAGGAATCTTGGGTTGCCTCCCAAGAAGCACTTCTTTACAGTCATGAGCTAGACTTTGATGGAGGTCTATGTAGTGACATATGGGGGGGCATCAAAGTATGCAACTTCTTTGATTTCTGGTAAAGTAGCATCCAAATAGTGCTTGAGACGGTGACCGTTAACCTTGAACAACTCTCCATTTTCCAGATTCTTTACTTCAATTACACCATGAGGCATAACTTGAGTAACTTTAAAGGGACCAATCCACTTAGAACGCAATTTGCTCGAAAAAAAAAGACGAAGTCTGGAGTTGTAGAGAAAAACCTTTTGACTAGGTACAAACTTCTTTCAAATGATAGCTTTGTCATGAAACTTTTTAGTGCTTTCCTTATAGATTTTTGCATTTTCACAGGCCTCGTTTCGCCATTCTTCAAGATCATTCAACTGAAGCTTTCTTTTCTCTCATGTAGCTTGGTAATCAAAGTTTAACCTTTTGATAGCCTAATAAGCTCTATACTCCAATATGACAGGAAGATGACAAGCCTTGCCATACATCAAACGAAAATGAGACATTCCAATGGGTGTTTTATACACTATCCTATATGCCCACAATGCATCATTGAGCTTAAGCTATCAATCTTTGCATGATGCATTTACAGTGTTCTCTAAAATCTTCTTGATCACTCGATTTGAAATTCAACTTGCCCACTCGTTTGTGAATGATACGAAGTAGCAACACGATGATTAATGTTGTATTTCACCATGAGGGTAGCAAAGGCTTTTTTGATAAAGTGTGGATTGCCATCACTAATTATTACTCGAGGTGTGCCAAACCTTGGGAAGATGATACCTTGTAGAAAACGCAGCACCACTTTTTGATTATTAATTGGTGAGGCAATTGGTTCCACCCACTTGGATACATAGTCTATAAGGACAATAATGTATTGGTTGTTGAAAGAAGAGGGAAAAAGACCCATAAAATCAATTCCCCATACGTCGAAGAGCTCCACAACCCAAAAACTCTGTTGCGGCATCTCATTCATCTTCGATATGCTGCCTAATTGTTGACACCGATCACAGGTAGAGCAAAACAAATATGCGTCATTGAAAAGTGTAGGCCAATAAAATCCACTTTGTAGAACCTTGGCAGTTGTCTTACTAGGCCCAAAATGTCCTCTACATGCATAACTACTGATAGAAGCATATTTATGCGACTTAGTTAGCTTGTTTTCATGCATTTATGTTGATTGTTCTTAGTTAATTTAGTATTTTAAGCCATTTTCGTGTGTTTGTAGGTCCAAAGGGTTAAAGTATCAAGAAAGTGCATTTGGAGCCTTTTGGAGCAGTTTTGAGCATGTTTTGGATAGCATATACTTGGAGCAATGTAGATGGACGAAATTGAAGACCAAAGCATGCTAGGAATCAGCCAAAGAGAGAAGGAAAAATTAATTCAAGTCAAGGAAGGAAAAGGAATCCAAGAAGAAGAAGGGTTGACCAAGTCAAAGTTTCCTAATCCTAATGAACAAAGTTTTTCAGCCACAAAGAGGAACCCTAGACATTTTGGGACACCTAAATCTCAGTTCTAAGGACATGCCGCACCACACCTTGAGGTCACTCTTCCTTGCCGCACAAGAGTACCTTCCCAATTTAATTTAAGACACAATTGCACACAAAATCAGCAAGGAAGTAATCTACTTACCCTTTCTCCTTTCCTTGCCGCATAGGAAAACCCCTTTCCCTTCATTTCTAGGCCTTGCCGCACTTAGCTTTCCCTTTCCTTTAGATTCTGCTTTTAATTCTTCTTTTCCCTTGAGGTTTTGGAGTAAATATGTTTCCTAAATAAATCCCAAACCGTGCCCTATATTTCTCTATAAATACAAGGCCTTTGCCGCACCCTAAACATACCATTCCACCACCCATCCTTCACCACAATTCACCTACATCCATCCATTCATTCCATACACACAATCAGCCACTTTTCACTTCTTGCCGCAGCCCACTCACCCCCTAAACTTCCATTCTTTCATCCAAACACATCCATACACATTCTTGTCACTTGTGCCGCAGCAAGGTGGAGGAGAAGAAGGACCCTTGACGTTTCAAGCTTGAAGATTGGATCGTTCTAGGTGTACTTCGTTCTTATTTTCAATGTTTACTTTATTATTCTCTGATTTTGTTGTGACTTTGAGTGGCTAAACCCCTACTTAGCTAGGGGGAAGTTCGAAGCCATGAACATGCTTGAGATATGAATTGATTTCTTCCAATTGTGATTTGATAAATCATGAATGCAATTCAATTAACTGTTTTATTCATAACTTGTTCTTGTATGTCGATTAAGAGGGCCCGCTTAGTTTGCATGCTTGAATTTGATGCTAGAATATAAGGGAGTTTCACATAATCGTTATGAACTATATTCACAAGTAGCGAAGGTTGCTTGTCACAATCGCGTTAATTGGATTCCTGGCAAACGTATCATGCATTCATAGTTACGAATGCCTTGTCAACACTTATGATTTTCATGGAACTTAATGATCTCTAACTGTATCTCTTCTATGCATTCATGTAGGGGACCGTTGGAGAATAATTTGGGCTGTCGTATGCATTTCTTCCATTTCAATGACATAAGGAAAATCTGAGGGTTAATTAGTGCATTCACGGTTAATCTGGGGTGTTGAGGTTCATGGTTCATTGAAAAGCAATTGGAGATCGATTTATGTACAAGTGTGTCATGTGTGGAGAAGGGCCCTCAAGCTAGCCCATCAACCATCCAAGTTTCAAAATTGTTTTCAAACTTGTTTTACTTTAAAATCTGTTTTGTCTTTAAATTGCTTGTTTTACTTTCAAATTCGTCCAAACCAAAACCCCCCTTTTACTTTCTTGTTTCAAAGTGTTTAAAATCTGTTTTGTTTGTGTTTCCAAGTGTTTTGAGTCAAACTAAAACCAATTTTCGTCCAAAACCATCTTTAGTGTTAGAATCTGTCCAAAAAGTGTTTTTAAGCAGTTTTGAGTGTTTTTAACTTGTTTTGAGTCCCTTGAGTCTTTTCAAACGTTTTTAACTTTGTTTTCGTGTTTTTAAATCAATTTAGAGTCGATTAGCAATCCCTCCTAATCCCCGGTCCAGAACGATCCCTACTTGCATACTTACTACAATTGACAACAAGAGGGTTTAATTTGAGTGCTTAACTTTTATCACATCAAATTTTGGCGCCGTTGGTGCTAATCCCCCGGTTTTTCCCCTTTGTTTCTTTTCGTGTCTTTTGTTTTTAGTTTCTATTTTGTTTTGTTTATTTTACTTTTGATATTTGATTTAGTTTTCTTTCTTTGATTTCAGGTACTAGAGAAGTAAGACATGGCAATTGCTAATATTCAAGCTCAAATAGCGAATCTTACTTCTCAATTGTCACAGCACATCGAAAGGACCACAATGCAAAGTGCCCCTGCATATGGTGTGCAAGGATATCAAGCCCATGAACGTCCACAAAGAGGTTGGGAGAATGTCGATACCTGGGGTTATCAAAGCCCTAATCAATCGAGAAACGACGTGTTTTCCAACACGTACAATTCAGATTGGATTGATCATTCAAATTCTATGCGGTGGGAACCTCAACAAGTTCAACACGAAGCATATTAGCAGCCCTATGAGGAGTTCTATTCAGAACCTATGCCTCCTCCGCAACAATTCCGACCAAACTCAGGTTCGTCAATCAATTATGATGAAATTCTTGATGTACTAACTTCTTTGACGCAGGGATCACAAAATCAAGCCAATGAGGCTCCATAAGAAGGATATTGGCAGCCATATGAGGAGTTCTATTCAAGTTCTATGCAGCCACCACAGCCTCCCCCGCAACAATTCCAACCAAAGTCAGGTTCGTCCATGGATAATGATCAAATTATTCAATTACTAACCACTTTGGTGCAGGGGCAGCAAAATCAAATCACAGAAATGCACAATTACGCCAAAGAGGTGCAAAATCAAGCCAAGAATTTGGGCTAACTAAAGAATCAAATGGGAGAGATCGCAGAATTCATGGGGCAAATTCAAGAACAAATTGGCATGGAGGTTGAAGATGAGCCCATAACGTCCAAACCAAGTCAAAACATGGATGAACAGTGGCTGCTTGAGGAAGAGGAAGATGACAAGGCCACGGCAAGTTGGGAACCACCTTTGCCGCAGCCTACCCTTGCTCCACCACCCTTGCCACAACCCCCCAAGGACCCTACACCATCCAATTCAGGTAAGGTAGTTCCATATTCAATACTTTCTGACCCTATTCCTTGCAGGTTCATACAATCCAAAGAAGAAAAGGGTGAGGAATGCATATTCGAAACCTTTCCAAACATTCAAGAGAAAGAAGTGGCTAAGGAATGTCTAGAATTCATCAAAGAGGATGTACTTGAGACAACAATTCCCGAAGAAGTTAGATTCTATGACACGGGACAAGTCAAAACCCTCACAATAAATCTGGCCAAATGCAACAGTCCCTTAATTTCTCCATGGTGCAGCAAGGATGTGCTTCCTAAAACTTTCGAAGTTGTGTTTGTTCTTGAGTTCTTGTTGGATCACACAGGTAAGCCACCTCCCCGAATTTCAATTTCGTTTTATACTAACATGTTGTTAATGATTCAGGCACTTACTCTTGAATTTAAACCATTACTGGATCATTTCAACTATCATCTTCCATTCAAAGAGAAGGAGAGGTATCGTCCGGCTGAACAACGCTAAAGCAAGCGCTTCTTGGGAGGCAACCCATGCATTCAACAAAGGAAGACCTAGGAATCACTCCACTTCCAGATTTGAGTTCCTAAACCCTTCTCTTTGTTGTTTCTATTCTGCCATGATTATTGTGTTTTGTTTGTTTGTTTGCTTTTGTGTGAGTTTATGTTTGAAACATTAAGGACAATGTTTGATTTAAGTGTGGGGGGGTAAACAAGCTGTTTTTGCATGATTTTCGTGGGATTTATTCACCTATCACTTACAATGTTGTTTCTCACTGTTTTTATGTGTTTTTAGTGTGTTTTGAAGCATTTGAGTGTGTTTTGACATAAAAATCCGAAAATTTGATAAAAATTTGAAAAATTGTTTTGAAAAACCCAAAAAGAGTTGTTTTTGTGTGTTTGTTTGTGTCTTAGGGTACCTTCCAACACAATGATGAGGATTTGGTTTTTAATTGCATGACTGTTAAGGAAAATTGTAAACATAGATGGAAGTTTGATATACCTTTGGTTTATGCTTGGTTGTCGTTGTTGTTTATGAATACACATTTGATTACAAAGAAAAAATCAAGTTTTTGTAACATGCTTGAAGGAAGGAACTCAAATTAACGCTACAACCCTGAGAGACTTGAGCCTAAAACGTTCTTTGGAGAGTTAAAAATCTGTGCAGTTATTGTTTTCTAAAGTCGTTGCATGATCTCATTATTCTTTGCTTGGTTGCTACTTAGAAGGCGTTTCATATTTAGTTCCAAATACTAGAACTCATATCCGTTTCATTCAAAGCATGATATTGATTTGCATAACACACGAGCAAGATGAAGTTGTGTAGTGAACCAAGAGCCAAACAACCATCCCCTGTGCATTGTGTTTAGGTTTAACCCCGTTGAGCCTCGTTTAGCCTATGTTCTTTGTTAACCCACATCATCCTTACCTAGCCTAGAATAGGACCATCCATACCCTTGTTCTTGAAGCATAGTGGAGAATAACTTAGAGGGAGTTCCTTTTGAGTGACATTATGCAGAAAACAAGTGTGGGGGAAGGAATTTGTGTGTGTGTGTGCCAAAGTGCACGGGTAGATCAGAAAAAGAAAAATTCGTATGAAAAGAAAAGAGAAAAAGAAAAGTTGTGAAAAGAATGAAAAAGAGTTGAAAAATATGTGAAAAAGAGTTCTAAAGTGTTGATTGTTGAGGAAAGGGTCCAAAAAGTTGAATTAGACCCTAAGTGTTGCATGAATCTTCCCTTGTGTTTAAAAGTTGATTTCTGCATTCTAAAATGAATTCTAAGTGTCAATTTCATTACTTTGCTTACTATTGCTTAAAGAACGTTTGTTTATCCTTATCTTTCTTTGTTAACCAACACCTTAGCCCCATTACAACCCTTAACTTCTATCTTGGGTGTTGTGTGTTTCAATTTGTGGAGTTTGGGATTGGTATGAGCATATGGTGTCCTTGGTTCTCGTGTCTAAGTAGTAGCATTCCATTCATGAGATCATATCTAAACATGCTTAATAACTCCAGAAAATGCTTTCTTTGCTATAAACATATGTGAGTGTTCGTCTACATGTTTACATCAATCTTCTCACATATACCTAGTGTAGGGTGTGTAGTCAGAAATTCTGTGTGAAAAAAAGAGTATCTTGTAAGGAATTGGGTGAATTCTCTAAGGCATGTTACTACATTCAAATCATTGTTTTAATTGATTAAATGCGAGCTAGTAAGTGGCGACTGTGATTAAGTATGTGCTTAAGCGTAAGGATGACTAAAATCTATGTGAGTAATGATCTTTGACATGTTATGTGCGTTGGAAATCCCTGAGGCAATGTTGGAAGGTTTAAATTGTGTTTTGTTTACTTTGTTTTGTTTTGTTTTGTTTCGTTTTGCTCGAGGACTAGCAAAAGCTAAGTGTGGGGGAATTGTTGACACCGATCACAGGTAGAGCAAAACAAATATGCATCATTGAAAAGTGTAGGCCAATAAAATCCACTTTGTAGAACCTTGGCAGTTGTCTTACTAGGCCCAAAATGTCCTCTACATGCATAACTACGGCAAAATTTTAGAATGCTTTCTTGTTCAATAGCGGGCACACATAGTCTTATCACTTGATCCGAGCAATATTTGTAGAGGTATGGCTCATCCCAAAAATAAAACTTCGATGTAGAGAGAAACTTTTTTCTTTGTTGAGTGCTCAATCAGGGGGTGAGACTCCACGAATAAGGTAATTGGTGATGTCTACGTACCAAGGGATAACATCCTGAATGGCAAAAAGTTGTTCATTCAAAAACCTTCCATTTAAGAGCAAAACATCTTCTTCTTCATTATGGGCCCATGTAAGGCGTGAGAGGTGATCCGCTACTATATTCTCGGCTCATTTCTTGTCTCCAATGTCCAAATCAAATTCTTACAGGAGCAGCACTGTCACATCCCAGTCAGGCTCCGTCGTAGCACGATATTGTCCGCTTTGGGCCACACCCTCACGGTTTTGTTTCTGGGAACTCACATGAGAACTTCTCAGTGGGTCACTCATCCTAGGAATGCTCTCGCCTGAACTCGCTTAACTTCGTAGTTCCGATGGAATCCAAAGCCAGTGAGTTCCCAAAAGGCCTCGTGCTATAGGGAGGGGAGCATGTACATATAAAGCACATCACCCCTTCTCCGTTGGTCGATGTGGGATGTTACAATCCACCCCTCTTAGGGGCTGGACGTCTTCGTCGGCACACTCGCACCACACGGTAGAATGGTTATGATACCATTCTATCACATCCCAGTCTAGCTCCACCGTAGCATGATATTGTCCGCTTTGGACCACGCTCTCACGGTTTTGTTTCTGGAACTCACACGAGAACTTCCTAGTGGGTCACCCATCCTAGGAATGCTCTCGCCCGGACTCGCTTATCTTCGGAGTTCTGATGGAATTCAAAGCCAGTGGGTTCCTAAAAGGCCTTGTGTTATAGGGAGAGGAGCATGTACATATAAGGCACATCACCCCCTCTCCGTTGGTCAATGTGGGATGTTACAAGCACCCACCAAATAAGTCGAGGTTTTGCATCTTTTTTGCCAATAGCTACTTGAGTGCTCCATGATTAGTGTAGACAATCACTTTTGATCCAATGAGATATGAATGAAATTTCCAAAGCAAATACTACAGTGAGCATCTCTTTCTATGTGGTGGTGTAGTTCAATTGTGCATCATTCAAAGTTCAACTTGTGTAGTAGATGACATGACGAAGCTTCTCATTTCTTTGTCCTAAAACAACACGCATTGTATAATCACTAGCATCGCACATTAGTTCAAAAGGCAAGCTCCAATTTGGAGCCGCGATAATAAGTGAAAAAGTGAGAAGGTTTTTTAAAGAATTAAATGCATGTAAATAATTAGTATCAAACTCAAATGTAGTGTCTTTGGAAAGAAGTTTTCACAACGGACAACTAATCTTGGAAAAATCTTTAATGAAGCATCGATAAAATACGGCACGTCCAAAGAAAGATCTCACTCCCTTCATGGATGCAGGAGGTGGCAATTTAGCTATCAAATTGATATTTGCCTTGTCAACTTCAATTCCCTTGCTCAATAATAAGCTCCCTAACTCAATTCCCTGTTTAATGATAAATTGACATTTCTCCCAATTCAATTAGTTTCCCTACATCTTTCCAATACCAATTTCAAATTTTCCGAACAATGATCAAAAGAATAACCATAAACAGAGAAATCATCGATAAAAACTTCAACAATTATTTCGACTACATCAGAAAAAATACTTATCACGCACCATAGGAATATGGCTGGAGCATTGCATAAACCGAATGGAATGCATCTATAGGCAAAGGTTCCATATGAGCATGTGAAAGTTGTCTTCTCTTGGACCTCTAGAGCAATTGCAATTTGATTATAACCTGAGTAACCATCAAGAAAACAATAATGTGAGTGACCTGCTAACCTTTCAAGCATGTGATCAATAAAAGATGAAGGAAAATGATCTTTGCGAGTAGAAGAGTTCAGTTTCCGATAATCAGTGCACACTGTCCACCCAGTTGTTTGCCTCATTGGCACCAATTCATTGTCTTCATTCTTGGCCATGGTGATGCTGGTTTTCTTTGGAACTACTTGAATCGGACTAACCCACTTACTATCTAAAATTGGGTAGAGCACACCAACGTATGAAAGCTTCAAAATTTCCTTTTGCACAACTTCCTTCATGTTAGGGTTTAATCTCTGCTATGCTTCTATGGTTGGCTTGGAATTTTCCTCCAAAACTATATGGTGCATACACATGGTTGGGCTTATTCCTTTGATATCCGCAAATGTCCATCCCAAAACAGTTTTATACTCTTTTAAAACAATTAACAACTGCTTTTCTTTGAAGGTGCTCAATTCGGCTGCTATAATCACTGGAAGAGTCTTAGATTTGCCTAAAAAAGAATACTTTAAGTGTTCAGGAAGCAACTTAAGTTCCAGTGCTGAAGTTTGCTCAATGGATAGCAATATATAGGGTAACGCTGGTCTTAGATGCTGTCATGCTTGTCACCACTTTGGTGCATGAATGGGGAACGAATTTAGGGTTGCAATTATGTCCATGGATGCCTTTCCTTCCATATTTAAATATGGATACTCAATGCATGTTTCAACAAATATATAGAGATGTTCTCTAAGAAGTTGGAAATAACAATAGGATTAATAAGCTCTATGCAGCTAAACTCTTCTATGTCGGTTGGTAACTTTAGTGCTTCAAACATTTTGAATTCTATAGATTCTTCTTAAACTTGAAGCTTGAGTGTGTCTGCGTTGACATCAATTAAAGCTCCAATAGTTATGAGGAAAGGACGACCGAGTAGAATATGGATGTTTTGGTCTTCCTTCGTGTCAAGCACAAGGAAACCCGCTAGCAAGATGTATTGCTCTACTTTGATCAAAATGTCCTCAACAAGGCCTGATAACTCATATATTTCATACATCTATACCCTCCATTCCTAGTCTCTTTGTGATATTTTTGAGTTAAATATTAAATTAGTTGGGTTTTACTTTTTTTTGTGTTAATGTGCAGTTTAATTGTATTTTAGAGTTCATTTGAGGGAAAATGAGGCAAAATGATGTTGAAAGTGAAAAATTGAACAAGGATTCTGATGTAGAGAGAGATTCAAAGTGGAAACTGAAGATGGTGATGAATATGACCCTTTAAGAGACCAATAACAGCAAAAAAGCGTCTAAAATAAATGCTCCATTACTCGGATGTCTTCGCATTCTATAACAGCCTCTTTTACCTTATAAAACCTAGCATTTCTGCCACTTTTTTACACAAACCCCCTTGGGGACGCCCATTGCTCTTTCTTCTCTTTCTTTGGCCTTTCTTCCAACAAATTCATTTTCCCGTTCACCATATGATGCCACCAAAGAAACCATGCAGCCGTGCTGTGCTTAAAAGGCTTCCACCCATAAATGTGCTTGGAGAAATTGTGACGGACATAGTGTTTGAATCTCTTCCTCAATCTTCGAATTCAATTGAATGTTTTTCAAAATCTGTGTCCAATTCTCCATGTTGTTTTACATGTTTTCAGGTGCCATATTTGGAGTCTTTGGAAGATGATTTGTTGCCATTTCAAGAGGAAAACAAATTGAAGTTAGATAACGAGACCTTGCTGGCATCTCAAACAAAGGAAGAGAATATAGTCTTGCATTTTATTCACAAGGAAAGACGAAAAACGACAAAAATGCCATCACAATCAAGTCCTTGTAGAAATTTAATGCACCATATTCAAAGTCTCTCGAAAGAAACCACTTCTTCAGACCAAGGTTCAGAGGTACCTTGATTTCCTGCCACCCTAGGCGTTCATCTATCATGGTACCATGTCTCGGCTAGACATTAAATAAAGCACTTGCTAGGAGGCAACCTAGCTGGGTTTGTGTTCTTTTCTATTATTTGTTTTCTTTTAGTTTCATTTTATTTTCATTCTTTGCACCCTCTGCCTTGCTGCATTGCTGCAATCCATTCATTTTTTACGCATCGAGGACAATGCTTAGCTTTGGTTTGGGGGTGTGGGATTGAAGTTTTCTGTTTCTTTTGAGTTTTGGCTAAAGTTTGCTTTTGTTTACTAATGTGAATGTATACGAGGGCTATGTTTACAATCAAGACTATGGTGTTGTCATGAAAATGTTTCGTATCATAATTTCTCTTCACAAAGCTAGTACTCCTTGATTTATTATGCGTAAAGTATCATGCTCAAATTCTGGAAGAAGAATAATGGAGACTACTAGTGAGCTATTTTGAGCCTATTTGCTTCTTTTAGAGGGTTTAAAGTGTTTCTAATCCTTTTTTTTTTCTTTCTTCAGACTTACTTCAAATGATCTCATTATTTCTTATTGATTGAATGCTAAGAATAATCCTATGTTGCAGATACCATGTTCCTTTTATCACCTATGAATGAACTCATTGAGATGATGTTAGGCTTTCATGTTTTAACCACTAAAGGACCTAATTCCTATCCCTTTGTGTGCTCCATTCACCCTTATTATAGCCAAACACTTTTAGCCTAGTTATTTCATCACTCACACTAAACTCTTCCCATCTTAGCCCATTACAGCCATACCCTATAGCTTGGGGAATACCAAAGTGATGAAGACAAAGATAGATTGAGCTCTAGATCAAGAATGTGACGTGCACTGAGGTAACATATGCTGGAATTGCACAAAAAAGAGTTACAAGAAAAAAAAAAGAGAAAAAAAAAACGAAGAAAAGAATAAAATTGATCAAAGAAGATGCAATTTCCAAATCCTTCAATTATTACGCATGAGACCTGGATGCCAAGAACAAATAACAAAGACCAATTCAAGTGGAGAGCTTGCTTATTTTACAACAAAGACACTTTGGTACGTCCCAAGCTCTAGTATTTCCTATCCATTCTTTCATAGCCCCTAACCTAAGCCTTACATTACAACCTTGTGAAAGACCTACCTGGTCTTTGGGGATGTATTCATGAGTGCTAGTAAGTATGCGTGGTATCCATATTCTTAGTACTTTATTCTTTTCATGAGATTTTTTCGGAAATGTGCATATGTGAGCATTTTGATTCCCTTTTACATAACTCCACTCACGTATGTTTGTTGAGAGACTATAGTATAGGATATGTGTGAAAATTTGAGTGATATTTGTGAAGACTAGAATTGAGGCAAATTCTATCTTTGGCATTTGAGTATGGTGGCTTTGAAGTCATGAGTCATGGAGTACTATTTTTGCACTATACAAAAGATACGACTCATTGAAGTGGCGGACTTTTGGTCTGAATGTATGACGAAGCTTTCATTGGTTCTTACTAGTTTGTTTTTGTGAGCTTTATCCAATTTGTTTATTGATTCTGTAAATGTTTATGGGTGTCATCACTGTAAACCCTTAGGAGACACAACTCCTCCTACTAGGGACACCTAGAGGTTTAAAGGCTTGTTGCACATGCTCAGTGCAATGAAAGTGGTGTAGTAAGATTTTTCTTTGTTTTGTTTGTTTTTAGTTTTAGTTTTGCTCAAGGACTAGCAAAAACCAACTTTTGGAGTATTTGATAGATAATTCATATATTTCATACATCGATACCATCTAGTCCTAGTCTCTTTGTGATATTTTTTAGTTAAACTAGTTGCATTTTACCCTCTTTTGTGTTAATGTGCAGTTTAATTGTATTTTAGAGTTCATTTGAGGGAAACTGAGGCAAAATGATGTTGAAAGTGGAGAATTGAATAAGGATTCTGATGTAGAGAGTGATTCAAAGTGGAAACTGAAGATGGTGATGAATATGGCCCTTTAAGAGAACAATAACAGCAAAAAACGTCTGAAATAAATGCTCCATTACTCGGATGTCTTGGCATTCTATAACAGCATTTTTTACCTTATAAAATCTAGCATTTCTCCCACTTTTTTACACAAGCCCCCCTTGGGGATGCCCAGAGCTCTCTCTTCTCTTTCTTTGGTCACCAAAGAAACCATGCAGCCGCACTATGCTTCAAGGAGTTCCACATCAGAATTGCTTCAGGTGGTTTCTTCTATGGATATAATTTCACTAACGTTGTTCTTCATATTTACATATTATGTGATCATGTTGTGTAATTAAGTTCATAGCTAGGGATTTCGTTGTAGCCTTGCAAAACTACTCCATGTTATTAAGTTAAAGTATTCAAATTACCAATATGTTTTCTTGTTTCATTCACTGATTCTATTATTTAGTTTGTTTGTTTATCTTAATATTTGTTCACCATTAGGGCTGCTTATGAATTATTTGATCAAGGTTATAGTACACATCATGTTTAATCTTGCTGGAAATGTGAATGAATGGAAAACTGCTATGCAAACATGATTGCCTTGTGACTTCCTTGGTTCTTTGAAGTTTTCTTGTTCTCAATGAATTCTTAATTGGTAATCTAAGTTTAACATCACAACTAGGTTGCAGATTAGGAGTACTTGATCACAACCACAAATCAAATGGATGATCATAAATAAGTAAAACGAGCCCTAGTTGTAGATTGGAGAGTTGAATACGTTTTGACTTAATTTTCGTGGAATAGGCTTGTACTAGTAAAATAGGTATCCCTTCCATTCCCATTGTTTCTGAATCAACCTATCATTCATCTTTACCTTTCTTGCATTTTTAAGTTATTTTAGTTTTCAATTCAAAAATCAAATCCAACTTGTTATTTGCATTATTTAGTTAGGGTTCACATAAAGCTAGTAATTTGTAGAGGTCTAATCAGTCCATATGGATCGACACCCTTACTTGTGTCCAAGGTTCTAAAAGACGCTAGACACTATTCAGGCGCGGGTTGGGGCCTGCCTAGGCGGACTAGGCAGATTTAAGTAAATTTATTAAGTGTCAGTTTTTACTTAAAAATCACACATAGGTATATTGGGATGCATAAATTGCAAAAATAAAATAATATATAAATTATAAAGTATTAGAACATATTGAAAACATGGGGACACAAGCATATAATGAGTGTTCATCTAAGCATTCAACAGGTTTCTTACATTTTATTGAAATATTAAAATGCAAAATGAAAGTTAAATTTTTTGTCTAAGTGAGAGTCGCAACCTAGGCAAGTGCCTAGGTTGGTTTAGGCGGGCAAGGTGGGCTAGGTGGATGCTTAAGCAGGTCTAGGCATACTTTCTCAAATTTCAAACACCTATAGACTAATCGGGGTGGTGGCCAGCCGTCTAGCGCCCAGGCGACGTTAGGCGGGGATTTTTAGAGCAATGTTTGTGCCATTATATTATCCTTATATTTACACTTGGAGGGAACACGACAAGGCCCTTGGGATAAGTCACCGATCGATCGGTCAATTGCAATGAGACAGACGTTCTTCGTAGCTTTCCAATACCTAATTGCTCAAAAATAGAAAAAGGCATGAGAGTAACATTGGAACCAAGGTCTGAAAAAGCTTTATTAAATTTACAACCACCAATAACACACGGAGTGAAACGCCCTGGATATTGTAATTTTGGATGCATCTTAGTGATCAAAACTTCGCTACAACAATTCGTAAGCTCAATCTTTTCACAATTTGTGAATTTTCTCTTGTTCTTGCAAAGACCCTTCAAAAACATCGTGTATGATGGAATTTGAGCTATAGCATCGAGTAGTGGAATGTTGATATGGAGCAGGAAAGGCATAAGAAGGTCATAGCTCTTTAATTTTGGAGCAGGGGCAGTGAGTAGCAAAGAAGGCAGTAGAGCCGCTTCTTTGTCATTCTCTTCTTGGTTCTTTGTCTTTGCGATTTGTTCTCTTCTATCATAAGGTTTACCACTCCTTAATAATCTAATGGCATTAACTTGCTCCTTGCCTCTTAGGTAGACTTGGAAAACACCCCGGTTTTCTTTCACTCAATGCAATAGCTATTTGACCGATTTGTGCTTCCAATTTGCCAATGGCTTGACTACTTACTTATTGTCCTTGTTGGAGAGCTTGCTGCCCTTAAGTGAGAGTTTGCAAAAGTTGAGAGGTGGTTGGTTGATATTGCACATTAGCTTGAACCATCTCAGCTAAAGCTTCTTCCCATGAAGGTTTCTTAGTTTCTATAGGTGCAACTCCTTGTTTCCATGGCTTGGGACCATGGTTAAAATTATTCTTCCAAGCAAAAATTAGGATGGTCTCTCCACCCTGGATTATAACTATTCGAGAAAGGGTCATTTCTTTGATGGTTAAACGCATTGACTTAATTAGCTTCCTCAACTTCTGGAAAAGTACCACTTTGAGGAAAAAGATGAGTAAGGTGGGTATGATCAGCACAAATCCCACATGGTTTTGCATTCTTCGATAACATATTCACCACAGCATCTAGTTTCCTTGATATCGCAACCACCTTATTAGACGAAATTACTTCATATGCGGAATTTCGAGTTAATTCTCTACTATCCCATTGAGATGAATTTGCAACAACATTTCAACGATTGTAGTTGCTTACTCTGGTTCTTTACCCAATATATTTCCATTAACTGTAGCATCCAATCTATGTCGACATTTCTCACTCAAATTCTGGTAGAAGTATGAGATTAGTTGCCATAGCAGAAACTGATGGAGCGGGCAACTATTTATCAAGGCCTTGAATCTCTGGCATGCTTGAAAAAGTATCTTTCCCTTGTTCTTTCTAAAGTGAAATATTTGATCCCTCAACCTCTGAGCTCTAGACTGAGTGTAAAACTTTTGAATCAACTTACTAGAGAGTTGAGTCCAAGAAATAATTGATCTCGCTGGTCAAGTCTTGAACCATGTTCTAGCTTCTCCCTTGAGAGAAAAAGGGAAATGCTTTAGGTGAATGAACTCATTGGAGACACCTTTAATATTGTGTGCCTCATAGATATCCAAAAAGTTATTGATATGTTCACTAGCATCTTGATTCTCATATCCAAAAAACTTAAGCAACATGTTAACGACATAATCTTGAAGGAAATTTTTTGTCTTAGCTAAGAACATGTGAGAATATTTGAACATACAAGCATACAAAAACTCTTAAAGTAGGCATGCATTCAAAACAATTCTTTTACCCAAAGAAATTCAAAGCCTAGTATATGGTGAATCTAAAAACTCTTGGCAAAAGAAAGGAAAGATTGAGCTTTTCTCACCCTTGAAGCTTATCCTTGTTTGCACAATGTATTCACCCAAGTGGGGAGCCTTCAAGTCACCTCCTTTGCTTCTTGGTTCTTTACTTTCTTCTTGGCTCTTTGCTCCTTTGCTTCTCCTTTGCTCCTTGAGGATATGAGGAAAGATCTCCAAAAAAATACCAAAAGCTTGGTGCCTGTAATTCTCCACACTAAAGATATAGTGTGAAGAGAAGATGGATGACTTAAGAGATTTTTGATGTAGTAAAAGTCTCAATAAGTGGCCGGCCTCTATAGAGAAAAGGTTTCTCTTCTTTGCCTCAAGAAAAACCCTAGTGAGATAATGGCTATAAAGATGCTTTTATACCACCTCATAAGTGAGTGGCAAACTTGCAATTAAGCCAAGTTTACCCTCTCTATAGTTTGGCTGGTTTTGACTTTATTTTTGGGCTATTTGTCCATTTAGTCTTAGTTGTCATACAACTTAAACTCAATGGGCCTTATGGACTAAGAAACCCTTTTGGGCCCCGTAACCCAAAACTTACTTAAAACTCCAATACAAACCTTTTGTATAATTAATTAATCTTGACCATTCTCAATTAAACTATTTAATTGCTTATCCATCTCATTTATATTTCTTCACATTCATCCTTAATCGATGTACGATCCAATAGTTTCCATTTAGCGAGGCAGTGGGCGATTGTTACTTTTAATGATCGATTGTGAATTGAAACAACATTTCAATTATCCCTTTGATGAAGATTAGTGTTTGCTAATGTACAGGGTTTCCACAAATCATGAGTGACACCTAGCAGTATGTCATGGCTACCCATGTTACGTACAAGTGGTTGGAGAACATATCTAGGTACAACTACAATACTCTTGATCACATTGTTTAAGTGATAGTTTGTTTCATGTCTACTATCCAATGTGATACTTCTCTATATGATTCAATTGAATAATGATTTGGAACATTCTTCCTAAGTCATATTCGTATGCTTTGGCCAAAGACTCCCGAATCATATCTCAGAGTATTCTCCTTCCACCATGGAAGGTTAGAGATCCCTTGTTGTGTATTCACATACGTACAGGACTAGATAGCATGACCCCAACAATGTTGTGGACACTCTCAATAGAATGCTTTTGACATAGTCAAAGATCAAGGACCTACCCATCAGACAACTATGATGCCTCAGGTCAAATGACTACTTTGCATATTGCAACTTATGAGCTCTTACATGACATGTATGTTTAAAATCTCTTTTGATCATTGTTCAGTGTACTCGATTACCCTTTTGAGCACCTATGTTTTTGTCTTAGTGCCCAACACTAAATGACTTGAGACTAGTCATACTCACGCTTTAGTCAACATAACGCATACTAGCCTTAGCGGATTGTCATTGCCCAATTGGCAATCATATGGCGATGAACGTTTTATAAATGAACATAAGAGAAAGGTCTCGTTAATCTAACTTACTTAGATCATTTCTCTCTTAGAACAATAGATTTCTTGGATTCCCTATTTCTTAAACACACGATACAACAAATAGTGATTAACAATAACCTTTTCCCTTCATTAAACATATAATAGTTTAACATAATGAGTATTCCAAAAGCTATTACATCAAATGAGTGGCTTTGTGGGCATACTTCCAGCAAATATTTCATCTCACAAGAAGAAGTAGCATCAATTTCAAGATAAACTATGTATGATTGTCGAGAAGAAAATTGCAGCATAGAGAAATCCTTAATGGTTCGAGGAGCATCACCGTTATTGCCATTTGCAGCCATCTCTTCTTGTTCTTGCTGCTCCTTAGCCTTCTCTTTTCTTTGTTCTTTGCAAATTTGCCTAAGCTTTTGTTCAATCTCTAGCTCAAATTCCATAAACTAACTTTAGGAGGAACGAGTATCAGTCATTCATCTACAAGAAACCAAAGAATGATTTTAGAAATATGCTTATAAATATGTCTCAAAGCATATGACAATTAACATGAGAAACAAAAGTGAAGGAAATATTTGTGAAAACTAGTTCATTTGAGCAACACCTATGCATGCTATTAACAATTAAAAGGTGGAATCATGCTTGTATGCACTCAAAAATAAAACTTAACCCATCAAATTCAAAGCCTAGTAGTTATGGTGAACCAAGACTCAACTTAAAAACAAAGTGAGTTGAGAAATCTTATACCTTTGTTGATTCCTCTTTGCATAAGCAGAGGTTAATCACCCAAGATATAGGGCCTTCATTCCTTACTTCTTAGCTCCATGGATTTCTTCGATGAGGATGGTAGAATGGATTCTCCAAGTTCCCAAAATAGAGGACCTTTAAGTCTCCACACCAAGGAAAGCATTGATGAAGAGATGAGTGACCTAGAGGAAGGAAGATTGCTAGCTAAGTTCCTCTAGTGGCCGGCCTTCATTAGAGAGTCAAGAGAGCTTTTGTTCTCATCTTTTCTCCAAAGAAAAAACCATCCCACCTCACAATGGAGTGGCAAACTTGCAATTAAGCCAAGTTCACTACCCCTCACTCTTACGGCCGGCCATATTGGGTTCTTTGGGCTTTGAGGCCCTTTGTGTTTCAAGTTGTCATACAACTTGAGTTATTGGGCTTGACATTCAAATCCCATTGGGCCTTGCGGCCCAAAACCAACCTGAGATTTATAACGAACATATTTGTTTGATTAATTAACATATTAATTAATCCTAGCCATAAATAATTAAACCATTTAATTATCCTTACTCATCTCCGTTGTTTCTTCAATCTCTACCTTACACGGTGTACGATCCATTAGGTTCCTTTCAGCGAGGCAGTGGGCAATTAGAACTCTTCAAATTGATTGTGAATTGAAACTTACTTTCAATTCTCCTTTTAGTGATTACTCACCTTTAGGGCTTCCACAAACCATGAGTGACGCCTAGCAATATGTCATGGCTACCCAAGCTAATCAGAAGAGGTGGAGAACCTATTCAGTTTAGGATTACAATGCGATACGGTCTTTCTCTAATACAATACTCTTGACCACATTGTTTGGTTTGATAGTTTATTCATGTCTACTATCCAATGTGATTCTTTTACTTATATGATTACCTTGAATGTGATTTGGAACGACTTCCGAAATTCCATTAATACTTTGGCCAAAGATTCTTAATCATATCATAGAGTATTCTCCCTCAAACGGTTTGAAGGTTAGAGTTCCCTTGTTGCGCATTCACTTGCCCTCATGGTTAAGTGGCTTAACCCCAACTATGTCGTGGACGCCCTTTGACGGAGTGACTTTGACATAGTCAAAGATTAAGGACCTAACCACAAGACAATTGTGATGCCTCAGGTCAAAGGACTACTTTGCATTATCCCAACCATGAGTTCTCATGTGACATGAATATGAAAACTCCTCGTTGATCGTGTTCAGTTGACTCATTCTCTATCGAGCACCTACATGCTTGTCTTGGTGTCAGTCACACCAATGACTCAAGGCCAGTCACTCTTCCTAAGAGAAGACATTGCACGTACTGATCTTAAGGGACTGCCAATGCCCAATTGGCAATCCTATGATCAGGAACGTTTAGGATATGTATACGAAAGAGAATGGTCTCATGAATCTAACTTCTTTAGATTGCATTCTCCCAATTACATATTCCTTAGACTTATCGTTTAAGCATATAACATTTATATGAGATGGCTTTAAACAATAATCTTTGCCCTTTATATTAAACTTGATTAGTTTCATATGTGAAATGTCCGTAAAATATCATCATATGATTGGTCTTGAGGCACATTTCCAACAAAATGTTCCACTAGAAAATTAGAAGACTCAGGATTGTATAGGGAAATGAAAAGACACATGAAAGAAATCCTACTAGAGTAGGATAACCAAACAATAATAATAAAAATAAAAAACTCAATTGACAATCCAACTAATTAATACAAACAGCGATTCTTTTTTCTTTTCTTTTAATTAATAAAAATAAAAACAAGATAAAGAACAAAAGCCAAGGTAGAAATAAATTAAAGTAAAATGAACAATCAATGAAGTAAACCTTAATCAACAAGCTAAATTGGGATCAAGAGCATCTTCAAAGAAAATGTCAAAATGTTCCCATAAGCTACAACAGTAAAAAAAGACCACACTACTGTTCCCCAACCGAAATGTCAGTTTCTATATGGCGATGACATGGATTGTGTAAGATCCCACATCGCCTAGGGGAGTGATCCTTATATGTATATTCCCATCCCTACCTAGCACGAGGCCTTTTGGGAGCTCACTGGCTTCGGGTTCCGTAGGAACTCCGAAGTTAAGCGAGTAGCGCGCGAGAGCACTCCCATGATAGGTGACCCACTGGGAAGTTCTCGTGTGAGTTCCCAGAAACAAAACCGTAAGGGCGTAGTCAGGGCCCAAAGCGGACAATATCGTGCTACGGTGGTGGAGCGGGCTCGGGATGTGGTGGACCCCGGGTCGGGATGTGACAGTTTGGTATCAGAGCCTAGGTTTCGCAGTCTTACATATTTTGTGAGTAATCTAATCTTTGTGATGTCTTCTGTCAGAATTATGCCGCCTCGCAGGGATCCACATCCTTCTTCTGAGCCTAGTTTCCCCGATATTTCCCAATTAGGGGAGGCTATAGCTAATGCTTTACAGTCTGTAATTCGCCCTCCTCAGAGGACTCCGTTGGAGACAGTATATAATCTGAAGTTACCTACTTTCTATGGTAACGAGGGAAATGAAGGTTGCGAACGTTGGTTCGAACATGCAGAGAAAACCTTTCAGGTTATGCAGAGTCAAGGCAGCCTTGCTGCTGACAGATGGGTTGAGACTGTTTCTTGGTTTTTTCATAGAGAGCCTGCTGCTTGGTGGAAACAAGAAACTGATAGGTGGTCATAGGAAGAGAAGAATAATTGGGAGAATTTTAAGCGGTCATTTTATAAGAGATTCATTCCTCCGGCATATCTGGATCAGAAGAAGCAGGAGTTTACTAATCTTAAGCAGAAGAAGATGACTGCTATTGAGTATTACAGGAAGTTTACAGACTTGTCCATAGATGATGCAAAGACTGCTGTTAATCCAGCTGAGATGCTTCGCCGCTTCAAGTTGGGTGCTAAAAAGAAATGGCGCACGTTGGCGACTATTCTGCCCTGTGAGACCTACCAGGAGTTTTATGAGAGCATGTTGAGGATAGAAGACTCTGAAAACATGCCTAGTGATAGCGAAGAGGAGGAAGTTAGGGGCAGTAATCAGTTGAGACATGATAAGGGCAAGGGCCCGTTGTCGCAGGGGCCTCGACAGACACAGAACTTCAAGAAGAGTGGAAACAGTTCTAGCTCTTCCAGTGGGGGCTACAGTGCCACAGGACAGAGGAGAGGAGGTAGACCCACTGGAGGACCCCGCTTTCAGAGGCCCAACGAGTCAGCTGGTACAGGTGCACCGTTGTGCCGTAGGTGCAACAACAGACATTTTGGAGAATGTTGTAGAGGCAGTAGCGGATGTTACACATGTGGACAGACAGGGCATCTGTCTAAGTATTGCCCACAGAGACTCCTGCCGCCACAGCAGCCACAGCCACTACAGCAGTTTTCTTTGCCACCACCGGTGCCGACTCAGCAGTATTCAGGACCCGGTGGTTATGTTCCGGCAGGTCATGGCAGTGCATACCACTATCAGGGAGATCCTGTCCCTTATCCTTCAGGGCAGTACCAGTATCCCAGGATCCTTACCAGCAGGGAGGTTATGGGCAGTACTTAGGAGGTTACATGCCATATCAGCCGAGTGGTTTGGGACAGTTTTCAACGGGTGGTTCTCAGTGGCAGTCAGG
The DNA here is from genome assembly GCA_036320875.1 of Cotoneaster glaucophyllus. Taxonomy (NCBI): domain Eukaryota; kingdom Viridiplantae; phylum Streptophyta; class Magnoliopsida; order Rosales; family Rosaceae; genus Cotoneaster; species Cotoneaster glaucophyllus. Next base: position 13,017,788 of record CM070060.1, read on the forward strand.
AGGACAGCCTCAGCAGGTTGATGTTGCTGCTAGCAGTGCTGGATCTTCACGACAGCACAACCAGGCAGGTCAGGGCCGTAGTACGCATGGCAGAGGTGTTCATGCTAATCGAGGTAGAGGAGGCCGGCAGCAGACCTAGGGGCGTATTAATAATATCACTTTGCAGGATGCTCAGAGCCATCCAGACTTAATAATGGGTACATTAAACGTCCTTGGTTATTTTGCTAGAGTTTTGATTGACTATGGAGCTACCCATTCTGTTATTTCTCATACATTTGCTCAATTGACTCAACCTCAATCTACACCTCTGGGTTATGAGTTAGAGTTTTCTATGCCTAGAGGGGAAAAGTGCTATGTTGATTACGTGTACCCAGGTTGTCCAGTATTGGTTGAGGAAGTAGTAATGCCAGCTAATCTTCTCCCAATGGATCTTGTGGACTTTGATGTAATTTTGGGAGCAGATTGGTTACACTATAACACTGCTGACATTCACTGTCGCGAGAAGACGATGACTTTCCGTCGCCCAGGTTTATCTGGAGTTACGTTCGTAGGAGAACGTAGTGGTGTAAGGCATGGTGTCATTTCTGCCTTGAGGGCGAAGAAGATGTTGGATAAAGGATGCCAAGGATACTTAGCTCACGTGGTGCTAAATGATACTACTCCTAGTAGTGTGGAGGAAGTTCGAGTGGTTAGGCATTTTTCGGATGTCTTTCCTGATGATTTTCCTGGGTTACCGCCGGATAGAGATGTAGAGTTCACTATCGATTTGTTGCAAAGTACGGACCCTATTTCTTTGACTCCATATAGAATGGCACCTGCTGAGTTGAGAGAGTTAAAGATTCAGCTACAGGAATTGGTTGAAAAAGGCTTTATTCAACCTAGTGTTTCACCTTGGGGAGCCCCAGTTCTGTTTGTTTGAAAGAAAGATTTGACTTTGAGAGTATGCATTGATTATAAGCAATTGAACCGGGTGACGATTAAAAACCGTTACCCATTGCCGCGCATAAACGACCTTTTTGATCAACTTCGAGGTGCTCGTGTGTTTTCGAAGATTGATTTGAGGTCAGGGTACTATCAGTTGAAGATCAGGAGTGAGGATGTCCCTAAAACGGCTTTTAGGACTCGTTATGGACATTATGAGTTCCTTGTTATGCCGTTTGGATTGACAAATGCACCAGCAGCTTTTATGGGTTTGATGAATAAGGTATTTCAGCAGTACTTGGATAGATTTGTCATTGTTTTTATTGATGACATTCTGGTGTATTCGAAATCAAAAGAAGAGCATGGACGACATCTCACTCTAGTGTTAAGGAAGTTGAGGGAGCATCGCCTTTATGCCAAATTCAGTAAATGCCAATTTTGGCTAAAAGAAGTGGCATCTTTGGGTCATGTCATTTCTGCTCAAGGCATTCAGGTAGATCCTCAAAAGATAGCAGCGGTGGAGAATTGGGAACAATTAAGAACCATCACCGAGGTACGGAGTTTCCTGGGCTTAGCAGGTTACTACAGACGGTTTGTTCAGGACTTCTCGATCTTAGCATTACCACTGACGAGGCTTACAAGGAAGAATGTTAAGTTCGAGTGGGACGAGAATTGTGAGCAAAGTTTTCAGCAGTTGAAGTATTGCCTCACTCATGCTCCAGTTTTGACACTTCCAGATGACAGTGGTAATTTCGAGATCTACAGTGATGCTTCTCTGAATGGTTTGGGTTGCGTTTTGATGCAACATGGTAGGGTAATTGCTTATGCGTCGAGACAGTTGAAACCGCATGAAAAGAATTATCCTACCCATGATTTGGAGTTAGCTGCTATCATCTTCGCTTTGAAGATCTGGAGACATTATCTTTATGGAGAGAAGTGTAAGATTTTTACAGACCATAAGAGCCTCCAGTACATTTTCACACAGAAAGATCTTAATCTCCGTCAGCGAAGATGGATAGAATTGTTGAGTGACTACGACTGCACGATTGATTATCATCCAGGTCGTGCAAATGTAGTTGCAGATGCACTTAGCAGAAAAACTCAAGCTCGAGTTAATGCCTTGTATGCTAGCAGAGTTCCTCTTCTTAGTGATTTAAGGGCTACTGGAGTGAAATTGCAAATGGAAGATAGAAAGGAAGCCATACTTGCAAACTTTCAGGTTAGGCCTATTTTAATTGACCGTATCTTAGCTGCTCAGATGGAAGATGAGGAAGTTCAAGAACTAATTCAGGCCAGAAGTAAAGGGAAAAAGAAAGATTTAAGAATTCGAGAATCTGATGGTATGTTGTGCAAGAGGGTAGAATGATGAGGCACACATTTCGGCATATGCTATGCATCCAGGAGGTACTAAGATGTATCATACCATTAGACCGTTCTATTATTGGCCGGGCATGAAGGGGTAATTGCAGAGTATGTTAGCAGATGTGCCATTTGCCAGCAGGTAAAAGCCGAAAGAAAGAAGTCGTTTGGGTTGATGCAACCACTTCCCGTTCCAGAGTGGAAATGGGAAAATATCACTATGGACTTTGTGTACAAGCTTCCTCGTACACGGAACGGGTATGATGGTATTTGGGTGATTGTTGATCGGCTTACTAAATCAGCACACTGCGTTCCAGTGAGGGAGAAGTATTCTTTAAGTAAACTAGCTGAGTTGTTTATAAGCAAGATTGTGAAGTACCACGGTACGCCAGTGAGTATCATCTCGGATCGGGATCCTAGATTTACTTCCAAGTTTTGGAGAGCATTTCAGGAAGCTTTTGGTGCAGAGCTACATTACAGCACAACTTATCATCCTCAAACAGATGGTCAGTCAGAGAGAACCATTCAGACTTTAGAGGATATGCTGAGAGCTTCGGTACTTCAGTTTGGTGATGATTGGCATGCTAAGTTGGATTTGATGGAGTTTGCCTACAATAACAGCTATCATTCTAGCATCGGGATGGCACCATTTGAGGTACTTTATGGTAAGGCTTGTCGTACACCGTTGTGTTGGTCTAAAATTGGTGAAAGACCATTAGTGGGCCCTGAGATAGTGGAAGAGACTACTCAGAATGTTCAGGTGATTAAAGCTAACATGAAAGCGGCCCAGGATCGACAGAAGAACTTGGTGGATAGACATGCCACTGACAGGGTGTATGACGTAGGTGATTGGGTTTTCTTGAAGTTATCACCTTGGAAATGAGTTGTAAGGTTCGGAAAGAAGGGTAAGTTGAGCCCTAGATACATCGGACCTTATCAGGTTATCGAGCGAGTTGGTGAGGTTGCTTATATGCTTGAGTTGCCTTCGGAGTTGGCTAGAGTACATAATGTGTTTCATGTCTCTATGCTTCGCCGTTATGTGGCTGACCCTTCACATGTGATTCCTCCTCAGCAGCTTGAGATTAGTTCAGACTTATCCTACGAGGAAGAACCAATGACGATACTAGATTGGAAGGACAAAGAATTGAGAAACAAGACAATTCGGTTGGTAAAGGTCTTGTGGAGAAATCACTCAGTAGAAGAAGCCACGTGGGAGACTGAGGATCGGATGAGAGAGTTGTACCCACGCTTGTTTTATGGCTATTAGTACTTTTATAGTTGTTGTATTTGAAATTTCGAGGACTAAATTCTATAAGGGGGTAGATTGTGACAGCCCGTCCCGAGAGTTTGTACATTTATTATTATTTTAAGAAATGTGGAAATACGAAATTGCCCTCAAACGTTGGATTTGGGACATTATTTTGGGCTAAGATAGAGGCCCAAAAATGTGGAATTTGGACAATTGGCATGACTTCCAAACTAGTGGGAGCAAATTAGAGTTAGATTTGAAGTTAGGGTTTGTAGTACCCTAATTAAGGTCCAAGTAGAATTAAGTTTTGGATGGTGGTATGTATTGTTGGATGGTTTGGGACCACACATCCACACACTCTTAGACTTACCTCTCTCCCGTGCTCTCTCTCTCTCCCACACTCTCGGACGTCTCTCTCTCCTTCTCTCTTTGTACGGACCCAAACCAAAACTTACCTAAACTCGACGGATCGAAGCTAAGATCTATACCATTGTGCTCGTGAGGACTCCACGATCACGAATATACCCTTTTCAGGTAAGAATGCCTTTGTTTTCACGTCGATTTTCAAAGTTCCGAATTGAGTATTGTTCATGCAAAGATTATAGGCTTATTTTTAGAGAATTTGAAGCTTGTAGGAAGCTTCGTGAGGTCCATATGAGGCTAGGGGTGCTTCGTTGGAGGAGTTTGGACGTCGGGAAGCCGAGATCGACTAATCTCAGTTTTTGGTCGGAATTCGAGGTAAGTTTCGACGTGATTTCGTAAATTTCAAGACTTAAAACCTATGCAACGTGATTCTAGGGGTTTTAAGCTTTATTTTGGTTCAAGTTTCATGAGATTTGGTTAAGAAACGAGAGAGAATAAGAGAAAAGAAAATTTCCCAGTTTTCCGGCGACGGCGACGGTCGCCGGAGCTGGAGGTAGAAGATGAAGGAATATTCCGTCAAGTCTGACGAAATATTCTCACGCCGTTAGTTAAATTCGACGGATTCTGTTAGCTTTTAACGGAATATTCCACATAATATTCCTAACGGCAGTTAGGGTTCTATGAGGGTTGGCCGCGCGTGGGGGAGCGTCTGGCCGTGCACTCGCCGGCTCGTGAGGCCTCGGAAATTTTTTCTAAAAATATGGGGATGATCTTGAGGTTGTGTAGGTCACGTTGGTATATTCACACACCTCATTTGAGCATTGTATGAGAAGTTATTACCTAGTTTTGTTTATGTGCTTTAAAATAACGTATTTATAGTTGTTTCTCACATAGGCGAAACCTATCCGGAGGACGAGCGTAGCCAGACTAGGCACAGGGGCTACGATCCTTCTACATACCAGTGAGTGGGCTTTTGTTTTCCGTATATACCTATATACTATGTGTTTTTCCCAGAAAGTGCATTTTAAATGCTTTTAAAACGTAATGCCATGCCATCACATATTTTTATATATCTCGAGTATGCATTATGAAAAGTGATTGCATTATAATTGTATGCGCATGATTGTTGGTGCTGAGGACGCTCAGGTAAGTTCAGGTAAGATTCTGTGTGGTTAAATAAAAGTTAAGTTATGACGAGATTGATGAGATAGTTGAGATGCATTGATAGCTCATAAACCTGCACCCCGGTGTTAGTGCTCCCGCCCAGAGTTAGGGGCTAGTCTTTCATGTGATGTTCACCTCCCGCACCATACGCTCATCTTGGATCCAAGTTAGGTGCACAGTCCTGTCCTATAGACCACTTTCAGTGGGTTCGACTCGTAGGTGACCCGCGATCATTCGCACAGTCTTCACGTGATTGTAGCACTAGAGCGTACTATATTACACCCAATCTTGTCGTATAGATCACCTTGAGTGGGTTCGACTCGTGTGCAGGATTTATATTATGATGAGATATGTTGAGATTGATTATGAGCTATAGTTCCAGCCGTGCTGATCACACGGTGGACATGTTATTATCTATGATGAGTTTATTTCACCTGATTTACTTACCTGATGAGTTAGTGGCATGGCATGGCATACTCATGATTTATTGGTATATTAGCATTATGATGATTTCAGATGAGTTTTAGTATATGTATATATTATTTTCTGGGAAAGTATACAGGTTTTACGGCGAGGGGATAGAAATGTTGTTTATGAAATGAATTTCAAAAGCTTTGTTTTTGCCCACTCACGCTTTTGTTTTGCGCCCCTCCAGATATTAGCTAGCGTTGTTGGTGGCACCTGAGGCAGCAGCAGTTATTCTGACAGACCTTCACTCATGTAGGACCCCCTTTTGGGGTGTTTTGTATAAATACTCTTTATGTTCGACTGCACCTAGACTTCGTGCTCTAATTATGTGTTAACACTTCCCGAATTCAGTTTTTATTTATTCGTATTTCTGCTTATTCTAATGCTTCCGCACTGTGCACATGGCTACGTCATCTCACGTGAGGCCAACATGCCTCGATCTCGGTCGGGGTGTGTCAGATTTGCAGCAAGAAGGTCACTGTCAAATTTGACAGCTGCTTCAAAATTAATTATTAATGTTTTTTATTAGTTTTTTATTGCTTTAATTATTATTATAATGAATGTTGGTGTTGATCGCTGCATTCATGCCTCTTTGGTGCATTTGTCGAACGATCCTGATTTAATAAGCATTAAATGTCTTTAATTAAATTTTTATTGGTTTAATCATTTATTTTCTAATTTAATAAAATAATAATTGCTTCAAAATTAATTATTAATGGTTTTTTATTAATTTTTTTATTACTTTATTTATTATTATAATGAATGCTGGTGTTGACCGGTGCATTCATGCCTGTTTGTCACATCCCGACCTGGGCTCCACCACAACCTGAAGGAAAATTTGTAAAAAACATGTTCATTTGAGCAACATCTATGGCATGCAATTAACAATTAAAGGCGGAATCATGCTTGTATGCACTCAAAACAAAACATTACCCATGAAATTCAAAGCCTAGTAGAAAAGGTGAACCAAGACTCAACTCAAGATCTAAGATAAAGAGTTGAGAAACTTTATACCTTTGAAGTACCTCTTTGCTTAGCAAAGGTTAATCACCCATGTGAGGGCCTTCTTCCTTTGTCACCTTGCTCCTTGGCTCCATGGATGAAGGTGGAAGAACTTTGCTTCTTGGATCCATGCCTTCTTGGATGTGGATGGAAGAATAGGTTTCTCCAAAAGTCACCAAAGTTGGAGACCTCTAAGTTTCGACACCAAGGATGGTTGAGGAAGAAGATGAGTGGCCATAGAGGAGTTAGATGCTAGTAAACTCCCCCATTCATCTATCACCTAACATTATAGTGACGGAATTAAGTTCCTTTTCAAATTGGAATGTAAAGACAATCTTTGTTTTTCCAATTTCTTTGGTAGTTTATATGAGGAAGTAAGTACTATCTGCTTTTGCAGAGATCAATATTTGATTCACGTTCCGAATGTGAAGTACTTTCTCTTCTCTCATTAATCTTCTACTTCTTGTTAGCCACACTTTTACAACGATTGTAAAACATAGTTACTAATAAGTAATCATACATTCAAGTAGAAGAACCAACTGTTTTGAACTATTCAAGAACAATTTACAACACCTTCGAAAGGTGTGTTCTTGACTTTTGCAAGACATTTCTTGCAAATACCCCTTCCAATGTCCATCCTTTCATAAAGAAAGTTTGTTCCCTTGGAGTTTTTAGCTTTCTTCATTTGACTTCTCCATTGACTACAATAGTCATGGTCCCTAAACTCCCACTGTCTCTCTTGAAACTTATTTCAATCGTGTTATACACATCAAACGATTTGGAGAGCGTGTGGTTATTGTTCACTATATAGTTTACAATAAACTTAGTGAACCATTTGGATAGGGACTCAAAGGTGAAGTCCTTGCCTAGTTTCCGTCTCTAGAAGTGGTTTAACACTTCAACATTCAATGATTCAAAAATCATCATAAGTCCATGTTGATGGACTATTTTTGTCAACCGACCATTATGTTCTAAACATAAATACAAACTATTAAGAGTTGTTCAAGGCAACTCTCATTTCTTCATACAACAATTTGTAAGTGAAGAATCATGGCACATAAAGTGTCCATGCCCTTGTGCTTACTTCTCAAATTCCTTGTTCATGTAACAAGGAAACAAGCACTAGTGTTTGCGTTAACTAAGGGTTGTTCAAAGCAACTCTTATTTCTTCATACAACAATTTGCAATTGAAGAATTATGACACTAAAAGTGTTGTCCTCTTTATGATAGACTTTTCTAACATATTCTTCCAATGATACATTATCAATAGGAAGATTGCGAGGATGAGACTACTTAGGTACAAATACAATTCATTCAAGACATTCTATGGGATTGCGGTACCAAGTCCGGAAACTAAAGCCTTCGGCTTTTCTTTGTCAAGTTTTGGATAGCGTATGCAAATATATCGGTAAATAAATACATAACGAATATAAATTGATTGATTTTAAGCTATTTGATCCGGGTCTTTAAATCAAATAGCACCACCCACTATTTTGGCAAATTCCATATCCCTCATCGGAATTCGAGAGTTTTGGAGGAAACTCTTAGTAGGGTATGGGAGGCTCACTATTACCAAGCCCACCTCACAATGATATGATGTTGGCTAGCATCAATAATAATGAGAGAGTACGCTTACTCATTTGCATCTCTTGCAAGTACCCATCTTATTTGGCCTCTAGAGAATAAAGCCTCACAATGATATGATGTTGGCCCCATTGCACTTAGTTAAGTCATTCCCACCATGCAAGTTCGGTAGAGGTTCAAGAACAACCTCACAATGATATGATGTTGATCATTCTCGTTGCCTACCTTCACAACATCATGTATGCATATAGAACTCCTCTTGAGTGTAAGCACGCACTTTGTACTCCCCCATGATAGGGTGAAGTCGGTGTACGAGTCACAAACGATTGGAGCCTACCACGGTGGAAGGCCACGAAAGAGTGTTCAAAGCACTCTCACGCTTGTCAACTTAATAATGGTTTGGTTGAGGGTTTTAGGTCTCATCACATATAAGCATGCATTTTAATCACATTAAAACTATTTGGTCCTATTACAACTATTGGTCCATGTGATTGATTTAGTAATATATAATACTCCCACTATGCTTGTAAAACGGGTTTTAAAGCAAGAGTATATGTTACTACTAACATAAGTTTTGCATTCATTGATGGACTATATAGTTGCCTTAGGGCCTTAGGATGACTATGAACCTTTGATTGGATCCAACACGAGCCTAGTGTTGGATCTCGGTCTAGGGATGGTGATTGATTTTAGTTACGCGTTTAATCACATTAAGGCGTGTTTTCTTATTGGGCGTTGGACCCTCTACTCCAATTTCATGCATATCAAATAAAACAATAAAAGGAGTACTTTAAAGTAAAGAAGAGCTTATGCTCTTTTACAACATTTGATCAAAACAAATTACTTTAAAGCAAAGAAGAGCTTATGCTCTTTTACAACATTTGATCATATCAAATTACAACCAAAATCTAATCTACACATTCCCATGGTTCAAACAAATTTGAGACGGCCTTTCACATAGCTCAATTATCGTAGGCTTAGGTTCATAATCACCCTTTCTTTAATTAATTAACGCTTTAACTAATTAAACTTGAATGCAACATTGTCATTTGGTTTTTGTATCCATAAAATTGATTTAAATGAAGCTAAAAGAAATGAAAATCCAATTCTCATTTAAAGATACAAAACTATTTTGTTCTCAACTAATTTGGGCCAAATGCAATAACCTCAACTTTTTGGGCTATATTGCAAAACACAAACTTTTGGGGTCACTTTGTAAAAACACAAAAGTCCACTACTTCATGTAATTACAATTAGAACCCAAAAATTTCAACAAATACAAAAACTTCATTAAAGGAGCAAAACAATTTGTCCTTTATTGTTTTTGGGCCTTTACGTAAAAACGTAAACTTTCGGGTCAAAGTGCAAATACACAAAAGTATCAAAATTTTATGTAATTGCATAAAAGCCCCAAAAGTACTCTCTTTGAGGGAGTGGCCGGCCATGTGATGTGTGAGAGATGGTGTCAAAATTTTTTAATTTTTCAACAAAGTGAAAGGTGATGGGTTGGTTTGAAAAAGTGATTTCCATGAAACATGGTTCCATGAATCATGGGAAAGTAAAGTGTTGTAAGAAAATAGGTATGGTTTGAAAAGTTGATTGGTATGGATGTGTAAGAAAAGTCCATACCTAGTGATGATTAAAAAACATATCATCCATCACAAAACAACACTTTATGCAAATAACCAAAACCTTTGAATCAAAATTCCCAACCTTTTTGTTCTTGCCAAGAACATAACAAGAACAATGAAGAACATTCATGAAAACCCATAAAAGCTGCATGAACATTTTTCACCCAAAGACATCCCAAAAACTCTCAAACTTAAGGGAAATAACATATTACCATACTAGGGTACTTAGGGGTTCCTAATGTCACTTTAAAACATTTTTAACAAGACAAACATGAACCCAAAAATCCACCCCTTGGATTTGGCCGAATTTCCCAAAAAACATGGCACCAAATTTTAGCTCCAAAATTCATGCTCATATGAACTACATCTACAACATTTGAGATGGCAAATTTTCTAGCAAAATTTACATTCAAAGAAGCAAGAATAAAGCTTGTAAGAATTACAACATTTAAATCAAAGACTATGAACTACAAAACCCAAAAGGATTCACCAACTACTAGACCAAGGCTCTGATACCACTTGAAGGAAAATTTGTAAAAAACATGTTCATTTGAGCAACATCTATGGCATGCAATTAACAATTAAAGGCGGAATCATGCCTGTATGCACTCAAAACAAAACATTACCCATGAAATTCAAAGCCTAGTAGAAAAGGTGAACCAACACTCAACTCAAGATCTAAGATAAAGAGTTGAGAAACTTTATACCTTTGAAGTACCTCTTTGCTTAGCAAAGGTTAATCACCCATGTGAGGGCCTTCTTCCTTTGTCACCTTGCTCCTTGGCTCCATGGATGAAGGTGGAAGAACTTTGCTTCTTGGATCTATGCCTTCTTGGATGTGGATGGAAGAATAGGTTTCTCCAAAAGTCACCAAAGTTGGAGACCTCTAAGTTTCGACACCAAGGATGGTTGAGGAAGAAGATGAGTGGCCATGGAGGAGTTAGATACTAGTAAACTCCCCCATGGTGGCCGGCCTCCCTAGAGAGAAAGAGAGAGCCAAAAACTCTCATCTTTCCTCAAAAAAAACCCTAATGAAGAAAAAGCTATAAAGTCATATTTATACCTCCCTTCATTGGAGTGGCAAACTTGTAATAAGTCCAAAACCCACTCCCTCTCTAATGATGGCCAGCCTCCCTATTGTTAGTGGGTTAATTGCCCATTTTGTTTTAGTTGTCACACAACTTAAACCTTATGTGCCTTGTGGACCAAAACCCTTTTGTGTCCCGAAACCCAAAACTAACTTAAGGCCTAAAACGAACCTTTCGTTCTAGATTAATTAACTTTTAATTAATCCTTGCCACATACAATTAAACTATTTAATTGTCCTTACTCATCTTCATTATATCCTTCAATCATTACCTTACACGGTCTGCGATCCATTAGGTTCCCTTTAGCGAGGCAGTGGGCGATTGTTACTCTTAACGATCGATTGTGAATTGAAACATACTTTCAATTCTCCCTTAAATGATTATACATCTTTAGGGCTTCCACAAACCATGAGTGACACCTAGCAGTGTATCATGGCTACCCAAGCTAATCAGAAGAGGTGGAGAACCTATTCAGTTTAGGATTACAATGCAATACGGTCTTTCTCTAATACAATACTCTTGACCACATTGTTTGGTTTGATAGTTCATTCATGTCTACTATCCAATGTGATTCATTTACTTATATGATTACCTTGAATGTGATTTGGAACGACTTCCTAAATCTCATTCATACTCTGGCCAGAGATTCTCAATCATATCATAGGGTATTCTCCCTCAAACGATTTGAAGGTTAGAGATCCCTTGTTGCGCATTCACTTGCCTCCATGGCTAAGTGGCTTAACCCCAACTATGCCGTGGACGCCCTTTGACGGAGTGACTTTGACATAGTCAAAGATCAAGGACCTAACCACAAGACAACTGTGATGCCTCAGGTCAAATGACTACTTTGCATTATCCCAACCATGAGTTCTCATATGACATGAATATGAGAACTCCTCGTTGATCGCGTTCAGTGGACTCATTCTCTATCGAGCACCTACATGCTTGTCTTGGTGTCATTCACACCAATGACTCAAGACCAGTCATTCTCCCTAAGAGAAGACATAGCACGCACTGATCTTAACGGACTGTTAATGCCCAATTGGCAATCCTATGATCAGGAACGTTTAGGATATGTATACAAAAGAGAATGGTCTCATGAATCTAACTTCTTTAGATCACATTCTCCCAATAGCATATTCCTTGGACTTATCGTTTAAGCACATAACATGTATATGAGACAGCTTGAAACAATAATCTTTGCCTTTTATATTAAACTAGATTAGTTTAACATTTGAAATGTCCGTAAAGTATCATCATATGATTGGTTGTAGGGCACATTTCCAACACAACCCGGGCTCCACTCCATCGTAGCACGATATTGTCCGCTTTGGGCCCCGACCACGCCCTCACGGTTTTGTTTATGGGAACTCACATGAGAACTTCCCAATGGGTCACCCACCCTAGGATTGCTCTCGCGCGAACTTGCTTAACTTCGAAGTTCCTACGAAAAGGCCTCGTGCTAAAGGGGGTGATCCACTCCCCTGGGTGATGTGGGATCTAACAATCCACCCCCCTTAGGGGCTCGACGTCGTCGTCGATACACTTCCGCCCAGGGATTGGCTTTGATACCAAATTGTCACATCTCGACCTGGGCTCCACTACATCGTAGCACGATATTGTCCGCTTTGGGCCCCGACCACGCCCTCACGGTTGTGTTTATGAGAACTCACACTAGAGCTTCCCAATGGGTCACCCATCCTAGGATTGCTCTCGCGCGAACTCGCTTAACTTTAGAGTTCCTACGAAATCCGAAGCCAGTGAGCTCCCAAAAGGCCTCGTGCTAAAGGAGGTGGGCATGTACATATAAGGCATAGATGATCTACTCCCTTAGGCAATGTGGGATCTAACATCTTTGGTGTCGAATGGTCCGGATTTACTGTCGAATGGTCTGGGATTTTACTAGTTTAATCATTTATTTTGTAATTTAATAAAATAATAATTTAATTTGACATAGCGGGTGGAGAGTAAAACTGTAAAGGATGTCAAAATGCCACACAGGCTATCAAATTTAAATTTTATATTTAAAATTTGACACTTCCTTTGTAGATGTTCTAAGGGGCAATCCCCGGCAACAGGGCCAAAAACTTAATGTATATTTAAACAAACCTCAATAATAGATTAACTTAAACCAAATTAAACTCGCAAATGCACAAATCAATTATAGGAACATATGCAAGTACGAGGTCGATCCCACAAGGTTTGCTTTTAACACCAATTTAACCAACTAATTACACAAAACTTAACCTAGAAAAATGAATGATTGATTGATTATGAAAAGTAATTAAAATTACAACTTATAATAAAATCTGAAAGATGAATAATGAAAACATGCAACGAATAAAAGTGTAAACAAATTAAGATGATGAAAGCCTAAGGTCATGAATCCACCAATAACAATCGTATTCCCTTTTCTTCAAGATGATTACTATCCAATTATCATGCCAATATTTAAGGTTGTTCTTTCTAAGATATGAATTAATCTATGGTTAGGCAACAACTCGTGTATCTATACATGACAACTATATCCTATTGGTTAGACATACAGTTAAACACATAAAAACTCATTAATCATTGAAGAATCAGGTTAACCAAGTAGGACTAGTTTGATATTGGTCATTCTCACTAGTTTTTCTACTCTTCCTAATCTTAATTTCAATAAATCTAATTGATTGGTTGTCCTCTTAGATTTACCGAAATATCTAGCAACAACTTCACAATGATGGCCAATCACAGGAACATTCAAAACTAAAATAAATTACACACAAAGATTAACAGTTAAACATGGCATATAATTGAATAATAATCAACAAAATACTTCGAAAATAATCATGTCATGGTTTCATCATAAACCTTAGAAAAGTAGTTTTGTGGGCCCCGACTACGCCCTCACGGTTTTGTTTCTGGGAACTCACACGAGAACTTCCCAGTGGGTCACCCATCATGGGAGTGCTCTCGCGCGCTACTCGCTTAACTTCAGAGTTCCTATGGAACCCGAAGCCAGTGAGCTCCCAAAAGGCCTCGCGCTAGGTAGGGATGGGAATATACATATAAGGATCACTCCTCTGGGCGATGTGGGATCTCACAATCCACCCCCATTAGGGACCTGACGTCCTCGTCGGCACACCACGGCCAGGGTTAGGCTCTGATACCAAATTGTCACATCCCGGCCCGGGGTCCACCACATCCCGGGCCCGCTTCACCACCGTAGCACGATATTGTCCGCTTTGGGCCCCGACTACGCCCTCACGGTTTTGTTTATGGGAACTCACACGAGAACTTCCTAGTGGGTCACCCATCATGAGAGTGCTCTCACGCGCTACTCGCTTAACTTCGGAGTTCCTATGGAACCCGAAGCCAGTGAGCTCCCAAAAGGCCTAGCGCTAGGTAGGGATGGGAATATACATATAAGGATCACTCCCCTGGGCGATGTGGGATCTCACAATTTACGGATTGTGAAGAGTTGCAACTTTTGACTCTTCATGAATGGTCACATGCTTTCCAAAAAAGTATCTCAAATTCTATAAATAAGAAGCCCTCATGTAATAATCTGTTTATTAGTTACATAATTATACATAGAGTACACTAAATATTAGAGAGTCTCATTGAGTCCATATGAGCGTATTCAACAGAATCGTGGTTCATTGGAGCCTTGTGATTTGGAGTGCTACTGTTACAACGACGTGGTCGTTGTATCTTGGGAAACATGCGCCGATCAACCATAAGCACCGTAGTAAAGCGTAAACTTGTGTTAAGGACAAAGTGTCCAACACTTGCCTCGATCATATTTCCAGATTTTTCTAATCCATTATGTCATGTTTTTAACATTGGTTATCCATGTGCATGCATTACTTTGATAAATAATTGTATGAATTATTTCTTGATTTCCTATGTGATTTAATATAGCAATTAGACCTTATTTTTCCAACAGCTAACCCCATTGTCGCAAATCCGAAATCCATGCAATGCGTCAACCATCTCTCGATTCTTGATTAGAATTGCGAACCCTTTCGCACAAACTAGGAAAAGATATGGTGATGGAGGATCATCTTGCCACAGCCAGTGGCGAAGCCATGTGAGGGCGAGGAGTGGCGGCAGCCACTCCCCCCGCCGGAAATGAAGCCAGGAGCGAGTACCCGCCCTTCCTCTCATCGGAAATGAAGCCATATTTTTTGCTGTAGCTGCACAAACGATGCGCGTGCAGTGGCGAAGCTGTTAAGGCGAAGGGAGGGGTCCGCCCCTCCTCTCACCGGAAAACATGCCCATAAATCATGGTTTGCTGCCCCATCGCCCCTCTGGTTTTGTCAGATTGCAGCTCACAATTGCTGCAAAGGGAAAACTTCTTTAAATCCAGGATGAAACGACGTCATTTCGGTCCTGGAAAAATAAGTGAAACGGTGTGTTTGGGCAATTGGGCTTAATTTGAAAAAAAAATAAAAATATGATGGGAGGACCACTTGTCCCCCATTACCTCTCGGCTTCCTCCCCATCCCTAATTCCCAACCTAACAAATAAGATTTCCCAGCATCAAACCCGCGCCGTTCCGTTTGGCCCCTTCTTACTGGTATGTTGGCTTTTTGTTTAATTTTTCGTTGGGATTTAATTGCTATTATTTAAATTCAATTTGTGCTAATGGCCATTGAGTGATTTCTGGGATTGTTCATTGATTTTGATGATTAGGTGGTGATTTTGGTGTGATTTATGTGATTATTTATGTGGGTCTGTAGATTTAAATGTGCTCTAGTATTTGCAATGAATCCATCTGTATTCTCCATTTGATCCTTGGAATTAAGAAAGTTTGGTTCTTTTATTATGCTGCTGCGATTTTCGAAGTTTCATTTAATTGGATACCATTTGATCAGTTGGAGGTAACTGGAAGCACCATTAAAATGTTGGAGAACAATGTAAATGTAGTATGTGCTATCGCAGCTTACGATTTAGTCCCTGGGTTTGTAGGTTGTGTTAAAACTTGAAGCATTTTTGGCAAACCTAGTGGCAATGGAACGGTACTATAAGAAACAGTGCATAAATCCTCCTCCAAACAATGTAAATATTATTTAATGCTTATTTTACGATAATTTAAATCCATCTAGGCTCTTGCCTAGATCTCGCCTAGGCACCCAGCTGCTAGGTCCTAGTCCGCTGTTTGACTAGTGCCTAACATTTTTTAAGATCTAAACCTAGCCAATTTAAGCTTCTTACATTGGCTTTGATATTATTGCTTACAACCGTTTTGGTTGAGAGACTATTTTCTGCTATGAATATTGACTCAAAACTTTGCACTCTCCAATGTGAAAGCAACCGCTTCGATTAAACCTTGCACTCTTTTGAATTTTGCCCCTCCCCTTGACAAATCCTGGCTTCGCCACTGGCCACAGCCCTCTCTAGGGTTTAATAAAACCACATGCCTCCCCATTTATCATAATACTGTAGGTTACCGATATGATGCATTCCTTGAGTTATGCACAAAAAACCTGTGGAAAGCCCAACTCCTTCACAATTTCCAACAAGAAAGCCCATTCAACCCTATCATATGCCCTACCATATCCAATTTACAAGCCCTGTTTCCAGATCCCTCCAATGTTTTACTTTGAAGGGAATCGAGTATCTCATGTACCACCAGGATATTATCCGAAATGTGCCTTCCATGGACGAAAGTTGACTGATTCACGCTAACAATCCCGTCCATAATTACTTTTAGTCGATTCGTCAAGATTTTTGAAAGAACCTTGTAGGCTACATTGCATAATGATATAGGCCGAATTGTGTCACATTCACCGGTTTTGCCACCTTGAGAATGAGCACCACATGTGCATGGTTTAACTTCCGAAGTAGCCGTCCCGATGAAAAGAAATCTTTGACAACTTCCACTACCTCCTTTCCCCACCACATCCCAGTAGTTTTGATAGAAGCTCTCCGTAAAACCATCAGGCCTCGGAGCTTTGGAAGGGTTGATATTAAAAAATGATTCTCGAATCTCATCCTCAGAAACCATTCTCTCCAGCATGGCATAATCCTCCAAAGTCACTCGCTGCTCCAAGCATCACAAAATGTCATCCAGGGTTACTTAAATGGAAGAGCTGCTTGAAATACCGTATTGCTATCTGTTTCCCCTGGGCTTGGTTCTCAGCCCATTCTCCATGTGAACCTTCCAAACCTGTAATCAGTTAATGTCTCTGTGGCATTACCATCCTCGAATGGAAGATTTTGTATTGTTGTCTCCTTTTTTGAGCAAATGACCCCGTAAATCGTAAGTTTTTTGCAAAGTTGGAAACTCTTAGTTCCCATAAAATGCTTACGCCATCGCTGCTCAATCATCTCCCAGCACCCTTTGTCATTTCCCACTGCGGATTAAAAATGAATAATTTTTTCCACCGTGGACTGTTCCCCTCCAAATGAATCACAAGCATCGAATAATCTGAACCTTCCAGTACAACGTATAAGCACCAGGAAACATTTGGAGACAATCATTATTTACCAGTCCCCAATCAAGTCTTGCTTGAATATGGCCCTCCTCTCTATTATTGCCCCACGTGAAATGAAGTCCCTCAAAAACTCAAGTCCAACAGACTTAAGTCTAACAGTCCGCTTTCAGTAACAAAGCTTCGAAAGCTACGCATACTCTGTTTCGTGCTCAATTTCCCTCCTTCCTTCTCCTCTGAATTCAGTATGTCATTAAAGTCCCCCATAATTAAGCAGACCTCACCACAACTTTGAATTCTTGATTGTAAAATTGCTCATTGTTCCTTCCTTCTCCGCTCCTCTGTGTTAGCATACATCTCGAAGAATCTCCATTGTTCCCATCTTGATCCGTCTTCAAGATAAGTTCTGCGAAAAACTTTCAGCATTCTACCATCAAAACCTGATCCATATGGCGCAACAACAAAAAAATTCCCCCCACTCCATCCTTCCACTATATGCATACAGGCCATGCTCAACTTCTCTTTTAGAAATCATATCGTCACTCTTTGTTTTTAGTTTCACAAAGTATGACCACCTAGGGGTTATGGAGTCTATTTTGCTCCATTTGGTTAAGAACTGTCAGGTCGCCCTCTATACCCTGACAGTTCCAACATTGTATTTCCATGGCAACCGTGGAGACCAATCTCGGCTGGTCTCCTCCACCTCATTAAGAAAGCTTATAGTTTTCTTCCTTCAGATCATTTCCCATCCCATTGACTCATCCTTTGGTTACTTGCTCTCCTTTGCCCTGCGTTTATGATTATTCTTCGATTTTGACACCAACTCGACGATGGGACCCAAGTTAAAATAATCCGATTCACGTGACACCACCATCTCTAACCTCCAAAGTGGCCACCGTTGTTTTCTCTCTCTTTTTGCACACGTCTGGTTAGTTCTTCCTCATCCATCATCAAACTTACATTTAAATCGAATCCTCGTTCCTGAACCCTCATACGGGAGCTCTTGGTACCCATTATCTCCTCTTATCTCCTCTTTATGGTCTTTCAACACCACATCACCAAATTCCAGAGCCATAACCAATTAGTCTGGCATCAAAAGCTTTTTTCCTCTCCCGTCTTTGCTATTCTTCCCTTTCCTTTGTTCTTTAATTTTTCTGCCATCGATTTCGACCTATGTTTTTCAGGTGGCGTGGTTGTGTCCTGTATCTCCCTCTTGGCCTCAGAGTTCAGGCATTGTCCCGTCTTTATGTTCTTCTCGCTATTTGTGTAGGATACCTTACGCCAGCTTCGTTTATCAGACGTTGTGCCTCTCTATTTGCCACTGAAGTTTTTATTGCCAGATTTTCGTTTTCCTCATAGGCTGCTTCTTATTGTTGAAGGACTTGAGTTAGTTCCGGAGCGCCGTGAAAAAGGAAGGCAGCAGGTTTCCCCATAGATCAATCTCTGCCTCCAAACCCTTATAAGCCAGCAGTTGCTCCACCTTGCGATCCATCGCTTTGTTTCCCACAATCCAAACCCCCGTTAAGGAAAATATATTTTAAACCAATAAATAATTAAATAAAAAACATAAAACTTTTTTTGAGTGAAAATGCATTTTTCTTTTTAAGTATTGTCACATCCAAAACATAAAAACGAATTTTTCTTTTAAGTGTATATTTACATATCTAAAATAAGAGCATAATAAAAAAACATTAGAACATTACAAAATATCAAATGTTCAAAAGATTTGTAAAATTAAGGACATTGGAACATTAGAACATCTTGCACATTTTCTTCCAATCAAACCCTTCAATGTAGAAGTATAAAAAAATATAGAAAAAATATATAAACGCTCGTAATAACAAGCTTTACAACTTTCGTGAAGAGCTTAACTTCGAAATTCGTCACTATAATCATATAAATCATAGATCAAAATTTAACCGTTGATTATTGTTTACATTTACGCTTTATTTTTCTCATCAAATTTTGTTTTTTCAGATTTTCTTTTTTGAAAACATGATCTATTAGAGGATGCAAGAAGATGAAAGGTTTGGATCGTTGATATTATGTTCAGAGTTTTACGATTAGTGAAAATATTGCTTGATGTTTATAAAATTTCTACAAACTATATGACATCGACTCATATTTCAATTAACCGTAAATATTGAAACGTGATATCAAAGATCTGAACCGTTCAGCTTCTTACATCCGCTAGATGATCATGTTTTCAAAAAAGAAAATTTTAAAAATGAAATTCAGTAACAAGAATAAAACGTAAATGACAGTCGACGGTTAAATATAAATTTAAGGTTTATGGATTATAGTGTTGGATTTCGAAGCTGACCCCTTTATGAAAGTTGTAAAGCTTGTCATTATGAGTGATTGGATATTTTTTTTACATTTTTTACACTTCTATAATAATTATTATTAATTTTATTAATTTTGCCATCAAATAAAAAACATTATTTATGAGGGTTTGGAGGATTTTAAAAATCTAAACAATAATGTAAGTGTAACCATTATCTACTCCTAGAGGAATAATGATGAATCACAAGTGTTTATATATTCTTTTACATTTTTCATACTTGTATGTATATCTTCTTAGTTCTTGCCTATACAAATACTATACTAGTTTATTTTAATTTTGGACAAGAACATGTTAAGTAAAATTTATTATCCTAGTAATGATAATAAAGAACTCTCACAATAAAAATAAATAATGACTAAAACTTTTTTTTTTTTAAATTATATAGAATAATAATACAAAACTATATATTTAATATAGAATATATTGTATATATTAATATGGCTATTGTATTTTATAATAATTTTTTTAGTCATTAAACTTTAAAATTATCAAAATATTTTTTTTCTTAACGGGTTGAAACGGGTCACCCACGTGTTACTCACGTGTATACCTGTTAAGAACCCGTTATTAACGGGTCACCCGATAAGTTATCGTGTTGATCCAAAACCCGTTATTTTCGTGTCGTTTTCGTGTCGTGTCATCGTGTCGTGTCAAAAACTGCCGGGTCTAGGTTTGAGGTCTATTACTACCCCATACAACATTTTTAAAACATTTCACTTTCATACCTCAAGTATTATTTTATTTCAAAATAATACCTCCGTTACATTTTCCATCCATTGATTCGTTAAGTGCTGACGTGGCTGCCACATTTATGCCACGTGGCTACCAAATGTATGCCATGTGGCAAAAAAAATAATTTTTAATTTTTTTTTAAAAAACACCTGAATCTTCTAAATTAAAAAAAATAAAAAAATAAAAAAAAAACCAAAACCAAAAGCTGAACCTGCAGCCCCCACCCACCCAACCTGCAACCCAGAAGAAGAGGAAGAGGAGAGGAAAAAAAAAAGGCACTCATCTTCATCTTTCCCGACCTCCCCTTCCTTGCAACCCACCCCTTTCTTCCCTTCTCGTCTTCCCCAAACCCACCGTGCACCCATCCTCCACCTCCTCCTCCGCACCCACTACTTGCAACCCAGAAAAGAAAAGGAAAAAAAAAACCCATCTCCATTTCCCTGCAACCCAGATCCCGTCTTATCCAATGAGTGTGGATTTAAGGAATGGGGTGTGTAGAGGAGGGAAGAGGATGCGTGCGAGGGTAGATGCGCTGGATTTTTTTTTTCCCCCCTTCTTTCTGGGTTGCAGGTTGGGTTTGGGTTGGGAATGGTGGTGGGAGGTGGGGCGATGGGATTTGGATTTTCTAACTTTTTTTTTTTTTTTTAAATTTAGAAGATTAAGGTTTTTTTGCCACGTGGCACACATTTGGCAGCCACGTGGCATAAATGTAGCAACCACGTCAGCACTTAATGGATCAATGGATGAAAAATGTAACGGAGGTATTATTTTGAAATAAAATAATACGTGAGGTATGAAAGTGAAATGTTTTAAAGATGTTGTATGGGGTTGTAATAGACCTGAAACCTAAGGGGCTACTATGTAATTTACCCAAATTACATTTAAAAGATGAAAAACGGAAGACTGGGGCCTTTTTACAAAAAGTTTTTTACCACCTGAATTATAGGTCACATAACAAACTCATATCTTACCTTTTGAACATTGCAATGACATATATCAACTTACAAATTTGTTGCAATGTCAAACCTCCGTTAAAAAAATCCGTCAATTTATCAGTTAAATGTTGACTCCCAACTTTTTTGTGTTCTTATGGTACAGTTTGCTCCACAGTTCTACTCCGAGCCTGAGTAGTGTAGATGTTGAACTGTGTACAGTCTCTCCAGACGTTTTTATTTTTAATATTTAATGTTTTAATTTGATATTCTTTTTTCTATATATTTGTAAATATTGTCTTTTAAAAAAAATTCTTTAATTATAAGGTAAATTAGTAAATTTATAAGCAAATGTTTTACCCAAGGGGTTATTTGAAAGTGAAACAAAACATAAAAAGGTGTTAGTGTAATGACTCAAATGTGAAAGGGTTTTGTGAAAACTAGATAAATCTCAATAGATGTTAGCGTAATTAACCCGGCTAAGAAAGAGAAAGGGAGAGAGAGAGAGAAATTAGGTGAGGGGGAAGGAATGGGATGTGGGTTTTTTTTTAATTTTTTAATACATATAAAATGAAATGAATATTTAATAACTAAATATTTTTTATTAGTTGTTTAGCCATGTGACATAAGTTGGGTGACATGCGTCAACAAATGTGAAACTCATTGGTACCACATCACCACTTAACAGCTAATTTAATATATATTTTTAACGAAAGTTTGATATTGCAACGAATTATTGTAAGTTGATGTATGACATTGCAATGGTTAAAAACGAGATATGAGATTATGATGTGATCCAGAATTAAAATTGTTTAGTGTAATTTACCTTAAAAATAAATAGAAGTGTGTAGAACCAAAAAAAAATCATGGACATAAATTATTTCTAATATTCTAAAGAACTACGTGCGTGCAAATGTGAGATATGAACTGAGAGCGAAGTAGCTGGAATAAATTATCATGATGTTATTTATTTATTTTCATTATTTTTCTACCTAACGCAAATATTTTGTAGTTCAATTAAATATTAATATTTACACCTGTATTTGATGTTCTGAGATTTGATTCCCTTCCCTTTCACGGTCGTTTGTATCAAAAACCATTTTAAAACAAGACAGGCAGGTGTTATTTGCGGATGAGTATCCTCTTCGGATTAATCCTCATATTCTAACTGTTTATCGTATATCGTGCGATCAATTTTATTTAGATACTATTTGTGTTTAATTTTAAATAAAAAATTCAAATAATTTATAATCGCTTGATATACGATAAATGATTAAGATGTGAGAATCTCTAGGATTCCCCCAAGTTAGATCCGGACCGGATCCAAATCCGTTATTTGCTATTGCTTCGTTGACTTCACTTAAGCATAGCTGCATGAATAACGGAATACGTAAAGGAAATGACAAGCTTAAATAATAAGATCAAGCATTTCGAGGGATGCTTTTATTAGTTTGGCCTTTAAATTTGAAATTAACTAAAGTTTTACATTTCTATAAAAATCAAAATTGTGGGTTTTCTTCACATAACATAGGACGATACAATTTTGTTTTGAGAGAGAGAGAGATAGAGATGGACTGGTTGAGCTTTTCCCTTTATCTCATCCTCACCTGGGTATTGCTCCAAGCTCTCTTCTACTCACTTGGAAGAGGTAAAAAGAGTTCAAGATCAAAGCAGCTTCCACCGGGGCCAAAACCCTTCCCAGTCATTGGGAACCTGCACCAACTTGGTGACAAACCCCACAAGTCTCTTGCCAAACTTGCCCAAAAACATGGCCCTCTCATGTCCCTAAAACTAGGTCAAGTAACTTCCATAGTCGTTTCTTCAGCAGCCATGGCCAAAGAAGTTCTCCAAACCCATGATCACTTCTTCTGTAACCGAACAATCCCCGATTCGCTTCGAGCTCATGATCACCATACGGTTGGATTGCCTTGGTTACCAGTTTCAACCATGTGGAGAAACCTTAGAAAAATATGCAACACTCAACTCTTTGCCAATAAAATGCTTGATTCCAACGAAAACCTGCGGCGCAAGAAATTGCAGGAGCTCCTTGAAGAGGCCCGTCAAAGTAGCGTAAGCGGTGAGGCACTGGATATTGGGAAGGCTGCATTCACAACAGTTCTCAACTTGTTGAGCAATACAATTTTTTCGATGGATTTGGCCGACCCAAGTTCTGAAATGGCTAGGAACTTCAAGGAGATGGTGTGTAATATTATGATGGAGGCTGGGAAGCCGAATTTGGGGGACTGTTTTTCTGTTCTTAGAAAAATTGACCCCAATGGCAGAAAGCGGAGGATGACAAAGTACTTTGGTAAGATATTAGATCTGAATGATAGGTTAGTCAACCAAAGGTTGGAGTTACGAAAATTACCTGGTTCTGCAGTTAAAAATGATGTGTTAGAAACCCTTCTCAACACTGCCGAGGAAAACAGTGAGGTGATCAACAAAAATGAAATCAATCATCTGTTACTGGTTAGTACAAATCTTCTTGAAACTGTATAGTAGCTTTAACTTTTTACCTTTTATATATATACGAGCAAGAGCGAGGGAACAATCAAATATAAGATGCAGATTGAATGCATGCTCTTAGCTACTTGATCTACAAACTCTTCATTATACTTCGTTGTTTGATAACTATTTCATTTTACAGTTTTAATTTTAGTTTTTAGTTTTCATTTTGTTTTTTCTTTAACTAAAACATTGTGAAAATTAAAACCAAATTTTGAAAACTCACAAAAGTAGCTTTCAGTTTTTAGTATTGAAAACTGAAATAATTACCATACAAGCTTTCAGTTATAAAAAAAGGAAAACTGAAAATGAAATGGTTATCAAACAGCTCTTCACCTGTGATTTAAATGGTTATGTTTGATAATAGGTCTTATTTGTTGCTGGATCAGACACAACATCATCCACATTCCAATGGGCAATGGCAGAGCTATTGCACAACCCTGAGGTTCTATCCAAAGCTCAATTAGAGCTTGAGCAAGTAATTGGCACAGGCAATCCAATAGAGGAATCAGACATTGCAAGACTGCCTTACTTGCAATCCATAGTCAAAGAGACCTTTAGATTGCATCCTGCAGTTCCAATGTTACTTCCCCGAAAAGCTGGAGCAGACGTAGAAATTGAAGGCTACACAGTGCCAAAGGGTGCACAAGTGCTTGTTAACACATGGGCTATTGGCAGGGACACAAGCTTGTGGGTTGAGCCAAATTCGTTTAAGCCGGAGAGGTTTTGGGGGTCGGGAGTTGATGTTAAAGGCCGAAATTTTGAGCTTATACCTTTCGGAGGTGGACGGAGAATATGTCCTGGATTGCCATTGGCAATGAGAATGTTACACTTAATGTTGGGTTCTCTCATTCATTCGTTTGATTAGAAGCTTCCAGATGGGGTTACAGCAGAGAACATGAACATGGATGATAAGGTTGGCCTCACCTTAGAGATGGCCCAACCCTTGCAAGCTATTCCTATCCCATTGTAAATGTCCAATATTTTGCAAAACTACTCCATGAATTATCATTGTTTTGCAAAGTGGAATGTTTCTTGTTTTCATGAATAATTTGGGATGGACAGTTTTATGCCAGGTGACAAGTTGAGTGACATGTAGCTTACGAATAAAATATGTAATAAATTATAAATATAAAAGCACGTAATACTAATACATGACATGTTTTAAATACATTTTTTTAATTTTATTATTATTATTATTATTATTATTTAACAATCGATATTATCTACATTAAGGGAATGGACGAGGGCTTAGCCTCATAATAAGCTAGCAATAATGTGGTTCAAATTCACTTTTGGCAAGAATTGAACCTAAAACCTCTCACTTACAAATAAAGAAGAATATCACTTGACCATAGTACTAAGTGACACTTTTATTATTATTATTAGGGGAGGGAGAGATCGAATATGTTACAATAATTTAGGAGAGATGAGGAGTTTCGAATCGTATGAATAAAAATCTAACACTTTATCCATTAGGATATTTGACCAAAAGTAACATGTTTTAATACTAGGTATGTTGTAAATTAGGCTATCTCCAATAGACTGAAAATTTAGAGTCAAAAGTTATATTCAACTGTAAATATGACTCAAACAATCTCCAAAGTACCGCAAAAAGTATGGTAATACGAATATTCGAAATAATTGACTTTTTTATTTGCTAACCAAGTAAAAGGGCCACGCCAGTCAAACCAAAATATCTAAGATGGGGAGATACCTCAAAATACAAGAAAATACAACACTAGTCCAATTCCACACGCATAATCGGAAGGGGAAAAAAAAGGGAAATAGTTGTAAGGTTCACACCACGTCGAACTTCAAAGATTCGAATTGTCTAGTTTTCAAGTTGCACCTCATAGATTATTCTTGCAAAATATTAGCCAAATCGTAAATATTTGCGGCATCTAATTGACTTCAAAGAAATTGAAGAATAATATGTTCTAAGAAACATTGAAATTTCATCCAAATAATTAAATGGGCAAATGGTTTCGGATTGAATTAAATTTTTATATAGATGATTTATGAATCGAGACTAACAAAATAAACGGCTTAGATTGTTGGAAGTTCGATGTAGAATAAATCCTATAACCAATGGCGGAACTAGGATTTTAAACTCGGGGGTCTCGATATTAAAGGTCAAAAAATTTATAGACAAAAATAACATTGAAAAGTTAAATTACAATACATTTCATTCAAAAATCATACGCAAAACAACATTACAAGTTATAACAACCTAATTCAAGCGTCCAAGACGAGGTTTCATAGTCTAAAAATGTTCCATGATAGCTTCATTACCAATACATGGAAAAACATCTTTCTCAATGTAAAAGACTAATCTCAATGTAAAAAACACATCTCCACTGAAGCGGTTGCAACCGGTAAAACCAAAGCCAACTGAACAAGCAAATATACATATGCAAATGTTTGATGCAATCCTTTCTCCACTATTTTCTTAGCAAGATCACTAATCTCCCACAATTGAGAAAAATTATTATCAAAACGCACAAAATGAATATAAATATCAAGTTGGTCTTGAAGTGCCAATCTATCTCGATCCGTGAAATCTTTAGAATACAACAGAGCAAGATGAACAAGCTTTTCTTTATCAAAAGCTACAAATGAATCATTCGGACTCAAACATGCCAAGCAAATAAGAAATTCGGTATTACCTTAAGTGAAGCGATCATCTAATTCTGTAAATTGGAAATCAATGACCTCAAAAAAGAGTTTCACTTTGTAATGATGACGATTGGTCTTTCTTGGAGCCTTACGCAATGACTTCCCTTCGAATGACATATGAATCATCCATATTAGGTACCTCAATTTCATGCTCGACACACAAAGATGATACTTTATCAACCAAAAGATCAAAATTTTCATTATTCAATCATGCAGCGTAGTTGTTCTTTACATGTCTTGACTAAAGCCATTGCATTGACAATCTCTTGATATTTCTTTTGCAATGCTTGTGACAAATCATTTGTAACTCCCAATATGGATTTCATCAAAAAGAGGTGGAACACAAACTCAAAAGGTTGTAAATCTTTTAATAACCTTTTTGTTTCACCAACACTATCATTGTAGCAATCTTCAACAATCATGTCAATCATATCCATCACATATGGGAACATTGTAATCAAACTAATCAAAGCACCATGATGTGATTTCATCGTGTATTCTCAACATGTCTGAGACTAATTTCTTGATTTAATCCTTGCCCCGTTTCAAGACAATCATTTTTAATAGCTTTCATGAGATTTTCTTGTTGTTTCTCTCTAAGTACATCACGACGCTTACATGAGCATCCAACAACATTCACCAAACTATTAGTCAATGTGAAAAAAGCGGCAACATTGGAGTTTTTCTTTGCTACTGCAACAAGAGCTAATTGTAGCTGATGAGCAAAACAATGAACAAAGAATGCACAATATTCTTCATCCAAATTTTTTTAAGATCATTGAACTCACCTCTCATATTACTCGTGCAATCATAGCCTTGACCTCATAGGTTGGACTAGCTCAAATCATGTAATTTCAAGAACTCATCAATGGACTCCTTTAGTTTACTTGAAGTTGTTTCGGTAACATGTTGGACTCCAATGAACCTTTCAATTACTTAACTTTTGTTGTCCACATAATGCAAAACCGCCACCATTTGCTCTTTTATTGAAACTTCACGTGATTCATTTACCATTATAGAAAAGAATTTACTCTCTTTCACTTCCTTCATAATAGCCTTAATGGTTTCAAAGGCACATGAATTGGCAATATCTTTTTTAATTGAAGGAGCTATTAGCTTGAGATTTCCCTGAGCATTTGCCAACACAACTTCCTTTGTTTTCTCATCATGACCCACAAGGAATTGCAAGAGTTCTAAATAATTCCTCCTATTATTTGAAGTGTCACTTTCAGTATGGCACGAAAAGGAAGGCCTTGTCGCAACAAGAGCTTAGTGAAATCTACTGATACATTCAAGCAAAGACGATATTTCATACAATCTTCTTTTGACTGTTTGATCACAACTGCTTCAATATGTGTCTTTTAGTTCATAAGATAACTAGCCACTTCTCTAGCTTTATTGTGGACACTGCCAATAGGACAAACATGTCAAAACATTCTCTTGCATTCTTCCATTTCTTAAATCCTACCCAAATGAAGGCATCACTTCCAAATTGTGAAAAGTTGATTTCAATGAGATAGCAATGAAGACAAAATGATGCATCTTTGGATATACTATACTCCAACTAATCATATTCTTCAAACCACGAAACAACAAATCGTGTAACAACACATCCCTACTCTTGCGTTTTTATTAATTCTAAAAGAGTGAATATGATGAAAA
Source organism: Cotoneaster glaucophyllus (assembly GCA_036320875.1). Classification (NCBI taxonomy): domain Eukaryota; kingdom Viridiplantae; phylum Streptophyta; class Magnoliopsida; order Rosales; family Rosaceae; genus Cotoneaster; species Cotoneaster glaucophyllus. The sequence goes on from CM070060.1 coordinate 13,045,896, forward strand.
TGCCCCTATAGGCGAGATTGTTGACTTTCGTTGACCGTCTTTTCATGATGTGTACGAGCTACTATTTTACCGTATTCAAGTAGTACTCATTACAAGAAACGCATGAGCACAAGCAGAATCGAAATCGGAGTTACTTTTAAAATTTTACGGAACTACGAACGTGAGGGTACTTTAGTAATTTTGCATTTTAGAATTTTGGTCCTTGATTATTTTAATAATTTTTGGTAGGATATTTTTAATATTTTAATAATTTTCTGGCTTATGGGGCCCACACCCACACAAGCTCTCCTCTCCATCTTTGCCACGTGTTTTTTTTTCTTCCAAACTCTTGGATTTTCCGAAGCTCTGATTCATTTCTCTCTCTCTGCAAATGTAGAGAAACCGACGACCACCACTCACCATATCAGCGAGCCACACCACCATCCTCCTCACTGTCCTTCTACTATCATCCCTCTCATCTCTTGCCATCTTTGACACAGACAAAAAATACAGGCAACGTTGCTGCCATTTCTGTTTAACTCGATCCACCACCATTCGCTATTTTCACCGGCGAGTTCCCCGACCACAACACCTTGGTCACGCACCTCTTCTTTGAGTTATATGAACCCATAAATGAAGGAAAACTCTCCCAAATTCCCTCCCTCACCTCACTGTGCAGTGGCATTATGATCACCATCATCTTTAACGAATCTTGTCATTCGCGCCTTAGGTAAGCCTCAGGACATTCTAAACCCATCTCCTTTCATCCTTGTGGCTTGTTATTGATCATGTTTATGTATTTTGGATGGTGGAACTACACAGAGACGACGAGGAGACTTTCCCAGATTCTGGAGAACCCGTGAGATGTTGTAGGCTTTTTTCGACCTTTTTTGGTAGGTTTAATGTGAAAAACGGTTGAGATTTGAAGTTAAACGAAGTCGAGGAAGTTTCCCGTCCAAAATTTCCATAATCCGGCCTTCTTCTTTGTTGGGTCCGGCAGGTGGCCTGCGAGCCCAAATGGATCAACCTGACCCATTGAAAAAAAAAGGAAAGCCCAAACCCGGATCCAGTTTGGTTCCTAATTGGATTTAGAATATTCCTTGCGTTGACTTTTTTGAAATTTTCTCGGAAACCCTTCTAGGCTAATTTCGATGCCCATAGTCCCTTTTTGGCGTCTACTTAGTGAAATTCCAAAGTTTTAACGTAGTTGACCATCTCGGTTGAGTTTTTGAGGTTGACCGTTAACTTTTGACTTTTCGTTGACTTGTTACGGAAACTTTCTGGTACCCTTCTTAGCGTATTTTGACGCTCTGATTCTGAATCCGCAGTCCATTTTTCCTAATTCAAACGTTTTAATTAAGTTTACTAATGGGCCTCTATTATGTTCAGGTACGATTAACATTGGTGATCCGTATTTACTCGTTCGAACGGCTACGACTTCGTAAGTATCTGTGAGTGGGTCTTTGCTTTTAAATATTATATATATATACACACACACACACATATATATTTGGTTTCCATTTATATATTTGATAAAGAATTTTCTACATTTCGCCTAGATTAGATTAACATTTAAAAGAATTAGCGTATTGACATAATTTATGAAATTATGCTACGTCCTACGGGATGCACATGTATGTGTATTATTATGGATGCCTTAATTGTATTCACGGTCATGAATAGTATTTCATTGATTATAATTATCGAATTATCAATTTAACATTACATGATCATATTTACGTTATATGCTCATCGTGTACACACTGGTGTAGCACTCACCCGGGCTAGGGCCAACCAATCTTCACGTGTATGTTCATATCGCACCGTACACTCACTTTTGATCCATTGTAGGTGCCAATCCTGTCCTAGATTGTTATAGGCAATTAGGACTCGTATGTGATGAACTTAGCGCCAGTCTTCACATGATTGTAGTATGATTGTAGTACTAGAGCGTAAATCATTATTACACCCAATCCTGTTCATGTATAAATATCTCTGCATGAGCTCATGTGTCAGCATATGTTGATGAGCACTCGATATTATATGTGTGTTTACGTGATATAGTGTGATTATTGGATGTGATATGTTTTAAATGTCAAATACTCTAACTTACCGTATTTTTGAAGTATTACTGTTTACAGTAAGTGTTTCATGCTATGTGTAGTATATATATTTGGAAACTATACTGTTTTACTGCATGGGGTTATTACGTTTTCGAAAAGGTTTTTCAAAACTTTATTTTTAGGCCTACTTACCCTTGTTTTTCGCCCCTCTAGGTTTTGGTAGTAGAGCTTTTGTGCCGACAAGGATTCTTGGCAAATCTTGGTATAGGAGAGTACCTTCGATGGTATAATTCTTACCCAACTTTTACTGTACTTTATGCTCTGACATCATTTGTGAATTGGGGTCAATCCCGCTCACTTGCACACTCTTACATTTAGGCACTTTTAGGTTTAAATTTATTCACATTTTCTACTTCACTACACTTTATGGCTTCGTCACCTTCCTTGTGTCAGCCAGCACAACTCAATTCGAAGTCTAGGTGGACATTCTGGGTTGGTGTGTGTCAAATCGGCACTTTTTCTTTGCATGCAAAGTGTATGAGAACTCATGATTTGTAGGCCTACAAGGTCCCATTTACAAATATGCTCTTCGGACCTCATCTTCAATATTAGGAGTCTTTCATTCGAATTTTTTTCCCGGCCTCTCTCAAGATTATTAAAATCAATGTCACACTCATTTTGTCTTAAGCTCGAACTACCCAAACAAATAGATGGTGCGATTGGCTTTGGCTTGAAAAATCTTTCCATATTTCTTATTTCTAAACTACACATTTAACAAAAACACAAAACATATACTAATTAACCAGTAAAAAAAAATCTAACTAAATTCCAATAATCAAATGAGTATACAAACATAAAACATATCAATAATAGACTTAAAATCTCCATGAATATCTAATATAATTTAATTGAGATTATATTAGAATACCAAAAAAACTCACTTGAATTTTGAACTAAATGGGTGTGGAGATTTGAAAACAAATGGAGGTATGATATTAGAGTAGTAAAATTATAAAATAGGATTGGATGGATTTAGAATTTTAGGGTTTGAAATTGCGGAATTGGGGATTGGGTGAATATGTGAAAACTGGGGTATTGGGGGAAGGGGATAAGCAAGGGGCGGGGAAGAGTGTGGGGAACGTGTTGGGGCTGGGATTTAAAAGAAGGGAGTTTTAACGAAAAGCCCGCTGTACTGTTCACTTTAACGAAAAACCACATTTTTACACTAAAAAGTCAAACTTGGTACTATTCACTTTACCCTTTATTTTGTCCTTATCGTTAAAACTCAAAGTTTTCAAGCCCTTTTCATTAGTTTTCCTTTAAAAGAAAATATGGACTAACAACAGTGTTTTGAGCCAAGTGTTAAAAGGGAATTTTTCTTTCTTCTTCGCATGCGGTTAGACCTGTAAACGAGTCGGGTTTATTGGGTTTTGGGTCGGGTTCAATCCGACCCGTTAAGCTAACGGGTCACCCGAACCCGACCAGTTAAGATAACGGGTCACCCGTTTCACCCGTTAAGACCCGTTAAGACCCGTTAACAATTATTATTTTTTTTTTTTTGCATAAAGTCTATTTTTTGTTGTTAAGATTTTATTGAAATTACTAAAATATCCTCCACTAACGGGTGCTAACGGGTCTAACGGGTTTAACGGGTTGACCCAAAGTGACCCGTTATTTAACGGGTTGTTAACGGGTCCACCCGTTAGCTACCCGACTCGTTAAGCACCCACCCAAATACTAATATTAACGGGTCGGGTCGGGTCGGGTTAATGGGTCGGGTCCAAAATGCCAGGTCTACATGCGGTAGCCTTTTCCGAGAAGACGCCGTCGTTGCAACCTGCGCAGACCTTCGTGTTCGAGTACGAGGGGTACTCAGAAAATTTCTAGCAATGATTTAGGGTTGCCAAGGGGTCCTGGGACCTCCCAAGTCCCTCTATGGATCTGCCACTATCCACAACTAATCTCCAATTTTAGAAAGAAAAAAAAATAGGGATCCCTTCCCTTAAAGGAATTGTTTACATACATGTACTTGCATACACACACACACACACGCTAACACTATAATCTCAAAGAAGGATTGGAAATTAAGGAAACCCCTTACATTCCTACAGCAAGCAAACCTCTGTCAAAGAAAAGCGCACACACCCAGAAATGTGAAAAGGATGCCAAAGCCAGGGACGAAGCTAGAAATTTCTTTTAGTGGGGGCAACCCGAAAATCAATTAAGAAAACCTTATTATAGTATGGCTTATAACCAATATGAAAATAGGGATGATTTCAAATGATAATGTATCACAATTCCAATGTTACAAAAATTTCAGTGTAGTAGTGGAAAGTGCCAAAATGATCAATAAGAAAAATATTAATACATAATTACGCAAGAGTAAGGTTTTTCGGTTTGAATGATAGAACAAGAGCACTTTTGCTCATATAATATTTGATATGGAGTATACGCAGTATGAAAGTACATTGGATACTAGGTACATATATTTTCTTAAAAAATAACGCGTGTGTATTATATAATTGTAGTTTGCAACTTATATAATTGTAGTCTGCAACTTAACAAACGAATCACTTGAGTGGGGGCATATGCCCCCAGTAAGCCTTCATTGGCTCCGTCCTTGGCCAAAGCCAAGGAAACCCAGCCAAACCTCTGCAAAGTTTGAGCAAAATTCTTGAGATTGAGCGAACCATGTATCATTTTCGTTGATCCAAAACAAAAGCAATTCTTACTTTTTTGCTCAGTTAATTCATAAGCCATCTTTGGGCAAATTAAAAGCACAAACTGCAATATGTGTAGAGGAATTACCAAACCCAATGAAATTACTATAACAAAAGTAAGAGAAACTCAAATGGAAGGAAATTTGAGAGGAGAGATAGAGAGAGAGAGAGAGAGAGCACCTATGTGAGGGCATCAACAACAGCGATTTGGAGAGGATAATAGCTTCAATGCTTTCCCTTTTCTTCTTGTATCCTGACCTGACGGGAAACCTTAGGGCATGTTTGGTACTCTACTTCAATCCAACTTTTTAAACTCAAAAACGCTTTTCAAGTTTTAGGCCTTCAACACTTGTTTGGTAAGACTATTTTAAAAAACTGAACTCAATACTAACTTAAAAAATAGCATATTCTCTAAAAACATTTTTAAACTTAAACACATTCCTTTTTTTTCTCTCTCTTCTCCCCTCTCACTCTAAATATATCTCTCTTTTTTCTTCTCTCTCCTTTTTCTTCTTTCTCTCTCTTTCTCTCTCTCCTCAATTCCGCTCTCTCCATTCTCTCTCTTCTTTCTTCCTTCTATCTCCTCTTTGTCTCTTCGGATCCTCTTTCTTCTTTCTCTCTCCTCCAATTCTCTCTTTCTTTCTCCTCTGATCTTCTCTTTCTTTCCTTACTCCACCTTCCTCTTCCTCCCTCTTGTGTTACTCCATCTTTTTGGATCTTTTTGTTCAATTTAAGTTTTAAGATTTAAAAATAATTTTAAAAATAATTTAAGTCTTAAGAAATATTTTGAGAAATGATTAAAAAAAATTAATAGGATACCAAACAAACTCTTAGCCTTTACTTATCGGAACTTAGTTTTGATTCTAGGAAAACTCTTACCATTAGGGGGAGTTCTGGCAACCTTTTCACTAATCTTTGGATTTGATTTTTAATACCTTTGAAATTATATTTTTTTTAAATTTTTTATCATTAATTTTTAGCCAAAAGCATTAAAGGTCTTGTGTATTTGTGTAAAAAGTAACACATGTCTTTTGAAGAACCGAAAAGATCCAAATACAAAAGTGTGTGCAAAGGTTGCTAGCACTCCCATATTGGCACACGCAATCCTCTAAAGCTTAATTTGTTGGAAATATTGGTGATATGGATGCTAATTCTCTTACAACAAATCGCATAAAATTCATATTAGACTATCACAATTTTATTTCACAATATCAAATAAAATAAACCAAATACGATAAAATACTTATCTTTTGTAGGTACAGAATGCTTTTCGTCAATCCTTGATCAAAACAAGATTTTAGGTTGAGGCGTGTAAGTTCACTATCCTTAAGCATAGATTTCGCCTCTCGAAATGGTGGGTGGAACTTGACTATTCCAACTCCATATGTGTTCGAAACGTGTGTCTGTCAAGAACCCATTTTGGTTTTTTCCAGACTAATTATAGCCTTCTTTTTTCTTACAAAAAAAAAAAAAAAAAAAAAACTAAACCAAATAAAAGATAGTCTCTTTTTCTGTCAGTTCATAAAACCAAACTTATAGTTAGCTTTCTCTTTTACTATATAAAAACTAATTTCTTTTTCTATCAATTCATATAAAACAAAGGTAAAATCTCATGGCAATAGTTTTGAGTTATGACCTTAAATTTTTCTTCGAATCTTCCTTTTTTTATTAAAGACCGTACACAAATTCTGCTCTTATGATATAATCATCTTAATACTAAATTGTTCATAAAAAATTTAAATATCACATCCCGGCCTGGGCCCCCACCACATCTCAGGCTCGACTCCGCCGTAGCACAATATTGTCTGCTTTGGGCCCCTGCCACACCCTCACGATTTTGTTTCTGGAAACTCACACAAGAACTTCCAAGTGGGTCACCCATCATAGGATTGCTCTCGCGCAAACTCGCTTAACTTCGAAGTTCCAATGGAATCCGAAGCCAGTGAGCTCCCAAAAGGCCTTGTGCTAGGTAGAGATGAGAATATACATATAAGGCTTATAGGATCCACACCCCTGGGCGATGTGGGATCTTACAATCCACCCCCTTTAGGGGCCCGACGTCCTCGTCGGCACACTTCCTGCCAGGATTGGCTCTGATACCAAATTGTCACATCTTGGCCCGGGCCCCTACCACATCTCGGGCTCGACTTCGCCGTAGCACGATATTGTCCGCTTTGGGCCCCGGCCATGCCCTCATGGTTTTGTTTCTGGGAACTCACATGAGAACTTCCCAGTGGGTCACCCATCATAGGATTGCTCTCGCGCGAACTTGCTTAACTTCGGAGTTCCGATGGAATCCGAAGCCAGTGAGCTCCCAAAAGGCCTCGTGCTAGGTAGAGATGGGAATATACATATAAAGGCTTATAAGATCCACACCCCTGGGCGATGTGGGATCTTACATTAAAGCTCCATTACTCTTGTTTGATAAAAAATTTCCATACCAATAAAGAAAACCTTAAATTTTCTCAATTAATTATATTGTGTTGTAGGCCTATTTGACTGAACTATATAAAGAACAGAGGGGTAGAGGGGCCGGCAACAATAGAGAGAAAAGAGAGATATGTAATTCTGAGGTGTGTATTGTATCACCCCCTTATGCCTTTATTTATAGTAGTACATCTCTAATAGGAATTACATCTCTAATAAAATTGCATCTCTAATAGGAATTAAACTACTAAAGGGAATGTACAAGATACTCCTAGATATACTAGGATTTACACAATCACATTCCTAATCCAATAGGACTACAACACTTCCCCTTGAGTGTGTAAATACTCAAACAAAATGTCACATCAGATCTTCAACAGATGAGGTAGAACAGTTGATGTAGTCATCGGCACAATGGGTGAATGCGAGTCTCAAATATAAGAAAGTAAGTATGCATTGGTAGTAAAAATAACAAAACCTTGCTATGGTAAAACCCAAGGCATGGGGAAAACCCATACACTAAGGAGAAAAGTGAGAAGTATGCATAATGCCTTAAACAAATGTCAAATAGGACGAAAGTAGTGAACTCAACGGAGTATGATCATCCTAGGATGGGTGCCTCATCAAAACCTCGTTAGGCAGCAAAAACCCAGTGGGAAAAATGCTCCTAATCATAGGAAAAAAGTACATTAAGATCAAGTGAGTATGCTTCTAGATACTCCCCTAGAGTTAGACATAACTTCCAAATAAGAGAACTTAAAGCAATTCAACTAAGATAATTTACCCATACCGATTCCTTGGACGAGATTTTGAAAAGTAGCCTTGGGCAATAACTTGGTGAATAGATTGGACAGGTTGTCCTGGGAACGGATTTGCTTGACTTCAATGTTCTAATGTTGTTGTTGCTCGTGAGAATAAAAAAACTTCGGCGCTATATGCTTGGTGTTGTCTCATTTGAGGTACCCCTTCTTTAACTGCTCGATACATACTGCATTGTCTTCAAAGATCGTCGTAAGAAGGTCAATGACGGAAGTAAGACCACTAGTGCTTCGGATATATTCCATGACTGCTCTCAACCAAAAGCACTCACGCGATGCTTCATCTAGGGCGAGAATCTCAGCATGGTTCGAAGAAGTTGCAATTAGCGTTTGCTTGGTAAACCTCCAAGATATAGCAGTGTCTCAAACGGTAAAGATATAGCCCGTTTAAGAACATGCCATATATGGGTCAGACAGATAACCAGCATCTGCGTAACCAACGAGGCGAGAATCAACCAGACGACCGAGGGGGGCGGCGGCTCCTTTCAAGGATTCATGGGTGTAAAACAAGCCCAAATCCATCGTACCCTTGAGGTAGCGAAAAATGCCTTTAACACATTCCAGTGTCTACGTGTAGGCCCATTGCTGTATCTAGCCAAAAGATTAATAGCAAAGGAGATGATGGGTCTAGTGCATTGAGCCAAGTACAATAAAGCACCAATTGCACTTAGGTATGGAACTTCAGGCTCGAAAATCTCTTCCTTATCCTCCTTGGGACGAAAGGGATCTTGTTTAGCATCTAGAGTCCGAACGACCATAGGAGTACTCGAAGGCTTCGCTTTATCCTCATTAAAATGTCGCAACACCTTCTGGGTGTAGTTCGATTGATGTACTAAAATTCCAGGCCGAGACAATATCAAGTTTTCCCAATATCTTTCATCTCAAATTCCGATTTCAAATGAGCGGCAATTTCCTCAAGCTTTGCAGGAGTTCCAATGAGGTTCATGTCGTTGACATAAACTGCAACGATCGCAAATTTGGAATGTGACTTCTTAATGAACATGCATGGGCATAATTCGTTGTTCACATAACCCTGACTTGTTAAATATTCACTCAAACACCTTTTGTTACGCTTCCTCACGAAAACCCACTTGTATCCCACAAGCTTCACATGTGGTAGAGTATGAGCTACAGGCCCAAACACCTTTTGTTTCGCAAGAAAATCGAGTTCGACCTGGATTGTTTGTTTCCAGTATGATCAATCTGTTCTATGTCGACATTCATCAACGAAATGTCGTTCAATGTCATCGTTAAGCATGATGTCGGAAGCAACAGTATACGCGAACGCATCATCGATAATCATCTCATTCTGATTCCAAACCTCATCCAATATTACGTAATGGGCCGAAATCTCACGAATCTCGGGAGGTCAGTATGTCTTTTCTAGGACATCACTGTAATCTTGAATAACCTCATGCGGTGGAACAGATGAGTAAGCAATGGTCAGATTTAGACTAGGGTCACTAGTTTGTGCTGTTCTCCTCTTTCGGGGTTATGAATCCTTTGAACCAGGGGGCCTGCCATGCTTCATGGTAGGAGGAGGTGATTGGCTAGCCACCAGTGTACCTTGCCATGTGGGAGATGCAGCCACCCCACCATCGGGCACGATTCGACCTTCCACAGCGGTGTTACGGCATACGTTAAGTACGTCCATCCTTACAGGTTCGTTTGCAGCGGGTATATGTGATCTCGTCACCTTTGCTAGATTAGTAAAAGCATTCGGCATGCTTTGAGTGATTCTCTAAAGACCTAGAATGTATCGCACTTCAGTTTTAGACTGAGAGGTGCGGAGATCTGAATGAGACATTGTGGGAGTAATCCACGACAAGTTGCGGTGTTCTATAGGAACGTTAGTGATCTTATCTCCCCCTAACGACAGGAAGACTGTCTCATTGAAGTGACAATCCGCAAAACGTGCGGTAAAGAAATCTCATGTCAAGGGCTCTAAGTAGCGTATAATGGATGGTGAATCATAATCGACATAGATTCCCATTTTTCTCTGGGGACTCATTTTGGTACGTAGTGGCGGTGCTATTGGCACATAAACTGTGCACCCAAACACACGTAAATGCGAGATGTCAGGCTCGTATCAAGTAACTAACTGTAACGGTGAATAAAAATGGGTAGCGGTGGGCCTAAGGCGGACCAACATAGATGCGTGCAGTATTGCATGACCCTAGGTAAATATCAACAAATTGGTTCGCATAACCAAATTCTGAAGTATCGTTTGAAGGCGCTTTATGAAAGCTTCTACCAGGCTGTTTTGGGTGTGAACATGAGGCACAGGATGTTCAACATCAATCCCAACTGACACGCAATAATCGTCAAAGGTCATTGATGTTAACTCTCCAGCATTATCCAGTCGAATCGACTTGATTGGATAATCAGGGTGGTGAGCCCTAAGCTTAATGATTTATGCTAAGAGTTTCGCAAATGCAGCATTGTGTGTGGACAACAAGCACACATGTGACCATCGTGTCGATGCATCAACCAATGCCATGAAGTATCTAAATGGTCCGCATGTTGGTTGGATAAGTCCACAAACATCCTCTTGAATGCTCTAAAGAAACTTAGAGGGCTCATGAATAATCTTTGTAATTGACGGTTGAATGTTCAACTTCCCCATAGAGCATGTTTTGCAAAGCAGATGGCCGGGATAAGATTTCAAGTGATGCCGATGTGATACTTTGAAGATACGGCGCATCGTATCTCATCTGGGATGTCTCATTCGATCATGCCAAAGCAGGAAAGTGTCCTGGAACCCAGCTATAAGGTCGGCCACATAGTGTGTCTCGAGGGCTCGAATGGTTGTTATGTACAACCCACTCAGGAGACGTTCCAGCTTCTCGTGAATACGCATCCGGCCATATTTGTAAGAAGTGATATAAAGAAAGTTAGAACCATTTTCTTCAATGATTTCAACATGATATTGATTATCTCGAATATCTCTAAAACTCAGCAACGTTCTTCCGGAACATGGAGAATAGAATGCCTCTTTAATGGTAAATTCAGTACCATTGGACAACATTATACGGGCCTTTCTGTGTCATTCTATTAGGATGGATGGGCTTGAGAGGGTTGTCAAAGTTGCATTTTTAGGTACAAAGTTAGTAAAATAGTGTTTCTCACACAATATGGTGTGCGAGGTTGCACTGTCAGCCAGACAACTAACTTCTTCACTAGTCATACCTAGAAATAAATTAATTGAATCGGTCACATGCATAAATATAATTCCATTCATTCAATTAATCAATTCGAGAAATAATATCCATAAAATAATCATCCATAGTTCAAAACAAACTAAAACCAAACAAATAATTCCAAAGACTTAGAAAAATTGTTCAAAAATTAAACCATAAACCTAGAAATTTAGGGAGGGGGTTTGGCCACTCCTAGTGGGTTCGGTCACTAAGGGTATAAAAACACCCTAACATGTCTTAGAAGAATTAAACTTTATTCTTGCACAAGAGCGGATGCCTCCTTAAACTCTGAAACCTACAAAGTTGTAGTAGCATCTTCGGGATGTTCCACATGCATAAAGTTTGTCTAACGACGGGAATGATACTTGGCAATAGCCTCGAGGTCAGCTCGGTACATGCATGACCAATGATCTTTTGATCCACAGCGGTAGCACATGTCTAGTTCAGTGGAATCAGATTGAACGGTAGCTTTGCCCTTGTTCTTGAAGTTTGGGGCCTTCGGGGCAAAAGGTTGGCGCTTCTGGGTCAAATTTCCTCCCTTGGATGGGCCTCTTTTCTGTGGACCTTGGACCCATGGTGGGCCTTCTGCCTATTACCACCGCCAAAAGGGGATTTTTGTCGGTCGTGGCTGCTAGAACTAGTCTCATGTGCTTCAGGCGTGGTGCTCGAGCCAGTAGGTCGAGCTTGATGATTTTTCATCAAAAGCTGGTTCTGATTTTCAGTGAGAAGTAGAACATATATCAAATCCAATAATTTGATGAACCTTTATGCCCTATATTATTACCGCAGGACAATATTGGTGGCATTGAAGGTCGAGTAAGTCTTCTCTAGGAGATCCTGTTCGGTTAAGTCTTCTTTACATAACTTAAGCAGTGATTGGATTCTACAAACTTCAGAGTTGTATTCATTCACATATTTAAAGTCTTGGAAGCGCAGATGCTGCCAATCGTGTCTTTCTGTAGGCAAGTAAATGTCTTTCTGGTGATCAACGAAATCCGCTAGAGCGAGCGAGAGGGTACGTGGATTTGTGGATTGCTTCAGGAACCCAAGTGTGAGTGCGTTGGGACTGCGAAAGATAGTCAACGGTTTAAAGAAACGAAATAATTTATTGAATCGTTAATGCCAAAAATTGGACTTCAGGCCAATAATTTTGGATTAATTGTCCGAGAAATGGACTGCATGTCACTTTAATTAATTCAATAGATTGGACTATACAGGGTCGATCGTAGAAGCAAAAATAATAATAACATTCAGGTTAAAATGATTTAAAATGCCAAAAATTAGCATTGGATTCGAAAAACCATAGCCCAATAACATTGGGCTTGGGTGCCGTGAGTAGGACAAAGCCCTAAAGGCATATTGGGCTCGGGTGGCTGCAGAAGCAGCCCAATACATGGCTGCACGCCATAGGCCTAGAGATGAGAGGTCCAGCAGCAAGGCGTTTTAGGCCAAAACGGCGCGAGTGCATAGGCCTAGCACGAGGCTGGCCTACGATGTGGGTGCGAGCAAAGCTCAGCAAAGCTAGCTTCGGTTTTGGACCAGGGGAACAAGCCCAGCCAATTAGGTTGGCTGTTTGGTTACGGGTCGGGGCTAGGACAAAGCCTAGCAAGCACAAAGGCTTATTGGTAGATCTGGCCAGGTTGTAGGGTTTCAGCCCAGCAAAGCTACAGGCCTGTTGGCGTGCTCGGGGCTTCAGGCCCGTATGAAACTTAACCCAAGCCGAAGCCTGGTTGTCGCGTGCAGAGGCAGCAAGCCCAAAGGGCTGCGGCAAGCGGTTTGTCCCAAGATGGTCCACGCAGCTGGGCTTTAGGCCAGCAACGGAGCATGGCGGCGGTGGTAAGACAGTGGCGCGGCGGGGGTGTCGTGGCTTGACCTCAAAAAAAAAAATCCCAGTTATTTTTTTTTTCGAATTCTAGGGTTAAAACCCTAATTGCTTCTAAATTAATTTCAATGCTTTGACTCACAAATTCCACATAGCATAATATATTGACAAAATATATTAACATATATACAAATATATATATATATATATATATATATATATATATATATTTGAATTGAAAATATAAATATAGGGGGTTCATGCATCATGGGGAATTTTTTCATGCTTCAAGGTTTTTTCAAATATCTTAATTTATTTTAGAAGAATCTGATTGACAAAAAACAGTTGAAAGCCTTTATTTATAGAAGAGAGCCTCCTTCTACGATCCTTCAGTTTTTTAACTTCTGGCAAGAGCGTGCTGATAACGTGTTGTACGCCCATTTGATTGAACTGTATAAAAGACAAAGAGGGAGAGTGGCCAACGACAACAAAGAGAAAAGAGAGATATGTAATTCAGAGGTGTGTGTTGTATCACCCCCTTATGCCTTTATTTATAGTAGTAGGATAGGTAGAATCCTTACTCTAATAGGATTACATCGCTAATAGGAATTAAACTACTAAACGGAATATACAAGATACAACTAGATACACTAGGTTTTACACAATCACATTCCTAATCCAATAGGACTGCAACATATTGTTATATTTGATTTAAATTTTTTTATACGTCTTACAAGCCCCTCTTGAGAGGAGTTTTTGGCTCCGCCACTGGCCCTTACCCTCGAGGATACAACAACCTTTGATCCTTGTAAGCATACACTCGTCATACTTGGATCGAGTGAATAGCTTGATTCTTTCCTTTGGTACAAAACAATTGAATGACATAGCAACACTTCAAAGAATGGGGGATTCATGGATGGCTCTATATGGTTATGCATGAACTATAGGGGGGAGAGAGAGAGAGAGAGAGAGAGAGAGAGAGAGAGAGAGATCATGTATGAATATGGTGTATGATAGTTATTACTCGTGAGTTACAAAATGTGGTGAGAAAGACGAGAGGGACACCCGAGACCCCGGGAGAGAAACGGCGAGTAAAGCTATTAACATATATATAAATATGGCTGTTGTAGAAACGGTAATGAATACCAAATAAGAAATAAATTGAATTTTATTTTGAAGTACTCTAAAATTCCAACATAATTTAACCCAGTTGTGTTAATTATGCATTTTCTTTTAATACTGTTGACCCTAAAAACTACTAAGCCTACGTGGCACTCAGGCCAAGTAACTAATGAGCTAACTACGTCATTCGATTATGTGCGAGGTGTGCCAACTCGTCGGCCGAGCTCTGCCGGGGAGTGAAATGTGTTGATGTTGCGTTAGGCGCGCTGAAAAGGCTAATGAGACCGAGGAAGGAACACATCTCGGCCTTTGGGTTCTAGAGCTTGAAGACAAGGCTGCTAGTTCTGCAAAGTTCAATATCAAATTCAGCTGCCAATATGCCGAATATAGTAACCTGTAACACCTCACTTCGCCGAAAAGGCTAATGAGATGACCTCTGCCAATAAGGATTCGAAAATCCTTCTCGACGCAGTGCTGTTTATCCAAACTGAAGGTGCTTCGCGATTGGCTGATTCTACGGCAACAGTGCTGTTTATCCAAACAGAAGGTGTCACCGGTTGCCTTCACAGTGCTTTTTATCCAAACTGAAGATGTGTTGGCGAGAAAGGCGAAAATGAAAGATTTCTCAAGGTCGTTGAGAAGTTCGCGCATGGCAGTTTTTGTGTTGAATTGGCGAGGGATGAAATGTTGCACGGTGTCTTATATTTATAGCAATGAATCTACTCCTGGTCGAACCAGAGACTTACTCAAAGTAGAACTCCTCATCCCAATCTAATACTAATTTGGCTAATCCTACTACCAATGGTTTCCTGAATTAAGCCCTATAATAAGCCAGATTCACTCCAGAATTTTATTCGCCTTTAACTCTGAAACCCCATTGTCATACCAGGACTCGACTTCTTTACTCTCATCCGAATCAATTCTTCTTGCAATAGGACTCGACTAACCTGTGAAACCCCCTTGTCATACCAGGACTCGACTTCTTTACTCTCATCTGAATCAATTCTTCTTGCAATAGGACTCGGCTAACCTGATTGGGCGGCCCATGACGGCTTGGGCCGAATACCACCCCAAGCTCGGCCCAATAATTATTTTGGGCCCAAACATTGCCCCTTCACTTCTGAGGTTTTCGTCTTGGCACTCCTTAGCCGAGTCTCGACCTTGAAGAAGTGAAACCAAACCCTTAAAGGTATAATTCAAAGACAATGAAAGGTCCCGAATATTCTGTCTACCAAGTACATTTATGAAGCATGACTGCACGATCATAATTTTGTCAGACACCCCGCCACATGGCATCTTCTTGGCACGTTTATACTTGACACTGAAACGCCTTCTCAAACCCCAGACTCTTCACCACACGCTATCATTAAATCCTTGATCTGCGAAATTTTCGATCTTTTTGAGATGTGCAAATACTCAAATGTCCTATCATCATTGAATTCGCCGTCACACGCCATCGTGTAGTCTCGATCTGTGAGTTTTTCGGTCCTTTCACCTGGATTCTTTGAATATTCATAATGATTACTAAATCCGTCAGTCGATTTTATCCCCCAATTTAAACTTTAAACAGTTGATCTTCCTTTTAACACGCCTATAAATACTCAACGTTTTTCTTTCAACTTTTACGTTTTCAGAAACCCCAAATCCATTTGCCATTCTCTCAAATCTCCTCGCCACTTTCTCGAAACCCAGAAAGATAACAAAAAAAATCACCAATACCCCCAAAAAAACTTCAACTTCTCTAATGGCTGCCAACCCTTTCATCAACAAGTTGGTCGAGGAGTGCAACAGATGTCAAGAACTCACTGACCGCAACTCCATCAAAACTATCTGGTTTGAGGATGAACCAAATGCCTCCCATCAAACCCTAGGTTCCTTGTTCAAGGACAGTGTTCCAGGAGCAATCAACAAATTGCTTAAAGAGCACTGCCTAAAACCCATGTTCTAAGGGTACGATTGGTCGAAATGGGAATCGGCCAGACCCCAGAGAGTTTGGCCCTCGGCCACTGCAGCCTGGGTTACCTTGGTCACCCGGATGGAATCATATTTTGGTGACGAATGGAGGGCTCTCGGTATTTTTGACGCTATCAAACTCTCAACCATGGAGATAAGCCTAGATCGGGAGCTCGTAATGGCTGCATTAGGCCTCTGGTGCTCGGCCACCAACACGATGGTTCTCCCCTTCGGTCCTCTTGGCCCAACGGTTCTAGACATGATTGCCATACTCGGCACTTCTCCAACCGGTCTCTCGGTCGATGCTTCTCTCACCAAGTATGATTTTGATTTGGACCTGAAGATGGTTTTTGAAGAACGTGTCGTCGAAGTGTTGACGAAGGGAGAATAAAGGCCGACGAAAGAAGAAGTACATAAGTTGTATAAAACTTCTTCAACTATAACACCTTGATCACCCACTACGCCGGCTCTGAAGGGGGAGACCTCAAGAAAGGAGAACACGGGGCCTTCTTATTCTAGTGGTATAACAAGTATCTCTTTTGTGCCAAGTCGAATAAATGATTGGCCGAGAATATACCTGTCGCCGACGCCCTGGCTAGTGGTCACATCCTGGCTCTCAATCCAACTGTCTTTGCCAACCTTAACCGGTGTTTGGTCGAGACAACCTTAGGGGTCTTCCAGCCCTGGCAGCAAGTCTACTTCTCAACCCTGCGTCCTGAAATCCTAAGCCTTAGTCCCTCGACAGCTATAAGTCTGGAGCTGGCTTCCCGCCTAATTCCTACTCACACGGCCGAAGAGATTTTCAAATATTTCTTCGACCTAGAAGACTTGTCTGACAATGAATTCCAAGTTTGTTGTCATCGAACATACCCACTTTCTATCATCCTTCCTCAATTGGATGGGGAGCAGCCGAGGATGTTGATCTTCGGGAGGCCTGGGGATCATTCTTCATGACTCGCGACTTGCCTTACGGTTGCGAAGCTCGACGAGGAAGTTGGGAAGTCTACCACCCTAACTTCCTGGCTCGCCAACTAGGCTATCTCCAAGGGTGCCCCTGCATTCCTTTCATCACGCTCTTTTTTGAGCCAAGAACGCCTTTCTGGTTCCTCAGACCGGGAATGTGACAAAGCCGAGAATGAGTTTGTCGAATGACGTTCCAAATTCCACCTTCGGTCGAGAAACCATGAATCTCGATTCGCCGACACTTTCGTCGAGTGGTGGGATGCTTATACTAAGGACTTGTTCCGTACGCCGGCCAAAGAAGTCATACAAAAACTCTTCGACGGTCGTCCGAAGAAAGTCCTTGCTCCAAAATCCAAAGAAACGGCCCAATGTATATACCTTCTACCTTTTTGTTCATCTATTTTCCATTGAAGTTCATTATGACCCGAGTTCAATGTTTTCAGGCGGTCGTCCCATCAAGAAAGCTGAGGTGGTGGCCATGGCCGTGACTAAGAAGAAGGTTGCCCCAGCTGCAAAAAAGGTGGTAGCAAACGACCTCGTCCGGAGACCGAAACAGCAAGAGAGGCCCTCTGCGCCAAAAAAAATGTCAAGAAGTTGGATAAGAAGAGGGAGCGGGAGATTCACGTCATCTCCAGCCAAACTACGAGAACAACCGCTCCTAGCATTTCTCATCCTCCCATTATCGTCGAGGCCTCGACTGTTGTACAGCCAAACCTGGTGACTAAGCTGGTCGTTAACCCAGTTGAATGTCTTGCACCTTTAGCACCAGCAGCTGCTCACGTCGAAGCCAGCCCGGTGGTTGCCACCCGAGAGGGAGCAATTCCCCTGGTCGAGGAAAACCCCTTCCCTAATCCAAAGAGGGCTGCAATGATCATCCTAGAAGAAGAGGTATAAAATTCTATAACTTTTTTCCATCTAAAACTCTGTCTAATGATTGACCTTTTTGTCTAGGAGGATGAGAGTGAAGGCCCTCAATTGGTGAGGAAGTCTCTACCGACTGAGAAAACAACTCCTAATCCTCAGCCGGTGCTCGAGGCTGCTGGTCGAGTTGAACCTCCCTTAACCGAAGCCAGTCCTGAACCTGTGGTGGCACCATTGGCTGAACCGAAAACAACAGCAGAGACCCTGGTTCATCCTCAGGAACAAAACCTTGGCATCCTCTATCAGGAAGTCACTTCAGCTTTTATAAGGCCTGGTTACTTTCTTTTGTTAATTTTTTACTGTAACAAATCTAAACCAAGAAAAACATTAAATGTCAGGTGCCCAATTATTCTTTTCACCAAAAATTCTACGCGCCGAAGGGTGTTATCTACATTTCATGGCCGCCTCAGTGGCCATCAAATGTGGACAGCCTCCATCGGCCGCATGAATTAAGAGGCTCCCTTAAACACTAGGCTCAGCCAATAAGTTCTCTAGGTTCAAGCAACAAACCAAAAGACACGGCCGAAGTCTCCTCACGGCAAGTCTTAAAATAAACCTTCATGTTTTTTGCCTCTCTGACTTGGCTTCTCTAAACATATTTTTTATATGTGTAGCCTTCGTGGGAAGTTGAACTCAAAGCCCTTCTTTCCAGTCCTTCGGGGGCTGCTGGCCCTTCTACCACCACAACAAAGCCTTCTGCATCAGTAGCCAAATCAAATGCCCTTGCTAAGCTGTAAGGACTCTGGTCTCTTTCGGCATCTCAAATCCTCAAGCGCAAAGTGCTCGACTCCGTAGGAGAATGCATGAATTACCTTGCTGCTGACGGCTAATTGAGTAATGAAAATGTTACTCGTCTGTCCTCCATTCTAGAACGAACTCGAGAATATTTTAATGTCTTCGAAAGAGCTCTCCGGGCTAAAGAGGACTTCAAGGCTACATTGGTCGCTCAAGAGGCTCTTCGTCCAAAGGTTGAAGCGATAAAAGCGAAGAATGAAACTCTGGCCGACTCGACAGACAAATTGTTGATCTTAATCGTAAGATTGCCGAACTCCAACATCAGCGGTCCATCATTGCCTCCGATCTCGTGAAGGATTTTTAGTCAACCAAGCCTCTTTTGACTGATTACACGGCCGGTGCAAAACGGATTGAGCAACTGAAAATGGACAAGAGAAATCGGCAAGCAAAAATCACAATGGGCGAAGTGAGGTGGTTAGAATTGAAAGTTGCCTTTGAAGCTCTCCTTCCTTCGACCCCTTAGAACTTTGTCTTTGTAATTTGGTCGATCGACTTTTACTTGTACACCTTTTTTGCGAATATTAATGAACTGAATTTTTATTCTCGCATCTCCCAAGTTATTGGAAAATATTTTTTTAGAAATTTCCCATTCATTAGTAAATTGTGAATCAGGCCAGTCCAATCTCGGAGGTGGTATCCCCCCTTGCCAAGAACTTTATAGACAACAAAAAATCCTTCCCAATTGGGCGACCACTTCCTAAATCTAGGATCCTTGAATCCTACTAGTAACATGGTTTGCCATACCAACTCTCCTCTGCCGAACGTTTTTTGTCTAACCCTTTGATTATAGGCTCGCTCGGCAATCTTTTTATGTGCCACCAATAAGTTACAAGCATCAAGTCAAGCCTCATTTAAGTCCTCTAACTCTTGTCTCATGGACTGACTGTATTTGGAGCTGAACAACCTACTTTGTTCAATTACTCGCAATGAATTTATACTTAACTCCAATGGTAGCATCGCGTTGTGCCCATAGGTTAACGCATACGGAGTCGTCCCTGTTGCTGATCGGAGTGAAATCTGATATGCCCATAAAGCCTCGTTCAACTTCATATGCCACATGCCAGGCCTTTCTTTTATCATTTTTTAAAGGATGCCGATCAAAACTTTATTACTTACTTTAGCCTGTCCATTTGCTTATGGGTAATACGGCATGGATTGTTCAAGATAGACTGTCAACTTCACCGTATTTTGTTTGAACCTATCGGCTATAAAGATTGTGCCGTTGTCAGTTATGATTGTTTCTGGCACACCGAACCTGGTCATAGTGTGTTCTTCTACAAAATCACAAACCTCCTTGGATGTCAATTCAGCGTATAATTTTGCTTCGACCCATTTAGTGAAGTAATCGGTAAGTATCCATGCATGTTTTGCTGCTCCAGAAGATGGTGTAATTTTTCCGATTACATCCATGGCCCATCCTCTGAACCGCCATGGTTTTATAACTGAGTGTAGTAATTCGGCTGGGATTCTCTGTATAGGCCCATGAATCTGACACTGTACGCATCATTTTGCGTACTTGATACAATCATTTAATATACTTGGCCAGAAATAGCCGCGTTGGCGAAGCAGCCAATGTGTCTTACGTCTAGATTGATGAGCTTCACAAATTCCTTCATGTAGCTCTGCAATTGCTTGGGCGTCCTCCTGTGGGCCGAGGCACAATAGCAACAAGCCGTCTTCACCTTTTCGGTACAACTCATTTTCATATATTACAAAGTTTGTGGCATGTACCCTTATCTTGCGATCGTGCTTATCACTGAGGTTTCTGAGATATTGCATGATTGACCCTCTCCAGTCGTCTGGTAACATTTCGACAACACACACGTCTACAGGATCTCCTCATTCTAATAATGAAGGTAAGGACATCACTCGTGTATAGATCACGTGGTTGCGTTGGAGAACTTGCTGATTACCTAAGGCAGGGTATGGTCGTCGTTCTACCAGCGTTGCCCAGCTTAGCTCGCCTCCTGGAAGGTGTGCTCCGAAGGCTATTTGAATGTGATACTGTCGAACGACTCAGCTAAATAGAGTGCAACTCATGCAACAGAAAGTTCCATTAAGTTGGTTAATCACCAGTTCCGAGTCGCCAAGGAGGCGTATGCGAGCTACCTTTAAGTCGTGAAGGATGTGTAGACCAATGATAAGGGCTTCGTATTCGGCCTAATTGTTCGTACAATTGAAATCGAGCTTGAGAGAAAAATACCAGCGGCGCCGATATGGGGATTAAATGACGATTCCAACACCAGCCGAGGTCGAAGTACTAGAGCCATCAAAGTACATCGTCCAATAGTTATCGCGTGTTTCGACCATTTCGATTTCGACTAGAGTCTGCCTTTGATGGCTTTTTGGGGCACGTATTGTAAACTGAACTCGGATAATGGCATTGTCCATTTCCAAATTCGACCATTTACTATAGGCCGAGTGAGCATGTAACGAATGATATCCGTTTGGGCGATGACCTGCGTAACCTATGGGAGTAAATAATGTCGAAGTTTTGACGCGGTGAAAAACAAAGCCAAACAAAGTTTCTTAACGAGTGAATTAACAAATCTAAAATTGGCATCGGGTATTCATCTTTAGGGGTTGCCAAATTCAAATGATGAAAATCGATGCAAATGTGTAGAGCGCCGTTTTTCTTTAACATTGGTACGATATTGGCCAACCATTTGACGTATCGAGCTGTACGAATAAACCCGGCTTTTAGAAGTCGAACAAGTTCATCTTTTATGCCAAGCTGTACTTCGGTCGAAAATCATCAAGGGGGTAGGCGGAAAGGCTTACAACCAGCTTTGATGCGTAGTTCATGCTCGACAAAGGTTCGATCTAGGCCGGGCATCTCATGATAACTCAAAGCAAAACAGCCTTTAAACTCGATGAGCAATTTACAAAGTCCTGTTTTCATAGATTGGGGTAACAACGCACTAATAAATAACGGTTGAGGGTTATCGACCGTTCTAACATTTATTTCCTATAAATGGTCCTTAACTTGGGGCCGACTGTCTTCGAGATCGGCCGGAGCAGCTGGAACTTTATCAAGGGATAGAACAGGACCATTATCTCATTCGGCAAGGAATTCTACGAGGTTTAAGCCTGAATTCGGTTGTCTGGAAATAATAAACCAATGGACCAACAGTCGTTCCATGGTAGATGAAACAGCGGCCTGACGTTCGGCTTGTCTGGGGTTAAACATCAGGATTGGTGATGAGGTCAGCCAACCCGAGTCTCGCCGAATCCTGGTGTACAATTTCGGTGCCAACCTCGATGGCTTTCTGAACCAAGATCCTAGTCAGCCGACCGTCTTCATTAAATCCTTGCAAAGTGATGTAGCCAACGTGGTCATCGTAGTAACGAGCCTGGATCATGTTAGCTTGGAACGGCTGACTATCGGCCGGATGAACGGTGACCGCCTTGCCATACCAAAAGATGAGGACTTGATATAATGATGAAGGAATGCAGCTCGTTTGATGGATCCAGTCTCGGCCCAGTAATGCATAATACTCAGTCTTCGAATAACTATGAAAAATGTTGTCATATGATTACGACCTACGATATTTACCTCCAATGGAAGCACTCCCATGGTTTGAGATTTGTCACAGACAAAGCTGCTCATGGTGATCCCTGAGGGGATAGTTCATCATTGGAATGACGCAATGCCTTCATGATGGTCACGGGCATGATATTGACGGTTGTTTCACAGTCGACGAAGATTTTGGAGATCAGATATTCTTCTATATGAGCCATAACATACAACGGCTTCAGATGATGGAGGTTAGTTGACAATGAGCGAGCAAATAATTTGGCGAGAGCTCATTTGAGCATATCTTCCTTCGTTGTTAGCTCGGCTTCGTCATCAGCCACAAAGTCAACTTGCGTGGCTTCCTCGGCAATTACATCGCCATCCAGGGAATTCGGTTGAGATGCGGTTGGCCAAAACTCAGGAGATAGGACATGGACCATGCTGATTTCCATGTTATCGAGGATCGAAGGGCCCATCGGGTCGTGAACTTTTTCTGGATTTACTGAATCGCGATCGACTTCCTCTTCTGGATCTTCAATTTCTGGGTTTGCATGGGGGGTGTCTGCCTTGTCCTCCTCGGCAGTTGCCGAAATATGTTCATGTGATATGTTTGCAGGAGCCTCCTCGTTCTGTTCATTGGTCTCTCTGATTTCGCTCGACGTTGAGGTCTGGTCTTATCTTTGCAATGCTTTACGGGCTTGCTTTTGATAGGCGATTCGTGTGTCCCTTATCTCTAGGTATGCATCCAAGCATCCCACGTGCTCTTCTTCATCAACTGTGAGGCCAAAAAGGGCTACGGCCGAGGAGACTTCAAAATGATGTCGTAAATATTTGAGGTCCTCAAGAGAAAAAGGGAGCTCGGCGGTATCTATGTCAGTGTATGGATCACCCTCAAAGCTGAGAACTCGCGCTTCACGTACATGTTGGAACCGGGCCTTCATCCCTTGATCAGTGGTCTTTTTAATGATCTGTTCAGCATCAGGACAGGTTAGTGCCAGGTCAAGAGCCTCTTGACACGCCTTGGGTAGGCCGTATAAGTCATTGGCAAAATATTTCTTGTGGAACTCCCGCATGTACTCCAAGGCTTCGTCGAGGAATGGAGGGTGCAGATTCCGTCGTACTTTAATTAGTGGCTCTGGTGTTCGAAACGAGCTTTCATCTCCCCAGGCCGAATGAGGAGTTTGATACGTTTTTCAGATTCTTCGATCATGGTTTCACAATCACGATCAATCACCTCTTTTCCTTGGGGTAAGTCGGTCATGATTACCGGGGATCGTTGGTCATCTTCGTTACCTGTTGTTTCTTTCGGCTGCCATTTGGGAGCCGAAGTAGCCGGTGCCGCTTATCGTCGTGCCATGCAGTCTATCCGCTAGCTTCGACCTTTCTAAGACTTAGATAATGCAGTATATACGCCGGTATGAGAATTGTAAGTATACCATTGTTGGTCGCGGGGAAGGTTTTCTGGTTCACAGATGAACTTGAACTGCTAGAGTTGCACGCATAATAGTCTTCATTATAGAATGGTGCCTTGAAATTAAGAAATTGTCCGCCCGAAGATGGCCAACTCAATTCTTGTTTGTGGGTCGAGCCTATCAAATACTCTCTAACGTTGGCCTGCGCCGAGTACCTGTATGGGCATTGTTGCGATCGCAGATGGTTGTCGCGATGTTGTAGCTGTAAGAGGTCTTACCTTTGGCTCGGTCAAAACGATGGTCGCTTTACACCAACTGTACAAAACCACCAGCCCGTCCGCTTCCGTGCTGGAGTTTGACATGGTCTCAACGACAGCTGCTCCCGAAGAATTTTTAGGCGGCTTATTTGAAAATAAATCAATCTTGAGCCGTGGTCGAGAGTTCTATTTTGGGATATGTTGTATTGGGATAAACTCGGCTTTCCCTTTTCCTTTATTTTTGGGCAACTGGGCATTTATCATGCCGACTGTCGCCGAAGGGAAAGGATCGGCGTCAACGACCATTTGTTTCTCAGGAAATTTGAGCTTGCCTTTATCAATCCAGCTTTGAATGGCATCGCGAAACACGACGCAGTTATTTGTCATATGCTTATTCGAGTTATGGTACTTGCAATATGTTTTGCCCTTCATTTCTTCGGACTTAGGAATGTTATGCCCTGGCCGAAGTTTGATAATTTTGGCGAGCAACAATTGGTCAAAAATCGCATCAGCCTTGGTGATATCAAAAGTGTAAACTTTCGATGTTTTGGTTGTTTCTTCAGAGGCCGAGCGGGTTTTGGTATCCTTGGAGCTACTATGAGCCAATGGCTTGCATATATATGGCATGTCGATTACTATCTCAACTGCATCCACACTGGCATATTGGGAATCTTCACCTTTAGCCGATGCATAACTAACTGTCGAATTCTTGTAAATCGTTCCTCGGGATGGGGACTTCGAGATTTTCTCTTTTCAGAGCAAGTAGTCATATTGCTCGACATGCTGAGCCAATTCATACATACCTTGGAAGTTTGCCCCTAGGAATTTCTTTTTATACTCTACATCCAGGCTGTTTAGAGCAAGTCTAACAAATTCGGCCTTAGGAAGAGGTACCCGACACCAGTTTCTAGCCGACTTAAACCTCGTAAGATATTCCATCGGTGACTCACCCGAGGCTTGACCCATTCTGGCCAAAGAGGCTACTGACACATCTATCCCTAGTCGGTAGAATTGTTCGTGAAATTTCTCGACCAGTTCCTCCCAACTTTGGATGGAATTGGGCATGAGGTTGATATACCATGCAAATGCTGAGCTTGTTAATGAAAAATTGAACAACCGCAACTTATGGAAATCATTGTTAACGTCTCCACATTGAGCAGTAAATCGAGCCACATGTTCTAAAGACGACAGGGATGATTCTCCGGCAAAAAGGCTAAAGTCCGGGATCTTAAATCCCTTCGGGTATTCGATTTTTTCCACATAGCTCGAATATGGATGGATGAATTTACCGAACTTCGGCCCCTTTTTCAGAGCCGAATCGATCATTCTCTGGACTTCAACCGTATCAATAGGTGTCTCTTTCTTTGGATTGAAGCTGTCTGTCTTGCTAGTTAATCCACCAACTTTTTCCAAATCGACCATTTTAAGCCGAACAGATCCTGTTTCGGCCTGCGTTGCTCGTAATGGGTTGCTTTTGAAAATAGGTTGCCTGGTTTGATCAGTGGATCCATTGTCGTGGCCCTTGTTAACTAGAGAGTCTCGTATTTCTGTTAGTATGTTTATTTCTCTGCTGAACCACTGCTCGAATTGCCGAGTTTGCTCATCAAGTCGTCGCCGAAAAAACAACCTGGTTGGTGGGTCAGAGGCATCACCACCGTCTTCCTCACAATCTTCCATTATTCCTTTGACCAAAACTCTTTTTGTGGTTTTAGTAAGGATCCCTATATCACGAAGCGGCTCGCCGAGATTAACTTCCCATTCTTGACGTGTTACTTTCAATGTTTCGAGCGTCGCGGCAGCAGTAATCTGTGCTTGTGAAGATCCTTCTGGACCCGTGTTTTGGACTGAAGAGCTAGTGGTCGATTTTCCCATGGCTGTTTTCTTTTTTACGGAACGTGTTTCAACGGGCATGAACTTCGTAGTTTTAGCACGAGGTCCCACTGGGTATGCCTAAATATTGACCCTAAAAACTACTAAGCCTATGTGGCACGCATGTCGAGTAACTAATGAGCTAACTACGTCTTTAGGTTATGTGCGGGGCGTGCCAACTCATCGACCGAGCTCGGCCGGGGAGTGAAATGTGCTGATGTCGCGTTGGGCGCGCTGCTAACTTCTTTGATCTCGCGACTGTGGCCGAGGAAAGAACATGTCTCGGCCTTCGGGTTCTAGAGCCTGAAGACAAGGCTGCTAGTTCTGCAAAGTTCAATATCAAATTCTGCTATCAATGTGCCAAATATAGTAACCTGTAACACCTCCCTTCGCCGAAAAGGCTAATGAGATGACCTCTGCCAATAAGGATTTGAAAATCCTTCTTGACCGAGACTTAGATAGATAACCAGTCGGCCTCGACGCAGTGCTGTTTATCCAAATTGAAGGTGCTCCGCGATCGGCTGATTCTACGGCAACAGTGCTGTTTATCCAAACTGAAGGTGTCATCGGTTGCCTTCACAGTGCTGTTTATCCGAACTGAAGATGTGTTGGCGAGAAAAGGGAAAAGGAAAGATTTCTCAAGGTTGTTGAGAAGTTTGCGTAGAGCGAGTTCGCGTATGGCAGTTTTTGTGTTGAATTGGAAAGGGCTGAAATGTTGCACGGTGTCTTATATTTATAACAATGAATCTACTCCTGGCCGAACCAGAGATGTACTCGAACTAGAACTCCTTATCCCAATCTGATACTAATTCGGCTAATCCTACTACCAATGGGTTCCTGAATTAAGCCCAATAATAAGCTAGATTCACTCCCGAATTTTAAGCGCTTTTAACTCTGAAACCCCCCTGTCATAACCAGGACTCGACTTCTTTACTCTCATCTGAATCAATTCTTCTTGCAATAGGACTCAGCTAACCTGATTGGGCGGCCCATGATGGCTTGGGTCGAATACCACCCCAAGCTCGGCCCAATAATTAGTTTGGGCCCAAACAAATACATACTACCCTCTTCACTAATGTGGCCCATCTCAATAATGACAATGGCCACCAAATGAAAACCCTTGAAATTGATTGTGAACCCTTAGATTAGTCCTCCCACAAATACTACGTCACATTATATCTTTCCGCCAATAACAAAATAACCAGTAAATAAATAAAAAATGACAAACACTCCAATTAATGAAAATGTCGAACACATCGCCACACATACCAGAGCACCAGTTGCAACGGTTACAAAAATCAGAGATGGAACTACCATCCACCACACGTTCTAGAAAAGACAACGGGTCACTCCATCCCCACAATGCATGCAAAAGAGGAAATGAACTCACTTTCGTAACCTCTCCTCCGTGTGTTTTTTTTAGGAATTTCGTCTACATCCACACTCTGACTTACACAAAATTTCTCAGTAATTTTTTTTTCCAAATTCCTTCGCTCCGATTAAGTAATATTACCCATTTGAATATGCTTTTTGTTTCTTTTGTTTATTAATCTACATTATTTAATGACGCAGAGCCTTTATCTTCAGAGTCTTCCACCTATTCACGTATCGTAATGAACTTAGGTTCAATTACTCAATTTACATCAATCAATTATCAAAACCGAACCTAGGATGTTAAACACAGCCTAAGAATGACATTGGCGGCCCACTGGCCACGCGCCGCCGCACGGGCCGCCGTGAGTGGCGGTCGGCCGTCCCGACTCGCCGGAAAATTCAACTATTTTTAAAAATTCTCAAAAATTGCAGAATTGAAGATCTCAAAGAGAGGAACAACTTTCATACCTTCGGCCAAGGCCAATTTGGCTTGGAAACACCTCAATTTTTCCAAAATCCGTAAGAACCCTAGAAATGGGTGAGTTCCAATTCGACCTCCAAACTTGTTCCAACGCCTCTACCACTTCTTGGGCTTTGTTCCAGGTCCTAAGGAGATGCTATGGCTGTTAGTAATTGAAAGAAAACATTTCAAGATTTGAAGAATTTGTACATTAACCCACCGCACACACACCGCACGGTTTCAACTCATTTCAAGACCAAATTCCTTGATTTTTGGGGTGTAATAGGAAGAGGGAAGATCATAGAGGGTTTTCCAAGTGATGGTTTGAAGTAACTCACTGGAAAAATGATGAAATTTCGACGGAAATGGGTGGAAAACCCACCGGGTCGCACGGGTCACGGGTTGAAGACCCATTTCTGTTCTTCTTCCTCCGCTTCTCGCTCTCTCTCTTTTCCTCCTTTCCCTGTTCCGATTGGCCGGTCCCTTCTCTCTCTTCTCCCCATTCGTCCAACTCTCTCCTTTCTCTCCCGGAGCTTCTGCTCTCTTCCTCTGGTTAGGCAGTTTTTGCCCAACCCGTTTCCTCCTTTCTTCTTCCTCCAATTGGCTGACTCCTCTCTCTCTCTCTCTCTTCACCTAAGTGGGCAGCGCCCATTGCTATATAATCCTTTCTTTCCATCCTGGCCGTTCAATTCGAAATTCCTTTAATCTGGGCCATCTAAATGGCACACCAGATTTTATAATAAAAATTCATAAAATGCCCAAACTTCAAACTTTAATAACTTTTTCGTTATAACTCCAAATCATGAACCGCTTGCGCCCATGCGTCCGTAGCGATGAGTACTACGTGGATATGCCAAGAAAACAAATCTTAGGTGGCACAACACAACGATTAACCTTGAACAAAGCACGTGCCTAAAAGGGCATTTTGTAAAAATCCTTTATTAAAAATTTAAAAACTCTTAAAATCAGGGATGGGCTGTCACAATCTACCCCCCTTATAGAATTTCGTCCTCAAAATTTCAAGTACAACAACCAACAAGTACTAATAACCATAAAACAAACGTGGGTACAAATCTAGTCTCCCATGTTGCTTCTTCTACTGTATGGTTTCTCCACAAGACTTTTACCATACGAATGGTCTTGTTTCTCAGCACTTTGTCCTTCCAATCCAAAATCGTCACTGGTTCTTCTTCGTATGTCAAATCCGAACAAATCTCAAGCTGTTGAGGAAGTATCACATGGGAAGGATCTGAAACATAATGACGAAGCATAAAGACATGAACACATTGTGCACTCTAGCCAACTCTGGAGGCTACTCAAGTCTATAAGCAACTTCGCCAACTCACTCGATAATCTGATAAGGTCCTATATACTTAGGGCTTAACTTACCCTTCTTCCTGAACCTGATAACACCTTTCCAAGGCGATAACTCTAAGAATACCCAATCACCAACGCCATACACTCTGTCAGTGGTATGCCTATCCGCCAAGCTCTTCTGTCGATCCTGGGCCGCTTTCATATTAGCTTTAATCACTTGAACATTTTGAGTAGTTTCCTCTATTATCTCAGGGCCCACTTATGGTCTTTCACTAACTTCAGACCAACACAAAGGTATACGACAAGCTTTCCCATAAAGTGTCTCAAATGGTGCCATACCGATGTTCAAATGAAAGCTGTTGTAGGAAAAATTCCATCGAATCCAAACGTGTATTCCAATTATCACCAAACAGCAAAACTGCTGATCTAAGCATATCCTCTAACGTTTGAATTGTCCTCTCAGCTTGCCCATCTGTTTGAGGATGATAAGCCGTACTATAAAGTAACTTTGTAACTCAAGCTTCCTGAAACGCTACCCAAAACTTAGAAGTACACCTGGGATCACGATCCGAAACAATACTCACTGGAACTCCATGGTACTTCACAATCTTTGAGATAAACAATCCAGCTAACTTATTCAGAGAATACTTTTCTCTTACTGGAATGAAATGTGCTGACTTAGTAAGCCGATCAACAATCACCCAAACGCCAACATACCGTTCTGTGTACAAGCTTAATCCATAGTGATATTTTTCCATTTCCACTGTGGAACGGAAGTGACTGCATCAATCCAAAAGGCTTCTTTCTTTCTGCCTTGTTTTGCTGACGACTGATACACCTACTCACATATTTAGCAATTTCCCTTTTCATACCTGGCCAATAATAAAATGGTCGAATGGTATAATACATTTTAGTACCTCCAGGATGCATTGCATAAGTTGAACAGTGTGCTTCGTCCAAAATTACTTTCTTTAATTCCATATCATTAAGCACATACATCCTGTTCTCTTTCATAAGCATGCCATCTGATTCTCTAACTCTGAGGTCTTTCTTTTTCCCGTCATTCCTTGCCTCAATTAATTCTTTGGTCTCTTCATCATCCATCTGAGTTTCAAGCACAAGATCCACTAAAATTTGGCCTAACTTGAAAATTAACAAGTAAGGCTTCTTCTTTATCTTCCACTCCTAACTTCTCTCCAGTGAACTGTAATTCATCAAGAAGAAGACCATGACAATCATAACTGGCATGAAGTCTAGCTGAAGTCTTCCTACTAAGTGCATCAGCTACCACATTTGCACGATCAGGATGATACTCAATCGTGCGATCATAATCTCTTAGCAACTAAATCCACCTTCGTTGACGAAGATTAAGATCCCTCTAAGTAAACAGATAATGGAGACTCTTATGATCCGTAAAAATCTTACACTTTTCTCCATAAAGGTAATGTCTCCAAATCTTCAAAGTAAAGATGATAGCCACTAATTCCACATCATGAATAGGGTAATTCATCTCATAAGGTTTCAATTACCTTGAAGCGTAAGCAATCACCCTACCATTTTGCATCAGTATGCATCCAAGACCATTCAAAGAAGCATCATATAGATCTCATAATTACCGCTATCATCTGGGAGTGCTAAAACAGGTGTATGAGTGAGATAATACTTCAGTTGCTGAAAACTTTGCTCATAATTTTCATCCCACTCAAACCTAACCTATTTTCTAGTCAATCCCGTCAATGGAAAAGCAATGACTGAAAAATCCTTTACAAACCGTCTATAGTAGCCTGCTAGGCCAAGAAAACTCTGTACCTCAGTGACGGTTTGCGGTCGTTCCTAATTCTCCACAGCTGCAACTTTTTGAGAATTTACTTGAATACCTTGTGCAGATATAACATGTCCCAGAAGTGCTATTTGACTCAACCAAAAATTGGCATTTGCTAAACTTAGCATACAACCGATGCTCCCTCAAACTTCGTAACACCAATTCAAAATGTTTAGCATGCTCTGCTCTGGTCTTAGAGTATACCAGAATATCATCAATGAAACAATAACAAACCTGTCTAGATATTGCTGGAATACTTGATTCATCAAATCCATAATGCAGCAGGCGCATTCGTTAACCCGAATGACATCACCAAGAAATCATAATGACCACAACAAGTCCTGAAAACAATCTTAGGGACATCCTCACTTCAAATCTTCAATTGGTCATAACCCGACCTCAAGTCAAACTTGTAGAACACACAGGCACCTCTAAGCTGATTAAACAAATCATCAATACGCAGCAATGGATAACGGTTTTTAATCGTTACCCGATTCAATTGCCTATAATCAATGCATAACTTTAAAGTCTCGTCTTTCTACCTCACAACCAACACTGGAGCTTCCCCAAGGCGACGTACTAGGTTGAATGAAACCCTTATCAACCAATTCTTGCAACTGAATTTTCAATTCCCTCAACTCAGCAAGAGCCATTCTATAAGGAGTCAAAGATATAAGATCCGTACCTGGAAGCAAATCAATGGTGAACTCTACCTTTCTGTCTGGCGGCAATCCAGGTAAATCCTCAGGGAAAACGTCAGGAAAATGTCTAACCACCTTTACATCTTCCACACTACTCGGAGCAATATCATTTAGCACCACATGAGCTAAGTATTCTTGACAGCCTTTTGATAACAACCTATATGCTCTCACAGCAGAAATAACGGCATGTTTCACTCCACTTTGCTCACCCACAAAAGTAACTTCTGGTAATCCAGGACGATGGAAAGTAATTGATTTCCCGTAGCAATCTATCTTGGCATGATTATAACGCAACCAATCTGTGCTCAAAATTACATCAAAATCCACACTATCTAACGATATAAGATTAGCTGGCATAACTACATCTTCCACCATCACTGGACACCCTGGATAAACATAATCCACATAACCCTTCTCTTCTCTAGGCATAGCAAACTCTAACTCAAACCCTAGAGGCGTAGGATGAGGTTGCGTCACTTGAGCAAAGGTATGAGAACTTACAGAATTGGTAGGACCACAACCAATTAAAACTCTAGCAAGGTGACCAAGAATGTTTAACATACCCATGATCAAATCTGGATTGCTCTATGCATCCTGCAGTGTGATGTTGTTAACACGTCCTTGGGCTTGTTGTCGTCCCCCACGACTTCCAATAAATCCACCACCTCGCCTCTGGCCAATGGCACTAAAGCCTCCACTAGAAGAATTGGAACTAGCTTCGCTTCTTTTGAAGCTTTGAGTCTTGCGAGGTCTTTGAGATGACTGACCTTTTCCTTTGTCATCTTTCCTCTGATTCACATTCTTTTCTTCTTCTTCATCACTATCGCTGGACATTTCTTAAGCAACTTTCAAAACAGCTGTTTTTCTCTGGTGTCCTCGTATAAGACTCATGTCTCTACCAGGATGTAGATTCAGTACCCAGAAATCAGGTAGTCGTCTCGACCCACCTTTCGAGAAGAAGATTCCCTTGACTTCGCATCACACATAAAAACTTTTCAACATGATTGAGCCATCGTTCTGCTCCCTCAGGTCCATTATTTCCCATAAAATGATTCAGCTTCAACTTATAAACAGTCTCAAGAGAAGTCCTTTGGGGAGAACGGATAACAAACTGAACCATAAAAGCAATAGCTTCCCCTAACTGAGCTAGATCAGGGAAACTAGGCTCATCTGAACGACGTGGCTCTCTACGAGGCGGCATAATTCTGACAGAAGACATCACAATGATTAACCTACTCACGAAATATGCAGGACTGCGGAACCTAGGCTCTGATACCAAATTGACACACCCCGACCGAGATCGAGGCATGCTGCCCGTCACGTGAGGGTGACGTAGCCATGTGCACAGTGCGGAAGCAACTAAATAAGCGAAAATACGAATAATTAAAAACCAATTTCCAAAAGTGTTAAAACACATTCAGAGCATAATTAGCCTAAGTGCAGTCAAGCAATTTAATCAACACCCAAAGGTGGTCCTACATTTGTGATGGTCTGTCAGAACCTCCGCTGTATCCTCGTGAGCCACCAACAAAGCTGCCTAAAACCTGGAGGGGCGCAAAACAAAAGCGTGAGTGGGCAAAAACAAAGTCTTTTCGAAAATCATTTCAAAAATCACATTTATAACCCCTCGCCGTAAAACTTATATACTTTCCCAGAAAATAGTATAAACATATACTTATCTCATCTGAAAATCATCATCATTCTCATAATACGAATCGAAACATGAATATGCCAACAAATCAAGAGTATGCCATGCCATGCCACTAACTCATCAGGTAAGTAAATCAGGTGAAATAAACTCATCAGAGATAATAACATGTCCACCGTGTGATCAGCACGGCTAGAACTATAGCTCATAATCAATCTCAACATATCTCATCATAATATATATCCTGCACACGAGTCGAACCCACTCAAGGTGGTCTATACGACAAGACTGGTGTAATATAGTACGCTCTAGTGCTACAATCACGTGAAGACTGTGCGAATGATCGCGGGTCACCTACGAGTCGAACCCAATGAAAGTCGTCTATACGAGAGGACTGTGCACCTAACTTGGATCCAAGATGAGCGTATGGTGCGGGAGGTGAACATCACGTGAAAGACTGGCCCCTAACTCTGGGCTGGAGCACTAACACCGGGGTGCAGGTTTATGAGCTTTCGATGCATCTCAACAATCTCGTCATAACTCAACTTTTATTTAAACACACATAATCTTACCTGAACTTACCTGAGCGTCCACAGCACCAACAATCATGCGCATACAATTCATTAAGCAATAACATCTTAGGATGCATAAACAAAGGTATATATATGCATTGGCATGGCAATTCATTTATAAAAGCATTTAAAAATGCATATTCTGGGAAAATACATAGTATATAGGTATATACGGAAAACAAAAGCCCACTCACCTGGAGTCCGCGCTACGGCTCCCTAACGTAAACTTCGAGGCATCCCAAAACGTTCGGCGCCTAAAACAATTATCAAACTACAACTTAGAACTCTTAACCACAGAATTCGTAATTCACGTAAAACATATGATCGACGGTAAGGTGTACATCCCCACATACTTGATCCGGAAGATCCGTAATCTCCAATCTCCGATCCGTAACTTCCCAAAATACACATTATGCTCCTAGAGAAACATACTAAAATTTTGCTACGATCCAACGGCAGGATCTCCGCCAATTGCCAAAACCAAGTGGCGGTTAACATTTTATTTTATGAACTTACAAACTCAATTCGGGAAGATCTGTACATCGGATTCCAAATCCGTAAGTTCCTACATTCTTCAAATATTACGTACTACCATGTACCAAAGTTTGGTGATGATCCAACGATCGGATCGTCGATTCATACTTCCACCTATTCACGTATCGTAATGAACTTAGGTTCAATTACTCAATTTACGTCAATCAATTATCAAAACTGAACCTAGGATGTTAAACACAGCCTAAGAATGACATTGGCGGCCCATTGGCCACGCGCTGCCGCACGGGCCGCCGTGAGTGGCGGTCGGCCGTCCCGACTCGCCGGAAAATTCAACTATTTTTAAAAATTCTCAAAAATTGTAGAATTGAAGATCTCAAAGAGAGGAACAACTTTCATACCATCGGCCAAGGCCAATTTGGCTTGGAAACACCTCAATTTTTCCAAAATCCGTAAGAACCCTAGAAATGGGTGAGTTCCAATTCGACCTCCAAACTTGTTCCAACGCCTCTACCACTTCTTGGGCTTTGTTCCAGGTCCTAAGTAGATGCTATGGTTGTTAGTAATTGAAAGAAAACATTTCAAGATTTGAAGAATTTGTACATTAACCCACCGCACACACACCGCACGGTTTCAACTGATTTCAAGACCAAATTCCTTGATTTTTGGGGTGTAATAGGAAGAGGGAAGATCATAGAGGGTTTTCCAAGTGATGGTTTGAAGTAACTCACTGGAAAAATGATGAAATTTCGACGGAAATGGGTGGAAAACCCACCGGGTCGCGCGGGCCACGGGTTGAAGACCCATTTCTGTTCTTCTTCCTCCGCTTCTCGCTCTCTCTCCTTTCCTCCTTTCCCTGTTCCGATTGGCCGGTCCCTTCTCTCTCTTCTCCCCATTCGCCCAACTCTCTCCTTTCTCTCGTGAAGCTTCTGCTCTCTTCCTCTGGTTGGGCAGTTTTTGCCCAACCCGTTTCCTCCTTTCTTCTTCCTCCAATTGGTTGATTCCTCTCTCTCTCTTCACCTAAGTGGGCAGCGCCCATTGCTATATTCTTTCTTTCCATCCTGGCCGTTCAATTCGAAATTCCTTTAATCTGGGCCATCCAAATGGCACACCAGATTTTATAATAAAAATTCATAAAATGCCCAAACTTCAAACTTTAATAACTTCTTCGTTATAACTCCAAATCATGAACCGCTTGCGCCCACACGTCCGTAGCGATGAGTACTACGAGGATATGCCAAGAAAACAAATCTTATGTGGCACAACACAACGATTAACCTCGAACAAAGCACGTGCCTAAAACGGGCATTTTGTAAAAATCCTTTATTAAAAATTTAAAAACTCTTAAAATCAAGGACGGACTGTCACAATTGTGTAGAATCAATTTTGTGATACATTTATTTATTTTTTTATTTTTTTAAACATAGATTTTTCTTTTGTGTTATGGTATTTGAGAGAAAATTTGGAAAGAGCAGTGTGCAGGTAATAAGTTTTTTAAGGATCAATTGTGAAAGTATTTCAAAAATTGTGCATATGCATGTGTTGTTAGAGATTTTGATAGGAATATTGCGAAAATGAAAAGTGTGGGAAGAGATATTTCTGATTCATTTTTGGATGATCTTCCTAAAGGGCATTATTCTATTATACATTTTAGGGGGAAATCGGTAGGGTGAAATGAGTAATGCAACTGCAGAATCATTTAATGCAATGATTTCTGAAAAGCGTCGCATGCTTATCCTTGATTTGATTGAATCAATTAGGGAAAGGTGATGGTTATAATGTCTGATAGGAGACGTGTTTCAGATAAGTGGTTTTCTCAGTTATGTCCCAAGAAAGATGATGAGCTTAGAGGTTTTGTTCAAGTGGGTAGTCATTGGATTGTTAGTAGTTCATCTGATGATGTATTTGAGGTTCGTGGGAATATGAACTTTTTTGTTGTTATGTTGGATCAACATGAGAGTTCATGTGTTCAATGGAAGCATAAAAGCTTTCATTGTGCTCATGTTTTGCAAGTTATTTTGCATAATCATTGTGATATTGTGGATTTTGTGGACGACTACTGGAAAGTTTCTTCATATAAGCTAAGCTATCAGTTACCTATCGTTCCAGTTTCTGACTTGAACAATCTCACTTTTGATTTAATAACTGCTCATGTGAAGCCCTCTATTACAAGGAGACAAGGTGAAAGACCACCAATTCATGGTGACAAGTTTAAAAATGAGACAAGAAGTGTAAGATGCAGTTGTTGTTATCAGACTTCACACCACAACAAGAAGACATGTCAGGCTTTAATTTGAATTTTTTTTTTTGTTTTGGTTTGGATTACATGGATTATTTTCATTTTGTTTAGAAATTTGTTATTAAATCAGTTTTGTTATTTTGTGCAGAATCTCTTATTGATTTGCGCAGCATAAGTATTTGCTTATGCAGAATCATTTTATTACCTTATTGCAATTTTGGTTTTCCATTTTATGAAAAATCAGTTTAACATTATAAACTATAAAAAGATAATGAATTAGGAATCATTTTAATGAATTATGAATCAATCTATTACTTTTATTTAGAATAAGTTTTGGGGGGGGGGGGGGGTTATTTTAGAATTTCAACTTTGATTTCTAAAGAGCGTCGCATTCCTATCGTTGGTTTGATACGTGTTTCAGATAAATGGTTTTCTCAGTTATGTCCCAAGAAAGATGAGTAGCCATTGGATTGTTAGTAAGTCCTCTGATGATATATTTGAGGTTTGTGGGAATATGAACGTTTTTGTTGTTATGTTGTGTAAAGTCTCGTTGACACACCCCGACCTAAATCGAGATGTGCTGGCCGTCACATGAGGGTGACGTAGCCATGTGCGCAGTGCGAAAGTAAAGATAATATAAAAATGTGAGTAAATAAAAACCAAATTAACTAATTTAGACTAGGCGAACACATAAGTGCAAGTGACGAGATTTAAGTGTGACAACACATAATCAGAGCATAGGTAGCCTAAGTGCAGTCCAGCAGCACAAATACTAATTATACAATACCAGAGAAGTAGTCTTACAATCACTATAGTCTGTCAGAACTGCCGCACTTTCCTTGTGAGCCACCAACGAGCACTCTTCGTCTAGAAATAGCCTGCAAAAGTATAAAAGAAAACATGAACTGACATAACATAACTATACGTGGCTCGTCTAGAAATAGCTTGCTTAAACTTTGATATGTTCCCGCTTAAAAATGCATTCAACGAATCGTCTTAACTAAATTCAAAAGGGGCGATAAACTATGCAATTTACCCTTTAAGTTCTTGATGGTAAGCTTAAACGAGAATATATACAACAGAAAGTAAAAGAAACGCTACAAAGCAGACGGAGACAGAATTTGTTCAACTATGCATTTTACCTTTCAAGTTTGAAGAATCTTGTCGAGCATGCTCAACACACAAACAAGAAATTGTGATGGGCCAAGTTGACACAGCAAATCGACATTACATGTACATTACATCTCAGATTTAATCCATATAGGATGTTTATACAGTCATTCATAACGGTAAATATGGAGAAGCTGGACAAGGCTAGAAAGGAGATGAATCCTACTCGGTTGAGGCAAACAGAATTACCTTGTCCTTGATGTCCTTGTGGCATTGGTTTGTACACCTTCTCTGTTAACAATAACACACCAACAAAACAACATTTGAAATATCATTAGTAATGCTGTCTGCCTAATAACCCAAGTAATTCTCATAAAAAGACAAAAATTTTGATCTTGCTTAAACTTTGAAAGTTAGAAACTGGAGTGGAGTCAGTTCAGTCCTCGACAGGGACAAACAAAGCTGAAACCTGAAAGCCTAACAAGGAATAGATGGACGGCATAGATTAATTTGAAACAATACAACGGTTCAAATTAATTCTAATTATAATTAAAAAAATAATATATATATATATATAATAATTAAAAATATATATTTTTGGTTTGGTATGGGAATACCGAAATATTGGAAAGGCAATCCCAATTCCCATACCGAAATTTCGGTATTTTTTTGGTTTGGGAATACCGAAATTTTGGGAAAATCGGTTTGGGACATTTTTGGTTTGGGATCGGTATTTTTTTTGTTTGGTTTGGGAATTTTGGGAATTTTTTCCACCCCTAGTAGAAAGGGTAAATACCTTTCCCTTTAGGATTACAACATTTAATAGGTAATCTAGTCCTAATAGGAATATAAGATACTTTCCCATATTCTCTAGGATTTACACAATCACATTCCTATTCTAAATATAACTGCAACAGTTTTAAGTTTTAACCAGCATAAAAGCCCCAATCTTATTTGAAAAGGTATGAAAAACATTGGTGCGCATATGACACTTACTGCAGTAGCAGAAAGTAATTATACTTCTCCTTTTGTTTCTGATAAACAAATAATATATTAAATACTAAAACATCTAGTACAACTATGAGCCCAGAGTCGAATCTAAGGGTAGTCAAAGCCTTAGGGGGCAAACAATAATCCCAGAAGTAAGGGTTAAGTGCAATTCCACCCCTAAGACTGGGTGCCAGCACCCAGCGCATTTATCCACTCAAATGAACAGTAATAGACCCCAATGAACAGTAATAGGCCAAAGCATCTCCACCCCTAAAAATACGCTGGCACCCAGTCCATCTAATATTATATTATTTTATTCATATCAATTAATATTTTATCATTTAATTTCTTTTTTTCTTCCTTTCTCTCGAAAGGTCTAGCATTTTTGTTTGTTTCCTTCCCACTGCTTCCATTCCCTCTCCGGTCCTTTCTCCGACCAACTGTCTCTCTACCCTCTCTTTTTTTTCCCTTTTTTCTCCTGATTTCATTTGGATCGAACGACCAGCAGGATTGGCGGAGTGGAAATTGGGAAGAGGAATGAGGGATTTGAGATGGGGGTGTAGGTGAAGAAGGCGTACGGGTGTATCAGATGGGATTCCAGGGATCGAGAGGTGTCGGAGGAGCGACGGAGAGTGATGGAGGTGGACCTCGCCGGAGCTCGCCATGGAGGTGCTCCACACCCAGGGAGTCGAATTCGGGTCGAGGGAGGCTTGGCAGTGGTCGCGGTGTCGAGGCGTGACGTGGCGGTGGTGGCCGGATCTCGCCGTGGAAGTGCTCCACACCAAAGCTTTCCCAAAAATGGACCTCCTCCTCCTCCTCCGCATGACCCGGCTGGTGTCAGCATGACATCAGATGAACCGAGCAACACCTCAGTCAGTTTTGGACTGGGCTAAAGACCAGCTTGGGCTGGGTGCCAGTCAATTGGGTGGGTTGGAGGGGATTCACTGGGTGCCGGCCTGCTTTTTCTGCTGGGTGCTGGGCAATTTGGTGTCCGGTGGAACTGCTCTAACAAGAGAAAGACCAACATGAGCAAGAGCTTTAGCAATAAAGTTTGCCTCCCTAAAAATATGATCCTAAGAAATCTTGACAAATTCTGAGTGTGTAATAAATTGATATTGAACTCATCATCAACAAAATTTGAACTTAAAACCATTTAGAAGATTTGAAATCATTTACATAGTGAAGAGAATATGAAAAAAAATTGTAGAAAATAATAGTGCTACAAACAAACTATAGTTTGACTAATTATTCTCCGATTCAAACTACTAACAATTTGCATTCCATTTAGTCATTAACCGTTGTAGTTAAAAATAAGCAAACTTAATTTAGAAGATATCTTCTTGGTATTTACCAATAATTGTTGTAGCCAAAACAAACAATAAATAGAAAAACCAATGACTGTTGCAAAGATTTCACTACAAAAGAAACCAATCCTAAAAATTAAATTCCTAAAAATTTATTTCATCCCCTAAATCTAAATCAATTAATTCATTGCGATTGGTTGGGACTTCTCAAGCACGTGTGTTTATTACCCCACGTTAATTTTTATATTTGGATTTCTACAGTAAAAAGTTAAAATCTTCACTAGAGAGCTTCTTAGTAGTACGATTTAATGATATTTCTCGTCACTTGTAAGTGACAGGTCTTAGGTTCGATTCTCGTAAAAGGCAAACTTGAACCACATTATTATTTTTAGCTTATTGTGATGTTAAGGCCAGTTCCTTCTTTCTTAGCTTATTTTTTCTTAACCTAAATAATATCGTTTATTAAAAAAAATTAAAAAATAATAAGAAAAACCCCTCCGTCAAGAGCCGCAGAGTCACCCGCGACCAGAAAATCACAGTACTACTAACTATAAAACACCGACACTCTAACTCCCCTCGCCCTTCAAGGAATCTTGGTTTAAATACCCCCATCCTCATCCAACATCTCCTACCCCACCCCCTCCCAAATCTAAATCTCCACCGTTCGATCACACAGACCAAAAGTACCAAAACCCCCCAAGTCCTCAATCGTTATCCCCCGTCTCAATTTTTCAGATCTGAGAGAGAGTCAGTGAGATAGTGTTCCGACTGTTGGGGTGCTTGAATTATTTTATTCCCATTTTGCCCTCGATGGTGGAGGCACAGACATGGACGACGCGTCGGATGAGCAACCCGCGGCTGCAGGACACGACGTCCCCCGACCAGGTGGTCGACATTCCGGCCACTCCCCCCGGCGACGTCCGCAACGGGACGAGCTACGGGTTCTCCTCCCCCGGCGGATCCCTCCTCTCCCCGACAATATCGACGGCGGCGATTATTGCATCCTGGTACCTGTCCAACATCGGCGTCCTCCTCCTCAACAAGTACCTCCTCAGCTTCTACGGCTTCCGCTACCCGATCTTCCTCACAATGCTCCACATGATCTCCTGCGCCGCCTACAGCTACGTCGCCATCCACCTCCTCGAGATCGTGCCACGTCAGCACATCCTCTCCCGCCGCCAGTTTTTCAAGATCCTCGCACTCTCCGCCATCTTCTGCTTCTCCGTCGTTTGCGGCAACACCTCCCTTCGCTACCTCCCCGTCTCCTTCAACCAGGCCATCGGCGCCACCACCCCCTTTTTCACCGCCATCTTTGCGTTCGTCATCACGTGTAAAAAGGAGTCCGCCGAGGTCTACGGTGCCCTCCTCCCCGTTGTTTTGGGAATCGTGTTGGCCAGCAACAGCGAGCCGCTATTTCATCTGTTCGGTTTTTTGGTGTGCGTGGGTTCCACCGCCGGCCGGGCGTTGAAATCGGTGGTGCAGGGGATTTTACTCACCTCGGATTCTGAGAAGCTCCACTCCATGAACTTGCTTCTCTACATGGCGCCAATGGCGGCCTGCATCCTCCTCCCCTTCACTCTCTACATCGAGGGCAATGTGGCGGCGGAGACGGTGGAGAAAGCGAGAACCGACCCCTTCATTGTCTTCTTGTTGCTGGGGAACGCCACGGTGGCCTATTTGGTTAACTTGACCAATTTCTTGGTGACCAAGCACACCAGCGCGCTCACACTGCAGGTTCTCGGCAATGCCAAGGCGGCGGTGGCGGCAGTCGTTTCGGTGTTGATATTCCGGAACCCGGTCACGGTTATGGGAATGACGGGGTTCGCGGTGACGATCATGGGTGTGGTGCTTTACAGCGAGGCAAAGAGAAGGTCCAAAATTACAACTCATTGACAGAGACGAGCATAAAGATCGAAATTGAAACCACAAAAACCGAAAAAGAACCATTCATTTTGACTGCCACAGAAATTCGGGTACGAATTTGTTCATCTTTTTCCTTTCTTACTCAATTGATTTTGTTTTTATTATTGTTTTTTATTTGTGGAATGAAAAGAGGAGGAAGATTTGGATCAAATGTGCAGTGGGATTGGAATGTATAGGATGGTGGGGAAAAAAGGAAAACTTTCTGCTTTTTTGAGCTCTAAATTGTTGGTGATAGGGAGGAATATGTAAGTATTTCTCTTTTACTTGACCCTTTTGTGTAACTTTATACGATACGCTGCATTTTGAATTGAGCACATACAAGTATTTTAATGGGAAGGGAAAATTTCTGCTCCAAATTCGAATTGTAAAACATGTTCTCTCTTCTTTTGCCCGTCTATTGATATGAAATTTTAGCTGATTTCTCTTTTGCAAGAATGTTTAGCTTATTTGTTTTGAATTCAGTGTTTCGTTGATGTAACCGTACGAACTATCTGTCTAAAAGGAGCAATTCTGCACAAAATGAAGTGCGTGTTGCAGGACTAGAAAAAACAAGAGAGTTTTCCAGGGTGTATATTAGATTATTGAGTATCATAATTAGGTGGAACTATAGGGTCTTAGCCTTGCAACCGCTGCATATTGGGTTTGAAACTCCCCCCTCGGAATGCTGTAGCGTATCAACATCTAATTAGGTGGAACTATATTTTCTAGGGTTCTGATTGTATCATCTGATGTGATAATTATGTAGAATGAAAACATAATTTTGCTAAATTATTGCTACAATAATTGCTTTGCTGATGATATCAGAGTCACCATCAGCCTAGAAGGGTTGTGATAGTATTATTTTTCTTTCCAAAATTATGAGCTTATTACGAACACCAATTGGAATAGGAAAACTGTTTGATCAGAAAAACATCTGATTGGCCTTGCTTGTTTGACTTTATGGCTACTCAGGTGAAGGATTTCTTTACTTTTGACTTTGGATCATCCTTCTCTCACTGAAGAAGATGTGTCAACAAGTGATTGGATTTACTGAAATCAACAAGTAGTTGAATTCATGGAAATCCAGGAACACTCTCCAGATGAGATCACGATAAAGATTTCATGTTGTTACCCACAAGTTTTGGTTAAGAAGTGAATAATTCCTATTAGGCAAGATTTTCTATGATCCTCTAGAGTATCTGATACTCAAGACTTTTTAACCGTTAGATATTTGATTGAAAACCTTTCAGCATCAAGGAGGTAAGAAATTAGGACAAGCAATCTATTTGCACTTGGTGTTGGTGGATCTGGTGGTTGGAACTTACTTGTTTGGTGCTGGTATCTTCAGTTTATTGTTCTAGTTGAAGGTGTTTTTAATTCTTTTTGCTGCTCAATAGCATGTTATAGGCTTTCATTGCTAGGCTGGTAGTTTATGCGAAATTTAATAGACAATATGTCCTGTAACCGTTTGTAATGCATTCTATCGCTCATCACATGACCAAATGTCACGTTATGAAAGATAGAGACAAGGGGACATGCAACTGGGGATAGCTAAGAATCTTCTTGAATTTAGAGGTGAGTTGGATTAGTATTATGCGCCAAATGTAAAGAGATGAACATTTTGATCCAAGGAGGAGGATAAAGCTTGTGAGAGCACACTAAGGGCCCGTTTGGTGGGCTAGATGAGATGGGGCCTTAAAGATAGGATTGAACTGGCATGAATTGGTTAGGCTTTGAATCCCAGTCCATTGTTTGGTACATGACTATATTGGACTTAAATTTAGTTCATTGTTTGGTACATAACTGGATTGGACCTAGAAAAATTACTTTATTTTTAAATTTTCATTTATTCAATATCACATATAATTAATCAAAACAAATAAACAACCTTCAAATTTGATAATAAGAAAATCATATGAAGATAGATGGCTTGTGCATTTTTCAGCATTCGTTTTAGAGATCCATCCACATGGTAGGATATGATATCTTTCGACGAGGCGACTTGTATCCCACCTATGAACACAGCAGGAAGAGCAGGATTGCAATCGAGGTTTCTCAATGCCTG
This sequence comes from Cotoneaster glaucophyllus, assembly GCA_036320875.1. Lineage (NCBI taxonomy): Eukaryota > Viridiplantae > Streptophyta > Magnoliopsida > Rosales > Rosaceae > Cotoneaster > Cotoneaster glaucophyllus. The sequence goes on from CM070060.1 coordinate 13,089,730, forward strand.
CTCCATTTCCCTCCCGTTGGCGTATCGGTCGTGCTTGTAGAAAAGCGTTCTTCATGCTGTGGCATATACAGCAGGAGCTCTTGTGAAGATCACATCAGACGAGGATTCTCTCCCCTCCTAATCTCTCTTCCCTTCCCTCCCCTCCCCTTCTACTTGAATCGTTACGGTTAAGTCACGTCAACATCTTATATTGATTTTTTGTATAGAGATAATAAGACAAAAAACAAAGTGTGAGAGGAGAGAGGAAAGAAGATGGGAGAAAATCTACTCTGATCACATCAACCTTCTCTGACGCCAACTCTCACACTCTCCATTAACAAAAACCATACGAGGCATCCAACAATTCATGAAATCCCCAAAGAATTCTAAAGCACCATCTTTTGTACTAGACCCGGCAGTTTCTGACATGACACGGTGACATGACACGAAAACGACATGAAAATAACAGGTTTCGGGTCAACACGATAACTTATCGGGTAATTATATGGTGACCCGTTAAGAACCTGTTAATAAAGGGTTCTTAATGGGTATACACGCGGGTAACACGTGGGTAACCAGATTCGACCTGTTAAGAAAAAAAATTATTTTGATAATTTTAAAGTTTAATTACTAAAAGATTTATTATAAAATACAATAGCCATATTAATATATACAATATATTCTATATTAAATATATAGTTTTGCATTATTATTCTATATAAGTTATAAAAAAAAGTTTTAATCATTATTTATTTTTATTATGAGAGTTCCTTATTATCATTACTAGGATAAATTTTACGTAACATGTTAGTATAGTATTTGTATAGGTAAGAACTAAGAAGACATACATACAAGTATGAAAAATGTGAAAGAATACATAAACACTTGTGATTCATCATTATTCCTCCACGAGTAGATAATGGTACACTTATATTATCGTTTAGATTTTTAAAATCCTCCAAACCCTCATGAGCAATGTTTTTTATTTGAGGGCAAAATTAATAAAATTAATAATAATTATTGTAGAAGTGTAAAAAATGTAAGAAAAATATACAATCACTCATAGTGACAAGCTTTACAACTTTCATGAATGGGTCAACTTCAAAATCCAACACTATAATCCATAAACATTAAATTTATATTTAACCGCCGATTGTCATTTACGTTTTATTCTTCTTACTAAATTTCATTTTTTAAATGTTCTTTTTTGAAAACATGATCATCTGGCGGATGTAAGAAGATGAACGGTTCAGATATTTGATATCACGTTTTGATATTTACGGTTAACTAAAATATGAGTCAATATCATATACTTTGTAGAAACTTTATAAACATCAAGCAATATTTTCACTAACCGTAAACTTTGAATATAATATCAATGATCCAAACCGTTCATCTTCCTGCATCCTCTAATGCGTTTTTATGTGACAATATAGTATTATATACTTATTTAGTATTATGTTTTTCATTTGATTAATTATTGGTTTAAAATATATTTTCCTTAACGGGTAACGTGTGAGATCCCACATCGCCCAGAGGAGTGATCCTTATATGTATATTCTCATCCCTACCTAGCGCGAGGCCTTTTGGGAGCTCACTGGCTTCGGGTTCCGTAGGAACTCAGAAGTTAAGCGAGTAGCGCGCGAGAGCAATCCCATGATGGGTGACCCACTGGGAAGTTCTCGTGTGAGTTCCCAGAAACAAAACCGTTAGGGCGTAGTCGGGGCCCAAAGCGGACAATATCGTGCTACGATGGTGGAGCGGGCCCGGGATGTGGTGGACCCCGGGTCGGGATGTGACAATTTGGTATCAGAGCCTAACCTTGGCCGTGGTGTGCCGACGAGGACGTCGGGCCCCTAAGGGGGGTGGATTGTGAGATCCCACATCGCCCAAAGGAGTGATCCTTATATGTATATTCTCATCCCTACCTAGCGCGAGGCTTTTTGGGAGCTCACTGGCTTCGGGTTCCGTAGGAACTCCGAAGTTAAGCGAGTAGCGCGCGAGAGCAATCCCATGATGGGTGACCCACTGGGAAGTTCTCGTGTGAGTTCCCAGAAACAAAACCGTTAGGGCGTAGTCGGGGCCCAAAGCGGACAATATTGTGCTACGATGGTGGAGTGGGCCCGGGATGTGGTGGACCCCGGGTCGGGATGTGACATAACGGGTCGGGTCATATTACATGTTAATATTATAGGGTCGATTTCGGATCGGGTCATTTTACCTGTTTATTTTAACAAGTGTTACACGACATGACCCGTTAAGATATCGGGTATGACACGAAAACGACACGAACACGGAAAATACAACACGAATGTCAGGTCTATTTTGTACCAACATTGAATTGAAAAATTATAGAGCATACAAAATAAAAATCAAATATCCACCAATAATTAACAAATTTAATACCCAAACAAGCACACTTCAGGCTAACTCAAGACCAAATTTTCGGTTACAACCCTAGATTCAGAAAAATCATAGTACCCATGTTTCAAATTCGAAGAGAGGAGGGAGAAGAGAGAATTACCTTGAACAAAAAAGAGGAAATTGCTTAAAAATTGCAAAAAAGAGGAAAGTCAGATGCTTGTAACAACGCCCGATGATGCTATGACGATTGCGCGACGTTGCTCCCAACAGCCCATCTCCGTTGTACGACCAGATCAAAGATGAGCTCGCGGGAATATGCTCGCTGAAATGAAGAAGAAGACAATGCCAAACCGAAGAAGATTGCACAACGAAGAACAAGAATTTGCGCATAGAGGAAGAAGAAAGATCGGGAGACGGGACTTGTAACCCGTATGTGACGATGGGTTACATAACCCGTCCTATTTTTCCTATTTCGGACTTGTAGCCAATTCAGTATGTGTTACGATTTTCTCATCAAATATGAGTTGGGTTACAAGTCCAATTTATTGAAAATAACTCATCTTGGTCCACCAAACAGGGCCTAAAGGGTTTAGGGTTTAAGGTTAAGGGTATAGTAGTATTTTCGAAAGAAAGTGCCTTCATTTCTTTAAGATGCAAATTATACAAAATGTGGAGAACAATTCATACAATGAGATTGCAAAACTCGCACTTATTAATAGCAGGAAGAAATAAGCAGTTGCTCAAAAACAATGTTATTGAAAAAACAAACTACGAGACTAACTGATGGTAAACCCGCGATGAGCCCACGAAAACACGGATATTGATCATGAGCCACCCGTATCTTGGTTGCAAGTTAAAACCTCTAGTTGCTATATCCCCAGGTGGGGCTAGGGCTAGGAGCAAATGGCGATGGAAACACAGTTATAAGAAGCTTCTGCTTCCTTGATGCACAAAGCTGACCAACACCACAAATGTACCATTTTCTCCCTGGGGTTGCAAGGGTGACCACGCCATTTCCACTAATGAATGGCACGAGTAGTGCTACATTTTTTTTATCTATTTGTACCATCACTTGTATCATATTTCTATTATAGGTAAGGCCCGCAAACGCATGTAAGTCTCATCTCTATTAGAGATATGCTACAAATTATGGTATAAATAGATAGTAAGAATATCATTTTTGTACTGGCACACTGTCTAATGGAGCTGCACATTGTTGAAACCCAGTGCCATTCACTTTGTACACATTGTTGGCTCCCTTTCGATACTTAAAAACTGCATAAGATCAAACATCACAATTTATAAATAAACGAAATGGCATAGTGTATAAGAAATTTTCACCAAGCCAAATAATGATTTTGATCCCTCTAGTCTCTAGTCTTTGCAAAGTTTCGCTTCCTGGTAGTATCAATTGTCGTGATCTTAATCCTTGACTTTTTGTTTTTGTTTTTAAAGAGAGACAATTGGTTGCAAGCCACGGTTATTCACTCTTCTAGGAGCCGAAAAGACTCACAGAGGCATTTTAATTCTTGAATTTGGATTACTACTATAATAAATGGACCTAAATCGCAACAACTGAAATTATATGGACTAAAGTTGAACATTGCTCAAATAAACTACAAGGACCATGATCACACTTTGGCCTAATTTAATGTATCACATTAGTTTAAAGAAGAGCTTAATGTTTTTCGGTTTACATGGTTGTCGCCAACATAGAACATCTCTCCCCGAGCCCAAGCTTGGTAGTCAAAATCAATTGTCCAACCTTGGTCGTCACCGACAACAACATATTTTGTCAAAATTTTAGGGGGTAAAGATTGATAGAATGGCAAGGATAACGAAGAGCTGGGAATAGGCCATCAGGGTTTGTATCGACTATTCGAGTTGCTTAATCTTGTACGTATACTGTTGGTTTTTACAGGTCAACAACTTCCTTGACCTTCCGGCACTGCCAGGCGTTAGCCACCATACATGATCTTACGACTTTCTGGAGACCTGTGTTTTTGGTAAATAGTTGCTCGGGCTGGGTCATCGTGACCCCCTTTGTTGGGCAGCCCTTCTCCGAAATTACGAGGCTATTTTGTTGAGTTCCTTAGAGAGAGTCGTCTCACGCCCCTAGATATTCTCTACCTATCCACATGTGTCGGTTTTGGGTGCAAGTACCCTTCTGTTGAAGGCTGTTTAAGCTTTTTCCTAAGAGTATGACATTGGTTACTTCAGCGCCGTGGTGCCTGGTACTAAAGCATTAGCTCGAGGCATTTTCTCTACCCTTTCTTGCCCTGAAAAATCAAGGGCACCCCACGTCCTTAAACCGATAACCATCTTTGGGCTAACTTAGCCTCCTCCATCCCTTGGGACCAACAAGGGGTAGGTTTTTTTTTTATTTTTTTTATTTTTTTTTTTAACAAATGTGTGATGATGTTAAGCTGAAGAGTATTGTTAGGTAAACTAAATTTGATTACCCAAATGAATTGAGAAGCTTACAATTTTATAGGGTTGTAGATCGACTTGTCTCTCATGAATTTACTTGTAGCATTGGGTCGGCCAACGGACGGCATGACCTGCCGAACGGTACCAATTGATTTTGATAGGAGCATATTTATGCAACTTAGTTAGCTTGTTTTCTTGCATTTTCGTAGTTAGTTATTACTTATTATAGTGTTTAAAGTCATTTTCGTGCAATTTCAGGTCCTAAAGGAAAAATATGCAAAAAGAGCTAATTTGGAGTGTTTTGGAGCAATTTTGGGCTAAGAATGGATAGCTTATGATTCAAGCAAGTGGGATGGACGAATTTGAAGATTAGAAGGCAAGGAATCTGCTAAGAAGAAGGAAGAAACAAGTTCAAGTTCTAGAAGATAAGAGAAGAGCAAGAAATAAGGAACATTATCTAGAAACATTATCCAAAACCTTATCTTATCTTATCCAAACTACCTTATCTTATCTTAACCTTATCCTAATCCTATCCTACCTTATTTTCAGCTACAAAGAGGGACTCCTACTTATATTAGAATACCTAAAACCTGGTCTCTAGAAGCCTAATCCCTCTCCCTACAAATCAGCTGCACCTAGCCTTCTAGAAGCCTAAATTCATGCCGCAACCCCGTCTCCTTATCCCTCCTGATTTCTACCTTGTAGTTAACCTTTTCTTTGTGGATTTGGAGTCCTAAATCCCTCTCCAAAACTACCTTGGAACTGTGCCTCTTCTAAGCCCTATATATACAGCCATATGCACCACAATTAGACCACCACCCACCATCATTCACCACAATTCGTCCATCCTCCATCCACCACCTCAATACACATCCACCATTCAAACAAACACCTCATTGTGCCGCAGCAAGAAAGGAGAGAAGAAGAGGAGTCCCTTGGAGCCGTGCCCTGCCATTCAAGACGTTGGATTGTTGGAGCGTTTCTAGGTGTATTCTATCTTTTGTTAGTTCAATGTTTAATTTAAGTTTTCTTTGTTTAATTGCGAACATGAGGAACTAGTTTCTTTTTAGCTAGAGGCGATTTCAAAGCCATGAGCATATATTGCATATGAATTAATTACATCCAGTTATTGTTTCATAAATCATGAATGTAATTTGCTTAACTGCTTGATTGATAACTTATTCTTGTATGTTGATTAAGAGGGCCCGCTTAGTTTTCATGCATTAATTTGATGCTAAAATATAAGGGAATTTCACTTATGAACTTATATTTACAAGTAGTGGAGGTCGCTAGTCACGATCGCGTTAAGTAAATTCCTAGCAGGAGTATCATGCAGTTCTTAGTTACGAATGCTTTGTCAATGCTTATGATTTTCATAGAACTTAATGATCTTTGATAGTATTTCTATTATGCAGTTCATGTAGGGAACTTGATAAGAATAATTTGGTTGTCGGTGCAGAGTCCAATTCAATGAACTTAGGAAAATCTGATGGTTAATTAGTGCAGTTCACGGTTAACTTGGGGCATTGTCATTCATGGTTTAGAGAAATAATAACTGGAAATTGATTTGTGTTGCATATGTGTCATGTGTGGAGGAGGACCCTCTAGCTAGCCATTCACCCATTAATTCACCCTAAATTCGTGCAATTTTTGTTTAAGTTTAAAATCAGCTTGTTTTTAGTTTAATTTCGTCAAAAACAATCCCCCTTCATTATTAAAGTGTCTAGTTAGCTTAGCATTGGTTTAAACTTGTGTTTTTAAGTGTTTTGAGTCAAGTCAAAATCAGATTTCGTTCAAATTACCCATAAGTTCTTGTTTTGAGTCAGTTTGTGTGTTTTGTGCTGTTTTGAGTTATTTAAGCTAGTTTTGAGTAATTTGTGTCAGTTTTGAGTCTTTATAGTCTAATTAAGTGTTTTTAAGTCTAAATTGAGTAGGTTAGCAGTCCCTCCTAATCCCCGGCCTAGAACGATCCCTACTTACATATATACTACAATTGTCAAAAAGAGGGTTTAATTTGTGTGTCAAGTAATTTTCACATCAAATTTTGGCGCCGTTGCCGGGGATTAGCAAAATTGCTAATCCCCCTTTGTTTCTTTCCATGGCTTTTGTTTTTAGTTTCTGATTTTGTTTTGTTTTGATATTTGATTTAGTTTTCTTTCTTTGATTTCAGGTACTAGAGAAGTAAGATATGGCAATTGCTAACCTTCAAGCTTAAATAGCGAATCTTACTTCTCAATTGTCACAACACATCTAAAGGACCACAATGCAAAGTGTCCCTACATTTGGTGCGTCCTATATGCAAGGATATCCAGTTAATCAACAAGGTTGGGAGAGTGTCAATACATGGGGTTATCAAGATCATAATCAATCAAGGAACAACTTGTTTTCCAACTCGTACAATTCAGATTGGAGTGATCATTCAAATTCTATGTGGTGGGAACCCCAACAAGTTCAACACGAAGCATATTGGCAGCCATATGAGGAGTTCTATTCTAGCCCTATGCAGCCTCCCCCGCAACAAATCCAACCAAACTCAGGTTCGTCAATAGATTATGATCAAATTCTTGATGTACTAACCTCTATGGAACATGCATTACAAAATCGAGCCAAAGAATTGGGCGAATTAAAGAGTCAAATGGGAGAGATCGCAGAATTCATGGGACAAATTCAAGAACAAAGTGAACTCTCCAGCTCCATTATTCAAAATTCAGCGAAAGATTTTGAAATCGCTCAAACTATCACCTTGGAAAGTGGCATGGAGGTTGGAGATGAACCCAAAACGTCCAAACCAAGCTCATACATGGATGAAAAGTTGCTGTTCGAGGAAGAGGAGGATGACAAGGTCACGACAAGCTTGGAAGAAGCCTTGCCGCAGCCTACCCTTGGTCCACCACCCTTGCCGCAGCCCCCTAAGAGCCCTACGCCATCCAATTCAAGTAAGGTTGTTCCAAATTCAATTCTCTCTGACCCTATTCCACCAAATGTCCCTATTCCTTGCAGGTTCATACAATCCAAAGAAGAATAGGGTGAGGAAGGTATCTTCGAAACCTTTCCAAACATTCACGAGAAAGAAGTGGTTGGGGAATGTGTCTAGAATTCGTCAAAAAGGAAGTACTTGAGACAACAATTCCGGAAGAAGTTAGATTCTATGACACGGGACAAGTCACAACCATCATAATAAATCTGGCCAAATGCAACAGACCCTCAATTTCTCCATGGTGCAGCAAGGATGTGCTTCCTAAAACTTTCGAAGTTGTGTTTATTCTTGAGTTCTTGTTGGATCACACAGGTAAGCCACCTCCCCGAATTTCAATTTCGTTTAATACTAACATGTTGTTAATGATTCAGGCACCTACACTTGAATTTAAACCGTTATCGGATCATTTCAACTATCATCTTCCATTCAAAGATAAAGAAGGTATCGTCCGGCTGGAAGACGTTAAAGCAAGCACTTCTTGGGAGGCAACCCATGCGTTCGAATAAAGAAGACCTCGGAAGCTCCGGCACTAAAAAACAGGTGTTTGCGTTCCTAAACTCTACTCTTTATTGCTTTTACTTTGCCATAATTGTCATGTTTGTTGTTTGTTTGTTTGCTTGTCTGTGAGTCAATGCTTGAAACATTGAGGACAATGTTTGGTTTAAGTGTGGGGGAATTGGTAAATAAAGTGTTTTTCATGCAAATTCGTGGGATTTTATCACCTATCACTTCTAAAGTTGTTTTCACTGTTTTTAAGTGTTTTTAGTGTGTTTTGAAGTGTTTTTATGTGTCATTAAGAAAAAATCCGAAAATTTTTGAAAAAAATTGAAAAATGTTTGATAAACCCAAAAAAGAGTTGTTTTCGAGTCGTTTTTGTTTGATTGTTTGTGTCTTAGGGTACCTTCCAACACAATGATGAGGATTTGGTTTTTAATTACATAACTGTTAAAGAAAGTTACAAACATGGATGGAAGTTTAATATATCTTTGGTTTATGCTTAGTTGTAGTTGTAACTTATGAATTCATGTTTAATCACAAAGAAAAAATCAGTTTTTGTAACATGCTTGAAGGAAGGAACTCAAACTAATGCTACAACCCTGAGAGACTTGAGCCTAAAACGTTCTTTGGAGAGTTAAAAATCTGTGCATTTGTTGTTTTCTAAAATCGTTGCATGATCTCATTATTCTTTGCTTGGTTGCTACTTAGAAGGCGTTTCATCATTATAGTTCCAAATACTAGAACTCATGTCCGTTTCATTCAAAGCATAAAATTGATTAGCATAACACATGAACAAGAAGAAGTTGTTAGTTAAAACTAGAGCCAAATAGCCGAACCCTTTGCATTTGTTTTGTAGGTTTAACCCCATTGAGCCTTATTTAGCCTATTTTGTTGTTAGCCTATGTTATCCATACCTAGCCTAGAATAGGACAATCCTTACCCTTGTTCTTAAGGAATAGTAAGCAAGACTTAGAGGGATTCCTTTTGATCACCATAGTGCAGAAAACGAGTGTGAGGGAAGGGTTTTCAAAGTTTGAATTGTGTACCAAAGAAAGGAGCTCAAAAGAAAAGAAAAATAAAGAAAAATAAAAATTCGTGGAAAAAGGGAAAAGAAAAAGAAAGGTGTGAAGAAAAGAAAGAAAAAGTGTTGAAAAGAAGTGAAAATGAGCTCTAAGTGTTGATTGTTGAAGAAATGGTCCAAAAAGTTGAAATCTGGCCCTAATTGTTGCATGAATCATCCCCTTGTGTTTAAAGTTGATTTTTGCATTCAAAAGTGAATTCTAAGTGCTTATTTCATTACTTTGCTTACTATTGCTTTAAGAACGTTTGTTTTCCATATCCTTTCTTTATTAGCCAATACCTCTAGCCCCGTTACAACCCTATACTTCTATCTTAAGTGTTGTGTGTTTCAATATGTGGAGTTTGGAATTGGTATGAGCATATGGTCTCCCTGGTTCTCGCGTCTAAGTAGTAGCATTCCATTCATGAGATCATATCTATACACATGCATTAAACATTCCAGAAAATGCTTTCTTTGTTATAACATATGTGAGTACTAGTCTACATATTTACATCAATCTTCTCACATATATAACTAGTGTAGGGTGTGTAGTCAGAAAATCTGTGTGAAAATAGAGTGTATCTTGTAAGGAATTGGGTGAATTCTCTAAGGCATGTTACTACATTCAAATCATTGTTTTAATTGATTAAATGCGAACTAGTAAGTGGCGAGTATGATTAAGTATGTGCTCGAGGGTAGGGATGACTAAAATCTATGGGAGTGGTGATCTTTAATATGCTATGTTGCATTGGAAATCCCTGAGGCAAATGTTGGAAGGTCTAGGTTATGTTTTGTTTGTTGTTTTGCTCGAGGACTAGCAAAAGCTAAGTGTGGGGGAATTTGATAGGAGCATATTTATGCAACTTAGTTAGCTTGTTTTCTTGCATTTTCGTAGTTAGTTATTACTTATTATAGTGTTTAAAGTCATTTTCGTGCAATTTCAGGTCCTAAAGGCAAAATATGCAAAAAGAGCTAATTTGGAGTGTTTTGGAGCAATTTTGGGCTAAGAATGGATAGCTTATGATTCAAGCAAGTGGGATGGACGAATTTGAAGATTAGAAGGCAAGGAATCTGCTAAAAAGAAGGAAGAAACAAGTTCAAGTTCTAGAAGATAAGAGAAGAGACAGAAATAAGGAACATTATCTAGAAACATTATCCAAAACATTATCTTATCTTATCCAAACTACCTTATCTTATCTTAACCTTATCCTAGTCCTATCCTACCTTATTTTCAGCTACAAAGAGGGACTCCTACTTATATTAGAATACCTAAGACCTGGTCTCTAGAAGCCTAATCCCTCTCCCTCCAAATCAGCCGCACCTAGCCTTCTAGAAGCCTAAATTCATGCCGCAATCTCTTCTCCTTATCCCTCCTGATTTCTGCCTTGTAGTTAACCTTTTCTTTGTGGATTTGGAGTCCTAAATCCCTCTCCAAAACTACCTTGGAACCGTGCCTCTTCTCAGCCCTATATATACAGCCATATGCACCACAATTAGACCACCACCCACCATCATTCCCCACAATTCGTCCATCCTCCATCCACCACCACAATACACATCCACCATCCACCATTCAACACAAACACCTCATTGTGCCGCAACAAGAAAGGAGAGAAGAAGAGGAGTCCCTTGGAGCCGTGCCCTGCCATTCAAGACGTTGGATTGTTGGAGCGTTTCTAGGTGTATTCTATCTTTTGTTAGTTCAATGTTTAATTTAAGTTTTCTTTGTTTAATTGCGAACATGAGGAACTAATTTCTTTTTAGCTAGAGGCGATTTCAAAGCCATGAACATATATTGCATATGAATTAATTACATCCAGTTATTGTTTCATAAATCATGAATGTAATTTGCTTAACTGCTTGATTGATAACTTATTCTTGTATGTTGATTAAGATGGCCCGCTTAGTTTTCATGCATGAATTTGATGCTAAAATATAAGGGAATTTCACCTAATAGTTATGAACTTATATTTACAAGTAGTGGAGGTCGCTAGTCACGATCGCGTTAAGTAAATTCCTAGCAAGAGTATCATGCAGTTCATAGTTACGAATGCTTTGTCAATGCTTATGATTTTCATAGAACTTAATGATCTTTGATAGTATTTCTATTATGCAGTTCATGTAAGGAACTTGATAAGAATAATTTGGTTGTCGGCGCAGAGTCCAATTCAATGAACTTAGGAAAATCTGATGGTTAATTAGTGCAGTTCACGGTTAACTTGGGGCATTGTCATTCATGGTTTAGAGAAATAATAACTGGAAATTGATTTGTGTTGCATATGTGTCATGTGTAGAGAAGGACCCTCTAGCTAGCCATTCACCCATTAATTCACCCTAAATTTGTGCAAATTTTGTTTAAGTTTAAAATCAGCTTGTTTTTAGTTTAATTTCGTCAAAAACAATCCCCCCCCTTCATTATTAAAGTGTCTAGTTAGCTTAGAATTGGTTTAAACTTGTGTTTTTAAGTGTTTTGAGTCAAGTCAAAATCAGATTTCGTTCAAATTACCCATAAGTTCTTGTTTTGAGTCAGTTTGTGTGTTTTGTGCTGTTTTGAGTTATTTAAGCTAGGTTTGAGTAGTTTGAGTCAGTTTTGAGTCTTTAGAGTCTAATTAAGTGTTTTTAAGTCTAAATTGAGTAGATTAGCAGTCCCTCCTAATCCTCGGCCTAGAACGATCCCTACTTACATATATACTACAATTGTCAAAAAGAGGGTTTAATTTGTGTGTCAAGTAATTTTCACATCAGATTTGAGAGGCTAAATGCAACATAAAAAAACAAATGGTACACCACCACCACCCTTTTGGAAGTTCAATTTGGTTTTTAGGTGGAGCTATTCAAACAATTGATTCCTTGTGGGACCGGGAAACTTGCTTGAATTTACAGTTGGCCTGCCCTCTAAATTTGGGAATTTCTTGGTGAATATAAAATTTTGTAGGGAGAATGTAAGTTAGCTTTACCCAAAATCATAACTAAGCCAATTATAATATAACGGTTTGGGTTGGTTCAGTCCGGATTTGACAAAATTTCCTAAGGAAATTGAATTAAACCAAACCATCATTCAACGACTTCATTTTTTTTTTTTTAAAGTACTTGATAGTTTCATTTCATTTCAAAACAGAGTTACAAAGCCCTACATCAATTACAAAACAGCTTCTTCAAAAAGTAAATTTGAAATGAGGTCTGGAGGTTCCTCAAACCGGTTACACGACAAACTCGAGGTAGGGGCAAACCGTGCAAGGTACATGAGCAATGTCATTGGCTTGGCGACTAACATAGGTAGAATAATCTCCGGTGATTGAAGATAAAATCTCATAGGAATCCTCAATTAAGAGTCCAATGTCATACAAAAAATTGAAAGAATCATGAAAAGCCGTCACAATCCGGAATGAGCGGCTTCATTTTGTTTGGTTTGAGCGGCTTGGGTCTATACCTAATAATATTTTTTTTTGCGTTGTATCAACTTTGTTAGTTAAATAATAACCAAAACAGAAATCCATAATTTCCTGCATTTTACATCTCAAAGCATCTTAAAATTCAACTGTAGCGAAGCTCATACACAACGGCTGATGAAGGGCGGGATCGCATTCATGTGATCAAACATTACATATACAGTAATTTTTATTTTTTTTAGTACATCGATCAGCTTTCAAAATCAATATTATTATATAGTTATTAGTCACTTAAGGGATTGTAGATGCAAAATAAAATAATATAAAAATATGCGTAATTTGTCGGATTTAGGGCAGATTATAGAAGCTCGAAACCGTAACCAAACCAATTCATTACTGTTGATTTTCTAATTGTCTAACGTTTTTTGGGGTCAAAACCAAAGACTGTTGCGGTCCGGATCAGCCTTTTTGGTCCGAATAATGTCGATAGACCCAAGTGGATATATGGCTTGCTAGGCTGTTCTTTATTGTTAAGTTGTCTTGTCTACCTTAACTTTTTGGGGTTCATGGAAGCCTGGAAGGTTTAACCTATCAAAATTTGTCCTGTAACTGGTTGTATATCCTTTTATCTCTCGTTATGCGACCAAAGTCGCGTGATGAAGATAGATAAAAGAGATATACAACCATGGATCTCTAAGATTCTTCCCCACTTTAGAGGTTGATAGGTTGCTGTGTATTGTGACAATTAGGCAAGATTGTAGTGCTGAGTTGGCAATTGCTGACTAAGACAAACAAGAATTAGTTAGAATTGTTGTCTTTGAAGGTGGTTAGAGAATGACTTAGGGAGGAAGCTACCTAGTCACTATAAAAGGAGATACTGTAAGAAGAAGTTGTGGTAATTGTTGACATCGTAATAAGAAAAATACATCTCTCCATAAATTGAGTAGAAGCAGAGTTGCAGGATTGTATCATTGGTATCGAGCCGGTGCCGTCGATACCTCGATCTTCCTCGTGTATGCCTCGTGCTGCTTCCAAACGACCAATGGAGTCGCGCGTTTCCAAGTTGGAAACCTTGTTTGAAGAATTTAAGCAAGAATTCCAGGAATCGCAATTGGAATCTCGAGCAGCAAATGAGTTGCTACTGTAGTAGATTCAATCTTTATCAGCGAAGGGAAGTGGGTCAAATGGTGAATCCTCTGAAGCAACACACTCGGATCCCAATTATCCACCGAGTATGAACCCTAATTTCCCACCCAATTTCAATCGCCCTGATCCGCATTCGCAATCTTTTCATCAACGTCCCCCATTTATCAAAATGGATTTTCCTCGTTTTGGTGATGGTGATGAACCTCTGTCCTGGATCTATAAGATCGAACACTATTTTGATTTTTTTAACATCAACGATTCCAAGAAACTCAAGATGGCTTCTTTCCATTTGGAAGGGGAACCCCTTCAGTGGTTCCAATGGGCGAATTGTGTATTCAATTACCCTACATGGGAGAAATTCACAACAGGTTTGTGTCAAGAGTTTGGGCCAACAGAATTCAAAGTTTTAGCAGAAAGTCTGGTCAAATTAAGATAATCAAGGACATTGTGGGATTACATTTTGGAATTCAGGCGTTTGGCGAATCGCGCATCAGATATCTCTCACTCCTTGCTGAAATCTTGCTTCATTGGCGGCCTTAAAGTTGAATTACGCCATGATGTCAAGATCTTGAAGCCCATAAATGTTCTCGAAACCACGACCTATGCACAACAAATTGATGCTAAGCTTTCGGATTTAAAGGTTAAGCCTTTCTATCGTTCTTTTGGTACTTCTACAATTCGAACTCCTTTGCGGAATGTGAGTAATGTGCATATAGGAGATAACAAGTTGAAACCTGAGAATGTTAGGAGAATAACCCCTGAAGAAGTTGAGTACTGTAGGAAAAATGGGTTGTGTTTTCATTGTAAAGAAAAATATTCTAGAGGACATACCTGTGAAAAGAAGCAATTATTACTGATTGATGTACAACCCTTGTGTGATACTGATACTTCTGAGGATGAGAACTTGGAACCTGAAATCACATCTTGTGCCATTTTTGGTACTCCTGCACCTAAATCCATTAAGACTATGAAAGTGTTAGGCTCCATTAAAAGTTGTCCGGTGGTAATTCTCATTGATTCAAGAAGTTCACACAACTTTATTGATTCTTCCTTGGTGAAAAAGATTAAAGAGCATTTAGACACATCTCATTTCTTTAGTGTGAAGATTGCAGATGGTGGGAAGGTGAACACTATTAGATCTTTAAGGGCAGTTTATCAGAAAATTCAAGATTATTAATGTATCACTGATTTGTATGCTATGGCGCTTGGGGGTTGTGACATTGTATTGGGAGTTCAGTGGTTACGCACACTTAGAACAGTTATATGGGACTTTGATAAAATGTATATGAAATTCCAGCAAGGGAATTCGACCTATTATCTTTCTAGTCCTGAAACTACTAGTGAGCACATTCAAGATGTTTCTTCCTTCCAAATGGAGAAATTGTTGAAGCAAGAATCTTCTATTGGAGCTTTTCTGTTTCAACTCCAAACTATGGAAACAGAACAACATCACGAATCACTCACGGATCGATAATCTTAGGAGTTGCATCAACTATTACAAGACTTTGAAGAGGTTTTTCGAACTCCAACCACTTTACTTCCTCATCGGTCTCATGATCATCGAATTCCATTGTTGGAGGGTAGCAAGCCATCGAGTATGAGGCCTTACATTTATGGACCATTGCAGAAATCAGAAATTGAAAAATGTGTGCAGGAACTGTTAGATGCCGGGTTTATCCGAGTTATTAACAGTCTATATTCTTCCCCGGTTATATTAGTTAAGAAGAAGGAAGGTACTTGACGAATGTGTATGGATTATAAGGGACTTAACTTGATTACAATCAAAGATAAGTTCTTTATTCCATTAATTGATGAGTTACTTGATGAATTATTTGGGGCTCAGTTCTTTTCCAAACTAGACCTGCGATCTGGCTATCACCAAATCAGAATGAATCCGAACGATGTGGAGAAGACGGCTTTCTGAACACACGATGGACATTACGAGCTCTTGGTTATGCCTTTTGGCTTAACTAATGCGCCGACAACATTTCAGTGTCTCATGAATGAGATTTTCCAGCCACATCTTCGACAGTTTATTCTAGTCTTTTTCGATGATATTTTGGTTTATAGCAGCTCTTGGGAATCTCACTTGGCTTATCTTCGAGTGGTTTTTCAGTTGTTAAAAAACCATACCTTGTTTGTGAAGAAATCTAAGTGTGCTTTTGGTCAATCTACAATAGAGTATCTCGGTCACATTGTTTCAAAAGTAGCAGCTGATCCTTGTAAACTGGAAGCTATTGCGAATTGGCCTGTACCTACATCAGTGAAAGCACTCCTAACAGTTTTAACGAAGAAAGACAAGTTTCATTGGACTCCAGAAGGTACCACTGCATTCAATGCATTAAAAGCAACCATGCTTTCTCCACAAGTATTGGCACTTCCAGATTTTACACAACCATTTGTTATTGAGAGTGATGCCTCTGGATTTGGGATTGGCATGGTGTTACAACAAAATGGACGGCCTATTGCTTTTACTAGTAAGGCCCTTAGTCCACGAAACCAGTCATTGTCCGCATATGAGAGAGAAATGATGTCAATTATTCATGCCATGAAGAAATGGCAGTCTTACTTAGTTGGGAGTCATTTTGTGATTAAAACGGATCATCAAAGCCTCAAATATTTTTTGCAGAATCGAGCTCATACTCCAATTCAACAAAAATGAGTGTCCAAGTTATTGGGTTTCGATTATGAAATTCAATACAAACAAGGTTGTGATAATCAAGTGGCTGATGCTCTTTCCAGATTACGTGTTGATATTACAATCCAGAATTGTGCAATGGAATTGAATGCTATTTCCTACCCTTTTCTCAGTTGGTTGGATGACTTGCGGAGGGATTTAGAACAGCATACTTGGATTACCACTAAAGTCCAAGAAGTTTTACAGTGCTCTAATTCAACTTTGCTCGGTAATTTGAAGTACAAGGTTGACAATGGATTCTTGAGATACAAGGGCAAGATAGTCTTAAGTCATACAAGTGCTTGGAGGCTGAAAATCTTTGAAGAACATCACTGTAGTGCTATTGCTGGCCATGCTAGGTTCCTTAAAACGTATAAAAGACTTTCTCGATCTTTTTATTGGGTTGGCATGAAAAAGGATATCAAGGAGTTTGTATCCAATTGTGTAACTTATCAGCAACCAAAATACGAGACATTGGCACCTACATGACTACTCCAACCATTGTCGATTCCTTCTCGAGTATGGACAGACATTTCCATGGACTTTATAGTGGGGTTACCACCTTGCAAAGGTAAATCGGTGATTTAGGTAGTTGTCGATAGACTAGCCAAATATGCTCATTTTCTGATGTGATAAAAGCTTAGCACACAAATTAAACCCTCTTTTTGACAATCGTAGTATATATGTAAGTATGGATCGTTCTAGGCCGAGGATTAACTAAGGATGCTAATCTACACAAATATGACTCAAAAACACAAAACTAAAATTAAAAACGTCAAACTAGACACCTATGACTCAAAATACACTAAACAGACTCAAAACAACACAAAACAATCAAATAGACTCAAAACTGACTCTAGGGAGTTATTTGGACGAATTTAAGACTAACAAGACTCAAAACTCTCAAAAGAACTAAATTGGGACATATTCTAATTAATATGATATGAAATATAAAGGGGGATTGGTTTTGAACGAATTTGAACTTAAACAAACAGATTGCAAAGACAAAGTAAATTAAGAACGAATTGAGTGAATTAAATGGGTAAAGGGCTAGCTAGAGGGTCATTCTCCACACATGACACATATGCAACACAAATCAATTTCCAGTTATTATTTCTCTAAATCATGAATGACAATACCCCAAGTTAACCGTGAACTGCACTAATTAACCTTTAGATTTTCCTTAGTTCATTGAATTGGACTCTGCGCCGACAACCAAATTATTCTTATCAAGTTCTCTACATGAACTGCATAATAGAATACTATCAAAGATCATTAAGTTCTATGAAAATCATAAGCATTGACAAAGCATTCGTAACTATGAACAGCATGATACTCCTGCCAGGAATTTACTTAACGCGATCGTGACTAGCAACCTCCACTACTTATGAATATAAGTTCATAACGATTAGGTGAAACTCCCTTATATTCTAGCATCAAATTCATGCATGCAAACTAAGTATGCATCCTTAATCAACATACAGGAATAAGTTATGAATTAAACAGTTAAGCAAATTGCATTCACGACTTGTGAAATAATAACTGAAGGTAATCAACTCATATGTAATATATGTTCATGGCTTTGAAATCACCCCTAGCTAAAACAAAATTAGTTCCACATGATTGTAAAAATTAACAATGAGTTCAACATAATTGTAAAACTAAAACAAGGATAGAAGAAACCCCAGAGACGCTCCAGCACTCCCAAGGACTTAGGTAGAGGCACGGCACCAGCTTCCCTTCTTCTTTCCTTCCCCTTGGTGCGGCACACCTTAGAGACTCTCTAAAACTCTCTCAATTGCTCTCAGAAATCTCTAAAGCGTGTTGTGAATTATGGTGGTGGTTGTGAATGAATGAAGCTGCGACAGGTTGTATTTATAGGGAGAGAGGAAGGGCACAACAAGGGCTGGAAAGGGTGAAGGATTAGGACTCTGATAGGATTTTTACCACCTGCAAAAATAGGGATAAAAACACTTAAAAATACTTGCAAGAGTACAAGGTTGTCGTAGTATAGCAGCTCAAGCAAGGTCGTTTTCCACAGGGATTGAATGAATAATTTGTATTTATACTAATCCTTAGCTAATTATTTAAAACAAAGTTTAGAAAATGTTGATTTTAGAATTTAAAATAATAAAAACGAATTTTAGAATAAAACAATTAAAGAAATTAACTAGAGAACAATTCAAAGAAAATCAATTTGTAAAAGCCTAGGGTTTCGCCATCACCATTAGCAATCCTATGCAATTTTACCAATTACTTACGAATTTCCACATACATGCTTTGAAGGTTAGATTTTCCTAATATATATTCTCCTCGTGATATTCAAGCAAGAACGTATATCTAACATGCAATCCGTCTGTGATATTCAGATCAAATATGAACATGCAAGACTCATTAAACTTTGTGAAAACCTTTTGAAAAACCATGCAACCCCTAAGAGCGTGATATTCGCCTTAGGTGAAATTACAATTATCAATCACAAGAAGCAATACTCAATCCTCCGGTGATATTCCGACCGAATTGCATCCAATTACTTGTCTAAAAACCCTAATGGTCGCGAATCACTAAGATAATTAGATAGTTTAATCGCGGTGATTAATAATTCAAAGCAAGCATGCATCCATTCATAAGCAAATTAATAAAATCACATATTCATGCTAAGGCTCATGGCTTCGCCCTAGCAAACGGAAATTAGCTACGAACAATCATAAAACTAAAGAAAATATATTAACTAGAGAAAGGATTGAAAACACCTTGAATTAGAAGATCACAAAGCCTTTAAGAACCCTAGGTCTCCAAAGTTGCATGAAAAATAGTAAAAGAAAAACCTCTAAGAAAAAGCACAACTAATCAATATATAATTGCCAAGCCTTCCGCAAAAACCCTAAAACCCTAGGTTTCTTGTTCCAACTAGGAAACTAATTAAATAATAATAAAATATCTTAGACCTAATTAAACTAGGAAAATCTGCACATAAACTGTACAGCCACGTTTTAGTCTCAATTGTCCTCCAAATCCGGCCCATAATAGCTTGTTTTAAAGATCAGGACGTTCTGAACATATCTCTAGAAGGCCACGAACCCATCTGAGGTCATCTTGGGCTCCAAAAACGCAATTCAAGCCCAAAACGTCACTATTTCAGCACTGCGCATCGCTCCTTTATTCTATCGCCAGAAAATCACCACTCAGTAGAAAAATCTGATATTTTGATACAATCAAGCCAAGTGACTCACGAATGTCCTCCAACTAGAATTACTCTAAAATTCGTCCATTTGCTTATGTTTTGCTCCAGAGGGAGTCGAATGTCCTATACTGAAAATACAATTCAAAGTATCAAAATTCTTCCAAAATAATAACCAAAATGCACTAAGAATAGGGTTAAATATATTATATAAAATTGGCTCACCAGACTCCAAATCCACAAGGAAAAGGGACACTTCAATTCACAATCCAAGGGGGAAAAGGATGGCTCCTTGCGCCAGGTTTGTAGGGCTTCTAGAAGGCAGGTGCGGCATAGATTTAGGGAATAGGATATGGCTTCTAGAAACAAGTTCTAGATGTTCTAATGTAAGTGGGAATCCCTCTTTGTAGCTGAAAACAAGGTAGGATAAGATTAGGATAAGGTTAGGATAAGATAAGGTTTTGGATAATGTTTGGGATAATGTTCCATGTTTCTTGCTCTTTCCTTATCTTCTTTGTCTTGAACTTGTTTCTCCATATTTGTAGCATGTTCCTAGCCTCTTTTGAACTTCAAATTCGTCCATCTACCTTGCTCCATAAGTAAGCTATCCATTCTTGGCCCAAAACTGCTCCAAAATGCTCTAAAATGCACTTTCTTGCCACTTTTTCCATTTGAACCTACAAACACTCGAAAATAGCTTAAAACACTATAATAAACATAATTTAGCTAAGTAAATGCAAGAAAACAAGCTAACTAAGTCGCATAAATATGCTCTTATCATTTTCTGGCCCTTTCCCACCCTTATACGGCTGTTTCTGTGGCAAATCTATTTGTTGAGCACATCTTTAAACTTCATGGCATGCCCACTTCAATCGTATCAGATAGGGACCCCATCTTTATAAGCAAATTTTGGAAGGAATTCTTTGCCCTGCAAGGTTCAAATTTGTGCTTTAGCTCGGGTTATCATCCACAGACGAATGGGCAAACAGAGGTGGTTAACAGGTGTTTGGAAACATATTTACGGTGTTTTTGTAGCCTACAGCCTAAAAAATGGTTGACTTGGTTACCTTGGGCAGAGTATAGTTATAACACTGCCTTCCATTCTGCAACTAAGCTTTGTCCTTATGAAGTGGTTTACGGGCAGCCACCACCTGAGCTTCCAGTTTATGAAGCTGGTACCACAAAACTTAACTTGGTTGATCACTGTTTGCAAGAGAGAAACAAAATCTTATCTTTTTTACAATCAAATTTGTTGGCTACTCAAAATAGGATGACGATTCAAGCTAACAAACACAGAATTGAAAGGGTCTTTCAAGTAGGTGACTTGGTGTATTTGAGACTGGTTCCATATCAGCAATTATCCTTGGCTTCCCATCAATTCCACAAGCTCCAACCTCGATTCTATGGTCCATATGAAGTGTTGGCTAAGATTGGGCCAGTTGCTTATAAACTCAAGTTACCAGAAATTCGAAATTACACCCAGTCTTTCATGTTTCCTGCCTTAAGAAACATATGGGTCCTAATATTCAACCTACTGTCCAGTTACCAGTTCTCACTGATGCAAGGGTATTAGAAGATGTTCCAGTAGCAATATTGGAGAGGAAGTTAGTCAATAAAGAGACCACGACAACAACTGAAGTTCTGGCTCAATGGCAGAATCATGCTCCAGAAGATGCAACTTGGTATAACTATGCTGAATTGAAGTCTAGATTCCCTATGGTGTCTCAATTATGATGTATTGAATTCATATTGCATTGTATTTTGTTGTGTTTTCCGTCCTATGTTACAAGCCTTGTTTTGAGGGGGGGGGGGGGTATTGATAGGTTGTTGTGTATTGTGACAATTAGGCAGGATTGTAGTGTTGAGTTGGCAATTGCTGACTAAGACAAACAAGAATTAGTTAGAATTGTTGTCTGTGAAGGTAGTTAGAGAATGACGTAGGGAGGCAGCTACCTAGTCACTATAAAATGAGATATTGTAAGAATAAGTTGTTGTGGTAATTGTTGATATTGTAATAAGAAAAATACATCTCTCCATAAATTGAGTAGAAGCAGAGTTGCAGGATTGTATGAGAGGTGAGTCAAATTAGTATTACGTGCCAAAAGTGAAGATTGAACTGGATCCAAGTAGTTTATCAAAGGAAATGTGTTTCAACTTTCGTTAAGATGCAAATTACACAAACTGTGGAGAACAATTCATACATCGTTTGTAGTATCACAAACAAATTGCAAAACTCACTTATTAATAATTGGAAAAATCACCAACTCGGTAACAATGTAATTAGTAAAAAGATTACTAATAGTCGGAGTAACCCACAACAAATGTCGATATTAATCGTGAGATACCCATGTCTTTATCTAAGCTAACACTTCTAGTTGTTGTATCCCCAGGTGGGACTAGGGCTGGGAGCTGAAAACTTCTAGTCGCTCTTTTCCGAGGTGGGGCTAAGGCTAGGAGCAAAGGATGATGGAAACACAGTTATAGCAAGCTTCTGGCCGACATCTAAACAATGCCGAGAAACACCGCAAATGTACCATTTTCTCCCAGAGGTTGCAAGGTTGATCACATCCTTTCCACTTGTTAATGGCACAGACTCGAATGGAGCTGAACATTCTTGAAAGCCAGTGCCATTCACTTTGTACACTTTGTGAACTCCTTTTGGATAGTTAAAAACTGCATAAGATCAAAGATCACAAAATAATGGATGACTAATGAAATGATATACAAGAATTCTGATGATTATTTAAACTACATGGACTTAAATCTCAACAATTGAAACTACGTGGACTAAAGTTGAACTTCGCTAAAACTACAAACACCATAATAATACTTTGGTTATGTTTTATAAATTTACCAAGGTTGTCGCCAACAAAGAACATCTTTCCACGAGCCCAAGCCTTGTAATCGAAATTAATCGTCCACCCTTTGTCGTCACCAACAACATAATCTGTGACCAAAATCGAAGGGGCAAAAGTTACGAGAATGGTAAGGATTATGAAGAGCCAGGAAGAAGTCATCACAACTAGTACTGAGTTACTTTTAGGTTTACTATGTGACGTGTGTTGTTGAGAAGATGAGCTCAATTGATTTGGTTGCCCAAATAAATTGAAAAGTTGAATATTTATAGAGAACCAGATTGACTTGAGATCAATGGAAGTTCGTAGAGTACTCTAGTCAAGCGTTGGTTCTACCTACGGACGGCATTGCCGTGCCGAATGATTCAAAAGAATTTGATAGTTAAGTACAACATATATAAGCAAATGAGACATACCCTCTAGAAGATCAAGTTTGTTTTTGTTGGAGATATTTTCAAAAATTGGATTCTTTATGTGACCAGGAACCTTCGATGCATCAGGTGGCATGCCCTATGGATTTGGGATTTCTACACCGTTTAGTGAAAATAAAATTCGTAAGGTGTAGCCACTTAGTACTATAGTCTAGTGTATTCTTCTTCACTTGTAAGTGAGAGGTCTTAGGTTCCTTAAGGTCTCTAGCATAGATGGAGCCTTTAACACAGACCTGAATAAATGTCCCTTAGGCATTCACACAGACCCAAAATCAATTAGCAGTGGATATACTCTGCTAAGCTTTCCTTGTTGTCTATAGTTGTTTTGGCTGTTGTAATAGCAGGCACACCTTAATATTTTTGGGGTTCATTGAAGGTTTATCCCACTAAAAGCTCCACCTTGTTTGGTACTGTGGATCTGGCGAACTATATTTGGTCGGACTAAGTGATTTTACCCGAAGAAAGTTCCAAATGGTTGGGCAAAGCTGGTCAATGTTTAGGGTTTTCCCAAAGACTTTGCGTGATGAAATTTGGAGTGTAAGAACAAAATCGTCTGGTAAACATTTGGCTCGAAGGAAAAAAAAAGCCTGTATTTTGTAAAGGTTTGCCCAGCGAAATATATGTTCGTCGACTTGAGGTCCTTTACATAACTGCACATTTCGTGGAGTAAAGTGTAAACACGCTGTTGGGTAAATGTCCACAATGACCTGTAAAAAAAATCACTGGCAAATATTTTGATCGACATCTTTTGTATGTTTGCCCGACAAAATAGTTTGTCGAGCAAACCCCTATTCATCAAAAAGGTCTTGTCTTCTTCTTTCTCCCTCTCTCCTTTCTTTTCTTCTTTCTTCCCCAGCGTTGCTGCTTCCTCTTCCTCTGCAAAATTTGTCTCTCTCTCTTTCACACTCATATCCTCTCTTCTATCTCTCCCTCTCCCTATCACATCCCAGCCCGGGCCCCCACCACAAACCGGGCTCCACTCCTCTGTAGCACAATATTGTCCACTTTGGGCCTCGACCACGCCCTCACGATTTTTCTGGGAACTCACACGAGAACTTCCCAGTGGGTCACCCATCATGGGATTGCTCTCGCGCGAACTCGCTTAACTTCGGAGTTCCGATGGAACCCGAAGCCAGTGAGCTCCCAAAAAGCCTCGTGCTAGGTAGAGATGGGAATATACATATAAGGCTTACAGGATCTATACCCCTGGGCGATGTGGATCTTACAATCCACCCCCCTTAGGGGCCTGACGTCCTCGTCGGCACACTTCCGACCAGGGATTGGCTCTGATACTAAATTGTCACATCCCGGCCCAGGCCCCCACCACAACCCGGGCTCGACTCCGCCGTAGCACCATATTGTCCGCTTTGGGCCCCGGCCACGCCCTCACGGTTTTGTTTCTAGGAACTCACACGAGAACTTCCCAGTGGGTCACCCATCATAGGATTGCTCTCGCGCGAACTCGCTTAACTTCGGAGTTCCGATGGAACCCAAAGCCAGTGAGCTCCCAAAAGGCCTCGTGCTAGGTAGAGATGGGAATATCCCCCTCGCATGGGAATATACCTGTAAAGCTTACAGGATCCATACCCTGGGCGAGGGGTATATTCCCATCTCTACCTAGCACGAGGCCTTTTGGGAGCTCACTGGCTTCGGGTTCCATCGGAACTTCGAAGTTAAGCGAGTTCGCGCGAGAGCAATCCCATGATAGGTGACCCACTGAGAAGTTCTCGTGTGAATTCTCAGATACAAAACCGTGATGGCGTGGTCGGGGCCCAAATCGGACAATATCGTGCTATGGCGTAGTTGAGCCCGGGATGTGGTGGGGGCCCGGGCCGGGATGTGACACTCCCAGTTAATTAAGGTTAATTTTCTTTTATTTATCAAATACTTTTTTTGTTTAATTGTATAATTAATTAATTTTAATTGTTGTAGGTTTGTGATTGGAATTGAAGAATTAAAGGAAAGGTATTTATTTGTTTCTTAATTATAAATTAGTAAGTTTCAATTATTTAATTGTGATATATATGTATGTGAAAATTGTGAGTTATGTGAAATTTGAGTTCTGTGTTATTGAAATATATGTTGCTTATGAGAAATTAATTTTTGTAGCATTAGCCTAGGAAATTGTGAGTTATGTGAAATTTTGAGTATTTGTGTTATCGACTAACTTCGTATAATAAATACGAAAAAACTTTGACCCGTTTAAGAGTCTGTTGGATGTGCGGTAGACTATATATTTGTTCTTAAAGTCCATACTATATATTTGTTTCAGATACCTATGTCGTGCACTTAGGGAAGCCTAGGGAGATGTTGTCGCATTTTTTGCGATCAGAAATAGCCATGTGAATCGCAAATTACAACATAGAAAGTGACTTTCGAATAGAATAGATCATTACTGAAGGCATAAGAGGGCGATGAAGCATACATCAAATTATTATGAGAACTAATTTCCATGAAAATGGACACATTGACAAATAGTGGATAAAGTTGCAAGATAGAATTTGTGACCAATATGTGGATCGGATCGACAAGTTTATTCAATTTGCAAGCAATCATGTCAGTCCTTAGAAATAGGTTTCTGTGTGTGAAACGTGACAATTGTGTTTAGACGATTTGTATATGAATGGGATGGTTACACACTTACTCCAATTGGACATATCATGCAGAATCCCCCATTATAGCTTCAACATCTTCCAGCAGTAGGACACTTAGGCATGAACCCCTTCATCTTGCCATGTTAATCACGACCAAGTGATGGACATATTTAATGATTCTTTCCCTAATGCTTCGCTCAATATGGACGAAGCGTCGTCCACAGACCCTGAAAAGTACAATAAATTGTTGAAAGAAACTCAGCGAGAATGGTACCCTTATTGTAAAGATTTTTTCGTCCTAATAGCCGTTGTATAGTTGGTGCACATGAAAGTGGAGTGTAATATGACCAATCGGAACTACGATATGATGATAGGGATTGTTTAATATATGTTTCTGAAACCAAATGGATTGCCTGTAAATCATTCCGGCTCGAAGAAGATGTTGAAAGATCTCGGGTTGGGGTATAACAAGATCCATGCATGCACATATAATTGTGTATTGTTTTATAGTGGATTCAAGAAGCTAGGTACTTGTCACAAGTATAATGAGCCAAGATATCAAAAGAACAAGATTTTGAACAAGGTGCTACATTATTTTCCACTTAAGCCAAGACTAAAGAGATTGCACATGTCGACCCACACTGCACATGATATGAAGTGGCATAAGGAGGAACCGATTGATGATGATGTGTTGTGTCATCTAGCAAATGGTGAAGCATGGAAATATTTGATAAAATTTATCCTAATTTTTTCGCATAGCCAAGAAATGTCAAATTAGGACTTGCTTCTGACGGCTTCAATCCATTTAGGAGTACATCACTTGGGTTGTGGTTGTTCTTCCTTATAATTTCCCCCTCGTAGGTGCATGAAGAAAAAATTTATGATCATGAATCTTTTAATACCCGTGCCCAGGTCACTTGATGACTCTATTGATGTTTATTTGTGACCGTTGATTGATGAGTTAATAGATTTATGAAAAAATGGTGTACAAACGTATGACAAGTCAACTGGGGAAATCACTCTGTGAGCCGAAGTTATTTGGACAATTGATGATTTCCCAATTTATGGTTATATGGCATGACAAACATGCGGCGAGGACAACTTGTCGTTTTGGCAAGCTGGAAAGGCATGTTACTTGGGTCACTAAAGGCTTCTATAGATCGCGATTGGCGTAGCAACCCTGAAGCATTTGATTGGAAAATAGAGTTTCGACCTAGACCAAGAGAATTGTCCGGGGATGAGCTATTGTCCAAGTTGAATACTCTCTAATTTGGAGAAAGATCCAGACCAGTGGAACAGATGAATTGGACAAAATGAGTATATTCTTTGACTTGGAATGTTGGTTGAAATTGAACCTCAGACACATTGCTGATCCCATGTATGTTGAGAAAAATATTTACGACAATGGGAATGACACTACCTATCGAGGGAAAATCGAAGAACACCATGAAGACTCGTATTGGCATGTAAGAAATGGCGATAAGGTCCAACTTATGGCCTACATTAGTCAATGGTAAATACAAGGAAAGGGACACTCATTATACTTTCAAGCTGGATGGCAAGAAGGGTTTCTTGAATTGGCTGCATGGTGTGAAATTTCGTGATGAGTACGCTAGCCATATATCAAGACATGTTAAAATGGACATTGAGACATTGTTGGGTTTTAAGAGTCACTAATTTCATGGCTTACTGCAGCGACTCCTTCCGATTGGTATTTGACCATACTTGGACCACAAGGTTGTTTAGACGAATGTATATTTGTCTCCGCTCTTCCAGCAACAATGTGCTAAAACTTTGCGAAAGTCAGACATAGGTGATATGCTCGAAGATATTGTGTACATCCTATCTCAGTTAGAGCAAATAGATCCACCGACACTTTTCACGAGTATGGTTCACGTAATGAGACATCTGTCTTATCAGGCAAAGTTTGTTGCCGGTGCATAATCGTTACATATATCCAATTGAGCGGTAATCTTGTCAGTACGTTTGTTAATATTATTTGTAAAGCGATTGAAATTAAAAATTCTCATAATTTTGATAATTTTTCAGACTGCTAGCCTAGTTACAAGCAATTCATCCGCAATAGGTAACCTCTTATCCGACAACTTGTCCTTTCGGCAAGTTGTAAAAGCATGCTACTTGGGTCACTGAAGGCTTCGATAGATCGTGATTGGCATCGCAACCCTGAAGCATTTGACTGGAAAACAGAGTTTCGACCTAGACCAAGAGAATTGTCCAGGGATGAGCTATTGACCAAGTTGAATACTCTCTAATTTGGGGAAGGATCGAGACCAGTGGAACAGTTGAATTGAACAAAATGAGTATATTCTTTGACTTGGAATGCTGGTTGAAATTGAACCTCAGACACATTACTGATCCCATGCATATTTAGAAGAATACTTGCGACAATGGAATGACTCTGCCTATCGAGGGAAAATCGAAGAACACCATGAAGACTCGTATTGGCATGTAAGAAATGGCGATAAGGTCCAACTTGTGGCCTACATTAGTCAATGGTAAATACAAGGAAAGGGACGCTGATTATACTTTCAAGCTGGATGGCAAGAAGGGTTTCTTGAATTGGTTGGAGGGTGTGAAATTTCCTGACGAGTATGCTAGCCATATATCAAGACATATTAAAATGGACACTGGGACATTGTTAGGTTTTAAGAGTCACTAATTTCATGGCTTACGACACCGACTCCTTCTTATTGGTATTTGACCATACTTGGACCACGAGGTTGTTTAGACGAATGCATATTTGTCTCTGTTCTTCCATCAACTATGTGCCAAAACTTTGCGAAAATCAGACATAGATGATATGCTCGAAGATATTGTGTACATCCTATCTTGGTTAGAGCAAACAGATCCACCGACACTTTTCACGAGTATGGTTCACGTAATGAGACATCTGTCTTATGAGGCAAAGTTTGCTGCCTGTGCATAATCATTATATGTATCCAATTGAGCAGTAATCTTGTCAGTACGTTTGTTAATATTATTTGTAAAGCGATTGAAATTAAAAATTCTCATAATTTTGATAATTTTTCAGACTGCTGGCCTAGTTACAAGCAATTCATCCACAACAGCAATAGGTTACAACTAAAAGATTCATAGCGGAGGCCAGCAGCGTACAAGAATCACTTACCTTTTATCCGAGGTACCTTAGGAAAGGTTAAACTTCCTTCAACAAGCACCAGCGCAATTTTGACAGGGGTGAGCAGTTGAAAAAAAAATATGTCTTTACTCAATCTGCACGCCATTTTGTAAAGGACATTCGTCTGAACCGTTCAAAGAAGCTGACTTGGAGGTGGCTCATTGGTTCATATTAAACAATTATGATGAAGTCTCTCCATTTCTCGAACTGGATGAGGCACTGATGAAGACCCGATATCTTTCAAATTGGGTTGAAATCCGTAGACAATTATTTCCGCATTGGGTTGCCCAGCATGTAAGTGTTTTTATTTTTAAACTACATTGATTTTATCTGTTGCAAAAACCTACATATGTAGTGGTATTTGGTCTTTACTAGATGTGACTGTTAAGAGAAGACAAATCGTCCTTGTTTAACGAAGAATTACTTCAACTCGTATGTGGTCCTGTTAAAGCCCAAACGTACTTTGGTTGTCACGTAAATGGAGTTAAATTCTTGACACATGAACGATACCATAAATTGTGCACTCAAAATAGTGGAATTTTTATACTGTGGATACATGATAATAGTTATTTCTTCTTCAAGCTTTTAAGTGTTGTTCAATTGTTATACATAAACCGCACGGAAGTCATGTTGTTCAAGTGTCATTGATATGATATGAACCCAGACCTGGTAGTCTCATTCATGATATGTACTTATATTTGTCAACAAAATACAGAGAAACAAGTATTCTACCTCGATGATCCAAAGGCGAGGGGTGGTTGGAAAGTAGTACAATTAATTTCCACAATCCAACCGTCAATGTATTTGGTATATACTACGAGATTGTAACAGGTTAGAGATTAGGTAACGGGACGAAATTCTTCGACGGTTGGAAATGAAAAATCAAGTCTTACCAGTTATTTTGATTTTGATTTTGATGATTTTTTACTACACTCCTCGACCCTAGAAGAATACAATGAACGGACCTGACCATTTATTTAAAATATTTACAATAGTGGTTACCACAAAATGATATTTACGCTTAAATAGAACTATAGAATAAGTGTTGGTTGAATCCGTTGTTTTGTCGGGATACACTCTACGAAATTAATTTCCACGATCCAATCATCAAACTTGTTTGAATATAGTACGAGATTGCATATGCTAAAAATTGCCAAAAAAAAAAAAAAAACTTTCAGGAATTTGGAAACAGGGTAATAGGTAACGGCCGTTACAAACTTAGTATCACAATTTAACAGCTCTTATAGACCAAATCATCAAATCTGAGTAAGAACTCTTGGTTGCCGTCGAGAAAGGAAAGAGATCTGGAGGCTCAGTGGACTAATGATGGCTGTGCAGGAGTTGATGAGTCTGTTAATCAAAGTGTTCCTGCTGGGAGATACTTTGCTGCTCTCAGAGGCCCTGCACTTGACCAAGTCAAGGTAATTAACACACTGATCACACCAGGTTGTTGTCTAATCTTGAACTAATCGTTCCAAATATTTTATATGCTAATATTATAAGTTGACTTGTACGCCAAGCATTACGTTATCAGAACGTCATACACAACATTAAAATAAGAACTTATCTAATCAATGGTTTAATTAGATCGACAGTCTGATAACTTTAACATGTCAGATTGTTTGACAAGCGTTTACCTTATGTATATCTTAGCAGCCAAGCAGTCTTATGGCATGCCCTGGCACTAGCCCAGCTACCAAGTTTCTCAACATTTCACCATTTAAAACCTTGCACTTTGGCTATTAGCAGTGGCAGTCCTATTCTTTCTCCTTCACCTGCATCCTCAAATGCATTTACTACTTTGAAGCCGCGAAAAGAGAGTTTTTCCACTGTTCGGATCAACTTCTTCTTCGCCCCTTGGGTTGTCTGTTCTTAGTCCTCGGCGTACCACCTGCACCGGCCCCGGGTAAACTACACCCTGGCATTTGCATCTTCAGAGCACCCTATTTTCTGAGGAAAGTTATATCTTCGATTCATTTGTTTGATTTATATTTGACGAGGAATGATCGCTAACATGTTAGGTTGTCAAACTTTTGTGGATTTTCAGTGGCTTGGCAGTCTTGCACCTTTCCGGTGACAACTTTCTGAGTAGCCGCCATCAAGTATGCAGAGTAAGTACCATCAGTTCCAAGCAAGGGCCTTGCAGTCACTCTCTCTCTTGTCAACTGCAATGGTGTCTGTATTGTTCATCTCCACTCTTCTTCACATCTTTGTTTGGCAAACTCTGTTTCCAAACGATCTCGCCATTTGCCATAACAAATAGAAGACTTGGCAAGGAGAAGAAACCCTTCAAACGAGCCTACGTTATAAAGCGTTGGACAAAGCAGACCCTAACAAAGAACAATCTGGAAACCAAGGATGCAGATGGAGCTAAAGAAGAGACATAACTCCAAATTGTGTGTATTCCTTGACTAATCACAATTACATGAGTTGGTGCCACCAAAAATGTTGTAAGAGGTGGCCTTAACAGCTATACAACACCGGCCTTTCTACGTTTTATTTCAACTGAAACCTACAAATTGGGGAAATGAAAAGAAAAAAGAGCTGGTTTTACATATATTTGAAAGAAGACCAGCCATTGTCGATTCCATTTACAACAAAAGTGCTTGATAATCTTTTTGCGGAGTTGTAAACCATCAACGGTAAACATATTTCCGACCTTTTATTTTGATAGAAGATACCAAAATCTGATTCCCATGTAGATGCCACTCTTTAACGTCAACGGACGCCCAACCTCCTGTAACATTTTCAGGGACAGGATGAGTAAATAAGAAAAAATATAGAAACTAAAATAGCATCTATTATCCATCATTCAGCTAGCGCACCTCATCCTCAGTTTCTTATCAGCATCCGTCGCACAACTATCTTGAGCCTGCTTTCCACCAAACAGAGAAGGTTGTTCTTTTACCTACAAGACGATGTGCTATCATATGAGAGAAGAAACGGAAAGAGAACGGTCAAGCACTCAAAAAAAATTAAAGATAACTGAACAATTAAGACTATCCATAATCAGTCCTATAAGGTACCTTACCTTACGTTCTTGTTGGAAAAAAGTAGATCTATTTTCTTTCGAGTCCTTAAGTCAAAGAAAAAACAACAAATAACTCAACAGAATACTAGGGAAAGTGAAATCAAATCAATAATATATGTGACATGAATGATAATAAAGTAAAGGGAACGAGTATAACCTTCGTAGACAAAGATGTAGGCTGGGTAAGTTTCACCTGTGATCCATTATTCTGCTGGTGCTCAGTTGTCAAAGAGAGCTAGGATTCAACAGGAGAATAAATGAGATTACAGGTATGTGTTTATGCAAACTGTAGTGGTTACGAAGGAACAACATGAGAGAAGCACAAATTTGTAAAACAACTTTACATCATATAAACTTTTTGATACCTTACTAAAAAGTTCATTTGGCGGAAATGGCTGTACTCTCCAGTCTGTCTGAAAATTAAATTCCTTTATATGAAATAAACGTGGTGTTAGCTTACCTGATTCTACAAACTGGGGAACAAATACGAATTATGGTCACTAAGCAAGAGAATAACGTCTATGAACTACCATTGGTACAGTGGTTTCCCGCTTACTATTCCAGAAAACACCAATATCCCCTTTGCTAGAAAATATCTGCATTTAGATAGGAAATAATCCCATAGTTGGCATCAGCTAGAAAAAATTTCAACTGAATGATGTAGAGCAGTAAAATATTACCTTTTTGTTAAGAGGACGAGCTTTAAATGTTTGCATTCCTGTATTTCTATCTTGCTTAGGACATTCCACTGTACTTGGTCTAATCGAAGAAGATCAAACCCATAGTAAGAACTATTTTCCTAGTATAAGAAAACATCGGAAAAACGAACTGAGCATTTCTATTTCTCATGTTGATTTAGTTATATAAGATTCTTTATGCTATTACCTTCTGGATTCTCCTTTTCTGTTTTCCACGACTGTAGAAATACTAGGTTTTTCCAAACCCTACAAAATGCAGATTATAGGCCCACTTACATGAATTACTTTTGAGCACAACGTTTCACATGACTCAAGGGACCCCTTTGACTTAAGATAACAGTGAAAACTATTTAATAAAATTCACAGCTAACCTTGTCATGATCATTGAGATGATGTGAGGATGATGAAACAGCCGATGCATTTTGCATAGCCCTTTCCATTGGCTTCAGGTGAAACTCCTAAGAAGCAAAATTAACGAAGGGACTCTGAGCCACAAAACTTCAAAAGGCACTTATTTTACAGACTTTTTTATTTTTCAAATCAGTTTGAGGGTACAACTGTCTTTATCCTCCAAGCCACTGAAGAAAAGAGTAATAATAGGTTAAGCAGCAAAATAATTATAAATATCAAGCACTCACTTGAAATACTGGCAACTTTGGAGTGCTCCTTGTTGGGAGTGGCAATGAAGGAGCCTCGAAAATCTGCAGTATAAATGCAAAAAACAGTGATGGAGGAATCAAAGATAAAACATTATTCAAAATCCCCACTTTAAGTACCAACTTTTCGGTTCAATGGACGAGCTTTGAATTTTCGATGAGTTGATGTCACTTGTTCTAACATTGATCCATTGCTAGGCCTGGAACATAAACATATCATAACTACCTGCAGACTGGTGAACTAAACTATGTGATTTCTGCCCTTAAAGCCAAAACCCACCTAATCCTGTGTGCCCTATGTGCCGTGACAAAGTCAGGCTCTCTTGGAATAGTAAGTTTCAACTTAGCATGCACAGTGGTTTTGTCAAAAGTTTCATCCTGCAATACCACCCATAAATAAGAAAGTTTAATAAACATATCTGATGAATTGAGCGTCTCTTATTTAAGACATTATCAGCAATAGTGCATCTATTATAGGTCATCTCAGTTTTCTTTTATGCATCACTCCAGACATCTAGAAACAAAATCACAAGTAAGGAAATCTGGGAAGCTCTATTACACCCAGGATTACTTCCTTAACAATATAAAATGCGCTGTGAAACAGTTAGCAGTTGTATTTTTTTAATAAACCCATCCAGACAAAGCTATTATTTGTCTAAAGTTGAAATTTTTGGAGGACAACTTTTATAGAATAACTTAGTGTTATTCAATAATGTATTAAGAGTGACAGTTATACAAAGCATATAAAAGCTAGAATACCTTTTTAGGCACCTTGTGGATGAAATTAGTTTGCTCCTTCGCATCAGTAACCTGTCATGAAGAAAAGTGAAGAATGCTCAATGCATAGGCACTAGTTAAAAAACCAAAGCATACCTCCTTAAATAACCATTAGAATCTAAATGAGATGCATACTTAAAAGAGCATAATCATCATGCCATAAACAGTAAATATTGGTCAAATCGTACGTGCCAAAAAACTGTTGGTCCATGTGTGAAGTGTGTGTGCCCACAAAAATTTGGTCCGGAAGAATACAGGTCCAGTATAAATATCACAGAAACAGTTCTTTCATTAAAGAAAAAAATGGAAAACAAAATTTGAATGTGCTCAGCACCAGTTGCTGGTAAAACTTCTGTACCTTACGCAAGTGTCCTCCATCTAGCTTCTGTCTTTTGGGAGCTTGACTTTCAACCCCAGAAGAACTACATAAGCTCTTTTCATTGTTTTGAACATGCAGCATCTGGAATCTAACAATTAAGTAATAAGACTTCAGATGCAGTAAGTATGGGACTTGACAGTAGTAAGATGTCCACATTTTACACTTTCTCTGTTTACAAGACATAGAATGGAGGTATTACAGTCTCACATATAATTACTTTATTGGACATAGTAATTCCCAATTTACAATCTGGGGGATTTAAATCAGTGTGCATAAGGAGAGGAACAGAGAACATGATAGTTATTTAAGTTAGCTACGGAAGCAACTGAGCGGTGATGATAAAGTGATATGAATAATTTCAAAAGAACACCACATCTGTACTTCAATGCTACGCAAAAGCTATAGTATGCATAGTCGAAAAGCAGGACATTCTGAAGTACCTGGAACCGCCATTTTGAGACTTCAGATTTTGCTTAGCGAGCTGACTTGCAGTAGGCTTCATCAAAGTTGAGCTCCTGGGGAAAGATGGCTTTACAGAACCATTACTTTTACCTTTAAGCTTATCACCGTTTAAGTAACTGTTGAATGTCACCCCTGGAAAACAAAAGCATAAATTAAAGAGGGAGAAAGAAAATGAAAACAACAGATACATTGTGCTGGAGTCTGGACCAATTGAAATAGTTTATTATAGTTCATTAGTAATGTGTCTGTAATAACTTGTTTAAAAATCTAATTCCATCTGAAAAACTGCAGACTTAAACTGCGTATAGTTTATATCATGCTCTTAATTTATTCGGAAATAAATCTGGGAATTCCATTAGCAAACACCATAGTCATCAAGGTATAAAGCGATCACCTGCACCAGCTCCATTTGGTTGATTTAAAACTTTTTGTAAATTTCCAAAGATCCCTCTATTCATTCCTTCAGCTACAACATGAAACATTGCACTTAAAAGATTTATACTTCAAACCAAGAAAACAAAATGCCAAAAACAAAAGACTAATCTGTTCTAAATCCTGCTTCTCCACAAGGCACAAATCAAAGGGATTTCGTCCATACCTCTGCTATTTACATCCATAGCACATGGTTCTGTGCCCACACCGATATCACAATTGCCGTCATTTGCAGTCTCCGCATTGGATGTCGGCGAGGTGTTTACATTTTCCAGGAGGGTTTCCAGTCCAAGTATTAACCTTGTCACAACAGCTGCAACAGATCAACATCAGCCATTGAAATCACTTTCCATTGTCAAAATTATGAATCAAACATCGCTGTAATCCTTAGAATTGCAGATTTTTATTCATAATTCAAGACAAGAAAAGGCAATGTATTATCAGAATAATCATTTTTCACAGAAATTATCTGATGACATATATAAAATTGAACAAAAAGACATGAATCATTTTATCTTTAAACAAAAACAAATGCTTGAAAAATAAAATTATTTCCTAATTTTTGAAATGCTTGAAAAATGGATCAAGCCAAGCTCAATATTGATGAATTAAAAAGATTCCGAAATGCAAATGTCAAGAAACGGCGTTGTTGAAGGCAGAGAGGCTTACGAGACGGCGGGTAGCTCTTGGCGGACTCGAACCAGAACTCGGCGCGGCGAGCCTCAGCCGGAGTCTCCTGCCTAGCAAAGTCGAAGTACCGAGCTGCATCGTAGTCGTAGTCAACGTCCACTTCCTGCGCCATTAAAACTTGCTCAACCTCCATATCTTCCTCCATTTCCATCCTCACTCTCTCTCTAAAATGCACCGCCGAGCAGAGCCAGAAATAGCTCTGATTAGGGCTTCGGAGCTCCGCACCCGACCCGCTAAAACCCTAATTCCGGAGTTTTCAACTCCGCTGTATCGGAGAGAAAACACAAAGGTTCGCACTCGGCGCACTGTAGCACCCTCCGTGTAAATATTGTAACCGAAACTTAAGCGCGAGGTACAAGCGGTTAAAAGCGCCGAGTCTTAGAGTACAAGCGGTTTAAAGCAGGGAGCGGTGCGTTTCGCAGGAGCGTTTGGATTTTGGACAGACGCCCAGCCGGGTTTCCTTTTTGTATCCGCAAATTTGAATTTATGGCCCTGAAGAATTTATAATTATTTTTGTGCGTAGGGATTGGATTGACGAATGCGCCCCTGCGGTTTTTGGGGAATGGCGATGAAAATGGGTTAGAGTGGTGGGTAGGAGGGTCATTTTGTGGGTGTCCTTTGACTGAGGGGCTGCGGTGGTGTTCAAGCTCTGTTTGGGGTAAATCCTGTATAAAAGAGGGAATGGAGGAAATAAGAGATTTTGAAAATTAATTGTTGTATATTAATCATAAGAATGGAAAATAAAAATTAAAGGAGTGAAATAAAGGATAATGGAGGACGGTATGGCATAACAGAGGTTGATGGAGTTGACAAAGGTAATGGAGTGAATTAAGACCGGTGCTTAAAATTTCTTCAATATTGTAGATATTGTCATGAAAATATCTAAAAAAAATCACAGAAAGATACGCAAATGGGGGTAAAGTCTAAACTTAACCTTATATCGAATAAACTCTTAAGTTTAGCCTAATTGACAGATATCTCAAATGGAGGACAGTAATGCAACTGATGTGGAATTTTTTTAATAATACTTGACTACTCAAAAGATAAATAGGAGCTCATACTCAAAAACCCTTCATTTCTTGTCCATAGAATTTATCGTTTCTAATCAAATCATTCATAATGATTTATAATATGAACATTTTCAACTATAAATACAGAGTTCTGTTATTCAAATACTAAAAAAATTTAGTATGGTTCTTACTCATCCTTAAGTAGTCAAGCATTGTTTTTTTTTTTGTATGGTGTTGATAGACAAACCGCATTTTGTAGGCTATATGTGAACAATCTTTCTAATACAAGTAGGACCCACCAATACAATTACATCTCACCTCTTGTTAGAGAAGTGATCCATATGTGGTCTACAAAATGTAATCTCCCAGCATTTCCTTGTTTTAATTTAACAATATATTTACGCAGATGGAGATTTGGGCTGAATCACATAATGAGTTTGCCATAATAATTTGATATTGAACTTATCAATCACAAAACCTAAGATCTCTCACTTACAAGTGGGAAAAAAAAAAAAAAAAAAAAAACCCATATTTTTTGCAGTTGTGGGTCAAGAAACTTACAAATCGAACCATATACGTGTATATGAATATGCAAAAATATTTTGATTAAGGGTATGTGACTCTTTTATATTTAGTTGTCTAAAGACACAGCTTTGCAATTTAGGGTGATTATCAAAATAGGACACGGGTTTCTAAATTTTTTTCCGTTGCAACCTAAAGTTTTGAAATTGTATTTACACCTTTGTGTATTTTAATATCTATTCCTCCATTAAATTTATAAGTTTTTGTATCAATTTGGTCCAAATGTTACACATTAGCCCATATAAGAATCTTACCCTCACCATATCATCAATTTAATGAGGTTTCAAAGTTGAGATCTCTTCTAATAATAAATAATAAATTCATCGCCCAAATCTGGTAGTGTGGTGTTGGCTTATAACTAAGTTGAACATTGAAGTGATTGATTGGATTGAAGACAAGTCAAACAAGTCAAATCAGTGAAAGATTCATTAGCAACTCTTATTGAGGCCGTATTAAGCATGCCCTAAGCCCTTAGGTTAGTAGGGTTTGTCTGTCACATCTCAGACTCGACTCCACCGTAGCACGATATTATTCGCTCTAGGCTTACCATTCCCTCACGGTTTTGTTTTTGGGTTTCGACACGAGAACTTCCCAGGGGGGTCACCCATCCTAGGACTGCTCTCGCCCAAACTCACTTAACTTCGAAGTTCCTATGGGATCCGGAGCCAGTGAGTCCCCAAAAGGCCTCATGCTATAGGGAGGGGAGCATGTACATATAAGACACATCACCCCTCTTCGTTGGTCGGTATGGGATCTCACATTGTCCCACCTCCAACGCATGAGTAGCAAAACACCTTGAAAAATTACTAAAATTCAAACAAACTAATAGTCTTTCACTTATTTGGAAGTCGGGTGTGGCTTCAATACTTCAGGTGTTTTGACTGTTAGATTTGATTTCCACAATTGTTTAGATTTTTTACTTTTAATCATAAAGGGCGTTGGGGGTGTGCAAAAGCTCCAATGGTATAGGGCCCCGAATTTCTGATGGGTCCCAAAAAAGTTATCCTCTTATATATTACATATGAGTACAAATTTGTTAATAAAAAAATTTTAACTAAAAAGAAAAATCATTATCAGTTGATTTTATCTATATAAGATTTAGTGAAGCTTATATTTAATATATTAATTTTTCACTTTTCTCTAGCAAATACAGAAAATTGTGTACCGCTTTTCTTTAGCAATAAAATTAATTTGTGTATTACTTTCTTTCACAAACACAAGCGTATTTTTGACACACCCCGACCCAGAACGTCCACTAGGACTTCGAATCGAGCCGTGATGGCCGACACCTGGAAGGTGACAAAGCCATAATGTGTGCTGATGTGTAAAATAAGAATAAATTTAAACCTAAAGTGTCTAAGAGCAGAGGTGCGCGGTGAGCGGGATTGAGCCCATTTCACACGCGTTGTCAGAGCGTAAGTAAAGTACAGTAGCATGGGTAAGAGTCATACCCTCAGAAGCGGCCACCTAAACTGGAATATGCCACGAATCCTCGTCGATACGAACCTTTAGCAATTAATACCAGGAGGGGCACAAAACAAGAAAAAGTGAGTGGGCGAAAACAAAGCTTTTAGAGAACATTTCTTCTCTTAAATGATATAACCCCTCGTCGTAAAACCTGTATAACTTCCCAGAAAATAGTAATTATGTATGCATACCTCAAGAACCATGCTCGAGAAGGTATAATCCACAAGCATACCATGCCAAATCTTTCGACCAAAACAAATAAGAAAACCCGATTAATAAATTAATGGAAAACAACGTATTAGCCGGATCCACCTAACGTGGCCTGTACGGCTGCATAAAGATGTATCAGCAGGATCCACCTAATGTGGCATGTACGACTGTATAAAGATGTATCAGCCGGATCCATCTAACGTGGCCTGTACGGCTGTATAAAGATGTATCAGCCAGATCCACCTAACGTGGCCTGTACGGCTGAATCTATAGTAGGGGTCTGTACAACAAGATTATGTCGGAACCACCAATAGTGGTCTGTACGATAAGGTTATGTCGGAACCACCTACAGTGGTCTGTACGACAAGGTTATGTCGGAACCACTTATTTATAAGCTCTAAATGTCACTAGGTATTACCAATATTGTGCATCATATCATTAACCATATATAACCTTACCTGATACTTACCTGTGCATCTGTAGAGCCAACCATAGTATATGCAACTAATAAAAACGTACTCTAATTTATAAACATTTAACATGATATTCAACGCATATAACCAATTAAGTAATTCTTCTGGGAAAACACAAGGCATATATATAATTATAGAAAGTCAAAGCGCCCACTCACCTGGAATTCGCGCTACGACTCCCTAATACCAGCATCGAGGTGTCCCTAACGATCGGTGCCTATGACCAATCATCGAATCACATCTCAGTACTCTTATTATTAGAATACGTAACTCACATATAATAACATACTAAAATTTCGTTACGATCCAACGGTCGGATCTCCACCAATTGCCAAAATCAAGTGGCGGTTAACGTTTTATTTTATGAACTTCCAAACCAATTTGGGAAGATCCGTACATCGGATTCCCGATCCGTAATTTCCTATGATCCTCAAATATTACGTATTACCACGTATCCAAGTTTGGTGACGATCCAACGGTTGGATCGTCGATTCATATTTTCACCTAATCCCGTATCGTAATGAAATTCAGTTCAAACGATCAATCTACATTAATCGATTATCAAAACTGACTTTAAGGCGTCAACATAGCCTAAAAAAATAATATTGACGGCCCACTGGCCACGCGCCGCCCCGACTCGCCGGAAAAATCCAACTATCTCCAAAAATTACCAAATTTTGCAGAAATGAAGATCTCAACGAGTATAGTAACTTTCATACCTGCGACCAAGGCCAATTTGGCCTGGAAAAGCTCCAATTTTTCCAAAACCTCTCGGAAACCCTAGGTTTTGGGTGTGCTCAATCCGTCCTCAAATCAACTCCGACGCTCTAACTAAAGCTTAGGCTTTGTTCCTGGGTTCTAGGGAAGTGTTCTAGTGGTGGTAAATTAAGAAAATGGTTTCACGATTGATGGATTTCGAGCAAAGAAAGTCGCGGCACCCACGGGTGTGTTCTTCCTAAATACAAAGCCCAATTTCATGAATTTTGAGATGAAATTGGTAGAAGGTAGGCTAGAAAGTTGTTTTCAGGTGGTCGTTTGGCTCGATTTGCCGTGAAAAATCATGAATGGCGCCGGAAAGTATGGGTGCCGCCGGTCAGGTAGAACGAAAACGGGTCGGGGGTCCGATCCCGTGCGTCCCATCTCCCTCATTTCTTCTTCTTTCTTTTGTTTCTGATTGGTCCTTCATCTCTCTCTCCT
Source organism: Cotoneaster glaucophyllus (assembly GCA_036320875.1). Taxonomy (NCBI): domain Eukaryota; kingdom Viridiplantae; phylum Streptophyta; class Magnoliopsida; order Rosales; family Rosaceae; genus Cotoneaster; species Cotoneaster glaucophyllus. The sequence continues at coordinate 13,130,532 of CM070060.1, forward strand.
CTTCCGGTTAGTGACTCCCTTCCCCCTCTGGTTTTGGCAGCAACTCTCGCTGCTTTCCCCCTTCTCATTCCCGTTCTTCCTTCCTTTTCTAATAACTAAAATTAAAATAATCATAATAATAATACTAATACTAATAATATTTATGAGAAATGTATAAAATAACAAATAGTATCCCTTACCAACGTACTTTTTGGGATTCGTGGATCTGTAAAACTTTAATTGTAACTCCAAATTCAGTTTTGCTTGCGCTTACGCGTTCGTATTGTCGAGTACTTCGAGGATACGCTAAGAAAACGAACTTTACGTGACACGACACTACGATCAACAACGGTCAAAGCACATGCCTCGAAGGGCATTTTTGTAAATTCACTTATTAAAATTATAACTTTTCGGGACGGGTTGTTACAATTTTCGTATCTCTCTGTTAGTTGTGCTCCATTTTTTTTTTTTATGGATGAACCCTAAATCATGATTCATGGCATTAGACATTATTCAATTAGTAAAAGTGTGATGATGATTTCATTAAGTTTGAATATTAATTGTAGAACTTTGTATGACTTTATTGTCCAAAAAATTATTATTTTTTAAATAAAGAGGGCCTTTTTTTTAAAAAATTCGCACAAAATCCCCAAAATGTCAAAAACCGCCCCACTTTTAATCTCAATCATTTAGTACCAGTTTGGCACAACTGAAATTATAAAAAAAACACCGATGAAAAAAAGTTGGGGTGTAAAATGTGTTTGGTAAATGTAAAAATAAGTGCTTATTTTCAAAGTTCCAACCAAAATAAGCCGAAAAATAGAAGCAGCATTTTGCTGCTTCTCAAAACCAGCTTTTTTTTCAAAGTAGGCGGATGAACAGTAAAGATTAATGAAACTTTCTTAAACCCAATTATACCCTATTTCCCCACTCTTCTGCTGCAAAATCTCTCCCTCCCCTCTCTCTCTCCTCTCCCTCTCTCTCTCACCTGTTCTTCTTCTCTCAGTCGTCAGGTAGTCAGGTGCTCTCTCTCTCTCTCTATCTCTGCTTGCAAATTCCCATGGTAAAGTTGTATTTCTTTATTTTTCAATATTTTCATTGAAATCAATTAACTTTACTCTTGCTGCTCGCTCTCGTTGGCTGATATATAATTTTGTGACGTCTACCTCTAGATAACCAGAACCTGAAACGCAAATCCAAAGCCATTCAGTTCCGATAATTCGCAATCTCACATAGTTTTGGGTGAGTGTGCACTGCACTGCATCCTTGTTCTTATTTTGCTTATGTTTCTGTTTTTAAAATAATTATTAATATGAATTTGTGAGCATATCTGGTGAGTTTCGATACACGAAAAGCAATTGGTGGTTGATGTGAGGAGTTTCTTTTGTTAAATTCCTGCAGTGGCAGTGCCAAGTAATTGATTTTGTTGCTCACATTGCATTCAGAATTTCTTATCTTATTGTTTTCTTTGTTTCAATCTTTATATATTTACCGGATACCGCTGTTGGTCATTTAGCTTTGTGTCTTTACATATTGGTTTACGAAAGTTAGTTGAAGTTGTTGTATCATTGATGTTAGTTGGACTGAATTTCGTATTTCAAGTATTCTATTGTTTCCAACTTTATAATTAATTGGAATTGAACCACAGTTGCGATTGCTAAGCTTTGAAGAATCTTACAAATTGTTTTTGGACATTTGAAAGTAATATACTAGTACTGCGAATAGAGACCAATGATGTCCGAAGTGATTAATTGTTTCTCACTTGAGGGTCAACTTGCAAAATTAGAATTAGTGGGATCAAAAACATTTCAACTCCTTCAAAGGACATTAATCCCTGCTACCAGGTGAGTTACGGAGAGGATTTCATTGACTTAACCAAGTAATGAGGTTAAAGATGCCTAATTTTGTTGTCTGGCTGAATAGGACAAGAGATAATTCTTGGAGGTTTGATTTCACACAGTCACAGTTGTTTTACATAAAAGTTTACTAAATACTATAATGCTGTTTTTTTTCTTTTCCAAAAGCACTATTACAAAAAAGTTTACCAAACACTCTGCTGCTTTATTTCACAGCTGTTTATTCTCACAGTACAGCAGAAGCAGTTTTTTTTCAGAGCACCTCCACCGTGATAAATAGCCCGATGGACAGGCTTCCCCACCAACCTAATAGTCAGAGCCTGATGCTTCAGCCCATGCAGGCATGTGGATGAAAGGGGGCCCGAGTGAGAGGCCCGTGGGGAGTCGCTGGCCCGAGAGCCCGAAGTGGGTATGATGCAAGGCTGGCGTCAGGGAGACGTCAGCCACATTCCCTCTTTTTTTTTGTCAGGGGTGTGCAATGCACGCGCGCGTGGGGGCGCGTCCCGACACAATTTGCAAGATGCGTCAAGTTACAGTTGGCATGCCACGTGGCGCCTCCGCGTGCTTTGGATCTCAACGGTAACTTTTTCTATACCGTTGGACCGTTGGATCTGAGATAAACGGTCCACGTTATTCGCCTTTCTAAGTAAAAAAAAAAACAGTTTAAAAATCTGAAAGATTACCGTTGTGCCACGTGGCACAATCTGGAGGGTTGGTTTTCAAATTTTTTTTAATCCAACGGCAGAGATTAATTATGTGAATAAAAAATTTAAAAATAAAATAAAATTAATAAAATCCGAAAAAAATTTTAAAAATTTTTAAATAAATTGATTTTACATTTCTATAAATACCTTCTCATTATTTTCTGCCTTACACCACAATTTCATATTTTCTCAACTACTTTCAACCACATTCTTATCTTTCTCTCAAAGTTTCAATCCAATTTTTTCCCAACAAAATGACTAATGATGCATGTACGAATTGGACGCTTATTGAAGATGTTACGTTGTGTACTAGCTGGGTTGAAGTTACTCATGATCTGATTACGGGTAATGAGATGCAATTGCGAGAAATGTGGAGTCTTATTCATGCCAATTATCTTGAGAAAATTGGTGGGAGAAGAACCAAAGAATCGATGTCCAGTCGTTGGAGAATACTCAGCCAATCGTATAGTATGTGGAGAGACGCTTTGGCACAAGCTAGTAGTAATCTTCGAAGTGGGGAAAATTTAGCGGATCATGTAACAATATATTATTTATTTGTTTGTAATATACCCAAATTTACATTAGCTACTTTGATTATAATTATTTCTTCTCCCGCATTGTGTAGACACTTCAAGCACAAGCTTGGTATAATGCCAAATCCAAAAACCAAAAGCAATAATTCACCCTGTGGGAATGTTGATATATTGTCAAATATTGTCCTAAATTCAAAGTTGTGCCTGTCGGTCCAGAATTTTTCATGAACAACACCCCTCTACACTCCCCGATCATGGCTCGCATGTTCATGAAGATGACGCAGAAGAAGTGCCTGAAATGCCCCCCCTGAACAAGCTTCGGGGTCGACCCGTTATCCAATTAGGCCTCAAGGTAAGAAGGCTTCAAAGAGAAAAGAGAGTGCTTCCAAGAATGATTATGCAAAGTATATGAAACAACTTGCTCGCCAAGGTGAATTGACTTTGGCTCGAGAAATGGCTAAATTTGAGGCTAATAAGACTAGAGATGAGGCAAAAGCTGCAGCTATTGAGAGAGAATTTCAAGCTAATGAGAGAGAAAGAGAGCTACATAGGCAAGAAAGGGAACATGTTAAATGATGTGAAAGAAAACTAACACACAAATTAAACCCTATTAAGATAGCTGTAGTATAAGCAAGTAAGGATCGTTCTAGGCCGGGGACTAACTAGGGCTGCTAATCTACAAATATGACTCAAAAACACAAAACTAGGCTTAAAAACACTAAACTAGGCACTTATGACTCAAATTAGCACAATACTATCAAATACACACTAAACTGACTCTAAGGAGTTATTTGGACGAATTTAAGACTAACAAGACTCAAAACACTCAAAAGAACTAAATTGGGACATATTCTAACTAAACTAATGCAACAAAATAAAGGGGGATTGGTTTTGGACGAAATTAACTAAACTAGACAGATTGCAAGAACTAAACAGATTAGACACGAATTAGAGTGAATTAAATGGGTAAAGGGCTTAGCTAGAGGGTCCTTCTCCACACATGACACATATGCAACACAAACCAATTTCCAGTTATTATTTCTTTAAACCATGAATGACAATGCCCCAAGTTAACCGTGAACTGCACTAATTGACCATCAGATTTTCCTAAGTTCAGTGAATTGGACGGACAACGCATCACAACCAAATTATTCTTCTCAAGTTCCCTACATGAACTGTATAATAGAAATACTATCAAAGATCATTAAGTTTTGTGAAAATCATAAGCATTGACAAGGCATTCGTAACTATGACATCATGATACTCATGCCAGGAATTTAACTTAACGCGATCGTGACCAACGACCTTCACTACTTGTGAATATAAGTTCGTAACAATTATGTGAAATTCCCTTATATTCTAGCGTCAAATTCATGCATGCAAACTAAGTAGGCCTCCTTAATCAACATACAAGAATAAGTTCTGAATCAAACAGTTAAGCAAATTGCATTCATGTTTTACGAAATAATAACTGAAGGTAATCAATTCATGTCACATATATGTTCATGGCTTTGAAATCGCCCCTAGCTAAAATAAATTTAGTTCCACATGATTGTAAAAATTAACAATGAATTCAACATAATTGTAAAACTAAAATAAGGATAGAAGACACCCCAGAGACGCTCCAGCACTCCCAAAGGCTTGGGGAGAGGCACGGCTCCAGATTCTCCTTCTTTCCTTCCCTTTGTTGCTGCACACCTTGAAAACTCTCTTAAAATCTCTCAATTGCTCTCAGAATTCTTAAGTGTGTATTGAATTGTGGTGTGTAATATGCGGCAAAAATAGGGGTATTTATAGGGCAGAGGTGCGCCACATTCTATTGGTTGGAAAGGGATTCAGATGGTACAAGTTCATGTGGGAAAAGGATTTCACAATCCACTCCAACAAGGGATAGGACCTACGGCAGATAGGGCTTCTAGAAGGGGTCCAGGCGCCAGATTTTTGGGGAATAAGATATGGCTTCTAGAAACAGGTTCTAGAGGTTCTAATGTAAGTGGGAATCCCTCTTTGTAGATGAAAACAAGGTAGGATAGGATTAGGATAAGGTAAGGATAAGATAAGGTAGTTTGGATAAGATAAGATAAGGTTTTGGATAATGTTTGAGATAATGCTCCATGTTTCTTGCTCTTCTCTTATCTTCTTTGACTTGAACTTGTTTCTCCAGATTTGTAGTATGATCCTAGCCTCTTTTGAACTCCAAATTCGTCCATCCACCTTGCTCCATAAGTAAGCTATCCATTCTTGGCCCAAAACTGCTCTAAAATGCTCCAAATTGCACTTTCTTTCCACTTTAGCACTTTGAACCTACAAACACACGAAAATAGCCTAAAACACTCTAATAAACATAATTTAGCTAAGTAAATGCAAGAAAACAAGCTAACTAAGTCGCATAAATATGCTCCTATCAAATCCTCCCACACTTAGCTTTTGCTAGTCCTCGAGCAAAACAAAAGAAACAAAACATAACCTAAACCTTCCAACGTTCGCCTCAGGGATTTCCAATGATACATAACATATTAAAGATCACCACTCCCATAGATTTTAGTTATCCTTACCCTCGAGCACATACTTAATCACAGTCGCCACTCTCGCATTTAATCAATTAAAATAATATTGTGAATGTCGTAACATGCCTTAGAGAATTCACTCAAGTCCTCACCGGATAGTCTCTATTTTCACACGAAATTTCTGACTCCACTCCCTATACTAGGTATATGTGAGAAGATTGATGTAAACATGTAGACTAGCACTCACATATGATTACAACAAAGAAGGCACTTTCTGGAATTATTAATGCATGTATATGATCTCATGAACGAAATGCCACTACTTAGATGCGAGAACCAGAGGTACCATATGCTCGTACCAATCCCAACCTCCACATATTGAAACACATAACAGTCAAGATTGAAGTCTAAGGGTTGTAACGGGGCTAGGGGTATTGGCTAACAAAGAATGATAAAGATAAACAAAAGTTCTTAAAGTGCTAGTAAGCAAGTAATGAAATTGGCACTTATAATTCACTCTTAATGGCAACACAAGGGGAAGATGCATGCAACATTTAGGGCCAGATTTCACATATTTGGACCCTTTCTTCAACAAACAACACTTAGAGCTCATTTTCACTTCTTCTCAACACTTTTTCTTTCTTTTCTTCACACTTTTCTTTTCTTTTTCTTTTTCCACGAATTTTCTTCTTTTTTTTTCTTTTTTTTTTCTTTTTCGAGCTCTTTTCTTTGGCACACAAATCATACTAATAGATTTCCAACGAAAACTTTCCCCCACACTTGTTTTTCTGCATAATATCGTTCAAAAGGAATTCCTTCTAAGTCATACTTACTATTCTTTAAGAACAAGGGTGTGGATAGTCCTATTCTAGGCTAGGTAGGGAAACGTAGGCTAACAACAAAATAGGCTAACTAAGGCTCAAAGGGGTTAAACCTACAAAACATAATGCAAGGGATAAGGCTTTTTGGCTCTAGTTTTAACTAACAACTTCATCTTGTCATATGTTATGCTAATCAATTTCATGCTTTGAATGAAACACGCATGAGTTCTAGTATTTGGAACTATAGTGATTAAACGCATTCTAAGTAGCAACCAAGCAAAGAATAATGAGATCATGCAACGATTTTAGAAAACAAGAACTTCACAGATTCATAACTCTCCAAATAAAAGCATAGGCTCAAGTCTCTCAGGGTTGTAGCGTTAATTTGAGTTCCTTCCTTCAAGCATGTTACAAAAACTGATTTTTTTCTTTTGTGATTACATGTGAATTCGTAACTTACAACTACAACTAAGCATAAACCAAAGAGCATATCAAACTTCCATCCATGTTCGTAACTTTCTTTAACAGTTATGCAATTAAAAACCAAATCCTCATCATTGTGTAGGGAGGTACCCTAAGACACAAACAATCAAACAAAAACAACTCTTTTTTGGTTTTTCAAAACAATTTTTTGAATTTTCGTAATTTTCTGTCAAAACACATTAAAACTCTTCAAAACACACTAAAAACACTTAAAAACAGTGAGTAACAACCTTTGAAGTGATAGGTGATAAATCCTACGAAATTGCATGAAAAACACTTAGTTACCCCCCCCCCCCCACACTTAAACCAAACATTGTCCTCAATGTTTCATACATAAACTCACACGCAAGCAAGCAAACAACACAACTAACAAACATGGAAAATATGGCAAAGTAAAAGCAATAAAGTGTAGGGTTTAGGAACGCAAATTTGGTTGTAGTGCCGGAGCTTCCGAGGTCTCTTTATTGAAAGCATGGGTTGCCTCCCAAGAAGCGCTTGCTTTAATGTCTTCCAGCGGGACGAATCTTCCACTTAAGCTTGAATAGGGCCCACGGCATGGAGGGTTTCGCCCTCCACAGCTTGCTCCTTGAAGCGTCCATGCATTGGATCTTTGAATCGAAGGGGATAGTGATCCTTCCTGTTTTTGGTGTTTTGCTTCCTTAAGTCAATGTGAACTCCCCCACCACCTTGAATTTGATTAGGTACCTGCTCCAAAGAAGGTAACAACCTATTAGTTGAAATGGGAATCAAAATTGGAATAGGTGGCTTACCCATGTACTGCGATGAAGTGGCAGCTTTGTGAACAAATGCATATGGGGTGCATTCGGCCATATTTGGTGGGTAGAGGGTTGTGGCCGTGCAATCCTTGTGATCCACTCTAATTCCTTCTTCGTTGGTGGTTCGAAATACATCCTTCTTGATTGGTGGTGAACGTTCCTGCCTTTTATTTTTAATTACATCAATGGCAAAACAAGAACGAACATCATTAGTATGCTCAACAGATTCAGAAACTTTGAAGTTAATCATATCACCACCAAACTCCATAGCTACTGCTCCCTTGGCCACGTCAATCTTGGTGTGGGCTGTTTTCATGAAAGGTCGTCCAAGTAAGATTGGCGATGGTGGAGAGTGGGCTGAATCCTCCATGTCAAGCACATAGAAATCTGCAGGAAAAATCAAATGGTCTACCTGCACCAAAACATCTTCCAACACTCCTTTCAGATATGCATTAGATCGATCGGCTAATTGAATAATGACACCATCGTTTTTAAGCTCTCCTAGATTCATGGATGCATAAACAGAATATGGCATGAAATTTATTGATGCACCTAAATCTAGCATAGCATGTTCAAATCTTGTATTACCAATTACACAAGGGATGGTGAAACTACCTGGATCTTTGTATTTAGGTGGCATTTTTCTTTGCAACATTGCAGAGACGTTTTCACTCACATGTACCACCTCTTTCTCTCGAATCCGTTTTCTTGTTGTACAAAGCTTCTTCAAAAACTTAGCATACTTTGGGATTTGCTTTATAGCATCATGGAGTGGGATATTGACGTGCAGTTTCCTAAACGTCTCCATAATGTCTTTTTCCTCCTCTTCGGTCCTAGTTTGCATAAATCTGCCAGGGAAAGGAACATTGGGTGGAATAATGTTAGGAGGAATTGAATTTGGGCCTACCTTAGTGGAGTTGGACACCTTAGTGGAGTTGGACGGCATAAATGTCTTAGGAGGCTGTGGTAAGGGTTGTGCATCCCTTGCCGTGGTCCTTTCTTCTTGTTGCAGCAGCTTGTCATCCTCTTCATGACTTGGTTTAGACGTTTTGGGGCTGGTTCCCACCTCCTTGCCACTTCTCAACGTGATAGCATTGGCGGTTTCAAAACTTCCCTTTGGATTGACAACGGTTGAGCTAGGCAGTTTGCCTTGCTCTCTAAACTGTCCCATGAATTCCGCCTATTTGCCCCATTTGTTTCTTCAATTCACCCATCTCTTTGGCTTGATTTTGATTTTGTTGCGTCAAAGTGGTTAGTATTTGAAGAATTGTATCACTATCCAATGACGTACCTGAATTTGGTTGGGCAGATTGTGGTTGAGGTTGTGTTGGTACGAATGGCCTTTGGAATATCCCGGGAGGTGGCTGTCTAAATCCGCCTTGTTGTTGAGGTTGTTGAGGCTCACTCCACTTCATATTTGGGTGATCTCTCCAGACCGGATTGTACGTGTTGGAGTATGGATCATACTTGGGCTGATTTTGACCTTGATAACCAATGGCGTAGGCACTTTCCCATCCCCCATTCTCTATCAATTGAGTGCATGTATCCGAGGGGTGTCCTTGCATAGAGCACACGCCACAAGTTGTATTTCCTTGCACTTTCGATCCTTCAACAAACTGTGACAACATAATAGTGAGGTTAGCCATTTGAGATTGCAATTCAGAGATTGAACTTACCTCATTTACTTGCTGCCGTGGGGGGTCTCTTTGTCCAATGCCTTCGTATTGTTGTGCATTCAAGGCTCGATTTGCAATTAAGATCTTTGCATTAATTGGTGTTTTGTCGACCAAAGCACCACCTGCAGAGGCATCTAGCATTTGTCTCTCAATTGGAAGAAGTCCTTCGTAGAAGTATTGAATTAGAAGCTCTTCCTTCATTTGGTGTTGTGGGCAGGATGCAACTAGGGCCTTGAAACACTCATAATATGCCAGAAAGGATTCTCCTTGGTTTTGTTGAATGCCACTAATCTTCTTCCTTAAAAGAATGGCTCTTGACGTTGGGAAGAATTTCTCCAAGAATGCTCTTTTCATGATTTCCCAAGAAGTGACGGTTCCAGGTGCTAATTCAAATAACCAATCTTTAGCCTTTTCAAAAAGAGAGAATGGAATTGCTTTCATCTTCAAAATACTGCCATCTATGTTGATTGGTGTCATGCTTGAACAAACAATTTCAAATTCCTTCAAGTGCTTGTTTGGATCTTCCATGGACAGCCCATGGTATTTCGGAATGTGGTGCAGCAAGCTAGACTTCAATTCGAATTCATCGGTCTTGCCCGCAACTTCCCTAGGATATTGAATGCATAAGGGCAAGGCATTGGCCAATCCCGAGGCTGAAAGTTCCTTGATTGTTTGATTATCCACGGCCATGGCTTGTTCTTCCTCTTCCACTTCTTCTTCTTCAAGTTCGGATTCAGAATTAGGTGGACTAGGTTCTGGGTTCTTCCTCTTCCTTCTCAAAGTTCGTTCAAAATCGTCGTCAAACTCCAAGATATGTGTACGAACTGGTTGAGAGCTCCGAGTCATAAACTAGTACCTAAAACAAAGAAAACAAAATGAAATCAGAACACAAAGTGAAAACACACGACACAAACAAGGGAGATTGGCAATTTTGCTAATCCCCGGCAACGACGCCAAAATTTGATGTGAAAGAAAACTAACACACAAATTAAACCCTTTTAAGGTAGCTGTAGTATAAGCAAGTAGGGATCGTTCTAGGTCGGGGACTAACTAGGGCTGCTAATCCACACAAATATGACTCAAAAACACAAAACTAGGCTTAAAAACACTAAACTAGGCACTTATGACTCAAAACAGCACAATACTATCAAATAGACACTAAACTGACTCTAAGGAGTTATTTGGACGAATTTAAGACTAACAAGACTCAAAACACTCAAAAGAACTAAATTGGGACAGCTTCTAACTAAACTAATGCAACAAAATAAAGGGGGATTGGTTTTGGACGAAATTAACTAAACTAGACAGATTGCAAAATCTAAACAGATTAGACATGAATTAGAGTGAATTAAATGGGTAAAGGGCTTAGCTAGAGGGTCCTTCTCCACACATGACACATATGAAACACAAACCAATTTCCAGTTATTATTTCTTTAAACCATGAATGACAATGCCCCAAGTTAACCGTGAACTGCACTAATTAACCATCAGATTTTCCTAAGTTCATTGAATTGGACGGACAACACATCACAACCAAATTATTCTTCTCAAGTTCCCTACATGAACTGCATAATAGAAATACTATCAAAGATCATTAAGTTCTGTGAAAATCATAAGCATTGACAAGGCATTCGTAACTATGATATCATGATACTCATGCCAGGAATTTAACTTAACGCGATCGTGACCAGCGACCTTCACTACTTGTAAATATAAGTTCGTAACGATTATGTGAAATTCCCTTATATTCTAGCGTCAAATTCATGCATGCAAACTAAGTAGGCCTCCTTAATCAACATACAAGAATAAGTTCTGAATCAAACAGTTAAGCAAATTGCATTCATGTTTTACGAAATAATAACCGAAGGTAATCAATTCATGTCACATATATGTTCATGGCTTTGAAATCGCCCCCTAGCTAAAATAAATTTAGTTCCACATGATTGTAAAAATTAACAATGAATTCAACATAATTGTAAAACTAAAATAAGGATAGAAGACACCCCAGAGACGCTCCAGCACTCCCAAAGGCTTGGGGAGAGGCACGGCACCAGATTCTCCTTATTTTCCTTCCCTTTGCTACGGCACACCTTGAAAACTCTTGCAAAATCTCTCAATTGCTTTCAGAATTCTCAAGTGTGTATTGAATTGTGGTGTGTAATATGCGGCAAAAATAGGGGTATTTATAGGGCAGAGGTGTGGCACACTCTCATGGTTGGAAAGGGATTCAGATGGTACAAGTTCATGTGGGAAAAGGATTTCTCAATCCCCTCCAACAAGGGATAGGACATGCGGCAGATAGGGTTTCTAGAAGGGGTCCAGGGGCCAGATTTTAGGGAATAGATATGGCTTCTAGAAACAGGTTCTAGAGGTTCTAATGTAAGTGGGAATCCCTCTTTGTAGCTGAAAACAAGGTAGGATAGGACTACGATAAGGTAAGGATAAGATAAGGTTTTGGATAATGTTTGAGATAATGCTCCATGTTTCTTGCTCTTCTCTTATCTTCTTTGACTTGAACTTGTTTCTCCATATTTGTAGCATGATCCTGGCCTATTTTGAACTCCAAATTCGTCCATCCACCTTGCTCCATAAGTAAGTTATCCATTCTTGGCCCAAAACTGCTCTAAAATGCTCCAAATTGCACTTTCTTGCCACTTTAGCACTTTGAACCTACAAACACACGAAAATAGCTTAAAACACTCTAATAAACTTAATTTAGCTAAGTAAATGCAAGAAAACAAGCTAACTAAGTCGCATAAATATGCTCCTATGATTAAAGAAGAAAGAATGGCTCAACAAGAACGTGATATTATGAACACGCCTTTAGAAGGGAAGTCTCCAAATTCTAAATATTTTTGGAAGTCGGAGAAAGCAGATGTGGTGCGAAGGAGGCATGCAAGAGAAGCGAGAGCAAGAGGAGATGGTCCTAGCACGACAAGAGAAGATCATCCTAGCACCACAAATTGGTTAGGTGATGATGATCCATTCACGAGCCCATAATTTTCCAATCACTTTGTTTGTGATCGGAGCCCATAATTTTCCAATCACTTTGGGTTGTAATTTATTATTTATTGAATAGAGTCTGTTATTTCCAATTTATTGATTTTAGTACTTTATTTAAAGTAAGAGTAAATTTATTTATACTAAGAGAATCTCTATTCAAAGGACATAAACACACCAAATAAAATTACATAAACATACCAAATAACAAAAAACTCACTAAATGAACTAAAAAAAACACACCAAATAAAATTACATAAATATACCAAATAATAAAAAACTCACTAAATGAACTAAAAAAAACACACCTAATAAAATTACGTAAACATACCAAATAATAAAAAAAACTCACTAAATGAACTAAAAAAAACACACCAAATAAAATTAAATAAACACACCAAATAAAAACAAACACACTAAATGAACTTAAGTATCTTGAGTTTGTTTCAATTCCCACTGGTGCTCTATCAAGTCAATTTGTCGGTCATTGTGCATATATGGCCTTTGAAGTGCAGTATATCGTTGAATGAGCCTTTCATTGTAACGTCCATCCATTTCTAATGGCTCGTGTTGCACCGGTTCTTCGATGGCGTCACGAGCACAATATATTTGTGTTCTTGAATTGTTCATCGTGTCTGGCTCATATTCATCAACGACATCATAATCGTACTCATCTTCCACAATCATGTTGTGAAGAATGATGCATGTCATCATGATGGATCTCAGCGACTCTAAATCAAACATTCTGGCAGCACCCCTAACAATCTCCCAGCGAGCTTGGAGGATACCAAAACAACGCTCCACATCCTTCATGCACCCCTTTTGACAACTTGCAAAGTGTTTTTCCTTTGCACTTCACAGACGTGGCATTGTTTTGACAAACAATGACCACCATGGGTAAATGTCGTCTGCTAGGTAGTATGGCCCGTCGTACTTATGTCCGTTGACCTAGTATGTGACTTTTGGTGCCTTTTCTTGCAGGACATCATTGAACACTGGGGATTGGGTAAGGACATTGAGGTCATTTTGAGCTCCCGGAACCCCGAAAAAGGCGTGCCAAACCATGTATCAAAAGATGCCACCGCCTCCAAAATGATACTTTTTGCTCCTTTTCTGTCCCCATAAGTGCCTTGCCATGCACTTGGACACTTTTTCCAGGTCCAGTGCATACAGTCGATGCTTCCAATCATCCTAGGAAAACCTCGCATCTTGGTCTTCTTTAAAAGCCTTTGCAAGTCCATCTCAGTAGGTCTCCAGAGGTACTCTGCGGTTTGGATAGATTCGATTGCTCCGTAAAACCTCATCAGGGACTCAAGAATGGTTGATTTCCCCATCCTCGTTACCTCATCCACTTGGTCTACAGATTGCTCCATATGCAAGCATCCGCAAGGCAGCAGTAATTTTTTGCTCAAGAATAAGACCCATAACACCAAAAGCATCATTCTTTTGCACAAAGTAAGAATCATGGTTGCAAACAACAATCGTGATTTTGTTGAACAAATGTCGTTCCATTCTAAAACGACGTCTAAAGTACGTCTAAAGTACGTATTAGGGAATGCACTGTTACAGACAAAATAATCGTCCAAGAGATATGTACCTCGTCATTGCCTGCTTCTATCAAGGTTTGCGGAACGGCTGGGCCTGCAGATCTGAACCACAGCTTGGATGACTTCATGGGAATGTGAGGCTCTAGCCATTCTTGCTTCGTCATCTCTCATTCTACGCTCCTCATCCTCTTCCATCTCATTTTGGGCCACCTGGAGATTGAACATTCCTTCTGATTGGTTAAACAGTTCTTCCTCTTGCTGATCGATTTCTCACATCATCCTTGAAGAAGAAGACATTATAAGAATGAAGCAGAAACTATGAATAATGATACAGATTTTAATTTTGGTGAAGAAGGAAGCAGAAACTATGAATAATGATAGAGATCTTGAGAAAATTGGTGTGAGATTTCTAAGGATGGATGGTGGATTATATGGAGGGTTCAGAAATGATTAGGTTATAGGTAATGCCACGTGGCATGCCGTCATTCGTTAAAAATCTGATCGAAATCTATCCTCAAAGATTGTAAACAGATTGTGACACGTGGCGGGCGTGATTGGTTAAAAATCTTATCGGAAATCTATCCTCAACGATTCTGAAAAGGTAACGACACGTGGCACGACGACATTGGATAAAAATCTTTTCGAAATCCACCACCAATAATTGTCTTTTCAGATAATGACATGTGGCGCACTGAGAACGATTAAAAATCTTATCCGAAATTACAAATAAAATTATAAAAAAATACTAACATTTTATTGCCTATTGCCAGGGCTATTCAGTGTAGGGGTGGAGATGCAAAAGGCAGTTATTGTTCATTAAGGGCAGTTACTGCTCACTGGATGAATTAAATAGTGAATAGCCCTTGGGGGCCTTAACAATGGTGGAGTTGCTCTCAAAGCGCAGCAATACCAAACCAGCCCGTCTTGTACCATTTAATGATATGCAGCATTGAAGAAATTTGTTTAGAAGTCATAAGATTTATGTAAGCTATTATTATCCTCAATGCTCGTCTGCTAGACTAATAGATTTTAAGTTATATAGATATATGGTAATGGTAAATCAAAAATCTAAGATGACAATTATGTGATTGTGACAGTTTCTCCCTCACAAAATATCATAGCCTCTCTTTGTCAAAGAGGAGATCATAAATGTGGACTTTTGTGTGATTATGAAGTATCTCTATAATTTAGATTCGTAAGAGAAAAGGTCGAGACAAAAGCCCCGCTTGGTATTGCTTTAATTTTTCCATAAAAAACTGCTTCATTTCAAAGTAAAAATGTTTGGTAAACTAAAATATTTTGTTTAATTTAAAAGCAATGACCTTTATAGAGCAACTTTTAAAAGCGTCTTGTAGATTGTTTTTGAAAAAAAAAAACAAAAATCTCTAGTTGAGTGTTTAATGAATATTACAATTCTTGGAATACCCTCATTAGTTTTATAAATAAGACATTATTTATACTTCTACACACATTTTATACATTAGAGAACAAAGTAACCGCAAATTCCACTACCATTGTTACCACCATCAGCCTCATAACCACAACCACCGCTGTGACAACCTGCCCCTAATTCTACGATTTTATAAATTTTAAAAGTGTGAATTGACAAAAATGCCCCTAGAGGCAAGGATTTTGACTTATGTTGACCATTTTTTAGAGAGTACTCATTCTTTTAGCGTATCCTTGTATAGCTCGTCATAACGAACGCATAGGCGTAAACGAAATTGGAATCAAAGCTACAGGTAAAATTTTATGGAACTACGAACGTGGAGGGCATTTTGGTAATTTCACGTTGCAGGGATATTTTTCTGTTTTGTCTTTTATGACATTCATTTGTGCAGCCAGTGAGGCCCACAATCCATCCTCTCCCCATTCCTCCTTGTCCCCTATCTCCTGGACCTCCCTCTCTTGTCAACTCTCACTCTCCTCACCTTTCATTTCAAAACTCACCATCTCTCTTTCGGTGAATAACCATTGAGACACCACCACCACACAAACCCTTCACCGGACCGGCAAACTCCAAATTGTCACAGCATCAGATTACTATCGTCTCACCGCCACAAACTTAACCCCAAGCTTGGGTCACTAGAATCAAGCCATGGAGCTCTAGCGGAGCATTGTTTTAGATATGGCTTCCCAGCGAGTTTCCATAAATCCCAACCCAGGTAAATGTTAGGGTCTCTCTTCCCTTTATCTTTCTCATTGTTAGTGAACGATCTCAAGGTTGGATGCATTTTTGTTAGGGTTAATGTTGCTGGGACGAAGGGGGGACATTCCCAGAAATCTGGGAGAATCAAGATCCGTGGCCATCCCGCCACTTTCAGACCATTTTCCCGACCAACACGGACCACGACTGAGCTTCTAATAGGTATATGCTTGTTCTCTACATTCTAACTTCAAAATGGCTTTTGAATCATCGAATTTGGTTAAGTATCGAGTTAGTAATCAGCCTTGAAGTTAGGAAGAAAACCTGCAAATTTCTGGCTTCAAAATGGCACGTGGTACTGCAGTGGTTGGTGCATGGAGCACACACGTCTCCACTGAGGTACTGTGCTCCGCCGCCGTGGCAACTTTTTCGACAAACTTTCCAGCGACCCAACTCGGCGCGTGGTGGCTCGTGGGGAAACCCGAGGTTACTTCTTAGGTTTCTCGACGTGCCGAACCCAAATTCGTTGTCTGTTTTATGAAATTCGACCGTTTTAAAATAGTTTCTTCATTAGCCATACTTTGTACGAAAATGAGTAATTACATTAGTACATTATATTTGATAGGAGCATATTTAGGTGACTTAGTTAGCTTGTTTTCTTGCATTTACTTAGCTAAATTATGTTAATTATAGTGTTTTAAGCAATTTTCGTATGTTTATAGCTTCAAATGGCAAAAGTAGCAAGAAAGTGCATTTTGGAGTAGTTTTGGGCTTGGAATGGATAGCTTACTTATGGATCAAGGTGGATGGACAAATTTGGAGTTCAAATGAGACTAGAATCATGCTACAAATCTGGAGAAACAAGTTCAAGTCAAAGAAGATAAGAGAAGAGCAAGAAACATGGAACATTATCTCAAACATTATCCAAAACCATATCTTATCTTATCCAAACTACCTTATCTTATCCTTACCTTATCCTAATCCTATTCTACCTAGTTTCTAGCTACAAAGAGGACTCCTAATTACATTTAAACACCTAGAAATCAGATTTCTAGAAGCCTCATCCTATTCCTACAAAGGTGCCGCACATACCATCTTCTAGAAGCCCAAATACTTGCTGTAAGACCCATTCCTTATCCCTCATGGAATCTGCTCGAATTTAACCTTGTTCCTTGTGGATTTGGAGTCCCAATCCTCTTCCAAAACAACCTTTGAGTCGTGCCTAGTGCCCTATAAATACAAGCCTTGCCACAGATTTTCATGGAGAGCTTCAGAGACAGATTTTTAGAGAGAAATGCCATAGTGCAGCAGCAAAGGAGAGGAAGGAGTGCAATCTGCCATTGCTGGAGCATTCTTGGGTTGTTTCTATCCTTATTTTAGTTTAATGTTTGTTTTAATTTGGTTTTTCAGTCATGTGGAACTAATTTTATTTTAGCTAGGGGCGATTTCAAAGCCATGAACATATATTGCATATGAATTGATTACCTTCAGTTATTATTTCATGAATCGTGAATGCAATTTGCTTAACTGTTTGATTCATAACTTATTCTTGTATGTTGATTAAGGAGGCCTACTTAGTTTGCATGCATGAATTTGATGCTAGAATATAAGGGAATTTCACCTAATCGTTATGAACTTATATTCACAAGTAGTAAAGGTTGCTAGTCACAATCGTGTTAAGTAAATCCTTGGCAGGAGTATCATGCTTTTCATAGTTACGAATGTCTCGTCAACACTTATGATTTTCAAAGACCTTAATGACCTTTGATATGTTTTTCTATCATGCTTTTCATAGTTAGGAAACTTGACAAGGATAATTTGGTTGTAATGCGTATTCCATTCAATTCAATGAACAAAGGAAAATCTGATGGTTAATTTGTGCTTTCATGGTTAACTTGGGGTGTTGTCATTCATGGTTTAGAGAAATAATAACTGGAAATTGGTTTGTGTTGCATATCACCCAATTCGTTTTACCTTTGTTTAGAGTCTTTAATCTGGTTGTTTTAGTTTAATTTCGTCCAAAATCAATCCCCTTTTACCTTGTCATATTAGTTTAGTTAGAATCTGTCCCAAATTAGTTGTTTTAAGTATTTTGAGTCTTGTTAGTCTTAAATTCGTCCAAATAACTCCCAAGTGTCTGTTTTGAGTCTTTTTGAGTGTTTTGTACTGTTTTTAGTCTTTTTAGTTTATTGTGAGTCATAAGTGTCTAGTTTGACGTTTTTAGGTTTAGTTTTGTGTCTTTCAGTTATATTTGTGTTGAATAGCATCCCTAGTTAATCCCCAGCCTAGAACGATCCCTACTTTCTTATACTACAACTATCTTAATAGGGCTTAATTTGTGTGCTAAGTTTTTATCACATCAATATTTACGTAAACGGTTTCATTTGTAGGTGAAACGCATCGCGAGGATCTTCGATGCCGGCAAGGCGGGTTCGACTCGACGACATGAATAGTGAGTGAGTCTTTTCTTTGATATATATATATATACATATACATACATACATATATATATATATATATTGGTTAGTTTCCATATGTACATCTATTAATAAATTCTCTACGTGACTGCCATGATTAAATTAATGTTTATAAGAAATTCTTTATTATTGGGAAATTATGAAATAATCCTACGGGATGCACATGTAAGCGTGCCATAAGGGGATGCCTTAATTATATTTATGGTCATGAATAATGTTATATTGACTACAATTGTTGAATTGTTGTGGCATGATTATATTTATGTTATATGCTCATCATTTGTTGCACCGGTGTTTCACGTGTATGTGCACATCGCACCGTACACTCACTTTGGATCCATTGCAGGTGCCGGTCCTATCCTAAATTGCTATAGGCAATTAGGACTTGTACGTGCTGTGCATAGCACCAGTCTTCACGTGATTGTAGTACTAGAGCGTATGTCATTATTACACCCAGTCCTGTTCATGTCAAAATACCCCTGCATAAACTTGTGTGTCAGCACATGTCGATGAGCACTCGATATGATATGTTCATTTATGCGATAATATGTGATTACGGACGTCATGTATTTATGTACGAAAGTTGTGACGTTTGGCATCCTTGAAATACTGCTGGCTATGGTAAGCATTTTTATACTATACGTAGTATGTATAATTTGGAAACTTCAAAAAGGTTTTTATAAATCTTTATTTTTAGCCCCACTCACCCTTGTTTTTCGCCCCTCTAGGTTTTAGCAGCTGTACTTTCGTATCGACGAGGATTCTTGGCAAATCTCAGTATAGGTGGCTACCTTTGGTGGTATAATTCTTATCCTACTTTACTGTACTTACTTGTGGTCTGACATCTCGTGTGAAATGGGTTCATTCCCGCTCACATGCGCACTCTTGTATTTAGGAACTTTTAGGTTTAAATTTATACACATTTTCCACATCACTACACTTTTTGGCTTTGTCACCTTCCAGGTGTCGGCTAACACAGCCAAATTCGGAGTCCAAGTGGACATTTCAGGTCGGGATGTGTCAGCCGCTACTGCCACCCCTACCATCAATGTTACCCATGCACCTTTACCATTACCGCCATCATCACCACCATTGCCCCCGCCATCACTGCCACTGACACCATCGCCATTATCATGTTTATTTATGTCATTATAAACAATTATATCATATTTACATCAACATTTATCAAATGCATTAACACTGTTTTCATACTTAGAACTTTTAAAAATACAGTATATCAAACGTTCATCTGTTTTATTTTACAGCTGATTATTCTTAAAGCATATCCGAAAAAGGGTTTAAGGTACAATAACATTATGCAAATAATCAATAATATTATGCAAATAATCATTAATATTATAGAAATAATCAATAATATTGATTTTTTGGTTTGGTGTAAAACATTACGAATGTAAAGCAAGCAAGACAAATTGAACAATTTTGTACTCATGGTTTGTACATATAGTTTGTATACAGATAAATTAACGTCTTAATTTGATCTAAGAGAAATTTGAAATCTGGGTCCATATGGATCCTGAAGAAAGTTAAAATTTCATCATAAAATCAACTGATAATATAAAAAGTAACCCAACTTACTTACAAATCCTCTAGAAAAGAAATGACGAACAATTGAGCATTCGTTGAGTCCTTTGTGATTGAATGAGAAAAAGGAGTACTTGCATTGTAGCTTAAAGTTTCAGACGTGACAGAAAACATAAATATGGTCGATTGTTCATTTATTCCATTTAGGTATGGGGGGAGTACATCGATTCAATGTGATATTAATTTGTTCCAACACCGGATACCTTTGCTTCACCAAACTGTACAATGCCTGCATAATATTACTGCACATGAAGCGATGGTCGTGAAAGTGGAATCCGGATCCTCGTCGGATCTTTTTTGTGAGGATCCCAAGAATTTAAGAATCGTGTTCGTTCATCGTACATCGTACGGTCAGAAATTATTTTAAATATTTTTATTTAAAATTAAACTGACCATACGATGTATGATAAATGGACACGATTCACGGATCACCAGGATCCTCACAAAAAGGATCTAGAGAGGAACCTGTTGGCTGAAAGTGATCAAGAAACCGAATTTAGATTCCATCCCAATCTTATTTTGATCCTCACATCTTATATGTTCATCATACATTGTACGGTCAGAAATTATTTTATACTTTTTATTTAAAATTAAACACAAATAGTACCTAATGAAATCTGGCCGCACAATGTATAACGAACGGATAGAATGTGGAGATCCTTAGGATCCTCATCCAAGGAACCGGAAGAAGATCGATGACATGTGAAGTATATAGCTATTTTACTGGAAACATGTTCAGCTTCACGTGGCATTCTGATCTAACAATGCTAATACTATTCGAAGAGAAATTCACACATACTTTGTATTATTAAACTAAAACGTTGTGATGACTATGAATTGTCATGTAAATCCGTTTGAACACATCACCTTATTAGAATTTGTGGTAATTAGGTAATGTGGGGGTTTTTTTTGGGAGTTTTAACGAAACACTGCAGATACTATTCACTTTTAAAGAAAAACCACATTTTTACCTTTACCTGACACTATTCACTATACCTTTAAAAAGTTTTAACGAAACACTCCAGATACTATTCACTTTTAAAGAAAAACCACATTTTTACCTTTACCTGACACTATTCACTATACCTTTAAAAATGGTTTTTCGTTAAAAGAGAACTTTTTTTGGACTTTTCATTGGTTTTCCTTTTTTTTTGGGGGGGGGGGGGGGGGGGGGAGGGGTGTGTGTGTGAAAGAATAGAAGGAATAAAGGAGAAGAGAAATGATAAGACGATTCTTTCAAAGTGGAACTCTTTACAAACTCTCTGTTACTTTATAGTTTAATGTCAATTCACATGTCAACATTATAAAATTTTGTGTCCAAAATATGAGGTGACAAAGAGTTTTTTCAAAGTGGAACTCTTTACAGACTCTCTGTCACCTCACAGTTTAATGTCAATTCACATGCCAACATTATAAAACTTTATGTCAAAAATATGAGGTGACAGAGAGTTCATGAAAAATCCCACTTTTAAGAGAGTCTCCCCGCTAAGGCATGCTTTCGCTAGTAGAGAGGGGAAGGAATAAAGAGGAAGAATGAACAAAATCAAAATTTTGAAAGTGAAAATAACTAAGATTAATTGATTTTTTTTTTTAGTTATAAGTTATCATTTTGTGTGTTATCCGTATATAATTCTTCTAAATCCTTCCCGTCTTGCATTCTTTCTCCACTCTTCTATATATCAGATTTGTTTATATATTTTCTTTTTATCTCTACCAAAACAATTTAAAATAAATAGTTATTAAATGGGTCCTAATAATTTTTAAATAATATAGACCTCTTCAACCTAAACTTGCATAAATCTGTGGTTATGTCTTTATCTTTCACCATATGACATAAATTGTGACAGCCCGTCCCTAAGTTTAATGTATTTTATTCTTGATGACGTGGAAGTGACATATTTACTCTTGAACGTTGGGTCGTGTTTGCGTAATTGGGCTAAGAGAATGACCCAATCATAACGTTTCCTATAAAATTGGGCCAATTATCCTAATTCCCATTTGTTGGGAACCAATTAGAATTTAAGGTTACGTTAGTTTTTTTTAGTTAGTTAGTGGGATGTTGGCCCAATTAGGAACTAGGGGGTATTTGGGGTGACCAATCCGGATCACCATTACACACACACTCACACGTACACAAGCACGGGCACCATCATCCTAACCCTCTCTCTTCTCGACTCTTCTATCTCTGTACAGTTTGTACGGAAAAATCCCACATCCTCATTTCAAGCACAGATCGAACATTTTAGGACTACTTTTGAGTTCCTTGCAAGCTTACGAACACAACCATATCATTACTTAGGCGTGAGACCTTTGAAAGCTCGAGAACCAGGAAGCTTCGACGAGGGTACAGTGACTCCGTCGTAATCGCACATTTTTCACGGAGTTTTAAGGCTCGAGAAGGTATTTATTTGATCTTTCTAGTGTTTTAGAACAAATTTGGACTAGTTTTAACGTCGGAGTGTGTCAGTTCTTAGAGTTGCTGAGGTGACCGGAAGTAGTGAAGGTTTTCCGGCCTTTTCTGTGGAAGTTTGGCCTTCAAATTGGTAAGAATGTGTTCTTCTCGTCTCCAGCTTCATTTTGATGCAAATTTCATGGAAATTGGTTGAAAAACGAGCGAGAAATTAAGTTTAGAAAAATTTTCAGAAACCGGCAGTTGCAGCGGTGGCCGGCGCCAGAGTCCGATGATTCGCTGGAGAAGAAGGTGAATATTCCTTCAACTTTGATGGAATATTCCTATGGGAGAATAACAACGTCAATTAACTTTAACTGAATATTCTATTATTTAATAGAATATTCCCTAACGGCGTTAGAGATTCCGTCCATATGCCAGGCACGTGCCTAAGCGTGGGCGGCGCGTGTGGCCGTGCCTTGGCCGGCGCGTGGGACCCTAGAATTTTTTTCTAAAAATATGGGGATGTTCGTGGGGTTGAGTAGGTCACGTTGGTATATTCAAACACCCCAATTGAGCAATGTATGAGAAGTTATTACCTAGTTTTTGTTATGTGCTTATAAATAACCTTAAAATAGTTGTTTCGCATATAGGGGAGACATACCCAGAGGACGAGTGCGGTGAAGCGAGGCTCGGGGGCTACGACCCTTCTATATATCAGTGAGTAGGCACTTTGGTTTATATATATATATATATATATATATTGCATTTTCCCAGAAAAAATCATTTAATTGGTTTATGCTTTGAAATATCATGTTACATGTTTATAAGTTAGAATAAGCTTTTATTAGTTGCATATATTATGGTTGACACTGGGGACGCTCAGGTAAGGTTATATGTGGTAAATGGTAAGTTTTATGACTATGGTTATGTTTGGTGATAGTTAAAGCTCATAAACCTGCACCTATGGTTATGTTTGGTGATAGTTAAAGCTCATAAACCTGCACCCCGGTGTTAGTGCTCCCGCCCGTGGCCAGGGCATAGTCCTTCACGTGATGTTCACCTCCCGCACCATACGCTCACCTTGGATCCAAGTTAGGTGCACAATCTTGTACAGACCACATTAGGTGGTTCTGACATGTAGGTGACCTGTGATTATTAGCACCGTCTTCATGTGATCGTAGCACTTGAGCTTATTTATTACACCTAGCCCTGTCGTACAGACCACATTAGGTGGTTCCGACTCGTGTGCAGGCATACTTGATGAGCTATAGGTTTAGCAGTACAGGCCACCATAGGTGGATCTGGCTACATATTATTACTCATTGCTTTATTTCATATGGTTGGCTTGTTTATTTATGTGGCATCTTGCATGGCTTACATAACGGGACTTTGGATTGTGGAGTTGGCTTTTGAGATGTATATGTATACGTATTCTATTTTCTGGGAAACTATACAGGTTTTACAGTGAGGGGTTAGAACTTTTAAGAAAGGAAACGTTTTTTAAAAGCTTTATTTTTGCCCACTCACACTTTCTGTTTTTGCGCCCCTCTAGGTTCTAGGTAGGAATGCTTGCTGGTGGCTTATGATGACGCGATGACGGTTCTGACAGTCTGTAATTTATGTAGGACCATCTCACTGGTATTGTATAATTAGTATTTGTCCTGCTGGACTGCACTTAGGCTACCTATGCTCTGATTATGTGTTGTCACACTTAAACCTCGTCACTTGCACTATAGTGTTCGCCTAAACTAAATTAGTTACTTTGGTTTTTAATTACTCGCATTTTTATTCTCTTATCACTTTCGCACTGCACACATGGCTACGTCACCCTCACGTGACTGCCAGCACGCCTTGATTTAGGCTGGGGTGTGTCAGTTTGGTATCAGAGCCTAGGTTTGGCAGTCTTGCATATTTTGTGAGTATTCCAATTATTTTGGTGTCTTCTGTCAAAACTATGCCGCCTCGTAGAGAGCCACGTACGTCAGCTGAGTCTAATTTTCCTGATATAGCTCAGTTAAGGAAACTATTGCTAATGCTATTTAGTCTTCGCTTCGCCCTCCTCAGAGGACTCCTCTGAAGACGGTATATAATCTGAAGTTGAATAATTTTATGGGTTGTGAAGGACACGAGGGAGCTGAGCGTTGGCTCAATCATCTTGAGAAAAATTTTAGGTTGATGCAGAGACAGGGAAATCTCCCTGAAGATAGGTGGGTTAAGACTACCGCTTGGTTTTTAGGTGAGGAGCCTGCATCTTGGTAGAGACAGGAGTCCTATCAGTTGTCACAGGAGGAAGCTGCTAATTGGGAAGTTTTTAAGCAGTTGTTTCAGAAAAGATTCTTTCCTCCGGAGTACATAGATCGAAAGAAGTAGGAATTCACGCATTTAAAGCATGGAAAGATGTCGGAAAATGAGTATTACAGGAGGTTTACTGATTTGTCTCGCTATTGTCCGGATATTGCTGCTAATCCGGCAGAGATGCTTCACCGTTTTAGATTGGGTACTCGAAAGAAGTGGCGTTCTATGGCGACTACGACTCCTTGTTCTTCTTACCATGAGTTTTATGAGATTCTGCTACGAGTTGAGGATTCAAAGAATATGCCCAGTGATAGTGAAAAGGAGGAAGAAATGGGTGGTAACCAAAGGAAAAATAATAAAGATAAGGGGCAGTCATCATAGGGACCTCGTACGACCCAGAGTTTCAAAATGAGTGGTACCAGTTCTAGTTCTTCGAGTAAGGGCTTTAGTGCTACTGGGCAGATGAGAGGTGCTCCTCTGTGCCGTATGTGTAATAATCGGCATTTTGGATAGTGTAGACGAGGTAGCAGTGCATGCTTTACATGTGGCCAGATGGGACATATAGCTGTTCAGTGTCCTCAAAATTAGCAGAGGTCCAACCACCTTTCTTACTGCCTCCAGTTCCGCTTCAGCAGGTCACAAGACCTAGTGGTTATACTCAGGCAGGTCGTGGGGTTGCTTATCACTATCAGGGTGATATAACTCCATATTCTGGAAGACAGTATCAGTATCCACATGACCCGTATCAGCAGAGTGGTTATGGTCAGTATCCAGGAGGTTATACGCTATATCAACCATACTCGGCTGGTGGGTCTCAGTGGTACTCGGGAGGACAGTCCCAGAATTTAGAAGTTGCTTCTAGTAGTGCTGGATCGTCGAGGCAGCCTAGCTAGCTTAGTCGTGGTACGCAGGGATGTGGAAATCAGGCTAGTAGAGGTCGTGGTGGACGACAGCAGACAAAGGGTCATATCCATAATATTACTCTGCAGGATGCTCAGGATAATCGTGACTTGATCATGGGTACGTTAAATATTCTTGGTCATTATGCTACGGTTTTAATTGATTGTGGTGCTACGCATTCCATTATTTCTCATACATTTGCTCAATTGACTCAACCTCATTCCACACCTCTTGGGTACTAGATGGGAAAGATTTTATGTTAGCTGTGTATATCCGGGATGTCCTGTGTTAGTAGAGGATGTGGTTATGTCAGCTAACCTCGTTCTGTTATTTCATGTTGATTTTGATGTCATCCTGGGTGCGGATTGGTTACATTACAATCATGCCAATATACATTGTTATGAGAAGATGGTCACATTCCATCGTCCAGGGTTATCTGAAGTTACATTCATGGGAGAGCGTAGTGGAGTGAGGCACGACATTATCTCTGCCATGAGGGCAAAAAGGTTGTTAAGTAATGGTTGCTAGGGATATTTAGCTCATGTGGTATTGAATGATAATGCTCCTAGCAGCGTGGAGGATGTACGAGTGGTCATGCATTTTCCTAACGTTTTCCCTGATGATTTACCTGGACTACCACCAGACAGAGATGTGGAGTTCACTATTAACTTGCTTCCAGGTACGGATCCTATATCTTTAACTCCTTATCGAATGGCTCCTGCTGAATTAAGGGAATTAAAAACCCAGTTACAGGAATTGGTTGATAAGGGTTTTAGTCAGCCTAGTACTTCACCTTGGGGAGCTCCAGTTTTATTTGTACGAAAGAAAGACGGGACTTTGAGGCTATGTATTGATTATCGGCAGTTGAATAGGGTAACGATTAAAAACTGTTATCTGTTACCGCGCATAGATGACTTATTTGATCAGCTTCGAGGTGCCTGTGTGTTCTCTAAGATTGATTTGAGGTCTGGTTATTATCAGTTGAAGATTAAAAGTGAGGATGTCCCTAAAATAGCTTTTAGGACTCGATATGGTCATTATGAGTTTCTTGTGATGCCATTCGGGTTAACTAACGCACCTGCAACTTTTATGGGTTTAATGAATCAGGTATTCCAGCCATATCTAGACAGGTTTGTCATTGTCTTTATTGATGATATTCTGGTATACTCTAAGTCTAAAGCAGAGCATGTGCGACATCTCACTTTGGTGTTGGAGAAATTGAGGGAACACCAACTATATGCTAAGTTTAGCAAATGCCAGTTTTGGTTAGATCAAGTGGCATTTTTGGGACATGTTATATCAGCTCAAGGTATACAGGTGGACCCTCAAAAGGTAGCAGCCGTTGAGAATTGGGAACAACCACGAACCGTCACCGAGGTACGAAGTTTCCTTGGCCTAGCAGGCTATTATAGACAGTTTGTTAAAAATTTCTCAATTATAGCATTACCACTGACAAGATTGACGAGAAAGAATGTGAAATTTGAGTGGGACGAAAATTGTGAGCAAAGTTTTCAGTAACTTAAATATTGTCTCACTCACGCACCTGTTTAGGCACTTCCAGATGATAGTGGTAATTTTGAGATTTACAGTGATGCTTTCGTGAATGGTCTGGGTTGTGTATTGATGTAGCATGGCAGGGTGATTGCTTATGCTTCGCGACAGTTGAAACCTCATGAGATGAATTACCCTACTCATGATCTTGAGTTAGCTGCTAATATTTTTGCTTTGAAGATTTGGAGGCATTATCTTTATGGTGAAAAAAGTAAGATTTTCACGGATCACAAAAGCCTTCAATATATTTTCACCCAGAGAGATCTTAACCTTCGACAGCGAAGATGGATAGAATTGCTGAGTGACTATGATTGCACGATTTAGTATCACCCTGGTCATGCAAGTGTGGTGGCAGATGCACTTAGCAGGAAATCTCAAGGCCGAATTACTGCTTTATACGCTAGTCGTATTCCTCTTATTACTGATTTGAGAGCCACTGGAGTGAAATTAGGCATGGAAGAGAAAGAAGAAGCTCTACTTGCCAGTTTCCCGGTTAGACCGATTTTATTTGATTGTGTACTTGATGCTCAGAGGAATGATGAGGAAACTCAAGAATTAACCCAGGCAAGAAATAAAGGGAAGAAGAAGGACCTTAAAGTTCGAGAGTCTGATGGTATGCTTATGCAAGAAAGATGAATGTATGTGCCGAATAATGTTGAATTAAAGAAAGAAATCCTGGATGAGGCACACGTATCGGCTTATGAAATGCATCCAGGGGGTACTAAAATGTATCATACCATTAGACCATTTTATTATTGGCCAGGCATGAAAAGAGAAATTGCAGAGTATGTGAGTAGATGTGCAATTTGCCAACAAGTCAAAGCAGAAAGGAAAAAGCCATTTGGATTGATGCAACCACTTCCCGTTCCACAGTGGAAGTGGGAAAATATTACTATGGATTTTGTGTACAAGCTTCCACGTACGCAGAATGGTCATGATGGCATTTGGGTGATAGTAGATCAGCTTACTAAGTCAACGCACTTTATTCCAGTACGGGAAAAATATTCTCTAAGCCTATTAGCTGAATTATTCATATCCAAGATTGTGAAGTACCATGGAGTTCCAATGAGTATTATCTCTGATTAGGATCCTAGATTTGCTTCTAAGTTCTGGGTGCCATTTCAGGAGGCTCTTGGTTCGAGACTCATTTATAGTACGGCATATCATCCTCAAACAGATGGTCAATCTGAGAGGACTATTCAGAAGTTGGAGGATATGCTAAGAGCTTCTGTATTGCAGTTTGGTAACGGCATAGGCGTTTGGATTTGATGGAGTTCGCCTATAATAATAGTTACCATTCGAGTATTGGTATGTCACCTTTCGAGGCACTCTATGGTAAATCTTGCCGCACACCTTTATGCTGGTTAGAGGTTGGTGAAAGGGTATTGGTGGGCCCTGAGATTGTAGAGGAGACTACTCAAAATATTTACGTAATTAAATCTAACCTGAAAGCAGCCCAGGATCGACAAAAGAGTTTAGCTAACAGGCATGCCACTGATAGAGTGTATAATGTTGGGGATTGGGTATTTTTGAAGCTATCACCATGGAAAGGTGTGGTAAGGTTCGGGAAGAAGGGTAAGCTGAGCCCTAGATACATCGGACCATATTAGATCACCGAACGAGTCGGTGAAGTAGCTTACAAGCTTGAGTTGCCTCCAGAGTTGTCTAAGGTGCACGATGTGTTTCATGTTTCGATGCTTTGTCACTACATCTCAGATCCATCGTAGATGATACCTCCTCAACCACTGGAAATCAATCCAGATTTAACTTATGATGAGGAACCAGTGACAATTTTAGATTGGAAGGATAAAGTGCTGAGGAACAAGGTTCTGTGGAGGAATCACTCGGTAGAGGAGGCCACGTGGGAAACAAAGGACCATATGCGAGACATGTACCCACGTTTATTTTATGGTTATTAGCAGTTGTTGTATCATTATATAAATTTTGGGGACAAAATTTTATTAGGGGGGTAGGTTGTGACAGCCCGTCCCTAAGTTTAATGTATTTTATTCTTGATGATGTGGAAGTGACGTATTTACCCTTGAGCGTTGGG
Source organism: Cotoneaster glaucophyllus (assembly GCA_036320875.1). NCBI lineage: Eukaryota > Viridiplantae > Streptophyta > Magnoliopsida > Rosales > Rosaceae > Cotoneaster > Cotoneaster glaucophyllus. The sequence goes on from CM070060.1 coordinate 13,159,830, forward strand.
TCATGTTTGCGTAATTGGGCTAAGAGAATGACCCAATCATAATGTTTCCTATAAAATTGGGCCAATTATCCTAATTCCCATTTGTTAGGAACCAATTAGAATTTAGGGTTTAGTTTTTTTTAAGTTAGTTAGTGGGATGTTGGCCCAATTAAGAACTAGGGGGTATTTGGGGTGACCAATCCGGATCACCATTACACACATACTTACACGTACACACGCACGGGTACAATCATCCTAACCCTCTCTCTTCTCGACTCTTCTCTTTCCGTACAGTTTGTACTGACAAATCCCGCATCTTCCTTTCAAGCACAGATCAAACATTTTAGGACTGCTTTTGAGTTCCTTGCAAGCTTACGAACACAACCATATCATTACTTAGGCATGAGACCTTCGAAAGCTCGAGAATAAGGAAGCTTCGACGAGGGTACAGTGACTCCGTCGTAATCGCACGTTTTTCACGGAGTTTTAAGGCTCGAGAAGGTATTTATTTGATCTTTCTAGTGTTTTAGAACAAATTGGGACTAGTTTTAACATCGGAGTGTTTCAGTTCTTAGAGTTGTTGAGGTGATCGGAAATAGTGAAGGTTGGTTTTCCATGGAAGATTTGGCTTCAAATTGGTAAGATTGTGTTCTTCTCGTCTCCAGCTTCATTTTGATGCAAATTTCATGGAAATTAGTTGAAAAACGAGCGAGAAAATAGGTTTAGAAAATTTTCCAGAAACTGACAGTTGCAGTGGTGGCCGGCGCCGGAGTCCGACGACTCACCGGAGAAAAAGGCGAATATTCCATCAACTTTGACGGAATATTCCTAATGGAGACTAACAGCGCCAGTTAACATTAATGGAATATTCTATTATTTAACAGAATATTCCCTAACGGTGTTAGAGATTTCGTCCGTGTGCCAGACACGTGCCTTGGCCGTCGCGTGGGACCCTAGAATTTTTTTCTAAAAATATGGGGATGTTCGTGGGGTTGAGTAGGTCACGTTGGTATATTCAAACACCCCAATTGAGCAATGTATGAGAAGTTATTAGCTAGTTTTGGTTATGTGCTTATAAATAATGTTAAAATAGTTGTTTTGCATATAGGGGAGACATACCCAGAGGACGAGCGCGGTCAAGCGAGGCTCGGGGGCTACGACCCTTCTACATATCATTGAGTGGGCACTTTGGTTTATATATATATATATATATATATATGCCTTGCATTTTCCCAGAAAAATCATTTAATTGGTTTATGCTTTGAAATATCATGTTACATGTCTATAAGATAGAATACGCTTTTATTAGTTGCATATATTATGGTTGACACTGCGGACGCTCAGGTATGTTCCAAGTAAGGTTATATGTGATAAATGGTAAGTTTTATGACTATGGTTATGTTTGGTGATAGTTAGAGATCATAAACCTGCACCCCGGTGTTAGTGCTCCTGCTTGTGGCCAGGGCACGATGTTCACCTCCCGCACCATACGCTCACCTTGGATCCAAGTTAGGTGCACAGTCTTGTCGTACAGACTACATTAGGTGGTTCCGACATGTAGGTGACCCGTGATTATTAGCACAGTCTTCATGTGATCGTAGCACTTGAGCGTATTTATTACACCTAGCCTTGTCGTACTGACCACATTAGGTGGTTCCAACTCGTGTGCAGGCACACTTGATGAACTATAGGGACCTTGGATTGTGGAGTTGGCTTTTGAGATGTATATGTATATGTATTTTATTTTCTGGGAAACTATACAGGTTTTACAGCGAGGGGTTAGAACTTTTGAGAAAGGAAACATTTTTTAAAAGCTTTATATTTGCCCACTCACACTGTCTGTTTTTGTGCCTCTCCAGGTTCTAGGTAGGTGTGCTTGCTGGTGGCTTACGAGGACGCGACGGCGGTTCTGAAAATCTGTAATTTATGTAGGACCATCTCACTGGTATTGTATAATTAGTATTTTTCCTGCTGGACTGCACTTAGTGTTGGAAATGTGCCCTAAAACCAATCATATGATGATACTTTATGGACATTTCACATGTTAAACTAATCCAGTTTAATATAAAGGGCAAAGATTATTGTTTCAAGCTGTCTCATATAAATGTTATATGCTTAAACGATAATGTGATCTAAAGAAGTTAGATTCAAGAGACCGGTCTTTTTCGTATACATATCCTAAATGTTCCTGATCATAGGATTGCCAATTGGGCATTAACAATCCGTTAAGATTAGAACATGCTATATCTTCTCTTAGGGAGAGTGACTGGTCTCGAGTCATTAGTGTGACTGACACCAAGACAAGCATGTAGGTGCTCAATAGAGAATGAGTCCACTGAACACGATTAACAAAGAGTTCTCAAATTCATGTCACATGAGAACTCATGGTTGGGATAATGCAAAGTAGTCCTTTGACTTGAGGCATCATAGTTGTCTTGTGGTTAGGTCCTTGATCTTTGACTATGTCAAAGGCACTCCGTCAGAGGGTGTCCACGACATGGTTGGGGTTAAGCCACTTAGCCATGGAGGTAGGTGAATGCGCAACAAGGGATCTCTAACCTTCAAACCGTTTGAGGGAGAATACTCTATGATATGATTAAGAATCTCTGGCCGAAGTATGAATGAGATTTAGGAAGTCGTTCCAAATCACATTCAAGGTAATCATATAAGTAAGAGAATCACATTGGATAGTAGACATGAATAAACTATCAAACCAAACAATGTGGTCAAGAGTATTGTATTAGAGAAAGACCGTATTGCATTGTAATCCTAAACTAAATAGGTTCTCCACCTCTTCTGATTAGCTTGGGTAGCCATGACATACTGCTAGGTGTCACTCATGGTTTGTGGAAGCCCTAAAGGTGAGTAATCACTAAAGGGAGAATTGAAAGTATGTTTCAATTCAAAATCGATTTGAAGAGTTCTAATCGCCCATTGCCTCTCTAAAAAGAACCTAATGGATCGTACACCGTGTAAGGCAAAGATTGAAGAAACAACGGAGTTGAGTAAGAATAATTAAAAGGTTTAATTATTTATGGCTAGGATTAATTAATACGTTAATTAATCAAACGAATAAGTTCGTTTTAGACCTCGGATTAGTTTTGGGCCTCAAGGCCCAATGGGCTTCGAATGTCAAGCCCATTGACTTAAGTTTTATGACAACTTAATGAATAAAGATTCAAGAGGGCCCAAACAGCCCAAAGACCATAGAAGGCCGGCTATGTTGATGAAATAGGGTTTTGGTTCTTTTTTGTCACTTAAGTGAAGTGACTATATAAAGAACTTTATAGCCAAAATTCATTTAGGGTTTTCTTTTGAGGAAATTGGAGAGAACATGTCTCTCCCTTTCTCTCTAGGAGGCCAGCCCCTTGGAGGAGATTAGCTAGCAATCTCTCCTCCTCCAAGGTCACTCATCTCTTCTTCAAGTCCCTCCTTGGTGTGGAGACTTAGAGGTTCTCTATTTTGGGAACTTGGAGAATCCTTTCAACCATCATCCTCCAAGAAATCCATGGAGCCAAGAAGTAAGGAATGAAGGCCCTCTCCTTGGGTGATTAGCCTTTGCTTATACAAAGAGAAATCAACAAAGGTATAAGATTTCTCAACTCACATTGTTCTTGAGTTGAGTCTTGGTTCACACAACTGCTAGGCTTTGAATTTCATGGGTAATGTTTTGTTTTGAGTGCATACAAGCATGATTCTGCCTTTAATTGTTAATTGCATGCCATAGATGTTGCTCAAATGAGCATGTTTTTCAAAAAATTTCCTTCACTTAGGCTACCTATGCTCTGATTATGTGTTGTCACACTTAAACCTCGTCACTTGCACTACAGTGTTTGCCTAAACTAAATTAGTTACTTTGGTTTTTTATTACTCGCATTTTTATTCTCTTATCACTTCCGCACTGCGCACATGGCTACGTCACCCTCACGTGACGGCCAACACGCCTTTATTTAGGTCGGGGTGTGTCATAAATATTGGAAGAATTATCATTTTTTTTAACAAAAGCATTGCCATTTAATAATTTATGGGCTAATTGATGCATGTACTTTCTTATATCTGAAGCATAAAAATTAAAAAATAAAAATAAAAATAAAAAACTAGAAAACTAAATACAAAATAATTATTGTTTTACTTTGATAGTTTCTCGGCTCTCATATTTTTATTTTTCTTTTGGGCTTGTTTGTTTGAGTAGATGGATCTTCACATAAAAAAATTGGACAAGTGTGGTAGTTCTAGTGTGGGCTTAGAATCAAATGCATAGAGATCCAGAAATGGTCTAATTCATCATCTGGCGAAGAGGTGTTTGGTCTCGACATTTTTGTTTTTTGAATTTGAAGACTGAGAGAAATTTGTACAAATGTCATTTTCTAAGGGCTTAAGAAGACATAATACTATGTTTTAACATTATTTTTCTTTATTTGTAAGTAAAATGTTTTAAATTCAGATATCATATATAAAAAGTTCGGCACCTATTTATTCCCCAAACAATCCCCTAGGCTATTTGGGCAATCCAATTCCCCAAACCCCCCAAAACAAGCTCTAACCCTTCCTAATAACCTAGGTTCCAGAGGAGCCTAGCAAAGCTCGCAGGCATGAATCAAATAGCCCAGCAACTGGGTGGAGTGACGTCAGGCTGACATCATGGTGGCGTTAGCCACGATTTTGATTCTTTTTGCGCCAGGCGAGTGCAATTCAAGTGCAAGGAAGGGCGCGTTGGCCTACGGCACTGCATCGTTGGGGCCCACGTTGCAGGCATACTAACCTTCTTAACCGTTCGATGTGCACAGGGTTCAACAGTCAAGATTTTTCCAACTAAAATAAATAAATAAGTAAATAAAAAATCTAACGTGGCACAATATAGGCTGTTGGATTACAAAAAAAAATGTAATCTAATGGTCTATATATAATTAGTTTGATAAAAATTATTAAAAATACAACAAAATAAGTTAAAAAATACCAAAATATAATTAAAAACTACGAAAAAAATTATTAAAAAATACAGAAAAAATTATTCAATGGCGATATTGAGCAATCCACAAAAATCATATTTTCGAATAATGATATGTGGCTCGAAGAAATTGGTTACAAATCCCCATCCAAAATTAAATTTTTTTTATTATAAATAATAAAAAAATATTTTAATACGAAATGCCTTTCTCTGCCGCCAACCCATCCCTTTCTAAAATATCCCTCATCTTTCTCTACCGCCGACCCACCCCATGTCTGCGAAGAACCTTTGAGTTGCCCTGTTGAGGCAGTGAGTGAGTTTTTAACCATGGACATGATGGAGTCGGTGGATCGAAGGGTCGACGTGGCTCAATGGTCTTTGCTAGTGTGTTCGGGGTGAAAGTGTCTTGGCTGGTGAAGTCGAAAAGGAGTCGACAGAGACAAGCAAGAGTGTTGAACTTGCATGGGTGTTTTAGATATGAAAAGAAGTGCAAGGGCACTGATGAGTCGATTTCATATTATATATTTTATCCTATTCTAAGTATATTTTGGTAGAATTTTGATACTTTGCTTTATATTTTCAACGTAGGACATTCGACTTCTTCCTGAGCGAAACGTAATCAAACAGATGAATTTGGAGTAATTCAAATTGGAGGATGTTCATGTGGATGTTCGTGTGTTCCTTAGCTTATTTGTCTAAAAAGTTCAGGGATTTCTACCAAGCGGTTATTTTATGGCGATTAAATAAAGAAGCAGTGCGCGTTACTGGAAAATGATGTTTTTGGCCTTAATTGCAATTTTTGGAGCCCAAGATGACCTCTAATGGGTTCGTGACCTTTTAGAGAAGTGTTCAGAATAGTCCAAACTTTAAATACAACTACTTTGGGCCCGTTTTGGAGCTGATATGGGTCCAAAACCTGGTTGTGTAGAATTTTAGGTGAATTTACCAAGTCAATTTAAAATTATGTTTCCTAATTTATTTTATTTTATTTGGTTTCCTAGTCTTATTCTAAGATCTTTTACTAGGAGGATTTAATTAGAGTAGCATAAAGAAGAATAAATTTTGGCCGGCCAAAGTTTATTCTTCTTTATGCAATTTTTGGAGAGAGGATTTTGGCCAAAGCTTAGAGATTTCAAGACTTATACTTTCAAGGTGTTTTCATTCTTTTTCTATTTCAATAAAGACTTTGTGATTTTTATTAGGAATATGTGTAACTAATCCTCTTTGTTAGGGTGAGGCCATGAGCCCTAGCAGGAATGTGTAGTCTCTTTTTAATTTGCTTATGAATTTATGCATGCAGGTTTTGAATTGTTAATCATCGGTTTAAACTATCTATTTGTCTTAGTTATTCGCGACCATTAGGACAATTAGAAAAGTAATTTGATGTAATTTTGGCAAAGGGCTGTCCCTAAAATTGACTAAGGCTTTTTGTGGTTAATACGTGTAACTTCTTAGGATGGACGACACGTCTTAAGGGTTATATGGTTTTTCAAAAGGTTTTTACAAAACTTAATGAGTCTTGTATATTCACATTCGATCTGGACACCACAGACGGGTTGCACGTTAGATATGCGCTCTATGTTGGAGGTTCCAAATAGGATATACTTTAGAAAAACCTAACCTTCAAAATATGCATGTGTAATTCGTAAGTAATTAGAAGAACTACATAGGATTGTTAAGGTGACGGCGGAACCTTAGTGCTTTCTTACTTTGAATTCTAAAAACAGTTTCCTTTTCTTTCTTTAAAATTGCAGATTTTAGTTAACCCTTTTTAATTAAATTCGTTTTTCTTAATTTAGGTCATTAAATCATCTTTTTTCAAAACTTTGTTCTAAGTAATTAGTTGAGAATCGGTTTCGCATTAATTTATTTAAATTAATCCCTGTGGAGAACGATCTTACTTAAGTCAACTATACTACGATAATCTTCTTTTTTCTTGCAAGTATTCTAGGTGTTTTTAACCCTTTTTGTGCAGGTGGTAAAAATCCTATAAAGCACTTTGGGAAGAAAAGTTGATTGCTGATGGAGCATTTCTTCTTGAATTCAATTACCAGCTATATCTTGGTAATCGGATTCCGAATAAATCCATAATTGAATTCCCCACTTTGAGTGGACCCCCACCTTCATTTTCATTCCCCAAAGAAAAGTAAACACAGGAATGCATTGAAAAGAGTGCACTTCCATTTCCACTCACTCCATTCTTGTTTCGTAAACACGCCATTAGCGGTGCTAAACAAATACACAAACAAAAAGGATGCATTCTCTTACACAATTAGAAATCTCATAAATATAATTCCAATATAAAGCCGGCAGGCACTTCAAAATTATGGATGAACTTGACACACCCCGACCCGGAACGTCCATTAGGACTCCGAATCGAGCTGAGCTGGGCGACACATGGAAGGTGACGAAGCCATAAAGTGTAGTGATGTGTAAAAATGTGAATAAATTTAAACCTAAAAGTGTCTAAGGCAGAAGTGCACGGTGAGCAGGATTGAGCCCATTTCACACGCGATGTCAGAGCATAAGTAAAGTACAGTAGTATGGGTAAGAATCATACCCTCAAAGGCAGCCGACCTATACTGGAATATGCCACGAATCCTCGTCGATACGAAACTTTAGTAATTAAAACCTGGAGGGGCGCAAAACAAGAAAATGTAAGTGGGCAAAAACAAAGCTTTTCAAAAACCATTTTAAATATTAAAGGTAGTAACCCCTCGCCGTAAAACCTGTATAATTTCCCAGAAAATAGTATACATAAATATATTCAAAAACCATGCTCGAGAATGCAAAATCCATGTGCACACCATGCCAAATCTCTCAATAACACCAACTAAGGAATCCCGACAAAATAAATTAATGAATAGTAACATATCAGCCAGATCCACCTAATGTGGCATGTACGGCTGCACTACGGCTCATCAAGTATGCCTGCACACGAGTCGGAACCACCTAGGGTGGTCTGTACGACAGGGCAAGGTGTAATAAGTACGCTCAAGTGCTACGATCACGTGAAGGCTTTGCGATAACTTGCGGGTCACCTACATGTCGGAACCACTTATAGTGGTCTATACGACAAGACTGTGCACCTAACTTGGATCCAAGATGAGCGTATGGTGCGGGAGGTGAACATCACATGAAGGATTGTGCCCTAGCCACGGGCGGGAGCCCTCACACCAGGGTGCAGGTTAATGAGCTCTAATCCCTCTAAGTAACCATACTCATGCAACTTACCATCAACAACATATAAACTCACCTAGGACTTACCTGAGAGTCCGCAGTGTCAAAAATAATATATACAACTAATAAATGCATATTCTAAACAAAAAGTATTTGGCATGGCATATTAAAGTGTAAAATCAATTAAATACGTTTTCTGGGAAAAACGTAAAGCATATATATATATATATATATAGAAAAACAATGCCCACTCACTTGAAGTCCGCGCTACGACTCCCTAATACCAGTACCAAGGCGTCTCGAAAGACTCTTATCAATAAAATACGTAACCCAAATAAAACATATCCTCAAGGACATTGTAGAATAATTTGAGAACCATTGACCAAAAGTTAATCGCCGATCAAAGTTCGACGGTAGGTCTACAACCCTACATAACTTGATCCGGAAGATCCGCATCTCAGATTTCCGATCCGTAACTTCCTATGATACACATTATACTTCTAGAACAACATACAAAAGTTTCGTTACGATCCAACGGTTGGATCTTCGCCAATTCCCAAAACCGAATGGCGGTTAACGTTTTATTTTAAGAATTACAAATCCAATTCGGGAAGATCCGTATGTCAGATTCCCGATCCATAAGTTCCTACATTCTTCAAATATTATGTACTATAACGTATCAAAGTTTGGTAACGATCCAATGGTCGGATCGTCGATTCACGTATTGACCTAACCACGTATCGTAATGAAATTAGGTTGAAATGATCAACCTACGTCATACCACTATCAAAACTGAATTCAGGACATCTAACATAGCCTAAAAATAGCATTGGTGGCCCACTGGCCACGCGCCGCCATGGGTGGCGGTCGGCCGCCCCAACTCGCCGGAAAAACCAACTATTTCCAAAAATTACCAAATTTTGCAGAAATGAAGATCTCAATGAGTAGAGCAACTTTCATACCTGTGACTAAGGCCAATTTAGCCTGGAAAAGCTTCAATTCCACTGAAAACCGTACGAAAAACCCTAAAATGGGTGTCCTTGATTCGCCCTCAAACCAACTCCGACGTCCTAACCATTGCTTGGGCTTTGTTCCAGGCCCCAAGAAGATGCTATGGGTGGTGGTAATTGGAAGAAAATGTTTCAGGTTTGGTGGATTTCGAGCAAGGAAAGTCGCGGCACCCACGGGTGTGTTCTTCCCAAATACAAGGCCAAATTTCATGATTTTTGAGGTGTAACAGAGAGAGAGAAAGTCGTGGAAGAGTTCCCAAGTGGTTTCTTGAAGCAATTCACCAGAGAAAGGGGTGAAAACTCGTCAAAAACGTGTATGGGTGCCGACAGGGTCGGGTCACCAAGACCCGGGTCCCGATCCCCCGTATCTCATCTCCCTCATTTCCCCTTCTTTCTTCTGTTTCTGATTGGTCTAACCTTTCTCTCTCTTCTCCTAACTGGGCAGCGGCCACTCCCCTTTATTTCCTTTCTTTTGCATCTGCACCCTCCATTTGTCATTCCTTTAATCTAGGCCACCCATGTGGCACCCCAGATTTCATAAAAGAAATTCTAGATTTTTCTAATAATAAAATTACTAAAATGCCCCAAACTTCAAACGTTAATATCTCATCCGTGATAACTCCAAATCACGAACCGTGTGCGCCCACACGTCCGTAGTGACGAGTACTACGAGGGTACGCCAAGAAAATGAACCTTACGTGACACGACACTACGGTCAACAACGGTCAATGCATACGCCTCTAAGGGCATTTTCGTATATTCACTTATTAAATTTATAAGAATGATAATTTTTGGGGACGGGTCGTCATAAACTTGTTTTTGACATACAAAAGCCAAAACAATATGCCATCAGAGTGAGTCTCCGCTCTCCAACCAGCTAGGTTTTGCAACGCAAGCCTCAAACATCTAAGTAAATCACCAGACGCGAAAACTATGTGGAATTTTCTGCACATAATTCAACTCAATAATGTGATGCGGCACATAAGTATGGAGATATTCAATGGGAAAACAATTTCACGCGAAATTGTTCCTATCTTTGATTAGGTGTAATTTTTTTTGTTATCAATAAAATTTCTTTCGTACTGTGAGATCCCACATCACCCAGGGGAGTGATCCTTATATGTATATTCCCATCCCTATCTAGCGCGAGGCCTTTTGGGAGCTCACTGGCTTCGAGTTCCGTGGGAACTCCAAAGTTAAGCGAGTAGCGCGCGAGAGCACTCCCATGATGGGTAACCCACTGGGAAGTTCTCGTGTGAGTTCACAGAAACAAAATCGTGAGGGCGTAGTCGGGGCCCAAAGCGGACAATATCGTGCTACGGTGGTGGAGCGGGGCCGGGATTTGGTGGACCCTGGGTCGGGATGTGACAATTTGGTATCAGAGCCAATCCCTGGCCGGAAGTGTGCCGACGAGGACGTCGGGCCCCTAAGGGGGGTGGATTGTGAGATCCCACATCGCCCAGGGGAGTGATCCTTATATGTATATTCTCATCCCTACCTAGCGCGAGGCCTTTTGGGAGCTCACTGGCTTCGGGTTCCATGGGAACTCCGAAGTTAAGCGAGTAGCGTGCGAGAGCACTCCCATGATGGGTGACCCACTGGGAAGTTCTCGTGTGAGTTCCCAGAAACAAAACCGTGAGGGCGTAGTCGGGGCCCAAAGCGGATAATATCGTGCTACGGTGGTGGAGCGGGCCCGGGATGTGGTGGACCCCGGGTCGGGATGTGACACATACCATCGAGATTTTCCAAAAAAAAAAAATGTACTTGATATAGGTACACAAAATGGACAAAAAAAAAAAAAAGGTTATATATCTATTTTAAATATACTTCGTTTATTCAAGCTTCGCAGGAAAACAAACACCTTCGGTCCTCAAATATTCCACCCATTTTCAGAAATTTACTTTTTGTTTTCCACTTTCATTATGCTAGTGAATTGACGAAATTGAGCGCAAAAAATTGGCTCGTACAAGTCTTGAGATCAAACTTAATAAAATCATTATTAAGTGAGTAAATATTGTCAAAAGATTTAAAGTCTGATCAACAGAAAAAGTACAAGCACAAATCATTAGCAAGTGAGAAAATACAAGTGTCATTTTGTGTACATTTTTTTAAAATCAATAAAAAAAAAGGTTCTTAAATTTGAAAACAAAAAACGGTACAGGATCACGAACCATAAGTTATCGATACATTTTTTGCAATAATGTATTACGCTTATTTTATTTTATTTTATTTTCAAATTATGAACTGACGCCATGTAAAGTTCAATTCTGGTTGCCTAAATAAACTTATGGTTTGTGGTGGAGATGGGAAGAGAAAAATAATACCCAATGATTGTTTTCTAGTGGTTGGCAAAGAAAATAGGATTGATCATTCATTAGTTGTGTAGATTCTACTTACCCTTTGTTTTTTGTGGAGATTCCTGCCCCTCCTTGCCTCTTAATATATTGTAGATATATGAACATAATTAAATTATTCACTACTACAAAATGGTCTTATTGTGTCGCTGGGTGGTGTCGCTTTAATATAATATAGTGGCGCATAAGATATTTGCGACACTATATAGACATGACGTCGGTTTTAACGTCGCTTATAATCGACGTTAAATGTTAACGTCGCTTATAACCGACGTTAACATTTAACGTCGCTTATAACCGACGTTAACATTTAACGTCGCTTATAAGCGACATATAATTTAATAATTTTAAACACTAGCGTCGCTTATAAGCGACATAAAGTTTAAGTGTCGCTTATAACCGACACTAATGATTGTTTTTAAATATTTTAAAGCTCGCGTCGGTTCTGACCGACATCGATTTTAATTTTTTAAAATATTTTGAAACCCAGTGTCGGTTGTAGGCGACGGATAGATGGCTTTATATGCTTTCCCCCGTGTATAATACACAAGTTCATTTATTTAAAAATTCTAATTTAAGTACTTAGATAAATTTCTACTATTTATGTTAAATTAAGAAATATTTAGTCAAATTAATTAATTTTGTCACTTGAATTGTTATGAGAAAATGGAAATGAATAATATTTATAAGCATTTATGTTAAATTAACAATATTAAATATAACATAAACTTATAATATTTAGTAATATAAGAATATATTATGTTAAATTAATTTGTTTTGCACTCTAATTGTTATTTTAATTTGTTGTTATTATAATTTATTTTTGTTGTTATTTTGATAACTTTTTGGTGTTATTTACTAGAATAGATCAGATGAGGAAAATTTTGAGTTCTTGCAAAAAGTGAGCTCATTTGGTCTCCTTACATCTCTAACAAACAGCGAGGAAAAAATGATTTCGGTGAGAAAATTGTTTTGTTGCTGTACATAATGCTAGCGAGGAAAAATTGTTATAAGTGTTATAAGGATGATCGAATACGTTCATCGTACTCTTATAGGGTTGAGGAGTGTATTTGTAAAAAATCATCAAAATCAGAGTTAAAATAACCGTTAAATCGTGAGTTTTCGTTTATAACCGTCGAAAGTTTTCGTCCCGTTACCTAATATCTAAATGTCAGTTTTTTACTATTTTTTACGTATGGGATCTTGGAGCATATACAAACAAGTTTGACGGTTGGATCATTGAATCTAGTTTTGTAGAATGTGTATTTCGTCAAAACTATAGATTCAACAAACACTTGGAGTTTATTTTATACTTCCATTAAGTAGAACATAATATTTTGTGATATCCATCAATGCAAATATTTTAATTGAAGATCGAATTTGTTCATCGCATTCTTATATGATTGAGGAGTGTATTTGTAAAAAATCATCAAAATCGAAGTTAAAATAACCGTTAAATCGTGAGTTTTCTTTTATAACCGTCGAAAGGTTTCATCCTGTTACCTAATATATGAACATCAATGTTTTACGATTTTTTACGTATACGATCTTGGAGTATATACAAATAAATTTGACGGTTGGATCGTTAAAACTAGTTTTGTAGAATGTGTATTCCGTCAAAACGATAGATTCAACAAACACTTTGGAGTTTATTTTATACGTCCAATACTAGTGCAAATATTTTAAATTGAAGATCGAATTTGTTCATCGTATTCTTATATGGTTGAGGAGTGTATTTGTAAAAAATCATCAAAATCGAAGTTAAAATAACCGTTAAATCGTGAGTTTTCTTTTATAACCGTCGAAAGGTTTCGTCCTGTTACGTAATATCTGAATATCAGTTTTTTGCGATTTTTTACGTATGCGATCTTGGAGCATATACAAATAAATTTGACGGTTGGATCGTTAAAACTAGTTTTGTAGAGTGTGTATTCCGTCAAAACGATAGATTCAACAAACACTTGGGAGTTTATTTTATACTTCCATTAAGTAGAACATAATATTTTGTGGTATCCATTAGTGCAAATATTTTAAATTGAAGATCGAATTTGTTCGTCGTATTCTTATATGGTTGAGAAGTGTAGCTGTAAAAAATCACCAAAATCGGAGTTAAAATAACCGTTAAATCGTGATTTTTCGTTTATAACCGTCGAAATTTTTTGTCCCGTTACTTGATCTCTGAATGTTTGTTTTTTGCGATTTTTGGTGTATGCGATCTCGAAGCATATACAAACAAGTTTGACGGTTGGATCGTTGAAATTAGTTTCATAGAATGCGTATCCCATCAAAATGATAGATTCACTAACACTTGGAGTTTATTTATATTTTCATTAAGTATAACATAAGATTTTGTGATATCCACTAGTGTAAATATTTTAAATTGAAGATCGAGTTCATTCATTGTATTCATATAGGGTCAAGGAGTGTAGCTGTAAAAAATCATCAAAATCGGAGTTAAAATAACCGTTAAATCGTGAATTTTTGTTTATAATCGTTGAAATTTTTTGTCCCGTTACTTGATATCTGAATGTTTGTTTTTTGCAATTTTTGGCGTATACGATCTCGAAGTATATACAAACATGTTTGATGGTTGGATCGTTGAAAGTAGTTTCGTAGAATGTGTATCTCATCAAAACAATAGATTCACTAACACTTAAGAGTTTGTTAATACTTTCATTAACTATGGAATAAGATTTTGTGGTATACACTTGTGTAAATATTTTAAATTGACGATCAAATTAGTTCATTGTATGCATATAGGATCAAGGAGTGTAGCTGTAAAAAATAATCAAAATCGGAGTTAAAATAACCATTAAATCGTGATTTTTCATTTTATAACCGTCGGAAAGTTTTGTCCCGTTACTTGATCTCTGAATGTTTGCTTTTTTCAATTTTTGGCATATACGATCTCGAAGCATATACAAACATGTTTGACGGTTGGATCGTTGAAACTAGTGTTATGTGTTCTAAGTATTAATTAGACTATATTTTTGTTTTTTATTACGTATTTTATTTAAGTTCAATTTTATTTAATAAAATCTTAAAATGTTATATGAGGTAACTGGGGACATTTTTAAAAAAAAAAAAAACTCGTTATTTTTTTTGTATGGGGACATTTTTTTTAAAAAAAAAACTATTTTCCTGTCACATAATTTGAAATACACTAGGCGGGAACTTTCCCGCTTGTTCTGATATAGTGTCGTTTTAAACTGACGCCAAATGCATTTAAACCGACGCAAACTGCAGTTTATTAAAGCTTGTCAGACTATGGTGTCGGTTTGAATCGACACCAAGGTTAACTAAAGCGACACCATGTGAATTTAAAAAAAACTATGTCAGAAAGTGGTTGTTTGATTTAATGTATCAGTAAAGTGTGTCAGTGGTGGTGTCGGTTTAAAGCGACACCAAGGTTAACTAAAGCGACACCAAGGTTACCTAAAGCGACACCAAGGTTAACTAAAGCGACACCATGTGAATTAAAAAAAAACCTATGTCAGAAAGTGGTTGTTTGATTTAATGTATCAGTAAAGTGTGTCAGTGGTGGTGTTGGTTTAAACCGACACCAAGCCTCACTTATTGCGACGCCAATGGGTTTTAATACGACGTCAGGAACTTAATGTCGGTTTAAACCGACGCTAACTCAGCATCCATATTTATACCCCCTTTTTCCCCATTTCATCCGTGCTTTCATTTTTTTCCCTAATTTCAGTCTCTCATTCTCCTTCCCAATTTCGTCTGTACTTCCATTTCTTCTCCCTTTTCACTTTTTAGTTTTTGTACTTCTTCTTGCAGATTGTTTTGCTATGGATCGTTTTGAAGATGAGCTTGCTGATGAAATCCAATTCGAAGAGGAAGAAGTCGAAGGTGGTCCATTTTTAATTTATTATGGTTATTAGTTTCAGTTTTTTGTTTTGTAGTCTAACTAGTATGTTGCCCAAATTGAAAATTGTTGGAGTGAGGTTATCTAACTCTACTTTCGTTGATCAGGTTGGGAAATATCCTAATGAATCTGGCTAGAAAAACAGGCAACTATCCTCGTAATTTTGGTTTTGATTCAAGCCTGAAAAATTCATAGGGTGAAAGAAGTAGGTAAGAAGGAAGCAAGAGATGGGATGTTCTACATCAAAGCTAGATGATGAAGGAGCAGTTCAGCTTTGTAAAGATCGAAAGAGATTTATTAAACAGGCTCTTGAGCAAAGAACACGATTCGCCTCTGGACACATGGCTTATATTCAGTCCTTAAAAAGAGTTTCAGCTGCTCTTCGTGATTATATCAAAGGCGATGAGCCTCGTGAGTTCTTATTGGATTCCTTCGTGACCCCACCTTTCATACCTGTTAAGAAAGCAAATCCTGGTTTTATCTCAATTTCCCCAAAATCCTTCTCCTCTGCAGCAATCCAGTCTGAACCCCGTTCATGTGTGAAACTATGTTATCTAAGATCAGGAGGGAATCCAGCAGTTTCAGTAGAAGAGAGACCTCAATCTCACGAAACAGGCAGAGTTGAAGCTTACTCTCCAACGCACCATTATGGGATGGACGGGTTTTTTGTAAATATTATTAACTAAAAACTGAGGAAGTTCTATTAAAGTTTATTATTTTTAATATAGCTTACGTTATGTCGGTTTTAAGCGACAGCAAGTGTGATATTTTTATTGTTTATTTCTTATGTAATGTCGGTCTTCGTGTCGCTTAAAAGCGACGTAAGAGCCAATGTCGCTTTTAAGCGACGCTGTTGTTCATTTATATTTTATATTACTTTACTTCTTGGTGGCGGATTAAGGGGGTTAAGCGACGTCATTACCCTTTTGTGACGGTAGTATTGGTGTCGGTTTTTCTATGCGACATTGCACGATTTAATGTCGGATTTTTACCAAAAATCCGACATTAATGGGTGTTTCTTGTCGGTTTTTCACCGCTACTGATGTGCCCTTTTGTAGTAGTGATTGTGAGTCAAATTACTAAAAGAACCCAGTATGATATGGAAAAATTACAATGGAGCATAGGTATGGAATTGAATAGAAAAAAAGGATTTTGTTTATTTACGTTTATTGATTATTGTTTGCTTTATTTGATTCGAAAACTAGAAATAAGCAGGTGTGCGTATAAGGAGAAAAAAAGTTTCATAAATTGGTTCCTAATTTGACACACCCCGACCTAAATCGAGGCGTGCTGGCCGTCACATGAGGGTGACGTAGCCATGTGCACAGTGCGGAAGTGATAATGATATGAAAATGTGGGTAAGCAAAAACCAACTAGCTAGCTTACTCTAGACAAATATATAAGTGCGAGTGAAACTATTTAAAGTGTAGATACACATATTCAGAGCATAGCTAACCTAAGTGCATTCCAGCAGGCTAAGTATTAATTATACAGGATATGAAAGAAATTCCTACATTATTTGATATCTGTCAGAACCGCCGAAAAGTCCTCGTAAGCCACCAACTCGAACGTCTAACTAGAACCTGGAGGGGTGCAAAACAAAAAATGTGAGTGGGCAAAAACAAAGTTTTTGAAAACACATTTCTCTTTCTAAACATAATAACCCTTCACCTTAAAACCTGTATAATTTCCTAGAAAATAGTAATACATACGTATATAGAAATCATGCTCGAGAGTAGTGAAAAATAAGTATATTCCATGTCAAGTATCTTAGCAATATAATAAGTAAGCCAGGTGAAATAGATCAATGTAAAATGACATGTCAGCCAGAGTCACCTAACGTGACCTGTACGGCTGAGCCTATAGCTCATCTACCAATTCCTGCACACGAGTTGGAACCACCTAATATGGCCTGTACAACAGGCTGGCACCTGCCTTGGATCCAAGGTGAGTGTGTGGTGCGGGAGGTGAACGATCACGTGAAGGCTAGGCCCTGGCCTCGGGCGAAGCACTAACACCAGGGTGTAGGATAATGAGCAATAAATGTATCTAAACATAACCATACACACTACAATCACTATCATCAATATGTACTCACTTGAAGCTTACCTAGGCGTCCACAACGTCATGTAATAATATGCATATCTATACTAATGCATATACTAAAATGTAATGCAAATGACATGGCATTTAAAAACGTAAATCCATTTAAAACAAATTTCTATAAAAATGTAAAGCATATATACGTATATATATAGAAAACCAAAAGCCCACTCAGTGGTATGTAGCTGGGTCGTAACCCTCGAGTCTCGCCTAGCTACACTCGTCCTCCGGAAACGTCTCACCTATATGCGAAACAACTATTGAAACGTTAATTTTAAGCACATAACCAAAACCGTGTAATAACTTCTCATTCGTTGCTCAATTGGGGTATTTGAATATACTATCGTGGCCTACTCAACACCACGAACATCCCCATATTTTTAGAAAAATATTTCGATGACTCACGCGCCGGCCACGGCACGGCCACACGTGCCTGGCACACTTACGGATTCCCTAACGGCGTTAGAGAATATTCCGTCTAAAAACTAACAGTGTTACCTGACGCCGTCAATATATTTCGTCAAAGTTGATGGAATATTCTATGTCTTCTTCGGTGGTCCTCGCCGAAGCCGTCGTCTGTTATGCCGGAAACTGGAAAAACTTAAAACTTCAATATCTCACTCATTTTTCAACCAAAATCCATGAATTTTATATGGATTTCAATCTCTCGAAGAATAGAACGTAACCATACCTATTTAAGGTCCTAAAACCGACGAGAAGTTATTGGAAAAACCTTCGAAATTCTGGCTAAACCTGGAAACCCACGGTCCAGCTTATTTTGACGTTCAACCTTAACTAAAACTAGTCTAAAACTGTAATATCCCTCATTTAATTAAGAGTGAAGGATTCAGAGATTTGAAGGGTAAATTTCTTGTTCTTTGATTATTTTCATTTTTCGAATTTAATTTCTTTAAGTGGAATTGAAACTGCCATGATATATATTTGGAGTTCTTAGTTTTATTTAGGGTTTTCTATCATTCAACGAACCAATCTGAACAAGAATTAGAGTTGGGTAACTTGGATTGGGTGTGTAGATCAAATTTCTTGATTAAGGGTTTGGTTCAAAAGGTCAATTTCTTGTTAATTTTGAGTCATGTTATATTTGAATGTTGTATACATGATTTTTGGACTACCTGGAAGTATTTTGGATTCTGTTATATGAATTGGAAGTGTACTGATATGTGAGTTGCAGAAAAATTGAATTATTGCAGAGAAAACTCAAGTTTCAAGTAGCCTTATTTTTCTCTTAATTTATAGGTCTATATGTGCTCCTTTGGAGAAAACTTTTAGTGTGTTAAAAGTACATATGTTTATGATCGTAACCCAATTGATTTCACTCAGTTCCGTTGAGTTTTGATCAATCAAAACCTTGTTTAAACTTGGGTCGCGAGCTGCCAAACAGCAGCAGAAAACTGGATTTTCAGTTTCAAGACTCCATTTTTCTTTTGGCATAACTTCCAATTTAGAGTTCCGTTTTCTACAAACTTTATATGCTTTTAAAGTACAGAACATAAACTTCAAAACCCATGTAATATTACACGATTTGGTTTAGTTTTGAATGTTCAAAAAGGAGTCTAAAGTTGGTTCAATAGTGCTGTTTTTCTGCAGATTTTCTGGAGATGTAAAGCATTGTTCTTACCACATCTAATTTCCATCCCAGATTTCTTTCTAGTCTTCTTTACCTTATTTGAATGGCATTATTTGAGTTATAAGATTCCAGAATTTATGTACTTTCTTTAGATAATGTTAATTTTGTGATTTAGCACTTAGTTTGGTTTCTAATAATTGTTACTTGTGTTTATACTTTTGGTTGTATTTTTGTGTGTTTTGATTAGGTTCTTCAGAGGAGCAAAATTAATCGAATTCAAGGTAGGGGGTTCTGGGAAACCTTCTATATGTATTAATTTGATTATTTCTTACTTAAGTACACATACAAGTTTGATATTCATATTGAATTCCAGTTGAATATGAATGCTGTTTCTGATAATTGTTTGAGTATAAATGTTTGAAATGAAATTCAAATTTATGATGTGGGAGTAAAGTAGGATTGTCTTTGGGAATTTAAGGTAGTGACTATTAGTTTTTGTGTAGCTGAGCCAAACTCTTAGTAGGCACCAAGTCTCAGGCGAGCCCACAGTGCACAGATTCTTTAAGGGTAATTCGGGACTGGAGACGAAGAGTTTAGGCAAGATGACTAACAAAAAGGGGAGTTCAGGGATGTTTAGGGATGGGGGTTAGTTCATATACTTAAACACTCGGGACCAAGTGGTATAAGTACGGAATGGGACGTACAAGGTCTGGGTGTTTACTTATGTGGATTAACGGGTATAGTTAAGGCATTTGCATTGCATTCTTATGCCTCATTCTGATTATAGTCTTAATTCTGCTATGTTAATTATTCTCTGCTATTTTAGTAATGAAGGTATAGGTCCCTACTGAGCTTTTTAAGCTCACCCTAACTAAATTTTGCAGGTACAGAACCAGAAACCTAAAAGTCTGCTTGCTGTCCGTTGTGTAACTATGTATAAAGAAATAAAAAGATGAACTTGTTGGCTTTTGCTTTCTTGTTTGAATAAAGAACTACTTTTGTGTGAACTTTGAGTAGTTCATAAGTTGTAATTTTGACAGAAATTTTCAATAATGATATGTTGTTCAGTTGAATTATATTCCAAGTGAGTTAAACCTGTTTTTATTTCAAGTCACAGACTTAATTATATTAGTTAAGTTATAATTAAGGTGTGATTCACGTTCTAAACCAAGGTTTACGTTAATCCTTGGGTTGGGGCATGACAACTTGGTATCAGAGCTTTAGGTTTTGTTTAACTGTTTGTGTTTATTTGTTATTTGATTACTAACTTTATATGTTGATGTTTAGATGCATCCTGCAAATGGAAATGATGCATGGGGTGGATTTAAGCTTGGACCTAATGGTTTAGAGCCTTATGATGAAGACCTGTACCATAACCGCATTCGTAATGAAGCCTTTATGGAGTTGGTGTATGATACATACGAAAGCAACCATAGAAGGATGTTTTACAGGCCAGAGATGCAACGGGAAGTAGTTAGGCATATAAACAAGTCGCTGAACCTTAAGACTCAATACCGTATCCAGATAGAGTCCAGTGAAAATCTTTATGGTGATGTGATGAACCATGTGACAGCTTTAGGTGGAAATGTATGGCCTCCACCAGGTGTTAACTTAGCCCAGGTTCCAGCTCAAGGAGTACCAGAAATTCCGGAAGACCTATCTGCTAGTGTAGCTTTTATTCCTGAACCATCGGTTACTCCTCCACCTGTTATCTGCATCAATTTTGAGTTTGATGATGAAGAGGACCCTGAAGAGGACCATGTTGAACCTTCTGAAAGTGTTGGACTTCCCGAACGTCAGTTCGATTTAAATGAAGACTATGTTCAGGTTTGGGAAGTGACTGGTGTAAATATTTTACAGTGAAGGGCTGATATGAATGGCTGATTTTTGGTGTAATTAGTGTGCAGCCTTATAGATGTTTTTGGGAGAAGTAATAGCCTTTAAATGATAGGTGTTGATGCGTTTTTGCTGCTGTTCGTAACAGAAGTTTCGATGTGCTTTTGTAGTTTATGAAACATGTTTCTTAAAGCTTTTGGGAAAGCTTTGTAAATTATGTGTTGCTACTGATGTTAGCCTATAACCAATAGGTTAGCAATGTGTAATAGGTGTGTTTATTTTAATCTAAAGTCTGATTTATACTTTTGAGATTGTATGCTTTTGTTTTGCTTGGTTCTATGTTGATTGAACTATAGTTGGAAAGAAAACAAAAGAGGGGTGAATCAGACTTGTTTCACATCTTTTGTACAAATATGAAAAGAAAAGTAACTATTGATTGGTTATATAAACGTTGTATTGCATTCCAACAAAGGTAGCTTTTATTCAATGTATGATACTATGTATATGAATGATTGTTTTTAGTTGTTTTATTATTTCTTAAGGTACTGCTACAAATTATATTTTGTAAGCGAATGTGATCAGGTTTCTTTAAGTGGTTTACTCTTATTGGTTTGCTTGGTCATAATTGAATTTACAGACTTCTTGTTTTAAATTCTCTTTAAGTTCTTTATTCTTTAAGGTATTTTATTTTAAATATTATTATGGTATATTTATTTTCAAATTTTGGTTATAGAGATGGCGGAAGTAGAAGGACATGGTGATAATGGTATGAACAATAATACGGAAGTATTATTAGCTATTCATGATATGGCATCAGCGATTCGTGAGACAAGTCAACATAACCATGAACCTCATGAGGAAACAGAAAGTGATCAAATAATGAGGATTCAAGGGGAATTTCGTATGACCCGACCATCAATATTTAAAGGTGACCCAAACCCAATGCAAGCGGAGGAATGGTTACGCCAGATCAAGAGAAAATTGAATGATCAGAGGGTTCCGGAAAATCTGAAAGTAACAATTGCTTGTACTTATTTGGAAGGACAAGCTTAACACTGGTGGGAATCTGTGCTAGTTAATCATGATCTTCAAATTACAACTTGGACAACATTCGAGGTTATATTTTTGAAAAAGTATTTTCCTGAGACTATGAGAGCCATGAAGATTAGAGAATTTGCAAATCTTTGCCAGAATGAAATGACTGTGGCACAATATGTGTCGAAGTTTGAAGAATTAATGCGTTTTGCACCTTACATGATCCCATATGGGACTACTAAAGCAACAAAGTTAGAAGAAGGATTAAGAGCAGAGATCAAAGGAAAAGTTGAACTTTCTAAACTAAATAGGTATGCTGAGGTTGTTGATCGTGCTTTAATGGCAGAACAGAGGATTTTAGGTTCTAAAAGAACTTTGGAGTATAAGAACCCAGGTGGAGGGCAAAGTAGTAAACGCTCAAGGTTTGTTCCACCTTGCTTTCAACAAAATCAAACACTCTTTGGTCAAACTCGAGGACGATCTTGCTTTCATTGTGGACAATTAGGACACTATCAAAGGGAATGTCCAAGGTTGCAAATGAACCAAGCACCTAGAATTCCACAACCACAATTCCATGCACCACCACCACCATATCGTACTCCGTACCAACCTCCCCTGAATCAATTTAGAGGACCTATTAATCAACAGGCACAATGTCTAAGAGGACAACCTGCACCAGGAGACCTAGGGCACCGTTAGGTGCTAGGAGACCCGGACAACTTGCTCAAGGTCGAGTTTATGCTGTTGGTCAAGTAGCTGAACAACAAGATCCAAGATTAGCGGAAGGTACATTTCTAATCTTCAACTCTTTGGCTAGGATATTGTTTCACACTGGTGCTACGAATTCATTTATATCTACATCATTTGCATCCATTCTCGAGTTAAGGTCTGAATCTATAAAACGTCCATTGTTGGTCGGATCTCCTTGGGGAAGTTGTGTGGAAGTAAACCAGGTATGTAGATCATCCGCAATAGATATATTACATCATAAATTGGATTGCGAGTTGTTGTTGTTGGACTTGTTGATTATGAGGTAATATTTGGAATGGATCTGCTTAAGCGATTTGAAGCTATTATTGATTGTGGAAAGAAATTGATAACCATGACAACCCCAGATGGTGAAAAGTTTAGTTTCTATGGTGATACAGAGGTCTCAAAACCTGATTTGATTTTGGATAAAAGAGAAGTGAATTATTTGAGACAGGTTGCTCATATGATTGTAGAAGGTATAAGTGAATCCAAAATTAAATCTATTCCTGTGGTGAGGGATTTCATTGATGTATTTCCAGAAGACTTACCAGGATTACCACCTATTAGAGAAATAGAATTTTCTATTGAGACGTATCCAGGAACATCGCCTATTTCTATACCTCCATATCGTATGGCACCAGCGGAATTGAAGGAACTCAAAAAGCAACTTCAAGAGCTTCAAGAGAAAGGTTTTATTCGGCCTAGTACATCACCTTGGGGTGCTCCTGCCTTATTTGTAAAGAAAAGTGATTTAACCCTTAGGTTATGTATTGATTATCGTTTACTAAATAGAATCACGATAAAGAATAAGTACCCTTTGCCTAGGATTGATGATTTATTTGATCAACTGAGGGGTGCTAGACATTTCTCGAAGATTGATCTTCGTTCTGGTTATCACCAACTTAGAATAAAGGCGGAAGATATGCCAAAAACTGCTTTTAGAACTCGATATGGACATTATGAATTTTTGGTCATGCCGTTTGGATTAACGAATGCTCCAGCAGCATTCATGGATTTAAGGAATCGAGTTTTCCAGCCATATTTGGACCAATTTGTTATTGTCTTCATTGATGACATTCTTATCTATTCCAAGTCTAAGGAAGAGCATGAAGAACACTTGTCAATCATTTTACAGACATTAAGAGAACATAAATTGTTTGCCAAGTTAAGTAAGTGTGAGTTCTGGCTGACTGAAGTAACATTTTTAGGACATGTTATTTCAAATAAAAGAATCGCAGTAGACACTTCAAAGGTAGAAGCAGTGTTGAATTGGAGTCAACCAAAAAATATTCATGAGATACGAAGTTTTCTAGGTTTGGCTGGCTATTATAGAAGATTTATTAAAGATTTTTCTCGATTAGCCGCTCCAATGACCATATTGACTCAAAAAGGAGTTAAATTTGTTTGGACTGATGAATGTGAAGAATCATTTCGAGAGTTAAAAGTTCGATTGACAACTGCTCCTGTATTAATCATTCCTGAAACAGGAGTTGGCTACATAGTTTACATAGATGCATCATTACGTGGATTAGGATGTGTTTTGATGCAATCAAATAGAGTTGTTGCTTATGCTTCTCGTCAACTAAAACCACATGAAAAAAATTATCCGACACATGACCTTGAATTAGCAGCTATTGTTCATGCATTGAAGACGTGGAGACATTACTTGTATGGGGAACGATTTGAACTCTATTCTGATCATAAAAGTTTGAAATACTTATTCACACAGAAATAGTTAAATCTAAGGCAACGACGGTGGATGGAATATTTAGAAGATTATGACTTTGGTTTACATTACCATCCAGGAAAAGCTAATGTTGTAGCAGACGCCTTAAGTAGAAAACCCCAAGGATTTGTGGCTAATTTGTATTATCAAAAGTCAAAGATGATCGAATGCCTTTATGACTTTGAGTTGCATGTGGGAATACGAGAAGGTTGTGCATATTTATGTAATTTAGTTACACACCCATCTTTAGTTGGGAGGATTATTGATGCACAACAAACTGATTCTCTATCTCAATCCATTCGAACAAAAATTTCAACTGGAGAGACAGTTGAAGGATGGAAACTGCATGCAGACGGTGGATTGAAGTATTTGAATAGATTGTACGTACCAAATTTTTCTAATCTTAGAAATGACGTTCTCCGGGAAGGTCACTATTCATCTTATACAATTCATCTTGGAGGAACCAAGATGTATCAAGATCTTCGACGTCAGTTTTGGTGGAACGGTATGAAAAGTGACGTAGTGGGTTTTGTTGCAAAATGTCTCACTTGTCAGCAAGTAAAAGCTGAACATCGGAAACCATCAGGCCCACTACAATCGTTACCTATAGCAGAGTGGAAATGGGATCATATAACTACGGATTTTGTTACAGGTTTACCAAAATCTCCAAAACAACGAGACGCGATATGGGTTATTGTGGATCGTTTGACCAAGTCAGCACATTTCTTACCAGTCAAAACCACCTATTCTACAGAAATTCTCGGGAAACTTTATGTTCAAGAGATAGTAAAATTACATGGAATTCCTATCTCGATTGTGTCAGATAGAGATTCTAAATTTACTTCTCAATTATGGGGAAGTTTACAAAAAGCTTTCGGAACAAAGCTCAATTTCAGTAGTGCTTTTCATCCACAAACAGATGGGCAGTCAGAAAGAACTATTCAAATTTTGGAGGACATGTTGAGAGCTTGTATTTTAGACGTTGGCGGAAGTTGGGAAGATCATTTAGCTTTAGCAGAGTTCGCTTACAATAATAGTTATCAATCAAGCATTCAGATGGCACCGTATGAAGCATTGTATGGAAGACCTTGCCGATCACCTTTATGTTGGACAGATGTAGGAGAAACTGCGTTAATAGGACCCGATTATGTACAAGAGACTACTGAAAAGATCAAAGTCATCAGACAACGTCTCTTAACAGCTCAAAGTCGACAAAAAAGTTATGCAGATAGAAGGACAAAGTCTTTAAAGTTTGATGTTGGTGATAATGTATTCCTTAAGGTATCACCAAGAAAAGGAATCAAAAGGTTTGGAAAGTCTGGAAAATTATCACCACGGTTTATTGGACCATTTGAAATATTGGAAAGAATAGGCGAAGTCGCTTACAAATTAGCACTACCTCCTCAACTTTCAAGCATACATAATGTATTCCATGTCTCTATGCTTAGAAAGTATGAACCAGATCCGTCTCATGTGATCGACTGGGGAGAACTCACAATGGACGAACAACTATCATTTGAGGATAGGCCGATTCAAATACAAGATCACAAAACGCAAGTGCTACGCACAAAAACTATTCCATTAGTTAAAGTTTTATGGCAACATGGCAATGTAGAGGACGCTACATGGGAATCAGAGAAGGAAATGCATACGAAATATCCAGAACTCTTCATTGTTTAGAGTAAGTTTAAATTTCGAGGACGAAATTTCTTTTAAGGAGGGTAGATTGTAATATCCCTCGTTTAATTAAGAGTGAAGTGTGATTATAATTGTTTCTATACAAAATTTTAGTCTGCTTAGTTTTTATTTGTTTAGTAGCTTTTAATACTATACTTTTTATTTATCTATTTTTATTTGTTATTATTATTATTGTTTTAGGGCAAATAAGGATTTTTTTTTTATTTTAATTTTTTTTGGGCACAACAATTAAGTAGTTTTTTTAAAAAAAAAAATTACAAAAGAAAGGAAAGCAATTAAGTAGAAAGGAAAAAGCAAAGGAAAGTTCTTTCACTTTCTTCCTTTCTGGGCGAAGGAAACAAGGAAACTAGGAGAATGTTCAAGGCTCTTCCATAGCTTTAGGAAAATTCTTCTTTCCTCACACTTAAATCGGGTAGAGATTAGGAAATGTTGTGATAGGTCGAAGTTTGATTGATCTAGGGAGTGTGCTATAGAGAGTTGTTCATCTCCTGTTTCACCAAGGAGTTTGTTCGACAGAGGGTGAACTGAGAAGAGCCACAGAGGTCTATAAGCAGGAGGTGGATGGCCTAGGAAGCTAAGTTTTCATCATGACTCTGATAGGATTGGGTAGGATTAGAGAAACTATAAAAGGGGTTGCAGAGAAGTGGGAAAAACATCAGAAATCGAAAAGGGGCAGAGAAATTGAGAGTTAGAGAACGTGATTTTGGAGGAAGGATTCAGAGATTTGAAGGGTAAATTTCTTGTTCATTGATTATTTTCATTTTTCGAATTTAATTTCTTTAAGTGGAATTGAAACTGCCATGATATATATTTGGAGTTCTTTGTTTTATTTAGGGTTTTCTATCATTCAACGAACCAATCTGAACAAGAATTAGAGTTGGGTAACTCGGATTGGGTGTGTAGATCAAATTTCTTGATTAAGGGTTTGGTTCAAAAGGTCAATTTCTTGTTAATTTTGAGTCATGTTATATTTGAATGTTGTATACATGATTTTTGGACTACCTGGAAGTATTTTGGATTCTGTTATATGAATTGGAAGTGTACTGATATGTGAGTTGCAGAAAAATTGAATTATTGCAAAGAAATCTGGGCAACCCTTCTCCGTTCGAGCTCATTTCTTCACCATTTTTTATGTACAAACTATGGAATTGAAGCTGAGGATGAGAGGAAGAAGTTTGTACCATTTTCACAATGTGTGGTGGTCGGAGTTGGTCAGAAAACGCTTGCAAAGACCGGGTTCCTCGCAGGAAAGTTGGGGAAGGTTTTTCCCTAAGAGTTATGTGTCCACAATCCATAAAAAAAAAACTACTCAGAAATGACCCAATCTCACTCATAAACATGATCTATGAGGTTTCAAGGATATACCTTGGTCGAGGTCGTCGAGGTTTCACTAGAGGAAGGAAATGTCCAGTGGCAGCGCCATGGTGCCACGAGACACGGAGATGTTTGAGTGTATCATTTCCTTTGCTCTAGGTTTCGTGGAGCTCACAGGGAGGGGAGAACGACAGTGATGGGTGATGGTTTCATGGAGAGGAAGGGACAATGAGTGAGGGAGAGAGTTGATAGAGGGAGAGATAAGAGAGAAAGGTTTATGAGTTAGACACGGAGAGAGAGAGAAAGAGAGAAAGAGAGAAAGAGATAAGGGATTTGGGCCAAGGGGACAAAATCAAGGGTGGGCCCCTTTGGGCACATCAATTAAGACCAAAAGCAATATTTCAAAATATCTAGCCCAAACTTATTGAAATTACCAAAATACTCTTCTGTTTTGAAATCCGTAAAATTATTCGGGACAAGTTGTTACAATCTACCCCCGTTAAGAAAATTTCATCTCGAAATTTGAAATAACCTACTATACTAAAGTACTCAAAGATAGGAAGAAGAAAAAATATATATGTAAGAAGAAATTAAGTCAGAATGATTGCACAAAATGGAAAATGCCACACTGTCGCGATCGGGTTGCAATGATTCCTCTTTCATGCCTCCAAGCTCATACCTTCTTCTCCCATCAGTAGAAAAGTAGAAACATACTTTATAAAGATATAAAGTTGAAAATATATAATAACGTAAGGTCAAAAGTTTGTATGTATAATACGAAAACGTCTAGATAGATATGTATTAACATAGTGGTCGATAAACTCGTACTGAACTTAACACTGAAAATGAAAAAGACTCGACCAAACGTTTGTAACGTCAAAAATACAAATATATAACTATAATAAGGTAAGTTAAAATACTTGTAGTGAAAATCCGAAACCGAAAATGAAAGTGGGTCCTTAGGTCGAGCCCCAACAATAACTATCGCACATGGGTCTTCCTGCCCACTTGCTTAACGAACCAAACGAATAAGCTATCGATATTACGATCAGTTGCCCGCAATATCGGCCTCACATTTGTTGTCTCGATAAACAAGTAGTAAGTTCTCAAGGGTGTAAAACAAAAGACTGGAAACTCACAACCAACGTCAAGAAAAGTAAGGACGGGAGCATGAGTAAGACGATGTTCCAAACATCCAAAAGTTTCGTTCTCAATTTTTCGTTTCACAAAGATTCTACAAGGAGAGGATGTCAATAGATTTTTACGTAAGACGGTAACCATTGGCTCAAGGTCGAAGACAGTATGGTTCATTATAGCATTTTTAGCACTTGTAAATGTAGGGATAAAAACACTTAAAATTATTTGCAAGAGTACAAGGTTATCGTAGTATAGCAGCTCAAGTAAGGTCGTTTTCCACAGGGATTGAAGGAATAATGTGCATTTATACTAATCCTTAGCTAATTATTTAGAACAAAGTTCCGAAAAGTTTGATTTAGGAATTTAAAATAATAAAAACGAATTTAAATAAAAATAATTAAAATCAACAAAGTAAAGAAAACAAAAGAAAACGATTTTGGAAAACAATTTAAACACTAGGGTTCTGCCATCACCATTAACAATCCTATGCAATTTTACCAATTACTTATGAATTTTTACATACATGCTTTGAAGGTTAGGTTTTCCTAATGCATATTTTCCTCGTGACGTTTAAGCGAAAACATATATCTAACATGCAACCCATCTGTGATGTTCAGATCAAATATAAACATGCAAGACTCATTAAGCTTTGTGAAAACCCTTTGAAAAACCATGCAACCCTTAAGAGCGTGATGTTCACCTTAATTGAACTTACAATTACTAATCACAAGAAGCCCTCCTCAATTTCAGGGTGATGTTCCAACATAAATTGCATCAAACTACTTGTCTAAATATCCTAATGGTGATCAATCATTAAATATTATAGATAGTTTTAATCGTTGTGATTAATAATTCAAAGCAAGCATGCATCCATTCATAAGCAAATTAATAAAATTACATATTCATGCTAAGGTTCATGGCCTAACCCTAGCAAAAGGAATTAGTTACGCATACTCATAATAAAAATCAAAGAAAATATCATTAACTAGAAAATAAATGAAAACACCCTGTAGGTAAAAAGTCTGAAATTTTCTAAATCTTGCTAAATTCTCTCAATGTTGCATTCGTTTTTCCCCCTAGGGCTGGCCAAAAAGGCTTATTTATACTACTCTAAATAAAATCCTCCTAGAAAAGGTTTTCTAAAAACTAGGAAATAAAATAACAAAAGGATAACTAGAAATTACATTCCTATTATGACTAGAAAATCTGCCCATCAAAAAGATAGCCACGTTTCTGTATCTTCAGAGCTCCAAAACAGGCCCAAAATGACTAGAATTAAATATTAGGACCTCCTCTTCAAGTTCCAAGAAGAACCCAAGTCCAAAATTCATCAACTTCCAGCCCAAAAGTCCCAAATAAGCTCTGTAGCACAATCTGCCAACATTGCACGCTGGGCTAAATCAATTCGCCATGATCGGATGCTTAGGGATAAAATTATGAAATTTTGATACAACCTTCTTGACAGATTCACGAACCCGCTCCAATTAGAATCACAAATTCCATTGTTTGATTATTTTATGCTCAGAACAAGTTTGCATGTCCTACATTAAAAATACATAACAAAGCATCAAAATCTCACCAAAATAATAACGAAAATATACCAAGAATAGGGAATAATATATAGTATAAAATCGACTCATCAATTCACATCATGCAGTTCCAACCGTCAAGAGGAACACTCGTCACTCGATCATGCGGCATCAGCATGTAGCCAAACATTCAATAACACATCACCATAAGATTAGAAATTTATCGAAGTCATCGAAAAGTGTTTGAATAAGAATCAAGCGAGACAATACCTCAGTTGTCAGAAATTTCGTTCGTCCCCAACATCGCAACAAAATTGACTAGTTTCTTAGCCGAAAAGAAAATATGGCTAAGCTCAAGGAATCGTTAGGAACTGCTGAAAGAAAGTGACAAGACTAAGGATATTTCGTATTTCACAACTTCTTGTGAGGATTTTCAATTTCTAACGGTCGTAACCTTTTCGGAAATTGATGTGAATAGCATTAGCTAAAAATGAGTCTCCCAAGGAAAGTATCTAATCTAAACAAAACAACGTTCAAAGAATTTGGTGTACAACTGACAGTCGATGTTTAGTGAACTTGACCTCGTGGTTAGAGTAAGCAAGAGGTTATCAATAGAACAATCGTCAAGAATTGTTCTAAGGATCCACACGAATTTCCTTAGCAGGAGGACATTGATTCGATCCCACTAGCTAAAACTTACTAAACTTCGCAACGACTATTGCATACTCACATTCTCCAACACGCACTTCGAAAGGTTCAATTAATTTTATAGATATGACTTTGCCCGCCATTCCTAGGGAACGCATATCGCAGAGTAACATCACCATTTTAGATCTTCAAACACAAACCACTTAGATTTTTCGTTCCACCACACTCCTATGTAGATACGACTCTGCCTGCCATTCCTAGGGAACACATGTTGCAAAGTAGCATCGCCATAACGGATCTTCAACTGGTCTTAACCAAACTTCCCTTTACTGAGATTTCTAATTCACGTTACTTCCATGTAACAACCGACTCTGCCCACAATTCCTAGGGAACGCATGTTGCAGAGTATCGGTCCGATGTTGAAAGTCATCCAACAATCCATTTCGTCACCGATGAGGCACAATCTCGACATGAAATTCTTATTCTTCAATAGAATATGACTATTCACGCAGAATGAGGGTTACATCACCATGTCAAATAACAACAAATCTGGAAGTCGTGACATCCAAATGATGTAATGACCGACACACCACTACAGTAACAGAAGATCCTAAGTATGCTATGAACAAACCATGCTCTGATACCAAATTGACACGCCCGACCCTGATATCCTCCGAACACCAGGGTAGGCACGTGCTGACCAACACCCGAAGGTGATGAAGCAGGCACCCCTACATGCCTCCACGTGCCAATTTGAGTCACCAAAAAAGTCGCCAGCGCCGCCGTGGAAAGCGACGGAGCACAATACTTCAGGTAGAAACGCGTGTGCTCCACGAGCCAGCCAAGGCAGACGCCCACACGCGCCCACACCCTGGCTGAGTTTTGAAGGAAATATTTGTGAAAACTAGTTCATTTGAGCAACATCTATGGCATGCAATTAACAATTAAAGGCGGAATCATGCTTGTATGCACTCAAAACAAAAGTTTGCATTATCCCAACCATGAGTTCTCATGTGGCATGAATATGAGAACTCCTCTTTGATCACGTTTAGTGGACTCATTCTCTATCGAGCACCTACATGCTTGTCTTGGTGTCAGTCACACCAATGACTCGAGACCAGTCACTCTCCCTAAGAGAAGACATAACACGTACTGATCTTAACGGACCCCATTCCATATTCCTTGGACTTATTGTTTAAGCATATAACATTTATATGAGACGGCTTAAAACAATAATCTTTGCCCTTTATATTAAACTAGATTAGTTTAACATGTGAAATGTCCGTAAAGTATCATCATATGATTGGTTTTAGGGCACATTTCCAACAATGTCCCACTTGCACTAGAGTTAATCAGTTTGGTCATCAGTGA
Source organism: Cotoneaster glaucophyllus (assembly GCA_036320875.1). NCBI lineage: Eukaryota > Viridiplantae > Streptophyta > Magnoliopsida > Rosales > Rosaceae > Cotoneaster > Cotoneaster glaucophyllus. The sequence goes on from CM070060.1 coordinate 13,191,916, forward strand.
TGATACCTCTTCTGAATTCATTTCAAAATGGCTGAATAGTAGGCCTAGACAATGAATATCTATATGTTATCCATAGAAGCAACCTTGAGAATAACGACGTCACCATTATACATGATTCTCAATCATGTGGTTCAATATCTCATTTGAGTTCGGATCTTGATGAGACCTTGATTCCCTAGCTTGAGCTATCGCCCCATTAGTGTCGTAGTATCGGTACACTATAGACACCTTCTGGTTGAAACCGAATGGAGAGTTCATAAATGAACTTTCCCATTCAAACAACATTGTTTTAAACTTCTATATGGCGATATATTTTGCATTCATGATGGAACACACTAAAGTCATTACTTGTAACATTTCCACCCAAATATCTCTTTAGTCATAACAAAGAGATATCCAATTATCTCTTCATTCATAATGAAGAGACATCCAATGATGGATACGATATTAGATTCATAATCTAATACATTTACGCGTCCATTGCGTTACTCCAATTCTTCCTTATTCTTGAGGAATCTATCATTTAATACTTCTTAAATACTTAAGGACTCACTTGATAGTTGCCATGGTTCTGATCTTGGGCTTGCACTGATATCGTCTTGTACCGATCTTGGTACAACTCATATCATTGTTTTTCATACAATATGAAATACGTAAATCACCTTTCTGCGTATGCATAAAGGATTCTATTTACGCATTATGCTTCTTTGGGAGTCAAAAGGGTACATTCCCTTTTAGAAGAGTAATTTCCCAGTCTGATTGGAATTGTCCTTTCAATTGAAGTTTATCATTCGAGAAACTTCCTATATCTATCGTCTATCAATAGGGATTGAGATAATACAATTATATCTTGAAATCGATCATTATAGATTTCCATCCCATGTATATAGACTATGTCTCCCACATACATCCTATCATTATAGAATGTTTAAAGTCATAACTTTAACGAAGAAGAATTCCTTTCATTTCCAAAATTAATATATCATATATATGTTCAAATATAGGAATATGATTAACTCCCACTAATCTTTTGTAAACCTAGTAAACAAAAGATTCATTTACATCTTTATGAGAAATCAAACGATTTAATCTTTCTCTCATAAGACGCTTATAGCTCCCACTAGCTTTGTAAGATCCCACATCACCCAGGGGTATGGATCATGTAAGCCTTATATGTATATTCTCATCTCTACCTAGCACGAGGCCTTTTGGAAGCTCACTAGCTTCAGGTTTTGTAGGAACTCCGAAGTTAAGCGAGTTCGCGCAAGAGCAATCCCATGATGGGTGATCCACTGGGAAGTTCTCGTGTGAGTTCCCAGAAACAAAATTGTGAGGGCGTGGCCGGGGCCCAAAGCGGACAATATCGTGCTATGGCAGAGTCGAGCTAGGGATGTGGTGGGGGCCCGGGCCGGGATGTGACAATTTGGTATTAGAGCCAATCCCTAGTCGGAAGTGTGCCGACGAGGACGTCGGGACCCTAAGGGGGGTGGATTGTAAGATCCCACATCGCCTAGGGGTATGGATCCTGTAAGCCTTATATGTATATTCCTATCTCTACCTAGCACGAGGCCTTTTGGGAGCTCACTGGCTTTAGGTTCTGTAGGAACTCCGAAGTTAAGCGAGTTCGTGCGAGAGCAATCCCATGATGGGTGACCCACTGGGAAGTTCTCATGTGAGTTCCTAGAAACAAAACCATGAGGGCGTGGCCAGGGCCCAAAGCGGACAATATTGTGCTACGACGGAGTCGAGCCCAAAATGTGGTGAGAGCCCGGGCCGGGATGTGACAAGCTTGCTAAGATTCATGATGGATGGATCTCTACAACTTACATGTCTTGTAATTCCTAGTCTTAGACATATATTATCAAGACTATCTTGATAATGGTTTCGGAAACCGATATTATGTCCAAACATTGAATCACCATTTAGATGTAGTTAGCAATCATCGAATTAATAGAAACCAAGACTACATTAAAAATGGTTTCTTCCAAGTCAACCAATCTCGTTGATTGTAGTCACCTAAAGCTACCAATTAGTTATCAAGGTTTCAATATTTTGGGTCAAATCAAGCTATACCATTTCCTTGAGTATATGTCGTATATACACTAGTCATAAGGATTTTTCATTCTTATTTCTTTCGAATTAAGAGGTTTAACTCTATGTCCTAGTCATAAAGTTCAAACCATTCAACTGAGACGGTCTATATATCTTTCTTGACTACGTTAGAGCTAGTGTTGCAGGAACCAGGTTATTATATTTGCTTATTTAGCACAACCCCAAATCTTAACACAATTAAGACTTGTCTTTTTTTCCAACTACATCCTATGGAGTCATGAAAATTTTGAAAGATCTTCTAATTGACAATCATGGCCAGAGATATCTAGCAGTATATCATGAGTGACACCTAGCAGTATAGCATGGCTACCTAAGCTAATCAGAAGAGGTGGAGAACATATTTAGTTTAGGATTACAATGAAATAAGGTCTTTCTCTAATACAATACTCTTGACCACATTGTTTGGTTTGATAGTTTATTCATGTCTACTATCCAATGTGATTCTCTTACTTATATGATTACCTTGAATGTGATTTGGAACGACTTCCTAAATCTCATTCATACTCTGGCCAAAGATTCTTAATCATATCATAGAGTATTCTCCCTCGGTTTGAAGGTTAGAGATCCCTTGTTGCGCATTCACCTGCCTCCATGGCTAAGTGGCTTAACCCCAACCATGTCGTGGACACCCTCTGACGGAGTGCCTTTGACATAGTCAAAGATCAAGGACCTAACCACAAGACAACTATGATGCCTCAAGTCAAAGGACTACTTTGCATTATCCCAACCATGAGTTCTCATATGACATGAATATGAGAACTCCTTGTTGATCGCGTTCATGGACTTATTCTCAATCGAGCACCAACATGCTTGTCTTGTTGTCAGTCACACCAATGACTCAAGACCTGTCACTATCCCTAAGAGAAGACATAGCACGTACTGATCTTAATGGACTGTCAATGCCCAATTGGCAATCCTATGATCAGGAATGTTTAGGATATGTAGACGAAAGAGAATGGTCTCTTGAATCTAACTTCTTTAGATCACTCCCAATCACATATTCCTTAGACTTATTGTTTAAGCATATAACATTTATATGAGACAACTTAAAACAATAATTTTTTCCCTTTATATTAAACTAGATTAGTTTAACATGTGAAATGTCTGTAAAGTATCATCATATGATTGGATTTAGGGCACATTTCCAACAGGTTCTAGGTTGGACCGGTTCAGCTGTGTTGGAGGGTTTTGGGCTCCAAGGTTGGGCATGAGATAACTGGGTCTGGGCCTAGAGTTTAGGCCGAGTTTCGTGGCCTAATGGCCTAGTTGGGGTTTCCTAAGTTGCTTTGATTTGGTTTAGGGTTTAGGCCTGGATTGCATGGCCCAAGACTTGGGCCAGTAGCTAGAACTAGTCTTGGGTTCGAATTCGGTTTAGGGTTATCGGGTCGGGTCGACCCGATTTCAGGCCATGGTTTGGCCAGAATTTGGGCCACCCTTCCCTGAGCTCTGTTCGAGCTCATTTCTTCATCATTTTTTATGTCCAAATTATGGAATTGAAGCTGAGGATGACATGAAGAAGTTTATACCATTTTCAAGCATGTGGTGGCAAGAGTTGGCCAAAATACACCTGCAAAGGTCGGGTTCCTCGCCTGCAAACTGGGGATGGTTTTTTCTCGAGAGTTATGTGTCCACAATCCATAAAAACTACTCAAAAATGGTCTAATCTCACTCCTAAACATGATCTATGGGATTTCAGGGGTTTACCTTGGTCGAGGTCGTAGAGGTTTCGCTGGAGGAAGGAAATGTACAATGGCAGGGCCACGGTGCCATTAGACACGGGGAGGTTTGAGTGTACCATTTCCTTTGCTCTAGGTTTCGTGGAGCTCACAGGGAGGGGAGAGTGATGGTGGTGGGTGGTGGTTTCATGGAGAGGGAGGGACAGTGAGTGAGGGAGAAAGTTGACATAATGGGAGATAAGAGAGAGAAAGGTCTGCTAGTTAAACACGAGGAGAGGGAGAAATAGAGAGATAGAGAGATAAGGGATTTGGGTCGGGAGGCACAAAATCAAGGGTGGACCAAAAGCAATATTTCAAAATATCTAGCCCAAACTCAGTGAAATTATCAAAATACCATTCCGTTCTGAAATCCGGAATCGGGACGGGTTGTTACACATGTGCTATATTTTATTCCTCTCAATGTATCTTATTACTTTTTATCATATTGAAAAATATTATGGTACAGCCCTCACACATCAACTGCTATATATTGTTTATAAACTACTATAGCCTATGTAAATATATTTCATGGAACAATTTTTCAAAAACCTATTTTTACCTTTTTAAAAATTAAAAAAAAAATTCTAACGGTTATTTGACATCAACCTACCTTTTATCTAGACCATTGAATTTAATAGTGCGCCTAATCTTGCGGATGCAAAGCTGCGAGTGCATGATAAAACATACAACTCGCAACACCGAATCGTTGCGTTGTGTTGTCCATACTGCCTTTTTTATTTCATAGAGTCCATGGACAGTGGTAGCCATCAAAAGGGCCAAGTCGTCAAGGATTTGGCCCCAAATCTTTTTGGGAAGATTCCTCTTGGCCTTCATTGGAGAGGAATTTTGGTAAAATAAAAAAATTTAAAAAAAGAAAAAGAAAAAAATCGGCTAACTTGGGCATTTGGCCCTCCATTGGAGATGGCCTAATATATTGAATATTATATAAACATAAATATATTATTGTGAGTGAAATATAGCTAAAAGAACCCAATATAATATGGAAAAAAAATTAGAATAGAGCAATGGTGTGGAATTGGATAGAAAAATGATTTCCACACATTGTTTTTCTTTTATGCAAACATTTGTTTATTTATGTCTATCAATTATTGTTTGTTTTATTTGATTCAAAAACTAGAAATAAGCAGATGTGCGCAGAAGGAGTAAAAAAGTTGCACAAGTTAGTTCCTAAGAGCAGTTCCAGCGTGGGAACCCCCCCAGGCTATTCACTATTTAATCCACCCAGTGAATAGTAACTACCCTAATGAACAGTAACTGCCTTTTGCATCTCCACCGTTAAACTTGAATAGCCCTGGCAATAGGCAATAATTTTTTTTTTTAAATAATACAAAATAATTTTATTTGTAATTTCGGATAAGATTTTTAATCGTTCTCGTTGCGCCACGTGTCATTATCCGAAAAGACAATTATTGGTGATAGATTTCGATAAGATTTTTATCCAATGTTGTCGTGCCACGTGTCGTTACCTTTTCAGAATCTTTGAGGATAGATTTCGATCAGATTTTAAATCGTTCTCGTTGCGCCACGTGTCATTATCCGAAAAGATAATTATTGGTGATAGATTTCGATAAGATTTTTATCCAATGTCATCGTGCCACGTGTCGTTACCTTTTCAGAATCTTTGAGGATAGATTTCGATCAGATTTTAAATCGTTCTCGTTGCGCCACGTGTCATTATCCGAAAAGATAATTATTGGTGATGGATTTCGATAAGATTTTTATCCAATGTCGTCGTGCCACATGTAGTTACCTTTTCAGAATCTTTGAGAATAGAATTCGATCAGATTTTTAACGAATGACGGCATGCCACGTGGCACTATCTACAACCTAATCCTTTCTAAATCCTCCATATAATCCATCATCCATCCTCTGAAATCTCACACCAATTTTCTCAAGATCTCTATCATTATTCATAGTTTTTGCTTCCTTCTTCACCAAAATCAAATCTGTATCATTATTCATAGTTTCTGCTTACAATGTCTTCTTCTTCAAGTTTGATGTGGGAAATCGATCAGCAAGAGGAAGAATTGTTTAACCAATCAGAAGGAATGTTCAATCTCCAGGTGGCCCAAAATGAGATTGAAGAAGAGGATGAGGAGCGTAGAAGGAGAGATGACGATGCAAGAATGGCCAGAGCCTCACATTCCCGTCGAATCATCCAAGTTGCGGCTCAGATCTCCAGGCCCAGCCGTTCCGAAAACCTTGATAGAAGCAGGCATCGACAAGGTGCGGAGCTCTTGGACAATTATTTTGTCTGTAACAGTGCATTCCTTGATACGTACTTCAGACGTCGTTTTAGAATGGAACGACATTTGTTCAACAAAATCATGATTTCTGTTTGCAACCATGATTCTTACTTTGTGCAAAAGAAGGATGCTTTTGGTGCTATGGGTCTCCTTCTTGAGCAAAAAAATACTGCTGCGATGCGGATGCTTGCATATGGAGCATCTGCAGATCAAGTGGATGAGATAGCGAGGATGGGAAAATTAACCATTCTTGAGTCCCTGATGAGGTTTTACGGAGCAATCAAATTTATCTACACCGCAGAGTACCTCCGGAAACCTACTAACGTGGACTTGCAAAGGCTTTTGAAGAAGGGCGAGATGCGAGGTTTTCCTGGAATGATTGGAAGAATCGATTGTATGCACTGGACGTGGAAAAACTGTCCAAGTGCATGGCAAGGCGCTTATGGGGACAGAAAATGAGCAAAAAGTATCATTTTGGAAGCGGTGGCATCTTATGGATTTGGCACGCCTTTTTCGGGGTTCCGGGAGCTCAAAATGACCTCAACGTCCTTGCCCAATCCCTAGTGTTCAACGATGTCCTACAAGGAAAGGCACCAAAAGTCACATACTGCATTAACAGACGTATGTACGACGGGCCATACCTAGCAAACGGCATTTACCCAAGGTGGTCATCATTTGTCAAAACAGTGCCACGTCCGCGAAGTGCAAAGGAAAAACACTTTGCAAGCTGTCAAGAGGGGTGCAGGAAGGATGTGGAGCCCTGTTTTGGTATCCTTCAAGCTCGCTGGGTGATCGTTAGGGGTGCTGCCAGACTATTTGATTTAGAGTCGCTTCGATCCATCATGATGACGTGCATCATTCTTCACAACATGATTGTGGAAGATGAGTACAATTATGATGTCGTTGATGAATATGAGCCAGACACGATGAACAATTCAAGAACATGTATATATTGTGCTCATGACGCCACCGACGAACCCATGCAACATGAGCCATTAGAAAGGGATGGACGTTACAATGAATTGATCATTCAATGATATACTGCACTTCAAAGGCCATATATGCACAATGCCCGGTAAATTGATTTGATAGAGCACCAGTGGGAATTGAAACAAGCGCAAGATACTTAAGTTCATTTGGTGTGTTTGTTTATATTTGGCGTGTTTATTTAATTTTATTTGGTGTGTTTTTTTTAGTTCATTTAGTGTGTTTTTTATTATTTGGTATGTTCTTGTAATTTTATTTGGTGTGTTTATATCATTTGAATCAAGATTCTCTTGGTATAAATAAATTACCAAATTAAATAAATTTACTCTCACTTTAAATAAAGTACTAAATGAAATAAAAAACAACATACAGTACTCTATTCAATAAATAATAAATTGCAACCCAAAATGATTGGAAAATTATGGGCTCCGATTACAAAAAGTACTCTATTCATCATCACTTAACCAATTTGTGGTGCTAGGATGATCTTCTCTTGTCGTGCTAGGACCATCTCCTCTTGCTCTCGCTTCTCTTACAGCCTCATTCGCACCACTTTCACTTTCTCCGACTTCCAAAAATATTTAGAATTTGGAGACTTCCCTTCTAAAGGCGTGTTCATAATGTCATGATCTCGTTGAGCCATTCTTTCTTCTCCAACATGTTCCCTTTCTTGCCTAAATAGATCTATTTCCCTCTCATTAGCTTGAAATGCTCTTTCAATAGCTGCAGCTTTTGCCTCATCTCTAGCCTTGTCAGCCTCAAATTTCACCATTTTTCGCGCCGAAGTCAATTCACCTTGGCAAGCAAGTTCTTCCATGTACTTTGCATAATCATTCTTGGAAGCACTCCCTTTTCTCTTTGAAGTCTTCTTACCTTGAGGCCTAATTGGATAACGGGTTGACCCCGACGCTTGTTCAGGGGGGCGTTTCGGGCACTTCTTCTGCATCATCTTCATGAACATGCAAGGTATGATCGGCTGTAGAGTGTAGAGGGGTGCTGTTCATGAAAACTTCTCGACCAACAGGCACAACTCTGAATTTAGGACAATCCCGGCTGATGGAAAGTGACTATCTTCTCATAACAATGCAATTTGGCATGATTGTAGTGTAACCAATCCATGCCCAGAATAACGTCAAAATCAACGATATCTAATGGAACCAGATTAGCTGGAATAACGATGCCCTCCACCAGAACAGGGCATCGTTGATATACCCAGTTAACAACTCTAGGCATCGAAAATTCTAAATCATAATTAAGAGATGTGGGATAGGGTTGCGTCGTCTGAACAAACGTATGAGAAATAACATAGTGTGTGGCACCATAATCAATTAATACTCTAGTAAAATGGCCAAGAATATTTAACGTACTCATAATCAGATCGGGGTTTTTCTGAGCATCATTTAATGTGATATGGTGAATACAGCCTTGTTGATGTTACCGTCCTCCACGACCTCTGTTAACTTGGTTCCCACGTGCATGCGCACCTTGTCCCTGACCAGGTGATGTGATAAAAATTAAGCACTCAAATTAAACCCTCTTGTTAACAATTGTAGTAAAGATGCAAGTAGGGATCGTTCTGGACCGGGGATTAGGAGGGATTGCTAATCAACTCTAAACTGACTCAAATTTATAAAAACAAACTTAAAAACACTTAACTAGACTCAAATAGACAAAACAAAACTCAATAGACTCTAATTAGACTAGTATGACTCAAAACAGATTCTAGACACTCAAAACAACTTAAAAACAACTTAAAAACTCAAAACAGAACCTAGGACTTAGTTTGGACGAAAATTAAATTGAACTTGACTCAAAACACACAAATGGACATATTCTAACTAATTTGAGTCAAACAAGTGAAGGGGGATTGGTTTTAGAGTGAAACTAAGCTAAAACAGACAGAAACTCTAAACTAGGCAGATTTGCACGAATTTGGGTTTTTGGGATGAATGGTGGACTAGCTAGAGGTTTCCTTATCCACACATGATTTATATGCATATGAATCAACTTTCAGTTATGTTTTCATTGAATTACGAATGACAATGCCCCAGATTAACCGTGTCAATCACTAATTAACCCTCAGATTCTCCTAATTTCATTGAATTGGACGGACAACGCATCTACAACCAAATTATTCTCATAAATTTCCCTACATGACATCATAATAGAGACACAATCAGAGACCATTACGTTCAATGAGAATCATAAGCATTGACGAGGCATTCATAACTATGACATCATGTTACTCACACCAAGAATTGAACTTAACACGATTGTACCAGCAACCTTTACTACTTGTGAACATAAGTTTGTAACGATTATGTGAAACTCACTTATATCCTAGCATCAGATTTATGCATGCAAATTAAGTGTCGACCCTCAATCAACATACACAAATAAGTTCTAATTTAAACAGTTAAGCCAATTGCATTCATAATTCAAGAATCTGTAACTGAAATTTATCAACTCATAACGCACATAAAATCATGGTTTCAGAGTAGCCTCAAGCTAAAAACGAGTTTAGCCTCTCATGATTACAGCAAGACAAAGGAAAATTAATTTAAACATCGAAAACATAAGGTAGAAAACACCTAAGAACGCCCAGCAATCTAGATTGAGTGCAGCGCTGTCCAAGGCTTCTTCTCCTCTCCTTCTTCCTTGCTAGGCTGCGGCACAGGTGGCTGGTGGTGTTTATGGGTGTATGAAGATGGTGTGGATGGTTGGTGGGTGCGGCAAAGGTGTAGAAAAGTGTATGGAATGGTAGGAATTAGGGAGAGGCTGCGGCAGAAATTGTATGGATGTGTAGAGATGTTTAGAATGTGCGGCAGAAGTGTGTATATATATATGAGGGGTAGGGCACGGCTGAGGAGGTGTTTAGATAGGTTAAGGAGTGGAAAAACCCCCTGACTTGTGCGGCAAGAAAGGAATATGAAGGAAAGGGTGCGGCAAGGTCAGATAAGGATTGGGAAATCAGATGCCTTGTGCAGCAAGGCAGGGACAAAGCAAGGAAGGTGCGGCTAAGGGTTGTAATTGGAATGGGAATGTAATTCCCTTGCAGATTGGATGCGGAAAACCCCTAGGAATTGGATTTAGTCTTCTAGAAATAATATTTAGGTGTCCTAGGATGTTTTTGAAACCTCTTTGTAGCTGGAACCTTGGTGGATTCGAAATAGGAAAGTTTAGAGCCAAAAGAGGAAACTTTGCTTATTTCCTCTTCTTGTTGAATTCCTTCTCCTCCTTGGACTTCAATTTCTTTTCTCCCTTTGTTTGGCACGTTTCTAACTTCCTTAGACCTTCAATTTCGTCCATCTTCATGCCTTCATGCTTGCACTATCCAATCTTGGCCCAAAAATGCTTTAAAATGCTCCAAATAGCACTTTCTTGCCACTTTGACACTTAGAACCTACAAACACACGAAAATAGCTTAAAATACAAAATTAACTAAGAACTAATAACATAAATGCACGAAATCAAGCTAACTAAGTTGCATAAATATGCTCCTATCACCAAGCTGATTAGGCTGCCTCGATGATCCTACCCTGCTGGAAGCAACTTCAACATTATGATGCTTTCCTCCGAGATACCATTATGATCCACCAGCTAGATATGACAGATATGGTTGATAACCTCCTGAATATTAGGAATAACCTCCCTGCTGATATGGGTCATGCAGATACTGATATTCTCTTCCTGAATATGGAGCTATATCACCCTGATAGTGGTATGTTCTACCGTAACCCATTTGAGTATGACCACTAGGCCCTGAAATCTGCTGGATAATAAGAACTGGTGGTGGCAAGGCAGATGGCTGGGATTTCTGCTGATTCTGCGAACACTGAATAGCCCGATGCCCCATCTGGCCACAAGTAAAACATCCACTGTTACCCTGCCTGCACTCCCCAAAATGTCGATTGTTACATCTACGGCAAAATGGACCACCATAACCACTAGAGCCTCTCTGACCCTGAAAGCGAGAACCGCCAAAACAACCGCCCCTCTGCTGCGCGGTGGAACTCAAGCCTCCACTAGATGAACTGGAACTAGTACCACTTCTCTTAAAACTCTGCGTCTTGCGAGGTCTCTGAGACGACTGCCCTTTATCTTTATTATCGTTTTTCTTCTGATTATTATCTTTTTCTTCTTCTTCTTCTTCACTATCACTGGGCATGTTTTCAGAATCCTCAATCCGCAGTAGAATCTCATAAAACTTTTGATATGTGGTGTAGGGAGTCGTGGTCGCCATAGAACGCCATTTCTTTCTAGTACCCCACTTGAATCGTCAAAGCATCTCGGTAGGATCCTCACCAATCTCAGGACAATATCGAGATAAGTCAGTGAACTTTCTATAGTACTCATTAGCTGACATCTTCCCTTGTTTTAGACGTGTAAATTCTTGCTTCTTACGATCTATATACTCTGGAGCTATAAATCTCTTCTGGAATAACTGCTTAAAAATCTCCCATTCTGCAGCTTCCTCTGGTGTCAGCTTAAAAGACTCCTGCCTCCACCAGGATGCAGGCTCTTCACCCAAAAACCAGGTAGTAGTCTCTACCCACTATCCTTGGGGAAATTCCCCTGCCTCTGCATCACTCGATAAGTTTTCTCGACATGATTGAGCCAACGCTCAGCTCCCTCGGGCCCCTCAGTACCAACAAAGTTACTCAACTTCAAATTATATACCGTCTCTAAGGGATTCCTCTGGGGAGGATGAAATGAGGATTGGATAGCACTAGCAATAGCCTCCCCAAGTTGGGTAATATCAGGACAATTAGACTCAGCTGAAGTACGTGGTTCTCTACAAGGCGGCATAGTTCTGACATAAGACATCAAAATGATCAGAATATTCATGAAATATGCAGGACTGCCAAACCTGGCTCTGATACCAAATTAACACACCCCAACCCAAATTGAGGCATGATGGCCATCACGTGAGAGTGACTAGCCATGTGCGCTATGCGGAAGTGAATATGATATACAAAAATATGAGTAAATAAAAACTGAGTAACTAATTCACACTAGACTAGCATATGAGTACGAGTGAAAGTGTTTAGAGTATAACTTCTCACACAACCAGAGCATAGGTATCAGAGTGCAGTCCAGAAGACTAAATATTAATTATACAGATCATAAAAGAAATCCTACATTGGTGGATGTCTGTTAGAACCGCCGTAGAATCCTCGTGAGCCACCAACACGAACTTCTATCTAGAACCTGGAGGGGCGCAAAACAGAAAGTGTGAGTGGGCAAAAACAAAGCTTTCTAAACCATTTCTCTTTCTAAAAGTAATAACCCCTCACCGTAAAACCCGTATAATTTCTCAGATAATAATACTACATACATATATAGAAATCATATTCAACAACAATGGAAATCAAGTATATGCCATGTCAACCATCTCAGCAGTAAATGTGTAAGCCAGGTGATATAATCAATATTAAAATAACAGGTCACCCGGAGTCACCTAACATGACCTGTACAACTGAATCTATAACTCATCACTCAAATCCTGCACACAAGTCGGAACCACCTAATGTGGTATGTATGACAGGCTAGGTGTAAATGAATACACTCAAGTGCTACGATCACGTGAAGGCTGTGCAAAGTATCGCAAGTCACCTACGAGTCAGAACCACCTAATGTGGTCTGTATGATAGGCTGGCACCTACCTTGGATCTCAGGTGAGCGTGTGGTGCATGAGGTGAACAATCATGTAAAGGCTAGGCCCTGGCCTCAGGCGGAGCACTGACACTGGGGTGTAGGATAATGAGCACTAAATGTATCTAATCACAATCATATGCACTGCAATCTCTATCATCAACATATACTCACCCTGGAAGTTACCTGAGCATCCGCAGCGTCATGCAACATTATGCATACCTATACTTATGTATAAATTAAAATGTGAAGCACTTGACATGGCATTTAAAACGTAGATCCATTTTTAAAAAAATTCTGGGAAAATGTAAAGCGTATATATGTATATATATAGAAAACCAAAAGCCCACTCACTGGTATGTAGTTGGGTCGTAACCCCCAAGTCTCGCCTGACTACGCTCGTCCTCCAGAAACGTCTCACGCTTCATCACGTGCCGGCCACGCTCAGGCACGTGCCTGGCACACGGACGAAATCTCTAACGGCGTTAGGGAATATTCCGTTAAATAACAGCATAACCTGTCTAAAAACTAATGGTGATACCTGACGCCGTTAGCATATTTCGTCAAAGTTGACGGAATATTCTTCCTTCTTCTCTGGTGGTTCACCGGATTCCGTCGTCGGCCGCCGCTACACTTGCCGATTTTTGGAAAATTTTCAAATTCAAATATCTCACTCAAATCTCAACCAAATTTCACAAATTTTATATCAAATTGAAGAGCATATCCTTACCACTTCGAGGTCCTAAAACTGACGGAAAATAGTCGGAAAATCCTTCGTTATTCCGGTCAAAACTGCAACCCTTTGAAACCAACTATTCCGACATTAAAACCAGTGCAAATTTGTTCTAAAATGCTAGATAAGTTGAATACGTACCTTCTCCAGCCTTAAAACCCTAAGAAAAGTCCACAATCACCTCGAAGTAATATCACACCTCGCCGGAGTTTACGGTTCCTGGGGTTCCCGACATCCGTTTGGAAATCTAAATGTGTGGATGAGTTCGCGAGGTCATGGGGAAGGTGATAGTGAGGTCCCAAGACTCGATCTGTGAAGTTTAGAAGGTGTTTATGAACTGGGGGTCTCGGGTGTATGGAAAGAGAGTTCGAGAAAGAAGGAGAAGAAGATGGTTGCACGTGTGTGTGTGTGAGCCACAGGATAGGCCAAAATAATAGAACCAAGGCCCTAATTGGGCCATGAGATTTAGGGCAAAAAAATTAATCTAAAGCAACCCAAATTCTAATTGGGTCTAAACTTGTGGGAGGTATAGTGATTGGTCCGACCCAATTTCCTCCATTTCTTCATAATATTTCTACTACGAATCTGACTGGTCCCGAACTCACATCAACACCCTTGCAACATCGAGTACAATTTAATTACGTTAACGTAAAGAAAATAATTTAATTTTTTACGTACATCCACGTCACAAAACCCACGAGGGTAAAATCATCGTTTCCATGCGTTCGAGGATAAAGTATATTTTAATTTAGGACAGGGCTGTCACAACCTACCCCCTTAAGAAAAATTTCATCCCCGAAATTTCATACACTACATAACAACCTACTAATACTCATAAAACAAACATGGGTACATATCTCACATACGATCCTCCGTTTCCCATGTGGCTTCCTCCACTGAGTAGTTCCTCCATAAAACTTCTACCATTCAAACAGTTTTGTTCCTCAGAACTTTATCCTTCCAATCCAAAATCGTCACTGGCTCCTCATCATATGTTAAGTCTAGATTAATTTCTAACGGTTGAGGAGGTAATACGTGTGACGGATCAGAAACATAATGGCGAAGCATAGAAACATGAAAGACATCGTGTACCTTCGCCAACTCCAGGGGTAACTCGAGTCTATAAGCAACCTCACCGACTCGTTCAGTGATTTGGTACGGTCCGATGTATCGAGGACTTAGCTTACCCTTCTTACCAAACCGTACCACACCTTTCCACGGGGATAGCTTCAAAAATACCCAATCTCCCACATTATACACACTATCAGTAGCATGTATGTCGGCTAGACTCTTCTATCGATCTTGAGCTGCTTTCAGGTTAGATTTAATTACCTGAATATTCTGAGTAGTCTCGTCCACAATCTTTGGGCCCACTAATGCCCTCTCACCAACTTCTGACCAACAAAGAGGAGTACGACATGATTTACCGTATAATGCCTCGAAAGGTGACATCCTGATGCTGGAATGGTAACTGTTATTATAAGCAAACTCCATCAAATCCAAACGCTTGTGCCAAGCGTTACCAAATTGTAGTACTGAAGATCTCAGCATATCCTCTAGTGTCTGAATTATCCTCTCGGATTGTCTGTCAGTCTGAGGGTGATATGCCGTACTGTATAGCAATCTCGAACCAAGAGCCTCATGAAATGCCACCCATAACTTAGAAGTGAATCTAGGATCCCGATCAGAAATAATACTAACCGGAACTCCATGATGTTTAATAATCTTTGAAATAAATAGCTCAACTAATCGACTTAAAGAATAATTCTCTCAAACTGGTTTAAAGTGTGTTGACTTGGTAAGCCGATCCACTATCACCCAAATGCCATCGTAACCATTCCGCGTACGAGGAAGCTTGTACACAAAATCCATAGTAATATTTTCCCATTTCCACTGAGGAACGGGAAGGGGCTGCATTAATCCAAAAGGCTTCTTTCTCTCAGCTTTAACCTGCTAACAAATTGCACATCAACTCACATATTCAGCTATTTCTCTTTTCATGCCAGGCCAGTAGTAGAAAGGTCGAATAGTGTGATACATCTCAGTACTCCCATGATGCATCGCATACGCCGATACATGTGCCTCGTCAAGAATATCTTTCTTTAATTCTGCAATATTTGGCACGTACATCCAACTTCCTTGCATAAGCATGCCATCAGATTATCGAATTTTAAGATCTTTTTTCTTCCCTCGTGAAACTGCCTCCACTAACTCCTGAGACTCCTCATTCCCCGCTTGAGCTTCTAATACACGATCTATCAGAATTGGCCTGACCTGGAAACTGGCAAGTAAAACTTCTTCTCAATCCATCACTCCCAAATCAACTCTTGTAGATCTCAATTCTGCGAGAAGAGGAATACGGCAGGCATATAAAGCATTAAGACGGCCTTGAAATTTCCTGCTAAGCGCATCTGCTACCAAATTTGCATGACCAGGGTGATACTGAATCATGCAATCATAATCACTGAGTAACTCTATCCACCTCCGTTGCCGAAGGTTAAGATCTTTCTGAGTGAAAAGGTACTAAAGACTCTTATGATCTGTGAAAATCTTGCACTTCTCTCCGTATAAGTAATGCCTCCAAATCTTTAAGGCAAAAATAATGGCTGCCAATTCGAGATCATGGGTAGGATAGTTCATCTCGTGTGGCTTCAACTGTCGTGAAGCATAAGCAATCACCATATCATGCTGCATTAATATGCAGCCTAAATAATTCAAGGAAGCATCGCTGTAAATCTCACCCCCGAGTTTCACCTGACTAAGATCGTCATCCGGAAACGTTTCACCTATATGTGAAACAACTATTTTAACGTTAATTTTAAGCACATATACCAAACCGTGTAATAACTTCTCATATGTTGCTCAATTGGGGTGTTTCAATATACCATCATGGCCTACTCAACACCACGAACATCCCAATATTTTTAGAATAATTTTCTGACCTCTTAACAGACGGAATCCCTAACGGCGTTAGGGAATATTCCATTAAATGACAGCATATTCTATCTAATAACTAACGGTGTTACCTGACGCCGTTAGCATATTCCGTCAAAGTTGACGGAATATTCTTCCTTCTTCTCTAGTGGTTCGCCGGATTCCGTCGCTGGCCGCCGCTGCACTTGCCGGTTTCTGAAAAATTTTCAAATTCAAATATCTCAACTCAAATCTCAACCAAATTTCACTAATTTTATATCAAATTGAAGCCAACTAGTAGAGGATATCTTTACCACTTTGAGGTCCTAAAATCGATGGAAAATAGTCAAAAAATCAATCGTTATTCCAGTCAAAACTGCAACCCTTTGAAACCAACTATATCGACATTAAAACCAGTCCAAATTTGTTCTAAAATGCTAGATAAGTTGAATAGGTACCTTCTCCAGCCTTAAAACCTTGAGACAGGTCCACAATCACCTCGAAGTAATATCACACCTCGTCGGAGTTTATGGTTCCTGGGGTTCCTGACGTCCTTTTGGAAATCTAAACGTGTGGATGAGTTCACGAGGTCACGGGGAAGATGATAGTGAGGTCCCAAGACTCGATCTGTGAAGTTTAGAAGGTGTTTGTGAACTGGGGGTCTCGGGTGTACGCGTGTGAGTGTGAGCCACAGGATAGGCCAAAATAAAATAACCAAGTTTGAGAAAGAGGGAGAAGAAGATGGTTGCACGTGTGTGAGTGTGAGCCACAGGATAGGCCAAAATAAAAGAACCAAGGCTCTGATTGGGCCATGAGATTTAGGGCAAAAGAAATTAATCTAAAGCAACCCAAATTCTAATTGGGTCCAAACTTGTGGGAGGCATAGTGATTGGTCCAACCCAATTTCCTCCATTTCTTCATAATATTTCTACTACGAATCTGACTCATCCCGAGCTCACATCAACACCCTCGCAACATCGAGTACAATTTAATTACGTTAACATAAAGAAAATAATTCAAATTTTTACGTACATCCACGTCATAAAACCCACGAGGGTAAAGTCATCGTTTCCATGCGTTTGAGGATAAAATATATTTTAATTCAGGACGGGCTATGTGACAGCCCGTTCCGGTTTATGTACCTTTCTTATCCTCGAAACGTGAAAGTACGATTTTACCCTTGAGCGTGGGTTGTATTTTATTTTGGGCTAAGGTTAGAGGCCCAAAATTATTGGTTTTGGACCAATTAAAAATGATCCAAGTTTGTGGGAACCAATGAAGTTAGATTAGAGCTAGGGTTAGGGTTTGTAGTAAGTTGGTTGAGGACCAATTAGGAGCTAAGTTTTAGATTATGTGTTGTGTGATTGGTTGTGGGAAGATACACGTACACACACACCAATCTGAAACCCTTTCCTCTCTCTTCTCTCTCTCGAACCTGAACTTTCTCTCTCTCTCACTCTCTCTCTACATCTAGTACGGCAAGCACCCAAATCGTCCCAAAACCTTACAGATCAAACGAACTAAGACCTCCATTGTGATCCTTGTTGGTCAACGAGCACAACCATAGCTTTAGCTGGTTGTAAGACCTTCGAACCCTAGAATCCGAGGACTCCGTCGAGGTACAGTACCATCGAGTGATTCGTTGAGGTTTTACACCATTTGAAGGCTAAAAAAGGTACCTACATTTCCCTCCTAAGTGTTTTACTGAGTTTTGGTTAAGTTTTAATGTAAGAAAACCCCGTAAATCGAATTTTCGATTCTAGCACTGTTCACCAACTTTTTAATGGAGGATCTTCTTTGAATTTCAAGCTCACAAGGAGCTTTAGGAGGTTCTCACGATGCTCGGAGTGCATCGTTGGTGAAATTTGGACGTCGGGAAGCCCATATACGAAGCTTCACAGGTGTGGCCAGACATTCGAGCTTGCTTCGGCGAGATTCCGTTGGTTTTGACACCTAAAATAGGTATAACGTTGTTCCTTAGGTCCTAAGCTTCATTTTGGTATAAAGATCGTGAAAAATGGTGCAAAAATGAAGAAGTTAGGAGGTTTGTAGTGTTTTCCAGAAATCGGCGAACAGTCGCCCGCTTCTGGCGACTCGTCGGAGAAGACGACGAATATTCCGTCAAGTTGATGGAATATTCCTAACGGCAGTGGACGGCGTTAGTTAGATTAGACGGAATATTCCATATTTCTGACGAAATATTCCCTAACGTCGTTAGGGTTTCCGTCCCCTGTGCCAGGCACGTGCCGCACGTGGGTGGCGCGTCTGGCTGTGCCTTGGCCGGCGCGTGAGGGGTCAAAAAATAATTCTAAAATTATGAGGATGTTCCTGAGGTTGTGTAGATCATTTTGGTATATTCAAACACCCCAATTGAGCAATGTGTGAGAAGTTATTTCCTAGTTTCGTTTATGTGCTTTAAAATAATGTTATTATAGTTGTTTCTCACATAGGCGAGACCTATCCGGAGGACGAGCGTAGCCAGGCTAGGCACGGAGGCTACGATCCATCTACTTACCAGTGAGTGGGCTTTTGGTTTTTCGTATATACCTATATGCTAAGTATTTTTCCCAGAAATGCATTTTAAATGATTTTATCAATGAATTGCCATGCCAATGTATTTATACTATTGAATATGCATTATGAATTGTATATACATGGTGGTTGACGCAGCGGATGCTCAGGTAAGTTCCAGGTAAGTTTATTCGCACAGTCTTCACGTGATTGTAGCACTAGAGCGTATTGTTTTACACCTAGTCCTATCGTATAGACCACTATAAGTGGGTTTGACTCGTGTGCAAGCATGATTTATGAGCTAGAGTTCAGATGATGAGATATTGCAGTTATTATTGCATTTGGATTACTTACCTGATGATTTGATTTATATGGCATGGAATATTCATGAATTGTTACATATTTTGACGATGATGATTTCAGTTGAGATTTGGTATACGTATATACTATTTTCTGGGAAAGTATACAAGTTTTAAGGCGAGGGGTTATGACTGTTGTTTATGAAATGATTTTCGGAAAGCTTTGCTTTTGCCCACTCACGCTTTTGTTTTTGCGCCCCTCCAGGTTTTAGGTAGCTTTGTTGGTGGCTCACGAGGATACAATGGAGGTTCTGACAGACCATCACCTATGTAGGACTACCTTTGGGTTTTATTTAATTAAGTACTTCTTATGCTTGACTGCACCTAGACTATTTATGCTCTGATTGTATTCACACCTATTTCCGTTCTAGCACTCCTTGAAGTTTGGTTTTCATTCATTCGTAATTCTTGCTATTTTATTGCTTCCGCACTGTGCACATGGATACGTCACCCTCACGTGACGGCCAACATGCCTCGATCTCGGTCGGGGTGTGTCAGGCCATCACATAAATAATACAAACAAATAATTATAATGAAAGTAGGTAACAAATAAATAATACAAACAAATAGGTAACAAATAAATAATACAAACAAATAATTATAATGAAAGTAGCTAACAAATAAATAATACAAACAAATAATTATATAATGAAAGTAGGTAACAAGTAAATAATACAAACAAATAATTATAATGAAAGTAGCTAACAAATAAATAATACAAACAAATAATTATAATGAAAGTAGCTAACAAAATAATTATAATGAAAGTAGCTAACAAATAAATAATACAAAACAAATAATTATAATGAAAGTAGCTAACAAATAAATAATACAAACAAATAAATAATACAAACAAATAATTATAATGAAAGTAGCTAACAATTAAATAATACAAACAAATAAATAATATATTGTTACCTGATCTGCTAAATTTTCCCCACTTCGAAGATTACCACTAGATTGTGCCAAGACTTCTCTCCACGTACTAAACGATTGGCTAAGTAATTTCCAACGACTGGACATCAATTTTTTGGTTCTGTTCCCACCCATTTTCTCAAGATAATTGGTATGAATAAGACTCCACATTTCTCGCAATTGCATCTCATTACACGTAACCGAATTATGAGTAACTTCAACCCAACTAGTACACAATGCAACATCTTCAAGAAGCATCCAATTCGTACCTGCATCATTAGTCATTTTGTTGGAAAAAAAATTGGATTGAAACTTTGAGAGAAAGATAGGAATGTGGTTGAAAGTAGTTGAGAAAATATGAAATTGTGGTGTAAGGTAGATGATAATGAGAAGGTATTCATAGAAAAGTAAAATCAATTTTTTTTTAAAAAAAATTCAATTTTTTTTCAGATTTTTATTCATTTTTTTACATTTTTAAAAAAAAATTATTCAACTAATTAATCTCTGCCGTTGGATTAAAAAAAATTTGAATTCCAACACTCCAGATTGCACAACAGTAACATTTCTGATTTTTAAAACTGTTTTTTCTTTTTTTTTTAATTTATAAAGGAGAATAACATGGACCGTTGATCTCAGATCCAATGGCTGATATTAAATAAGGTTTTTTTTATTTTTTTTATCGTTGGAAATCCAACGGTCCAAAAATTGTTGCCGTTGAAATCCAACGGACAAAGGGAAGCCACGTGGCTTCCCAGCGGTAACATTTCTCAGTGGGTCGCGGGTTTAAGATCCCACATCGCCCAGGGGTGTGGATCCTGTAAGCCTTATATGTATATTCCCATCTCTACCTAGCACGAGGCCTTTTGGGAGCTCACTAGCTTCGGGTTCCATAGGAACTCCGAAGTTAAGCGAGTACGGGGCCAGAGCATTCCCAGGATGGGTGACCCACTAGGACGTTCTGCTCGCGTGAGTTCCCATAAACAAAACCGTGAGGGCGTGGTCGGGGCCCAAAGCGGACAATATCGTGCTACGGCAGGGTCGAGCCCGGGATGTGGTGGGGCTCGGGCCGGGATGTGACAATTTGGTATTAAAGCCAATCCTGGCCGGAATTGTGCCGACGAGGACATCAGGCCCCTAAGAGGGGTGAATTGTAAGATCGCACATCGCCCAAGGGTGTGGATCCTGTAAGCCTTATATGTATATTCCCATCTCTACCTAGCACGAGGCCTTTTGGGAGCTCACTAGCTTCGGGTTCCGTAGGAACTCCGAAGTTAAGCGAGTACGGGGCCACAGCATTCCTAGGATGGGTGACCCACTGGGAAGTTCTGCTCACGTGAGTTCCCAGAAACAAAACCATGAGGGCGTGGTCGGGGCCCAAAGCGGACAATATCGTGCTACGGTGGGGTCAAGCCCGGGATGTGGTGGGGCTCAGGCTGGGATGTGACAGCGGGCCCCAATTTCTGAAATCTTGTCGGACGACGCGCGCATACGCGCACTTGAGGGCCACGCACCTGATTGAAAAAAATAAAATATGTGGCTGACTTCTGGGCAACGTCAGCCTTGCGTCAGAATGCCTTCGGGCTCTCGGGCTGGCAACTCGTGCCATTCCTCTCCCTTGGGCCGGGCTTGTCCCTCGGGCTTCCACACGCTAGGCCAAATCCGCCAGGCTCTCTGGCCCTGTTCACTCGCCTGTCCCTTGGGCTCCCGCACACGCTGGAGCTACTCTAATGGAATATTTTACAACTAATTACAAAGTCTCCCACTGAAACTCTTAATTATTTCACTTTGGTTTTTATGTTAGTATAAGCAAAATTCTACACTAATTTACACTAAAAAGAAATGTTTAAACCCATGACGTAGTGGGTCGAAAAGAAAGACTCTAACCATCAAGAAAATTCACCAATTGCATTTCAATTTTGTATGGAACGCCACTAGATTTTTTTTATTTTTTTTTTATTTTTTATTGGACACTCTTTCAAAAGTTTAAACACCAACTAGGGATGGAAAAAGAGTTTGAGAGCTAAAGTGGAAAATTTTAGAAATTGAAGGGACAAATTGAAGGGAAAACTATGAGATTCATGTGGGATTTCTAGTGACTAGCATGCATATACAATTCAAAATTTATATACGAAAGCAACGGAAGCATGTTATCAAATAATATTAAAACTCTAGTCATGCAAATCCCCTTCAAGAGCATAGGTTTATGTAAGATGCATCAAAAACAAAAATCATAAGAACAAAGTTTAGGAGAAGTTTTATACCTCTTGATCTAGATCTTAGACCAAGGATGGACCACCTCCAAGATCTTTGCTCCTTGAAATCCTTGAGCCTAGCCTCCCTCCTTGCCTCCTCCACTTTGTTAGAATGAGTGCTCCTCGGTTCTCTTCAAGTTTCCAAAGTTGAAAACCTCTAAAGATCCTCACCCACTAGTGTAGTGAGAAGGATGAAGGAATAACCAAAAGGGTGAAAAGATGATTAGTTAATTTCCCCAAATGGTGGCCGGCCCTTTGAGTGTGAAGAGAGTAATTTTCTTTTTCTCCTTCTTTGTTTTAACACTTCAAAAACCCTTATGAAACCTTTTGCTATAAAGTTCCTTTTATAACCAAAAGGAAACAAGTTCAACTTTTGACCTTTCTCTCTCCCTTTTTTTTTGGCCGGCCCCTTTATGTGTGGTTTGGGCTTTGGGCTTTTATAATTTCAAGTCATCCAATGCTTGAATAAAAGCCCAATGGGTTTAGGCCCAATGGGCCTAATTAAACCCGAACCTTTCTTAAGTCCAAAACGATCTTTTATCGCTTTTATGATTTCTTTAGACGTTCTAAATTAATCTCCACACTTAATTAATCCAATTAATCATTTCCATCATCCATTAGTTACTCACCACAAGAGTGTATCGGTGAACAATCTTTTAGGTTCTAATTAGCAAGGCAGTAAGGTGATTGGCATCAATCTAATTGATTATAATTTAATCCAATCACTTAGAGAATTAAAACATACTTTTAATTCTCCTTCTTCTTCGACAACTACATTTAATCATCTAGAAGAACTCACAAACCATGAGTGACATCTAAACATATATCATGGCTACCCAAGCTAATGTAGAAGTTATTCAGAGAACCTATTCAGTTGGAATTACAATGTAATTCGATCCTTCTCTAAACAATACTCTCAATCACATCATTAGGGTATGGATTTATTATGTCAAACCCCTAATGTGATTATTCCTTCTTATATGATTCATTTGAGACGTATAGGAACGCTTTCCTTTATTACGCTCGATACTTCGGCCGAAGATTTCCGAATCATATCTTTAGAGTATTCATCCTCTCATAACGAGGATTAGAGATCCCTTGTTGTACATTCAATTGCCTCCATGGCTAAGTGGCTTAACCCCAACTATGCCGTGGACACCCACGGATGGAGTGACTTTAACATAGTCAAAGATCAAGGACCTAACCACAAGACAACTATAATGCCTCAGGTCAAAGGACTACTTACATTATTCCAACTATTAGAGTTACTTGCTTGACATGTGAGTAGACCTCCATGCAAGTACTCTCGTTCGATTGTGTTCAGTGAACTCATTCCCTTAATGAGCACCTACATACTTGTCTTAGTGTCACTACACGAATGGAATGAGACTTTCCATCCTTCTCTTCGAAGTGGACATAGTATATACTAGTCCATGCATTGTCAGTATCCCTCCGACAATCCTATGACTAGGAACCTTTTTGGACATGATGGTTATGTGAAGAAGGTCTCTGTAGTCTAACATCATTAGATTACATCTTACATCGATCCATTGTCCATGGATTCACTATTTAGGACATATATCGTTTATTGAGATAGTCCTAATTAGTATCTTTGCCATTTGATGTATAAGAATCATCTATACATCCACTCATTGTCCTGAAAGGTTTCTTCCAAAGATTGACTTTCAGGGCATATTTCCAACACAAATTTGCAAGTAACCTATAAGATTAAGTGTTGCATATCCCATCTGCACAAAGAAAAATAAATTTGTGATCGGGTGTTAACCTAATTGATGTGATAGGAGTACTAATTTTGACACACCCCGACCGAGATCGAGGCATGCTGGTCGTCATGTGAGTGTGACGTAGCCATGTGCATAGTGCGAAAGAAGTAATAAAGAAAGAATTATGAATGAATAAAAACCAATCTTCAAAGAGTGCCAGAAAAGCTAAGGTACAAGAACGAAAATAAGTGTGAATACACAATCAGAGCATAAATAGCCTAAGTAGCATAAGAAGTACTAATTTAAATAACACCCAAATGTGGTCCTACATATGTGATGGTTTGTCAGAACCTCTGCCGTATCCTCGTAAGCCACCAACAAACGCTACCTAAAACCTGGAGGGGCACAAAACAGAAAACGTGAGCGGGCCAAAAACAAAGCTTTTCGAAAATCATTTCATTAACAACAGTTATATCCCCTCGCCGAAAACCTGTATATTTTCCCAAAAATAGTATATACATATACTAAATCTCAGCTGATCTCATCTTCATCAAAATCCACAACCAAATCATGAATATGCCATGCCACATAAATCAAATCACCAGGTAAGTAAACCAATGCAATAATAACTGCAATATCACATCAACTGAACTCTAGCTCATAAATCATGCCTGCAGACGAGTCGAACCCACTTATAGTGGTCTATACGACAGGACTAGGTGTAAAACAATACGCTCTAGTGCTACAATCACGTGAAGACTGTGCGAATGATCGCGGGTCACCTACGAGTCGAACCCACTGAAAGTGGTCTATACGACATGACTGTGCACCTAACTTGGATCCAAGATGAGCGTGTGGTGCGGGAGGTGAACATCACGTGAAAGACTATGCCCCTAACCATGGGCGGGAGCACTAACACCGGGGTGTAAGTTAATGAGCTCTCAATGCATCTCATCATAAACATTATAACACAACTCCTCATCATCAACACATAAACTTACCTGGAACTTACCTGAGTGACCGCAGCGTCAACAACCATTTATATCCAAATCATAATGCATAATCAAAAGTATAAACACATTGGCATGGCAATTCATTGATAAAGTCATTTAAAATGCATTTCTGGGAAAAATACTTAGTATATAGGTATATACGGAAAACCAAAAGCCCACTCACCGATAAGTAGACGGATCGTAACCTCCGTGCCTAGCCTGGCTACGCTCGTCCTCCGGATAGGTCTTGCCTATGTGAGAAACAACTATAATAATGTTATTTTAAAGCACATAAACGAAACTAGAAAATAACTTCTCATACATTGTTTAATTGGGGTATTTGAATGTACCAAAGTGATCTACACAACCTTAGGAACATCCCCATATTTTTAGAAATATTTTTCGACCCCTCATGCGCCGCCACGCGCTGGCCAAGGCACGGCTAGACGCGCCACCCACGCGCAGCACGTGCCTGGCACGGGGGACAGAAGCCCTAACAGAGTTAGGGAATATTCCGTTAAAAAATGAGAATATGCCGTTAAAGATACCTGACGCCGTTAGGTTCCGTTAAGAATATTCCGTCAACTTGACGGAATATTCCCCTTTCTTCCCCGGCGATCCTCCGGTACCGTCGCCGTCACCGGAAAACTGGGAAATTTTTAAAACCTTATAACTCGTCCATTTCTCAACCAAATTTCATGAAACTTGGACCAAATGAAAGCTTACAACGAGAGGAACAAAGTCTTACCAATTTGAAGCTCCAAAAACTACGGAATCTTGCCGGAGATCCCTCGATAATCCTGCCAAAACTTAGAACTCTTCATTCTCACTATTTCAATATCTAAATTCTTCCAACGAACTACTCCGAGCTTCGTAAGGACCTCCTAAAGCTCCATGTGAGCTTGAAATTCAAAGAAACCTACACATTTAAAAGTTGGTGAATAGTGACTAACTCAGAGGTTCGATTTTCCGGGGTTTCTTTACGTTAAAACTCAACCAAAACGTTCCAAAAACTTAGGAGGAAGAGGAGGTACCTTTCTGAGCCTTAAAATGGCATGAAACTTGGACGATCGACTCGGTGGTACTGTGTCCTCGACGGAGCCCTTGGGTTCTCGGGGTTTTCGAAGGTTTTAAAACCAACCAAGGGTATGGTTGTGTTTAGTAGCTTGCAAGGATCACAATGATGATCTTTAGAAGCTCGATCTGTGAAGAAATGGTCCGGTTTGAGTGATGTCCGTACGAGTGTACGAAAATGGTAGAAAAACAGAAAGGGAGGAGAGAGAAAGGGTCAACAGGAGAGAGAGAGTATGGGTGTGTGGGTTTGTGTGGTCCTAGTTTGGTCACCAACCAAACAAAAGAAAAACAACTTAAGTCCTTATTGGTTCCAAAACTTACGAGAAATGGAAATTGAACCACAACCTAAAACACAACATACACCACACCAATAAACGTCCAAGGATAAAATCGTACTTTCACAATTTCGAGGAATAACACATGCACATAAATCGGGACAGGCTGTCACAAATTTGACCACTAATTTGAAAAAAAAAAAGAAGGGTATTATTTTCATTTGAGGAGATGCCCATATTTGGATCACTTGATTTAGACTTTAGTTGTAACTTGTCACCACACCTGAGATTTTATGTTGAATCCAACCATTAATTGTAATGTGGTTGATCATCTAAGACTCCATTACAATTAAAGTGGTTATTCATTTGAGACTTTTAGTTGTGAAGAGGAATACCATTACCAGTGGCAGTTTCAAGAAAAATTATTCAGAGGGTCACATGTAAAAGTTCACAAACATTTCTTAGACACATAATAATCTTAAAAATTAAACCACAGTTCCATTATTCATAACTTATTGAACAAATAACAATACAAGCTTTTGTTCAAAAATAACAATACAAGTTACAATAGTCAATGACTTGTTTTCATATTTTGAAAACGCTCCATTATAGCTTCATTATCAACGGAAGAAAAAAACATTGCTCTCAATATAAACCATCATGCTATCACTCAACCATTGATCTCTCATTCGGTTACGCAATGGACTCTTCACAATATTCATAGCGGAAATGACTCTCTCCTCTGAAGTAGTAGCAAATCATTAAGACCAAAGCAATGTAATTAATTAGAAAATACACATTATTATTATTATTATTATTTGGCTGTTAGTGTTTTTTATTTTATTTTATTAAACTAAGTTGGCCTAAAATTACGTCGTTTTGGTCAGGTAATATTTAAAAAAATAATAAGAAGATGAAGAGCAGCTACTCTTTTAGGCATTTTATCAAACAGCTAGAGGACATGTATAAAACCAACTCCAATCTTCAAAGGGGCAACACCAAGGTATCCATGGGCATTCACTGGATTTAAGGGGGTCAGCTGACCCCCTGCCCCTTAGTCCATCCGCCACTGACCACTACGGTCTAGTGGTATTCCTTTTCACTTGTGAGTGAGACGTTTTAGGTTTGATTCTCGCCAAAGATGAATTTGAATCACATTATTGCTAGCCTATTGTGAGGCTTAGCCCATCCCCTCTCCTTAATGTAGATAATATCATTTGGTTAAAAAAAAATCAATATAAGATCATACAATCTTATGTAGAATCATGCAAAATTTTATCTTGGCTAATAAGTCGAGGCGTACAATGTTCTAACATTTTTGTTAAATCCATCTAAATTTTTCTTACAGAAAAAATAACAATTCAATCCTGTATTAATAACTCGAAGCAATAAGTAGCGGTTGGAAATTTATTTTTCCGATAAGTAAGGGATTGGAATGGGCTCTGGAAGTACTAAAAAAAACTCTTTAATAAGTAAAAACATTTTATTGTATTAGACACAAAAACTTAAACATCATTTTCGGGTGGTAGAAGGACTTTTGGGTGAAATGATTTTAAGTCCTCTTATAAATAAAATTTCGACATGCTTATAATAAAAAGCATTTTTTATGATAGTGCTTAGGACATAAGTATTTTTTAGAAGTAGCAAGTAAGCTTTTATGATTAAGAACCACATTATGAGATAAATATGGAGAAAATTAGAATCGCTTGTATTTTTTTAAACACTTTTTAGATCAAACGTTGGTTCTATTTGAAGATATGACTAAGTCGCTTTAAACAATATCCACCACAACATTTTTTTATATATATTCAAATTACATGTCATTATTGTTTTTTTTTTTTTTTTTGAAATTAAAATGCTAATTATTGAATTCCAACCATTTCCTTTTTAAAATGATATTTTTTTGTGTGCGTGATCTGGAAGCAGTTCTGGTTTGTTGAATTTTGAGAACGTGGATTTCTTGAAATATGATGGCAAATTTAGCATATAGCATTTCTAGTTTGTGGGCGATTGCACGTAGCATCTGACGAGTAATCGAATATAAATGAAGTAGAGGTGAAGTGAGCAAAGGGGGAAAAGAAATTCTCGTTAAAAGAGTAAAAGTGAGCTCCAATATCCCAACGACTAGGGACAAGGATTCTCTTTCCTCTTCTTTCCATCCCCTCCTCTCATATTCTCTACTTTGTTTTTCTCCTTTTATAAAAAAAATTAATATAAGATGTTGACGTGGCTTAACCGTGACCATTCAAATAAGGAGAGAGGGGATGGGGAAAAAAAAAAAAAAAAAAAAAAAAGAAGAAGAGGAGAGAATCTTAAACCAAAAGCAACGGCGCGCATACATGACAAAATCATTATTC
Source organism: Cotoneaster glaucophyllus (assembly GCA_036320875.1). Taxonomy (NCBI): domain Eukaryota; kingdom Viridiplantae; phylum Streptophyta; class Magnoliopsida; order Rosales; family Rosaceae; genus Cotoneaster; species Cotoneaster glaucophyllus. The sequence continues at coordinate 13,220,757 of CM070060.1, forward strand.
CTCAAATCTTTTTTGTTTAAAAGGGAACCAGCGGGCCAATTCGGTTCTGAAAGGTTGTGGATGCAAATTTTCTCCTCCTTGATTTTGGATAATCTTGCACCTACAAAACAATTAACACCTTAGGTCAAGGCCAAGAGCCTCACGCGCCCACGATGAATGGGGGGGCTTTGGCCGAAGAACCTCCGATGCCAAAGTTAGAATTTAGAGAGAAAGAGTGTTTAGAGAATTTTAGGGATTTTTGCAAGAGAATTGGAATGAGTGTTTGGTGAAAATGGGAGCCTATTTATAGGGTTAGGCCGGTCCACTTTGGAGAGAAAGTGGCCAGCCATAATGTGGTTTTTTTGGTTAAATTTTTGGTTTAATTAGCCAATATATTGGCTACTTAAACATGAAAGAAATAAATGGGGGGTTATAGGATTAATTGACTAACTTAATTTGGGTAATAAAGTGGAAAAAATAAAAAAGGTGAAGAGCAAAGGGTGTGGCCGGCCTTTGACTAGCTTTAGGGTTGAATTGGATGTATTTTGTGGTTAATTGGATTATTTAATTGATATTCAATGGATTAATTGGGTAATTAATCCATTAATTAACCAATTAACATAATTTTGGAATGAATATTTTGGAGGTTACCTTGCAAAAGGGGATTTGATGAGATGGACTTTGAATTGTTTACCTCTTTTGGAGCATTTTTTACTTTGTTGAAGGATGATTGTCTGCTGCTCGCGCGTAGAAATCCCGGTGTACCTCAGGGGTAGTTTGGTCCTCTTTCGCCAAAATATCCACGTGTCACCTTGTGATTATTTTTGGCTCCACAAATGCCCCCACACCTGTTGGGCTGCTTGCAGAAAAGGGCAACAGGTGTAGAGATTTTCTCGCTTTAGGAAACTTTGAATTGCTTCCTATTTTGTTGTTGATTCTCTCTTTTAATAGGAAATTAAATCCTTCTAGGAAAAGGAAATAAATTTCCCTCAAAGCTTATTTAAATCCACCTTAAGTGGATTATTAAATCAACTTTTAGAGAGAAACTTATTCAACCTTACAAGAGAGAAAGAGAGCTTAGAGGATATTTGTTCCCCCTCCTCTAGCAATCTTCTACGTCTTGCCCGTGCAAAGGATCGCTTTCACTGTTTCTAGGTAAGAAAAAATTAATTTTCTTGTCTTCTTGGTTTTCTTGAATCTTTGGGGCTTGAAATTTGGCTCGACGGGGATCGAGGACTTGTGACTAGATGACTTGGGGAACCACGGCATTGCCATGCCGTGGATGAATTTTTTTTGCTGGGCACTGGGGCGCGGCTATGTGGAGAAACAGGCCAGGCCTTGGGGGCCTGGCAGGCTTGCTGGGTCTTGCGGCCTTCAACATTTTTTTTTTTTTTTTTTAGGAAGACTGGGCTCAGGCCGGTGTCTGGGGAGAAAAAAGTGGGGCGTCTACCCCCATTTGGTTGGACTGGGCTGTCAAGCCCCTGGGGCCGAGAGAAGAGAGTGGGGAGCCAGCACGGGCTAGGCTCCCTGACTTTTTTTTTTTTTTTTTTTTTTTTTTTTTTTTAAACCCTCTAATGAATCTTCCTTGTACTTTTGTAGAATTTTCTCTAGCATGTCTTCCTCGAGCCACAAGAATGATGATGGTGTGCCGCCATTGTATCGTCAAGGCGGGTCTTTAAGCAAGGTTGGCTACTTCAAGGCTGCTCACTTCAAGATTAACTCTGATGATTCATTTAGGGACTTCCTTGAGACATATTGGCATGTCATTCCATCAGGAGTGCGTGTGAAGCGAGTTAAGGATGGTAACAGCCGTGAGCCTTGCGATGGGGTTCGGAAGGCCATCAAGTTCCACCCCTACTATTTTGTGTTAGGGTTTACTTTTCCTATGCCGTGCTTCTTCCAAGAAGTGCTCTGCTCCATGAAATGTGCACCTGCCCAATGCTCCCCGAACGCGGTCCGAGTGATGGTGGGGTTCCACAATTTGAGCCAATTCTTTGACTTGGGACTAACCACCAACGAATTTTGGTATTTCTTTGACATAGGTCACATCAACGGAGTTGGGCAGCTGCGATCTCGTCATAGACTTTTTGACAACTCGAGTAAGGGAGATCATGACTGGGCCAAGGAAACTTTGGAGATAAGTGGAGAGTGGGAGTCTGATCATTCCCCCGAGCTGCGTGTGCCAACAATCTTTGTATCCGGTAAGCAGGCTGCTGCAATCTTTCTTGGCTGCTTTATTTTAATGCTAAGCTGTTTTTCAGTTTTCTGATTGTTTTCCGCCGCCTTCTTAGATTCGGAATTTGGCTCAACTCCCAAGGTTTCTCCGAATATGACGAAAGTGCAAGTTACTCTAGGTATTCCCTCCGAGTATCGTGAGTGGCGCTGGCTGCTAAGTCCTCTTCGTAGGTAGAAAGATGGGTTGCCCCCAAAAGAAGAGATAAAACGAATCAAGGTAGAGGCGTTGGCCCGTCCTATCACTATGGTAGAACCTGCTGCAAATGATGGCGGAAAAAAGAAGCACTCCCCGCCTATTCAAGAGATGCCTATTGAAAAGAAACCAAGGATTGTCCGCGGGGGTTCATCAACTGCTCAGGAGATGTTTGATGAGAAAAAACTGAAGACTTCCTCCGCTTCTCGCGAGAATTCACCAGCTGCTCCCAAGCTCGTGATTGACTTGACTTCTTCTAGAAACGAGAAAAAAAAAAGGCTGCCGGATCTGTGCCAGTAGCGCCTACTGTTCTGAAAGCTACTAGTTCGATTGCTGATAGGATTGCCCAACGTAGAAGTTCATCAGTGCCTCTAGTGCTGAAGTTTACGCCAAAGCGTCCGCTTGGGGTTAAGTCTGGTTCTCCCTTAGAAAGGCTTGCTACCATGAAGGGTGACAAGGCACCTCTACCTGCTAAAGTGACACCAAAACTCGTTCCTTCTGCTGCTGAAACCAAGTCACCTGCCGAGAAGAAAAAGACTGATCGTGCCAGCGGTCGCGATAAATCTGCCAAGTCTAGCTCTGGGGAAGCTGCTGAGATTTGTGCGCTTTTGAAGCCAGACCTTCTTGAGGACATGGATGTATGCGCTAGGTTTGTTGATGGCATCAAAGGAATTATTGGTCCGAGCTCCTTTGTGAAGCATACGCCTAAGTATAGGAGGACTACTCTGCTGACCATGATGCAAAAAATGGCGATCTTGGCAGCCGAGTCCATGGTTCTTGATCAAGAGGATACCAAGGCTGCCAAGGAGGTGGCAAAGACTATGGCAGCCGAAGCTTACTCCTCGGCCGAGAAAGTTAAAAAATTGGAATCTGAACTTGCTGCTTTGAAAAGGGTCTAGTGTCTCTGCCCCCATTTCTCTACAACTTGAGACCGCTCGCCAAGAGATCACGGACTTGAAGGCTAGGCTTGACACGATTCAAGTAAAGTATGAAAGTGCAGAGAATGAGATTGAACGTTACATACCTCAGATTCAGGATCTTGAACGCGCCATTTCTGAATTCCGCTCTGCTGCTTATGCAAATGATGAAGAATTGATCGCTGCTTATAACCAAGTGATACACTTCAAGAAGGTTATTGATAGGCTTGAGCCTCAAGTGTTGGAGCTTCAAGGTGCTTTGAAGATCAACGACAATCTGAAGAAAGAAATGGAGGAGATGCAGCGAGTTCGTGCTCGCCTGCTTGAGGAAACTGAGCAACTGAAGGGTGAGAAAGCCGGGTTTGAGGCTTCGCTTACTCAAAATCAATCTGATTTCTACAAGCTTGGTTATGTAGATCATCTCTTTAGACGGCAGTCTGACTTTGAGTTTTCTGAAAAAGACTTTGAGACCTTCTCTATCTTTCCAGAAGATTTGTTCGCCTTTACTTTCGAGTCTTCTATTGGTGAAGTAGTTGGAGATGTCGGTGCCCAAGCTGGGGCAGCCGGGGGTGAAGCGCCGGATGGTACCACTGCTGGGAATGTCGTGGCTGTCGAAGGCGTGACGACTGAGCAGTCGTCGAGTGTCCAAGTTGCTGAAGAGTAGTCTTCTAAGTAGCCTTTAGGATTTATTTTTCCTTGTCACTTTTGTTTTTCTTGAACTCCTTTGGTATTTGCTAGTTCTTTATCCATTTTGCTAGAATAATTTAATAAACTAGCTTCCTTCGCTTTTTTTTTTTCATCTTCGCTTCTTTTGTTCATGCCTTAACCTTTAAACTTTGTAGGCCAGTAGCAAGCGTGCTACTTTTCTATAAGCAGACAAGTTTGCATAGCCTACGTAGTCGTCGGTGTTGGTGTAGAACCTTGCAAGGTTGTTAACCATAGGGTTGGCAGTCGAACGCCTTACTTACAGAAGCATACAAGTCCGCGTAACCACTAGGCTGTTAACCTTTATTTTCCCCAAATCCGTAGGTTGTGTAGCAAGTATTACAACACTTTTGGACTTGGGCTGGGTTTGAGGTGAAGCTTACCAACTACATAGCATGTCGGTAGTGGATAAAACTTCGTATACGCATGCTAGCTTGTTTAACCTTTCACAAAAAATATGCGGTTTTTTAAGTCTAGTGTGGCTTTACTGCTCGAAGGGCAAGCCGTAGGCAGTCTTCTGGAAATCGTAGGCTACCTTAGTGCACTCGGTAGCAACTTTAGATTTCTAAGGCAGCTGTCCATCGGATGTATTTCATAATGTGCCCCCTCCGTCTCTAGGGCCCGGTTCCCCGCGGATTAGGCCAAGGGACTCAAAATCCTTCAATTAGCTAGGCCTTGAAAAAGACCATTGTGGCTACTTCTAGGAATCCCGGAGCAAGCCATCGTGCATCTAGTTATACTAGGGCAACCAGGCTCATCCATGTCTAGATATTCTGAGTGTAGATTTTATCCTCCTGCTTTGGAGAGCATGGTTGGTCCCTCGGATGATGCAATTCCTGCGGTGAGTCCCTAAAAAGGGCGCAGTCTTCTTTTGAAGTGCAGAAATGATGAGTTGTTACAGTCAAATCAATTTGTAAACTAATTCCTTATTGAAAAGCAAGTGAACGAATAACTTAATTGTAAAAGATTGCATAACAACTGGATAGTCCTCGGCTTGCGAGGTGGTGCCCGTTGAGCTGCTTGAGTCTTCGGGTCTTGATATAGTAGAAGATCACACATGGTACTTTCTCAAGTTGTAGGCGTTCCATTGCTTCTCGATCTCCTTGTCGTTCATTGTAGCGAGGGTGTAGTTTCCCTTGCCGCCTACTCTGCTGATCTTGTAAGGCCTTTCTCAAATAGGGTCCATCTTCTTTGATCCCTCTCTACGGGCAATGATAAAGGCCTTTCTTAGGACTAAATCTCCGGGTTGAAATTGCCGGATTTTGGCCCTTTTATTGTAACTAGAGGGGAGCTGCTGCTGGTAGGCTGCAATGCGGGTTATGGTCTGCTCGCGCCTCTCCTCTGTTAGATTTAGATCTGTGGCCATTTCTTTACTGTTCTATTCGACATCTGGCAGTAGGGTGCTGATGCTTGGCACGATGATGTTGGGAGGAATAATTGCTTCCGAACCAAACGCCAAGGAGAAAGGGGTTTCTCTGGTTGCTCGCCTTTTGGTGGTACGATACGCCCATAGACATCTGGGGAGTTCATCTGGCCACTTTCCCTTTTTGTCGGTAAGGGATTTTTTGAGGCAGTCGAGGATTATCTTGTTGGAAGCTTCGGCTTGCCCATTACCTTGTGGATACCTTGGTGTGGACATATGCTGCTTAATGCCATATTTTTGGAAGATTCTCGCCAGATCTTTGCCCATAAACTACGGGTCGTTGTCAGTGACGATGGACTGAGGAATGCCAAAACGGCAAATGATGTTCCTCCATATAAAGCGCTCTATGTCCGTTTGAGTTGTGGTCATCATGGGCTCTGCTTCTACCCATTTGGTGAAATAATCGGTTGCCACGATCATCATGCCTCTGCCCCCAGCTGCGGGCGGCATAGGTCCTACCAGGTCGATTGCCTACTGCATGAACGGCCAAGGACTCGTTTGAAACGCCTCAAGCTGCTTGCGTACCTTCTCTAGATATTGTGCCATCCTCGGATGTTTTGCCGTGTATTCCCCAGTAGCTTGGCTAGTAATTAGCTGAGAATCAGAATAAATCGCAAGCTTCTTCACCGCTAAGTCTTTTGCCATTCGGAGGCCTGCCAGTAGGGCCTCGTACTTTGCTTCATTGTTGGACGCCTTGAAGCCTAAAGTGATTGCCTGCTCAAGCATTGAGCCGTCTGGGTGATGAGAACCACGCCTGCTCCCGAACCTTTGTAATTGGACGCGCCATCAACATGCAAATGCCTAAGATTTCCGTTGAGAGAAGCAGGCGAAGCTAAGGTCTCGGCTACTTTTAGGACGTTGTTGGGCTGCTCTGCTGCGTTGCCTAGGCCGGGTGCAAATTCTGCTATAAAATCTGCTAAAGCTTGGGCCTTTATTGTCGTACAAGGGTCGGAAGACTAAACCATATTGGCTTAGTTCCAATGCCCACTTCATCACTCGTTGAGAAACATCCGGACCATGTAAGATGGATCGCAGAGGATATTGAGTCATAACAACGACTGTATGAGCTTGAAAGTATGGTCTAAGTTTCCGAGCCGCAACGACTAGAGCCAAAATTAATTTTTTGATCTTCGGATACCTTGTTTCCGCCTTGAGAAGAGCTTTAGAAGTGTAGAATACCGGTAGTTGGGCCCTCAGCTCTTCTCGTATGAGGGCAGAGCTTACTGCTACTTCGGAGACTGCCAGGTAGATGTATAAATCCTCCGCAGCTTCCGGCTTAGATAGTAAGGGAGGCGATGTGAGATACCTCTTCAGGTCTTGGAAGGCTTTCTCGCATTTTTCATCCCATTTATCACGTTGTGCCCTCTTGATAGCTTTGAAAAAAGGCTTGCATCGATCGGTAGACCGCGAGAGGAAACGGTTGAGGGCAGCTGCTCGTCCAATCAAGCTTTGGATCTCTTTCAAGGTGGTTGGAGACTTCATTTCTAGAATCGCTCCGATTTGCTTGGGATGCGCTTCAATCCCTCGTTGGGTGACTAAGTATCCTAGGAGTCGGCCTGAAGATACTCCAAATGTGCACTTGGTAGGGTTGAGCTTCATTTTGTACTTTCTAAGGATGTTGAAGGTTTCCGCCAAGTTGCGAATGTGGTCTGACCGCTGCTTGCCTTTTACCATGATGTCGTCGACATAGACTTCAATGGTTACCCCATTTTGCTTCTTGAACATCATGTTTACTAGCCTTTGGTAAGTTGCTCCTACGTTCTTGAGGCCAAAAGGCATGACCTTGTAGCAGTAGGTACCTCGTTCGATCACAAACGCGGTTTTTTCCTTGTCGGGCTCGTACATGGCTATTTGGTTGTAGCCAGAGTATGTGTCCAAGAAGCTAAGCAGCTGGTTCTCCGAAGTTGAATCTACCAAAAGATCGATTCAGGGGACTGGATAAGGATCCTTCAGGCATGCTTTGTTGAGGTCGGTGTAATCTACGCAAACCTTCCACTTGCCCTTTTCTTTCTTCATAACTAGCACGACATTGGCGAGCCATGCCGAGTGTGCTACCTCTTCTATGAATCCAGCTTCCAATAGCTTGTCTATTTCCGCCTTGATGATCGCCACTCGTTCGGGTGCAAAATACCTTCTTTTTTGGATCCCCAGTTTAGCAGCGGGGTCAACGTGTAGCTTGTGACAAGCCACCTTGGAGTCAATGTCGGGCATGTCGGATGGTGACCATGCGAAGATGTCTCAGTTTTTTATAAGGAAGGTAGTGAGTTCTTCCTTCTCGGCTGGGCTTAGACGAGACCCAATTCTAGCCGTCTTTTCCAGCTGCTGTGGATCGAGAATGATTTCTTCGGCGTCTTCGTCGGGTTTCCATCCTATCTCATCTGCTTGAGCGCCATTTTCTCGATCCACTTGCTGTAATTGCTATTTGGTGGCTTCATCATCCTTTTGGATTTCAGTGGCCTCCACAGGGGTAAAGGTCTTCTTCTTTGACTCTTTCAACACTTGCACAGTACATCGTCGGGATGCGGCCTGGTCAGACTTAATTTCTCCAATTCCTCCTCCCGGGATGCGGAATCGGATTTTTTGGTACTTGACGGAAGTGACAGCATCTAGCTTGATCAACCAAGGTCTCCCAAGGATCCCATTGTAGGGAGATGGGTCACTTATGATCGTGAACGTCTGCTTTGAAACAACTGGCGGTGTTTTCACGTCAAGTGTGATTTGACCGACGGCAGTTGAGGTGTGTCCATTGAATCCGGTGAGTACCTCTGCTCGGCGTACCATTGTGCTTTCCAGGCCCATTTTCTGAATGACTGAGAGTTGAAGTAGATTGACTGCACTTCCATTGTCAACCATCATTCGGTCAACTATGGCATGGGCTATTTGGACAAATATCCCTAGTGCGTCGTTGTGTGGGAAGTCAACGCCCTCTGCGTCTTGCTGAGTGAAGCCAATAATGGGCCCAGGTTGTGTATCGGCTGCTTGGACTTGTGAGATCAATAACTCCATGACTTGTCGGGACAAGTGTTGCTCGCCACTCAAATTGGAAGAGCTTGGAAGGAATATACCTCCTTGAGCAGTGGAAGGGTGGTTGACTTCGGGCACGAGATTTGAGTTGGAAAATGTCAAATCCGTGAAGAAAGGTTGTGAAATTACCCCCGGCTCGACTGTTGGTCTGGATGGTTGAGATGGTCTTGGGCCGACTCGGGCTGCTTGGGAAGCCATTGGAGCAGGCTGGACCGTGGGAGCAGGCTGGGCTACAGGGGTAGGATTGGTCACGGGAGCAGGCTGCTCAATGCGTGATGCACGCGAATGTGAGGCTTGGGCCGTAGCTTTGGCGGCATGGGCCTTGTGCGGTACGGCTTGGGCTTGCCTTGGTGGCATGATTTAGGCCATGGTAATGGTGTCATGGACCTCGCCGCGGATGGTCACCGCGGTGGTTGCCATAGTAGAGCTTCGTGGTGGTACCGCCCCTCCTAAGATCATATTTAATCTTGTGGATCGCCGCGGACCCATCTCTTGAATATTTGAATTATCACTCGTGGAATTTTCTAAATTTCTAGCCATTGTATTTTTTTCCCTTTTTTTTATACGTTTTATCAAAGAACCTTTGCAAATAAAAAATTCTAATAATAAAAACGTATGAAAAATACAAATGGACTAGAAATTAGAGAAAAAAAAAAACCTTTTTGTGCGAGAGTCGTTTTTGAGCGTGGATTTCTTGCTCTCAATGAAAGCACCAATTTGTGGATGCAAATTTTCTCCTCCTTGATTTTGGACAATCTTGCACCTACAAAACAATTAACACCTTAGGTCAAGGCCAAGAGCCTCACGCGCCCATGATGAATGGGGGGGCTTTGGCCGAAGAACCTCCGATGCCAAAGTTAGAATTTAGAGAGAAAGAGTGTTTAGAGAATTTTTGGGATTTTTGTAAGAGAATTGGAATGAGTGTTTGGTGAAAATGGGAGCCTATTTATAGGGCTAGGCCGGTCCACTTTGGAGAGAAAGTGGCCGGCCATAATGTGGTTTTTTTGGTTTGGCTAATTAAACATGATAGAAATAAATGGGGGGTTATAGGATTAATTGACTAACTTAATTTGGGTAATAAAGTGGAAAAAATAAAAAAGGTGAAGAGCAAAGGGTGTGGCCGGCCTTTGACTAGCTTTAGGGTTGAATTGGATGTATTTTGTGGTTAATTGGATGATTTAATTGATATTCAATGGATTAATTGGGTAATTAATCCATTAATTAACCAATTAACATAATTTTGGAATGAATATTTTGGAGGTTACCTTGCAAAAGGGGATTTGATGAGATGGACTTTGAATTGTTTACCTCTTTTGGAGCATTTTTTACTTTGTTGAAGGATGATTGTCTGCTGCTCGCGCGTAGATATCCCGGTGTACCTCAGGATAGTTTGGTCCTCTTTCACCAAAATATCCACGTGTCGCCTTGTGATTATTTTTAGCTCCACAGTGGCCGTTCGCCGTACGACGTTGGGTTGAGGAAGGTGGCGGAAGATCCATATGACGAGTTGAGTAATCCGAATGGGGTTATTCAATTGGGTTTGGATGAAAACAAGGTGGGTCGAGCTTGCTTTGGCTTGTATTTCTTCAAGTCTTTAGCTTTTTACAATTTTCAATTTTTTTTGTTTAAAAAATTTAAAATTTTAAAATTGGGTTTTGGATTGTGTAGTTATCGTTGGATTTGGTTGGAGATTGGCTCCTGGAGAATGCAAAGGAAGCAATTCTGGGTGGCGGCGAGCTCGGAATTAGTGGGATTGCTTGTTACCAGCCTCTTTGATGGATTGATGGAGTTAAAAGTGGTAAGTTTCTATTACTCATATTCCAAGATTGTGATTAAAAGTACGTAAATGCCAATTGATATTAGAAGTTGTCCCTTGATGTAATCGTTGTATGTCGAAATTCGAATGTATTAGCTTGGTTGGTTAACGTGGGAACCTGATTTGAATTTTAACTTTGTATTTTCTGTATCGATTGTATGATTAGTTTGGTCAATATATGAAAATTGAGTTTTGGCTTTGGTTTTCTGTTTGAATAACAATTGAGATGTCTGAAAACTTTTCAAAAAGTATGTCCAAGTTATGACTCAAAATGATTGAGTTTTTTTTATGCAATATGTACCTAATGATCAAAAGTTTTGTCCGAGTCTAGGTGGGATTCAATAATTTTGGGGTATATCAAAATAGCAAAGTCACTTGAGACAATCGGTGTTAAGTTTCTAATTGAACGTGGTTTCAATGTTTCACCGAATGATTTATCGCCTGTAGAATACAATTAATTACTTGCGAACTTCATAGTTGATAATTTGCACAAATCAGCTGGAAAATGGTATATCTTACTAGAAAACTAGAACTAGTAGTGGTTGGTCAAATGTGAGTCCGTTTACTTATAACAGTTATAAGCACTCCATGCAGGTTGATTTTTAGGATGCATATGCTTTTACATTATATACTTCTTATGAACAGTGGCAGTCAGTTTTTTGTGCACCCTCTAATTTTTCCAGACCTGTAGGCTGTGGCAGGATTCATGTCTCAAGTCATGGGGAAGTCAGTTTTCTTCGACCCCTCCCAAATAGTATTGACAGCTGGTGCAACACCTGCAATTGAGATACTAAGTTTCTGCCTAGCAGACAGCGGGAAATGCATTTCTTGTTCCGGCGCCATATTACCCTGGGTAATAACTATCTACTAATGTCAACATAGAAAGTTTCTGTAGGTAAGTATCTCTGCTCTCTGGCTCTAAGAAGTCCTGACTTTTTGAGTACGATATGCAGTTTGGACAGAGATGTAAAGTGGCGAACTGGAGGAGAGATTATGGAACGAATTCGGAAATTTTTTATTGTTCATTCATTCTCCGGGGTTCAGGTTGCACAGAATTTTTTCTTCAGAAGTAGCTCTTGCTCTTCAGAGACACTCTTGTTTTAGGTCAGTGCACCGGATCCAAGAACTACGTTGCTTTCTCTTGTAGTTAAAGGGGAGAAATTTTTAACTGAACTGGCCACACCGTTTGGTGGTGTTACTAATTTGATAGTCGAAATGTCATGCAACTAGTGTAAAGTAGTGAAATGATTTCCAAACACCATTTTTCTTATACACATTCAGTTTGTTTCTGTCCTCATTTCTCCGTGATTTGTTCAATTCAAAGGTTAACATCAAACAAGGTATGCATGGACAGAAGTCGGGTGCGAAAATCAATTTCTACACGTATTAAAAGATAGGGTTAACCTCTGTTTACTACCCTCATGTTTCGTGGTTTTCAACATTTAGTACATCAAGTTTTTTTCATCCCAGAGTCATACCTAAAGTGTTAATTTTGGGACAGTCTCATACATCCGTTAGTCAAACTGTTAATTCTCCCGTTAAGTGATGACGTGGCGCCCATGTGGACAATGACTGGGCGCCACGTGTCACTAAAAATATTAAAATAATTAATTATAAAAAAAATAAAAATAAAAAGAAAAGAAAAAAGGGGAGATATGACGTCGTCTTCAACTTTGTGCTGTGGAAATCCACGATGATGAACCAAAGCCTAGAACCCACATCCTCATCAAATTAAAAAACATAGACAACATGAAACTCAAATTGAAACACAACCTAGAACGAAGAACCCACATCCCAGCTCAGATTCACTCAAAACCATCTTGAATCCCTTCCCTCACCTTTATCCCCCACAATCATCTTTGTTTCAAAATTAGAGTACCTAAGTCACCACAAAGCTTTCACCAAAGCCGCTGCACTCACGCCAAATTTCAAAGCAAAGCCGTTGCATTCACGAATGCAGAAATCCCAACCATCCAAAGCACACACAAACGCCACATCCCCTGGGGTTGAAACATATCCTCATCAAACCACGAGTCATCGCTCAATCGACGGTGGTGGAGGCCGCTCGACCCCACCCTCTCCTTCTTCCTCTTTCGAGTTGCAGATCTATTCTTTTCATTTTATTTTTTTTCGCTTTTTTCTCCTTCCCTCCTCCTCCTCCTCCTCCTCCTGGGTTGGGGGTTGGGGGAAAGAAATGGGTATTTTTTTCCTCTCTTGTTCCTCCTTCCTCCTCTTCTTCCTCTTCTTCTGGGCTGGGCGCGGGTGAGAAGAGAGGTGTTCTTTTTTTTTCTTTCTTTTTTTTTAAATTTTTTTTATAATTAATTATTTTAATATTTTTAGTGACACGTGGCGCCCAATCATTGTCCACATGGGCGCCACGTCATCACTTAACGGGAGAATTAACAGTTTGATTAACGGATGTATGAGACTGTCCCAAAATTAACACTTTAGGTATGACTCTGGGATGAAAAAAACTTGATGTACTAAATGTTGAAAACCACGAAACATGAGGGTAGTAAACAGAGATTAACCCTAAAAGATAAATACGTATGCTATAACATAAGTAGATACCGTGTCTTGGTGAGATAGTCACCACGAAAAATTACTCGTAGTTAATTCTTATTGAAGATTTTCTCTTGGCAGTGAAAAATATGCTGAACTCTCTCTCTCTCTCCATTTTTTGGTCAGAATCTCTCTCCGGTCTCTCCATTTGTGCACAAGAAACCAGAACAAAATGTTACTAGACTTCTTATTAAGTATTAATTTGTCCATCAATGACATACAGTAAATGAATTTTCTTATTTGCAGGATTGAAAAATGTAAGAAAACAATTGATTTTGGTAAACCCCAAATGAATACAATGAATTGTATCTATTTTGTTCCTATATTCAAAACCCTCCTACCCTCCCCAACTAATCCAACCATTTCAGGTAACTATCTTTCTGACCTCTGCTCCGGCGAAGATGCATCATTGATCCGATGCGGAGGCAAGAGCATAATTTATCGATTTACTTTGACAAGCTAAGCCTCCAATCCGTTTCTGATGGATTCAAGAACCTGTATAACCTCAGCCATGCTTGGTCTTTTCGAAGGGAGCTCAGATGTACAAATCAACCCTAATTTCATCACCTGGATCAGTTCATTCTCTACAAAATCCCTTAAGCTTCTGTCAAAGCAATCTGAAGCAAAGCCAGTCTCCAATAATCCCCTAACATATTCACACAAAACCACCACCTCGTTTGCAGTTGGACTCTCTACCGGTTTCCTCCCTGTGACCAGTTCCAAAAGAACCACTCCAAAGCTATAGACATCACATTTCTCACTTAGTCTCAGACTCTGAGCCAACTCCGGTGCAACATACCCGACAGCATTGTGGAATTTGGTTAAACCGTAGTTATCCAATATGGGAAGCAATTTACCTAACCCATAATCGGACAACTTTGGCTCATATTTCTCATCTAGTAGTATGTTGTTGGATTTAATGTTGAGATGGAGAATAGGAGGTCTACAGTCATGGTGAAGGTAGGCAAGCGCCTTTGCCGTTCCCAAAGCAATCTTAAATCGCCTACACCAATACAGTTCACTATTGCCTCTGCTAGTGCTTGGTCCCGGATAATGAAGACCGTGTAGATTGTCGTACAAATTCCCATTCGGGACAAATTCTGATAGCATCAACTGCATTGTCGACGACCAGTAGTAACCTTGAAATGCTACTAAATTGGGATGCTGAAGGTTGCCCAGTCGTCCAATTTCTTGCTCGAATTCATCTTGGTTTCTGATCCTTCCCAGAGTCTCGAGCTTCTTTACTGCAATTGAAACGCCACCTTCAAAATTTGTTCTGTAGACTGTACCAATTGATCCACCACCTATTATACATTCTTTGTCAAGCAAAGCTTTTGTGCCGGACTCCCAGTCTTCATACCTTGAGGGCAAAGTTTGACTGAAGAGAACCAGCTTCCCGATTATAACATTTGAATCAGTGGAGCCAAGTGGTGTGCTCTCAACAACCAATGTCACATCGGCTTGCTTCTTTCTGTGGGCTTTGATGTTCATAATGCATACCAAACATACTCCACTAAGAATCACTGCAGCGGCAACAATTGCAATGATGGCAGGCACACGAAGAGCCATGGGTTTTCTCGAAGTGGGAGTGATAGTACCATTACCAGTTGCTGAGCAAAGCGTGTCCAATGGAGCTCCACAGAGGAAGGGGTTATTTATAAATGCATAGGAGCCATAACCTTGAATAGCTGCAGGAATGGTGCCTGAGAGTTTATTGGAGGAGAGATTAAAATAGGTCAACTTTGTTAGGTTTCCGAGGGAAGAAGGAATTGGCCCCGAAAGTGAATTTTGTGAAAGATCCAGATATTGTAAGCTGGGCAGATTGCCTACATCTGGTGGGATGCTTCCATTGAGCTGGTTTTTATGGAGGTCAAGGATTTCAAGGTTAGTCATGTTGTAAAGACCTTGAGGAATTTCTCCCTCCAACGAGTTACCAGAAACATCCCTGCAGAAACAACAAACATAAGATATTTTCGCTTAGATATAAAGACATCGCACGTAAATTTAAACAAATTTCATAATGTATTTGCACTCACAGCTCACGCAGAAACATGCAATTGCTTATATCATGGGGTATTTCACCAAGAAGGTTGAGATTGTGCAAATCCAAGACCTGAAGCAGCTGAATGCTTGCAAGCTTTTCTGGAATAGTTCCACTTATTGAATTATTACACAATTGGATCACGACAAGCCTAACCAGATTCCCGAGCACATCTGGGATGCTCCCACTCAGCCTATTGTACCCCAACTCCAAAACCTTGAGACTTCTACAGTATGTAATACTCGGAGGAACCTCTCCGTCCAACACATTCCATGAAGCATCAAAAGACTCCATTCTCTCACTACAAGTTGCAATATCAGGAACCTTCCCGTTAAACTCATTATGTGATACATTGAAATAAGTAAGATTGCTCAATCCAAGAACCCCAAATGGTGCTGAACCAGTAAACAAATTACTACTGAGATCCAGTAGTTTCAAGCTGTGGCAAGCCGAAAGCTGCTGCACAACGCTCCCTGATAACGCATTGCTTCTTAGTGACAAATAATCTAACCTGGGAATATCGCAAATTCGCGAAGGTATGCCACCGCTGAGATTGTTGAAAGAGAAATCAAACCCTTCAAGATTCGAGCAATTCGCCAATGATTCCGGCATTGAACCCAAAAGAGCGTTATGAGACAAAGAAACGAACTTGGTTTTGTAACAGTACTTAAACAAAGCCGATGGAATCTCCCCAGTAAAACCATTCCTTGACAAGTCAAGAAGCCTAATGCTAGGCAAGTCACCTATAAACTCTGGAATCGACCCAGATAACGCATTTGAACTAAAATTGATCTTATACAATGTTCGAATCTCGGCATATTCATTTGGTATGCTTCCCGAAAATCTGTTCCCAAACAATGTCAAAACCCTCAGGTATTTCAACCCAGACAAAGCCGGAGACAACACTCCACCAATGCTAGTGTTCAACAAAACTATCTTATCTACAAACCCAGCAGAGTTACAGAACACACCACCATAATCTTTGCAAGGATTCCCAGTAAAAACCCATGAGCCTAAACAATTGTACGGATCATTTGTTACATTCCCCTTGAATTGAAGTAAAATCTCCTTCTCAGTTACTGAAGTGACATCAATGATTGCCAAAAATAAAGCAACAACAAAGCACAAAAGGGAATGAGAAAGGCGAAAAGTATAAAGCTTTCTCATGCTACTTACAAATCTACACAGTAAATGTGTGCGGTAAAAGAAGGGTTCTACCAGTTTGGCATTATGGTAATTGGATCTGAAGCAGATAAGATCCGACTGCTACTTTGCCTCCATTGTTGCACTTTTTTTCGAGTATCCGAAACGCCCCATCACGATCATGGTAAAGAATCAGCATTTTTCACTTCTGGGTTTTGCTGGAATTGCAGAAATCTCTGAGAATTCCACCACATTTGCACAAAAAGATGAAATTTTGGCTTCTGGGTTTGTCTCAGTGGAGGCTCAGGATTCAGGAACAACCAAAGATCCAATATTTATGAAGCGTTTTGGCTTCTAGGACGAATCAAAGCACCAAAATTTGAGCTTTTTGGCTTGAAACAATGGAGGAGGAACAGGGAGAAGTAATGGGAGGCAGGGAGTTATGGGGCTAATTGTGAATGGGAAAAGAAAAATGGAGGAAAATGGTGTGTGTATGTGTGAGCTGTGGAGGGTTTGGCTTGGTTGGAAAGGAAGCAGGTGAGAGAGTGGGAGCCAAAATTTAATGTAACTGCTTATAATAGTCTGGAAATTCAGCAGTTTTTTTTGCCTCCACTTAAACTGATGCTCAACCACGTGCATGCCCTCTCTCTCTCTCCTCTCTTTCTCTCTCTAACCTCTGTGTAGTTTGTAATGTCTGAACACAATGATAATGAGGAGGGAGAGAGAGATGAGTGTGTGTGTGTTTCTCTCTCCAGGACCGAGTTGGGTCTGCATCTCTTTCACAGCATTCATTCTTCCCCACCAACCAAGCTACCAATTCCAGTCACTGCCATAATTACTATCCAAAGAAAACTAAAGAAAACAAGAAGAGTGAACAAAAAGGAAGAAGAAGAAGAGGTGTCTCGAATTTGTCTCTACTATTGGTTGACTAGTAAACAAACTCTCTCTCTCTCTCTCTCTCTCTCTCTCTCTCTCTCTCTCGCATTGAACCGTTTTAAGTAGACTTTGAGTCTTTGACAAGGGAATATGATCCGGATTATAATTGTGAGGATTCTGAGCATTATTTTATCGTTTTCATTCATTTGTTATTTTGCGGCTATAAATTATTTTAATATTCTTATTTAAAATTAAATATAAATAATACTTAACGAAAACTGACCGTACGATATACGATAAACGAATATGATAAAGCATGATTCCTGAAAGGAGTAGGAATCTCTCCCCTCTTTTTTTCCCTCCCCTTCCCTCCCTCTTATTTGAACGGTTACGGTTAAGTCACGTCAACATCTTATATTAATTTTTTATAACAAGAGAAAAATAAAATAAGAGAATGTGAGAAGAGGGGATGGAAGGGGATGGAAAGATGAGAGCACAGAATTCTAGTCCTTCCTGAAATCCTCAAAAAAAAAATCCTCATTCTTTTACAAGACGTTGGTTTTGTTTCTGTTTCTTTTATTAATTGTTTAACAAATATCATTAGTTAATTAATTACTTACTTAATTAAGCATATTTTTCTCTCACTATAATAATAATAAAAGGGAATATGAAGGAGAAGTCGTCTTTAACTAAGGTTTTAAAAGACGCTAGGCGCTAGTCGGGCGGCGAGCTAGGGCCTAGCGCCTAGGCGGCTAGGCAGGGACTAGGCGGGCTCCTAGGCGGACTAGACGGATTTAAGTAAATCTATTATATTTCATGTAAATAAGTGTCTACTTATACTTAAAATATATATAATTTCATTATAAACTACAAAATAGAATGACATATATATCAAGAGGTATTGAAACATAATGAAAACATGGAGAGCATGCATATAATGTGTATTCATTTAAGTATTCAACAAGTCTCTTACAATTTATTGGAAAAAATAAAATGCAAAATGAAAGTTATCTAGTTTCTATCTAAGTGAGTCGCAACCTAGGCGGGTATGGGTTGGTTAGGCGGGTGCCTAGGCGGTCTAGGTAGGCGCCTCAGCAGGTCTAGGCGCCCTTTTTTAATTTTCAAACGCCTAGGCATTAATCAGGACGATGGTCAACCACCTAGCGCCTAGGCGGCGCTAGACGGAGATTTTTAGAACAGTGTCTTTAACGTTGCATTTGCATAGTATTTTCCAGCTGGATATGACAATCATCTGCATTAACTATGATGTCAAGTTTCTCCAACTCCTCATACTTGAGCACGACACGTGGCCAACTGGGTCAATTTCTCTGCTTTCCTTCCCCTTAATGTGAGAGTGCATTTTACATCTTTGCTCTTTTCCATTCAAATCTTGTCTCTTTGCATTTGAGTAAGACAGGAAGAATCTTCTCACCAAACTTTGCAGACCCAACTCAAATTTGCTTTTAAAAGAAAATTGAAGAAGAAAAATATGTTTTTTTTTTAATATAATAGATAACTTACTTTAAATACAAAGTAATTCTCATTTTACTGCTTTCAAATATCATGATATTAGATTAAACATGGCGCAGAGCAGCACCCCCCTCCCCCACGGGCCCCAACAAAAAACTACTTTCAAATATCGTGATATTTAATTAAACATGGCGCTGAGGAGCCCCCTCCCCAAAAATAAAAAAATAGGCATATGAAGCAATTAAATAAATTAATTTTATTTTTGGCAAAATAAAAAAAAATTGTTTAAGAAATAAGACGCTAGGATGCGGGCTCTCTCTCATTCATGGAACATAGGGATAGGAAAAACCCAGCAAAATTTTAATTTCAATTTTTTGCCGGTAATTGGATTTTTGTCCACATGGCAGCATATGCTCTGCTCTTTAAGTTTTTGAAATTTTAGTTTGACAGAACTTATTTTAAAATCTCCTCATGAACCATCTTGTACACCTTGTGAGGCTAATAGAAGCATGACTATGGGAGAAAAATGTAAATTTACGTAGGAAAGTGAGGCGAAAAAACTAAGGTAGTAAAAATGCGAATTTCACGATACTTAAGAGTAGTAAAGTGAAAAATACTCTTAGCTAGTTTTGAAGTGTTTTTAAAATAGATGAAAGTTTTTTTGCTGGAAATGATTTTGGAATCAAATCTTTAGTAAAAATGCAAATGAATTCCAGTTAAGCAGTCAACCTAAAAACATTTCTCTGAAAATGGTTTTAATAATTTTAAAAGCACTTTCAAAAGAGTCATTAACAAGTGTATAGAGAGAGACTCCAACTTGGAGGTGTACAGTAGAGTACATTTTTTATTTTTTAGTACAATATACATTCGCTTAAGCTAATTTAACTACACCAAAATATGTGAAATACACACTGATGGTGCATCTGAAGTCCTAAGTTCGACTCTCTCACTCTCTACTATAACTTGTATAAAACAAAATATACATAATAAAGAATGCAACATTTGGCAATTCCGTTGGTGGTCCTAAATAGACTTATCATACTTTTACGATTTTTTTTTATTTTCTATTCTTTTTGCCCACTTAATTCCTTTCTCTATCTGCATCAAAGGACCCTTGAGCACGAAGAAAAAAATGAAAATAAATAACATGTGGTTGCACCACACATTATTGAATTATTTGGTTGGTTAGCCTGGCAAGCACTGCATAGTATGGCTTGGTAGTTGTAAGTTTCACCTTCTTATCTCTCTGCACAAATTTGCTATACGCATTTGTTGTGGCATTGCATGGAATCTTCTTCTTGCCCCTGAATTCAGATGTTTTTTTATACAATTATTAATTTTATATGGCACTTGGAACTTTATTATATGTTTTGTATTGTAGGGTGGTAATGGGACAATAACTTGGAACAAATTCTGTGTTCTGAACAATACACAAGAGGCTTTCGTTCAATAAAATAAGTAGTTCTCATACATGTATCCATTCATACAAGGAAAGAAAATTTTCTAACTGCAAATTAAATAGAAAAGTGCACCAATTTATATGAATCGACAAGCTAGGTGCTAATTATATGTTAATTTTTCAATTTAGTGATGTAGCAAGTTAATAGTATTGCACCATTTGACGAATTTTGGGGTCTTCAATCTTCCTGACGAGCTGTTTTGATTTGAAGAACTTTTTGACTTTTAGGAATGTAATATTTGCAAATCAAACACCACAATTATCTTTTTTTTTTTTTTTTGTCTCTCAAAAAGCTCTCCCTCTCTCGGCCAACCCTAAAAATTACTTATCAACCGCCGACCCTTCCTTTGCTAGGGTCGGTGGCAGCCAAATCCTTCTAATTCTCGGCCCCCTTCTCTCTTTCCCCAACCTTTCCCTCCTTTTCTTTACCTTGCTATGTTTATTTTCTAGGTTGTATTTGGTCTAAGCTTATGTTGCTTTGTCTCAGTTTACCATGAGCTTGTCTCAGATCTGCCACTATCCTTTTCAAATATTGTTCCTCACTGCATTTCCTCTAACATCTACCTTTGCTACTCAACTCATTGGATGTTTCATTCATGGATCTTCTTTGGTCTCTTTGGTGGTTAGTAGCTTTTTTAAAGTGTTTTTTGCACTATTTGGTAGGATTCCCATTGGACTTACACTCCATATACTTTGTCTTTGATCTACTGAGGCGAAGATCTTTAGCTTCTAACACTTCCCCCCCCCCCCCCCCCCCCCCCAAAGGGTTAAGCTTCGCATTTACTCCCCCTTGCAATCCATTACAAAAAAAAAAAAAAATAGGACTTAAAGCTAAGTCTTGGTGTAACCCTATACTTTGTCTTTGATCTACTTAGGTGAAGACCTTTAGCTTCTAACACTTCCCCCCCAAAGGTTAAGCTTCTCATTTACTCCCTCTTGCATTCCATTACTAAAAAAAGGTAGGACTTAAAGCTAAGCCTTGGTGTAACCCTATGGTTATGGAAAAGCTTTCAATTTGTTCTTCATGAGTTCTTATTGCAATCATTACTCCATCATACATATCCCTTATTTCTTGGATATATGCTACCCGTACTCCTTTCTTCTACTCCAAAGAATTCCTCTTGCGACCCTATCATACAATTTTCCAAATCTATAAGGACCATGTGCAAATCCTTTTTCATATCGCTATATCATTCCATCGATCTTTGTAAGTGATAGACTGCCTCCATTGTCAAGTGTCATGGCATGAACTCGAATTGATTCTGAGACTTGTGTCTCTTGCCTCAATCTATGCTTAGTTACCCTCTCCTAGAGTTTCATTGTTGGCTCATTAACTTAATGCTTCTATAATCATGCAACTTTGTATGTTGCCCTTATTCTTGTACATAGGTACCAAAGTGCTTTCTTGCCACTCAGGGCATCTTCTTTGTTTTCAAAATCTTATTGAAAAGGTTTGTAAGCCATGATATACCCGTCTCTCCCAAGAACTTTCATGCTTCAATCGGCATATCGTTTGCTTTTCTTTGCTTTATCTTTATCAAAGCTACGACCACTTCCTCTTTCCTCATTCATCTGTAAAAAGAGTAATTTCTACACTCTTCCGAGTTACTCAAGTCACCCAAAGAAGTGCTGATGTTGTGTCATTCATTGAAGAAATTATGAAAATAAGCTCTCCATTTGTCTTTAACCGCGTTCCCCGTGGCTAGAACAGCGTTCTTTGCCTAGTTCAATTCTCTTGTCTTCTTTTCCCTTGCTCTAGCCTGTTTATAGATATTCAACTCTACTTCTTTGGTATCTAATATACATGTCATCAAAAGTTGTTAGCTTCACTTCTCTAACAACGTTCTTTGCTTATGTCTTTGCTATCTTATAGTTGTCATAATTTTCATCTGTTCTATCCTTGTATAAGGCTTTATTAAACTTAGTGAAGTGATATTTGGTATTATGGGTTTGTCAATGTAGTTAAATGTCAAATATGTGAAAGATGAAATGACAATCCTAGTTGTTATATGATTTCATTAAGTAGTCTGGAATCTAGTGAACCATGCACTTTGAGTTCTATTGAGTGATTCTAGAACTCTATGTTTTTTTTATAAAATGTACCATGAGAAATGTCGGAATTTAACAAATGATGAACTACGAATAGCTTGATCCCGTCTTAGGGTACGTAAGTACTAACTTCAGGGTTAGATGTAGCCATGAGAAAAAGTAAACGAAAAGATGCGACATTGTTGAATTAACGGTTTGTTTTTGGTACTTCACTAAGCGAGACTTGTCACGCCCAGATCCCGGCATACGTCCATCAAGGTCAACAATCTAAGGTTATTCAATCCGAAAGATCAGCACATCAGATTTCTAATCTGTAAGCTCTCAAAGCTCCAACAACTGATAATTAGGGTGCTCACAAAATTGTACGATGATCCAACGATCGGATTGTCGTCAATCACACAAACAAGTGGCGGTCCAATTTGATCACTACACCAAAAAATTGAATTTCGGGGGACCAAGCTAGACATAGGTTCACAGGGTCACTAAAAGGTATTTGGTACTTAGACAACACTTGTGGACGGTCCCACGCACCGCCACACGCGGTGGTAGCCAAGGTGGAAGGTTTAGAAAACCCAAATTTTCAACATTAACTAAATGAGCTCAAATTTACGTGGTAACTAGAGCTCAACAAGGGAAACACTTTTCACAACTAGGCCGCCAATAAATTCTAACCGGAAACCGTCCAAATTCACCGGAGAAAACCGGATTTCTAGGGTTCTAAACACCCAACTCTAAAATGAATACGAAAGCACGAACCAAGCATACCTACTTGAAGATTATGAAGAGTAGATGAATTTTCATACCTCACTCGAAGGAAATGGTCGTCGGTATCACCGAAAAAATGATAAAACCGTCGAAAAAGTTGTGGCCTTTGTGGCTTCGAACTGCAAAGATGGAAAAGAAAATGGGAAATCTAACACTGCAGAGATGTAGGGCTCATCAAGAGCTTTCCATGGACACCAAGATCACCCAAAACGGAGCTCCGACGGAGGAGATATAAGCGGGTCAAGTTGGTGGGTTAACGGGTCCGATCTCCCCCCAAAACAGGTTAGAATAGGGGTGGTTCGGTATGGGTTCCCATACCGAAACCCTTGTCCCGATTCCCAAACCGAAATTTTCGGGAATTCCAATTTCAATACCGATGCCAAACCAAATTTTCGGGAATCCCAAAATAGTTTCGGGATTTCGGGACAAATCGGGAATCCCGAAACGGTTTTGAGCTTTTGGGCTTTTGGGCTTTTGGACTTTTGGACTAAAATAAGAGGATCCAATTCAAGTGCAATAACATTAACATATTCAATATGTGCAAAGTAAGAGGAAACAATTAAACAGAACTAAAGAGAATTCGTATTTATTCATAAAGAGGAAACACAATTAAAGAGTCATATCTATTTATAAAGAGAATTCATATTTATTCATATCTAACTAATGTTCATACGACATAAACAACACTAACATCTGAATGCAAAATGAAGATATAGTACTAACCTTGAAAAACCTTAATTCAAACCGATCTCCTTAAGCTTCAATTCAAGCAGGTAATGGAGTGGCAAGTATATATAAAGAATTATACTATATCTATATGTGGCTCGTCTAGAAATAGCCTGCAAAAGTATAAAAGAAAACATGAACTGACATAACATAACTATACGTGGCTCGTCTAGAAATAGCTTGCTTAAACTTTGATCTGTTCCCGCTTAAAAATGCATTCAACCAATCGTCTTAACTAAATTCAAAAGGGGCGATAAACTATGCATTTTACCCTTCAAGTTCTTGATGGTAAGCTTAAACGAGAATATATACAACAGAAAGTAAAAGAAACGCTACAAAGCAGACGGAGATAGCATTTGTTCAACTATGCATTTTACCTTTCAAGTTTGAAGAATCTTGTCGAGCATGCTCACCACACAAACAAGAAATTGTGATGGGCCAAGTTGACACAGAAAATCGATAGTACATGTACATTACATCTCGGATTTAATCCATATAGGATGTTTATACAGTCATTCATAACGGTAAATATGGAGAAGCTGGACAAGGCTAGAAAGGAGATGAATCCTACTCGGTTGAGGCAAACAGAATTACCTTGTCCTTGATTTCCTTGTGGCATTGGTTTGTACACCTTCTCTGTTAACAATAACACACCAACAAAACAACATTTGAAATATCATCAGTAATGCTGTCTGCCTAATAACCTAAGTAATTCTCATAAAAAGACAAAAATTTTGATCTTGCTTAAACTTTGAAAGTTAGAAACTGGAGTGGAGTCAGTTCAGTCCTCGACGGGGACAAACAAAGCTGAAACCTGAAAGCCTAACAAGGAATAGATGGACGGCATAGATTAATTTGAAACAATACAACGGTTCAAATTAACTCTAATTATAATTAAAAAAATAATATATATATATATAATAATTAAAAATATATATTTTTGGTTTGGTATGGGAATACCGAAATATTGGAAAGGCAATCCCAATTCCCATACCGAAATTTCGGTATTTTTTCGGTTTGGGAATACCGAAATTTTGAGAAAATCGGTTTGGGACATTTTTGGTTTGGGATCGGTATTTTTTTGGTTTGGTTTGGGAATTTTGGGAATTTTTTCCACCCCTAGGTTAGAATCAGACCCTCCTTTTTTTCTTTTCAGAAAATCGTCCCCTTTAATTTGATTGGTCCTTCTCCTTCTAGCTGATTGGTCCCCTTATTTTTGCTTAAATCTGATTAGGCTCTTCCTTGCCTTGCGGAAGTTTAATTGATTTAAAATCTAGAGTTTAGTAAAACAACTTCAAATGTCCGTAACTATACTGTTATAATTCGGACTCGCAAACGGCTTTCGCCTATACGTTCGTGGTTTCAAGATCTATTTGAAAATATAAATTGTGACCTCGAAAGGTCTACGGATTTTAAATAATTAATTTCCAAACTTCAAACTTCGTAACTAGTTTAATTAAAATAAATTCTCAAGAAATAATATAAAATCTCAATAATACAAATACGTATATTATAATAGTGAAATCAAGGAACGGGATTTCACATTCTTCCCCCCTTAAAAAAAAATTTCGTCCTCGAAATTTCTAGTATTGTTCATTTCCTCATGCAATCACGATGAATGATCCATCGATTAATAATTTTATAACGTAAATAAGAATCGATTCACAATCACCTATATCCATGATTTAAGTGAAAGCGATCATGCTCCAATACAAAGTAATAACGATACTTATGAATTTCATAGTACAACTTCCAAAACTATAAAAAAGAGGTTAACTGAACAACTTAATCAAAACATGATCAACAATCACACACCGCACTTCCGGCTTCAAATAATTTATCTGAAATTCTAGCCATACACATTGGCGAAGTAAATATAAGTGGAGTCACACCTACAGAACTGTTAGGCAGTGATCATGTTTGGTTAATCCGCATTGGGTGATCACTTCCTAACTGCTGTAGAAGTGACTCTGCTTGGTTAATCCGCATTGGGGGGTCACTGCCTACTTGGTTATTTTTTCAGGGGTGGCTCTGCTTCGTTAATCCGCTTTGGGGGGCCACTTCCTGTTTGGTTACTTATGTAGGCTTCGGTCGAACTGTGTCCCTCTCGCCCTAGCTTTTAATGTACATATGAATG